>CM022948.1:102332773-104738139 GCA_012931725.1 Litsea cubeba
TACTATTACTTGGCCAGGATACTATCGGATAATGGTGCTCAAGGTTTAACTCCTGGTGGTGGGATCCCGACGCCTAACTGGGATGCTCTTGCTGACATTGATGCTGTTGGAGGGGTGACGAGAGCAGATGTTGTACCTAGAATTGTAGAGCAGCTTACTTCAGCGGCCTCCAATGCTGACATTGAATGTATAGTAGTCTCTGCATTTGACTTGTTTTACAGACTTCTATAGTTTTGTCATCTTAGCTTTAGTGGTAGGCTCTGTATCATCCCCATTTTAATACATACTAGTTGGCAGAAGAAATTTCCATACATATAATTCCTTCCACGGAAGGTCTGCATATAGCTAATATGCAGACTCCTTGGTGCTTCTATGCGGATGCAAAGCCCACCAGTTGGGTAGAGAGCTAAAAGGTGCTACAGCTTGTATGGTTTAAAGGAGATGAATCAACAGTGGGCCTCACATATGTTCTACGGTCTAAAACCTAGTAAAGATAGGCAATTTTAATTTGAGTATTATTTTTCCTATTTCTTCTCCTCAATTGCCTTTTCTAAAGTTGTCTCTAGTCTCTTTCCTTATATGGTTCCAAATCATTAAAAAAAAAAACAAGATTGCCTGCTACAGTAGATTTGAATTCTTTTGACCACTTAAAAAATTCCCACTGTTACGCCGCTACATATCATTGCAAATGCTATGTAACGCTTGTTGCGTAGCGTTTTGGCCACTGGCCGCTACGTCCACCGCAATCACTATTTTGATCTTTGGTTTTGAAAGAAACTGAAAAAGGAAAGAGGGTAAGGAGGGGAGAAGAAAAATGATGACAAACAAGAATAAATCCACGACAAGACTTGCTTTGATACCAACTGATGTAGGATAGGCATAAAAGTGAGCATATAGGAATCTTCTGTACGATAATATCCATGTGTTATCACTTAGGGGTTGTTTGTTTACCATCATTTACGTATGTGAATATTATGCATGCGTAATTGTTATGCTCGTTCACATTTGTTTGCACTGATTTATGCATGTGTAAATGAGGTGTGAAAATGGTGTGTAAATAACACCATTTTTTGCATAAAATTTACAAATTTGTAAAGGTGGTAAGGTGGTTTACGCATACTATAGCGAAGTGCGGGCACACATGGTGACCTGGTTCGAATCCCACCACCAACATTATAATAATAATAATTATTATTATTGAGTTTGTGGGTCCCAAACTCTTTCATAACTCTTTTATTATTATTATTGAGTTTGTGGGTCCCATATGGCTAGGAGAAAAAAAAATTATCATCTTAACTCTTTCATGGATTTTGAGAAATTTGTGAAAAATGTCCAATAAATCCCATGTGTAAATATCTAATTTTTTTGCACTTTTGTGGGCCCCCAATTCATGATCCGAACCATTCATCTTCTTTATATGGCTAAAAACAGTTAGGAGGCAAAATTTCTTATCTTAATTCTTCATGGATTTTGAGAAATTTGTAAAAGACTTCTAGAAAATCCATGGTATACTTAACACAGTTGGATATACTCATTTAGACACTATGTATGGTCTTGTTTCTTTTCTAGTATGTACTCTTTTATTTCTAATGCATTTCCAAATTTACTGATAAAAAAAAAAAAACTCATTTTGACGTGAAAATGATGATTTTGACAAACATGGTAATGTGTTTCACATGTGTAACACTTGCATATGTAAATATTTCATATGTGAAAACCATTTTCCTATCATGCGTGTAAAAGACAAATGACCCCTCATAGAGGGACTTAAGATTCATCACCGTCAAGCTGGTTTTTGCACTAGTAGAACTTTGGAAAAAACTGAAAAAGGAAAAATGGGAACAAGGGGAGAAGAAAAAATGATAACAGACAAGAAGAAATCCATGACAGGACTTGTTTTTATAACAAACTGATGCAGAGTAGGCATAAAAGTGTGCATATTGGAATCTTTTGCAGAATAATTTCCAATTGTCATCACTTCCGGAGGTACTAAGAGTAGCCTACAGGCTTGCTGGTGTCAAATGACAGAGCAAATAAAGCTAGTAGAATGGCTTTAATTTTGTGTGACTTTCAATCGGTCACGAAACATCCGACACCATCTCTCTCTCTCTCTCTCTCCTCTCTCTCTCTCTCTCTCTCTCTCTCTCTCTCTCTCTCTCTCTCTCTCTCTCTCTCTCTCTCTCTCCTCTCTCTCTCTCTCTCTCTCTCCCTTTCTCCCTTTCCTTTCCCTTTTGGCACCGGTATACATTACTGTGAACAGTAATGATGTTTTGGCACATATCTCAAGATATATGATGAATTAACGGCTGATATTTGGTGAGGTGGCCGTTTTAGAGTTTTTAAAGGTGACTAACGGTTTGGATCTTGATTAGGAAATCTAAAAGGTACATTCCCAAAGTAAAAACTTATTAGGGCCACATTACCGCCACTTTCCTTTACCGTCACTGTCCATGACTTTTTCTTAAAATATCTCACGATCTAAGATGAATCAACGGCTGAAATCTTGAGACATAGCCGTTAAGGACATTCTTAACACAATCATCGGTTCAGATCTTGATTGTGGGGCCCATAAAAATAAATAAAAAATAAAAAAACTGGACTGCTTAATATTAACGTCCAAATGCTACTATAGCTCCGCATTTCTGTCTTTCCGTTGATTATGCGCATCCGAAGGAGGGAGGTCCGACCTGCACAATATTCGCTTCCATTGCTTTCTCTCGTCCACCCTCTCCAAATCAGCGCACATCCAAACACTCCAAATCCACGGTCGCGCGGAAAAGGGCGAGGATTCCCCTTGCGTGGACGGCTACCAAACATCACCTAAAAGTCAAAAAAACTTGGCTGCCTCGGATAGCATCACTGGTGACTCAAGAGAGTCGCGTCTTTTCTAAAATATAATTTAAAAAATAGATCAAATATTTATAAAATATAAATATACATGGGATTCATGATAATAAATTTATATACACATGAAATATATTATGATAAGAAAATAAATGAAAAAAACTGCATATTACATTATTTGTTGGTCCAAATATTGAATCTAAAATATCAAATATAAAGTCTCAAATTACATTTCAATCATCATTTTTAAATTATTGACTTGTGCATGCTTATTTAAAAATAAATATTAAATGCTTATAATTAGATCTACCTATCAAATAGTTGAAATGAAAATAACTTACTGAACTGAGGCCACTCGGCCAAGTCTCCCCTATATTTTGACTCATTCATATCAGATGTGGTTTATTTGATGTTATTTTTGTAATAATCTTAATCTCTTATCTTTCATGGGATAGTATGTTTTTTCCTTTCCATTCTCTCTTCTCTGTTTGGACGAGGGGAAAAGGTAAAGAAAAGTGTTCATAGTTCAAATTTATGAGGTAGAAAGTTCTCTCTCCATCCGAAGGGCCCTGGTCTTTCATTTTCTTTTTCTTTTTTTCCTCAAGAGGAATGTAACTGGCAAGACATTGATCCTCTGGTGTTTCATTTCCTTTGTTTATTTGCTACGCATCTTCTGCTTGAGCAGGTGTGCATGATGGATCTCTTACTGCTGTCATTTCTAATTCTAAGCATCTCTTACTGCTGTCATTTCTAATTCTAAATAACTACCATTGTTTCTTCTTTTCTTTTCTTTTTTCCTTGATTTGTGCTTTTTTCCTCCTCTTTGTATATCTCTAATGGGTTCTTCATTATCGAAGCCTTCTCCCATCTTTCTCATCTACCTAATTGACATTGTGAGTTCTATTTATAACATGTGGTTTGTACGTAGTTCATCCCCAGTTTGTGTGTGTTATTCTTTGTCCATCGTGGCCTGGCTTAATGCATTCTATTCAATCAAGAAAAAGAGAAAAAGAGAAACTGTGGCCATATATCCCACCCCACCGAGGCCTGTAATTGTCAAATCATCATCTTAGAGTTATCCCATCAACTTAGGATTGGCTTAATGCATTCCACTCATGACAAAGGTTGGCCCTACCGAGTTTCATTACAAGATGGGAAACTCTTACCTCAATGTCATTTTTCTGGAGTGAACACTGTAAATAATTACACAATTTTTATGGCTGGCCCATTGTGATTCCCTTGGTAGATTGTGGCAATAACCTTAATTGCGTTATTTTAGGAGAGCTGGGCCCACCATGAATAAGTACATGTGTCTCTATGGATTGCCAGAGGGAATATTATTGGCAAATGGATGACCAAAGACAGCGTCTAAGATATATTCTTTTGCATAGTAGATCATCTTTTAGCAATTGGGGGGGGCATCTCCATTGGTTTTACCCAAGAAGTTTTGGGGCGACCTCATTGTACATTATTGCTCGTCTAATATAAATGAAGTTGTTATCTTTCCAACAAATTGGGGTTCAATTCTCTCTAAAAGATTTTTTCCTAAAAAATTTAAAAAAAACAACGTCACTTGAAAAGAGGAAGCATGCTTTATTTATATTGAGGCTATGGAGTGTTTTAAACAAATAACCTGCTTCTTACCAATAATAAAAACTATTTATTGGGAAACATATTTGAAGAGTGGGAAACTGAAGAAGAAGATGATAGTGAAATGGAGCACTCCTCCGCGGGATGTTATGTAATTTAATACTGATGGAGCTGCTAGAGGGAAAAGAGGGCCGGCTGGTGTTGAGAAAACTTCTGTTTACATGAAGCTTAGAGACTATTGGACCATATATGTTGTGGAGGAAAATTTCCTTCCTACAGCTGGTGCATTGTTGTACTTGTAAGGATTTGATCATAGAGAACAGCTAATGAAGATAAAAAAGGAACATATGCTTTGCATAACTCCAAGACTATATTGTTAAGACTTATTGCTGAATTACTTTTGGCTACAAGTGATAATTGTGAATTTTATTTATGAGGAGTATTCCTATGCATCTATCCCTCACCATAGGGTGAGGGACACTCCCCTTTTTGAGAAGTTTCAAGTACATGGCGAGTATTCCTATGTACTTGAAAAGTCACTTTTGTACTTGAAATTTCCCAAAAAGGGGAGTGTCCCTCACCCTATGATGAGAGATAGATGTATTTGAATATTTTCCTTTATTTATTATGTGCGTAAAAGGAACCATCTGTCCCTTTGATCCGCATCAGATATTTTAGGTTATCTACTGGATTGCTTGATGGATTTATCTGCCGTGTGGAGTTATTTCCCCTGCCGCAGCATTGAATTTTTCTCAATGATCAAACAAAAGAAAATACAAAGTGAAAGGAACCAAGTAAAATGTTTCGTACATATCATAAAAAATAAATACCTTTTCAGGTTGTGGTCTATTAATATTTGTTGATGTTGTCTTCAAACTTCTCTTGGCTTTGAAGAATTATTCCAGCAGCTGCAATTTCATTTAAAAGTTTTTGAATCAAATCTTAAAATGATCGTAACATTCCGACCCGAATTAATCGTGTTTAGCATTAATTAATATTGATTTATTAAATTTAATTGTGCTTAGTTACAAATTAAACTATTTAATGTGAGTTTAGTCTTATTTCGGCTTTTTGGCTAGACCTTGGGTCATGGGTAGGTAGTTGGAACCTAATTTGACTCGGTTAGGTAGAGCCAGGGAGTTTTTCGTAATATTAGATTTTTTTAATTTTACATCATATGCATGTCATATTAGCGTCATCGCGTGTAGCTCATTGAGTACACTAAGTTTCGTATTGGACTCCACTTCATTTGACCTTAATTTTGTTAAGTTAATCCTCAATTGACCCTATGTAAATATATGAAAATAAGAGGGATCTTCTTATTAAAATAGGAAATATTGCACTCAAATAGCCATTTCCTTTTCTCTTCAATCGTTCCAAGCTGCTAAAGGGAGGGAGAAGTTCTCCATCCTTCACTCCTCCATTCTCTTTCTCAAATCTTCAGAATTAGGACTTGCACGTGTGTTGAGAGTGTAGATTGGGACTTCCTTATCATCGTCCCTAACTTCCAAAACAATTGTAGAGCAAGAGTCTTCTTCCTCAACTCTCTATTTCATATAAAAGGGGGAGAGCTCTCGCTACAATTTAGATTTTTGGGTTTAATTGGGTCAAAGGATTTCCCTACACTACATGCATGCCATCTTATTTCCATCCTTGCATGAATTCTTGATAGGGTCTAGATTTTTGGGGGTTTTCTCTTACATTTGAGCCAAGTTAGTGAAAGAGGGTTGTAAAGCTCTATTGAGGCAAGTATAAGCTATAATGTGCGATGCATGTTGTTTTCCATTTGATTTCATTAATTAGATTCAAATGTTGTATATTATCAGCCTCTTACTTGTGTTTATTTGTGAAATTGGAATGGGTGTGTATATATAATTTGAATTAGAAGTTGAAATTGGCAATTGGATGAATGGATGTTTGGATTGATTATTTGGGGAGCAAGTAGGCTCAAGCTTGTGCAGGTTGTGGCATTTGAAAAGCTTGAAAAGGAGTTAGAGAATGACAATGAAGATTTGGGAAAAATCTGCTCAAACTGGGCAATTCCCGTGTTCTGAATGCAGGAGTTCGGTCAAGGGTCAGTTCCAGAAATAGAATGTGAAGTAAACACGGGAAATTGATTTCGGTTAACCGAACTTCATGAGTTCGATTAACCGACACTACACCGAACCTAACCGAACTACTTCGGTCAGAATAACGGGAGGGCCTTTTTCCCTGACTGGCTGACTTCGGTTAGTTGTCGGTTAACCGACGGCTAACCGAGTGTTGACCGACAACTCTAACTCTAGGAATTTCATACTGGAAGACCTTGTAAGGCCATAGAATGGACCCTTTGACCATCACATGTCCAATGGAGAATTTTACTACACGAGGGGACTCTTGAGGCCAAGGTTGTCTTGTGTAAACCATCCTTTCAGTCTATCATCACGCCATTGGTGTTGGTTTAGAAAGTGAATGTACTTACTTGTGTTGATTTAGAAAATGAATGTACTTACTTGTGTTGATTTTGAAAATGAATGTACTTATATAACGTGGCACCAAATTAAGATAGTAGTGCATTGACTTTCTAAAACTACATCGGATTGGTTGGTGATAGACTGTGGATAGATAGATTAGGGTTGGCTAGTAATCTACCTTGATTCCTTTAATCAATTGCATTTCATATTGAGATGGTTTCATTATTGACCTTAAATCCTGATTAAGTAATTAATCACATAAGTAGTATTATTTCCAATTCAATAGTACATCCCAAATTCGTATCACAGTTGGTATATGATGTTTACAATATTCTGATTTAGATTCCAATTGAGGAATTATGTGTGAGAATAATTATGATTCGATTCGATTAGAGATGAAATAAAGTGGAAATCTTATTCAATTCGATTATTATTAGATTCGGTGGGTCTAGCACTACTTAGCTTCGACCTTGTGATACCCAACGGGGTTAAATTCGGTTTAGTTATTTGAGACTATTGCATTAAGTCGTCTGGAGCACCGGGACTCCAGAATCGGGTAGCCAGGAAAACCTTTGGCCGAGTCACTGGTAACATCCCAACAAGATTCACTCTCTATCGGAGAGGATAAGCATAATGTAGTAGCCAATTAGTGAAGTCAATTCCTAGCTTGATTCATAAAGCATAAATTACTCATTATTGTACAATTGCCTAGTTCACTTTAATGTTGATCTCTCTTTTAATCACTTTTCATTAATTTAATTTTGTTACAACATGTGTTAAATGATTATTGCCTATACTTACTGAATTGTCACCTCCACAAAACTATCTTATGGTGTTAGACACAGGTGCAGCTCCCGGTCCTAAGGAGGCCCAGGAAAGAGAGGAGGAGACCGAGGAGGTTCCTCTTGGATTAGAAGAGCGGGCAGCTGAAGGCCCTATCTAGTCCTTTTTCCCGGAGAGCGACGCCTGTGCTATTTTGGGATATTTTGTAGTGGGTGTAGATGATGTCCATAGATAGTGATCACCTTCTTTTGTGGGACTCAATTGTTAGATGTTGGAGGCACTTTTGAATATACTCTTTTTTATCCATGTAGGGTGAATTTTTGTAATCCCTACCTATGAAGTTAATTGTAAATATCTTTTTGTGTAAATATGGAGTGTTAAATGGACTGATCATGAAATGATACCAACTCTGGGAATATTTAAGATGCTTCCGCTATTAATGGTGATTTGACAGGTGTTAGTGAGCAAGTCTCACTTGAGGAAAGTACAATTTTATCCTTCGTGATTTCGTACTTGACCCGAGACATGTGCGATTTCACGGGAGTACGCGTGTCACACCTCGTGGATTACCCTTGGCCAAGTGCCAGGATGTGACAATGATCCCTAGATACCTTAGACCTTTTCAGAAAGGCCTCTCTTTTAGAGTTGTGTAATCAAAAGTTTGTTCTGTTGTGGTCTTATTTTTAGGCTTCCACCTCGTGCAAATTATTTCTCAGACCTTGCATGTTTTGTATCTCTTATTTGCAATATGCTTTGTGGTTTTTTTTCCCCGAGTCTGTGGCACAATGGAAGGTGCTTACTATTGCAACCTTTAGGTTGTAATTTCAAGTCATTTTACCGATCACAACAAAAGAAAAAGGAGGTTGTTATGTTTAGTTGCTTGATATTATTATTCATTTATAAATAATAACACTAAAAAAGACACCTGTTTATTGCAAAAGTTGTTGCTTTCTTGCTTTGCAATCTCATTAAGTTTTGTTTAGCGAGTTGTTTGGTCGCTTCGGCATTTAACTGTGTTTACTGTTATTGTATGGCAGTATGATTACACAAGCCCATCGTATCTTATTTCTGTGAGAACCTCACATGACAAAAATAAGTGGAGAGAACAGTGACAGATTTCTTGAGTTAATTCTTGTGGTGTCATGTTGGTGGGCTGATTTCATCTTGCAGGTTGTTGACATACACGTTGTGATTGATCCATAGACAAGGGAGTCCAATGGCTTTGGGTTTGTGACAATGGCCACTGTTGGGGTTGCAAAGGACTGGCTCAAGTATTTGAATAGATTGATTTTAAGGGCGAGCTATGTGGAGAAGGTAAATCAGCATGACTTGGGTGTTTATCTGACAACCTCTTGAGTAGTGAGATGAATTGTTAGTTTTTGTCTGAACCTTGTACAATTGTATAAGGATTTTTGATAACTTCAGCTATGGTGCTTTTCACCTGTCTTTGGATGCAGGTTATCTGTGTATTGAGAAGCTCGTCATTGAGCTTCAAAAGCCTTATCACAACCACCGAAACAAGAAAATAACTCTCTCAAGCAAATATCAGACTATTTGACCAAAGGGTTGTATGCGCTGCATCTCTTTCTTTTGAGTAATTGGAATATTTTTTATTTACTTTTTTTCTTCTGTTGTTTGTTTGCCTTCTGGTCTGGACGTTCCTACTGTGTATGGTACGGTGCTGAAATTGAAAACATGCTACGTGCAATGCTATTCTGATGATTCTGCCTCTTCATCCTCCAATCTGTATTGGTGATGTTACAAATTAAAGTTCTCTTCTCTCACCATCGCTATAATCTGAGTCATACCCCATGATCTTTGCTCACCTTATAAATATAGATTTTTGTGCCACTTAAAGATGCATGTGGAACAGGGTCCATCCCTTCAGCCTGAAATGTTTAAACTGTCATGGTTTGGGGGTGCATTCAAATGCTCTCCACATTCAATATTCTTGGAGTTTTGAATGATCTACCTCTTCCTTTTTAGAGCTGCAGTAGTTTGTTTCCGAAGTTTTATTAAGGAATTATGCTTATTCTTTTGCAGTCGAGGAGGCAAAGAGGACGACCAACACCTGGCTGGTACTGTGGCCTGAAAACGATCCCTGCTATGTGATCACACACCTATAACCCTTGTAGAACTTTGGGAAGTTGCTTTTTGGCGGCCACTCCGGAGTTCATCAAATTACTTTCATTGTGGCAGGATACATGATTATTATCCCTGCTTCTATGAAAGGGATCAATCCTACTCTCTGTAATACAGCAAAGGATACATGATTATTATCCCTGCTTCTATGAAAGGGATCAATCCTACTCTCTGTAATACAGCAAGTGCGGGTATCAATCTCATTCCTTCTCCTATTCTTGTTTTAAGCAATTCCAGTCAGCAGGTGTGATCTATCATCATATTCTCCATATGCCTCCAAATCCTATTTAAAAGCCACCTTGCTTCACCATACTACCAGCATTGTCATCGTTCAATTTCGTGCAGTGTTTCTCCGAGGGTGAGAAGAAGCTTGAGGAGGAGCTTGTCTCGCAGCATTTTTCTTTGTCCAAGGGAGCAATAGCTTTTCTCACAATCTTTCTTCCAGTTTCTAGAGCTGATCTCAGAATTCAGTGTATTTCTCCCTGGCCAAGGAGGTGCTAATCACAGAGGATTTCTCCCATGTTGAGGATACTGTTGTGATCGTGTGTGCGGAAGCGTGCGATCAACAAGCAATCAAACAAGCCACACAAAAGGAGAACACAGTTTTATGTGGTTCGGTGATTTCACACCTACGTCCACGAACAAAGCCCATCTTCTTCTTAGTTTTCACTAATTGTTGACACCAAAAATGTCACTTTGCCTTTTCAAGATCCAAAGAACTACATGAAGTCGCAACCTGCCATAGATAGGCAATGCTGCTTCCAAAAAAAATCTTGTCAGAATCAAACAAAAACTGCAAGATTCTTCCAGACAGCCAAAAGAGGAGTACACAAGAAGTTTCAAGCCATTTCAAAATCATTTGGCCTAACTTCGCTTCTCCGACAGCCAAATCAGGCCTCTCGGCGGCAAAGCTCTCCGGGACCATGGTTTCCAAGACAGAACCTATGGATCATCTTAAAATGACTCCAATAGGTTCCCTGTCAAATTTCAAGTCAATCGGACATCGATTGACCGCACATCAAACCGCGACATCTTCATCGCGACAAAAAGCAAGTCTACAGGTGATAGGACCCCAAACGGCTTCGAAACTCAAACAAAAGCCTATGGTTGGTCTTATTTATTGCTCAGGAGGCTTCACACCAAATTTCAGGTCATTCCGACATCGTTTGGCCCAGTTTCAGCTTCTGACGGAAAATCGGCAGCTCTGCACGACAAAGTCTTCGGCTTTCTCAGGAAATTGGAAACTTTGCAAAATAAAATGCAAGGATTCTCATCAGGTTTCCTACAAAGAAATCAGGCCAATAAATGGTCAAAATGTCAAGGAAAAGTACAGAAGAAAAAAGAATAAAAAAAAAATAAAAACGGACGCAAAACGGGACACGAAAGGGGGAAAACCCCCCCAGGGTCGCAGACCCCTGCGGCCCTGGGCCAGGGTCGCCGGCGACCTTGGAACCCGGGGTCGCCGGGAAAGCCCCGGAAACCCCGGTTTTCGCCGTTTTTTTCGCGATTCGAGGAGCCCAACCTCTGGTACTTTCCAAAATTCATGCTTTTGAGACACCAAGTCCTCTGACATCCGTCCAAAACACGGGTAAATCATCAAGAGTATCGAAGACAGTATTGATCGCCACCCGGTCAACCAAAAAAAAGTGTGCTTTCTACCCGACCGATCGAGAAATCGACAGGACAGATGGCACCGACCCGCTGTTGGCAACAAACACCTGAAATTACATGATCATCTGATGTCGATCTACATGAAGATCCATCGATGATCATCAACAGAAGAATCTCAAAAGACGTGGCACGGCCCGCGACTCTTCAGCTGCTCGGCGACCACTTAATGCGATTAATTGACTAGCTTTATTACAGTCATTAATCCATTTCTTTGGACGGCCCAATCAGAAGCAAGCATTCGCGAGTTACAAGTCAAGAGATTCATGGCATTTAACCTATGAAACTCCTCCCATCATGGCGATTAAAGGCGATTAAATGCCCTCAATCTCCTCCGGCCAATCAGAAGCCAAGAAAAAGGAGTTACAAAATAAACAATTCAATTTTGTAACTCCTCCCATTATGCGGCTTAATGACAATAAAAGCCCATAAACCCACCTAAAAGGCTACCTAAAAGCCTATAAATAGGAGGGCTCTCCAAGAAGAAAGGACATCAGAAACATCAGAGAAAAAAGCACAGACAGCAGACATAAATCCAGAGAAAGAAAAAAGAGAGAAAACTCTGCGGAAATTCTACACCGGCCACCGCAACAAGGTGACAAAAGTCCCTTGGGGGGTAACCCCCCCCCAAGGTCCTTGCCTTCTCCTCCTGCCTCCAATGGCTTAGATATGGCTTTTCAGCCCGTCTACTCGGCTTTTTATTGGACATAGGACCTTCCTTTGGTCTTTGTCCTCTAAAAACCCGAGGTTATAGCCAAGCCAAGCGAATCAATAGCATCCTCTGTTCTCATCTGCATGGATGATGGCGAAGCCCACATATGGCTTGCGACCGTCAATCTAAACGAGTCCCCCACAATCTCCTGAGAAGTTAGATCCTCCTTTTCTTGCTTTTCATTGTAGTTTGTATTTTTTTAAAAGAGACAAAAATCACAATTCTTGTCTTTCATTATTGATAAGGATTGTAAATCGGCTATAAACGCCAAAATCGGCTATAAAACGCCAAAAATCGGCTATAAACGCCAAAATCGGCTATAAATGCCCAAAAAAATCGCCTTTCACGGCAAACTAAGAAAAATGTCTCTTTTCTTAAATATATGTGCAATGGAAAACTTGAAAGAAGTATATTTCCTTTTTACTTGCGAAGGTTGATCTCCGGATCACCACTTGCAATTCCAAGTAAAATAGAAAATCTGGCACACCCACAAAAAAAAAAATATTGATGCACGCCCTTGCCCCCCGGTTACGAAAGGGTCGGACCCGACGGACTCCCACGTCCGCCGACCTCGGTAGAACCGAGCAGGAGCGCGGTCCATCACTAATCAAAGTTTTCTCCTATGCTACTAGGGTTACAACCATAAGGATAATATATAGGAAACTCAAATACTAAACTACCCTTGAACCCTAATTACATTGGGCCTACAAAACGAGCCAAAACCCAAAACCCATAAACCTAACAAATCTCCAACTTGGCGAGATTTGCAGGCCACAACATTTTCCACCTTGGCATGCAATTACACGCCTCCAAATGCGCCCGAAAGCGCCATACACCCGAAGGTGCTCAAAATCGCAGGATGTTGATCAAGTCTAAGCAATGCTTAAACTTGACCCCAGTCACAACCTTAGTCAGCATATCTGCGGGGTTATCAGCAGTCGCAATCTTCTTAAGGAGTATATCTCCCTCATCAACAATCTCCCGCACAAAATGATACCGTACGTCGATGTGTTTCGTACGTGAATGATGAACTTGATCCTTTGCCAAACAAATTGCACTCTGACTATCACAATGGACATCAATGTGCTCCTGAAAGATCCCCATGTCATCAAGCAAACCTTCAAGCCAAATAGCCTCCTTAATGGCTTCTGTCACCGCCATGTATTCTGTCTCAGTAGTCGACAAAGCAACTGTAGACTGTAACGTTGACCTCCAACTCACCGGTCCCCTTGCAAGAGTGAACACATAACCTGTAGTAGACCGACGCTTATCCAGATCACCAGCGTAATCCGAATCCACATATCCAACCACATGCTGACCAATACTATCATCCCGCTGAAACGACAAACCAACATCCACGGTACCCAGAATATACCGTAGGATCCATTTCACCGCTTGCCAGTGCCCTTTTCCTGGATCATGCATATATCTGCTTACTATACTGACAGCTTGTGAAATGTCAGGCCTAGTACACACCATCGCATACATCAAACTACCAACAGCACTCTGATAAGGAACCTGAGCCATGTACTGACGCTCATCATCTGTGCTAGGAGACATAGCAGCGCTAAGCATGAAGTGAGAAGCAAGTGGTGTACTCACAGGTTTTGTTTTTGCATCCATACCAAAACGCTGTAGTACCTTCTTCAAATATTGTTTCTGTGATAGACAAACCTTGCCTAGCACCCTGTCTCTCTGAATTTCCATACCAAGTATCTTCTTGGCTTCGCCTAAATCCTTCATTTCAAATTCATTACTCATCTGAGTCTTCAATTTTTCAATCTCCACCTTGCTCTTAGAAGCTATAAGCATATCATCTACATATAAGAGCAAATAAATGAAGGTTCCATTTCGTAGTTTGCGATAGTAGACACAATGATCAAAAGAACTCCGTGTGTACTGCTGTCCAATCATAAACTTATCAAATCGTTTGTACCACTATCTCGGAGATTGTTTCAAACCATACAACGATTTTTTCAGTTTACAAGCCAAATGTTCTTTACCAGCAGCCTTATACCCATCTGGTTGGGTCATGTAGATCTCCTCATTCAAATCACCATGCAAAAATGCAGTTTTAACATCGAGTTGCACTAACTCAAGATCAAATTGTGCCACCAAGGCTAACAAAATACGAATAGAAGAATGCTTCACAACGGGAGAGAATACCTCATTGTAGTCAATGCCTTCCTTCTGTGCGTAGCCTTTAGCCACCAATCTAGCCTTGTACCTGACACTGTCCTTTCCTGGAGATCCTTCCTTCATGGTGTAGACCCATTTGCACCCAATTGCTTTCTTCCCCTTAGGTAACTGTACTAGCTCCCAAGTGTCATTCTTATGAAGAGATTTCATTTCCTCATCCATTGCATTCTGCCACTCTACACTTTCTGAATGCCTCTTTGCTTCTTTGTAGGTAGTAGGAACACATTCTTCAACCATTGGAAGTGCATATGCCACCATGTCAGTGAACCGTTTAGGTTTTCGAATATTCCTTTTTGGTCTACTGGCTGCAATAGAATCTTCTTCTTCTTGCTCTGGTAGAGGCTTTTGAGCTGGAGTCTCCTCCTCATCTGTATCATCACCCTCTAACTCAACTGGGACGATATCAAACTCCACCTGCTTCGATTTACCATTGGTCTTGCTTTCCTCCTGAGAGTCATTTTGCTTGTTCTGTTTACACATAGCAGCTTCATCAAAAGTCACATCCCTGCTAAGAACAAGTTTCTTTGAATCTGGACACCATAGCCGGTATCCTTTCACACCACTGCTGAAACCCAAGAATATAGCTTTCTTGGCCCTTGGATCCAGCTTACTCTCTGTGACATGGAAATAAGCAGGACAACCAAATATATGCAATTTATCATAATCAGTAGCGGGTTTTCCAGACCATACCTCAATGGGTGTTTTACCCTCCATCGCAGCAGAAGGCAACCTATTGATGAGATGACAAGCATAAGCAACTGCCTCACCCCAAAACGCTTTGCCTAATCCAGAATTAGACAACATACACCGAACTTTCTCCAATATAGTGCGGTTCATGCGTTCTGCCACCCCATTCTGTTGCGGAGTCCCACTAACTGTGAAATGCCTCACGATCCCCTCATCCTGACATACTTTCAAGAACGGATCAGACTTGTACTCTCCACCGTTATCTGACCTAAGCCTTTTGATCTTTCTGCCAGTCTGTGTTTCAATCATTTTCTTCCACTTCAAGAACACATTCAAAACTTCATCCTTGTGCTTCATGATATACACCCATACTCTTCTAGAGAAGTCATCAACAAATGTAACAAAGTAGTGCATACCTCCCAAAGATGCCACTTTGGTATGACCCCATACATCCGAATGAACATAGTCTAGTGTGCCTTGAGTGCGATGGATCGCGGTGCCAAACTTCACTTTTGTCTGCTTGCCAAAAACACAATGTTCACAAAATCCCAACTTGCAGGTCTTTGCACCTTGCAATAAGCCTTGCTTAACCAAACCCTGCAATGCTCTCTCCCCAGCATGCCCTAGACGCATGTGCCACAATCTGGTAGTGTCTGTAACAGTCTCATTTGAGCTATGAGATACTGTTGCTGCTCCACCTACAACTGTACTCCCTTGCAAGAAATACAGATTACCTCTTCGGACACCCTTCATTAACACAAGTGCACCATAAACAACTTTTAGAACTCCACCTTCCATGGTAATCTTGAAGTCTTTAGAGTCTAAAGCACCCAATGAGATAAGATTCTTCTTCAAATCCGGTACATACCGAACTTCTGTCAAAACTCTAACTGCTCCATCATGCATCTTCAAACGGATTTTTCCTATCCCTTTTGTTTTGCAAGCACTATCATTGCCCATCAAAACTGTTCCACCATCCAACTCTTGAAAGCTGGAAAACCATTCCCTGTTGGGACACATATGATAGGTACAACCCGAGTCTAAAATCCATTCATCCGAATGGCATACCAATGAAGAAACAGTCAAATTAAAATCAGAATCATCATCTCCATCGTGTCCAATGTTTGCATCAGATTTATCTTTGTCCTTGTTTTTCAACTTTGGACAATCCTTCTTCCAATGCCCCTTTTTGCGACAAAACGCACATTCATCTTTTGCAGGTGGTTTTGATTTTCCTCTCGATTTAGGACGAGATTTACTACCAGATGTCCTATCATCTGATCTGCCTCTTATTGTCAATGCATCAGATGATGAATCCCTGTGGGCCTGTTTGTCCTTCTTCCGATATTCATTATTCATCAAAGCAGCAGACACAACATCATATTTAACCTCAGTCTTCCCGTTGATCAAAGTGTGAGTAAAATGATCATAACTATCGGGAAGTGAATTCAGAAGAAGTAATGCCTTATCTTCATCATCAACTTTCACATCAATATTCATCAAATCAGCAATAATCTATGCTACTAGGGTTACAACCATAAGGATAATATATAGGAAACTCAAATACTAAACTACCCTTGAACCCTAATTACATTGGGCCTACAAAACGAGCCAAAACCCAAAACCCATAAACCTAACAAATACCACTGAGCATTTCTCATAGGCCGAGGAGCCCTTGGAGCACGGTTTCTGCTTAGGCTGGAGGAGTCATTCCAGCAGATGCAGTCATAGTGTGAGCTTGGGTTCTCGACCTCTATTGCTTGTATTCACCTTAAGATTCAGCCATCTAGCCGTGGATATTCGAGGTTTCCTTTGTCTTGTGGTGGATTTATGATCATTGAATGCCAACTTAATTTGGTCACCGTTCTGAATGCTATTGAGTATTGATTCTGATCACTGCTAGCTTATGATTTCATCAACCTGTGTTATGCACCTAATTATGATTATGGGCTCGTATGTGCTGGGTGCTATTGTGGCAGTAAGAACTGAAATGGTTGGTTGGGTCTAACTGCTTTCACCTTTAAATGGCTCTCTTTGGACATTTGACTTGGGGATTTTTTTTCTTCCAAAACGGGTTACATAACCAGGAAAAATCCCTGATCACTATGTAATTAATGTTATTTAACCCCCTCGACTAGGAAAATATCTCAAGAGATTTCAGTTGTGTCAATACATTTATACTTCAATTTGTCTAGCCCTTCAAGAGGGGGAAGAGCAGGAGTTTTTTTTTTTTTTTTTGGAAATGATGAGAAGTATGTCTGGACCCACATTTAATGGAGGGCCTTAGCCTTTCAAATAAAGGAACCATCGCCCCCACACGTGCATAATGGTTAAATCAGGATAGGGTTAGCGTAATGGTACCAATATGGTGATAAATTTCCCATCTATTAAAATTCTGCTCAGTGTAGACATGTCCAATCATGGTGGGGCTCATTGCCAAATGAAATCAATGATGGAATAGTTTCCATGTACAAAATTCAGCTCAACTGGACATGACCACCTAATCTATCCATGTAAGGGTTTTTTTTTTTTTTTTTTTTTTTGGCTATGTTGGGTGAGTGGTAAATAGTCATCGTACTTTCAACTTGAAGACCCATGGATGGATGATGGATCAGGACATAAGCAAAGTGCCTGTAACACTCAACCTTGAGTGTGTTGGCCCATCCATATGATGGAAGCTGTATTTTTTTTATTTGATATTTGTGTAATCCAGTTTCATCTTTTAGGCATTTGGATAATTTCCTCATTTTATATATATTAAAGCAAAGGGGGAGGTGGGCTGTCAGGTGTGTCACGTCATTCCTGAAAAAGTCTCTCCTTTTAAAAAAAATACTTATAACATCATACACACAACTTTGGGTTTAATGTGGGCCACTACACTCCTCCCAAATAAGTCCCCTCCCTTAAAATCTCAATCCAAACAAATCTCCTCAAATACCCTCCCTTGATCCTAGGAATAGTTATAATATTAAATCTAATCCCTTAAATCTAGATCACACTACTATTTCTAGCAACAAAACTCCTTGGATTTGTTCTCCCTAAAATCTGAATCACTCCCATATTCAATTTGATACGCCTTTAGATATTTGGATATAGGCATAGTTTTAGATTTTACATCATGTGACCCCACTAAGGATCCTCGGAATGACACTTTACTTCTCATTTTATATCAAAGATAATAAATTTCTTTCTTTTAGACTTATTTTATCTTAATAATATTTTAAAATAATTCTTAAAATTTTTAATATATTTTTATTTTTGGCCCGGTCTTAGCATGGGCGTTCATCCACATAAAGTAGAAACAACAGATAAATTTGTGGAGACTACTTTGATCTCCCAATTGATAGACACCTTCAAAATGCACCACCATCCAGTTTTGCCCATCAAACCAACGGCACGGATGATGCAACACCCAACAAAAGGGACCAACCAATATGGAGTTGTATCAAGACCATTAGTTTCATGATTTAGACCATTAATTACAAGGTGGAATCCAATGTTTAACGAACCAAATATTCAATTGGACACACCTTTAGATATTAAGATATAGGCATATCTTTAGATGTTACATCATGTGACCCCACTAAGGATCCTCGGAATGACACATTAGCAATGTCCCACTGTCCAATTGGACACACCTTGAAGGAATTAGGATATAAGGCCCACCGTTAGATGTTACATCATGTGACCCCACCAAGTTATTTTTTCTTTTTTTATTAAAGTTATATATATAATAAATATAAACTACTTATTTATTTTTATAAAATCTGTTCTTTTCCGATAATATCTCAAAAAAGAATCACATATTTCATTATATTTTTTTAGCCCGGGCACCATACATCTCCATTTAATCATGTAAGCTTACGCTTGTGGGGCTCACCCTTGGTCCATCTAAATGAACCAAACACACAACCTCCCTAAATTGTACATGTCCACTAGCTTTTGGTTAGATCCGGATTTACTGGACGGCTGGATCGACTATGTACCGATCCGAATGAATTGTTGACCGTTAAACTTTTGGGGCCAGATGGAGATGGTAGAAACCACGGTTGAGAATAATTTTTTATAAAGAGAAGGGTCCCAGGGAGTCCTTGAAATCCCCATATCACCGCCCCAATGTGGATCACTAGGTGGATTCCACTACAAACTTGAGTTTACCTTAATCTAAGCTTTAGCTGAGGAGAGCTACCCCTATATAGACACACATTCATACTTGTGTAATGGTCAATGTCTTTAAATTCAAGAGGTCGTTATGTTATGTAAGTTTACTTCTCATTTTATATATATTTTCATTACATGTTAAAAGATTCTAATATTCAAATATAATAAAAAAATTTCTTTTAGACTTATTTTATCTTAATAATATTTTAAAATAATTTTTAAATTTTTAATATATTTTTATTTTTAGCCCGGGCGTTTGTTGCTAGTCATAGATTAATAAGCAGTGCACCCTTTCCATCCATCCAATTTCTATCAATTTTGAAATCCCATTAGCTGGACGTTTAGGACTAATTATAGGATCGTCTCACTTAATTAATTAAAAACTGCTCTGTGCGCACTAGGTAGTTCCCGGAATGGATGCCCGTTCAGGCATATTCCAAACGAACTGTGGGACCCGTACCCTATCATCTCGAGCAGAGAGCAAGAGCCACAGGTTCTAGCTCTATCTTCAGCATGCCACGTGGCAATAGCACGTAACCTGTTTATCTTGCAGCTCTCAAAGCTTCCTCAGCTCAGCTTCCATAGAAGTAGAAAGCTGCTGCTGCTGCTTCTCCTTCTGCTCTCTCTCTCTCACACACACAGCACACTCATATATTTCCATTTAACAGATATAGCATGGAGACCGGCATCGCGTGCTACTCACGAGGGTCATTCTTGACTAATGTTTCTTCAAAGCATTCGACTAGTACGGCAATGGCCTCTTCTCTTTCCATTTCTCCATTCCTCAGCTCCCGGGTACTGCTAATTTATATATGTACATAGCTCATAAGTGTTTTCCATTCCTGACATTTCTAGCTAACACTGACGTTTCAGAGAATAGATTACAATACATTAAAATGTCAACTGTTCTCTTGCAGAGTCTCAAGTCCAGCGCTCTGTTAGGAGAATCATTGCTCGTTACATCGTCCAAATCATCGCCCAGGATGTCCAAAATAAAGGGTTCCTCCTCCACGGTCACCCGGTGTGAGATTGGCGATAGCTTGGTAAACGTTAATGATTATATTAGATTGAGCTAGACAAATGATTAAAATTATCAAGTATACAAACAAAAGCCTTCAACATACTGTTATTTTCTGGGATCAGAGGACATCTTGATCTCTTTTTTGTTGAGGTTTTGAAATCAATATCTTGCTCCAATTTAACTGTCCTCTAGCTCAGTCTTATCTTTTGAGCCATCCCCATCCTCAGTGTGGCCTATAATTTGAATGGTGTGATTGATTGTGCATCAAACCATGTGCATGAGTGCCATCCACCATATGCTATTTAGAGACAATCATAGTCGCAGCCGGCGTTCATACAGATTACACACAGGCACACGAATCAATGGCTGAGATCTCAAATCGAAGTTATTATTTAATGTTGTTTGATTTGTGGATCAATTTATTAATGTCAGGCATTGACTGCAGCAAGAGCTTTATATTGAAAAGTATTTGTACCGCCACCGCTAACGCCTCAAAGGCTTGGCAGGAATGATTAGCTTGGGAAAATTAACACTTTAAACCGCATCTATATATTTAAACCTAAAGATAGATATATGGATGGGGACATGATATGGGGCTGAACAAGTGTAACTTTATGCCTTTTAAGATGCCATTGTTAATGGGGAATGGATTTCAATGAAATTCATGGGCCCACTTGATCACATCTTTCATGAAAACCATGTGATGAATTATGCTTGTATCTGAAATAATCTTTCACTATTTTACAAGGCCTAAGAAGAGAAACATCTAGGTGTTGTCTTCAAACTTAATATATTAACTAATCTCTTGCTAAGAGACATTTGTCTCAACAACACATGGAGAAGTGTTCCATAATAAGCGTGTAGAGAAGGTGAAAACTGCAATTCTCTATCCACACCTCTCCTAAGTCTAGTCCTTGTCGCACCTTGTCAAGCCTAAAGTGCAACCTCAATCAACAAATGAAAAGCTATACACTGTATCCAAGAAAACTAGGCATGATTTCGTCTCCAGATAATTTGATTTAGAATGTTGATCTTGCATTGGAAATTGGGATGCATCGATAGTTTCAAATGATTCGAGGGAAAATGATATGAACTATGCAACTGAGGGTCTCTACAAGTTATATACTGCTGTGGCTCAAGGAAAATGAGGTCCCTTCCCCCAAAAAAAAAAACTGAACTGGAAATAAACAGAGAACTCTCTTTGTTCACTAAGGTGGCTTTAAATGCAGTGAAAACCCAGTCCGATTTTCCTTAATTATTGAGTTTTCCCATACTCCAAAGGGACAATGTGTGCCCGGTCATCGGGAGGTTTAAACCTCAGTCAGAGACAGGTGAAATGGTTCTCTCCAGATTATAGTTAAAGTGACTTTGACCAGTAAAATTCAATCTTATCTTTTCAAATAGTTTATTTCTACCTACACTTTTTCTATCCGATAAATGCAAATGAATATCATAGTTTCTCTCCTCGAAATTCAATTTTTTTCTAAACTCTCATCTACTCTCATCGACCTTCATATCTAACCTTTTGACTATCGACTACTAAAATGGATGCAAGAGCCCGTTCCCACAGCAATTAAAAAATTATACTTACTCTGCAATCACCTCACAAAGATGCTTTTGAAATACTTTTTTGTTGTATTTTGATGCTGCTGTTGTTGTTCTTATTATTATTATTTTGAGAATCATGCTATTGGATTGCTGCTGAATTTTTTAGAAGATGGTTTATTTGATTTCTTTTTTATACTTCCTTTTTCAAATTTTATGAAACTTGTAGAGAATATAAATATATATATTTTCAATTCAGTTCAATCAAAGTATCTTAGAGTTACAGTATGATATAACTTTCTAAGACAGACTCAGAATTCAAAGAGTTTGGGAACTGTAGGAGGTGTTCTTGACAAAGGCCACCCCAGACAAGAACCTGATAAGGCTTTTAGTGTGCATGGGGGAAGCACTGAGGACCATCTCCTTCAAAGTGAAAACTGCCTCGTGTGGAGGAACAGCTTGCGTCAATTCATTTGGAGACGAACAACTTGCAGTTGACATGCTCGCAGACAAGCTCCTTTTTGAGGTTGAAAAGCTAAACTAACATGTTCTTATCCTTGAATTGTAGTTTAGGTTAAATCTCTCTTGAGATTTGTTAAATCAGTATATAGGCTGAATACTGAAATACTTGCATTAAAGAGTGCCACTTGCTACAAATAATTGGCGCATTCAAATAGTACCTTAGGGCCCGTTTCTTTTCTAGAATTCCTGGAATTCATGTCTGGTGGCTGTCTGGGATTTGCAAATGCTGGAATTCTGAAATGCTACTGAATTCTGTCATTTCTGAATTCCCTGTTTTTTTTATGTCTGAATTCCTGTCTGAGAATTCATGAGTTCCTGGATTTTCTGAATTATCTGTTTCATAACTATAGGATTTCTGACAGGAATTTTACTCCTGTATGTACTGTTTATATACCAATTTCACAATTCAAGCAGCAAAAAATTAAAAATTAAAAATTAAAAATTAAAAACAACATCCATGCAAAAACTAATCACATGTTCATGAGCCAAACAAAATAAAATCACATAATTAGATAAGAACAAACAAAATTGGCATTTTTTATGAACTAATGGGATCAGGTAGTTAATCCACTAATAATATATTGTATCCATGATTAAAATAAATTCAAAACAAATGGTCCCAGCCATCACCCCCCCTCTACTAATGCACCACGTGGCATCTTCATTCACCTTCCTACTTTTCCTCTCTTATTCCCATGCACCCTCAAACCACCATACACTCACTCATCTCTTTCCTCTCTTCTTTTCATTACAGAACAAGGTTCTGTAACAAACGGATGCTTCTCGCCTGGGGTTAGGAAAATAGAGAAATCGTGGGCCCCACTGATCAAGGGCCCACGATCAACCCTCATCATCCAGGTCGCCCAAGGCCCCACAACAGATCCTAAGGTCCTGATTTGGCATCAAGTGATCCTACTGGGCCCACAACCTGATGTTCATATAAGAAAACCCCTTTGTGAATGACGGCCAGTACCGTGAAATCCTAAGATGTGGGGTCAGATGGGACCCAATCCCCATGGGTCCACCACCATCAGGTTCGCCCCTGGGTACACTATCAGATGTGGGGTCCGGATTTCCAAAGGTGGCCCACAGTCCAAGTCGCCCTACTATATCCGTCATGACCGTTGAATACAGGAGAGAGGTCAGCCGGAATTCCTGCAACTATGGGTTTTTGGAAATCCAGATGGAGAGGTGGGATTTGAAAATGCTTGTTTTTTGGCATTTGTAAATACTGGAATTTCGGAATGCTATGAATTCTTGCCAGGAAACACTGAATTCCTGACAGGAATTCCGGAATTCCCAGACAACCGGAATTCCTGTCAGGAATTCTAGAAAAAGAACAGGGCCTTAGTGTACCTCTAAATTTTACCATAAATTTCAAGTTTGAATATTTTAATGTAGAAGAATGATAAGTATCCATTCGTTCCGCAATGCGTTTGTTGTGAACAAATCAGAAATGACATTGGGTTGGATAATGGCAGAAAATGCATCATCCCACCTGATGTTATTCCATTTTCATTGCTGCCCATTATGAACAAATAATGGATAAACATATAGTATCTGAACTAATAGTAACCTGGGGGGCATCCAAATGGGTAGTTCAATTTTTGTTGCAGCTGAATTTTCATGATTTGGACTCGGTGCTGTACTTTGAATTTTAAGCTTTGGCCCTCTTATTTTGATGCTAGGCCTTGACATATTCACACGTTTGTAAGTACGCCTGCTCTGAAGAAGTGCCTGAGCTACAAGACATGGGTGGCCCAGTTGAAGGTCTGCAATTTAAATATGATATTGTATCTCTATTTTCTCGTTTATCCATTGATACTAGATTTGTGATAAGTTACCTTTGGTTGTTGAAAATTTGAATACAGGTGGATTTAGTGTTGCATTTGATCCCCTAGATGGTTCTAGCATCGTTGACACAAATTTCACAGTGGGTACAATCTTTGGTGTGTGGCCTGGGGATAAATTGACAGGCGTGACCGGAAGAGATCAAGTGGCTGCTGCTATGGGGATCTATGGTCCTCGTACTACTTACATTATCGCTCTAAAAGATGCCCCAGGAACCCATGAATTCCTTCTTCTGGATGAAGGTTGATCCTTTTTCCTTATATTAATTTGATTTTAATTACCATAACTTCTTTCCTTGTCGTAATCTTGCCATAAAACCATCGTCCACTTGGTGGTGCATCGGTTAGGTAAGTGGCAGCATGTCAAAGATACATACGAAATTGGTGAGGGAAAGCTGTTCTCTCCTGGAAATTTAAGGGCTACATTTGATAACCCTGCCTATGATAAGGTATTTAGAAATTTTTTTCTTTTTTATTCATGTCTGGCATTGGGATGAGGGGCCTGACATGGACAGGGCTTGGGCCCCTTCTTATATCCCTGGTCTTGATTTTCTGGCCTAGTATGAGGTTTGACTCCGCTATTTCATTAGGGCCTGGCACAAGCACATGAAGGCTGACATACTTTGGGTTGGAACCTGGGTTTCTGGTCCAGTACTAAATTAACAGATCAGGCATGAGCCTAACTCAATAAGTTCTGGGCTTGGGCTACCCTAAGCCAGCTAGAGTGTGGCACAGTCATCCCTTTGTTTATTCATACATTTCTATGACAACAAAGATCCTGCAAATGCTAATTGAAGAATATTATGTGAATGTATTTCACAACAGCTGATCAATTACTACGTTAGAGAGAAGTACACATTGCGCTACACCGGAGGAATGGTGCCTGATGTCAACCAGGTCTGACTACTCTCACCTAAACATTTATTATCGATCAAAGCTTCAAGCTTAATGACTTTCACTTGCAATTAGTATGAGTACTTGATCATGCTGCTTGTTGACCTGATTCAACTCTGGCAGATCATGCACTGAGACATTTAGTTGTGGTTTATGGCCTATGTTGGTGTATCCTAAATCCCATAAAAGAAATAATCATAAACAGTTTGAAGTTTGAACGCCTTTAGAGAATTAATGATTAGTTGTTTCCATTGTGCACTTGGAATGATGTGGAGATTAAAAACTGCATTTAATTGGGATACTTTTCTTTCTACTTTTTCAGCCAGAATAATGTAAATATGGTTTGGGGCAGAGAAGGCCACAATGAGCATTATCTCACTTAATTTGGGTTTTGGTTTTGGTTTCTCAGGATTGCACATGTTAAACCTTATTTTAGGGTCCTTACGCTATTAAATCTTTTTTATTTGTCTCTTATATACCAACTAAACTCAAATTCTATACCTAGGGCCTGTTTGTTTATTCGGGATTGAATTCTCTTGAAATTCTAAGAAATATCTTCCTATCAAAGGGGCCATCAAATAGTCTGTCTTTTGGTAGGAAATAATTATACAGCTATCGCCCTGGTAAATCAAATCCTAAGAAAGTGAGGGTCCAATCTTGATCTCTAATTTTCTCCTTCACTCCTACCTTCTTTAATACTCCTTCAGTAGACCCCATTTTAATGTGATTTCTGGGACACCAATAATACAAAGTAGGCAACCGGGCTCTTAGTCTAGCTGCACCATAAACTAACACTTGGACTGAGGCCTTTTATTCTACTAAACATAACACTGGTTAAACAGCTAGTTTACACTTACTCAAAATCTAACAGGACAACCATCCCTTTCTACCAAAAAATTCAACCTCTTAATGGTAATAAATTACAACTGGGTGCTAGAATATACTAAGTTATATTCTAATGTTCTGTTTTGTAGATCATAGTCAAAGAAAAGGGTATTTTCACAAATGTGACATCCCCAACGGCCAAGGCTAAGCTGAGGCTGTTGTTTGAAGTGGCACCCTTGGGGTTCTTGATGGAGAAAGCTGGAGGCTTCAGTAGCGATGGCACACAATCTGTTTTAGAAAAGGTGATTGTTAATCTTGATGACAGGACCCAAGTCGCTTTTGGCTCCAAGAATGAGATTATCCGATTTGAAGAAACCTTATACGGGTCATCCAGGCTCAAAGCTGGTGCACCTGTTGGAGCAGCTGCCTAAGCTAGGTTGCTATATTCCCAAGCCTTTTTCTAATCCACATGAAGCTAATTTATCTGGCATTGTATGATAAGAAGTGGGTTAAGGAGGAAAAACGGGTTATTTTTTTGCATGTGTTTTTCAGATATGTAATCTTTGGTGTTATAATACAACATATTTCATGTTCTGTAGCAAGCCTATGGTGCATTCTTCATGGCTGCATTTGCTCCGTAGGTGTTGTCATACCAGTGGTGCTCATGGTTTGATGATCCAAACCATTGAACTGATGATCCTTTCTGTGGATGGGGTATGTGTAAATGAAGAAGTTGAAGATTCTCGCCCTTTGGTCTTTGGCTTCTTTTCTCTTATGTGATAAGTGTACCAGTATTTTGTCTTAAAAGTTTTTAAGACTGTTTCTTGGGCTCTGAGCTTGGCAAACATTTAGTGCCCCCAATTTTAATTTGTGGGGCCATTATTAGAAATCTGTACTGTTGAAAAACGTTTGAGTCCCTACACAGATGGGGATCTCTTAAAAAACTTATGGATCTGAAAAAGTGCGTCCCTTTGATGGCAGCCTAAAAAGTAGATCATTAAGCAATTCAAGCTTGGCAACGGTCTATAAAAATACTTTGAAGAATGGATGTCTTTTTGCACATAAAAAACCAACAGTTGGCTCATCATTTCAGTAATTTGGATCAATTTAAACATGGACCCACACCAGGGAACCGTTAGAATGAAATTTACAGCTCAGGATACTTAATAACAACTCAGGATCCTAAAATTCCTGTGTCCCAGTCACATCCTCAAGAATTCATAGTGTTTAGGTCTTGGGAACTGTTCCTATATGACCCTATGGAGTTAAAAGAGTCAAAACTCAAAACTAGGATGTGTTGTGAGGATGCAATTGAACGGTCTTTCCTTATCGTGGGTTGGGTTGCTCCTCAATAAAAAGGCAAAGGGTAGTTTGCGATATATATATAAGTTGGACATCTGAACTAAAACTACTTGGTTGAAGTCAAGAAAAGTTAATCACATTTTACGACTCAGTTCTTTCGTCTGTAATTTTCTCCCTGTACAGTGTGAAGTGAAAGTGTTTCTATTGTCTTCTCCTGTGGGCTAAGCTTGCATTCAGTGTACCAAATAAAGCTGTCCTTTTTTACATGTTCTTACTTTCAGCTTTGCTTTTCCTGTTGCAGTCTGTCAATGCATAGCTTTACAAAGACAATAATTATTGCGTTAATTTCACAATGTTGGCTGGAATTATGGTAATATGCAGTGAAATTTTAGCCTAATACTAATACCATTCACATTGTAAGGCCATAGGCCTCAGTTAAAAGACCCAAATTCTTGTTCTACTATCCGCATTTTTTATCTGTTTAATCATTGTGCATCGGAATTCAAGTATTGTTGTGCACAAACACTGCCTCTGTGTAGGCGAAAATTATGAGTAGAATTAGAAACAACGAGGATTCACCTTGAGACTGTTTTGATGAAATTTTTTGAGTTCAAGAGTTTTTTTTTTTTTTTTTTGGAGTCCTTGTAACTCTGTTTTCATGTGTGAATTGAGAAATCTCGTCTTTCATGTGTACTATCCTTTGCAAGCACAGCCCAATCAAGGCACTTCACTTTATTGTTAAAAAGGAAAAGGCAAAAAAGCCAGAGCACTCTTTGCTTTTCCACCCAAAATACCATTGAAAACACACATCCCCCTTTCCCTTTGATCCCTTGTCCAAATGGAGTGATGATTCCCATGCACAACTTTATAATATAAATCTTAGATTATAGGCCCTCCTTTGTAAATTCCAAGGCATGCCTTGAATGATGTATGTTTCTAGCAATTAAAATATCTGGCAAATGATCTCTTTGGAATATTGTTAATCCCCAAGAAGCTGCTCCTAGGAACTATCCCCATTCCCCACTGTATGCTTCTATACCACGTCTTCCTTTATTAGTAACATGACAAATGCCAGACTCTAGGATTCCTTTACAATGAGGGTAATTTATAGAAGATATAAAATAAAAATAAAAATAATGTAATGTATGGTTTTGTACAGGTGTATGGGTAGGATATATAGTAAGCTGTCATATGATCGAGGGTTTTAGGAGGTAAACCCCAGAAGTGCTAGCGTGTGGGGTGAAGGTCTTGATTGGAGATGTTGGAAAAAGAAGGCCCATCATAAGAAACAATAGGCACAAACATCACATGGTATGGACTATCAATAGTGGCCTTTTGCTTGCATTTATCTTTGCAATCATTAGGAATCTTTTACTTTTTATGCATCATGAAATTATCAATTCATTAGAAATGGGTTTAGCTTTAATCAAATGTTGAGGAAAATTCTTTTTGCTGCCCCAGCACCAAGATAAAGAGGAAGCAGATCACATCAGAACAAAATTTTCTTTCCCCCCATTTTTCTCTTCAAAGAATTTCTGAATAAATATATAGTTGTTAAATGACTAATTGAGAAATCAAACGTATAATTTGTTCATCGATCACCTTTTGATAAAAAAAAACCTGACATGTCTGGCGCTTTGTTAGGCTTTTGAAAAAGATGATTCGGTTGATAAAACTGGCTGGCATTCAATTCCAGAAAGAAGCAATGGGCCCCATAACAATGCATTATAAACCTAATGATGATTGATCTTGGCTAATTCTCTCTAGGCGGGCGACTGTGAGCGCAGTAGTGAAAAGTGGCATGGGTCGGTCTGCGGAATCGTGGGTGCACCCGTAGACAAAGTGTGGGACATGGTCTCCCAAAGTAGCAGGCTGTCAGAATGGATGCCTATGGTTGAGAAATGTACAACGCTGGTGGGAGACGAAAGCATTCCGGGCTATGTTCGCTTATTGTCTGGCTTCATGTTCCCTCAAGATGATGGGGAAAGATCATGGATCAAAGAGAAACTTGTGTTCATGGACCGACCCACATTCAGTTATGTCTACAGGATGGAAGCCAGTAATGTAGGACTTGATGGGTCTGTAAATTCATTGAAACTATTTGATTATGGCAATGATACGACGCTGATCGATTGGTCCTTTGAAGTGAACCCATTAGAGGGATTGTGCAAGGGCGACATAATCGATTATTTGGGCTTTCTCTATAAGTCTTGCATTAACAGAATAGAAGGAGCTATAGATAAAAAAAATGCCAGTAGCAAACTAGTAGAGGGAGGAGCGAGCATGATGAATACATGATGCATGTCTTAGAGAGTTTAAAAAAAAAAAAAAAAAAGAAGTTTCTGTTGCTTCTTTCTCATCACAAAATTATTATGTTTTAATTTCAAGTGTCTTTTATGTTTGCAATTTGTATCAGAGCAGCTTTTCTAATGTTTGCAAATGCATTACTAAATGAGGAATTATCAGCTTCATCGGACTTTGGTTACCTACTCAGTGGGAAGTAGCACCAAACTTGCAAGCTGATATTTTGAATAATTAGAACTTCAATTTGCCTAGGAGTTCAACATTGATTCTGTTTAGTATTGGATCAGATCAAATCATTTTGATTTGTTTGGAACTCTACTAGTTCCATCTATAATTCATAAAAAAAAAAAAATGTGCATCTTAAATATTTTCAACGCTTATTAGTGTTTTTGCTTACAGCAGCATTATAAGACTCCAGGCTCATGAAATCAAAATGTGTAAGTAACACAACCAATCAGAGTGCAACACTAACCCTAGCAAGATACATGTTTAAGTCTGAGAATTTGTCTTCTCGGGGGAATGAAAGGCCTAATCCTTCTTTCCAACAACCAACTGTCCTATTTGACACTGATTTGGAATTAATTGTTGGATCTTGTCACTCCTAAATTTGCACCTCTTTCCAATGAGCAATGGTGCTATTTGAAACTAACTTGGAATTAACTGTTGGATTTTGTCACTCTAAATTTGCAATACACGTCCAGGATCATTTGATTGAAGTGATAATGAAATCACCCATGATAACAGCTCACCAATCAAATCCATCACATCTTTACCTTGATTGTCATCCATCCAGGCTGGCCAACAAGAAGTGACAAATGACCACATTAAAGACTGTAAATCTCAGAATTGATATGGTTGATGAATTATTTATAAAGAAGCTACATTTATTTGAAACTCTTAATGCTCTTATTTATGATCTGCAAAGAAAAATCAATATAAAATTGTAGGTGCAAAAAATAACGACCCACAATAATGGGGGGTGCCTTAGAGGACTTACCCGAGTGAGATTAGGGACACCGATGCCTGCGCCTGGAGCCTGAGAAAAGGAAGGAGAAATGCAGGTTAGAGGACCCTGGCCTGGGCGGCGCAGGGCTCTCCGATGCCTAAGTTAGTGTATGAACTAAGCAGAGGGAGGAGATTTTTGGGGAAGAAGATGGCATACCAGAGTGGTAATGGCCTCCTTTTTCTGGAGGGGTAGCTGTGTTTATATAGAGGAGGAGGAGGCAAACGGGTTGTTGGCTGTCTTGTCATAGCCCACTTTGTCAGGTACTAGGGAGGCGCGGTCTCATCGTAGCCTGTCTGGTCCCGTCGTAGCCTGTCCTGTCCCGTTAGGCCATATCCTGGCGCTTTGGGAGCTGTGGAGGGCGATCTGTCAGGAGATACGGGCTGTCCCCCTTGTCTTGTCGCACGGGCCATAGCGTGCTCAAGTGTCCAAGGGTGGACAGCTGTCAAGCCCTGCCTCGGCTAGTCCTGGCATCCTCACCGAGGTCGGGGAGCCGAGGTCGGAGAGGACCTTGACTTGGTTAGAGCCCTTGCAGAGACGCCGAAATGGAGGACCGGGGAGGAGTCCCTAGCCGAGCTCGAGACGACCTGGCCGAGGTGGAGCTCAGCCGAGCTGGGAGCGTCCTGGCCAAGGTGGAAATGTCGTGCAAGGGGCCGAGATGAGTTTCTGGCCGGAGTGGGGCACTTGGCCGAACTGGCGGACGTGAGACGGGCCTTGCCGAGATGGCCTAGCTGGCGCCGGAGCATGAGATAGAGCATCCGGCCAGTCATCCGGTGAGTTCGGAAATATCCCCACACAATAGCCCCCCAGCTTCTGAGCTCGATAGACTGCTCTCTTGAGGTCAGAAGGTAAGTATCATGGAGGATGACTGGCTGGCAATGAACCGGAGCTGGAGGTTGGCATCACTGTGAAGCTGTAACAAGATGCCTTTGTCGAGCTGGAGAGTGCATTGTTGCTGAAAGCCAAGGGAGATGGCTCATTTATTTAGGAGTATCTTGCTACTGCTGCTGCTGAGGAAGCAAGCTGATGAGGAGGCTGCTAAACCGGAGACTGGCACTGCTGCCGAGCCGGAGGAAGGATTTCCTGCCGTACTGGAGTCTGCGAACTGGCATGAGGCCGAAACCGGAGACTGGCACTGCTGCCGAGCCGGAGGAAGGATTTTCTGCCGTACTGGAGTCTGGCGCTGCTGTGGAGCTGCGAACTGGCATGAGGCCGAGGAGGTGATACGGAACAGTCTCTACTGCAATCTTGTAGAGCTGCCCTTAGCCGAAGTGGCCAGCTTTTGGCCGAGACGAACTGCCTTGCGACAGTGGGTCGGAGATGAGCATAAGTTCGGAAACGGTCTTTGAGGGGTGTATGAACCCGGACTTCAGGAAACTGTCCTTGGCCGAACTGCCTTGAGGGGTTTATGAACCCAGACTTTAGGAAAGGCTGAGTGTAGGAACTGCAGGCCTTTTCCAAGGCGTAGAGCCTGAGTGTGTCCAAGACACGGGGCTTTAGGAAAGGCTGAGTGTAGGAACTCGAAGCCATTTCCAGGGCGTAGAGCCTGAGTGTGTCCAAGACACGGGGCTTTAGGAAAGGCTGAGTGTAGGAACTCTTCCATGCCGTTTCCAGGGCGTAGAGCCGGAGTGTGTCCAAGACACGGGGCTTTAGGAAAGGCCGAGTGTAGGAACTCTAAGCCATTTCTAGGGCGTAGAGCCTTGTAGATGGGTGAAGACCCTGAGTTTAGGAATTGGCCGAGTGTCCGAACTCGAGGCCTTTTCCAGGGCTGTTAACCCTTGGAGATGGGTGAAGACCCTGAGTTTAGGAATTGGCCGAGTGTCCGAACTCGAGGCCTTTTCCAGGGCTGTTAACCCTTGGAGATGGGTGAAGACCCTGAGTTAAGGAATTGGCCGAGTGTCCGAACTCGAGGCCTTTTCCAGGGCTGTTAACCCTTGGAGATGGGTGAAGACCCTGAGTTTAGGAATTGGCCGAGTGTCCGAACTCGAGGCCTTTTCCAGGGCTGTTAACCCGTGACTTGTCTTTCTGGCACTCGCCGAGGTGGAGAAACCTGGGTGTAAGAACCCGAAGGCAGCCTCGATGGCACTGGCCGAGACCAACATGAGGCCAAACCTGTGAAGCGCGTAGCTAGCACGAGGGCGATACCAACATGAGGTCGTTAGATGCGGTCGAGACCATCATGAGGCCGAAACCAGCGTGAGGTGGAAACCAGCACGTGGACGGACCAGCATGAGGTCGTCAGATGCGGTCGAGACCATCATGAGGCCGAAACCAGCGTGAGGTGGAAACCAGCACGTGGACGGACCAGCATGAGGTCGTCTGATGCGGTCGAGACCATCATGAGGCCGAAACCAGCGTGAGGTGGAAACCAGCACGTGGACGGACCAGCATGAGGTCGGAAGCTAAGTGACAAAAAGTTCCGTCTAGCTGCCCCCGAGTTGGAAGAGATTCCTGCAGAGCTGGGGGCTACTAGCGAGCTGGAGATATCCGCTGAGCTGGAAGCGATATGATCGCTGTCGCGGAGGTTGAACTGCTCCCGGGCCCGGTTGCTTCTGCTCTTCAGGGCGCGTCTTTCGGGGGGTAGAGTCGAGGTCGAATCCTTAGAGGATGAACCCGACCGAGTATCCTGCTGTTGGTCGCCTGCTTGGCCAGATCTTGCTCCTGACCTCTCTCGGCGGGGGACCGTCGGCAGTTGTGTCGACAATGCGATAGGTTCCTTTCCCTTTCTGGTTCTTCGAGGCATGGTGTTTGGAAAGATTTGGAGAAGGTTGGAAGGCTGGGGTATTGCTTTCCCACAGACGGCGCCAATTGTAGGTGCAAAAAATAACGACCCACAATAATGGGGAGTGCCTTAGAGGACTTACCCGAATGAGATTAGGGACACCGATGCCTGCGCCTGGAGCCTGAGAAAAGGAAGGAGAAATGCAGGTCAGAGGACCCTGGCCTGGGCGGCGCAGGGCTCTCCGATGCCTAAGTTAGTGTATGAACTAAGCAGAGGGAGGAGATTTTTGGGGAAGAAGATGGCATACCAGAGTGGTAATGGCCTCCTTTTTCTGGAGGGGTAGCTGTGTTTATATAGAGGAGGAGGAGGCAAACGGGTTGTTGGCTGTCTTGTCATAGCCCACTTTGTCAGGTACTAGGGAGGCGCGGTCTCATCGTAGCCTGTCTGGTCCCGTCGTAGCCTGTCCTGTCCCGTTAGGCCATATCCTGGCGCTTTGGGAACTGTGGAGGGCGATCTGTCAGGAGATACGGGCTGTCCCCCTTGTCTTGTCGCACGGGCCATAGCGTGCTCAAGTGTCCAAGGGTGGACAGCTGTCAAGCCCTGCCTCGGCTAGTCCTGGCATCCTCACCGAGGTCGGGGAGCCGAGGTCGGAGAGGACCTTGACTTGGTTAGAGCCCTTGCAGAGACGCCGAAATGGAGGACCGGGGAGGAGTCCCTAGCCGAGCTCGAGACGACCTGGCCGAGGTGGAGCTCAGCCGAGCTGGGAGCGTCCTGGCCAAGGTGGAAATGTCGTGCAAGGGGCCGAGATGAGTTTCTGGCCGGAGTGGGGCACTTGGCCGAACTGGCGGACGTGAGACGGGCCTTGCCGAGATGGCCTAGCTGGCGCCGGAGCATGAGATAGAGCATCCGGCCAGTCATCCGGTGAGTTCGGAAATATCCCCACACAAAAATTATGGTGTAAAACTATGAGAACACGCTCATTCAATCTACAAACTAATGTGCTTAACTAAAAAGAGCCCGGAACAAGGGATTGCCAAATTAGTTGGTTACCCGAATTGCACCTAACTCTCAAGCTGGATTTTTCTTCTTATGAGAGTAGGCTTCTTTCCCTGCAGGCCTCTCATGTGTCCAAAGAGGAGAACCACCTTTTCTGGGTAATAGAAAAGAAAAGGGGAAAAAAGCACCAATAACTGACAATAGCCCGTGGCACATAAAAGGTGCTTGCTATTGCAACCTTTGAGATATGGGTTCAAGTCATATTACCAATAAAAAGAAAGTGATGCAGTTAAATATGAGCAAAACAAATTTAAAGTTGAGCGTGCTTAAAAATAGGTAAAGAGTTCTACTATTTAGCATTAAAAAATGTCACGCAAAACATATGCTTTGTTTGAAGGGGGCTTCGGTCGGAGGTCCTTCAAAGCATGATTTTTTTGCAAGCACTCCACAAAAAAAAGTCATGCAGCCAAAGGTCTCTCTCACACTTTCTCATACCTAAAATGTCTAATTTACCATTTTTTTAGATCATATCCCATAATTTGTGGGATATCCCATTAATAATGGTCAACTACCATTTATTTGGCCATGATTAATGAAATCCCACTAATGAGATTTTCAAATAAATTCTAAAAACACACAAATAAGTTTCAAAATAACGCAAGTAAAATTCAAAAAATACAATAAATAAAAAAAAGCAATAAATTTGAAAAGAACGTTGATAAATTTAAAAAGATGTAAATAAGTTTCAAAAGATCCAAATAAATTTCAGAAACTGTAAATAAATTTCAAAAGACTCAAATAAATTTCAAAAGATCCAAAGAAAATTAAAAAAATATAAATAAATTTTAAAAGACTCAAATAAAATTAAAAAATATAAATAAATTTAAGAAAAAGCAGATACATTTTCCGAAACTAAGATAAACCAATTTTTTAAATTTTAGAAGAAATTACCAAAAACGCAAGTATTTTTGTCAAAACTCGGTTAAATTTATTTAAAAAAATACAAATAAATTTTAAAAAATACAAATAAAATTCAAAAACATAAATAGATCTAAGAAAATACAAATAAATTTGTCAAAACACAAAAATATTCGTTTAAGAACTCAATTAAAAATTTTAAAATGGAGATAAATTTGTCAGAAACTCAACTTTATTTTTCAAAAGTTCAAATAAATTTGCAAAAAACTCGGATAAATTTATTTAGAACTCAGATAAATTTATTTCAGAACTCAAATAAAGAGCCAAAAACTCATATAAATTTATCCAGAACTCAGATAAATTTGACAAAAACTCAGCTAAATTTGATAAAAACTCAGATAAATTTGACAGAAACTCATCTAAATTTGACAAAGACTAAGATAAATTTGACAAAAAATCAGATAAGTTTCCTTCTCAGTAAAGCATGCAACTAAGCTATTCTCTCTCCTCTCCCTCACCTTTCCTCGCTGTCTATCTAATTCGACGGTCGACGATAAAAGGGTTCTCTCTCATTTTGTATTGTCGCGGAAAGCCCCCTTTTGGAAGAAGTCGGATTCACCCATACCGGCCACGTCACCATCTCCATCTCCTCTGTCACCTACTCCTCCTCCCTCGCCACCCCGGCCCTCCCTTCCCTCCTAGGCTTCTTCCTCCTCTCCCAAGAATCCCTCCTCCAAGTCCTCCAAGAATCCCAAGAAAACCCCAATTGGTGCGTCCTCTCCTCCCACTACATCCAATCTTTCTTCACCTTCCAAGACCTCTCATCCCAATCCACCCTCAACCACTCCTATTCGGTCACTTCCCCCAACGAGTACTCCCCTCTGAGCCATCCAAACGAATGACCAAATCAGTCCCCAAGTCATCTGCACACATTCCAAACCCCATATATGCCAACAACCCATTCCTTCCAACCAAACTCAGTCAAACACCAACTCAACTCTTTTGCAACCAATCAGCCACTGCAAATCACCATCTCCACCGAAGCTACGCCAACACCTTGCCCACATGCACAAACTTAATCCAGTCCAGAAGAGATGCTCTTTGTACTTTGCAGGGTCAATCTGCATGTTGCACTTGATGAGATCCAGAGGCGTGATAGCCATATGTCATATGTGTGAGGCCGCAACTCAGGATCCCACCAACAGTGCACGCGGCGTAGAAAGCGGGCGAGTACATCTCGATCTTCCCCGGCTCGCTCGGTGCGGGAACGGCGAACGCCTTGGACGATCCATTGGAGGAGATCGAAGCAGATGGAGACGGAGATTTCGAGAAGCTAGAGTTCCTGTTGAGAATCTTCTACAAATCTAGGGTTTTGGAAGAGGAGTAGTAGAGGAAGGAAAGGATGAGGGATTGACGAGATCCATCTGAGAAATCCATGATGGATTGTTTTGGGGAAAAGAGAGGGATTTCAAAGGTGTTTTTGTGACTGCTTTCTCTTTGGGAAGAAGAAGAAGAAGAAAAAAGGGTTCTTTTGATCGAGAAAAGTTAAGAACGAGGGTAAATACAAGATTTGATATTTTAAATTTCAAAATTTTATGCTTAAAATGGTTGAAAGGGCAAATAAGTCATGAAATATGTGATCATGTGGACGCAGGGACGTATGACTCCAAATAGTCTAGTTGAGTGGACTAAAGGCCTTAAACAGAATTTGCTTGGATAGGGGGTTGGATACATTCCACTTTAAGGACCTTTCGCTAATTTACTCTTGCAACATCTTCTAGGACAAATGGGGAAGTCAATCTTTATAAAATAAAAATTCTAAGATTTTTTATTTTTCTTTCAATATCAAGCAGATACACTCTTATGCTCATATTTAATTATTTATTGTCATCACAGCTAGATAGCAACATTTAAAACCATGGCTGTTGTATGATCAGATTCCAAGGATACTATCACACTGTATAAACGACCGTATCCATCTAATGGCCAGATTCTTTTATCCAACCATCCATCTAAAGTAACAACAAGGAGATCCCCATGCTGCAATGTGGAGTGGGCTCACCAAAAGGACTATCAAGATCAATTATTGAAACTGTTTTGCGGTAAGTAGAATGGACGTACAATCCAAGTCTCAGCCCATTGATCAGATCATTGATCAAACTGTCCGGTCCAATTTCCAAGGACCGTAAGCTCCTTGGAGATTTTTTTTTATGAGAGGATGTATAAAGAAAGGAAGGAAAGAAAAGCCAATTCCCATGACAAAAGGCATCAAAGACAAGCTAATACTCTGACCACCGAATCTACCACACACCATAAAAAAAGGAAAAAAAACATTCCTGAGAATGCCAACAATAGCATAAAGTCCTGGACATACCGACCTTTTAAGTGCATGCTCAAACAACAATATCTCCTTTATATCCACTTGTAAGCATAAACATGCAGAGAACAGAAAACAAAAGCCACTAAAGACAGGTCTTGGAAGAGAAACTCCAACAGCTTTGGGATCTATAGGCATCAGGGATGGTAACATGAGACAGTGTACCTTTGTCATATTCTATTAGCTTCTATCAGACAAGATACTAACATTAAATTTATTACATTTGATATGCATGCCAGTATTCTATTATGTCCAAATCCTTGCTTACCATATTAAAATTAGAACAGAATCAACAGATAGATAATGAACAAAGTGTTATGAATTAAGATGGGTCTAGATTTAATAAATGAACCATAAATGCTTCTTTGAAAACGACCTCCGCCCTTTTATGTAAAATGGCACAATAAAGAGAAAAAGGGTTTTCTTTTTAAGGATCCAAGGCGCATTATTAAAAAAAAAAAAAAAACATTGCTTATTTTAAATTTGTGGGCTTAAAATTTGGGAATATTCACCATCTAAACCACTTGTGTCATCTGATTGATATTGACCATTGGATAGAACTACCAAGAAATTATGAATTACTTCCATTTGATCTTGAAGGTGATAGATAGAGCTCGGCTGCATTTTATCATTTTTGTAATAACCTTTGAGACACTGAAAAAAAGAGAACCAGATAATTTTTATTTTTATCCCTTTAACTCTAGTACTTTCGGACTCACAAAAAACCTATCGTCTTTCGTATTACAACGTGATATCCTGTGTCGTTAAAGCCTTTTATTTGCTTTGCATATCGCCTTATATTTCTTCCCTGTAAATTCTCTCCCATAGCTTTATCTATGGTTATGTGAAACATCAAACATGTATTATTAGATTCCTGTTTAAATTGCCCATACCATTTTTTTTCCTGCAAAGGTCATATGCATGTAAACTGACCCTTTTAAGAAAAGAAAAGCGAAACACGCACACTGTAACTCAAGATTCTCCAGGGCTTTCAATTAGAGTGGATGATGGACGTTATTTATATATAACATGTTTAATTTGCTCATTGCCCCAACTCTCTAGTCTCGATCTCCCTTTTCCGAAATTTTCGGTGCAAAAAGCAGCCGCAGAAGACATGAATTTTATGCGGAAAATCATTTCTAAAATTTCATTCCAATACGAAAAACTGACTACACAAACATGCACGAGGCGTGAATAAAAGGATTAGAATGTTTCAAGGCCTACTTAAAATTTTGCACGGGATAGATTCCGCCTGGATATCTTTCAATCTTCCACTTTTACGGAAGGTCACGGTGGCCCCATGTGGGCCCCACAAGGCCATATCTACACAGATGATCTGACGCCGTGATCTTTCTAATCCGACCTCTCCATGTGACGATGGCGTCACTAATGGCAGTGTCCGTGACAACCGCTTTGTAAATAATAATTAATATACTCTGTGACCAAAAGGAAGCACATAAAACATTACATTGCTCGTGTCCTCCGAATCGATCCGATCGATCTCTTGAAACAACCAGATCACCCGAGTGAGCACTGAGCAGTAATTGTAAATGAATGAAGCTAGTGATGTATTATGGATACTATTGGACTATGGAAATTGCAGTCTCTTCTCTCTGGTGATGCTTTTGGTATTTGTATTCAGTTCCCCACATTTTTTTTTTCAACACATCTTCACTTAATTAGCCTTTCTTATTTTAAAGAACTAACTTTAATTTAAAGATAGATATGGATGACTGCAGCTTTTCACATTCATGATTTTAACTTTTTTTTTATTCAAAATATTATTGTAGTGATGTTTGCAATTTCTTCTCCCACTTGATTACCATTACAAAATATCGCCTTTTAAAAAAAAATTTGTAATCATTCAATACATGTGGAACTAGTATGAATCTATGTTGCAAAGAGATGACATGAAATGATACAAAGAAGAATAATTATCAAATATATATAAAAAAATATTCAAGTGAGAATTAATTCTCATCTATTATATGAGAACTTTTTTGTGGGGCCCAACTAGTAACTCATCCAAATCTAACAACCAATAGGGAACCTCTTGATAGTCACTAATCCCAATTATTGGCATACATTCAAATGGACTGAACCGTTGTATCGAGGGTTGAACATTTTTTTAAATATAAAGCCATTAAACTTGTGGGTCACGGATGAAGGGGTTAGGGGCATGGGTTTGAGGTCAAATTTGATTCTTGGGGTGGTTTCACATGGATCTTTCCATCCCCTGATCTCATCTCCAAATGGAACCACAATTAGACACTACAAAAAAAATTCTCATATAATATGTGAGAACAATTCTCACTTTAATATTATATATATATGGAAGTATTCAAGTGCATCCATCCCTCACCATTTTTGGTGAGGGACACCCCTTTTTAGAAAGTGTCAAGTACAAAAAGGGGAGTCCTATGTACTTGACACTCCCCTTTTTTGTACTTTTACTTTCCAAAGGGGTATCCCTTATAAAAATGGTGAGGAATGAATGCACTTGAATATTTTCTATATATATAAGTAAGATTCGGTCACTATATATATATAATAATTCAACACGTTTCTTAAATCTTATAGCTCCACATGTAATGAAGCTCTCCTTTTGACTGTATTGGATTTTATCTTTCCTACAATTATGGATAAGACCGACAAGAGAGAATGGTCACATGTAATTATAGCAAAAACACGAGGGGGCATTTCACATATGACTCAAAACAAAAACAAAAACAAAAAAACAAAAAATTTCTTTCTTTCCTTCACGCCAAGTTTAAATGATTTATCAAATTAGTAATGCAAAGGAAATATAAAATCAATTCAAAATGTAATGTAATGCTTACATTCTAAAGGATAAATTTACTTTTCAATAAAACAACATTGGTCATGATGAGAATAAGAATGATATGAGAAGGTAACATCTAACACCTGATAAAGTAACTAATTTATTTGTTTTACTTTTATGAGATAACCTCACCTAAGAATAAGATGATGGGTAAGATGGCTCCTGTAAAACAAAAACAGAGGTACAGAATCATTAGAATTAATTATTTATTCTCAGTTCCCGCTTTACTTTTCAAGAAAACAGACACACAGGGTGGATTGATTAAAAGCAATATACACGAACAGGAGCATTTATGTTACTTATTATCCTCTCTCTGTCTCATTAGTTTTCAACGAACAAATGAAACACCGTACACGGAGAAACCGCGTTACGCAGACTCCGGTCTCCGGGTCCATTTTGATTTTAGAAAAAAAAAAAAAACGAAAAGAAAAGGAGAAAGTAATAAATAAACAGAAAATGCAAGACACAAGAAAAGATGAGAGAGATTGAGAAGATATAAAAACTAAGGGTTGGTGGGGTCAGCGGGGATGTGATTACTCTCGCTTTATTTATTATTATTATTATTTTATTTTTTTCCGCTTTACAGGCCACACATCTTTTGAAAATGCGTGGAGGAGGGCAAAACAGGTATGAAAAAATAACACCTCCAACTCCAAACCCCCAGCCCCAAGGGTTTTTTCAGAGCTTCTTCCTCTTCCTCCTGTTCTATCTCTCTCTCTCTCTCTCTCTCTCTCTCTCTGTTGCAAAGCGATTCCGTTCCATTTAGCAGAAATCCAGTCGTCTTTTCCCTAACATGCGCATACCTGCTGCTCCTAGGGTGCGCATTGTCCTTGTATTATGAATCTGGAACCACCACCCCTCCCACCCCCTCCCCGCCTCTCCTCCTGCCACCTCCACCCCGACCATCCAGTCACCGGATTCTGCGCTTCTTGCCTCCGAGAGCGACTCGCTGGCCTAGACCCCGCCTCAAACCACCGCAATCCTCCGCCTCCCACCGCGGCTTCCGCCCTCAAAGCCATCTTCAAACCCTCCTCCTCCAAATGCTCCTTTCCCGAACTCCGCCGCAGCAAGTCCTTCTCCGGAGCAAGAGCCGATGGCATTCCCGTAATTATCGAGCCGCAGAGGAGATCCTGCGACGTTCGTGTGCGGAACACGCTCTGGTCCTTGTTCCATCAAGACAATGGACCTAACGTTGAGCGCGGGACCAGCATTTCACGTGAGATCGAACAACAACTTCCTAATGCCAAGAGCGTCAATTTAGGGTTTGATGAGGTCAAGGAAGAGATCGAAGAGGAGGTGGAGGATCAAGAAGGAGAAATTAATGTCGAGGAAACCGTCGTCGTTGTTGTTGGAGAAGAAGAAGAAGAAGAAGAAGGAGAAGGAGAAGGAGAAGGAGAAGAAGAAAAAGAAGGAGATGTGAAGACGATGAAAGATCACATCGATCTCGATGCACAGATGAACAATCAGACGGTGGAGAAGAGGGATTTGAAGGAGATCGCGGGGAGTTTCTGGCTCGCGGCGTCGGTTCTCAGCAAGAAATTGCAGAAATGGCGGCGGAAGAAGAAGCGGAGGAGCGGCCGAGAGTTCGAATCGACGACGGCCGAGAAACCGGCGTCCTCGTCTCGGCATTTCCGAGAGACGCAATCGGAAGTGGCCGACTACGGCTACGGGCGGCGGTCCTGTGACACGGACCCGAGGTTCTCCCTCGACGCCGGCCGGATGTCGTTCGACGATCCCTTCGACGAGCCGCGAGCGTCGTGGGACGGCCACCTTACCGGACGCTCTGCAGCGGCTTTCTCACGGATGTCATTGATGAGTTCTGTCGTGGAAGATGCTTCTACCCCAGTCCGGCGGTCGGACAACCAGATCCCCGTCGAAGAGCCCGTCAGCATAGATCATCCACCACCTCCGACAACGACAATGCCGGGTGGAACGGTGCAGACAAGGGAGTACTACACGGATTCCTCCTCGTCATTGCATCGGCGGCGGCAGAGTCTCGAACGTTTGAGCTCCATTCGAAGGGCAGGAGCGACATCTGGGGAGACCGAGGAGACTAAGTGGGTCTCGAACGCAAAGGTCTCACCAGCAACTATGGATTACTTCTTTATAAACAAACTTGCAGATGCAAAGGACTCAAACACAAATTCGAGCTTTAATTCGGCCTACAGAGGTTCTGCAGCCATGGCTGGAAAAGGCTCCAAGAAGTCGGGGCGGTGGAGCAAGGCATGGAGCATTTGGGGATTGATACACTGGCGGGGAAGCGGCAAAGAGGACGAAGATGACAGATACAGCAGAGGGAATGTAGTCGAGCGTTCTTTCTCAGAGTCTTGGCCGGAACTCCGGCGAGAGGCGAATGGTGATCCGAAAGGGGCTACATTTAATAGAAAATTGTTGCGCAGCAATAGCAGTGTCAGTTGGAGGAGTTCCTTCAGCAATGGCACTCTTGGAGGTGGTGTGAGGAGTGGGGGCATTGAGGCCAATGAGCAGAGTAAGAAGAGAAGGCAAGAAATAGTTTTGGAGCGGAATCGGAGTGCAAGGTTTTCTCCTAGCCATTTTGATAATGGTGGCCTCTTGCGGTTCTACTTGACCCCCCTGACAAGCGGTCGGAGGAATGGAGGAGCTTCCGCCAAGAGCAGATCAAAGAGTTCTCATTCTTTTGCCAAGGGCATGCCGCGCTTGTACTGAATTGAAAGGCGGGCCTAGTCAGGTGTTCTTCATTGAGTGTTATATTAACTGCGTATAAATATTTCTTTCTGTTGGTTAGATAAGAGAATTGTAATGCTACCTTTCATGTGTTTATTATGATGATATGTTGATCTGATTGCATAAATGTTGACCATATCAGTCCTTTTGCTTTCTCTTCCTATCTTGAATGCAGAGAAGTTGATTATTGGAGAGAGAATTCCTACCTGTTGGAAAAATGAAGAGAAAATCCCCTGTGGATGGAGAAAACTATGCACGTTAAAATTATATTAGAAATAACTTGAAAAAAAAAAAAAAAAAAACTACTGTTATAATATAGTCAAGTGAATTTAATAAAGAAAATTTAATTTTTTTTTTTCACCGAGAAAACTGAAGGGTGTTTTCTGTACCACCCCTTGAAGAGCGAATATTTTCTCCTTTGCATAGTTAGTTAAGTAGAGAACTACTTTTCTCCCAAAAAGTAGATCAAAACAGTGGAAAATATTTTTTACTGGAGGAAATTTTTTTATTCTCTCTACCTTTTCTTATGTCTAAATGGGCCCTAAATGTTTGTTATTTAGCGCCTCAGAATTGTAGATTGATTTGTGTGGGAGTAGGCTGGTAGAACGTAGAAGTGTGTGTTCACATTTAGATTAGTAATGTGGGCTATCTAGTCTGTTTTGAATGCAGATGATATTAGTTTAACTATAATAGATTTCAGTTTTATCATTAATGAAGGATTAATGATATGTGAACTTTGTAACTGGAACTGCTAAAAAGGATTTACCATGACCTTTGACTTGGGTTTCTTTTGGTAAATGAAATCTTATCACCAACAAAAGGTGCAAGCAAACTGCAGCCTAAACAACCATAAATAACAAGCAATGGCCATTGGACACCATCTTTAGATCTTATTGACCTCTAGGAAAATATGATGGAGAACAAAACCACCTGAACAAACTAAATGTTTAGCTTCATCAACACAATCTGATAGCCTCCATATATAGGAGGACTCCATGGAAAACCTGTTTCAATGTAACAAAAGGATCACCCTTACCTTAGGTTCTTTACCAGTTGCGCATTAGTCTCAGCAAAATTAGAATTCATACCTTAATCCTTCAGTATTTTATTAAGCTGTTTGTACTCTTTGATTATTATTTAAAATAATTGGTTACTTTTTTTTCTTTAAAAAAGGAAAAAGAAAAATCAGACATCGAATGGGCCAGAAAAGGTTTAGTTAATAATACCAATATGGTCGTTATTCTGTCAATGCTGGCTGTAATGGGCTCACTGCGATAGACTCCCATCAACGGTAACCTTTGATGGACCAACCAAGGATAGGCATTAGGCACCCATTTCACACAATGCCTTGAAGGATCTGTTCTTCATTCAAACTCCTTTCTAGCCAAAGCCACAAGAGGTTATCTTCCCTCAAGTTCAGTGGTGAACCTGTCACATTCTCAGAATGTCATATAATTACGTTTTGTAGCAAAGTGACAAAAGAATAACTACCAAGACAATGCTAATAATAAATCCCCTCCAAGTGTGATGACTGTATCTCCAAGACTAAAGGAGGTAAGAAATTGAAGCCATAACCCACTGCACACCGAATTAATTAGAAAACTCTCTCCACAATTTCAGTGTTACAGGGCAGCATGTAAAAATGGTTAGCATTTCCCTGCCTGGAACCGCATAAGCACATGTTTACAATCACAATGAGGGTTTGTGTTTATACTGGCACCATTATACAACAGTGGATAGCCATCCATGCTTCACACACACTAGCTACTTGCATTTCTGCTGGCTACACCTAGAAATGCACCTTTAGAGTTTTGACAAGGTTGCATTTACACTGTTGATCTCAACATACATCTGCCAGGTGTTTGTTTTATTGGGTTGAGATGGTATGCTACTCATTTCTTTTGTTAGATTTCTGTATTCATATATCATCTAACAGTTTAGTATTTTTCTGTTGGAGACTTCATAAATTGTGACAAGAAATGTGTACAGGGATGTGAAGTGGCTATTCCCTCCAATTGGGGTGGGTGGGTGGGTTTGGGGGGGGGGGGGGGGGGGGGGGGGGGGGGCGCGGGGTGCAGTGGGAACCTGATGCTGAGGGGCATCAAGGGGAATATCAGGTCATTGGGGTATTCAGGGGTGCTTCATGATGAAAAGGTGCTGCAAACTTGGACTTTGTTTGGCCTGATCGAAAGCTGGCCGGCTTTCAAACCAAGCGGAGGCAACAAGCCCTAAAGGCGCATTAAGGCTTTTCAAGGTGCCTCTTTTTACTATTAGGGCATCTTGTAATTAAAGCAGATTCATCAAATCAAAATGCATAGCCTTTGGGTAGCAGTAGTGAGCTCTGGAGACTGGCTTTATTTGTTAATTAAGTTCAGTGTCTTGTAAATCATGTAGGGTGAATATGGGGCAGAAGGATTTCCATTGTTGGCTACGTTTAGCCTCTAGCAAATCATGTGGGGAGGTAATGGGGCAAAGATTTGTTGGATGAGCAAGATGATGTAGAGGAAAGATATGTTGGTTGGCCATTCTTTTGCCAGTGTTGTCTAAGTTTTAATATTATAGTTAATAGATGTTTTTGTCGAATGAGTATACTACGTGTATCTTCTCGACGGAACAGACCCGCCTATTATGAGCATTTTCTACCCCTTAACTAAGTTGAATAGGGAGAGCCAGAGGCAAATCTGTGATTCTCCAAGTGAAGGTGCACTAAAACATATATTTCTACACTTTTTTTTTTCTTAAATGCATTTATACTTTGTTCCTCATTTCTCAATTACAGCATTATCAGTTTAGGTGAGGCTGGATGCAGTAATCCTCACAACTAAATCCCCGGACCTGCTCTTACATTGAGAGGTGCATGGCTAGTGCGCTGCACATGCTGTTCTATCTTGCTACTGTTCTTCACGTGAAATATCTATCATTCTTTGTTTCTGGAACTGCTTCTGAAAACGGGGGAGAAGAAGATTCCTTTCCATTTTAGAGAGAAGGTAAAAGAAATTATAAATTATCATAGGGCATCATCCATAGTGTTTTTTTTAGGGCCTTGGCAATGGCAGAGATGTTGTCAGCACAAGGCATTCATGCAACAGAAAAGGTTAGCTTGGTGTATCAAATGCAAAAGGTGAAAATTTTTCTTTTCTTATCAAGCCATATAGTTTACTGTGAGAATGAAAACGGTGAAAAATTTTCTTTTCTTATCAAGCCATATAGTTTACTGTGAGAATGCAAAAGGTGAAAATTTTTCTTTTCTTAATGGATTATAGGGTCCTTACTCCTGAACCACTACAAATGCATAGTTTACTGAGCTGCAAGCTTTTGTATATGTTGGGCCATGGTTGGTTTACATGGACTTTTGATCTGATGGGATCCATAATGGACGTTGTTGCGACAAAAGCCACCAGATTGGAAGATCTATCTTAATTCTTAACTCATTGACCAGTGGCCTATTATATAAATTAACAGTTAAGAATAGAATGGCTCAACATTCAGTGGAAAATAAACCAAGTTCAAAGGGTCAGCTTCTCCAGTTCTGGTTCATATTCGAGGTACCACCATGAATCAATAACTGTGATCATCAAACCATTGGCCCCGCCTAAATGTATGGAACTCCATCCTTCGTGGCTCATGGAGTTCTTCTTTTTTCATTGTTCTCACTGCCTTTCTTCATTTGCTAGTTTCACAGTTGCTGATTATATCTCTCATTTGTATCACCAAAAGTTGCAATTTGTTGCCACTTCTACACAGGTGGAGCTATTACGGCATTGAGGATTCAGCTAGCAAGCAAATCAATGCCAGGTAAAATGCTTCTCTGTGCTTTCCATCCTGCACTTCCTTTCTACTTTCCCGAGACTCTATATTTCCTCGGAGTATCCTCATTCTGAAGGTGTTTTCTGCCTAGATATTTGAAGAACAAGCCTGCAATGGTCCGCCCTAACCCTCCCAATCTGGTCTTCTCTCTGTCACGTTGGTTCAGTGCTTCATTCTCTTTTAAAAGCTGGCATTCTCAATGTTCTTCAGTATCTGCTAATAACAAACAGATGTACAAGTCAATGACATTAATAAAGGAGGGGAATATGCAGTATTTGATAACTAACTGCTCTGACTCAGGATCCCAGAGCTTTGCTTGGCAGATTTCTAACCACCAAGTGACTTGTCTGTGGGTCACCAGCTTCACTACCACAGACATAGAGGGGTTGTGGATCGGCCATCTACCAGAACTCTGGTCAATTGGTTATTCTTGACAATCTGATATGAGGGGCCAGTGGGCCCTGCAGACATCAGTTGGTAAGCATTTATCAGAACTCAGATCAATTAGTAGTTGTTGACATTCTGTTGGCATCTGATGGGCTAGTGGGTCCCACAGACATACTGCGTGTCCTTTCTGAGTCTGTCCTGGCGGGAGAGGAGAATCCTGACTCAATTACAGACTGTATTCATGGGTCCATCCTTCCTTCTTCCTTTTTTTCTCCAATGAAAATCATGTTGTGAAAAATTGCTCAGCCTTCTAAAGGGAGAAAGTCCTACAAGGACTTCTGGCCTACCTTCTGTCTCTTTGGTATTACTTTTATAGAGAAGTGCATACATTTGAACGATGTCATTAATCATTATAGCTTTCTTATACTGTTCAGTGCTTTCCCTAAGAAAAAATGTTACCATTGAAAAAATACATAGGTACATATGAAGTGATTGAACTGAGGTACCTTCTTAGTGAGTTATTTGGAGGATTTTGTTTATGGTTTGTATGTGTTAATACTTTCCGCAACAGCTATTTTTGCATGAGTCGAAAGGTTTTATAAGAGCCTTTCCGTGTGAGACTTTGTTGCACAATGAGTTTGACATGTTAATATATTGGTCACAGGTATTTTTTGTTACACCCCGACCTAATTTAACCATGTTTATTCTTAAGTAATTATGTTTTATATAAATTAAATATGCTTAGATGCTAATTAAGTTATTTTTAGTGTAAATTATTATTATTCTAGCTTTTGGGTTAGACCTTGAGTCTTGGGTAGGTAGTTTGAACAAGGTTGGCTCTTTTAAGTAGAACCGGGAACTTTTTTGTAAATACAGATTTTCTGTTCTTGCATCATATGCACGTCATATTGGCATCATAGTGTGTATCTCGTCGAGCACATCATCTTTCATATTGGACATTTCCTCATTAGATATTAAACTAATCAAGTAGGTTATCATTTGACTCAAAATGAAATAATGAATAAGAGCTTGGGTTTTCTTATAAAAATTCTGAAAACTATTCACTTAAAACAGCCAGCCCATTTCATTCGATTACATTCCATTCAGCTGAGCAGAAAACTCTCTCCTTCCTTCATTTGTTTCCTTCTTCTTTCTCTCTTCACAATCATCCAAGAAAAACTTTGCATGTGGAATTAAAGACCGGATTTGGCTTCTTCATCTTCTTCTCTACCTTTCCATCTACTTTGTTTGGCAAGACCATCTTTCTACAGCCTTCCATTTACTCTCAAAGGTAAGATCTTAATGACTGATTTCTGAATTTGGTTACAATTGAGTCAAAGGACTCTTCTAAATCTCACGCGTTCATTTTAACAGTTCATTTGGCATTATCTTCTTGTTAGGGTTTTGAAATTTGGGGGGCTTTTTGCTTGGTTGGACTCTAAGAGGGAGATAGAGTGTGTAAAGCTTGAAAACAAGGCAAGTATAAATGATAAAATGCAATGCATGTTGTTTTACTCTTTTAATTCTGTATTCAAATTCAATTATTATAATCATAGCCTCTTAATTATGCTAAATTATGAAATTAGTTGAGTTTTGGTTGTTGGGTTGAAAAAGGAAGATAGATTAGATGATTGTGAATGATTGAATAATGGAAATATATGTTGGTAGCAAGGAGACTCTGTTTTTGCAGGTTTGAAAGTAAGGGAAACCATTGGAAGGGTATAAAATGTTAAAGCTTCAGAAAAGGGTCAAACAGAATCAATCCAAGTTCTGATCGCAGCTGGGCGGTCACCTGGCAGTCAGCCGCCCAGACGGCGGTCACAATTCCAGAATGTGGATAAAAAGATAGTCAGGCCGCGGTGACCAGGCGGTTAGCCGCCAGGCAACCGACTGCCCAGGAAAAACCCTAAAATTTAGGAATTTTCAGAGGACCTTGTAGGGCTTTCCAATGGAACCCTTTCATTTCATATTGACCACTGGAAATTACCTTGACATGGGAATCCTTTTGAGGCAAGGATCTTCGCATGTCTAGTGTTCGTCCGATTCATCTCTTTGTCATGGGTGATTCAATGTACTTCGCATAGACAACATGACACCAAAATAAGGATAGCGGTATATTGAATACTATAATTTATAATGTATTGAGTTATGATGAATGGCGAACACTTAGAATAGTATTGTTAGTAAAAGTTCTTGATTCCCTTGATTTAATAAGCATGTACATATTGATTTACTATATTCATGATTTCACCTGCATAGATTGTACTTCCTTCATATTATTTATAAATTGAGAAGTCTTGAGTAGATTGCGAATGGAATTGAATGATTGGATTGTATGATATGAATGGATTGTAGAGTTTACTCTAGTTCAAATTGTCGAATGAGTCGGTACCACTTAGCTTCGACCGGACGATACCCGACGGGGTGACTATTGGTTTAGTATTGTTAAAGTCTTTGCGCAGTTGACAGTCTGGAGCACCGGAACTCCATGACCGGGTAGCCAGTTGATCCTTTAGCTGGGTCACTGGTGACATCCCAACATTATTCCCTCTCTAATGGAGAGGAAGGATTGGCTTATGTGGTAACCAACTAGATTGTATAATGTTATTCATCATTGATTCTTAAAAGCATGACTTATTCAATTGCACGATTGCCCACTTCACCTTTATATGCTCTCTTTCAATTACTTGTCACTAATTCTAATTTGATCCAATATGCATAGATTATTATTGTTTATATTTGCTGAATCGTCGTATTCACTAGCTATTCTTGGTGTTATAGACGCAGGCCTAATTGAGTGGACAGCTGAGGGTGTTGTTTGATCATGTGCCGGAGAGCATCATATGTCTATTTTGAGGGCAATCTACGTAAAATCTTTCATGGTGATTTGGATCTGTCTGGTGTGTATATGTTGATAGAATACTTTTGGAAATACTTACTTTAAATATACTTTTGTAATAGTGTATAGAAATGAAATTATCTTTTTGTGTAAAAACTTGAATGCTTTGGACAATTCATGATATGGAACCAATAAATATATGATTCTAGATGCTTCCGCTTGAAATGTACATGAACAGATGCTTATGAGCAGGCTTTACGAGTGGAATTTTATCCTTCATGACTCGTGCTTGACCCGAGACAGGTGCGAAAGTCATGGGAGTATGCGTGTCACACCTTGAGGGTTATCTTTGCCGGGTAATCTCGGGATCGGGGTGTGACATTTTTCGTGAGATGTGAGATGTTTTCCGAGAGGGCCTTTTTGTGCAAGAGACGTTACACAATGGGTTTGACTTGTGCAGTGCACATGTTGTTCTCTGACACAGTGAAAGTCATGGACAGTCCTTATTGGTGAACCATGTAAATCTAAGTTTCATTATTGTGCCTTTGATTGTTTCCCTTGTGTGTAAGCATTTGTCTATATCAATAAACATTGGTGGTAGCAGAGCTTTAGTTTGAGTTAAGTTTACTCGTTTTAGTTTGAGTTATGTTTACTCGTGTGGCTTTGGCTCTTATACATGATGAGCTCATAAATTTTACATGCTTTGGGTTTCTATCTTTGACAATGTCTGGATGGGAGAGAAGCTCGTTGGAGATTGGCGAATTGCTATTTTTCTTCACCGAGGTTTATAGAATTAGAAGATTTGTGCTGCTAGAGGTTACTTTTTAAGAGGAAGGTGAATTTGTACATGGGTCTATTTGGTCGAGCAGTCAGTGGAATGCAATGGGATGAAATCACACCATGTGGTGAGAAATCGCCAATGTCTCGTGGAATCCATTTCATGACCCTATAATATTACCATCGAATTCTAAAAACGAGGCAAAAGCAAGTATGAAGTCACTTTTTAGGGAATCAACATTCAACAAAACTATGGGATTTTATTTTATTTTCTTTTTTATTTTATTTTATTTTATTTAACAATGAAGCTTTGCCTTTGCCTTTGCTCCTCTTGGCTTGTGGGGTTGTTCTTGCTGTGTCATCATTATACTACTGGAGTACACTAGAGATAAGTAGATCATGTCAACTATCAGATATCATCCTTCCTAAATGTTGATAGCTAAATTTCATTGAGTGCGTTTTAAAGATTTCCTTTATATTCGTATGAAGGATCAATGAGTCAACTTTTGGGCTTGGGGCACCCCTATTTTAGTGAGTTTTTGCCAACACAAGCCTCCATCGGAAGGAAATAGTTTGACTCCTTCCCAACATTTCTGCAGGCTGAGATAATGATGAATTTTGAGGAATGGAGTTTGGTTGGGGCTGGTTTTTAATTAGATGCCTTAATTATAAACCAATTAGTGGGGCTAGTGAAACCCACATGCTTTGTTGCCTCTTCTTGGTTGACTTGACTGGGAGGATTCCAACTAATAGTTCGGACTTGGTAGTAAGGGAGAATATAGGCTCTCCTGGGACTCTTAATAAATGTGGTAGGGAAGGATGGTGTCCCAAAGCAGTATATTTTCTCCCCTTTCAGCAACATATATATATATATTTTATAAGCATTAAGTTTGACTGCATTACCATTCAAAATAAATAAAAAAAAAGTTTGACTCCATGGCATTACCCATTTAAGTTTTGGCTTGGAAGATATCCCTTAAAAGTTAAAAATCATTATCAAGGAGTGTAAATTTTGCTCGGCCGATAGCACTCAGAGGCCAGAGCCATCATCAAGGGGCGTGCACATGGAATGAATCATCATCAAGGTGTAGGTGTTTGTGTGCGCCGCCCACTTGGAATCAAACTCAATGTGCGCGCGCGTGCTTTTAAAGGCTTTAATATGAAACCCTCTCTCTCTCTCACAGTTTAAAAGTTTTGGTACGAAGGCCCCGGGCATTCTTGGCGTAGATTTGGTATGAAAACCACAAGTATTATTCTTGGTGAAGATTAAGGGCAAGGGAGTCATGTAGTGATGCAATCATTCCCAAAACCGGTTTATTGGCATGAGAATGTAGGTGGCTGGACTGGTGGAGGCATTTACAACGGTGATTGCACTGTACTAAGCCTGTGACGGCACTGAGATTCATGACACATCGCATGAAGGTGTGGCCCAATGGCCTCATTGCCAAGCAATGAGTAATTCAATGAAGAGAACGGAAACTTACTTTAAGTAGTAAGAGGTGGCGGTTCTCACCTTGATGTCCGCATTTAACCTTTTCTCACCAAAGGGCTTTGTCCCCTCACCGGAGGGAGAGTCCCGGCTTAGGGTACAAAAGGAAAAAAAACAAAAAAAAAAAAAAAAAAATCAACACGAATGATTCGATGAAGCGGGGGCTTATTCAGTGCACACTGTGTGCATGGAAGCTTCCACTTGGGCCCCTTCATCTGGTTGGGAGCCTATTTATGTATAAAATATGGGGCTCTTCTAATCAGCATAATCTCTTCATCAACGACAAACAAATTTCACCACTTAAAAAATTGACCCATCAATCCAAAGGTGCAGTCCATTCGGATGGATGTAAAAAAGAAGGGATCGGCATAAATCAAGGGGGGCCAATGTGTTGGTTCATCCGGATGGGTCATCAGGTAGGTCCCACGGTGTGCATGGGTATGCACAACAAAAGGCGTGCATAAAATAAATATCTTTTTATGCAAAAGTAAATATGCCAAGGGTGATTCTGAACACACCGTGGGTTTTTCTTGACACACCTAGCTGCTTTTCTAAAAAAAAGAACTTTTTTACTAAAATACTCGTGATGAAAATACCCATAAGTTCCGTGCATATCTTATGTGCACAAGTGTGCACAGGATTTCACAGTCGTACACCTCTTTATGTGCATGGTCCTGAAACTCCGTGCACCCCACCAGCGAGCGATACACGAGAAGAAAGAGGAGAAGATGGTCGCTAGTGATGGTGGGGCGGAGAGGGGAGCTCGCCGGTGACGGGGCGACCGTCGGGATTCAGTCGCAGCAGGTGGGAGGGGAAAAGAATAGGAGAAGAACCGCTTATTAGCTCACCGGAGGGAGAAGAGATGAGAGCTCGCCGGTGATGGTGGGGCAGAGAGGGGAGCTCGCCGGAGGGAGAGATGGCCACCTTTGATAGGGTGACCGTCAGGATTCGGTCGCAGCAAGTGGGAGGGGAAGAAAATAGAAGATGAGACGAGAGGAGAGAAGAGGATCGAGAAGTGAGTGTTTTAGGTATTATTGGAAAAGTGGATGTGCTTAGCAAAAACATGTGGACGCCAATAGAATTTCCCATATACCAATCAGTTTCCTAACAAGTGAGATCACTAGGCGGCTGCTCCTTATGGCATTTATTTCTCAAACTGTGGTTATGTTAGCTAGAAGTTTTCAAGGAAGCGTTTTTTATTATCTTTGCTTTTCCAATGTACTTTCCTTTATTTATCTTCGTTTCAACTAGTACTTAAAAACTCAAGCCACCGACTAATGGCGTTCCATCAGGAAGGATACTGTGCATATCTGGAGCTTGGACCTCCACTCCCCTAGCCTTATTCATTACCTTCCTTCCAAGCAAAAACTACTGGCGTGCAAGTAAACACGTCTATGATCCAGGCAGTAGTTATCCTATGTGAACTTGAAGATGACAGCCAGTCAGCCACAGCAGCCAGTGAAGTGGATAGTGATGCTTCCAAAACCGGAAATAGATAGATGTTGCTGTTGAATGCTGGTGGTGTTGAGCTATTTGTTTGTTTGTTATACCCAACAATCCATGTCCACTCTCCTAATCGTAGCTTTCAATCTTTCGTTTCTCAGAAAACTAACTCACAACCATATTCTATGGATAACGGATTTCACTTCATTCCATCATTTTATAAGGCAAAAGATCCACACACCGTCCATCATTCCCCTCCACTTGGGAAAAACGTTACCTTCCTGTTACCATCCATCACAATTCACAACCATTCAACGAATCTGCCCCACCACGAGATTAGGACAACGTCATCATCAAACCTTCTCTCAACTATGCTGGGATTGGCTACCTTAATTCTATTTCTCTATTATGATTTGTCCAGAGTTAAATCCTTAGATAAATTGCAGTTATTTAGATCTATCATGAGGCTCACACTTGGATGGCTTGGATCACACGTTGTGGAGGATTTGAATGGCTTGGATCACAATTGGATGTGGTCGTGCCTTGTTGATATAATTATATAATTTGACGTCAGGTTTTAGAGTTTTGACCATCTTTGCCTTCGCCTAATTGGAATTTCCATTGGACAAGTGGTTAAGCCATTGAAAATGATTTCAGTCTCTTTTATCCATCCCGTCGAAGAAAACGATTTACCTCTTAGGAAAACCAAGGTTCACTGTCAAAATCAAAACTTCACCACAAAACAAAAGAATTTTCCAAAAACTCTTGCCAACTTTCACTGTATAAATTATCAACTCTCAACGTTCCCCATCGATGCGATTGCAAGGATTTGCTCTCCCCGTGCAATTTTGCAACTTCATATTGATTAATTTTTTTTTTCTCTTTTTTGTGCGTGTGTGTGTGCGTGCATAGAAGTAGGAATTTTCTTTTCAACAAGCCATACAAGCAAAAAAAAAAAAAAAAAACATGAGAAATTTACATGATGCATGCCAATATTTGCTGAGAAAGGAAAATCTATTTCTTTTTCACGTTTATAGTTAAAATTACAAGTTACACCATTCTTATAGTTGACCTTATATCCTTGTCATAGACCAATCATCCAATTAACCTAGAATACAAGACATGAACCCAACAGTTCCGTCAAATCCACCTATCATTGAGCCACAGCTAGCTCCACTAAGTTAATGGAGGTAGGAAGAAAAGGCCAGCCTATTTGTGCCATGGTTAGAGTTGCATCAAATATGGAAAACTGTTTCAACAGTTTTTTTTTTTTTTTAAAAGATAGAAATTTTGAAAGATTTTTTTTTTTTTTTAAAGAAAGATACAGACATAAGACATTTTCAGTTGAAAATGCCTATATCAATTGCTGAAGTGAAAAGTAAATTAATGTTACTGCTGTTAAAAGAGTCAAGATGCAGGACTGTGTTATATAAGGCCCGATCATAACTATGCATCCCAATAAACAATTACTTGAGAAATATATTTCAAGCGTACATTAACATAACTAAGGTCTCCAAATTGGCTCAGCATTGTGATTATCTTCTATAAATGAGAAGTGTGAATATGATAATCGATAAGTGGGTCAGTTGTAGGGGTGTACATAGTTTGGTTAAAATCGATTAATCGAACCGGACCGACCGACCGTTAACCGAATTTACCGGTTATTCTTAACCGATCGGGCGGTTCGGTTAAAGATGTTTGAATATTTCGGTTTTCGGTTAACGGTTCGGTTAACAGAAAAAATTAACCAAATTAACCGAACCGAACCGAAATTATAGCATACTATATAAATATATAATATATAATAAAATGTGTACATGTTAATATGAAAATCTATTAATACTTATATAAAAAATTCAAAATAAATATAACATACATCAATTAATAAGTATTAATTCATGTAACCAAGTACCAACTTAGTAACTTACCAAGTTACCATGTAATGTAGCACCTTCAATATATTATATATTTATATTTATCAAGATTGCAGAACTAATGGTTGCACCATTGTAAAACTAATATTTTCAATCCCTTTACAATTAATGGTTGCATGGTTGCTTTAGGTTGCATATGTATAGAGTGGCCTTTGGGCTTTGGCCCAAAATAATGAAAATATAAGGCTTTTGTGAACTTAGCTTTTGGGCTTTGACCTTGGCCCAAAATAATTGGAATTAACCGAACCGACCGAAATCCAAACCGATATTTTAGGTTAACCGAACCGATGGTTAATCCGCTAAAAAATTTTGGTTTGGTTAAATGGTTGAAATTAACCGAAAAATTTTGGTTAGGTTAAAAATATGTCAATAACCGAACCGTCCGACCGATGCACACCCCTAGTCAGTTGAACTAGAGATTTGACTATCCGGATCAAATATTTCTATAGGGCTTTCCAAGTTCGACCAAATGGGTTGGAGTCCAGATCCGAAGCTGATACCTCCGCGACCAAAATACTGATAAAATAGTTAGTTAGTTAGTTAGATCCAGAATGCATGTATCCTAGATTGGCCAAGGCCTCCTAAACATTTCAAAATTCTTTTTAATTTTTACATATATAGTGCCACCCTTAAAAAAAAAAAAAAAAAAAAAAAAGGTCATTGTAGCCCCTACAAGAAAATTTATTTTCCTCTCTTGCGCTAAGTTAATTAAGGAAAGCCAACTGAGTCTGACCTGGACTTGGGCCTGATTGGGTCTTGTACATCCGATCGACACATTTACTGATCATCAATTTGCATTACCACGATAAAATTGGAATGGCTTTAGTGGTTTTATTTCTTCCATAACTTGTTTAAATAATTACAATTTACATGTTTGATACTCTCTTTTTTTTTCTTCTTCTTTACAAAAATTCAGGTGGAATCACTAGGCACAGTTTGATGCGCATGAAACCCAGATCGATTGGCCATCTGTTGGACGTTGAAGTACCCAATGGACACTGACCCAAAACTCTGATATGATATGATATCTGATGAGGCAATTATTTTCCATCCTATATATCCATATCAAATCCATCGAGATATCGGTGGTCGCGAATATTGTCTGATCGATCGATGTGGGTTACGATCTTTAGGTTGAGAGGTATTGGCCCACCAAATATATATTATTTATACGGGTATTGAAAAAAAGAAAGAAAAAACTTCCGTTTAGAGCATGAATTAATCGGGTTGAGAAAGGTAATAGAAAGGCCTAATTAATCTTAGCTAATTCAATAGTATTATTATTACTTATTAGATGGCTACCAGCTTTATGCAAGGAAGGAAAGTCACGTCCAATCTACTCTTCTCTACCAAAAACCAAAACAGCTTGTTTCTCAAGAATCCTTCCACCTAACTGGTAAAAACGACGTAGCAGCAATCGGCAATCCACTTCTCTTTAAAAGGGTCTCTCTGTCATGCACATTTATCATCAGCTAGCCCAAAGAGTACTCAGTGGAAGAACTAGCTAGAGTGAGTGTGAGAGTACTGAGAGATCGATAGAAGGGACGTACGACTAAGTAAAGAGGGATGGAGTCTTGGGTTAGAACTCTGGTGCTGGTGGCTTGCCTGCTTTTTCCTGCTGTTGTACAATGCAGGATCCGTCACTACAAGTTTAATGTAAGTATAGTGGGTCACTTAAAACCAATCCCATTGATATGGAGCCAGGAAAATGCATCAGGGCTCAACCGCTAGCTGGTGCCATGTACTGTGGCAATGTGGCACGCAAAAGGGTGCAATGATCATAATATTGTTGATTTACGCTCTTATATCAGCTCCAAATGGAACTTGGAGTATACATGTTACTATTCCTCTTTCTTTTTTCTTTTTTTTCTAACCCCTTATAAAAGGGATTCGAATTCATGCACACCCACACACTTGACATGTCCTTAACCAACAATATCCGAATGCTCAGAACTCCTATATATGCTAAATTTTGTTGCTTATTTTATTTTATTTTTAATATTTTGAGTTATTAGTAGTAGTAGAATCGAGTAGTCTCTTGGTTAAAAGAATACTTATACTAGTCTCATATAGTTAGCTAGGGCTTAATCCTTCCGCCATTTTCCAAGGATTCAAACGATTTATTTTTTTGAAAGCAAACATTTCTTTTTGAAAGACAAAACACTCACCAATTATTTTTTACCTGGTGGGCAGGTGGTGATGAAGAATACAAGTCGACTGTGTCACACGAAGCCCATCGTGACCGTCAATGGTCAATTCCCGGGTCCCGCCCTTTATGCAAGAGAGGGTGATAATGTGCTGGTGAAAGTTGTGAATCACGTCAAGTACAATGTCAGCATTCACTGGTCAGTTTAACTAACTAAGCATAATCATGTAGCTAGCATTATCTTTTTACTTAATTGGATAACAAACACTACTTGCCCATTTCAATAATATTTGTCAACATTTAGAGCTATATATATATATATGATAAAATGAATTTGGGTTACAGGCATGGAATCCGACAGCTTCGAACGGGCTGGGCCGATGGGCCTGCATACATCACACAATGTCCGATCCAGCCCGGGCAGCAGTACGTCTACAACTTCACCATCACAGGCCAGAGAGGGACTCTCTTGTGGCACGCCCACATCCTCTGGCTAAGGGCCACACTCCATGGTGCCCTTGTCATCAAACCCAAGCTCCGCGTCCCTTATCCCTTCTCCAAACCGGATAAGGAAGTCGTCGTCATTTTAGGTAAACTTTACTTGCTAGCTAAGTACCAAGGGCTTGTCCATTTCATGTAATTGAATACTTATGATTTTTTTTTTTTTTTTTTTGGGTTAGTGGTTAAGAATGAATAACCAACAAAGGTGAATACAGCTAGTCAAATAACCTTTCCTTTAAAACGAAATTAAATCAATGAGAGAAAGAATCTTTCCTATCCGCGCTCCATCACCCTAGCTAGTAATTTATTACCTAGAAAAGTCAAAGTCCTTTTTGCACCCACATGCACCTTATATCCTTAATTAAACCTAACAATAACATTATTAATAATTCATCAGTCGAGCTCATTGCACAGTTGTCAATCCGTATGTAATATTGTATGCAAGCAAACAGCCCCAAGCAGTAATTACTTGGTTTCTCTTCTTTAATTTGTCGTTTGAATGAAACAAATTTTCATGATGTCATGAGGCAAATTGATATAATATAGTAACGAATTGAATGAATGGCAGGTGAATGGTGGAAGTCGGATACGGAAGCCGTGATCAATCAGGCAATAAAGTCGGGTCGGGCACCCAATGTATCCGATGCCCACACAATCAATGGCCATCCTGGCCCTTTACTCCAATCATCATCAAATTGCTCTTCTTCCCAAGGTAACAAATAATTAACTGTCTAACAGTAGTCGATCAGAGAGGAGGCAAAGATATCATTTAACTAAAAATTATTAACATTTGAAATTTTGAAATGAATATTGCAATAATGTGCCAATGCATGTTGTTTGATGATCATATTCATGGGGCCGGGGATGACGTACAGGAGGGTTCACATTACAAGTTGAGAGTGGGAAGACCTACCTGCTGCGTCTGATCAATGCTGCACTCAATGAAGAGCTCTTCTTCAAGGTCGCAGGCCATGTTCTCAGCGTCGTCGAAGTCGATGCCACCTATACCAAGCCCTTCAAGACCAGCACCGTACTCATCGCCCCCGGCCAAACCACCAACGTCCTTCTAACTGCCCATAAGAGCTCCGGCCGTTACCAGGTGGCGGCCTCTCCCTTCATGGACTCTCCCATCGCTGTCGACAATGCGACGGCCACCGCCTTCTTGCACTACTCGGGTGGCCTCGCCTCATCCGCATCGTCCACCACTCTCACCAAACCACCTCCCCTAAATGCCACCCCAATTGCTACCAGCTTCACTGCAGCTCTTCGCAGCCTAAATTCGAACAAGTACCCGGCCAATGTCCCGTTGACCGTCGATCACTCCCTTCTCTTCACCGTTGGCCTTGGAATCAATCCATGCTCCACTTGCATCAATGGGAGCCGGGTGGTGGCTGGTATCAACAATGTGAGCTTTGTGATGCCCACCACCGCCCTCCTCCAGGCACATTATTTCAATATCAGTGGCGTCTTCACCACCGACTTCCCTGGTAACCCCCCCACTGCCTTCAATTACACTGGTACCCCCCTCCCAACAAACCTCCAGACAGTGACTGGAACAAGGCTTTATAGGCTTGCCTACAACTCCACCGTGCAAATCGTCCTCCAGGACACTGGTTTTATCGCCCCGGAGAACCACCCCATCCACCTCCATGGCTTCAATTTCTTTGCTGTTGGAAGGGGTTTGGGGAATTTCAATAATAACACTGATCCTGCCAATTTCAACCTCGTTGATCCTGTTGAGAGGAATACAATCGGAGTTCCTTCCGGTGGATGGACTGCTATTAGATTCAGAGCTGATAATCCTGGTAAGCCTTCCTACCTCCTCTTAATTATTACCTCCATCCATCTTATCTTATCTTATCTTATCACCGCCTTTTCTTTTCATTCACAATTTGATCAAATAACAGCAGTATTTCAAAATTCATGGGTTAGATGTGGCAAAACTAAAGTTTTACACCTGCAGTTATAACCTGATGCAGCGTTCCTGCTTATGTATTTGTCTCAAAATTAACGCCTTCTTGGGTCCTTACTCCTCTGTTTGTAGGTGTTTGGTTCATGCACTGTCATTTGGAAGTGCACACGACATGGGGTCTAAAGATGGCATTCCTTGTGGACAATGGTAAAGGGCCTAACGAATCACTTTTACCGCCTCCAACCGACCTTCCAACTTGTTAGGCGACCGAAAGGCCAAGGCCCATAGTCTTTTCAATGTGGGGGATCGAGTTTAATGAGAGAGAATACGAACATGAAGATAAACACGAGTTTGCTGGCTAATAAAAGAGGAAGCTGCAAGCGAATGAATTTGAATGCTCCTTTTTTTTTTTTGTTGTTGCTTCATTTCAATTTTTACAATCATATTTTTGTATCCATGTACATGATGTTGCAATTTTTATTAAAAACATTCACAAGGATCTCCGAGGTGATAATGCATGTGCCATGAACAAAGTTTTCCAGTTAATATGAATTGCAGTTTCTTTGGAATGGGAAGAATTATATTAAATGAAAGGAAAGCCAGGTTCAGATGGATCGCATTAGGTCGACAATGTATTAATCTACCCTGTACGGGGCCTATCCCATTTATTAAATTGGCCTGCAATTAAATCTATCTTCAGTCCTGAGTGGTAAACTTGTACAGATCAGTCACCTAAGTTGGGGCAAGTCGACTCGACTTGATAGTGAGAGTCAGACGAGTCTGAGTGAGTAGCAAATTTCCATGGTTTGAACACGCCCAATCCTTGACCATGAGAGTCATAAATGACCCGCATCTAGCTCACAAGCCTGTAAGCCCGGGCCAAGTTGAGTTGGGGACAAATCCTATTCATGGTCCACATACATGTTTCAGCTCTCTCTCTCTCTCTCTCTCTCTCTCTCTCTCTCTCTCTCTCTCTCTCTCTCTCTCTCTCTCTCTCTCTCTGATATACTCTCTCTCTCTCTCTCTGATATACATGAACCTTAGGTGTACATGAAGAAATCTCAATCATTGGACACCCTCAGAAAGGCGTTTGCAAGTGGAGTAAGTCCATAACCCTTTGGCGAAGAAAGTGGACATGTCTTCGGAAATAATTTGACTTTAGACAACCCTTTAAAAGATGTTGAATTTGGATCGCTTTCTTGAGTAACCCAACTCTTGATACTTTTCCTCCCAATAATGTGAATCCTTCTAGACCCTCTTCCATGGAATCTTTCGGATCAGTTACTTTAGGGGAAAATATCTTAATCCACGGAATCTAAAGTATGACCAGGAAGACTAATCCTTAAACTACTGTACTGGACAAGATTATTAAATAAAGCTAAAAGATGGCTGAAACTTAAAACATCTATAAGTTACAGAACTACATGTGCAAAAAGATTATGAGTTCCAATCCCCTACAAAGAGTCCATACAGGCAATAACATTGTATATGGCATTCATATTTTTTTATCCAAGATTTTTGAGATGCTCGTGCTTTGGATTGATGTATGAAAATATCTAATGAAGCTGATTTTTTTAGATGATTTATCTATAACTCGCATAAATTTTGCAGCGCTAGTTGATTCCACCAACATGCAACCATCTTAAACTCCATTGCCGGTCTAAACTACAACAATAGATCTTGGATTGTGGGAGATTGATCAGTTTACTACCTTCCTAATACACGCAGGCTGAGAGAGAAAGAGAGAGAGACGTGAACATGAAGCACATAATATATACATGAACCAACACAAGTTCATATATAGTATATACTACCTATTGGGACTAGTTCTTCTTGGTCCTGTTTAAACCAATCATACAACATCGGATCCCCAAGATTCTATGTTGTAGACCCCATCTAGCTCTACCTTTAAAAAGAAATGTGGGGCCGATACCCTTGTCCATGTTATGGAGTCCAATTAACCAATTGGCTAGACACTCTCTCTCTCTCTCTCTCTTCTCTCTCTCTCTCTCTCTCTCTCTCTCTCTCTCTCTCTCTCTCTCTCTCTTATATATATATATATATAAGTAAATTTGTTAAAGATTTTTATTGAAATAATTGGCAAGAGAACGCAAAATGCCAGAATATGTCTTGTAGTAAAATAGTAATCTACTTATGGTGCTCGCAATGAAGAGAGCCACCCACAATCAACCAGTCATGGTCACAAGTGTTAGGTAAAGAAGACAAAGGAAGTTCCTATTTCTAAACTAATTTGATGATTTTGGACTGTATGATTCAAGTTGGAGATGGGAAGTGTTCTCAATCATTATTACTTGAAAGCTCGCTTTTTCTGATAACTTTTTCTTTGGTGGAGTGAAATGATGTGTTTCTTTTTAAATGTCATAGACATTCTGTTTGGATGCATATGGCCTGCCAATTGCAATTTCTAGTTATCACAAGACATTCTGTTTGGATGTAACCGAAGTAACTATTGATGGGCACATAGATTACTTTATCATCTCTCCATCTAGAGACAGTGCTCAATGGTGCCACCAACCATTTTCATGTCCACCATTTTTTTCCCTACTTTCTATTGAGAGGTCTTTCATTTCCGTTTTAATTCGCTTACTTTGATCCATGAAAAATCATTAATTCAGTTAATGGAGCAGAAGTCACAACTAAAATGAACATAAGATTCATGTTTTCTTGGTTGGTTTAAGACACCAATATACTTCCATCTTCAAGATTGAGATGATCTAAGACTATATATTAAGAATAATTTCCTTTAAAATTTTATTGTTCATTGTGTTTTAATTATATATTTTAATGAATGCAAGTGGTTATAGGTGGTTGTGTTTGGTTATGAGGTCCATTATTTATGGTTAGATGAATAATAATCTCAATATTTACACTCTTTTATCTTGAAAAACAATGTTTTAATGGACCATGCCACTTGCACTCTTTGGTTATGATGTTTTGATATTTGCACTCTTTCTAACTGGGATTACTTGGTTTCCAAGTGGATAACTTTTTAGTATTTAGGAATTGTCATTGAGAATTGAGTATTCCCTCCCTGTTATAAAAGAAGTGTAGAAATAGTATTACATAGAGAGGGAGAGTGGATGTGCAATTCAATTTTACATGCTACTCACTTCTCTGATAAAAGAGAAACAGAGAAACTTCTGCTAGGTTTATGGGTTTGCGTTTTGGCTCGTTTTGTAGGCCCAATGCTTTTGTATTAGGGTTGAGGGGTAATTTGTATTTGTCTAAAACTATATATTATCTCTTTCGGTTGTAACCCTAATGTGTGGGAAAACTAAGAAGAAGACGAACTTTGTCCGTGGACGTAGGTGTGAAATCACCGAACCACGTAAGCATTGCAGGGTTTGGTTAAGCAAGGCTTGTTGCAAGGTGCAAAGACCTGTAAGTTTGGATTTTGTGAACATTGTGTTTTTGGCAAGCAGACAAGAGTGAAGTTTGGCACCGCGATCCATCGCACTCAAGGGACACTAGACTATGTTCATTCGGATGTATGGGGTCCTACCAAGGTGGCATCTTTGGGAGGTATGTACTACTTTGTTACATTCGTCAATGACTTCTCTAGAAGAGTATGGGTGTACATCATGAAGCACAAGGATGAAGTCTTGAATGTGTTCTTGAAGTGGAAGAAAATGATTGAAACACAGACTGGCAGAAAGATCAAAAGGCTTAGGTCAGATAACGGTGGAGAGTACAACTCTGATCCGTTCTTGAAAGTATGTCAGGATGAGGGGATTGTGAGGCATTTCACAATCAGTGGGACTCCGCAACAGAATGGGGTGGCAGAACGCATGAACCGCACTTTATTGGAGAAAGTCCGGTGTATGTTGTCTAATTCTGGATTAGGCAAAGCGTTTTGGGGTGAGGCAATTGCTTATGCATGTCATCTCATCAATAGGTTGCCTTCTGCTGCGATCGAGGGTAAAACACCCATTGAGGTATGGTCTAGAAAACCCGCTACTAATTATGATAAATTGCATATATTTGGTTATCCTGCTTATTTCCAATGTCACATAGAGTAAGTTAGATCCAAGGGCCAAAAAAGCTATATTCTTAGGTTTCAGCAGTGGTGTGAAACGATATCGGCTATGGTGTCCCAATTCAAAGAAACTTATTCTGAATAGGGATGTGACTTTTGATGAAGCTGTTATGTGTAAACAGAACAAGCAAAATAACTTTCAGGAGGAGAGCAAGGCCAATGGTAAATCAAAGCAGGTGGAGTTTGATGTCATCCCAGTTGAGTTAGATGGTGATGATACATATGAGGAGGAGACTCCAGCTCAAGAGTCTCTACAAGAGTAAGAAGAAGAAGATTCTATCGCAGCCAGTAGACCAAAAATGAATATTCGAAAACCTCAACGGTTCACTGACATGGTGGCATATGCACTTCCAATGGTTGAAGAATGTGTTCCCACTACCTACAAAGAAGCAAAGAGGCATTCAAAAAGTGTAGAGTGACAGAATGCAATGGATGAGGAAATGAAATCTCTTCATAAGAATGACACTTGGGAGCTGGTACAGTTACCTAAGGGGAAGAAAGCAATTGGGTGCAAATGGGTCTACACCATGAAGGAAGGATCTCCAGGAAAGGACAGTGTCAGGTACAAGGCTAGATTGGTGGCTAAAGGCTACGCACAGAAGGAAGGCATTGACTACAATGAGGTATTCTCTCCCGTTGTGAAGCATTCTTCGATTCGTATTTTGTTAGCCTTGGTGGCACAATTTGATCTTGAGTTAGTGCAACTCGATGTTAAAACTGCATTTTTGCATGGTGATTTGAATGAGGAGATCTACATGACCCAACCAGATGGGTATAAGGCTGCTGGTAAAGAACATTTGGCTTGTAAACTAAAAAAATCGTTGTATGGTTTGAAACAATCTCCGAGACAGTGGTACAAACGTTTTGACAAGTTTATGATTGGGCAGAAGTACACACGGAGTTCTTTTGATCATTGTGTCTATTATCGCGAACTACGAAATGGAACCTTCATTATTTGCTCTTATATGTCGATGATATGCTTATAGCTTCTAAGAGCAAGGTGGAGATTACAAAATTGAAGACTCGGATGAGTAATGAATTTGAAATGAAGGATTTGGGGGAAGCCAAGAAGATACTTGGTATGGAAATTCAGAGAGACAAGGTGCAAGGCAAGGTTTGTCTATCGCAGAAATAGTATTTGAAGAAGATACTACAGCGTTTTGGTATGGATGCAAAAACAAAACATGTAAGTACACCTCTTGCCTCTCATTTCATGCTTAGCACTGCTATGTCTCCTAGCACAGATGATGAGTGTCAGTACATGGCTCAGGTTCCTTATCAGAGTGCTGTTGGTAGTTTGGTATATGCGATGGTGTGTACTAGGCCCGACATTTCACAGGCTGTCAGTATAGTAAGCAGATATATGCATGATTAAGGGCACTAGCAAGCGGTGAAATGGATCCTACGGTATATTCTGGGTACCGTGGATGTTGGTTTGTTGTTTCAGCGGAATGATAGTATTGGTCAGCATGTGGTTGGATATGTGGATTCCGATTACGCTGGTGATTTGGATAAGCGTCGGTTTACTACAGGTTATGTGTTCACTCTTGCAAGGGAACCAGTGAGTTGGAGGTCAACGTTACAGTCTACAGTTGCTTTGTCGACTACTGAGGTAGAGTACATGGCGGTGATAGAGGCCATTTGGCTTCAAGGTTTGCTTGATGACATGGGATCTTTTAGGAGCACATGGATGTCCATTGTGATAGAGTGCAATGTGTTCGGCAAAGGATCAGGTTCATCATTCACGTACGAAATCATGGTTTAAAATCTCGGTATCGGTCGCAGTATCGGCCGGGCCGAAAAACCGATGCGTCGCGGATATCGTCGCGGATATCGATCCGTCGCGGTGCGAATTTTCTTTTTAATCCAAAAAAATCCGCAAAAATATTCAAAAAATCCAGAATATTAGAAAATGTTAGAAAACAATATTTTTTTCCATTAGTAACAACAATAAATCAAAATCTCGGTCACCTTAAGTTATGAGTCCTGTCTGTATCGCTGTTCGCTTTATTCTCCAGTATTTTATATAATGCAATCATTATTGATGCTCATGATCAATAGGATGAAATATCATAAATCTGACATAATGCAACCATAATTTTTGGCAAAAACTAATACTTTTTTGTTCCAAAAGTATAGATCTTTTTTTAAACTAACACATTATCAATGCATTTGAACACTAATGTGAAAAAATATAATTGATTTCAAGAAAAGCCCCAAATTTTGGAAATAAAAAAATTTAGATCTACACTTTAAAATACTAGATGTAGGGAAAAATAAGTGAGTAACATCGAATCTAATTCAATATAAAGCCTTTTCGTTCATGAATTAGCATATTACACAATCTTTACTACTATATCATTCCAAACATAATTAAATAGGTTTAATATCATATCTAGTAGTTTATGATAATAATTGACATCCAAGCACAAAAAAAAAAGAAAGACAATCAAAAGAGTCCTAGCTATCATGGTCAAGTAGATCATTTTGTCTTATTGAATTTAGATTGCCACTTATCTAAAACATGCGCTTTGCAGAGGGGGGCCGAGATATCGTCACGGCCGATATTTTCAAAATATCGGCCGATATCTCGCGATATTTTGGCGATATATAATCCCGTATTGCCGATACCGATATCTCAGCGAGATATCGGTTCGGTGTCGGCCGATACCGGTACGTATCGGCCGATACGTACCGGTATCGGCCGAGATTTTGAACCATGTACGAAACACATCGACGTACGGTATCATTTTGTGCGGGAGATTGTTGACATGTACGAAACACATCGACGTACGGTATCATTTTGTGCGGGAGATTGTTGATGAGGGAGATATACTTCTTAAGAAGATCACGACTGCTGATAACCCCACAGATATGCTGACTAAGGTTCTGACTGTGATCAAGTTTAAGCATTGCTTAGATTTGATCAACATCCTGCGAGTTTGAGCACTTTCAGGTGCATGGCGCCTACGGGTGCATTTGGAGGCGTGTGATTGCATGCCAAGGTGGAAAATGTTGTGACCTGCAAATTCTCGCCAAGGTGGAGATTTGTTAGGTTTATGGATTTGGGTTTTGGCTCGATTTGTATGCCCAATGCTTTCGTATTAAGGTTGAGGGGTAATTTGGTATTTGTCTAAAATTATATATTATCTCTTTTCGTTTGTAATCCTAATGTGTGGGAAAACTAAGAAGAATACGAGCTTTGTCCGTGAACGTAGGTGTGAAATCACCGAACCACGTAAATCTGTGTTTTTCTGTGTGGCGCATACACGATAACAACAACTTCCATAGAGAGAGAACAAAGTGAAACAAGCAGAGTTGATCTCTCTTAGACATCCATTAAACCCCATATGAACCGGCACCTTTGTTCATAATGAAATGGCTTATTCAATATGATGCTTCTGCATGTGGGTTATGTAATGTATTCTGGGTTAACTAGATCGATTCTTCTATGCCGGTCAAGATTGAGATTTAGATTTTGAGGTTATTCTTGTAATTTATATCGGGGCTTTCTTGTGGCTCAAAAAATAATATATTATATATTAATATAATTTATAATCGCAACACTCGAAAAGAAAATGATACAAATGTAAGGTTTTCTTTTCTAGGCGTACATGTAAATTTGTTGAGTGTTCTTTGTATAATTGATTGCTTAATTAAATTTGTGTGTGCATCATAGTTACTTCTTGTTCACAGGTATCTGAACATTGCACACTTTTCAATCTTACACACTCAGACTTGCCAGTGGCTGAGGCTAGGCCAGTTAGAAGTTGGCCCAATTTCAGAACAGTACTATATATGTGATCATAGCTCCACAGGCAAAGATCTTAACTTTCCTACTATGTATCACCTGATTGGGACTTGAAAGAGAATGGGTTTGTGCATTGGTCTGGCCTGACGGTGATTGATTTTGGTCATGTCGATATCAACTTTTGATGGGATCGACCTAGAATCCTAAAATCTATCAATACCTCATTCCATTGTCATGTGATATTAGGTTTTAATTTCATTAAAATCCAAGGCATCATAAAGGCCATTAGGAATGTAGATTTCTCTTCTTTTTTTTTCATTATTTTAGCATTTTAAAATAAAGGGAGAACACATACCAAGGAGCCAATATAGTAATCACTACATATTGTTTTTCAACCTATCTAAAAGAATGGATCTGAAACCATGTTTTAGAGCACTATTAAGATTAACCACATTGGTGCACTATGTTTATGGTATCTCCTTTACAGAGGAGGCTTGGTGTCCAATTTTGTTACCTAAACCTAGCAGCTCAGTTGGTATGGCACTTCCTTTCAACGGGAACAATGAAAGATCATTCCATGGCCGCAAGACTGGTGCTGAGGGATTTGGGTGAATGTGTGACAAAATGAGTACTGCACTTACAAAAAATAATTGTTACCTAAACAGGAAGATAAGGGTGATCGTGTAGTGCCGGGAACGGGTAGGCCTAAGATTGTGAAAACCCAGCCCATTAAGTTATCAAACCTAATACTTGGGCTCAATCCCAGCCAATGGGCCTGAAGTGAGGCTCATGACTAGTTTGAAAAATGCATACAACCTTTTTTTGGCTAAAGGTAACAAGCCAGGGGCCAGGCACTTTAATAATTAGAGAAGAAAACTAGGTTCAGGTACAGCCGACAGACCTAACAATAGAAACCAAACCCTGTATGGGAAGGGACACGAGTATAGATCTACAACAATCAAAGTGCCCACGTTTTAAGCAAAATAATTGTTCAAAATTTTGTAAAGTTCTGACATCACCTTTGGGCATGTTTGTTCTTCCCAAAAAAAGAATTTCAAATGTTCAATCTCCCTTAACATTTGAAATGTTTGAATTCATTTATAAAGTTAAAAATATCTTTTTATATGGTATGAAATTCTTAATTCTTATGTTAAATAAAGTATTTGGAATGCCGAGGATATAGGATGTCACATCCCAATTCCTTATCAGAAATTCTTTAAACCAAATAGGTACCCTTATTAATCCTTACTCTTCCAGGTCACCTCTTACTTCTCTATGGATTGAGATTTAGAACTCATATGTAAAATGAGAGGATTATGCGCCTCTCTCCACAAGAAATTCTGCTTTAACGAAGAGATGAATTTTGCATTTATGCTTTCTCACAAGAAACCGTAGTCATTCCAACCAAATAAAATCAATTATTCTTCTTTTTTTTCTTAAAAGGAAGATTTGTCACACTGAATTAAGGATCAGTGAGCTAGAAGTAAAATTAAAATAATTTTTCTCTCTACTGTAAATCCTCCCTTAGATGAATGCAGCCTTTTAGGTCTCCATGCATGCCAAAACATGGATCGATCAGAGAGACGACCCCTTTTTTTTTTTTTTTTTTTGGACAAAGCGTGCGTTCACATGATCCCACACATTTACCGGAGTGTCCCAACTGTAGGGCTGACTTTTTGACTACCTCTTTTGGAAAGATTCCTTTTCCATCAATGGAAAGTGATAATGGTCCCTCCCCAGCCTGCTCTATTTTTATTCGGTCACCATCATTCCCAACGACTCCAACATGCTGTCACTGCCCCTACCCTTTTATGAGGAGAAGGGTCATATATATTGATTCAAGAGACGGTAAAAACAAGAGATTACATTACTTCCGTGTTGTGAACGGTGATGAGAAACCATTTGCAACTCGGACAAGAGTCCTCCAATCCATTCCTAGGCTCAACCATTCCACAGGTGGAGCACTAGAATGAACCCAGTAGTGGAGAGTGTGAGGCCCATTTTGGTTGGAGAACAACCAAAACAGTTGGACTGAACTCGTGACCTGATTTCCTGATTGTGGATACTAAATACAATGTAAATATACTGAATAATCGCAGAACATTAGAAAATCGCTATTACACAAATCAAATACTCACGTTGTTTTCCAATGTATGATTTGATCATGAAAATTTTCAACTAATAATATCAAGAGAGCGCTTAAAGTTTTGAGTTTTTTTTTTCCAGAATAGCACCCATTTAAAAATAATACCCAGAATAGCATCTCAATCCTACGTGGCATATCCAATCCTAATACATGTTAGGTGCATGGACATGCTTGATGCTGATTAATTAGGAATAATTTAAAATAAAAAAAAAACTGAAAATTCATTAGATGCATCCATGGGCCTGGTCCGGATAAATGGGTTCCAGTGGCTGCATGGCTTCAGGCAGGCTCTTGGGATGATGAGAAGGTGAGTGTAGCTCAGTGGGTGCATTGCAGGTGCAGGCGATGAGAAAGGAAGAAGAAGGAGGAAGGAAGAAAGAAAAAAAATGAAAAGAATGAGGCTGGGTGCAGGGAGAGTGCGTCTGTACGGGTGGGTGCAGCAGGGAGAACTGGACAAGAGAAGTGGGGAAGAAGAAGACGAAGCAGAAGAAGAAGAAGAAAAGAAGAAGTGGAGTGGTGCGGCGGCAAGGAGGGAGACAATGGGTGTGTGCGTGTGTGCAGTGAAGAAGAAGAACAGAGAGAGAAAAGAGAAAGAAAGAACTCTCTCTCACGCACAGACCTTCCCATCATCGTCTCGGCCTCGTCACCTCCAGCACCACCCTGTGCAGATCCACCATCCCACACGCCTTATGATCCATCTCCCATCGCAGCAGTAACCATCTCTCGCTCACGACCTCTCCATCCTGCGTAGATCTTCATCCCTCTCTCCCTCTCATCATCTTCATCTCACGCCAACCCCCTACCCCATCTCACTTGCGCAGATCACCTCCTTTATCTCCAGCCCAAGCAAGGGATCCCCTCCTCTCCAACGCAGAACTCCATCCCTCCCGGCCATCTCCATCTCACAACCCTTCTCACCCAGACACCATCCCACACGCCTCATTATCCATCTCCCAGGGAAGCGCTAGCTTGTGGCCATCATCCTCTCCATCTTCCTCGCGTGGATTGCGTCTCCCTCTCACTGTCAGACTCCGAAACCAGGTAGGCCCTCCTCTCCTCGCACCCATTGCATCTGCATGATCACCCTCTCTTCCTCTCCTTTTCTTTCTTTTTTTCTTCTTTCCTTTCTTTCTTTTCTTCTCTTCCTCTTCTTCTCCATCTACTTCTTCCCCTTTCCCTGCGCTATGCACCCTGCTTTCTTTTCTTCTTTCTTTCTCTTCTTCTTATCATTCCAAGAGCCTGCCTGAAGCCATGCAGCCACGGGAACCCATTTATCCGAACCAGGCCCATGCATGCCTCTAATGAATTTTCTTTTTTTTTATTTGTTTTAAATTATTCCTAATCAGCATCAAGCATGTCCATGCACCTAACATGTATTAGGATTGGATATGCCACGTAGGTTCGGGATGCTATTTGGGTATTATTTTTAAATGGGTGTTATTATGTGAATTAGTTTACTTGAGGGTGCTATTATGGAAAAAATACTCTAAAGTTTTACCCTCTTTAAATCTAGTTTTTTTTTTCTCTCTTCTACTTTACTCCCTCTAAACAAATAGGCCTGTCTAGGAACCTATTTATTCGTATAGAATAAGAATTAATGATCAAATGAGCTCCAAGAATGACCTGTTGAATATGCTTTTTTTTAATTTCTTCTGCTATTCTCTTAGAAGGATCTCCTCTCCTATCTCTCTTCCTCCTCATAATCTTCCGTTGTTCATTTGTGTCCTTCCTTTGGGCCTTTTTGGTTTTTTTTTTTTCTTTTAAGTCCCTTATCTTTTATGACATTCTTCAACTTAGGAAAAAAAAAAAAGAGGGTTAATTCGTGGAAGGATTACTAAAGAGGTGAGGATGAATAACACGAAATACGGGGTGATGGATATAAGCTAGCAATATTGCATGATCTTTGTCTTTCTTATGACTTGAATTATCAGGGTGAAGTTTGAATAATCATTTTTCATCTTTTAATCTATTCAATTTTCATTAAAGAAAAAATTATTTGATATGTATTTCTGAATATTCACCTTTATTTTTTATTTTAACCACTTAAATAGAAATAGGTGGAATTCAATTACATGGAGCAAGCTAGCCCTAAAAAGATGAAATGACACTTTTACAATATTAACTTTTACTTGCCTGATTGGATTTCACCCACTATTTAGCTTTCAACCGACTGACTCTGACATTTTGACGGTGGAAATATTTATCGAAGACAAGCCTTTAATTGAATGGTGCACTTGTCTAATCTATCTAGTTTTGAGGCTATGCCAAATGCCAAATGCCAAATGCCAAATGCCAAATCTAAGGACGGTTGCATGATCTGGATCAATGTAACCATATGCCACATTACATGAAATGAAACTTTGTATAGATTATCTGCATAAACTTATATAGGATCTAATTTATATCAAAGGTACGTGGATGACCTTTATTGCATGTAACAAAGTATCTGAGGTCTTTAAATTAGTTTCATTTTAGTAAAGTAAGATTTCTCATTGAGACACATTTTGTTAAGATAACGAGGTCTTTAAAATCTATGTGTTTGTACTAAAATTATAAATAATTTTCACTGTTAAATCTACCCAACATAATCCTTTTCCTTATACAAAATTCGAGACCAATTCTCTCATAAAAAAATCCCATTTTTAAGAGCCAACCACTTAGCGAGGTTACAGGTAGGAATATGGATGCCATTTGGTACTTTTAATGATTATTGTAAGCACCTAACAAGAACTCATTTATTTTTAAAAATAGTATTTTAATCACTGAAAACCCTTTAGATTTTGTATAGAATTCTGTACTCATAAGTTGAGCACAATCAATACAAACGAAGAGAGTGTGAAGACAAAACAGCACCAACTCCAAAGGTCTTTGCCCTTGAAATGATGTTTTTTTTAATAAAAATGATACCCTCAAGAGGGACATGTGGCCAGATTAAAATTATTTCCCCTAATCAAAACCTTAAAAATACCTTTCAGACCTGTCAAACTCCTTAAGTACAGAAGAACTTTCCTGTAAGTACTAATCAAAATGATTGTATTTCAACTCAGCTTGACTTTGTACACATGGGAAGGAACCACGTTTCAAACATATAATTGTGGCTAAATATGGGGCTGGCTCACCACCACCACCATCATCATCATCAATGCCTTATTCTAATTATTTTGGATTCCCGACTATTTTTTCTTTCTTTTTATAAAAGTACTCTTTTAACTTTTTTATAAATGATCTAACAACACATCAACACTTAATTACATATTATTTTATCAGGTCTGGTGTAGAATGCCGCCAGACCACCATATCATTCAAATACTCGGCATACCTGACTAATTTGTGAGCACTGAGCAGCTACATTTCCTTCTCTCCCCACATGATACACTTCAAACGTGGTAAAATGATTCAACAACACTTTGATTTTCTCAAACAGAGGACCTTGTCTTGATAAGTTTGTACCAAGCACATCTACCACCCATATTTAATTTCTTTTTAGTATAATACTACTCACCCCATGTGAAAAATCATCTTGAAGTGCTCTTAATGTTGCTATTGCTTCAATGTCCTCGGCGCTATCCACCCCACTTTCTATTTTACTCATAGCGATAGTCACATTACTCATTTCATCTTTAAGAATAGCTCCAACTCCCGCTTTCTATATATTATCAAACAAAGCACCATCCTCATTGAGTTTTAAGACACCTGATGGTAGAGGCTTCTAGCAAAACAAGATTCTCCTTTATGAGGTTATTTTTATGAATGTAGATGTGTTTAAAAGAACATACAAATTCCATTGCCTCATCAACAATTATCCATGGGTTCCGCATCTCACCATTATGATAGAAATAGTTTCTCCTATTCCAAAGTCCCCATGCTATAGTATAAAATAGTTCCCAATCAAATGTTTGGTCTTTTTCACTTAAATCCCAAGCAAACAAGCCAAAGTTATGTTGTAGAACCTGATTGAAATATATGCCAGGGGAGATAGGAGATTGGCCCTCCACACTCAATTTATCTGAGGAAATGAGAATAGTGCATGCATACCATCTTCGTTTTGAGGCGCACAGGATTTACAAGAGGCCTATGCAATAATCCGGCGCATTGAGAGATTAGCCTTTGTGAGTAGAATGTCTTTACATGCTCTTCATGCGAAGATCTTTATCTTATTTGGGATCTTCGTATTCTATAACCGCATCCAAAACTTCCTTTGAGCCCCTGTATTAGGGTTCTCTCCTATATTTCCATCTTTCTGGAATTTTGCTACAATCATATATGCACTTTTGGCAGAAAAATTATCCCGGTTAGTTCTCAGCCCATATCAGTATATCATTTGGCATATGGAAGCTCAAAGTGATTTTCAAAATGGCATTTGCTTCATGCGGGAAAAAAAACCCCACACACCTTCTGCACATCCCATCTATTCATGGTTTGATCAATGAGTAAACTTACATAAGCATCCTCGTCTAGCACCCTCCTTGTAAGTCAAAGGGGTCAAGACTATTCAAGAGTTTAAATTCTGCTTTAAAAGCTTTGTATTTATCTATTACCTACCATTACCAACCGCTAACATTAATGGGCTATCAAGGTCGATGTTGAAAAGAAAAATGTTTTTCACAAGGTTGTTTTTGTTTTTTTTTTTTTTTGGGTTAAAATTTTCACAAGTTATTTGCTGGCGAATATTGTAGGAAAAGTAACCAAAGTATTAAAGATACCAATGCTAAAGAGGCATTTTAGAAAACTATATATATATATAATTATGTTAATAGGTTGCAATATTCTCTTTCTATTTTTCGCAGTAGTTTTAGTCCAAGCCTAACTGGTAAAAAATGTACGGTTAAGATTCTTATCATAGACAGTGGGTCAAGGCGTGCCCACTGGTAAAAATGATTGGAGCCAACATCAATTGGATTCGCCCGAGAAAGAGAAATGTTAGTTACAGAAAGATCAAGGACATAGACATACCCACAGTCATGGGGCCCAGCATTTATTAAACAAAACAAAATTGGGCCAGTGTGCTTCTTGTTGATGGATGTTGGTGTGAAATTATTAATATTAAAAAAATAATAAAAATGCTAGTACGAACACTGGAGATGCTCAAATGTTGGCTAAGTGGGCCCCACAAGTAATTGATCATTGGGCCGGCCTTGTGGGGACAATCTGGTCATCATCCCATTAACTACATCGAAACCAGTGCCAAAATATTAAGTGCCTTGTTTGGTTATGGCACGCAACGATGATCGGAATAACGCGTCTAGTCTTAATAGAACTTTTTTTTTTTTTTTTTTTTTTTAGACTCTTGCTCAACTCGTGCTCTTATGACTCGTTAAAATCTAATTACTTATTACAATAGAAACAAAAAGTCTACCGGGGCTTATTAAGTATATTTTTTCAATCTCTGTCGGAGTGAAATTTAGAAGGATCATGTTTAAGCAAGATACATTTATTGTGAATGCCTGAGGTTCTATTTAAGTGGGCCCAATTGCAGCAAAGGCAAATCACCATAACCTCGTAAGTCTTAAATTACCTTTGAAATGCCAAAACTCCATCCTCCTTTTAAGTATTTTTAGATGCTCCACTCATATTAAGGATTAAAGTATTCCACATTAAAGATTGGCCTTCTCCAACATGAGTTATTTGAATTCTAGTAAAAGAAATAGAAATTTCAGTTTGGTTGAAGTGATAATCACCCTGAGATTGGATTAGTGATAATGATATTGGTAGAAAGAAGGTGATTTTAATCATTTTCTTATTTTTATTGTAATTACATGTTTTAGACGTGATCGATCATTCTATCAATATAACAACTTACTCCACTTGACTGAAATTTGAAGCGATGGATCAGATCACACTCGTGGATCTATGCCATTCGACCAAAATACAACTGTAACTTATTAGAAATATATAAAGGGAAATTCTATATGCACCCCAAAAATTGCTGAACACACCCATGTTCTTCAATGAACAGTGATTTTTTTCTTTAGAATGTGGGTGTGCTCAGCAATTTTTGGAGTGCATATAGAATTTCCCATATATAAATGGGCAAAGAGAAGGCGAGGGTTAACTGGAAATGGAGGCTTTTTTTTTTTTAAACAATTTAGCCATGTACATGGAAAGTACGTCAATAACTTGTCTCGCAGGGTCCCTTTGGTTTCTATAACTTGGATTTCTATGGAAGTGTGCCATCTTTATTATGAGTCCCTGTCCTGTGAGCCATTTACCCACACGATGGCCATGGGCGGAGTCGGCCACGTCAACACCGGGAAATCCTCCTACGATCTCCGTTCCTTTATTATTTAAAAATAAAGTAACATTTACTTTAGAAAAATCAAGTACATCTTATCTCCCGGCATGTGTAAGTGTCATGTGTCTTCACTCCCATCTTAAAATTTCAAAATCTCAAATGAGTAGGAATTTTAAGAATTCAAGTCCCTCTTTTCTTTTCTATTTTTAGAGTTTATGAATGTTTGATTAAGTATATGGGAGCATTTAAAATTTCCACTATATCTGAGAATTTTAAGATTCTACAAATAAGAATTTTATAAATTCCTGTATATATAAACAAGTTAAGGAGATAAATAAAACATCCTTGTGTTTGGAGGCATTTCCCAATAAAATTTATGTGTTGAAAATATTGGGTTTAGCTAATGAGAATCTCCACACACAAAAAAAAAATTGCGCACTCCTCTCTTGCAAAAAAAGCACTAGTGCAATTCCTACGTGATGATTGTATTTTTGTGAGACTCATCAATCACCTTTATTTTTATTTTTTTTCCATTCATATGGGCCTCATATTTCTAATCCAAACCGTTTACTTCGTTTATTGAACTAATAAATCTCAAGATGTTGTGGCTGATTATCTTACATTTTCATAAATTCTGAGTAATTTCTAAAAAAGTTCCAACATGGAGATCTGATTTTCTTTACTTCGGTGGGCCCCAATTCATGACCCGAACTATTCAATATTATTGTGTTAAGAGACAATTTCAAAATAGTAGAAAACTATTAGCTTATTTTTTTAATAAAATACATTAAGAGTTGAATGCTTCAAAAAAAAAAGTATAAAATTTTTTCATATTTCTTTCAATCAAGTTCTCACCATAAATTAAAAAATAATAGAAATACTCTTCTATCATATTTTGAATTTACTTTTTAATAAATCATTTAAGAAAAACGATGTAGCGCGGCCCACTTTAGCTACCATTATACTAGACGGTTTAAAAAAAGAAGGGTTTATGTGGACTAATCCAAATGACGGAAAAAACTAGCTAAATTAAATGGTCATGATCATCTAATCAAGTTGAAACTTAGGTCATATGAGAATATGGAGAAAATAACCCTAAGACCAATCCTGACATTCTCCTAGGTGACAAAACCATTAAAACAAGGTAATCCACCATCAACATTTGATCAAATGAGGCCCATAAAGTGAATTATGTAAGTGAGTTGATAGGTTGTTTCTTTGAATGGATGTGATTTTGTTAGTCGGGTTAGAGGTAGTGCACTTCTCCTGCACATCCCCTTTCCTCTCTTTTTTTTTTTTATTTTTTATACTTTGTACTTTCTTTTCTTTAAATAAGATCTTTCGTTGCCATTTAAAAATAAAATAAAGTGAATTATGTGATCAATGTTTTCTTTTGTCATGAGGTTAGATCGGCTAACTCCATGGTAGATGTGTTAGCAAAACAAGGGGTTGATAGGTTGCTTCCTTGAGTGGGTGTGATTATGTAAGTGGTTGATAGATTGTTTCTATGGGTGGATGTGATTTTGTTAGTAGGGTTAGAGGTGATGCATTTCTCCTACACATCCTCTTTCTCTCCTTTTTTGGTTTTTTGTACTTTGTACTTTCTTTTCTTTGAATGAAATCTTTAGTTACCGTTCAAAAATAATAATAAAGTGAATTATGGGTTGGTTTTGGAGACGAAAGAATGTTAAAAAAGATATTAAAAAAACTTTTCATAAGGGTATTCTTGTCATTTTTAGGATTTTCCTATGGAGAGGGCTTGATTGAAAGAAATATCAAATATTTTGAAATATTCAAATCTCCATATACTTTTTTTAAAATGAGTCAAAAGTTCTATACTTTTTTTTTAGATTCTCCCTTGTGTTAATGGTAAATATTAGAGAATTTAGTTTCATGTCTTAATTCTTTATGGATTTTAAGAAATTTATGAGAAATATTTAAAAATCTTAAATAAATTTAGAATCATTGGATGTACTCCTTTACCAATGTGAAAATGGTGATTTTGACAAACATTATTATGTGATTTACATGTGTAACACTTGCATATGCAACATTTGTATATGTAAAATCTACATATATGCGTAAAAGGAGAACAGCCCCTTAAAACAAGAAGGACAACCATTTCAATCTAAGAAGAGTGAAGGTTCTAAATGTTAAAAAGACTTCGACACACTACAGGAGATCTAATCTAAGTTCTCTATCTCCCTTATATTCACAGACCCGAGGAGTAGGGTTGTAAATGGGTACCCGATTCTCCGATTACCCGAAGGTTCCGACCCGTTAGGATCCGGGTCTGGGTCCTTATTTTGGTCCCGATAAGAAAATGGTTCCGGTTCCGGATCCTTTTTTTGGAACCGATACCTAAACGGTTCCGGTTCCGGATCCACAGTGGCTCAGACCCGTGGACCCGGGACCCGACCCAATATATACTAACATAAGGTAACTTTAATATATGAGAACAGAACCCTTTTTACTTTTCTACTTTTCTACATTAGTGTTTTCTACTTTTTTACATCTCATTGCCTGTTTGGATGTGATTTCTGAGTTTTTGGTTAAAAGTGTCTGTTATTGATAGACAAAATGTCACATTAGTGTTTGTAGGTACGTGATCCAATTGAAATGTGAAAAAAGTATAATTTTTTTAAAGAAAAATACAGGTATTAGTCTAGACCCGGAACCGGAACCAGACCCGCCTCACAAACGGTTCCGGTTCCGGTTCTGGTTCCCATTATTCTTAACGGTTCCGGTTCCGGTTCCGGTTCCCCTTCTTAGAAAACGGTTCCGGTTCCGGTTCCACCCTGGACCCGGACCGGAACCGACCCGTTTACAACCCTACCGAGGAGTCATGTTTTCTACATACTTATCCGAAAAAAAAAAAAAAAAAAAAAACTCATGTCCCTTAATCATTGTTGTTTGGCAATCCCAACTTGACAACTCTCAATGAAAAAAAGTGCACTTCATTTATTATCGAAGCTTGAGGCCTTTGATGAAAGGTTCGGACCATTGGCATGCATGATACATCCACGGGACCCCTCTTTTTCTCTCTCCCTCCATGGTCCATACTGCCCAACATTATCCATCCAAGTGGGCTCCACATGATTCTTCATCCTGGTAGGCTTAGAAATCTTTTCCACTAAAACGCAAAGAACAACCAAAAATTTCATTTTCTGGGTTTTGTGTAGTCTTTTCCAGTAACTTGCTTAAAAAGATTCTTGGTTTTTTATATGAGACACAGTTGATGGTGAAACTTATAGTATTCTGTAAGATTTTTTTTTTTTTTTTTATATGAGAGAGAGAGAGAAGGAGCTTCTGCTTTTCTTTTCTTTCTGTTGCAGTGGCCACAAACGCCACAAACGCCCAATCAGGACCTAACACCTTTTTACACCTAGCTCTTTCTCTATAGATCCAAGGAGAGAGAAGAAGGAAAGGGGTGAGAGAATTCCTCCTCTTCCCTCAACAACTTCATTCCTTTCTTCTCTCCCTACCCACTCTTTCCTTGTTCAGGCTCCAAGGAAAAAGAAGAGAGATAAATTCTTTCCTCAATATTCTTTCTGTTTCTTCAGTTTTATCACTTGGGTTTCTGTATTATGACCTTTTAAATTCTTTTCATCAGGGTTTTGGAAGGGGTTTTGCAAGGCTGCTTTCTCAGAGATATCAGCTGCAAGTCCATAATTCCTTCAGTCCCCTACTGTAGCCTTGTGTAGCTATATCTCTTAGTAGCAAGATCCGGGTTTTTTTCTTTTCTTTTGGCTCTCTTTCTTTAGATTTTCCTGCAATTTTTGGAAGGTGGGTCTTTTCTAGATTCCTCTGTTGGTGTTGTGTGGTGCGTGTATAAAAAAGGGTATTCTGATTCTATGTGAATGCTTGGAGATTTGATTCTCATTTCTTCGTTGTAAAAAGTCCCCACATCTGCTTATTTCTTCTCTGAGCTTATCTCCTTTCCTTTCCTCCGGGTGAGAACTAAATCTGAAATTAGTTAAATTAGAGTCAATCAAGAACTTCTGTGAAACCCCCTCGAATTGGTGAATTGCAATAGACATGCTCTCTACTTCATATTCACAGTAGTAGTTTGGCTTTTGATATTGAAATGATGAAGTGGGAGGTCCTCTCCCCTGCATCCTATGTGACCAACTCAAACTGGTTATTTGATCATGAGGGAAAGATGGCGAATTGGACCCAAGAAGAGAACAAGGAGTTTGAGAATGCCCTCGCCTTCTTTGACAAGGAAACCCCAGATCGATGGCAGAAAATAGCAGACAGGATCCCAGGAAAGACTGTTGCCGATGTATACAGGCATTACAAGGATTTGGAAGACGATGTGAGCGTTATCGAAGCCGGGTTGATCCCAATTCCAGGTTACAGTGCTTCCTCTTTCACATTGGAATGGGTTAATAACCGTGATTTGGAAGGATTGAAATCGCCATATGCGGTGGGTGGAAAGAGATCAGCAGCTAGGCCTGATCAGGAAAGGAAGAAGGGAGTCCCTTGGACAGAAGACGAACACAGGTAATCCAAAATCTCTTTAACCACCCAAAGATTATGTTTGTTGATTGCTTTGTTATTAAACAAATTCGTCCATGCACCACCCCCAAGTCGCAGACAGTTTGAGACTACTTAAGTAGAATAGATGATTAACCATTTGGCTGTGAATTTGGTGTTACGTGGATTTTGAACATGACACTAGCATCTGTACTTTTTTCTGTATAGAAGTTGAATGAATGAAAAAAAAAAAAAACAAACAATTTATCCACTAAAAGTTTGATATCTTGTGTCATTGAAGTTTATTTAAGAGGTGCTAAAAGCTAATAACATTTATTCTAACACTTGTTAATCTTGATCTGGGGGTTGAGCAGTTGGAAGCATAACATGGCTTTTATTGTCATTTGTCCTTAAAACCACCTAAAAAAATTTTATTTTTTATTTTTCTTTTTGCTATATTGAGTCAGTGGTACGGTAGATGTTGGATAGCTTACCCACCCGTGGTCGATCCGTTGGCGGCTAGGTGAGATGAGACACCTCTTTCCACTGGACTGTTTCTTGATTCTCACCTAAAGAATATGTCAGTTGCACATTTTTGTTCTTGATTCTCACCTAAAGAATATGTTAGCTTTTTTTTTATAATGGTGACTGATATTAGAAGAAAGAAGCAAGCCGTACAAGAGGGCTATACTGGCGATCTAACAGCCAAGAAACACCATAACAGGACACAACACCAAAGGAGAACTACAAACTACAAAGAAGACAAGAACAACAACAAATAACTGAAATCAAACATAAAACAACAAAAGAGTCGTCCAGCTTCTATTGTTAGTTGCACACAAGGAAGCAGAAAATGCGATAGATCTAAAGAATATGATAGTTGCACATTTTTGTTAGTAAAGAAAGTGTTTACTGCCTTTTGACGCATGCCAATAGCAATCAGTTTGGATACTAAAGTTTAATGGAGGATTATCCAATTGGCTGTGAATTTGGTTGTGTGGTGTGTAATGTGGGCATGGCACTAGGTGGGTGCAGTTTTCCAAATAGCCGCTGATTTAAATAAAAGATAATTTTTCACTGGAATTTCACTATCTTTTTCTGCATAAAAGTTTATTTAAGATGTGCTTGAAGCTATTAACATTTATTCATAACACATTCTCCCTGCTAAACTTGATTCTGTTGGCAGAACAGGTGAAAACATATAGCTTTTATGACCACCCAAAGAATAGGCTAGCTTCTTGTTTTGTGTGTGAATCGGCTATTTTCTGCCTTTTGATGCACCCCAAATTACAAATGGCTAGAACACTTAAAGCAGAATGGGTGAATATCCATTTGGCTGTGAATTTGGTGGTGTGGTCTGGAATGTGGACGTATACTAGGTGGGGTGCTGTTTTCCAAATTTAAGTGAGTAGGAAAAGATTGCTATTTTGTCCCAATAAAAATGTTGATCAAATGTTCTAAAAGCCAATAACATTTATTTTGAACACATTTTTCTTGCTAATCTTGGGTTCGCTGGTGTTAATCTTGGTCCCTGTTGTTAAGAGTATTTGAAACTTGAAAGTCCAACATAACTCATATTGTCATATGTCAGTCGGATTTGAAAGTTCAATAAATGCCATTTTCTGGAGTTCAGACTGTAAACCAGGGTGCATTTTGATGCACTTAATCTCAACCAATTTAATTATTTTGTTATAACAAATGGTTATTCACTCTTCTCTTTATTTGTTGGGGCGAATGATCAGAATCACATTAAGTAGGACCATCTTTCTGCCTTTCTTGCACCAAACTGTCATCTGCATAGGTCGCTGATCTTGATTTGAAACAAAAATATTTGAATTGCATTATCCTACATAATGCTGTATATCTGATTCCCATGCCACCCCAAATGTATTGCAGGCTGGGTAACCATTCATTCCTCCAAAAGATTCAAATTGACTATGACATGATTTACATCGAAATATACCATAAATTGTCAAGTTTTTTTGTTTGTTCGTTTTTTTTTTTTTTTTTTTTTTTTTTTTCAAGATTGTAGTCTCTAGTCATGATTGCTCAGTTAGTTGATGGCAATCATTTTGTTCTAAAATTTTACCAAAACATTCAAATTGATTGCAACTTGAGATACATGAAATCGTCGCCTAAGTTGCTGAGTTTTTCAGGATTTAGTCTCTAGCTGTGATTTCTCATTAGTTGGTGACAATCATTTTGGTGGTGGTTAATGGCAGACTGTTTCTTATGGGTCTGAAAAAGTACGGTAAAGGGGACTGGAGAAATATCTCTCGTAATTTTGTAACCACAAGGACACCGACTCAAGTAGCTAGTCATGCTCAAAAGTATTTCATCAGGCAATGTTCGGGAGGCAAAGATAAGAGAAGATCGAGCATCCATGACATCACGACTGTCAATATCACAGACACAAGACCTCCTTCACCATCTCAATCGACAAATATCTCAATGCGACCCGGTTCAGCCAGTGCCCGTAAAACATCAGACCACTTTTCAGTATTATATGATTCTAATCAATCGAATGAAGGAGCTATGGTTTTTAGCCCAACATCTTCTCATGCACATGGGAATATTTTCACAGCTCCTCCTTTTGGAATAACTTCATACGGAATGAAATTGCAAACACAAAATTTTCAGAGAAGCACTCTACATGAATCTCAGGTCTTCCAACTGCAATCATCACACCTTCATCCTCGTGGATAACCTGCAATTTCTTGAATTGATGCCTGAAAAGTTTGAATAGTTATTCTGTTATGTGGTGGTGTTGTTTATGCTCTTGTCCTGGGTTTTATGTGAATATGTAGATGGGGCACGAAGTAGTTTAATGTAGTCTTTGGACTTTTGAGAGAGGGAGAACTGTGTTGTGCTTTGAATTTCAATTTCATTAAGAGGAATATTTTAGAATTTGGCTTTCATCATTTCAAAATGGTGGTAAATTCATGTTGAAATTTAAGTTTTCTTTGGATTGAAGATTCTTCTCTTTGCTTAAAGGGGATTATGCTCTATCAAGAGAATCATAAATGAACGACTGTCATATGTTTTATATTTACATATTTTAAGGTATAAAGCTTTTTATGCAAAGGCTGGTTCTTCTAAGCTAGACACTCATGAAGCAAGCATGCACTCTTTATTTCCAAATATCTTGGACCGCAACTCATGGACATTGAAGATAATTTTTTTGAGGTATGCATGGAGCTCTGCTTTTGTATGTTCTTTCTTTTATGATTTTATCCACGTGGTGTTTATTAAGGGATGTAAAAGTTTGTTGGGCTTATTCTTAAGTTCTTTATATGAATTATGAAGCATCATAAGCTATGTAATTGGAGTCTGTCTTTTCTTAATTTGATATGTCAATTTTCATCTATGTCTGCTGCATATCCTTTTGGACCACCTCCTTCTATGTGATAAGCTATTTAGGTTGGATATGGACTATTTTAAATCACAATCATTTGAAATGTTTAGGCTGACTAGAAGGTTATTTGCTCGCCCATGACATCTAGGGTGGTGAGGGTAATTGGAAGTCGCATTAGTTGCATTTTTTTTTCCAATCAACCACACTCTAAATCAATATAAAAAGCTAGTAAGTGGCATTGACTTGGATTGCCAATCTCTGCCTTGTCATGATGGTTTAAACCTTTGGTTTAGATCATCAGGTCATAGGTTCGAGATGTGGCACCAACAAAGGTATTGACTTGGATTGGGGCGCAAAAGCAATAACAGTATCCCACCACATACGCTTCCAAAATTCATGCTACCCCAACCACATAGAAGTTTTTGTAGACATGAAACCGTTTTTGGCTTCAACTTGTGCACAGTTCGCATCATACCCCACAAACTCAGGCGCAGATCAGCTTAAGTTTGTGGAATGTGAATCTGGTCACTATGGTCCATCCCAGAGTCAGGTTTCTTCTCTTTTCCGAGCAGATTAGCTTAAGTTTGTGGAATGTGAATCTGGTCACTATGGTCCATCCCAGAGTCAGGTTTCTTCTCTTTTCCGAGCCCATTTGTTATACTAAAGCTGAGAACAACAGTTAGAATCTGGATGAGAAGCCAAATCACTGGATGCCGTCGCAACTTGGCCGAGTCATGGAGCATTCTCTTAATGACACCTATTATATTGTCTCTGCTGGCTTACTTTTTTTCTGTAAAACTTTTTACCTGCAATACAAGGTTTATACCTCCAACATGGCCTGGTTGACTAGCTTGACCACCAAATCATAGTCGGGGCTGAGTCTGCATTCCACTCACTCAGCATCTCATGCTTCAATCTACCTTTTCCCCGACTACTTTTCTTCATAAGGAATGAATGCTCAGAAAGAGGAATATCCAATATCGGCATTATTAATAAATAGATTAAAGACAATGCATAGAACCATTAATGACCCATGTCAGATCACCTCTACTTTTTCTTTTTCTTTTTATGTTTCTTTTCTCATTCCTTTTTCCTGGTCTTCAAGATTTTTATTTTTCATCCTCTCTATTGACTCCAATGCACTTGTTAATGTTGATTATTCCATTGTCTGTGTCTCCTTTTCACCAGACTGCACTTTGGTCTCATGCTCCTACAACTAAATGAAGAGAGGTCATAGCTAGTGATGGTCCTAGTCACTCTATGGTCGCTCTAGGAATGGCTCATAATTTTGTATCATTTAATGGACTTTCAGATTCTCTCTACAGGCCAATGTCCTGTCAGTTTTCCTCCAGCCCTTCCAAAACTGGAAGCTAATTGAGTGCCTCATTGTACTGAGTTGAATATTGCATTGTACCCATGATGGAAATACTAATTTCTGAAAGGTACTGAATACGGGTTTTTTTCTTTTTGGAAAGACCAATTCTATTGCTTTTCTTTTTGCATTTTTCAACATATGGCTCTAAGAATTTTAATGTTGGTCTTTTTTTTCCTTGTTGCATGACCAGATAGTGGGCCGTCCCAGTTTCCATGGCTGATGAATCAAGTTGGATTCATCTAACTTTTGCAACTTGGTTCCAAGAACATTCAAGGACATGTTTTCATAGAATCACCTTTCCAGCAGATACCCAAGTCACTTGAGAAAAGAAGTGGAGAAAATCATACAGTTCCTTTATTCTTTGATGACAAAATGTCAGTCTGTTGCTATAGCTCCGCCGGTTGGTTAATGGTTACGGACATGGTTGTGTGTGTGAAGAAATACCTGAGTTTGGGTCCTCGATGTAGCAAAAATGATAATAATAATAAGCGGGTGGCGTATGTATTGCACCTTGACCCAATGACCACCCTGATCTGATGGGCTCGTATAAGGTGCTGTAGACAGGGACCCATCTTGATCGATTAACTGATTGGAAGCAAAAGTGAGCGACAGAGTGCTTGCACACCCACACACACACACTAGTACACATACTCACGCGCAGTCATGGTTCAACTAATACACTCATGCTTCTTTCTTTTTTTCTTTTTTTCTTTTTGAATTTTTGGCTCTAGAGTGGCATGGGGGAAAGGAGTCACATACTTTATTTATTCCGAGTGACCTAACCCATCAAGAAGCATGCTGGGATTGGATGAATAAGGACTGTTTGTCCATGTCTATATTAGCACGTATTATTCTCAACTGAGTTGTTTGTTCCACAGATGACAACCAGAAGAAACAAAATATTCAATTCCTAGTGCTGCTGTTGGTGATTTTTGTTTGGTTCCTACTTCTGTTTTCTCCTTTGTTGTTTACTAGTACCATTGCTGTATTTCTGTAGATTGATGTTTCTGCTGCCTCTGCAACTATCATGAAAAATGGTGCCCTCTATATTTTTGCTTTGGCCCCACCACCCATTGAGAAGAAAAAAAATTCAAGACAGCATGAGCAAAATGATCATTCATACAATTCTAAGGTAAATGACAAGACTAGCCACTTTCTTTTTCAAAGATGCACCCACCCTTTTCTTGCAAGTTGCATAGGAAAAGCACTTTGGCCACTTTATTCTAGTTTTGATCTGCCCTTTAAGTGGATGAAGACCACATACATGGCCTCACTCTCACAGCTTTATACTTTTTTTCAGTCTCTTGTTTTTCCTCTTGTAAAAAATAAAAAAAGTAATAATTATTCTGATTCCCTCTTCAAATTGCGTTTGGAAAAGGCCCATGCATCAGCAACATTTGTAAAGGAAGATCTAGTGGCTCGTTTCGATTCAACCTTTATTTATACTCTTGAGACTTGAGAGGGCATCATCATCTTCAATTGGCCCTGGAAGTCTCATCTGATAGGAAGAACCTTTTCTGTAATGAATGTGAGAGGGAAATTTGTGCGCATGGTATGGCCAAAGAGGTGGATGTAAAATCAATGGTTGGGGATGATGGGACTCTTTCTCTTATAAATTTTGAGCATGTGCCAATTGGTGGGTGTGTGTATGTGTATGTGTTTTCTTTTTTTGTTCGCGCGCGTGTGCAGATGTTTTGTAGAATTCCACGTGTCTCCACGTAAATTAGTATAATTTAATTTGTTTATTTTGAAAAACTAGGTGCATGTGTGGGAAGATTCTTGAATCCATAAAAGAGCAAAGAAAAGCTATCCATTCCTTGTGGCTTATCAATAGGTTATCAGTATTCAGGTAGACGTAACCTTATAATTAAAACTTAATTACCCTTATTAGATGAACTAAACTAGAAAAGGAAGCATCACAGAGAAATTTTTAACTCCAGTACTCGTATAAATCGAGATTTTTAAAGTTGACCTGCCAAGAACCCAAAGGCCAATTTTGAATGTTCACACACACATACGCACACACACACCAACGCATGCACTTCATCATCATCATCATCAAAGCCTTGTCCCAACTATGTTGGGTCGGCTATACGAATTTTGTTTCTCCATTCCAATCTATTTTGAGACAAATTCTCAGATAATGCATACTTTTCTTCATATCCATTTTTATCACTTACATCCACTTCCTCTTTGACCTATCCCTTCCCCTTGGTGGGTCATCAACCTTTATAGCCAAATTTTTTCTTACCAGCACCATTATGGGCCTGCATTGAATATGCTCAAACTATTTCAAACGGATTTCTCTAATTTTATCCCCTATTGTTGCTATCCCTAATTAAATGCTCTCGAAAGCGTTCATTTCTAATTTTAACACACATCTACCTCCACATTCTCATCTCAACTACATCCATTTTGTACATATGCTGCTTCTTGATTGGCCAACATTCTGCTCCATGGGTTATAATTGGTCTAATTGTTGTCCTGTAAAATTCTCCCTTCGATCTAAGATTCATCGGTCACAAAGAACTCCAGAAGCAAGTCTCCACTTCAACCATCCCGCTTTTATCTTATGTTCAACATCTTCATCAATCTCTCTTTCATTACTAATTATAGAACCAAGGTAGTGGAAAGAATCACTTTGTGGTATCTCACTGTCTTCAATTCTCAAAGTAGTTTTAACTCTTTTTATATGCCCACTGGAGTTACAAACCATATATTCCGTCTTTATACGGCTTATTTTAAAACCTTTGGATTCTAAAACCTCCCGCCATTTCTCGAGTTTTGCATTTACACAATCTCTTGATTCATCTACCAACACAATATCATCTGCAAATAACATGCACCAATGTACCTCTTCTTGAATATGAGCAGTTAACTCATCCATAATCAGTACAAAGAGATAAGGGCTTAGGGCTGACCCCTGATGCAAACTTATGGTCACTGAGAACTCCTATTTCTCTCCACAAGTAGTTCTCACACTCATTACTTCTCCTTCATACATGTCTTTGATAATTTTAATATAACATCTTTTAACATTAATTTTATTTAAAACCCACTAAATTAAATATCTAGGTACCATGTCGTAGGCTTTTTCTAGATCGATGAAGACCCTATAAAGTTTTTTCCTCTTTGCTCGATGTTTTTCCTTTAATTACCTAAGAGAGAAAATAGCTTCCATCATTGACTTCCCGGCATAAAACCAAATTGATTTTCAATATCTTGGTCTTTTATATAAGTCTTTGCTCCATTACTCTCTCCCATAGCTTCATAGTATGACTCATAAGTTTAATCTCACGATAGTTGATACGGTTTTGTATTTCTCTCTTGTTCATATATATATATATATATATATAAAAGGTACTACAATACTTCTCATTTATATATATATATAGGTACTACAATACTTCTTCTCCATTCATCCGACATTTTCTTTGTCATTATATCTTATTGAGAAGTCCAGTTAGCCAAATCTCTACAACTTCTCTTAAGCATTTCCAAGCCCCAATCGGTATGTCAGCTGGGCTTGTAGCATTTCATGTCTTCATTTTTTTTAATGCTTTCCTCACTTCTACTATCCTAATTCTACGAAAAAAAGTATGTTTTGCTACTGAAATATCATCTTTTGTACTTATGTCTCCTATATAGTCTTCATTTAAAAGTATGTTAAAACATTCCCTCCACCTTTCTTTGATTTCGTTGTCCTTTACCAGAACCTCTTGGTCATTGTTCTTTATACATTTGACATAATCTAAGTCCCTAATTCTCATTTCTCTTTTTCTTGCAAGCTTAAAAATATCTCTCTCTCTCATTCTCTTGTTCCCAACTTATTATATAGGTCATCATATACTTTGCACTTTGCATCATTTACTACTTTCTTAACTTCTTTCTTTGCCTTTTTGTACATCTCATAGTTTTTCATATTCCTAGTACCATGTCAAACTTTGTTACGTCGTCACTTCTCCCGAACAACTTTCTGAACCTTTACACTTTACCATCAAGTTTCTTTATTATTGTGTCTCTTTCCTTTCGACTCTTTAAGCACCTCTTTAGCAACATTTCTAATACAGTTCGTCATTTTATTCCACATCACCATAGTTTCTCCTTCAAAATCTCATTCTCCCTCATTTGTCATTTTTTTCCTTAAATATAGTTGCTCTTTGTCCTTTCAAATCCATCCACCTTGTTTTCGGGCACATTTTATTTACTATCCCTCCCTTTCTACTTCTAATGTAAATATCTAAAACTACTAGCTTATGTTTGTGTGGTCAAACTCTCTCATGGGATAACCTTACTATCTTTAAAATCCAATCAGTCATGTTTTCTAATTAGAAAAAAGTTTATATGACTCCTACTAGTTAGTTCAACTTTTATAAGTAATTAAATGCTCCTTTCTCTTTTTTGAAAGGCCAAGGCTCCCCTAAGCTCGAGCTTAGGGAGAAAATTTCGTAAACTCGTGCTTGTGGGGCCACCTTTGGTCCATCCAAATGGACCATGACCCCCTTAAATTGCACATGTCCACCAACTTTCGGTAAGATCCGAATTTACTGGACCGTTGGATTGACTATATATCAATCTGAATGGATTGTTGACCATTAAACTCTTAGGCCCATATGGAGATGATAGGAATTACGGTTGAGGCTGATTTTTTGCAAGGAAGAAGATCCTAGGGAGTCCTTAAAATCTTCCCACCCCCATCCCCATGTGGGTCCTAAGTCGGCCCCACCACATACTTGAACTTACCTTATCTTAAGCTTGAGCTTAGGGGAGCTGACCTCCTTTTTAAAACAAGTGTTTGTTATCATAATGTCAAATGCTAATGCAAAATCCAAGATGGTATCTCCTGTCCCATTCTTTTCTCCAAATCCTTGTCCTCCATGTACTTTCTCATAACCTCTATTATCTTTTCCTACATGCACATTTAAGTCCCCTCTTAGGAAAGTCTTTTCACTAGTTGGAATTTCTCGTAGTAAACCATCAATCTCCTCCCAAAATTGGCTCTCGACAGTCACAATGAAAAATATTACCTAGCTGCATATTACTTACTCCCAAGTGCCAAGAGATGGGAAACACCTCAATCAAGGAAGGGCTAGCGTGTAGTGCCCGTCTGGCTCACCCTGCAGTCAATCTAAACCCTTCACATCACTACCCCCACAGCTCATCTAAGTCTTTGGGTTGATCATGCAAATTTGGCACCCATCCAAGGTTATTATCTTATGACGACCTTTTGAAATCCCTGTAATAACCATATAATTCCAAGTGCATGGGGAGTGGGGACAGCCTCTCCCTCCCTCTTAAGATTATCTAAATCAACCCCACATTGGTGGGATAATTGGTGAATGCTGATACTGATTATAGCAAATGATGATACTAGCGACTAGTACATACATAAGAAGTGATTATACAGTATAAACCGCCCGTCCATGGTTTGGGTGCTTTGTGATTTACAGAAATAATCACTCATTGGACTGGCTTTAGATAAAAACATGGTTAAAGCACAGTTAATTATGTTTTCTAAACAGAGCCAAAAATTTTCAATGGAGTCAGTCGGTGTATCATGGTTCGAAGTTCGGTTCAGATATCCCTCCATCAATAAGTGTGCACCACCCAGAAGTACATCTTCCTCAATACAGGGAGGGAAGGTACACTTTTATTTGTTTTATTATTTATTTTGTAAGATTGCTTTCCTGAAATAACATCGATGGTCATGGCATTTTGTTTTATTCGATCTGGTGGTCGTCATCCTCAGGTTCTGGTGGAGGATAGTGAAAAATGGGTAAACAACAAAGGTTCAAAAAGTCTGACAAATTTCATAATTTTTTCTACTGATTTATGGGCATCATCTAGTCATTGTTCACTTACAGACAGGGAAATGGCAAAAGACAACTTTGATACAAGAAGTAGAGAACTACAGGAAGATTTTGATACTAACAGAGCGACAGGATTACAGCAACGTATTTACACTTTCACAACCACCCACTCGAGGCAAAGCTGCATTCTAATAGAACAAAAAATACCTACAACCCAATGTAGATCACTTAGTCAGTATTGGAAACTTCCCCATGCGACTCCATGCATGATGGGTCATCTTCCCAGTTTTTTAAGTCTTCATTGCCATTTCTTCTGGAACTGCCCTCAGAGGCATCACCTTCAACTGATATTGCTGGCAGAGACACCAATCCCATGGAAGTGATGCCATTTGCTGCTGAACCAACATCCAGGATTCCACTGTAGAGGCCTCGGCTTCCGACAACCAATGCACCCTGCTGCTTTCCCTGCTTAGCAAAGATGGAAATGGGGGAGCAAGACAAATCAGGATTATATCTTGTAAAAGAAATTAGACACCAAGCAAGAGTTGCTAGACCAAGGGGAAAAAAAATTAAAAAAGACAACGACATGGCTGATTATACAGCTAGTATTGTTCCAGAACTGTAGCCAATGAATTAGGCAAGGACAGGCTTCTAATCAGGCACGCCCCAAACTGTTATAACCCAGTATAAACTTATGTGGACCTGACATCCCTCATTGCTGGATTTGAGCAATTAATTTAGAATGTCAAGGATCCAACATTTAATTATTCATCATATTCTTCACTCAAACACAGTTGTTAAGATTGTGAGAAAATGAAATTTAGGAAAGCTTAGAATCTGAAAGACGTAAGCTGTTCACAAATGTGCCTGCATGTAGGTTATTGTATAGGGAATAATTATCTGGTTCGCCACCAATTCACATTTGATTTCCAGTTCATATTTTGGTCTAATTTAGAGTTCATGTTCAACAAGTTAGATGAACTAATTCATTGGAGTCCATGGTTTAAATCCATCGCTGGGACTGCATCTCAAATCCCAACGGCTCCAAATAATAACTCCCTTTTATCAACTCTGGATGAAATTTCACGCCAACCACAGATGAGAGACCCCCATCAGATCATTAGAAACACGTGATTAAAATAAAAACCAAAGGAAGTGCAACTCTTGTTAAACAAGTGATCAATCTTCTACCAAAATCTCAAGGTGGGGCCAACTTCAGTGAGTTAGGATGTGAACTACAGTTGATAGATAGGGCCACTGTTTTTAAGGCGGCTTGGATTTTTAAAGTGGACTCCATCGATGAATTTAAAGGGCTCAAACTTAGAGAATTTTATGAGAACAATTATTCTACAAACAAAATGCATCAAATATAGTAGGAAGGAGCAGTGTTAATGGCAAACAAAATTGAGTTGTAAATTGTGATAAGGATAAAAAAGAATCATAAATCATAAAATACTATCGAAAAACAAAATTAGATTGTATTTTTATTATGATAATTTCACACTTAACCACAGAAATTTTGAAGAAAAAAAAAATGGACACCATAATAAAAGGCTAGCTTCCGGTTGTACCAATTGAACTGTTACAATGGACATTGTGACATGAAAATAACAAATTGATAGCGCTAACACAGAAGTCAAGTCAATGATTTAGGCATATTAACACACTCACAACATATACTCCTCTTTTTCGCACCATTTTTTTCTCCCTTTCCCCCAAAATGTCCATGATATATCGAGATGTCACCATTATAATATATTAAAGCCAAGTGTTTTAAAGCTAATTTTGACAGGGAGTTATATCCGTTCTCTATCACTAACCCACATTCTCCCCCTCACTTCCAAATGCAACCACTCTACTTACTCCCACTTTTCACTCTTCTTTTTTCAACTTCATTTCATCCCGAACCTCACGTACACTTACTCTACATACTCCTCTTTCCTTTCCACCGAACTTCTCTTACTCCATTTCTACACCACAGACTCTTGGATTAAAAAAAGAAAAGAAAAAAAGGAGGTACTCTCATAATCCTCTTTTCTGTTGTTTTCTGTCAGTGTTTTGAGGATGATTCCATGTGATTTGAATTTATTTTTAATTGATCTTTATGTATGTTGCTGGAAATTTTATTGGTAAATATGCCCGTGCTTAGCATGGGTTATTGTGCTAGTATCAATTAGTCTATGATACAAAATCACAAAGGAAATTACTATAATAGTAATAATCCATTTTAAATACAAGTATTCCTTTTTAATGGTATTTTAAATTCAGATGTTCGGCAATCTTAAATATTCAAATGCTCTACTAGTACTGCCATGAAAGCTTACACAAAAGAAAAACTAGTTCCTGTGATGTGTAAATTAACAAAATAAAAATAATACCTCTGTGAAACCCCCCAACACATACAGAAAAAACTTAGTTCTAATGCATAACCTCTTCTTTTTTTCTTTTTTCTTTTTTGAATGTTAATAACCTCTTCTTTTCTCCTATTGCATTATGATTTAGGGAGGAAAAAAAAAAACGCTTCCAAACATAACCATTAAAGAAATGCTTCTCTCTCCCTCACGTCTTCAGAAGTTGAAAATTTAACAACGATATGAATCCCAATGGTGGGCAAAACGAAACAAAAATCTTGTATTTTTCAATAGCATATTAGATTTATTAATTACTTACATGAATGCAAGAGAGGCTCTTCTCTGTGGTGGCCAACGCAGCAGGCAGCATCTCCATCAATGTTGGATTGGTCTGTGCTGAACCTATTAGCAGCCGTAGTGTCTCCCTCGCACTTTTCTCCATCACGGATTCAGCTTCTGGGATCAGTGGGTTTACAAGGTTCGGAAGAAGAGGTGCAATAGTGGTGGAAATAGTGGGGCCAGCACTCACAAGATAGCCTTGACCAGAGGAGCATACATCAATAACAGGGATGTGAACAATAGGATCAGACATGAATGGAGTGAATGTTGGGATTTGCTGTGAGCTTGGGACAGCAACAAAGGAAGAGACAGGAATGGAGATGTTAGCTAATGGATCAGGAAAAAATGCTGGAAGATCCAACGAAGGAACATTAACAAGATTAAGAGGCGGATTCTGCAACGAGCTTGAGGATCTTGCTGCAGTTAATATAGATGAAAATGGTGGTAGAGACAGTGGCTCTGAAGATGCTGGCGGCAGATGAGGAGCCACTCTATATTGTAGGGTTGTTGGACAGGGGGGGCACCAGCAGTAGTATGGAGAGAAAAGGGATGGGCTTGAGGTGGGAATTTTGGTAAGTGGGGCATGGAAAGACAATGGGCTGATGGATAATGGTGGGATAAATGGGAGTGTGTCAGGCAAGCTTAATGGCAGGAAATGGCTGCAGCCTTCAGAAAGCTTTTCATCTTCCGGTTGACCAGAAGATGTTTGAGTTGCACTGCCGGTGGAAGTCAAAGTCATAGATGCATTGTCAATTGCCAAGACATTGTTACATTGGCCATCTCCACGACGCTTGAACTTCTCTCGGGCCCCACTTCTATTAAAGAGTGAGCTTCTTGAAAGGCCATCCTTAAATGTGTTCAATCTAGGACTAAGACTGCCTTGATAGAGTGCAGAATGTGACTTTGCAGGTTGACTTGCAGTGCCTCGGGGATGGGAAGGCTTCAAAGAAGGGAATGTAGATTGGGTTTTTGGTAGTAATTCTGGAGGGTCCAAGTGCACAGTGGCAGAAGAAACTGTTGGAACTGACTGAATGGTACTTCCTGATCCCAGAAGATAAGCACGAAGGTGAGTTGCAAAGCGATCAAGTCGCAACTCAGAAATTCCCGTTAGCTGCGAAAGGGTCGGCTTCTTTCTAAGTAAATCTTTCATCTGCCCAAGACACACAAATAAGCACCTTCAAAATAATAAAAAGAAAAATGATTTTAATGATTTGAATACTCAAACAAAAACACGATAGCTGACCCAGAAGGATGACAACTACCAGAGTGCACAATAATAATTCAAAAAAATTGAAAACAGTAAAATTTAAAAATACCTTAGTCAACAACTCAGCCCCAACAAGCCTCGACTTCTCAGAGCACCAAAAGTATGAAATTTGACCTCCGGGAAACTTCATTAGAAATGAACGACCAGAGCTATCGGCAGAAATGTCTTCAATTGTCACTGTCGAGCTCTCAGAGTCACTACCCAATACAGACAGCTTCTCAGTGCAGCAATCATCACCAATAAATGATATGCGCAGATTAGATGTAGGCAAAAGTGTGAGGTTCAGGTTGCCCCTGTCAAAATGATAAAATAGTTTAAAGGAGACATAAATATAAATATATACATATATATATATAGAGAGAGAGAGAGAGATAAATACGAGCATATAAATTCAAAATCCAGACTAAGCTTTAAACAAACACTAAAGCCTTAGATATGGAGAAAAGATGGAGAAAGGAACTGTGCACGGCTCAAATTTGTATTGTCAAATATTGTCTCCAACTCTGGTTTCTCCACCTTTTCTCCCCATGCAAACAAAATTCCACACCATATCAAATTTGAAATAGTTTCCTAAATATTGCTCTAACACCCATAAGTACTATGACCATGTTATAACATGTTGAGGGGTTTCAACTTAAAGAGCATATCCTACAACAAAATGATGATTTAAACAATGCAAATAATGATATGAAACAATGGGGGCATTATTATGTAATGGCATAACATCAGATGATGACCATATTCATATGATACAAGTTTTCCAAGTACGCTCAACATTAAAATGATGTTTTTGGCGTTGGAAAAAAAATTCAAAACAAAAGTTTATTCAACTGAACATGATAATTAGGGATTGTTTGGATACATGGAACGTCCATTTTGAAAGATGGTTCAAATTCTATGGAAATATGGATGTATTTTAGTTCCATGAACAAAAAGGAGCAACTGTTTATGGCCACATTTGGGTCTGCCAAAAAAGACAACATGATTGATGCTTTTCCACAGAAATCATTATCTGTTTCAATTCGAATAGGAGCGGAAAGTCATGAGATATCAATCCTGCCATCCCTTTGTGGTGCACCAATGCATAAGTTGACAAGTGGTCATAGTTGTCAATTCCATTCCAGCCCCCATCTGTTTTGGCGTGGAATGGATGTTCAGGCAGAGTTTCTGCCATTATATAGTTCCACTGCAGAAGAGACGCAATGGAAAAACCAACTAGAGATTTTTTTTTTTTTAAGTGACATCTAAAAGGACATGAAATTTTTAAATTTGCATAATTCAACATAAACTGCACTGTACAAATGGCCATTTTCCTACTCAAAACTTGGAGCCCATTTCCTTTTCAAAACACCTCTTACGGTTTCGGAATTTATAGTTTTCTTTAGACAACTATGCGTGTGTGCATGTATAGTGAGAGAGAGGTGTCTGAAGGCAAAACAACCCATCTCATTGTCTTCGGAGGGTCAAATGACCCTTATTCCATGATATTAATTGCTTCTATGGGGTTATAAATGGCACTAGGCTGAAACAGACTGGAAACCACCGAGACAAATTTTTTTATTCGGTAAACCACCAAGACAATTAGAAGAGGGTGTTCTATTATGACACTTCTCAGAAACAGAAGGTGCTCCAGGATTTCCTTTCTGAAGGTAAATGAATTAACAACTATGCAGATGATATTTAAACTTCAATTTCTCAACAGTGTGCTTCTCCACCTAGCATAGACATTTTTGGCCTATTTGCTTTAAAGGACTTGAAAATCTTGGACTTCCCAATAAACCTGCAGACCATTGAGCCTTCTATTTTTCTTTTTTCTGACTTCATCCAATTTCACAAAGATGCATGTAAATTTTATCAACAAAAAAAGACCCACGAAATGTAAGGATAGCCATCATTTCATTGTCCTTGAATCTTACAAAACCCCAAATCATAATAATTGGTTGACAACAGAAACTACAATGGAAACCCCGTGTGAAACTGTTTTCTAGGCTTTCTTAGAATAAGTTTTTTTCTTCAATTTAGCTATGTTTATCAGCGACCTTAATTGCCATCTTTTAGGGTCTCATTTATCCGCAGTGCTATTTTGAAGACTAGTTAAGGAACAAAAAAAAAAGAGTGCAAATCCACAATAGAACTCATTTTACTTCAAAAGGACAAAACAATTGACACAGATGTGTCAAACTCTACTTTAAAGATGTTTACAGTATCATCCCAATGTAAGCACCAATTTAAAATTTAAAAAAAAAAATACCAGCCTTCTTCAGAATGTAGATATTCATTATCCTGTGTAGTGTGGATATCCAAATGAATCTTCAATTTCACATTGGATATTTAGTATAAGTAACAGTATTAAGGGTTTGAGTTTGAAAAATCCAAGATTTTATGCAAGGATCTATATGAACTGAAGAGCTCTGGGTGCTCAATGCCACCAGTATCCATTTAAGAAAACATGAACAGGGAACTCCCACAGCCCCAGCTCCCTACATGCCTGGTTGCTAAATTTATTCTAACAAGTAGATATATAAGAATTAAAGCAGTAAATTTCAGAAAAGTTGCCATGGAAGCAAACAGAAAATTCTGGGAAGAAAAAAACAAAATAATATGGATACGGTGTACTAATCACAAAGAAAACAAAAATTAAATAGGAAGGAAGCTGTTTTAGAAAAGTCCATTTACAGCTGACATTGTCAGTGGGCAATTTTTATTCCAGTAGGATATATCCCTTTTCAGTTGACAGAAGTTTAATCACGATATTTGCAATAGAAACAATTTCAGAGTACTAGAAATAAACCAAAATCCCATAAGTAGTTCATACGCCCATCATACACTCTGTTCCCAATTGCAACAAAATGCACTTGTGCTTTATGTCATGGAAAGGCATTTGCACGTCATCCTTTATATGCAAAGGTGACCAGCTTTAGCCATAGGAACTCCTCTTTTGTTCAGGTCCATCCCTATTCTCTCTCCCAGATGTGAGCGAGCAAGATGCAGGCACCAGGCAATACTTGGCCCACAATAATGATTATTCATCACCATCAAGGGCTTGTCCCAAATATTATACAATAATGATTAAATTCTAAGATGAGTTAGGTGACTGATGACCCAGTCATTCATATAGAATGAAGACCCCTCTATCATGGTTACATAAGCAGACAGTTGATGCACACTTTCTGCTTCAGTAACATTTTTCTTAGAAATACAAACAACCAAAAAGACCAAATTAGCATTGAACAGGTAATGCAAACACTTTTCATTGCAAAGTTATAAGAAGTGCAACAATAATTTATGACTGTGTTTCAATGTTATAGAAAGAGAGCAACATATAGCATCCAACAATATCAAGCATCCTACATCTGCAATAAGATCCTTACCCTATTCATCAATTCTTTCTAAACAAAATTCTCAAAATCTACCCAAAGTTCAGTACTACAAAAGAAGTACAGTTGCACAGACAGGATACCAGGAAGCAAATTTGCACAATGCAGTGCTTCCTTCCATTAGAATTGGCACTACAGAGACATTTTTTTATGTACATGTAACATGGCTCAACCCACACCTTGTGGTTGCAACAACAAACGCCTTCCATCTGTGCTACTGGCATTTTTCATATCCACTAAGATGCATATAGAATAAAAATTCATCTCAGGTATCATACGATGGTACACAGATAAAATTCATTTAACATGCGAAAGAGTACCTCACGGCATATTCTAAGTTTCATTCAAGACCAAACATCCACTCTTGGCTACCAAATTCATTAAAATTAGTAAGGTCGGCAACTTCAAGGAATAGTGGATGGGCAATAACAAAATAATCATTATATTACAAGGCCATGAAAGGAACTACCTTCTCTTCCTCTTATTTCAGAGATCATAACAGAACATCACACACGCCCACTTTACCTACAAATCAAAAGACAGCTTTATTTGGAGGGATGAACAATGTCACCACAAATAAGCTGAAATTTAGAATCCTGCAGCTTCCAGTGAACATCAACAGATACAGGATACATTTTCCAGCTACACAATATCTGATAAAGTCAATACTGGTGGACAGAGTTCCAATCAAATAAAGGCACTTTCTGCAGAAAAATAGTTTTCTGAAGTAAAGCAGCTATAGATGGTTAAGTTACAAACCCATAATACACATCAATAATTAAATTGGAAAGTTAAAGAAAAAACAATTAAAAGTAAATTATTTGTGTGTGCGTGCCAAGTTAAATGATTCCCCTTTTTTTATGCAAAATAAATTAACGACTCCGCAGGTAAAACTTAAAACTCAAGCAAACATGATATTGCAACTCTGAATAACTCAGCAGCTAGCAGCCTAGCATATTATGAAATGTTTTTTTCAATCAAAAGCCAATACAAAAATGCTATTAGTTATAAAAATAAAAAAAAAATACAAAATGCTGGTAGAGTATAATGCTTACAATGAACAAATGGCAATAGATACATTAAACGATGAACAATAAACACACTAGAAAACCTATATAAAGTAACATTTCGTTTATGGTAAATGGAAACATTATTTGTGGAAGGGTTTCAAGATTTTTGACAGGACTAGAGACACATCAAGTAGGAATTAAACTAGCACCAGTAACACGTCAAGTTTCAATGAAGCTCAAGTGAAAAATGCATTTGAACTTGCATGTTCAATTGGTACATAATTCTCTGTATTGGTACTAATGATAAATTAAAAATACCATCCAATGAGGCCTAGAATTAATTAATGGATTCTATGAAACTGCTGCTGCCTTGTATAATTGTATTTCTATAGGAGGGGCCATAACACATCAAGCAAGATACTAAATACATCACCGCCACCGGTTAAACAAATATTGTATACGGGGGATGATTTTACTCTGAACGTCTAATGGGTTAGAATATTAATAACATGTGCTGGATCAGAATACTAATAACTTGTGCATGCATTTATGTGCGGGTCTTAACACAAAAATACGAGGCATAATGTAATCTTAAATGGCATATCTTATACAACTCATTAATGATTATTCTCAATTTCATATGAACCGTCTGTAGAGCCTTTAACATGCATTAGATACCAGAATGCCCGTAAATAGATTAAATAACTCCGAATAATGTGTTACAGAATGCCCGTAAATAGATTAAATAACTCCGAATAATGTGTTACCTTATGCATGTATGTTTTTCTATGATGGTCGCTTTTCTAAGTGCAACATTGTGTGAGCATATAACTCCGAATAATGTGTTACCTTATGCACGTATGTTTTTCTATGATGGTCGCTTTTCTAAGTGCAACATTGTGTGAGCATTATGTTGGCCCCTCTAATGCGTCATTTTGTACCCTCAATTGAATATCCCGCTACAATTAGCTCCTCTCACTATATCGTGACTTGGCACGTGCCGATTTCATACCCAGAAAAAAAGGAAGGTTGGCATCAAATCGGAAGTTGGCTATAAAAATATATAATAAAAAAAAAAACTCAGCAAACCAAATGTTGAGTCTGATTCTTAATGAAAACAGCGCAAGCCTGCCCGGCATTGCCATGAAAAAGTATAGTGGATGAAGTTCATGCATGGCACTATATGCCAGATACAGCCCTAAAGCACGATTAGCTTCCTGATTTCTAAGAGATCTGACCAAAAGAACCCATCCAAAGTAGAAGTTTGCAACGTCCACATAGAGAGAATGAACTGCAATTTGATATTCCTAATTCATTTTATGAAAGTTGATCCTCCTGAACAGTAATTAAGTATCAAAATAAAATCTTGAGAATATCACTAGGCAAACTATAAAGCCAATGATTAAAATTGATAAATGGGAACCCCAGAAAAATAAATGGGCACCCCAGAAAAAAAAAGCCCGTTAAAAAAAGGGGAAATAGAGGGGTACTCTTATCACAAGCCAAGTCAAGCCAAGAAAATGTTGATGTTTTCTAACACAGTAACACCTTCCACCAAATCATGTGAAACTTTGGGGCCACCTTATCCATGGACCACCAAGGGAAAGAGAAGTTAATCTAGAGTGAAGCTGCTAGTCAATCGTAAGGGAACAGGTAGTAATTAAATAGCAAATGTCTGATTACACATGGCAGGAAAAAAAAAACATCAGCATTGCAGTCGACTTGTCTAGCTGTGACTCTCCTAGTAATACATATTATGTACCATAAAGATTTCAGATGTGTACAGATTTAAAAATAAACAGAATTCAGATGTGTATATATTTTAAAATAACTACAGAGATAAAGACATGTGCACAAATGCATTTCTATGTGCAAGAATGTTTTCAGCAAAATAACTCGAATTACCTTGTATGAGTGGGGCATAAAGATTTCCTTTCTTGATAACCTTTCCAACACGAATAGAAACAAGTGGAACGCACAAGCATCTAGCCAGCAAACCAACTTCTGCTGCCTCAAAATGCTGCCATGAATTACAAAGAAAAGATCAGGCATCGTAGAATGTACATTGTTTAATGGATGTTGGCTTGTAAGGAAAATTTCCCCTCCCGTAACAAGAAGCGATGGGCAGTTGTCTCCTTCCAAGCACGATATCCTCCTCGTATGCTCCACGCTGAATTATCACAATATTCACTGTATTTGATCACTTTCGAATGTTAAAGTACGAACTGTGGCAGTCTGTTTCCACCCGAAAGCATATGCCCACGGCAAATGAAACTTGCTGATTGAACAAGCAAGCCCATCAATCAACAAACTTTTCTTTGAAATCTAGAATCGCGGTAATTCTAAACAGCAGTTGGACTTGGACCCATCAAATATTTAAACTCCAATTGAACTAGCATGCCCATTCATCAACACCCTTTCTGGCAAAAATATAGATATGTGTGCACACAAATATTTCTTCGGAGTCGTTCATGTTCATGTTTCATGTTTCATGTTTCCTTTATAATAATTGCTTCCTCAACATATGAATAACTAAGTATTCTATTCTATTCTATTCTATTCTATTCTATTCTTAAAGGCACAATAATAATGACAATAATGATTACAAGAAGGCCCTGCAGTCTACAAATCAAAAGAGAGAAATTATTTCATAACAAAAAATAAGATAAGCTAGGATAAGATACCTGACTTAGATGCGCGAGCAGCCGATCTTCAGCCGCACCGCTTGAGACGTTGAGTTTAAGCAGCGGCTTCAATCTCTCATCAGCACGGCAGGCGCCAACAACATGTAAATCCAAGGCTTGGAGCCACTGAAGAAAACCATCATCTCTACCGCTCTGATCAATCAACAGATCCCCATCCCCTTCATCTCTGAAAATATCCCTAAGCCGCTCGGCGAGACCAACCTCTCTCCTTGCGCTCCCTCCGCCTCCGCCTTCTTCTGGAACATCAACCTGTCCAGAAGACCCAACATGTGCCGCCTCCTCGGGAACTTTTTCATCTGGGACTTGATGATTTTCCTCCTGATGAGAACCACCATCATCTGCAAGATCATCCTTCCTTGAGCAGACCATCGCTAATGATCAGAACCAAATCAAATCGAATCGAATCAGCAGCACCGCAGAAAAAGAAAAAAAAAATAGCCTCGGATTCGGATCCAGAAACTCTAGACTTGAAGAATTTAAGAAGAAACTGCCGCCCGATCCAGAAAACCTAGAATCCCTGCAAACGAACGAGGGTCCGATTGGAAACCCTAAAAACTGCACCGAATCTTGTCGTGATTGGAATTTCGGAAATCCAAGTTGCAGGCAAACCAGGAAATCGAAGCGGCAATTTTTTAGATCGTATAGACCTATACGAGACGAAAGGAATCTGAAAAAAGGTCGGTGATTGAATTATGTTAATGTGATCACAACGAAGCGTACAAGGCTGAAATACACCACTCCCACAATATCCGCTGCAGCAGAACTCAAAACCAACAAATATAAAGGACTAATAAAGGCTAGGCTACAGAAGAAGAACGATTTGAGCTATTTATGGAGATAAAAAAAAATCCCGGATTCGAACGACTTTGATCAATTATGATTTTGTAAATAGTTTCTCACTTTCGCGTCCGGTCCGTCCTGCACCAACTATTATATGCCACGTCAGCTACACATGTTGATGTGTTGATGGGATAGCCCTATCGTGAGTAGTGTAAACGAGGCTGCTTTGAGTAGGGTAGGGATGTATATAAAACCCTATTTTTTTATTATTCCAAGGTTCAATCTGTTAAAATTTGAATATAGATTCTTATTTCGGTCTTCGCGAGTAAATGGGTTCAGATCCACCTTCATTCAGAGTCATGGACATGAGACTCGACGTATTATCTCGATTTTTAAAAATCTCTCTTAAAAAATATATTTTTTTAATATCAGTCTCTGCTTAAATCCGGACTTGGATTCAGACACGTTCCATATATGGTTCTAGTTCCAAATATGGAACTGATTCCACATTCTCCTTAATGGTTCCAGATTCAACATGGACCCAAATCGAAACCGACCCGTTTACAACCATAGCTTTGAGACTAGGCCATGTCCTGTCCTATTCAGGTCTACGAGAGGTCAGCCAAGCACGGCTTAGGTAATATTTCAAATCAATTGGGCCGTGCTTCCCATGGACCGGCCCAAGTGCCTCTCTTAATTTTTAGAAAAAATTTATATCTTTTATAAATTAAAAAAGACTTTATGAAATTTTAGAGTTCTCAACTTGAAAAAAAAAAAAGTTGAAACTATTAAAATAAATGCACAGGCATTGATAATAGTTTAAAATATATATATAGTTATTTTAAATTTTAAAATTTTTTATATTGAAAAATTAGACTTTTTATCCATGCCCAGGCACCCTGGCCAAGCACGACCATCCTTTAGGTCATGCCGTGTTGGGCTAGCCTAGTCAACGGGCCGTGCCGGCACATAGTCTGGTTTTTTTATATTGGGTTGTGATGGGCCTGGACGGGCCAGTACAATTTACACTCCTAAGCGTGGGCCCATTTAAATCTCGCCCACGTCCAACTAATTTGACATGTCCATGAGATTGTGTAGCAATGACCTTTGGTATTTGAAAGCAAAAGCGGATTATTTATTGATCTCTTTTTCTATCATACGCGGCGGGACCGGTTACAAACTTATTGTAATGGCGTTCAATGGGTTGTTCCCCACCTGGGCATGGTTCAAAATCTCGGTATCGGTCGCGGTATCGGCCGGGCCGAAAAACCGATACGTCGCGGATATCGTCGCGGATATCGGTCCGTCGCGGTCGTCGCGGTGTGAATTTTTTTTTTAATCCAAAAAATTTCGCAAAAATATTCAAAAAATCCAGAATATTAGAAAATGCTGGAAAACAATATTTTTTTCCATTAGTAACAACAATAAATCAAAATCTCGGTCACCTTAAGTTATGAGTCCTGCCTGTGTCGCTGTTCGCTTTATTCTCCAGTATTTTATATAATGCAACCATTGCTTATGCTCATGATCAATTTATTAGTGTAAAATATAAGAAAATAGAGATAAGTAGATAACAAACATATCAATTATCATTTAATACTAACTCAATCATCAAATAAGTTGTGAAATTCATGACCATGAAGATAACATATTAAAATCTGAAATATGATAGTGATATAGATAAATGACATAAAGCACTTGAGCATCAAAAGGTTCATGGTTTACCTGAAATTAGAGGGGACTAGAGAGTAGAAATTAGAGAGAGATTGATGAGTATGAGTGTATGATAGTTGATAGATTGACAACCTAATACCAAGTGGAGTGTCGCCCAGGCTCAATATCATCATCATCATTTCTTCGGTTTTGGTTAAAAAGATATGCTCCATACTGTTGTGCAGCACTACCATACCCATGACCATATTCAGATTGTTGTTGATAAGATGATGAAGATGAACTACCTTGATCCCCTGTAGATTATTCTTGGTAATTGTGCACAAATGGTATGTAAAAGCCATGAGGGGTATATAAAGGTCGTTGGGGATCATGTGGTGGTGGGGGAAGCCTCCCTTGCTCAATTAATAGCTGTTCGATAGACATATCGGTGTTGGTGAAGGGGGTACCCAATTAGGGTCATATGAATAATTCATATGCTGTCCATACATGGCACCCTGTTGGCCAACATAACCCCCTTGATGACCATGAGTACCTTCCCCCACTCCTTGCCCAGCAGCGTCACCACTACTCCCTGTCTGTCCAACATGTCTGACATAGCCACGGCGAGGATCTAACTCGGTAGCAGCAGGAAAATGCTCAACTGTCTCATAAGTGACATGCTCATCATCTCTATAATGACCCTCATCCCCGGGAGAGTCAGGTGGGATTCCTGCCGATGATGAAGAAGTAGAAATACTTGACTCACTCTCCTCGTCCACGTCCTGTCCCCTTGGCTCACTTGTATCAGGCGCGCGCCCCTGTTGCATTGTCAAGTTTATTTCTTCCAACCTTTCTGAGGCCCTCACTGGCTCAGGCCTATCCCCAGTCAATTCCTCCATCAACCCCTCTAACTCTGGGTCTTGGTCTAACACCGGTTGTTCTTGTTCCTCCAGCCATTGACCTAACACAGTATCCTCTTCTGAAAAGATATAGTCCAAATTAATTGGACAAAAATAATCCCGGTGATCCTCAAACTTTCTTCTCCTTCTATTTCTACTCCGGAGCCTGAGGTTGTAGTGGATGTAGACCAATTTATTTAGCTTCTGCATTGTTAATCTATTTCTTGGTCTTGTGTGGATAAAGGAGAAGGTGCTCCAGTTTCTTTCACAATTAGAAGACGATGTTGTTTGACTAAGGACTTTAATAGCAATCATCCTTAGTGCAGGAGCACTCTCTCCATAATTCAACCACCATTCAGCTGAAAAAAAAAATAGAAATGATATTAGAGTCAATAAAATAATAATAAGTCCTTAAATAATATATAAATGACATTACAAATTTACAATCAATACCGGGATTGGTCTGTGTGATAGCTCTCCGCGCAGTCGTCGTTCCAAAGCTTCCAGCACGTACATTGTATATATCAACCTGAAGACATTAACATAATAAAATAAATTGGAGAAATGACAATGTTATACTTTTTCCCTTAATTAGCCTACTGCCTACCTGATTAGTAGCCCAAATGGCTTCATCTGTATTCGCTGCCAGTCTTTCAATTACATTTTTTAATCCCAAACGGATTTCATCAGATATACGTCCATCCGAAAATTGTGGATTAAAAAAGTATCCTGTAAAAGTACCAATGAATTTTAGTCAATGATAAATTAATATAGTGAGGCAAAATTGAATGCAACAATTCAAATATTAAAGGAAACAGCCTTTACTTACCAGCAGTGTGTAAATCATGTTTCAATTGTCGTCCCCATCGATCGTCGATGATCTTCTAATACTTTTTGTAATATCTACAATCTGCTTGAATAGCCAGCTTTGATCTCTCCATGGCCTCATGTAAGAAGCCCATTGTTGGCTTATCATCGCCATCAACCAATCGAAGAACCTTTATTAGGGGATCAAAAACATTCAAAACACCCTTCACATGAGGCCAAAATTTATTGGACTCAATTGTTTTACACACTTCTATTGTAATGGGACTTGGTCTCTTTCCCCATTTTGAATTCATGAACTCTTGTGATTTTATTAATTGCAGAAGTCCATCTCTATACTTGTAAACACTTTCGATAGCAATAAAGTGGGTGGCAAATCTAGTGATGCCAGGGCGCAGTAGTTCATGGTTGTCTGTATGTGTTTTCATCATGGAAATGAGTCTATATGACTGATAAAAAAAATTGGTGATCTGCTTTATCTTACCAATCACTTGCTTCATGACTTTTCCTTTTGCAATATCTTCAAGCATTAAATCCAGGCAATGTGCTGCACATGGAGACCAAAAAATCCTTGGCCTTTGTTTCATAAGCATCATTCCTGCAGCCTTCATGTTTGCAGCATTGTCGGTAACCACCTGAACTATACAATCTGCCCCAACTTCTTCAATCACATCATTCAATAACCTATTAATATATCTTGCATCTTGGATGTGATCAGTTGCATCAACTGATTTGATAAACACCGTGCCCATAGATGAGTAGATTAGAAAATTCAAGAGATGACGATGTGTGATCGTCGTCCACCCATCGCACATTAGTGTGCAACCTCTTTCCTTCCATGCCCATTTGAAAGTTTCCACCCAAGCCTGCAACTCATCATACTCTTTCTCAACACATACATGCCCAATCTCATAAGGGGTGGGTGCCTTTATACCTGGACCATGTTCTGCAGCTGCATCTAACATAGTGGTGAAATAAGGAGAAGATGCCTTGTTGGGTGGAATGCCTCCATCCAAAAAAAACTTCCCAGTAGCTCTCACTAGATTATCTCTTGCTTTACCAAACTTGCCCTTTAGTGCTTTTATGATGCCTGGCTGCTTTGATGTTGGTTTTCTATAAGCAAATGGGTCAGTTGGCCCCACCACATCTGGCCTACGAGGTGCCTGTGTAGGAGGTCTTTCAACCTCCTCAATGTCTGGATCTTGACGGGGTTGTTTATGACTAAATGCCCGACGCAAACTCGCCCCCCCTGATCCGGATGAACCACCCTGCTCATATTGGCTACCTCTAGCTGCTGCTTCATATTGCATTCTTCTCCTTTCTTCATCCTCCTGAAGTGCCCTTACACTTTCCCTCCTAGCCTTTGTCATTTCCGGGTCTTCATCATCATCATCAGAGGAACCAAAAACCTCTTCTCTGCATGCTTCAAATTCCTCGGTTCTTCTTCTTTTTTGTACTACTTTTTTTTGTGCAAGTGTCTTAAGGAGCCCCTGCATTTCAGCTCTCACATTTGGTGGCACTTTCGGACATTTTATCACCTGTCCTGATACATGTGTCAAATGTTGTTTCAATCGGGTAATTCCCCCATTGAGAACCTTTTCACAATAATTACATTTTATTTTGCTTCTACTTCCTACAGCTTCACCGTGACTCCATGCCGGATCTATGTCACGCACCATTGTTCCTATAAAATAAGACACTCATATAATAGTAATACTCTAACAACAATTATAGATTTAATAAAATCATTTTCAAAGTCCTAAGCCTTTGGTAGTTAATGTATCATAAATATTAAATACACTTAAACAATTATTTTTAGAAAAAATTAAAGATTTAATAAAATCATTTTCAAAGTCCTAAATATATAGATCTAGCATAAAAGTATGTAAATCAATCATTTACATGCCACACAATGATCATGAATCATTAAAAGAACATATTTATGATGAAATCCCAAAAAAATGATATATTATAATTCAAAAATTATAAAATCCGAAAATAAATTAAATTAAATAAAAATCTAAATGATGTTTATGACAATGAATAGATGTAGATCTATCATCTACACACTATTAATAAGCATTTAGTATCATAAATACTCTAACAATTAACAACAATTGTTTTTAGAAAAAATAAAAATTTAATAAAATCATTTTCAAAATCCTAAATATGTAGATCTAGCATAAAAGTATGTAAATTAATCATTTCAACATCATACAATGATCATGAATCATTAAAAGAACATATTTATGATGAAATCCCAAAAAAATGATATATTATAATTCAAAGATTAGAAAATCCGAAAATAAAATAATTAAAATAAAAATCTAAATGATGTTTATGACAATGAGTAGATGTAGATCTATTATCTACACACCATTAATAAGCATTTAGTATCACAAATACTCTAACAATTAACAACAATTGTTTTTTAAAAAAATAAAGATTTAATAAAATCATTTTCAAAATCCTAAATATGTAGATCTAGCATAAAAGTATGTAGATCAATCATTTACATACCATTATATGATCATGAATCATTAAAAGAACATATTTGTGATGAAATTTCAAAAAAATGATATATTTTTATTCAAATATTAAAAAATCCGAAAATAAAAAAATTAAAAAAAAAATCCAAAATCATGTGTATGAGTAGATCTAGCAAGAAAGTATATGGATCTAACTTAGTTCAAAGTGAAGAACACAACACAAGTGACATTCTCATGATTTCTAATTTTTCATGCTTCATCTAAAAAAAAAAAAAAAACACATAAATGCATAATACCATGCTTTAAGTGATTTTCTCTTACCTTAATAATATTTTCTTGAAGAAATATGCAAGATGGGTAAGCAAATGAGTGGCTGCTGCTCTTAGAAGTTTGGATAGGAGAGGAGTGGGGAAGAAGATGAGAAATGGGAAAAAATTAGGGTTTTAGGGCTTTTAAGAGGTCTCGGCCGATATTTTGAAAATATCGGCCGATATATCGCCACGGCCGATATTTTCAAATATCGGCCGATATGTAGCGATTTTTTTTGCGATTTTTTCCATCGTCTCGCCGATACCGATTTATCGCCGATATATCGTCGCGGTACCGGCCGGTACCGGTATGTACCGGCCGGTACGTACCGGTACCGGCCGAGATTTTGAACCATGCACCTGGGTCCAATAATGTTTTGATAGGTTTTGGGACGAATTGGATTTATACCTCTAGACCCAAGCCTGTACCTTTTATTATTATTATTATTATTATTAATGACCCTATTTAGTTAATTAACTAATTAATTAATATGTATACAAATGTTAGAGATAATTATTTCTTCATAAAATGCTCAACGTGTCTTCCACCGAAAAGAAAAAGGGAACGTAACCAAAATCAAACTTGCCATAAACTTTGTTACAGGATGAGTTTAATAACGCATTTCATGGCTCCCACACTACCATGCAAGTATTCGCACTATTGGGCTCGATTTGTTTACAAGGAAATTAATATATAAGATTTTTATTAAGAAAAGCATGGGATAATGCATATAAGGTGGATATGTGGATAAAATTATTAACGCTTTCCAATATTTTCCAATATTTAAATTACTAGGGTGAACTATGTTTTGAATGACCAGGGGATGCGGATAGGTACTTAATTCTTGTATTCCTTTGTTATTTTTAATTAGAGGATAATTTATTTGTTATTGTATTTTGGATATTTTTATTTTTACCTTTATTTGCCGGTTCACTTATGGATGAAGGGTGAGTTATCTCCCATTCTAAAATAATGACGCTGGTCCAAGCCTATTATAGTGTGCGTGAGTGCATCTGTGAATATGTTTTTTTTGTAAAAAATTAAGTTTCATAACTCTTATTTGTTCGATTACATTAAAGAAGTGGGTCATTGGGCATGTTTGTGTACTTGGCTTTGTTTTTTCCAAAGATCATAAAGGAGAAGCGAAACTTTTTTTTTTTTTTTTGCAAATCCTTCTTTTGGTGTATTCAAAGCAATCCAATTTTTTTGTGAATCCATGAAGAAGTATTTCCAATAGGAGGGGCAGGGAAGGTGTTTTTCACGAAGAAAAAAAAAACAAAGAGAGTGAGCCCATTGCTGAATATCCACATTGCTCATTGTTTGTATAAAATATATTCAAACTCATGGTAAAATGAGCTTTGTTAAAGGATTATTGAGGACCCGTTTGGCGCTTTACTGTGACAGTAAAAGTCAAGTAAAGCCTATATTTTTTAGACAAAATGTCACATAAAAAGTAATTTAATTTAAAATCTCCTCAATTTTTTTCAAAAATAGTTAAAAAACAACCACCTCCGTCCACTAAAACACAAAAAAAAAAATTTCACATTTCTATAAAAATAATCAAAAAGATTTCATACCAAACAACTAAAAATAAAATATCATCGAAACTCATTTATATTTCATTCCCTATTGATTTGATGCTTTACTTCACTTCATTTTAAAAGTAAATTTACCAAACAGACCCAAGGTGAATGATATAAGGTGAAGGCGTGCATAGATAAGATGGTTATATATATTATAACTTTTGTATGTTATCATTATCAAAAGAGATGGTATGCAATAAATTTTATAATAAGATTGATTTTCTACGTCAATCTTTTTAACCAAATAAAGTAAAACTCAAAAAAATATCACATCTCAATCAAATTTGCCATCGCCTTTACTCCTCCGGTTGCTAAATAAAAGGGTTTTTTTCTCAACGGTAAGCCAACGTCCCCGATTCCTCTCTCTTGTCACTAAAGTTGACTATTTTACCCATATGTTTTTTCATACCATCCGTACCACTATTCTAGCCAAAAGGCCTTTTTTTTTTTTTTGCGATATCACAATAAATATGGCGTTATTATAATTTATGTTGCTATACCGTAAGTTATGTTGTGATATCGCAAAAGGCGTTATGTTAAAAGTCAACGAATGCATTTCTGTTTATAATTTATTTCCGTTCCGATGCTTTCGTTTCTGGACTAGGTTATCTGCTTCCATTCTTTGCAAGTTAAGCCGAGATGCATGGGCATATATAGCAAGTGATCTCCTGCCACATTCAACCTCAGGCCATTGTCATATATAGCAAGTGAATATCCTGCCACATCTTTGTCTATGGTATTCATTCCATATTTCTCAACTTGTATGTATCTCTCTCTTATTTATTGTATTATTTATTTTTATTTTGTGTAGTTTGAAGGTAGTTTGGATACAATGAGTTCTACTTGTATAAACATTTGAAATATTTTGTATAAATATTAACGGTGACGAACATGTTAAAAAAAATAACAGCGATGAACATGTATAAATATTAACAGTGATGAACATTTTATATAAACTTTTTTCTTCTTTTGGGACTTTTTGATGAACATTCGGTTATTAATATATTACAAAAAAATCCCTTTATTCTCATAGCATGAATTACCAACAACTTAATTATGATTGGATGTCCAGTTGCAAAAAATAATATGGGATGTTTTGTTCATCCCTTCCTATGGTGGGTTCCGGCACAAACTCAGAATGTCCACAGATTTTTTTTTTTTTACATTTTCCTGTTATTATGGCATTATAGACATATCTTTTTATCATTATCTTAAACTGCTAATGATTTTTTTAATATTATATATAAGCAAGCAAACAATTAAATGATTTAGGTTATTTAAAAGTTATCAACGAACGGTGATATCCATTAGATGTCATGCTCTATTGATCCACAAAATTGGAATGCTAGTTATTTATTTGTGGGGGAGGGTTGATTGATTTCAAAACTCGCTAAATGAGAGGGGGAAAAAGGATTACCAGGTCTAGCAAGGGCGACTGCAACAACACCAAGCTCGGGAACGCCCAGATTGCGAAACAATGGTGGCCAAAATCCTTAGTTAACGTAGACAATGGAGACAATGAAGCTTCATCGATGTCGAACGGACATTGGGTGCCTTGCGTATTTGCAAATAGTCAAAACAGGGAGGGATAAATGATGAAAAGGGTTTTTCGAGTTGCGATGTTGCAATATAAATTGCGATATCACAGCATAAATTACAGTATTGCAACTTAATAACTTGCGGTATCGCAACATTTATTGTGATATCGCAAATATAAAAAAACACTTTTTGGCCAGCGCAGGGTATGAACTGTACAGATAACTAATAGCCAACTTTGATAACAAGGAAGATGAATCAATGACTTTAAATTACCGTACAGAAAAAAAAACTAAATAAAATGGCCCAAATCTTTTCGATTTCAAAATAGGCTAAGTCTTACACTATGTCTGGGAAGGAGGTAAAACGAGGGGAAGGAAAAAAAAAAGAGGAAAAAAATATAGGGAAAGTTAAAATAGAGGGTGTTTGGGAAGGGGGGAGGGAAAGTGGGAGAGGAGAATTTGAAATTTTTACCTTCAAATTTTTCCTTTTAAATTGGAAGGAAAGAGGAGAGAAAGAGGCTTACAAAGACGGAATTTTTCTTACCCTCCTCTTTTTTTACTATAAACAAACACGAGGAGAAAAAATTAAAACTTTCCTCTCCTCCCTTCCCTCAAATCTTTCTTCCCCTCCTTCTAGGGTTGTAAATAAGTACCCGATTCTCCGATTACCCGAAGGTTCCGACCCGTTAGGATCCGGGTCTGGGTCCTTATTTTGGTCCCGATAAGAAAATGGTTCCGGATCCGGATCCTTTTTTTGGAACCGATACCTAAACGGTTCCGGTTCCGGATCCACAGTGGCTCAGACCCGTGGACCCGAGACCCGACCCAATATATACTAACATAAGGTAACTTTATTATGTGATAACAGAACCCTTTTTACTTTTCTACTTTTCTACATTAGGGTTTTCTACTTTTCTACATCTCATTGCCTATTTGGATGTGATTTCTGAATTTTTGGTTAAAAGTGTCTGTTATTGATAGACAAAATGTCACATTAGTATTTATAGGTACGTGATCCAATTGAAATGTGAAAAAAGCATAATTTTTTTAAAGAAAAATACAGGTATTAGTCTAGATCCGGAACCGGAAACAGACCCGCCTCACAAACGGTTCCGGTTCCGGTTCCGGTTCTGGTTCCCATTATTCTTAACGGTTCCGGTTCCAGTTTCGGTTCCCCTTCTTAGAAAACGGTTCCGGTTCCGGTTCTGGTTCCACCCTGACCCGGACCGAAACCGACCCGTTTACCACCGTATCTCCTTCCTTTTCAAACACAGTATTAGAGAATCCTTATCTTTTATTGGAAGATCGGCGTTCGTTCACGTAATATCCCGCCCCAACATCGAGCTGACGCAAGAAATCTAATTGACGTGGCGCTTCCTTATTGGATGTCTTTGGCGGTCTCGCTAATGGTCGATCCGGAAAAGTCTTGTCTCCTGCGCAACCGACCCTCCTCGCTCATTGCCATTGTCCCGACTCTCGAGCCCATGGCGTAATCTTTTCTGTTATTATCTAACCTTTTATATTATAATTATATATATATATATATATATCGGATCGTATGAAAATATCTAGATGCATTGCAATTTGCAGCGGTTTTCAACCGCGAAATCTCTATCCCGCCAAGCTCTCACACTGACGGCATCACGAGCGGCCACGTAGCTCAGCTTTTAATGCAATCTCTATAAATATCCACCAAATATCTTCTCCCATTTCTGCTCCCTTATTTCCATCTGAAAAATAACAAAGAGAGATTGAAAGAGAAATCTCCCAAGTTTCTCAAGAGGTAAGCTTTCCGTTTGTTCATTTGTTCTGTTGTTACAGTTCATGTGAGGATCTCTTCGAAAATCCCTCTCTTTTGGAACCCTAGCTTGTCTTCTCGTCGATCTTACAAATACTCTGCTTTTAAACCCTAGATAGATCGTAACTCTCCCGATAAAAGGAGACGGATTTATGCTATTTGTGTCGATTTGTTGCTGTTTTGTTCCGATCTAGTGGGATTTGCATGTGCGTGATTGAAACTTCATCTATTTATTTGTTTATTTTTTAAAACTTGAATGGAATTTATGCTGAAAGGACTCGGTTGTTGAGTTTCATAAGTAGATTAAGATTACATGCAAGTGCTTGATGTGAATATTATGAGATTTTGTCAACTACAACACAAAGTTCAAACTGGTACTTGAAGAATCCTGTTGCTTCATCAATAATCTGAGCTGTGTCATGAAGTTCATCAATAATCTGAGCTGTGTCATGAAGTATCAAACACAAGTGTGTGTTGGCAATGCCGATACGCAATACGTTGCTCATTTGTAGAATCCATGTAAGATGACGTTTTGATTCTAAGTTGTTTCTTTTATTTTCTTTTCCCTTAATTGATCTTATATTTTAAAGTCAACAATCAAGCATCTGAGTTCAAGTAACCTGCAATCTATGCAGATTCATTTTCATTTTCATTTTGACTGTAGAGACTAGAGACATTTTTTGTTTTGCAGTGCTCCTTTAGCTGGCCTAGTGAAAGATTAGTGTACATTAGTAGATTTCTGAATTGCAAATGTTGATATCCAAATAAATTGGTCTGCACATCAATTTAAGTATTTTTGAGAAACTGAAACACCAGATGAGTATGAGTGAACGTCTTTTACCTGATTAAAGACCTGTTCTTGTTATTATTCTTTAAAATACTTTTCAGATATTCATGGCGAAGCTGTCTTACGGATTACTTTATCATCCTCTCAGATCCAGACATTTTAGTTAACTATAGTCCACCTAATTGTGCAATTTTTACCCTTTATACTTTTGTTTGATTGCTCACCAGTTGCTCTTTCCAGAGATGGCATCCATACATGCTGGCTTGACTTCTGTTGCTTGTAAGAAGGGAAACACTCCTTCTCCCAAGTTGCCCAATACTGCTTTCTTGCCTGGGTTTGAAGTGGTCGGGTGTGTTTCAAAAAAATGGGAGAAGGAAGTGTGCCACAGTTCCAAGAACTCTTTGCCTAGTGCCACCTTAACATTTGGTCCTAAAACTGCTGACTTAGAGAAAACCAACAAGAGAAAGCATACTGTGAACCCTGCGGCTCCTGACTTCCTTCCACTTCCATCCTTTGAAGAATGCTTCCCCAAGAGCACAAAGGAATGCAGGCATGTATTCAGTTTCATTTCTTTTTAGTCCATTCTGTTTATTTCGTTTCATGACGTGTATAATGTGCTGAAATTATTTCCTTAAACTGGCATGAACGCCCCCCCTGCCCCCCCCCCCTCTCCTCTCCTCTTCCCCTTCTTATTCATTTTGATGTCTTTAATCTTTTAATCCTGCTTCTAGGGAAATTGTCCATGAGCAATCTGGTCACGCACTAAAGGTGCCATTTCGACGAGTTCATTTGGCTGGAGAGGAACAGTACTTCGACACATATGACACCAGTGGCCCTCAGAATATCAACCCACTTGTTGGTATGAGTTGGAACTTGTTGTCTCTGTCACCTATTTGAGAAATTAATACACAATATATGTACATATATGTATCTTTTGGAAGGTCTTGTCCAGAGTATTTTGATGTTCCTTCAGCATTTGCATTCAAACTAGTAGCACATGATGTTACGGTAACCATGCATTTCCATTATCTTCATACCAGTTTGGCTGTTCTAAGTTTTGAAGTGGGGAATTGGTTACTGTTTTGAGACTGCCATTTTGCAAAATGAATTTGCAGTCTTACTTGCTGGCCGGGATAGTTTTTTGGATACACGTTTGTTTATTTTAAGGTTAGACTAATAAAAAAATATTTTAAATTTAGCATTGTAATTTTCATTTTATTTTAGGCTTTGCACAACTTTCTGTTGAAGCGTCCTGTGTCTCTCAAAATGTTATCATCTAAAAATCTCTTATGATTTTTATTCATAAATAACCTGTTACATTTATATTTTTGACAGGCCTCCCCAAGGTACGGAAGGACTGGGTTGACAGGAGGGAACAGTTGGGTGGTCCTAGATACACCCAGATGTTCTATGCCAAGCAGGGACTTATAACTGAAGAGATGTTGTTCTGTGCCACTCGCGAGAAGCTGGATCCAGAGTTCGTGCGGTCAGAGGTTGCACGTGGCCGGGCTATTATCCCTTCCAACAAGAAGCACTTGGAGCTGGAGCCAATGATCGTTGGAAGAAACTTCTTGGTCAAGGTTAATGCAAATATTGGAAACTCAGCCGTGGTGAGCTCCATCGAGGAAGAAGTGCATAAGCTTCAATGGGCAACCATGTGGGGTGCTGACACTATCATGGATCTATCGACTGGCCGTCATATCCATGAGACCCGTGAATGGATCCTGCGTAACTCCGCTGTTCCAGTTGGGACAGTGCCTATCTACCAAGCACTTGAAAAAGTGAATGGAATTGCGGAGAATCTTAGCTGGGAGGTTTTCAGAGACACACTGATTGAGCAAGCTGAACAAGGTGTGGATTACTTCACCATCCATGCTGGGGTATTGCTTCGCTACATCCCTTTAACAGCGAAGCGCATGACTGGTATTGTCTCCCGCGGTGGATCTATTCATGCAAAATGGTGCTTGACTTATCACAAGGAAAACTTTGCTTATGAGCATTGGGATGATATCCTCGACATCTGTAATCAATATGATGTGGCACTATCGATCGGTGATGGGTTGAGACCTGGGTCAATTTTTGATGCTAATGATTCTGCACAGTTTGCAGAGCTTTTGACGCAAGGGGAATTGACGCGTCGAGCATGGGAGAAGGATGTTCAGGTAGATGCATCATACATAAGTTGGTTTCTTTGTGGAACCGAATAGTTCTTTTTTTTTTATCATTTTACTGTTAACCCATTTTTTAATTGTTCAGTTATTCACACTAATGCCGCTAATTTTGATTTAGCTGCAAAATAATCATCTGTATCCAGCCTCACCATAAACTGCTGTGCATCACATATCTCCATTTTGGAGTTTGCTTCCTTCAAGTTCTACCACATTGGATCAAGTCCTCTGCACTTGATTTGGGGGATGGCTGAATATCAATGATAGTTGGGGATATATCATAAATCAAGTGGGGAGCTATGTATCCCATCTCTTCATTGTGGGATTTGTTTTTTCTTCAAGCTTTACCACTCCAGATCAAGTCCTTTTCCACATGATCTGGGGCATGCCTTAATATCACTGATATTGGGGCATGCCATCAATCAAGTGGGGAGATTCTAATCCAAGGTTTGCTTCATGATGTGTGGGTCCATGCAGTAAAAGTTTATTAGGGGTACATGGTCATTTATGGTGCATCTGATCTCTCTTTGGATAAATGAAATTCTCACTGTATATTAATGAGATTATTTTCAGCAAGGTATTCTTTGTGCTTGATAATCAAGCTGTTATATTCCATCTTTCTATTCATAAGTAATAGATTCTTTTTACCTACGAACGCACAACAAATGAACTTTCTTGATTAATATCGAGGTTTATGTCTAATGATTAAAAAACACCACAGTTATGGCTTCATGTTTAACATGAGATCCTTATGCTTTAGAATTTAATCTTCATGAAGTCCTTATTTGGAATTGGCTTTTCCTCTCTCTCTCTCTCTCTCTCTCTCTCTCTCTCTCTCTCTCTCTCTACACACACATATTCACATTTAGCCTTTTTGTATCCTCAGCTTCATTACGTCATTATTTAAAAAACTTGAACTGTATTTTGGTTATATGAGTGATTTTCTGTTTGACAATCGGAATATGTCAAGTTAGTAAGACATTTTTGCTTTGATTACTACCATCTAGTCAATAACTTGGCGTGGTTTGTTTTGTCTAGGTTATGAATGAAGGACCTGGACATATTCCGATGCATAAAATTCCCGAGAATATGGAAAAACAGCTAGAATGGTGCAATGAAGCGCCTTTCTATACACTTGGCCCATTGACCACTGATATTGCTCCTGGATATGATCACATCACCTCAGCCATAGGTGCTGCTAATATTGGAGCACTTGGTACTGCACTGCTCTGTTATGTTACTCCCAAGGAACACCTTGGGCTGCCAAATCGGGATGATGTGAAGGCTGGAGTTATAGCATACAAGATTGCTGCTCATGCTGCTGATTTAGCGAAACGCCATCCTCATGCCCAAGCATGGGATGATGCACTGAGCAAAGCACGTTTTGAATTTCGATGGATGGACCAGTTTGCTTTGTCTCTGGATCCAATGACTGCCATGGCATTCCATGATGAGACCCTTCCATCAGAAGGTGCAAAGGTGGCGCATTTTTGTTCCATGTGTGGCCCCAAGTTCTGTTCTATGAAAATAACAGAGGATGTGAGAAAATATGCTGAGGAACATGGGTATGGGAGTGCTGAAGAAGCCGTTCAACATGGGATGGATGCAATGAGTGCGGAGTTTTTGGCTGCAAAGAAAACCGTTAGTGGGGAACAACATGGTGAAGTTGGAGGAGAGATCTACTTGCCAGAGAGTAATGTCAAGGGCACATTGAAAAGATAAGGTCAGGGCTCTTGAATGCTGCTTTCTTGATATATTTTATCTTCTGCCTTGTTGCTATTTTTGCTTTTGTAATTGTCTCATTTAAAAATGCTATTCTCATGAATCTCATCGGAAAAATATATATTTTTTTCAATCTGTTATAGCTCGCCTTTGTGCATGTCCATTAGGTGTGTCGAGGACTATCATTTGTTAGTCTGAATTGTTTGAAACAAATATTTATTACGTATTGTTAGACACTGATCTTTTGCTAGGATACTAGAAGACACTGCAACTACCACTTAGAGATTTCATAAGGAACTGCAATGTTTTTTATTTTGACATCGTAAGCATCTGGCATAATTACTTTTTCTTTTCTGCACTGAAAAAGGCATTTCAGTAATCTTGACTTTTAAGGCATTTACCTAACTTCAGAAGACTAAAGAATCACACCCTAAGCAGAAAATATTGACTGTTGATGTATCTGATGTCAATTGCTTGATGCTAATTAAGAAAGTTGATGTTCTGGAAAAGCTCTAGGAGCATGAATAGCTGAAAAGAATATCTTGAAAATAACATTTAGAAATTGCAATTGTTATTCTGACATCACACACACACGAAATCAGTCTTTATTTTTTAGTTTACACTGATCCGAATGGATTGGACCGTTGGATTGACTGTCCATTTTTTTCAATATAAAGTCATTGAACTTGTGGGCCATGGATGAAGGGGTTAGGATAATCTGATGGGATGAAAATTTGTACAGAGATAGGGCCCATCCGGTCTTTTAATCCCTGATAGTCCTATTGATTGGTGGGGCTCCATGTTGGCCCTGCGACGAGGTTTGCGTGGCTGTGCAGGTGATTGGCCCTCTCTCGGGTTACCTAGATGCTTTCCTTATATGCAGGGGTCAGGGATGGAAAGATCCCACCATGGAGTGAGGTTGGGCAAATAATATCCTCATCAAATTATCCTGACATTTTATGTAAGGGTTGATGCTCTTTGGAATGTGCCAAACTTCAGAAGAATAAAGAACCACACCCTAAGCAGAAATTATGACTTTAGTATCCTTGTTGGTTTCCTGTACACTTGCTAATCAGTCGGGTCGGGGAATGGAAAAATCTCTTCAGGAAGTAGGGTTGGGCAAAATTATCCTCTTCTAATTATCCTAATTCCTAACATTTAATTTAAGGGCCTTAGATTCTTTTAACTTTTTTTTTTAATAGAGTTGTTTTTGAGATTCAATCTGACAGTTAATATAGGTTCTTTTTTCTTCTTCTTCTTCTTCTTCTTTTTTTTTTTGAGGGGGCAGATAGATTGTGATAGGTGGTGTGGCCCCATTAAGTGTTACACATAACCTTGCACACAGATGCGTGATGGTGAAAATTTCAACAATTTTATTTACTGATTATAGATTATACTAAAACAGTTAACAATACCTAGTATCTAGTATCTAGAAACAACAGAAACCACAAAAAATGAAGTTTTGTGCTATAAGGGTGGATTTGATCAGGTCAGTCCTAATGCTTGCAGAGGAATGAGGGGAGATGGGTTTCCAAGCAGTATTTTTTATGTATCCCTGCTTCTAATTGTTTGATACGTTGCTTGGAATTATATTGTGTGGACAGATGCACAGCTTTGGTTTCCTAATTTGGCTGTAAATTGAGAATTTGTGATTACTTCCCTGTCAATGAAGGATCAACAATTTGTTCTTTAGTTTGGTTGTTGATGCTAGTGCATTTCTCTCTTTTAAATATGCCATTCATCTGACAGGAGCAACTTAATGAATTTGATTTTGCAGTCATGGTCTGATGCCTTGGGGAGATTTTCTGCTGCAGATTATCAGTAGTAGTGACCTATAGTCTGGGTGAGTAATTTGCTCATTTGGTTAAATGACTTGGGCAGTTCTTGTTTTGTTGTTTGAATTAGCGACAATCAGTAATAAAATGCACTCTTATCCATTTCTCATTTATGTCAGATACTGTTATTGATATAAAACTGCACCGGGGGTGCCTGCATCTGCTGCAGCCCTGGCCATTAGGCCTGGATGCTAGCGGGGCCGGCTGAGAAAGTCCCTTTGAACCTGAACAGGGTAATGCCTGCGTAGGGAGTGTGCACTTTGTTTTTGTTTTTCTGTGCTTGCACAGGGGGCTGACCATGGTTCCTACAAGTTGATCCATGTGAGACGGGTCAGGCATCGGAGTCGGGCTAATCCGTCTATTAATTGGGAAGTAACTGAAACTGCTGTCTTTTTTTCTTTTTTGTTTATGGGGAAGAAGACTGATATATTTTTGCTGAGGTTTCCGACAATGGGTAAATAGAATAACATTTCAAATGAGAAGTTCATGGGGGCCTGGGCCCTCTGCTTATGCATAGTTTGCTGGAGGTAGGACTCAGTATGTGCTGGGCCAATTTTCAGCAGTCTGGATCGCCAAATAGAACCCAGCATTGATGTGGGCGTTGGTAGAATTTGATTCTTTGATCTTTTACCTAATTCTGTTGAATGAGGACAGAAGTTGTCTTTATTGGTTGACATAATGATGGGAATTTGATCAAAGGATTAGATTTTTCTAGTCTGGGAGATTGTGGTGCATTCTCCACCCATGATGGAACCATCAGATTAATATTTTGGATAAGCACTGGCACCACATGAATGATTGGCAGGATCCTGGGCTTGTAACCTTAATTCCATTCTACTGGGAGCTGAGTAACTTGAAAATGTTCTTGATGGAATTAAAGACTCTGGAAAGGAAAAATGTCGTCTCAGTCACATGCATTGTCATCACCATTGATGCATTATCCATCTATATCTAATCAGCCTTGTGAGATTCACTTTTCCATCCAACCTTATTGAAAGTCATGTCCTCTACAATCCACAATTTAACTCGTCTTTTCTCACTACTTCACCATAGCTCTTTATTGCTCCCATGTACAATACGTGAACATGTGCTTCCATACTTAGGTTGTTTCTGGTCTTCTATATATGTTCACAACCAACTAAAGCAACATCCTTTAATTATTTCTTCAAGTGGGGGCCACGTGTTGATTTTTTGCATATGATTTCGTTCCTAATTTTATCCTTGTAAATTTGTAATTACCCATTAGCATATGTATTTAGCTATACATTTTTTTGGTTGGATGACATGGGGGTCCTTGAGGTCTTTTGACCCAACAGGGCTAATTCCCAAGGGTGGGGGGTATACCTGTTAGTATACATATTTAGCATTTTGTCCTCTTTCGGGTGGCAAACATTTAGTTTTCTGCGACGAAGTAAGGCCTAACTGCCATCTTGTAAAATGCCCTTAGGAAGAAGTGACATGCATCTAGGACGCGTAATGTTTATTCTGTCTGTTTCCTTGCTTCCCGATGTCTCTGCAGTTGTGACTCCATCCATTATTTGCAGTACTAGGTTATTCCTTGCATTACTTTTTCATTCACGTCTGGTGTTGCATTGCAACTGTTGGAAGTATCTGATTTATCCCTGAAAACATCCCATTCTAGTTTTGATTTAGAAAACTGAATTGCAGTTGCCATTGTCTGCTATCAGCAAAAATATATTGGTCTCTCTTATGTGGAGGAAAAGAAAGAAGTAACTGGATGTTGTCATGTATTTCTGTATTTAAAGCTTAAACTGATAAGAATCCAGCACCAGGGGTGCTTGCCCTTCTGTCTCTCTGCTTCTGGAGCTCTGTTCAAGTGGAAAGACAGGTGCAGGCTGAGAAAGTCCCTTTGGACCTGACCAGGATAATGCCTGCGTAGGGAGTGTGCTGCTTGTTTTGTTTTTGTTTCTGTTTTTGGCAGCAAACCAATCCCTGCCCCCTCCTCTCCCAAAAATGCAATTGCAGCCTTGAGTGCCACCTGCTCTTTGCATGCACTTACTTCTTAGTGCACATGAAGGCAAGGGTTGGGCATGGTCGTCGAGCACAATCTTAAATAAGCATTGATAGTTGTTGGGTAAATATCCTGCCTCATGCTATGTGCACAATTTTTAGTCTTTTTGAGTTTTGAATATCGAGTAGCTTCGGTGCCACTACATTGATGGGGGATGGAAATTGTGAATATTACAAGTGGATGGATGGCCACTGGGCGGCTGGAGGTGGTTCCATCGCTAGCGATTTCTAAGATGATCGGTGTATGTTTTCTTGTATTATTTTGTTTTGGAAATCATCCTTGAATAAATGTCCAATGTTCTAAAGTCGGTTTCATTTCTTTCTTTTATTTAGTTAACGCCTCGAATCAACTCTTCTGAGAATGCCTATCCACTAAATGGATCAATCTCAATGGTTAGTCGATATATCTGAGCAATGTGGCTCTTGTTGACGCAAAATGTGGCCCATGTGTTAACTACCGAGTGGGTAGGACTCTGCTCTTTAACAAGCGGAGAGGTCTTATGTTCAACACTTTCAATTGTTTTATCCGGTGCATGTGGATAAGAGAGTTTGCATGTGCTTTTAGAGATTAGTTCTCGGCTGTCCAAAATCGAGTGACTTTCAGGCTCAGGCCCAAAGGCTCTTGGGTTAGGCGGTAGATAACTTGAGTTATCAAAATTTTTTTTAGGTGTCCCATATGGAACATTTTCTGTAATGGTGCTAGAGGATATACTATTGTGCATCAATAAATAATACAGCCACTTCAAGTGGACCAAGGTCGCATCTGTTCATATAGAGTAGACAGTGGGAATTTGACGGATGGAGCCTTCAGGAGGTTGTGTTAGGAACTAGGGAGAGAGAGGCGTCTAGAAATTAGTCTGGTGTGCATACGAACGATTTGCCATTTGGACAAAAGCGTGGTAGGGATTAGCATACTAACATTGATTAAAGCGAAACTGCTAACTTCACGTGTTAGTCGTGTATTTTTTTTATGAACTTATTATTATTTGTCAACACATTCATGGGTGAGTGGTTAGTATCACACATTCTATGGGATCGATCGAACTCTGGGTCTTTCCTCCACACCGGTAACCAAACCTAGCCACCCCGCCCCCCCCCCCCAAAAAAAAAAAAAAAAAGGGAAAAAGTTTATTTTTTTTCTTCTTTTTTGGGTTTCTACAAGGCCTTTTGTTTTCAGTATAGCATGCCTATTCTGTAAAGCTCGCTTGAGCAGTTAATACAGTCTGCCATTTGCAATTTAAAAAAAAAAAAACAAAGTGCAACTGAAATGAATGTTTATAATGACTCTGGAGTAGTCGTTATAAAAAAAAAAAAAAAAAAAAGACTTCGGAGTTGTGCACAATCAAATTTTATGTATTTTTTTTAAGAAGCATCAATTCTTACCTAATCTAGCCGTCCGGGGTTCGAACTCCATGTACGTCACCTCTTTCTACTTGTGTGAACTCCTTTCCCACTGTGTAGTCCTTCCCACTTGAGTGGCCACTTTTCCTTGTGTATGCGGGCTTTCTTTTAAAATCCAACCCCCTTGGTTGCGGCACCTAAAAAATAATTGACTACCATTTGCCGCCTCGGGCTGTTGGCCGGCCAAAGAAAAAAAAAAGATTTCTCATTTGCAATTGAAGTGGTGATCTAGTAATTTGACATGCATCCTCAGGAATAGAAATCAGCTTACTTTCGTGAATTCCTTATTCAAGTGGCCTAATATGTGATCCAATGGGGTCAAAGTCTCTAGCGTTTGGTTCCCTGGAATGATTTTAGGTAGGAATGGAATGAGTCTGAAATGGAATGAGGCATGAATGGTCATTTCTATTCCAATGTTTGGTTAGACTAAAGAATCAACCCAGTGTGGAGGGTATTTTGGTCCTATGCAAAATCTGTGATGGAATGGAATGGCCATTCTTCTACCTCCCCAGAGGAATGACCATTCCTCTACATAAAGGAATGGTGATTCCGGATGTAATGATCATTCTGTTACTTTTTGGCGAACCAAAGGTGGTAATGATCATTTCGCTGGAATGACCATTCCATTCCGACGTTCATTACAACGAACCAAATGCTACCTAAAAGAATAAGGTGTTGCTCTGTTGAGATCGTTTGGATGTAATCTCAAAAACATCATTCTACTACAAAACTACATCCGACTTTTGGCTTATCACTTAGCACAAATATTAGTCATATTTCCGAGAGAAACCACTCTTGCTGCGAGGAGAAATGATTAGTTCTCCAATTATTTCAGAGAACGAGAAAGTGGAGTTTGTTCTTAAATCGTGCTGTGAATGTTTTTTTTTATAACCCAGCCAGTTAAGGAGCCTGGGACCCAAGAAAGAGCCCCCACACATGGTAAAACGGCCCACTCAAGTACAAAGGAAGACCACGCATGAAAAAAGCAGGCCGTAGGATTCGAACCTAGGCAGCTAAAACCGATAGTATTTACCACTCAGGTAGCCTTTCTTTATGTTTTAAATGTTGCTGCTCCTTTTCTTACTTGATGGAAGGCCGGGCCAAGTCGTCCACATCTCAATTTTATAGTTACATTACAAACATCGGCAACGGCTTCGAAATGAGCCACCACCGAAATAGCAGGAGAACCAAAACAAAAAAAAAAAAAAAAAAAGAAGAATTAGCGGGACTTAGAAGATAACCCGTACTAAAATTCACAGCTGAAGAAAGGAATAAAAGTGAAAGTAATGGTTCCCCTCCTGTCTCTCGCTCTCTCTTTTGATTTGATCTTGAACCCGATGACAAAGGTGAAGATCTCATCTTCCCCCTTGCTGGAAAATAATCACCCAGCTATCACCCTATTAGGTCAAATTCTACTTTTAAGTACGGTCCATGCCCGTATACATCACCTTAAATAATTCACCTTCAACCATGGTTTAAAATATCGGCCGGTACCGGTACGTACCGGCCGATACGTACCGGTACCGGTCGGTACCGCACCGATATCTCGCTGAGATATCGGTCGCGGCGATATTTTCAAAATATCGCCATATATCGGCCGATATTTTCAAAATATCGGCCGTGGCGATATTTCGGCCGATATTTTGAAAATATCGGCCGATCTCCTTTTTTTTTTTTTTTTTTTCGGGGGCGCTGCCCCCTGGACCCCCGCGAGCTGACCGGTCAGCTCGACCCCCGCCGGGGGATACCCCCGAACCCCCTCTGCGAAGCGCATGTTTTAGATAAATGACAATCAAAATTCAAGAAAACAAAATGTTCTACTTGACCATGATAGCTAGGACTCTTTTGCTAATTGTCTTTCTTTTTTTTTGTGCTTGGATGTCTATTATTATCATAAACTACTAGATATGATATTAAACCTATTTAATTATATTTGGAATGATATAGTAGTAAAGATTGTGTAATATGCTAATTCATGAACCAAAAGGCTTTATATTGAGTTAGGTTCGATGTTACTCACTTATTTTCCCCTAGATCTAGTATTTTAAAGTGTAGATCTAAATTTTTTTATTTCCAAAATTTGGGGCTTTTCTTGAAATCAATTACATTTTTTCACATTAATGTTCAAATGCATTGATAATGTATTAGTTTAAAATAGATCTATACTTTTAGAACAAAAAAGTATGAGTTTTTGCCAAAAATTGTGGTTGCATTATGTCAGATTTATGATATTTCATCTTATTGATCATGAGCATCGATAATGGTTGCATAAAAATAAAATACTGGAGAATAAAGCGAACAGCGATACAGACAGGACTCATAACTTAAGGTGACCGAGATTTTGATTTATTATTGTTACTAATGGAAAAAAATATTGTTTTCCAACATTTTCTAATATTCTGGATTTTTTGAATATTTTTGCAGATTTTTTTGGATTAAAAAAAAAATTCACACCGCGACGACCGCGACGGACCGATATCCGCGACGATATCCGCGACGTATCGGTTTTTTTCGGCCCGGCCGATACCGCGACCCGATACCGAGATTTTAAACCATGCCTTCAACTCTATAATATTCCTTCATTGGAACCCCAATTCAATTCCATGCAAACAATAGGCCCTATAAGTTCCATTTTCTAACTAATAAACCAATAAAAGTCCAAAATTTTGAAAATTTCCCATTAAAAACTCCGTCATTATTAACCCAGCAGCACTGTTTGTGTCAATGGTAAAAAGTTATGGTCAAAGAGTACTATCAAAATTCAATATCCTCAAGATGATGAATATGCTATTTTAAGAGAGACCCATGAAAAAAAAAAAAAAAAACTATTTTAAGAGAGCTGTAGTAATGTCATTCCTCTCCATGATGAGACTTTTTGAGAGCATCGAATCCATCCGTGGAATATGGAAAATATATCAAATGAACTAACACATTTTGCGAGATGGACTGGTTTTTCTTAAGCAGAAAGGGATTTAGGATTGGCACCACACAGGCAGCGAGTGTACGTTAAGAGAATCTTGGCAGCTTAGAAGAGTTACCAGCCCAGTGTCGTTCATTGATCCTCACAGCAAGTGCAACTGAAATATGGAAAGGCAGCCAAACAAACAGTTTGACAAAATAAGTTAACACATTAGAAAATTACTGAAACCAATCAATATATGCGACTAATATAGGAATGTGGTACTCCCAACTCCCTCTTATTACCCTCTCTCACTCTCTCATCAAATTTTTTTTTATATTCACTCAGAAAGGCCAAAGTTCTTTTCAGTTCACCATTTTAATTTTGAAGTAATTATATCTGTCAATGTTACTTCCTCTTCATGCATAAACCTTAAAAGAAGCAATCTTTGCAATCAGAAACTTGCTTTGCCCTGCTTTAAGTTTGATAAATGCTTCTAATTATGATCACAAAATCAGCATATATAAACGTCATAAAGCCTTATCCCATCTGTTTGATAAATGCTTCTAATTATGATCACAAAATCAGCATATATAAACGCCATAAAAGCCTTATCCCATCTGTTTTAAGAGACCAGTATATCAAACCCATGAATCACAAATAAGATCCAATGGATGACTCATGTGAATGACTAAAAGATCCTATTATATGCCCACAACTACTAACAATAATGCATTATATCCACTTGATAAGGCCTTAAAGATTGATTGTATCCTTTTATCACTCTCTCTCTAGCTCTCAAATGGTAAAACAGGTTTTAAGCTTTTGCGCATCATACTTGCTGTGGGTCTCTGACTTTATGAAAATCCACCCTAAGTAATCCATTCCCAAGCCCAAAAAGATGTTAAGGACATGCAAGACCGAAAAAAAGAAATACATGATAACCAGGCATGTATGGTGCGTCTAAACTAAGCTACAAGCACAGTATGGAGGGTATCAGGGTTCAAAAGGTCAACCAATTACAAGGTTAATTTGATATGATCAAGACTTAGGTTGGTCAAAACTCAAAAGGATAATTCAGGTTTTCTTTTGTTTCAATGTGTAACCTGGATTTCCTAAAGGGGGCATGAGAATGACCTACCACAGGTTCAAAACCCTGCCCTGCCCCTGCCCCTGCCTCTGAAGGAAGGTGTCTTTAATCTTTACCACTGTACTAATGCAAGAGATATGGATAACTCAGTTTCAAGTTAAAAAGAAAGAGAAAGAAATGGAAAGAAAGACAAAAATTCATTTAAGCAACTAGCAATTAACAATGACAAGTTGTTTATGTCATTTGAAGTTGATAAAAGGTATTTGATTATTTTAAAACTTTAGAGAGTTGGACAAATTTACGACCAACAATACATGGAAAATGCTTCATTATCATTTTTATATACTACAAACCATTTCAACAGTGCCTGTATCTTTCAATTGTGCATATGATTTTATATATTCAACTAAGAATTCAATGTTTACCCATACCACATTTGGTGTTGTTAATCATGAAATAGTACTAGCAATCTTAACACAGTATTCTTGATAACTTACTAAATTCATCTATTTCGCATTAGGAGATTGATCATCCGGTCATCTAGAGAATTAACTTTTAGACTACCACAAATGACTTAAAAATGGGTAGAATAATTTAGCAAAAAAAAAAAAAAAAAACAAGGATAATATCACAGAAAGTAATTGGGAAGAAAGCATGCTAAATTGTACAAAGAAGAAAAAGAAAGAAGTCTTAGCAATTACAAAACCGCCCAGAAACTTGTATCCTGATCGCTTGAGAGGGTGCTGACCATTGAAAGGCATTCATGTTGTCAGCAATTTTGAAGGCAACAGTAGCATCGTCATTCTGCTGTACCTGTACCTGCAGTTTGATCTTCCTCATCCTCTGCAAATAGATGACCCATCAAGTTTACATCAAACGCGCTAACGAGGCAGTTTAAGAAAAAAAAAAAAAAACAGAAAATCTAAGGTAACTTCAAGAGATGCCAATTAATCAATGTTATGGTGCACACTTACATGCATACTCAGCACATTTCTATGCAACCCAAATGTAATGAAGAACAAAAAAAAAGGGAGGGGAGAAAGATAAATCATTTACCTTCAAATTCTCCTTCTTCTTCTTCTTCTTCCTCGTCGTCCTCTTTTGAAGGCGCAGAAAGCCCATACATATCATTCAAATAATCAATGGCAGACTGAGAATAAACCAGTTTTTCCGCATTCAATATATCAAACAGATTCAAGGTCCTCTGAGTCAGCATCCTAACAGTTCCGATATTCCTCCCTGACAACTTCACATTCTCCGCCACCTCTCCAGTAAACATAAACATGGACTTCTCCTTCGGATCGATTCTCCACCTCTTCAATGCCTCAATGAAATCCTTCGTCCTCGGCCTCTCGAACCGATCCTCGAAATCCTCCACCACGAAAGAGTTCACGGCCGCGCTCATGATCGCCGTCGAGATCGCCAGCCGCTTCTCCTTCTTATTAATCTTGATGCTCCAGTCGCGAGGCTTCGGCCCGAAGACGACACCGCCGCCGGGCCGGAGCGGGGTCCGCTGTGAGCCGCGCCGTGCATGGCCGGTCTTCTTCTGGGGGTAGGGTTTCCTTCCGCCGCCACGGACTTGGCCGCGGGTGAGGGTGGAGGCGGTTCCTCGGCGTTTGTTCTGCAGATCCGTGAGGATAGCGCGGTGGACGACGGCGCGAGCCGTCTCCGGCCGGGCGGTTTTGAGGTTGAGGAAGGTCTCGCCGATCTGTTCTCCAGTGAAGGAGATGACGGGGATGGTGGCGAGCTTGCAGGAGATTGGGGTTGGGGTTTTGGGGTTTAGGGTTAGGGTTTTGAGAGGATATGTATGGAATCTCGAAGAAGAAGATGAGGCTGGTTTTGGGGAAGAGAAGAAAATGGAAGATGAGAAGAAGGAGATGGAGGCCATTTAGCTTTCTAGTGGTTTCTTCTTCCTCCTCCTCCTCTATACTCTTTCCTCCTATAAATCCTTATCCGTTTTTAATAATACTGAGACTGAGAGTGGAGACTGGAGAGTAGACAACAGAACAGAGGCGCCAATAAGAGATAGATAAGGGTCATGCACGGGTCACACGACACGAGGGCTCGGGCTAGGGCTAAACTCGATGGACCAGATGTGGTCGCTGGGTGTGGCCGTGTGGGTAGATTGTCTCTCTCGACTCCTGTGTCAAACTCAAGCCAGGTACTGAACAGCGCGATTGAGCTTGGGCTTCGTTTTTCTAGCTCAAATCAGGATTTATTAGATAAGAATGAAAATAACCTCATAGGGTTGGCCGAGTAGTTAATGAAGTTTTTTCCTCTTTTGGAGTTAGAGATAGGTTTTGGTATCGACCTCCAGTTCTATCTTCTTCAGGAATCGAATGTGCTAGTGCTATCACTTTGGGGCCACAGAGATATTTATTCGGTTTCCCTCTGGACCCGGAGGGATTAGTCCCATCCAAAGAAATGAAAACTCTCCAATAATAATAATAAAAAGATTTAAATGTAAATGTTGCCCATTTGATGCCACTTTAAAATTCCTGGTGACCTAAAAAGTTTTAAATAATTTTTTTGAGATTTTTAATTTTTTAAAATTCTAAATGCTCTATTAAGAAAAAAAAATAAAAAAAGAGATTTGAAATTCCGCCTCATGAAGACAGATTTATTTTTAGAAAATTTTACGGAAAGATTTCCGGCGAGTGGACGTTGCACAAAATAATCCATCTTAGGTCATGCAGCACGAATAGGGTTTGTCACTCACACCTGTTTGGATTTTTTTTTCCTCCAAAAATGAGTGGAGACGCCATCGTCGCTCCTCTTCTCTATGATTAATGACGACACCCGGCGCCAAATTGATTGCAAAGGATTTGTGTTTCTTGATTCGCGGAGGGTTGCGGAGGAAGGAGGATCAAGACTCTAAGATTGGAGAAGACAAGATCGAAGGGCAGTTTCTTTTGGATCCCTGATTAGTGGGCCATATTGATTGCAGTTGATTTGGGTTTCCTGATTTACAGAGGGCTGATCGAAGGATGGGGGATCCAGACTCTCGGTCTTTGAGACGAAGAGAAGACCGTCACCGCCGCTTCAATTGCTAAAGAAGGAAGTGTGGCCGAACAGACCGCAGTCGTTCTATCGCTGCCCAGCAGCTGCCACCAGAGCGGAGACGCTTCCATCTTTGTTTGCAGGAGATCGACTGGAGAAGAAGGAAGTACCAAGGAGATCTACTCGTGCTACATGTCGCTGTCGGCGTTTGATCTGGGGAGGAGGAGTGGAGTGGGGTGAGGATGGTGAGTCTGACGTGGGTGGTGTTGTTGCTCCTGGTGGCGTGCAGGGGGGCGGCTGGTGCTGGCGGGGCTCTGCAACACGATGAAGGGTGCTCAACAGTCGATGATGTGAATGTTTGTATTCAATATTATTTGTTAACGAGGATCTATAACGCTTATATCTAAGTTGTTGAATCACTATTATTGATTCCATGAGGTTTATTTGATTTCATATGTTATGTTTCCATCATTACGTGATGTAAGTGAAAAAAATGTAACTCACAAGAATAGGGGGTGCCTGCACGGACTTATCCAAAGAGATTAGGAACACCGATGCCTGTGCCTGAAACCTGAGAAAAGGAAGAAGAAGCGTAGGTCAGAGGATCCTAGCTTGGACAGCGCAGGGCTCTCCGATGCCTAAGTCAGTTTAAGAACTGAACAGTAGGATGAAGATTTTTGGGGAAGAAGACGATACCAGCAGTGTGGTGTCTTTGTTGGCCATCCTTTGCTCTGGAGCTGTAGCTATGCTTATATAGAAGAAGAGAGGAGGCAAGGAGGTGGTTGACTGCCTTGTCATAGCCCACTCTGTCAGGTACTAGGGAGGCGCAATCCCATCGTAGCCTACTTTTTTTTAATTGCAGTCACATCAAGCCTTGTCATGGCGTTTTGGGAGCTGTGGACGGCGATTTGTCAGGGACTATGGGGTGCCCCTGTCTTGTCGCACGTGCTGTGGCGTGCTTGAGCGTCCATGGGAAGACAGTTGTCAGCCCCTGCCTTGGTTAGCTCTAGCATTGTGACCGAGGTTAGGGTGTGTTGCCGAGGTCGAGAACGACTTTAACTTGGCTAGAGAAAGACCTGGCAAAGGCGCCGGGGTGGAGCATTTGACCGAAGTGGGATGCTTTGGCCGAAGTGGAGCAGTCTGGCACTACTGGGCGTGCACCTCCGAAGTGGAGGAGTTGTGCACAGGAGACGTGGAGCTTTCATCCGAGACCAAGGTGGGAGCACGAGACCGAGCCTGCCGAGATGGACTTGCTGGTGCGGGGCCCGAGGTGGAGCATCTGGCCGGGACTCTGATGAGTTCGGGAATATCCCCACACACGTGATAAGAACCCTATTGTGAGATTTTCTATGTGATTAACAAATGAGGGTTAGGCGGGGGTGTGATAGATGGGGGGAGTCTTTCGTGTTGCCTATGGAGGGTGGAGGAAGGGGAGATGGTGGGGGCGATGCTTGAGGAGTCGATGCACTGCCTGTTTGAGAAAGATGAGGATGACAAGTTTGCAAGAGAACAAAGTCCCTTCTTTGCTCTCTGTTCTCTTCCTTGATGAAATCCGGATCCTCTAAATGCAGTAGTGATGGCGGGAACACCTGATCGAGGCCTTCTTCTTTCTCTTGATCTGGTTCCGATGGAAGAGATGGCAATGGAGGACTTCGACGAGGAAGAGGAGAGACGAGTGAAGGATTCGTTAAAAAAATGAAAATGGGCAGAGAGACCTTTTTTGTGCCGCCCGAAGTAAGAGGGAGTTGTTCGTACAACGGTCCCATAAAATCTTCTTTTTTAAATGAGTTTTTGAGTTTTTAGAAAAAAAAAAAAAAAAAAAAACCCAGAAACTACAATACAACCCCTTTTTCCAAAAAGTAAAATTTTCAAAATAGAGCTTAAGTGTTTTTTCAGATTTCAAATCAGGATGAGAAAAATAAAAAAAAAAACTCGACCAATGCTTCTAGTTCCCATTTTTACAGATCCGAGACATTGGCCTTGGTAAAGGGCTCATCTGATTGTTGAAACTGCTAATTGAAGCAGTTCTCCTCCATTAATACTATTCCCACCTCTTACTTCGCCCATGACTCTCATTCCAATATAGCCTGTTAGGATCCTAACTTTTCATTAATTTGTTTAACTCCCAACGTCCAGGTGTGAGAAGAGCCCTGCTGAGGAGCTTCCATGCCTGATAATGTTGCATCAATTGCTGCTACTCTTCATCACATCCTCTGAATCCATCACCATTAAATTCCTACAAGAGCTTTCAGTTGCTACAACATTTGCAGAGCGGTGATTTGGCATTGGAGGCTTTGGTATATCATCCGCGAAGCGTTGTGCTCAATCTATGATCTTGCTCTATAATAATGGGTCTCTCTATATTATTCTTAATTAATCGGAACGATGCTAGACATTCCATGGAGCTTTGGAAAACCATAGTAGGAAACGGTTTAGTCCCCAATCTCAGACCTTGGTCTGCAATATTAATAACGATGAAAACAACAATGCGTTCCGGATCCTCGACTAAATGCCCTTCAATGGTGTATTCCTAGATTCTCCCATTTATAACATGATGTTTCAATCACACTAATTACGAGTTTTGAAATTGTGTGGGGATATTCCCGAACTCATTAGAGTCCCGGCCAAATGCTCCACCTCGGGCCCCGCACCAGCAAGTCCATCCCGGCAGGCTCGGTCTCGTGCTCCCACCTTGGTCTCGGATGAGAGCTCCACGCCTCCTGTGCACAACTCCTCCACTTCGGCAGTGCACGCCCAGCAGTGCTAGATTGCTCCACTTCGGCCAAAGCATCCCACTTCGGCCAAGTGGTCCACCCCGGCGCCTTTGCCAGATCTCTCTCTAGCCAAGTTAAGGTCGTTCTCGGCCTCGGCTCCCCAACCTCGGCAATACATCCTAACCTCGGTCACAATTCTAGAGCTAGCCAAGGCAGGGGCTGACAGCTATCCTCCCATGGACGCTCAAGCACGCCACAACACGTGTAACAAGACAGGGGCACCCCATAGTCCCTGACAGATCGCCGTCCACAGCTCCCAAAACGCCATGACAAGGCTTGATGGGACTGCAATTAAAGAAAAGTAGGCTACGATGGGACTGCGCCTCCCTAGTACCTGACAAAGTGGGCTATGACAAGACAGTCAACCACCTCCTTGCCTCCTCTCTTCTTCTATATAAGCACAGCTACAACTCCAGAGCAAAGGATGGCCAAAAGACACCACACTGCTGGTATCGTCTTCTTCCCCAAAAATCTCCATTCTATTGTTCAGTTCTTAAACTGACTTAGGCATCGGAGAGCCCTGCGCTGCCCAAGCCAGGGTCCTCTGACCTACGCTTCTTCTTCCTTTTTTCAGGTTTCAGGCACAGGCATCGGTGTTCCTAATCTCTTTGGATAAGTCCGTGCAGGCACCCCCCCTCTTCTTGTGAGTCACATTTTTTGCACTTACAGAAATGTCTATCGCTTGAGATGTCTGGGTCGATACCAAAGAAGATATATTTGGCAGTCACCGCAAACATATACATTCAAAGATCTGCAGTGATCATCGCCTTTGTGGATGAATTCAGCGATCTCATCATGCAACTAGTGATTGGCGGATTAGGAGAGGTGGACGTGGGTGGCAATGGGAACAAGCATCTATAAAGAAGGGCAAGGGTATTTTGGGTATTTAAGGAAAAAAAAAGCTCCAAATTCCACCGGATGTCCTGATTTGAAAGGAACTGGTAATTTTTTTTTGTCCTAATTTGAAATCTGGAAAATACTTAAGCGCCATTTTGAAAATTTCCCTTTCCAAAAACATGGCTAGGGAGTGGGGATGGGTTTCACCTTTCAATATTACATACATCCATATATGGAAAACTAAAAGACATAAAAACCCTAATCCCTAGAAGAGGGAAAACCAACAATCCAGTCTCAGCCTCTCCGGACCGGACGCTCAGACTGAAAAAGAAAAGGAAGAAGAAGAAGAAGATGGCATCGTCCTCGACCTCACTAGATGAAGAAGATGGCATCGTCCTCAACCTCACTAGATGAAGCCCTCTTCTCCATCGCTCTAATCTCTTTCTACATTTTTGCTCCCCTCACCTACCTCTCCCTCCAATTCCTCGTAGCCCCCTACGGCAAGCACTTCCGCTCCGGTTGGGGCCCATCACTGGACCCCACTATCGCCTAGGACATCATGGAGTCCCCCACCCTTTTCATCACCCTCTCCATCTTCCCCTTGGGCTCCAATCGATCCAGCCCCCTCGCCCTCTGCCTCATCTCCTTCTACCTCCTCCACTACTTCCATCGAACGTGCCTCTACCCACTCTACCTCCTCAACAAGCCCTCCTCCTTCGTCCCTCTCTCCATCGCCTCCTTTGCCTTCCTCTTCAACCTCCTCAACGCCTACCTTCAAAGCCGCTGGATCTCCCACTACGCGGATCTCAACCTGATCTCGTGGGCCCATGTTCTCCTGGGGTCCGTCGTCTTCTTCGCCGGCTTCGTGCTCAACGTGTGGTCCGATCGGGTGCTGGTGGGGCTCAAGAAAAAGGGAAAAGGCTACAGGGTGCCACGTGGTAGGATGTTCGAGCTTGTGAGCTGTCCTAACTATCTTGGGGAGCTGATGGAGTGGCTGGGGTGGGCCATCATGACGTGGAGCTAGGCAGGCCTCGGCTTCTTCCTCAACACGTGGGCGAATCTAGTGCCGAGGGCGAGGTCGCATCAACGGTGGTACCTGTATAAGTTTCCAGAAGAGTACCCCAGATCGCGGAAGGCAATCATACCGTTGGTCTACTGATCATGATCAAATCAAATTCATCCGAGGACATCTAAAATGTGGGGCCCGCTTTTGAAGCGGGGTCATGTCACGTGTTTTTTTTCTATTCCTCCACCTCCATCTACTGGATTCTAGTCAGGGGATGTAGAAGTAATTCAGAGTGGTTATTTGTGATGTTGTGTATTTGTGTTGCGACTTGCGACTTGTGAGTGAATCACCAAATGAATAAACGAATGATAATAATAAGGGCCTGTGTGAATGTTTACGTAATAAAATATTTACATGTTTAAATATTATAAAAATAAAATAATATAAAATGAAATGATGTAATATTAAAATATTATAAGATTTTTGTTGTTTGACCATTTTTAAATAATATTATATATTTTATATTGAGTTGTTTGGAAGGTGATACAATTAAAGTAAATTATATTATTATAATAACTTCTTATTAAATACTTTAATTTATATGTAATTTACCACGCCTGGATAATGGATAAAACAAGTAGTGTGGTAGAGCAAAGTTCAAGTGTTGCGTTTTTTTTTTTAAGTTACTTTTCTTTTATCACATAAAATCATGGTAAAGAGTAGTAAAGTAAAGTTCAGGGCCAGTTCGAGACAATTTGAGACCTAAAGCGACAATCTTAAATGAGGTATTTTCTATATGGTGATTGATATTGGCACATGTATTTTCTATATGGTGATTGAGGTTTCGCTGCAAAAAACCTTATGAGGTTTCGCAAAAAATTCTTAAGATAATAAACCTTATGATAATAAAGCGACAAACCTTATCAAAGCTGCAAAAAATTCTTATGAGGTTTCGCTAACTACTAAATAACCTTTTAGAAATAAAAGCGCTAAAAGAAAGAAAAAATAGAGAAATAAAAAGTGTACAAAGTTATTAATATTAATTTATTGGTTGTAGCTATTCTCGCTTAGCCGAGTCGCTTGGCTCACAAGTCAATACCATTCAGCTGTGAGTTTCCATACGTGGATTAATGATGAGCTGCCAATACAAAATTGGGAATACACGTAGAGGAGGACTTCCTACTTCGGAAAACAGAATTTAAGCTTCCAAATCATATTTATTACTAGGTTAGCACATTAGGGGCTTGTGATGTATTCAATCAAAAAGTCTACATGGACTAACTCATTGAGTTAGTCCATGGACTAACCCCATGAGTTAGTCCATGTAGCAGGACTCGTATTCAATATTCCTGCTCTTAGAATATACTATGTAGCTAAGACAAATATTGTCATTTATACCATCAAAAAAGTATTATTGGTTTATTTAAACAAAATAGATGTTTTGCTATCAATGGAGGAGACTTGTTATACATACATAAATCCTAAAATGATCACACTCAAGATTTGCATTTGAGGGGAGTGGATCCAAACTGGTAATTAGGTTTTGGGAAAAACACAAAATTATCACATGGGACTTAGAAGAGGGCCTTAGATTTTCATATGGATTTTGCAAGCGGCCCCAAAAGTTTTATATGGGTTAGAATAGATAGATGGATTAACCATAGTTTTGTTTTTTTTTTTCCGGTAAAGATGGATTAACCATGGAGAGGAGAGAGAGAACGCCAAGACAAGATGGGCGTTTTGGAGAAATTCCCATTGCATAATGGGCCGAGTCTGTCAGCGATAAGAGCCCCCACAAACATACGACAGAGTGGGCGTGGTTGGAAGCAGGTCACGTCCCCTCCTTTTTCCAACCGAAAAAAAGAAAAAACAAGGAAAAGCAATGCAAAGGCAGTGTGGGGGCGGTTTCATGCTTTTTAGGCTGCTGTTTTCTTATTATTATTCCGCCCACCCCACCACCTGGTTTTCTCAAAACACCCATCGAAAGTCGACTAAAAAAGCTCAAGAAAAGCATCAAACGGACCTCAGCCAAATCCCTCTCAAGAAAGCTCTCTTTAACTTCTTCGTTTCTTCCTCTTTTCAATCGATGGATTCTTCATCGAATCGTTTCTTCAACAGACAGCGAACCGTTCATCAGATCCTCGGCGGAGGCACCGGTAATGGAAGTCAGGATCTACAATGTCTTAATTCTTGTGGTTTTCTCTTCTTCTAAAATGTTCTTCGATCGTCTAAATGGAAGTTTCCTTAAAATCATGATTCAGGTCTTACATTCTGCTCTGTTTTTACGATTTGTTGGAAAGGTTATATGAAGCATGCTAGTTAGATCCTGGTGAAGGAAAGGAAAAACGTCAACAAGTTGATTTATTATATCTTAGACATCTATACAGGAATGCAGACTAGGTTCCTGCTTTAACATTTGAAGAAGATTGGAATATTATTGATTTATGCTTCATTTACCTCAATTCAATTTGCAGGATTCTTCAGTTGCTTATCTGACATTTTAGGGTTTTGGGTGGTTTTATGGTCTCGAGGACTTCAGAGCCTATTTTTTGAGATTATTGAGAAGAAATTCAATAGTCTATTTCACCCTTTTTATTTTTTTTTTGGCATTTCAGTATTTGATTTCTGAATTTGTTGGATTCATGGTGATTTATGGTTTTCCTTGTCGCGGCTTCTGATCTTATGGATATTTTAGGGGTCCCAAAAACCCATGGGATGATCATGAAGCGGGTTTTTCAAGTTGTAACGATTTTCTGAAAGTTTTTTTTTTTTTTTCATGGTTTTCTATTTGTTTTGTATCCGTTTTTTCTTCATCTTGGGTTTATGGACTCTAGGTTTTATGGTGGTGCGGTGTAACAGTGGCAGATGTAATGCTATGGAGACGGAAAAATGTAACACTAGGTATACTGTTTGTTACTGTGGCTGCTTGGGTGGTGTTTGAAAGATCTGGTTACACTCTGCTATCACTTGTTGCAAATGTTCTCCTGCTTTTGATTGTCATCCTTTTCCTTTGGGCTAAAGCCGCAGCCATTCTCAATAGGTAATCCTTTTCTAATCAATAGAGATCAGTATAAGACAGATTTCAGGATTTCTATTAAATTATATGGTATTCTCTGTAAATCTGTAGTGCGCGGTTTTTATAATCATCAGGATTCGTGCAGGGCTCCATGCCTCCACCTTTCATTACTGCTTTTTTCTAGGAATTAATTTTGATCATACCTTTCCAACCATTTGATTAATCAGTGATGGTATGTACCCTCATTGTTGCAGTTGACCTAGACTGCCCTTTCAGTTATTGTCGATGATGAGCCTTAGGTTGGTCATGCCAATCAATGGGAATTTTAATCAAACCAGTCTAACTGTCCAGTAAAGTGGGGAGACCAATAAAGACTTGAAATGAAGAAGTTAAGAGTGATATATTAGATTGCAAGGCAGCAGAGAACATGAGATGAGTAGGGATTGGACGAGTAGGAAAGTAGAACTCACCTGGGCTCACCCATTCCACTCAAGAAGAAGTTTGATTGAGAGACGTTGGTAGTATCATTTTCAATCTATCATGTAGACCACTTCTTTAGTCAGAGTAAGGTGGCAATTTGGTGCAGAATCATTTTTTCTATACATTTGATGCTAATCGTATGTTTGTGTCCCCCAGGAAAGTTGCCAGTTTTTGGTTTGTTTTTTACAATCTAGTAAAATCGTTGAATGGAAAACTATTTTTACAAGCTAGTATATCCTTGAATGGCAGACTAACATTTTAAATGTCCTTGAGTACAGGCCACCTCCACCTTTACCAAATATGAAACTCTCAGAAGAAGCGGTGAATGAAGCAGCAACATTTGTGCGTTTGCATTTGAATAGTTTACTCTCGATGTTTCATGATGTTGCCCTTGGGAAGAACTCTAAGCTTTTCTTCAAAGTAGCTGTCTGTCTATGGTTAATCACACTTGTTGGTGGCTGGACTGATTTCCTCACTCTAGGTTACACAAGTAAGTTTATTTTCTCAGAATGTTTTACATCACTATTATCATCATTGAAGCATTGTCCCATTTACTGGACTGGAGTTAATTAATTCTATTGTTTCTGAAAATATTCAAAGCTTGCTGATTGGCTGAAAACTCAGCCTAATCTACTCAATTCGGTCAGGGTGACAGTATCATGTTGATTCTAGAGCTCCTTTTGTTTTAACAACTGGCTAAGTTGATGACTTGTTTGCACAAGTTTTTTGTGGTTTTACTATGTCAAATAGTATGGTTAACTGAATGACATTTCAATTCCACTGAATTCCAGTCAACATTCAGCCCTAGTATTATTTACATGGTTTTAGATATTGTCCTTAATCTAATAGTTAGGTGGAGAATGTGCATGGAATTGGTTTTGGCACAAAATGTTACGAACCATTACACTGCAGTTGCTTTACACCTTATTCTAAGGAGATGTCTACATGACAGTGAAACAGTTAAGGAAATGTCAAATTTGAGTTTTACATTAGATTTGCAACGATTATACCTTTTCCCCCTTTCTTTTTGGTCTGCGGGAAAAAGTTATTAATCAAAGAAGCAAAATCAGGTTCAAGCTTTTTTGTTTTTAATAACCACAAATTAAGTTCAAGTCATTATCTCTACATAGGCCTATAATGTAAATGATTAAAAAAAAAAAAAAGCCCCCCCACCCCCCCACAACCAACACCCGTGTTCTTTTTTTTTTTTAATATGTGGCGTGGGTATCCATGTGGTATTTTCACCCGATAGGACTATTCTCCCCGGCTGATTAGAGAACTTCAAAAGATGGTAATTGTGTCTATGTCCACCCCCCGCTTTGCCAATAGATTCAACTTGATTTGCATTCCTATACACATGTTTGAAGACCATTGACATTAAAGCCATTAAGTCCCAAATCTCCCTTGTATTTTCTCATTTATGCATTCATTGAGATGGTGTCTTTTCTTTCGCAATATGATGTCTCATCAAGCATGCTCCCTTCATGTGATGACTCCATGGGCTGCCTATGGTGATGATTCCAAAGGCCAGAAGGTTGAGAAGACTGTGTGACGACTCCAGCTCCTGACCCTCCATCGCTCTATCTGCACCATCTACATTAGCGTTGAACCGATTGGAACATGATACTTCCCATTTCACCTTGTTTTGTTTTCTCTTGTTCCCAGCCATCATGATGGTTTCCGAATTCATCATGAATGCTTCTCACTTTCGTATGGTTGAAGACTTCAATGCACTTGTTTTTCTTTATGCTAGAGCATTATACTTATACTGTTTCAGGAATACAACTGACATGGGACTGTGGTCCCCCTGCCTGTTTTTTTGTTGTGTGAACTGTGGGCTTTGGCATATTTGTAGTGCTGTTGTTTTTTGGGTTTGTATCTTTCTATTACTGATTGTTTATTGGCCATAGCATGTCTCTCTGGTTGATTAATAGTAATACTGCTTGCCTTCCTGTTTCGTCAAACTCAAACAACAACGACCGTTATCTTTATGTGTAATCAAAACATCTTCCATATCAGTTATCAGTATCAGTTTTGGTGGTAGCAGTTATGCCACCGATACTGTTCCTTAAATTTATGATTATGTGTTATTGTTTTCCAGCTTATTTTTTCTGAATATTGGGAACTAAGCATAGTTTTCCTGAATTTTAAACAACTCTACTGTAAGGAATTATAGAGGTTCTGATATGAGCAAATTTTTTCTTATTTCCCGAGTTGCCCATTAGCTTACTTGTGGGGCCTTTTTTTATTATGACTTTATCCATCCAGATCATCCATTTGATGATGAACCCTACAGGGAATGGGGATGCCACAAAATTATCTTAGATAAAAATATCCTAATCCTTTTTTTTTTCATGACGATTGTTGTAATACTGAACTGAATACTGGTAAGCCATTTATCACAGGATTTGAGGATTCCATTTTAGAAGTGCATGTGATCATATCCCAATCCTGACGTGGCCCTCTGTATTAACAGTTGGGATCACAAAATTGTTACATTTGAGGAGTTGGAGACCCACAAGCATTTAGACTTGGTGGTCAGGACCACTGTTGCTTCCAAAATGATATGGACCGAGGATAGGGTGATTGGATTTCAATTAGAGTCACTACTTGGTCCAAAATATGAAGGGTACGGATGTGCACACAACACTTTGGAAAGTACTAAAGCAAGGCTGGTTTTTTGTGGAATTATGTTCTTGGGGTTGGAACTTATTATGGCTGACATAAACTTTTGTCTTGCAGGCCTTGTCATTATTCTTACTGTTCCTGCATTTTATGAGAGATATGAAGATCACATTGACAAATATGCAATGTCATTGTGCAAGGAATTGCGGCAACTGTACATTAAATTAGATGCTGAGTGTTTCAGCAAGATCAGAAAATGGATCTTAGAGAAGAGAAAACTGAACTGATACTTTCTGTTTTGGTTGGTGTGGTGAATTAAAAAGGTGATTGGATTTGGTTATTTTTGCTTGTGGTGGATTCATTTTTGCCTTTTTGGTTTCCTTTTCCTATCATCTCACAGCCTGAAGGTTTTGGATAAAGGTTATAACATCTGGAAGTGGGTCTTTTCTTCAATTTGTGATAAATGTATAAGATATGGGATTTTTTTTTGCCCTTTTTGAATGGGGTGAGAATGTTCAGATATTGTATTGAGTTTTTTCAGCTTGATATAGAGGATGGTTTGATATGGAGCATTACGAGAAGGCATTTTCGTGAGAATTGTGAGATGTGTGATTGTTCAGAACTTGAAATCTATGAAAATGTAAATGAGTTGTTGTGAATAAGATGCCATTCTAAGCATAAATATGTGCGAGCTATAATATTATATGTAGATGTATATTTTGTTGTCGAATGTTTTCATCTAATAAAATGAGTAAATGACCTGAAAAGCCCCTAATAATTGAGATTTGTAAATTTGACTTCCAATTTTTTTTTTAAAGAAGAAGAAAAACTGGAGAAAAGAGCCTGGACTGCACGGTTTAAAGGTGCACATTGTGGCAGCCCTGAGTTTGAAGGTATAATTCATGTTACTGGTAAGAAGAGAAAAAAAAAAATGAAGCAAAAAGGGGCCGGTATGAGTTGACCCGATATAAAAGGCAATTGGTAATTAAATGTGCTATTTTTTGAAGCAGTTCCCTGGATGTTACAGTCCCAAACCTTGTTTCTGAACTATGATCCAGACAAACAACACATACTCCGGCCCAGGGGCCTAACAGTTTGTCACTCATAAGTCATAACTATAGATATCATAGAGTTCAAGTGCGTAAAACTCCATTGGTGGGCCCTGTTTCAGGATGTACAGTACGTTGCGGGATAATCATAATGAAAGACCCACATTTAAAAAACAATCCGATTACGTTGGTTCATTAATCAACTCTGGTTGGGCCACTTTTGAGAAAACAAATAGCCAAATACTGCAGTAACATGACTAACTCAAGACCTATACATCTTTCACCATGTACCTGAGTAGGTACCACAGGCTGGAGCTCCTTTTCTGTTTATTTCTTTTTCTAGTGAACAGTTAGTTACGAGTGCTCTGTGTGAAAGCTCATAATGAAAGGACTGCTAGCCAATGTTGGACATATTGTGCCGAAATGATATCAGCCATAGATAATATCAAGATAATTTCAAATTGGCAGGTTTTATAAGGATAAGATCGGGAAAATATCATTGAAAATAAACCAACTTCTGAAATTAGATGAAAAAAGTGAAGACGATAGAAACCCATACTCTTCTTAAAACAATATTATATCATTCTGATGTTTTATTGTGTTTCTATTGGGATAACATCGCAACAGATTTAATCCTGACAGTAAATATTTCTATATTAACAGGGTATGTTCATATCATTGATTATATTTGTAACAGTTTCGCAAGCATCCCATTCTGAGATTTTCTTTGTTCAGTTATTGACATTGAGAGGCAAATTCAACATGAAAAGGCCAAAGATTGTTGATTCCAATCAGCAAAATTTTTTATGCATCCGTATCCATAATGGCCTACCAAATCAATGGCCAGGATCACAAATTCAAAATTATGCATAGATGTGTTACTTATTCCGTGTTAAGAGATATAAATATGGATTTTGTTTTGGTTGTCAATGTAGAATAGCCTGTCTTAAAAAATATGACAGATTAAAGGTCAAACAGAGACATCTTAAAAATATTCTGCTGACCCCCTTTTGAAATCTCATGACTATTCATTGATCTCCGTTCTCTATCTTCCAAATTAACATAAACAAATCATGGATTTTCAGGCAAAAATGATTCCGACTTTGCCTTTGGTCTTCTATTCCACCGCTTATTAGATTCAGCAGCATATTAACATTGACCATTTGCTGTATGGTTGATGCATAGCCAACAGTTTAGTACAGGATAGCATACTGGCCTTACAGAATTCCTTGATCTAAAACATAAATATTACCATAATATCTTACCAAACTACAAAGAGTAAGCAACTGATAACAAATGGATTTGCATGACTTGATGTCAGTTTACACAGACAAGGTAAACAAAGAAAGAATTTGAGACAACCAAAAGTACTTGGTTGTTTGTATATTGTAAAAGAGATGATCAGTAAAAGTGCTTGGTAGTTCATATTTCATTTCCCACATATGGGACAAAAGGCAATGGGATAAAAGCTAGTAAATCAAGGTCGAGAAACTTCCTTTTCTCTATCACAACTCTATTCGAAAATGTCAAGAACAAGAACAGGCCCTCCTAATGTGGAGATTATTCGTCTCACCTATGGTATAGAAATTCCCCAGCAAAGACTCTTATTAAGCAACACACCAGTCTTCACAAATAGAAGGAATTTTGTTAACTCGTCCTTTCTCTAATGAAGAATTTCTTGGCCTGTTATAAAAATGAGAAAGAAACAAAGTGAATATGCGAAAGCAAAGGAAAACGAAATAAAAGGAATTTGAACAATATCTACTAATTTTGTCATCCACAGCATATTCTCCAATCCAAAAAGATTTCATGCTTTATCCCCCCCCCCCCCCCCCCCCCCCCCCCCCCCCAATTGGAAGTGTGGAAATATACTACAATTAAGATGAACAACACTAAAAAAAAACAGTGGTAAGGTAAGTTTGTCTCTACCTGCTCCAAAGTCAGAAACATGATCACATTCCAAGATCCCAACCGTGCAAAATTGGGAATGAAACCTTTGTAGAAGGCAAAAGGTCCCTGCAACCACAAACCATCAGTTATATACATTTAATAGGACTGGTGATACCATGATGCCAACTTTTAGTAAACATGTAAATAATAACCAAAAGAAGAGAAGAATCTAAAGAGGAAAAAAGAGGATGCTAAGTAATCCGTTAATATGGGTAAAATATTTGACAAGGGCTAGAAGCACAGTAGGTGCTCATTGTTGCAGCCACGAGGTTGAAGGTTTGAGTAATGTACCCATAAGATAAATATATGGGTGGAATATTTTATAACAAGAAGAATCGATTTCCAATTCAGCATACAACTAGGATACATAATTTTCTGTAGATGCTGTGTACTGGTTTGTAATAAAAGGGTGTCTGTGCCTGAGAATAATTCAAACACAAGCAGCATGCTCTCATAACCGGAAAAATCATTCCTTTCATTTTAATGTCTCGAGTCTTAGTGGACTGCATCTTTATTTTTATATTTATACTGTTGTTTATATTCTTTTTAATCAATGAAACCCTTCACTTACCAAAAAAAAAAAAAAACCTGCCAACAAAGACTGATCAGATTGCAATCATTTCGTTCTGCACCTAGCCCAGCAATCAGATGCACTAGCAACAAAATTGGGATGAAAGCAACTTGCATGTTAAGATTATGCCCAATACCACGAGTAACACATGGATAGAAACATTCCAGCCATAAACCTCTTCAAAGCTAGGAAAAAGAGGTCTGTTAAAAGCTCGAAAAAAAATTGGTCTCTCTATTCTTTTTTTTTTTTGGTTTTCAACTAGTAAGTATTCCAATTATTAAATTCTTTGGTGCTAAAAACAAATCAGGGAACATAATAAATTTCAACTGTGAAAAAACCACTGCAGAGGTTTCAGTTTGTCAAGATATCACTACTGGTGTCATGCTATGTCCAAAGGATGATGCGGGGAAACGAAAGAGAAATGAACATACATCATTTTTCAAAGTCTTGATGAAACAATCGAGTGTGTTTTTGTAAGTTGAATCTCCCATCATTCTTGACTTCACCTACAACAAAGCAGCCAAGTGCACGTCATACATCTTCTAGGAAGAAAAATGATAAAACTATTGCTTGATAACCAAGTGCAACAGGTGTGATAGATTCATTTCCAATTACCCATACATTTTATACACATGCTGTAATCTAGAAAACAATGCAAATACAAAATATGGTCCATCACATCTTAAATGAACTTGCAAGAAAAGCAAAAAATATATAATATATAAGATTTACTGGCAGACTCTCAGTAAATTAATTAACAATGTAATCTTAGGAGTCAGGGCGATAAATGGATCAGAATTGGAGCAGATTAGTTTGACCCTTTAATGAACTGATTATTGATCAAACCATAGCATTGGGCCTGTTTTCAGTTCAATAAACTCTAAGGCCCTGTCTGTTTGCATTAAAATACATAGGAATTGAATACATAGGGTAGTTAAAAATGAAGATAGATGCTATTTGATGGTGGTTTTTGGAATTTCACCTTTGATCTTCATTTTTAACCACCCTATGTATTCAATTATAATGTATTATACTGCAAACAAACAGGCCCTAACTGTGGGTCCTAACTCCTAAATGATATGAGTTTGATGAGGTCCATCAGCTCATCAATTTGAACCAATCTCACTCCATCTTACCTTACCAAAATACACAGTACATAATCAGGTCATGTCAGAATACAAGGAGATATATAGAAACCTCACCACATCCACAGGTGAACCAATGCAGACAGCAAAAAAGCCTGCCCCCAAACCAGACAAGAGATGGGTGACGACGTTATCTGTGAATCCTGGAATTTTCAGAACTGTCTGAATTGGGATGAACACATTAGATATAGAAATCAAAATAAAGGAAGCTAGGTGCAATTATTATATATCTATAATGTACCATATATGCAAATGGCAGCTACAAGAAGAGGCCATTGATGAAATTCACAGTAAAATTTTTACCTGCTTGATCTGATCATAACTAGCTAGTTCAGCAGCATTTATAATGGCATTTCGTGCAACGTTGGGTCCAAGTCCAGTCCACAAAGCCCCAATTCCTTCCTAAATTTTTAGAATAATTTAATAAAATTGATCGAGTAAATAATTCAAAGTTGAAAACTATTTACTTGACGACTGACTTGTTTGACTATTGTTGAATATGCATTCAGTGATCCAGAAATAACGTCTTGGTACCCCAGGTGGTAGCTTTCCTTCCGCTTGGAGTCTAACTTTAACAAGATCAGTAGGATTAGCCACTGCGATTGCTAAAGCACCTGTTCGATGTTAAAATAGACAATCAATCAGCATCTTATAGACCAAGTGGAATGGTGGCTAGAGTCTATTTTTGCACTACTATAGGGGAAAAACATTGAAGCAACCAAACGGAAAATGGCACTCACCAGTTGTAAGTGCAGCAAGTACTTTCTTGGATAAAGGAGCATCCCCCACAAAATCAGGCCCAACATAAAATGATTTGACCTGCATCATTGGCCAAGGATGCATAAACAACAGAAATTACAAACCCCCTCCCCAAACCAAGAAAAAGGGAGCACGCACGAGAGAGAGAGAGAGAGAGAGAGAGAGAGAGAGAGAGAGAGAGAGAGAGAGAGCGAGAGAGAGAGAGAGAGAGAGAGAGAGAGAGAGAGGACCGGTTCATATAGCCCAATTCGTAGCCCTCCATACAGGCATTGACGATGCAATCCCGGCACAATGCCTTTCCAAAGTGCTGATAAACCTTCTTCCTTACCAATTGTAGCAACAGTGCCCAACATTCCCCTGTATTTTGGTAAAACCACTCCTTCCCCTGCAATTGCTTTCTTCTGTAGCTGAAGCCTAACTTTAGCAGTGTCCAAGGGAATAGTGCAAATCTGCATGAAATCATTATTGCATAGCAACAATTGAGAAAGAGAAGTGAGAATAAATCAAAATGATCTTATAAATACAATACCAAAAAAATCGTCGAACACCCAGATCCCAAGCATGACCATCAGTAGTCAACATGCATTGAAACATAAACTATTTACTATATTATCCAAAAACAGAACAAGCTTGTCCATTTTTACCTTTTCTAAATAACCAGTAAGAAGCAAACTAGACTGGTAAAGCACATTGTCCTGAAGTAAGAAAGTCCTTCGTAGGAAAGGCATATATGATTGGCCATAACATTCAGAAGAGAGGTGTCATCCTCTCAAACTATTGAACCACCATCATCTTTTGAGGCTTAGCCAAATGTGTGGAAAGACTTGCTTGGAAGATTGGACCACCAACATTGCCTTGCTATTGTATTCTCCCACCCATGAAATGTCTAGTCTCAACACATCTATGATACCAATGAGGGACTAAGAAAACAATGAAGAGCTATGATCCTCACATCGAGATAGAATCTTGGCACAATTCCATGTCAGTGTGCATAGGCATTTAAGTGGGTGGTTGTGATGGAAGAATGCTAAATGTAATTGCTTCTGCAGCTCCTTAGCCTTTGAGGACTTATTCTTCAAGCATATTCTCTCCATATAACACATACCAAATATAAAAATAGAAGAATCTCACTTATCTCTACAGAAACCCACGTGCATATCTTGAATACCCATTGCAATTCAATGTTAAAATATGATGAGGAAACCACGAACTTCATCAACAAACAGACTATGTCATTCCATGTTAAGATATGCATCTCAAAAACAGCTGTGAACTTTGCAGCTAGCTTTGAAAAGCAATTCAGAACAGAAATCCTTTTGACTAGAAATCATAAGACAACCAGTCATGTAAAGCAGGGAAATACACAAAATAGCACAAAGAAAAGAGACTCCTTATGGCAGTCCACATAATTACATAAACAGTTCACTGAAAGTTCAATAACTTATCAGTCAAAGGAAACATGACAAGAAATTAAAAAAAAAAAAAAAACAGACATTCAATTGCAAAAAAGATCAAAATGAAAAGGGAACAAAACCAAATGTGTGTATGAAGTATGAACCCAAAGCAGGAAAATCCACAAATTGCTTTACTAGATATGATGAGTTATAATCACTAGCACAGCTTCCATTACAAACTAAAAATTCTAAAAGAAAAAGAAAAGAAAATCAAACACAAACAAATTGAGAATTATATGAAAAACAGAAAACACCTAACAGATGATGGATTATTATAAGAAATCACAACCTCCTTAGAAGAGTAAGGCTGCTTTTAGATGCACGATAGATTTTAGATTGCAATAACTGATTTGATCCAAGTTTACATGGAGTAGATAATCAATCAAAGATATGGAAACAGAATACATTTTAAAACAGATGAACAAAATAAACAGAAATGCAAAAGCAATCAGTGACGATTAACATTTCTAAACTGAAAAACTAAAACTGCAACCATCATTCTCCACTCGGATTCAACTTGCTACCTGCAATCTACTCTACATCCAAGCAAAACCCTAATCCATAAGCTAAAAACTTCAAAAACAACAGCAAATCCAACAAAAAAGATAAAATAAAATCAAGACCATCCAAACACAACCATGCAAAGATGAAGAAAAGAAGATGATAAAAAAAGAGAGAAGGGAAACGGAGGAAAAGAGAGAAACCTCAGCGAAACAAGCGGCAAAAGCGCTGCTTGCGAAAGTTCCAGCGAATGAGATCTGGGTCTTGGGAGGATTGTTGGAATGTGCCGCCATGGATTGAATGAGATGAGTGAAATCGAATGAAGATGGGGAAATAGAGGAAATAAAGAAAGATTGGATGAGAATCTTTCTTTCTTTCTTTCTTTCTTTGGGGGGAATGCAAATGGAAATTTCCACTGTGGAGGAGTGGCTGCTCTGCAATTCCTCGTCACTGGCATTTATTCGTATTCGGAGTGGTGGCGGAAAATGTCTGTTTCCTAGAATGCCCCCCTGCACTGTCTTAAATTACATACTGAGGAAACAAAAACAAGAAAAGCACCCACTAATATAGGGATTTTTTTTTTTTTTAGGGTTTTCAATCTTTTGGCCTGTCTAATCATTTTGAGTCAAAAGAGAAGTTGGATAAATTCTTATAATTTGAAACTTACCACTTCCAAATACAAATCATAATTCTAGATCAATTAAGCTATCTCTTGAAATTTTTAATTAAAAAATATGAATGATCGGCAGGAAAACAAAGATTCTGATGTAGATGAATTGAGTACTAGGCCTAATGATCCTAGCTCTTACGGATTTTTTTTTTTTTTTAATAGTGTTTCAAAGTTTAGTGATTTTATAATTAGACGTCTAATGGGGGGGGGGGGGCATGATCGTTGGATTAAAAAATATCAAATGAACACCGATGCCAATTCGAAGGAATATGCAAGTCAAAGTGTGCCACTGCCACGTCACATCCCCGTGAGATATCAATCGGATTGGTCATTAGTCTACAAGATCGGCCCTGGTCCTCCTTCTTCTTTGAAAGAACAAAAACGGCCTTACACTTACAGAAAGGATTATAACTAAGACAAAACCTTTTCGTCGCCTAGGGGCTAGGGCTAGGGCTAGGTGTGCGGCACTCACTAGTCACTACTCTAGTGTTGTCTCCCTTCTCCTCATGTCCCATGTTATAATAATCCCACGCCCACCCTCTCATTAGGTGAGGGTTCCTTCACAAATGTTCATATTCATTTACGCTAAAACTTATCAAGTTTTTATTTTAAATCATGTTAATTGCACTGAGTCTAAAAATATCAAAGACAAGCTAAGCAACAAGGGTTATGCATAGAATATGGATGCATGGTTTCTCCTTTAAAAAAAAAAAAAAGAAATTTAATCTATTGACTTACGTGGGAATTTATTGTGCATAATCGAACCTTATCATTTGGGCATACTAGAGAAGGCAACTCACATTTAGTTCTGATCTTGTCCTATACTAGATAGAGAATGGTCTTAAAGTCAAAACCACATATTACTAATATTCATTAAACTATGATGCATGCCATAAGGCGATATCAATTTTGTTAATCATAGATGGGGTCTAAATCTAAACACTATTTCTATGGATGATTATCTACATCGTCACCTATTCAACTATCATGTCCGGAGGGTTAGATCCAAGAGATTAAAATGATTAAAGTGGGCCACCTTTTGCATTGATTTGACTAGATCAACTTCTGTTTTTTTTCTTCCAAAAAAGAGATTAAAAAAGAGAGAGAGGGGTTAAAAAAAGGTTGATCCTATCTTACCGTTTCTGAACTTGTCTTTTCTTATAATAAATAGTCATTCATAGATGGCAAATGACAAAAAAGGTTGTCCCGGATTAAATCAAAAGTATTCAGATGCACGGATCCAAATTTAGTCCGGTGTAGATAAGGGCAGAGTTATGATATATAATACACTTAATCCATGATGAAGGCCCATATTCTGGAGTTTAAACTGTTTACAGAAGACATCTTCATCCCAATAACCTTTGGTTGGGTTTTTTTAATGTGGTAGGAAACGGTCCAAACAGGGAGCTGGAGGAATCGGAGTGACCCGCGCCGGTGAATCTGCCCCCGCCTGGTCCCTCCATTCGTCCAAATAGATCTCCCTATTTGTACGGAACAGGGATCCAGATCCATGGTGGAATCCTATTAGTTTATGTACGTACCATCTTACGAGGATATATGGCTGTATGTTAGATGACAACCAAAACAGGGTTTAATTTCTTTAGAAAAGAAAAAATGTCCCTCGTTAAAATACCTTATATTTTGCTGTTGGAAGTCGAAGTCATTCCTTTTTCCTTTCATTTCTCCACTTTCTCCTCCTTGCTTTCTTGTTGGTTCCTGATTACAAGAAAATCTCACTTTTTGGGTCATTCATTACACATGCGGGTCTTTACAAGTCTCTAGAATATCTCGTCAACATACGAGTTTCACTACTCATACTTGAAAGAGGCAGATTTTTTTATACATCACAAGTCTTTACCCGTCCAAATTACATCACCCCCAAAAATAAAATAAAAACATAAAACTGATAGGTTCCTTTTCAAATAGTCTCCATTGCATGGATTGTTATTATAGTAAACAAAATAGAATAGAATAACTCTCCTCCTCAGACGGTAAGGGGCCTCAATGTTTTTGTAATGGAAGTGAATTCCTAAAAGTTGATGTTAAAATGAGTTCCAACCAAAAAAAAATTATTAAGGCAAGAGGAAATGATTTAAAGTGAAGAAGTAGCGACTTTTTGAGAATTTGATTTTACCAAGGGCTCTTTTTTTCATATGAATTTAGGAACATTAAAGATGTGAACAAGACATGTCTTTACTATGTCTTTACTCAGACTTTCCTAAGATTTGATTTCCATCTCCCCCAACTTTCCATAAAAAAAAAAAAGGGAGATTATTTGGTGGTCATTTTTTAATCACCACCTTTTCTTTTAATTTTAACTACTTTTAGAGAACATTTCTTAGAATTCCTAGACACTCAATTCGGTGCAAACAAGCAAGCTCCAAGCATCCATTTTTCCTCTTTAGCTAAAGGGGGCTGATTTACTAAAATAAAGTCTTAGAAAGTACACATGAAAGAAACAAACGAGAATGAGAAAATAGAGATAGATGGCAACAATCATCATATCTCGACCATCCACACTCCGTCCTTTCCGTTCTGCTTATGGGGACAGCTACCATGTCAAAAATATACACTGCTTATACCTGCCCAATCAAAACTTAGATACAGAATGCCATAAAGTTTCAAACACAACGAAAGCATAAATGCACAGCATATATATAACCCCCTAGCTAGACCACAGCGAATGCACTAGATGCACCTGTGAAATGGCGTATTGATCCAAACAAGCTTTTTGAAGCACCAAAATGACTTATCCGGTATACACCTGGAGCCACTGTTTCAGGAATTCTCCACTCAATAGTAGCATGACTGTGAGGACTGAGTAGTTTTGATGGCCTCCACCACTTAAAACGCAGACAAAAGTCGTCGTCATCATAAGCTGGAACCCAATTGCCTGAACTATCTAGCATTTCCACGAGAGCAAATGTACCCTGTGTCAGGAGGTCGTTTCTTGGGCAGGCAGACCAGAAAGTGACTGTTACCATCTCACCCTGTCCGTAAGTAGAATTTTCTGGAACATCAATGCTCATGTCACCAAATTTGATACCTATCGGTGTTGTGTCCACCACAACTGGTGGTAGTAAACTGATTTGCTTGTTAAGAAGATCTGGTGGCTGCAGGCCTGGTTCGATGTCTGGGCCACCAATGAGAGCTGTTGCAAGCTTCTTGAACTCCTGAATGTAGGCACTGAGTGTGTGTGGACCAAACAATGTTGAGGCACCCTGAGAGTTTCAGTGAGATGTCAAAAAACAGACTTTCTCTTTTCCCAAGTGTGCCTTGTGTAAAAAGATGAGGGTCATTTGAATGTAAAACCTGAATTGATGCATGTATTGGTTATTTAAGAGGGAGCTGTTCTGCTATGTATCAGTGGATTCAATGACAAAGGTCAGATTTCACTGGAATCCACTTTTCCACATGTCCCCAAGTAGTACTGCTTACTATTTTATGGACTGTTTGTTTGCATTATAATACATAGGAATTGAATACATGGGAGGTTAAAAATTAAGATCAAAAGTGAATTTTCAAAAAATGAGCTTCATTATTAACCACCCTATGTATTCAATTCCTATGTATTTTAATGCAAACAAACAAGGCCTTAGAATTGATGTGGCAGAGCGCATCCTGTCCGCTGCAAAAGTGGTAACAACCTCAACATGCCCTTGCATTTGTATGTCCAGAATATCTAGTGTGAGGATGCTTGTAGCCAAAATCGCCTATCAGATAGTTCCATCTTCCATGTCAATGTTTTGACATTTCAAAAATTAAGTTGAGGTGGAAAAGGTAGAAAAATAGAAGCTTTATGCGACGAGGTTCCAGTTTTATGCTTCCTACTGTAGTTTTAAATTAACTGAACGAGTATTTGATCCATGCTCAGCAATGGGTTTTTAATCGAGGTGGGAAAGACTGAATTTAATGGCACGCACAATATATATATATATATATATGCATGCCTCTCAACTTGATTTTGAGATGAAATGCATATGACATGAATGACAGCAAGGAAGATTTTTATGGCGAACAAAAGACTTCTGTAAGCAATAAAATTGAGGAATTTCAAAGAATAAAAAATTTCTTGTACTCATAAAAATACGTCACCAAGTACACGTACCTCGTATCTTTGGATCTGGTATTCCTCAAAGGTGGTCACATACTGAGAATATGAGTTTGTCAGCCCAGCAATGACAATATGAACATTGCTGCTGAACTCTCCATTGCCTCCACTGGTCAGTATTGTTTTCACAGCATCACGGAGACGCCTCCCCGCCATTGTAGTGAATTCTGTAAGGAACAGAACAAAATTCCCACAAGGCTTCTTATATCAATGTATCCTACTAGTAGTGGTGGTGGTAGTAGTACTAGTAGAAGCAAAAATGCTCCTCTGAAACAAACAAGAATACATAGGTTTGGAATTATGATCCATAACCTGATGATCTTTAACAGGGGCCATAGTCCATAAAAATGAGTCCCCTTTTCCAGTGATACAGAATGTTGAATAGATGATGCTATCACCACGAATGGAACAAGTGCCAAAATCTCCCAGGATGGAATGGCCTACCCCTTTGAACAGAATGCAAATTGATGATAAAGAAAATACCACAAGGACATGCATCATCACAAAGCATGATGGTTAAGATCTTCCAGTATCAGTGATCACTGGGGCTAGGGTCAATTCACTCCATCCACAGAGAGCCCAATTGGATCAACAATCTAGATTGCAGAATCTAAACCTCACTTTTTATGGACTTGGTGCCTGAGCGCACTGTATATCTCAGGAATGACATGTTTCCCCAAAGATTTCAAGGGATACTAGACTCTGGTAACAAAGCAAAGGAGGGAAAGCTTCTGATTTATGCTAATGCTTCATGTATAGATGATAGCTAATTGAGAAATTGCAATAATTTCATGAAGCATAAAACCATAATTATTTTTTCTTTTTCTTCCTTTTCTTTTCCCCTTTTTTTCCCTTTTTGGTATCTTTGTTCTCTTGAAGGATCAGAAAATCACAGCTTTAAACTATAAATTAAAGGAAACACCTCCAGGAACGCTGAGGATGACCAGTTGCCCTATACGGAGTATCTGAATTGGAAGTATAGAGGGCTGCAGAAAACATGATGCTCGTAAGTAAAACTGATCCGCCACACTTGCCAAAAGTAAAGAGACGCACAAAGTAGATACATATTATTTGTTTTTTCCAATTGATATAATACAGTTTACATTCCACGAAGGCAAGAAAATGAAGATTTTCAAAATGTCAACAAATGAAGGTTCTACCTCTCACAATCCATGAGAGGTACCTCTTAGCAGAACATGACCCATATATAGATAGATATATGACATTTTCTCCTGTGCATTCCGTGTGCACGGTATTACCATGCAAGTTGCATATTATTGTTATTTAAGTAATCTAGAATTAAGGAAGATGGTTCATGATGCAGTTAGAACGTAAAGTTGGGTATGGCTTCTTTGTAGAACAAGACATAACACCCAAAGAGTAGAAACAAAGGGCAACTTGTTACAAACATCTGTCTGAGAGGCTCTTGCTCTACAACTGTTGCATGAGAAAAACCTGCAAGTCGGAAAATATTACGGATCGACATAAGGACAAATGATATAAGATCGTCCCATATACGATTGAAGTACCCTAGCCTAGGGGTACGCTCACCAATTTATAGTGTGCACTGCAGCAATAAAAGGTTAATATACCATTTTTTATTGCATGGTAAGAAGCAACTCACCGCCCAGGCATATGGCTCTTTCATTTCGCCAGTATCAAGTAAAATTGGTTTTGGACGTTGACAATCAATCTGCTCCTTATTTGGTGTCTTCAGTACATCCCGCACCAATCTCCAGAAAGGATTACCCTGACAGAATCAGGTAAAAATTTAATGTCAACTAGATGCAAACTGCCATTTTACAAGGATCATAGAAGCCAAATAATGCTTTCATAAAAGTGTCAGTTACCTTGTCATCTCCTTGTGTGAAATCAAAAGCTCCAGGACCATCGGTGGTGCCGGCAGCAAAGGCAAATCCCATGGCAGCAGGGCACGTTTTGACCAACTCAGGACCTCCTTCACTTGAAGGAATTGAAACTTCAAGATTTGAGAAGTCTAAATAAGTATGATGATAATCAACCTTCCCATGTAATTGCTCAGATGCTTTATTGAACAGTTCCACAGCTTTTCTAAATTGTCTGTCTCCAATGATACGTGTGCTTTCAAATTCATCTGGGTAACTGGAAGACAAACCAAAAGTGACATTCTTAAATCACACACGTAAGCACCTACAAATTACATGATCTGCAACCAATGTGAGAATAGAAGAGTTACATGATCGGCGACCCAAAGATATACATAGAATTCTCCTACGATCAATGGTCCACAGATCATCTAGAAAAGAAAGAAAACTCTGGACATCTGCACAGTTGAAGTGATGAGCCCCACCATGGAAAGGCCATGCTCCAAAAAAAGCCAGAAAATTGGAGATCCCAGCCATCCAATACTTGGCTCTATTTCTAGAATGCGGGCCATTGTCCATTTTCATTCTTAACCATCCATTTCCAAGCCATCTATCAGACAGTTACTATTGTCCCATTGATCATATAGTAGAACCTGACAACCAACCCCATTTTAAGGATTGAATACTTTATGTATCCTTGAGTCCAGTTATCATAAAGTTACTTATCAGCATGCACTTTAGAAATGTAAGCAAGTACAGTGCTGTTACCCTGGGCCACGGCCATAACACAGCTCATTCTTTCCATTGCAAGTACTGTGGTTGAAATCACAAGGTAGTCCAGTGTCTATGCAGAAAGCACCAAGAACATTCGGGCTAACATCTCCACAATTCGATTGACAAATGCAGATATAAATCTTGGTCTGTCAACCTCACTGAGAGCACGCCTAACTCGCTGAGTAGTACTAAGTGACCTTTTGACTGGCCTTCCACCAGTAGCCTGGAAGGAAGCCGCAAGCTCCATCAACTTTTTACCTGTACAACAATCAATTAGTGAGAAAATCTAGTGTTCCCTATTTATCAGTGAGTCAAATATCACACACATGTTACTGATTTTTTTTCCTATGTTGGGTAGGATGTCTGGCCATTTCTTTGTACTCTTCGTTTTCCTGACTTATTTTCAAGTTACAAACTATCATACACATGCCATGAGTTTACAAGATCTGAACCACTCACCCAGCTGAATTTACAGCAAGGAAAAAAAAATATTCCATAAGGAAAAAGAAAGGTATAAAAAAATTAAGGTAATAGGTATATGTCCCATCTGTCCCTCTTTCCCTTTCCTTCTTTTTCTGTCCTTCCCAACAAACAAACCCCCCCCCCCCCCCAATTTGAACACTATCCTCCATTGTAACAGATGATGATAAAAATGCACTTATCAAACTGTTTAAACTTCGAAGCCCAACAATCAGGTGCAAGGATGGTCTATTATAGTGATATTTTGCTAACTGTGATCCATATCATACGCTCCACTACCCCATGATCGGCATGTGGGCTGCACAAACTGTGGTTGATGATGGAACTTTTCAAAAGGTGGGCCATGCCATGGATAGATGGTGGTTGATACATTCCCCCTTACAAAATAAATATGCAGGACATGGACTTTGAATGTGAAGGTATTAACCACTTTGGCCCAACTGTCTGTCAAGCTAATGTTTTGGCTTGTGTTTATTATTTATAAAAATAATGATAACAATAAAACAAAATGAAAAGAATAAACTATAGCAAATTCTTTGTGACCTACATTTTACGTTGCCATTAAACGGTCTGATCCATACACCATGAGTGCAAACTAAAAACTTCATCATCGTCATCAAAACCTTGTCCCAACTATGTTGCGTCAGCTACATGAATTCTATCTATCCTGAGCTAACTCCTCAGGTAGGTTGCACTTCTTTAGATCTATCCTAACCATTCCATCCATGTCCTCTTCAGCCTACAGTTTGGCACTATACTAATAAAATCAAGTGGAGTGAAGTGAAATAAAAAGTATGAATAAAAAATGTAGTGAGTTATGATGGTATTTTGTTTTTAGTTGTTGGGGATAGAATATTGTTGACTTTTGGCATGGGAAATGGAGTTTTTTTTGTCTTTTAGTGAGTAATTGTTGTTGTTTTTTGACTTTTTGTTGGAAAAGTTGGAGAGAGTATGAATAAAATATAAGTGACTTTTTGACATTACTCTACTTGACTTTACAAGTAGAAATACCAAACTAGCCCGGGGTCATAAACTTGTATAGAAAAACTTTTCCTCACCGGCCCATTGTTCGCCTATGTTGGACATGTCCAAAACCATCTCAAACGAGTTTCTCTTAATTTATCACCTATTGATGCTACCTCTAAGTGCTCCCGAATGTGCTCATTTCTGATTGCATCTTTCCTAGCTTTACCACACATCCATCTCAAGATTCTAATTCGTAACTTGTTAAAAAAAATCAATAAAATAAAATGTGCTTTGCTAAAAACAAAAACATTTTTTAAGCACATTCTAATGAATTCAATGAAGAAGTTTGATTTTTATTTTATTTTACTTTATTTATTTATTTATAATATTATTTTTTTGGGAGGGGGTTTGTTGTGCGCACGCGCTAATCATTTGAAAATTTTGAAGTCACATGTTTATTCAGTTAAACAAGTTTCTTCTCTTAAAAAAAGAGAGTTTTTCCAACTCGACTAGTTACTATCATAGATGGGTTATAGCTCAAAGACCACATTCCTGGGATAATTTCAACTGTCCAATTTCTTCCATTACACTCCAGAAAGGGAAGAAAAACTGTCCGATTGGAAAAAAAAGTTTAAGAGAAGGCAAGTGGAAGTTTGAACTTGTATCCTAAATTTCAAATCATTCATTTCCTTCCCTGAAAAGTTACCCAATCAAATGGTTAGAATTTTTTTTTTCGATCAGTCAAATGGTTAGAATTGTGAAGAGTGTGTTTTTAGGCTATCGCCCATTTAATGTAGAGACTGCCAAGTGATTTGCTTAGATTTACTAAAACTATGTCCTGTGCATGGAGAGATTAATAGGCAATGATATTGGTAATTAATTTAAAAAATGTGAAAAAACACTGCAGTCACACAGGATAAGATCTTCATCTGTAAAAAATGAAGCAAAAAACAGAAAGGCAGTGGAACAGGAAAAAAGGAAATTAACTTTATAACATACGGTTTTCATGTGGATCGGGGATTATGCTTGACACTCGTCTTGGAAATCCATTCAATTTACTTGGGGCAGTATGTAATGCATCGGGGTACCTTCTTTCGGATTCTTCAAGAAAACCAATCTGCTCGGACCAGTCCTCCATGAAGCGGGCAGCAGCTCCTTTGTTGTCACCACTTATCAATGAATTTGTACGACTCATAGAAGTTCCATGAGTTGCAAACCAGTTAAAACTACCAATAGGTCCCCATTCATCATCGACAAACTTCAAGAGGGTCATTTCTTTATCAACATTGTACTTATATTGAGACTTTTCCTGAGGAGTATTGTTGATATAAGCACTAGGACTACGGTTTACGCCAGCATCTAGGAGATCACCTGTAAATGACAACTCAAATATTCAATGGAATCTAAAAAATAATGGTGTTGAAAACAGGCGACATTTTCAACAAATCATAAGGCTACTTGGATACAGCTATGATAACGCAACAGAAAGCAGTAATCTCCAAGATGGATAGAAGATAAATTTACAAATGAAATTTGCATAATTATGTTGAAATGAGAATTCCAGCCGCTCGTTATCAGCCAAGATAAATGAACCGAGATAAGAGTCGAGCAAGCAAAGAAACAACAAAAAGGCAAAACAAAACCGAATCATCGCTCACCTTTGTTTATAAAAATTGATCCAGGACGGAGATTTTCATGAGCTTCTATAATACTTTTCTCAATGCCATCAACAATTACATCAAATGACTGGCGCACAAACCCAAGAGATGTTACAATGTACACAATATACTGAAGATAACCCCCAGGCCCTGCATGAGTGTGAATGCCACTAATAGCTACATTCTTTTCATTATACAGGTTTCCATACCTGCCAAAGAGACAACATGAGATTATCCAAAAATGAATGAATGAGGTTAATAATCGTGACATTATTTAAGAAAAAAGAAATTGCATCAGATATGAAGGATAAAGGTAAAATGAGACCGTAGTACAAATTAGGTTAAAGCATTGCATGTACTCTATATTAAAATGAAGTGTGGGGAGGTGAACAACAAGCCAACATGACTCAACCTTCATATGATAGGATGGGGAAACAAGAATTCTAGTGCCGAGAGGCATTACGCATAACTTTAGACATAAAATTTCCACCAAGGTTTTAAAAATCAGACTCGAGGCAACTCAGTCAGTTTAAAGTTGAGTCGACTGCGCCAGCATGGGGTGCAGCCGAATCCAACCAGAACCCTTGGCCCAATAACCTGTAAAAAATGTAAAGAAACCAAAAAAAAAAAAAAAAAAAGGAAAATGTTGTTCTGTGATTCTAGAATTTTAAGACTTGTTATATTTCATTTTTTAATGATGAGTTTAAGTTATAGGTACCTACATTTATATTTCATTCCATGGATGATAAGTGTCACTGATCCAAAAAATCTTGGAACTAAAAGCACTAAAAGTAAAAAAAAATAAAAAAATTTTAAAAGTGGTTTTGATCTTCTACAATCAATGCAAAATGCCCCTAAGAGTCTCCACAACCTTTTTCTAACAGAAACACCAGAAGAAAAGTGTGTCTAGGGCCCAAAACTCATAGGACTCAGCCAACTAGATGACTCGGGTGTGAGTCAATTCAGCACCTGACGATTTTTATGATCATCCAAACTCGGTACAATTGACCAAGAAAAGATGTTGAAAATGCTTGATCATTGACATCTTAGACATGGAAGTTATATGTCTACCAGAAGAAAAATTACAGTAGCTATAGCTATTTTTTTGCTGGTTAGGAAGTAGGCAAATCATAGCCTTCTGATGAAATGCAGACTGATGTACAGAGGCATTTAGACATAAATGATGAATAAAAAAAAGGGTGTTGAAAATTAAAACATGCTGATTGCTGAGATCAAAACTACCTTGCCTTCAATCTCTCAAGCACTTTGATTGTGACGAGTTGTGAAGCCATGCATGCATCGAGATTTACAAATGCAACACGGTGCCCCTGAGGATCTGCCACAATAAATGTTCGAGCTCGCAGCCTAAAGTGAATTCCAGATGCAACCTGTTGGGTATTAGCATATCCCATCATATTGACATCTGCTGCCGGTCCTGTTATGTCATAGCTCCCCAGCCCAATCAAATAATCAGAGTCCGAGAGTGTTCCCTTGCAGCCATGAAGGAAGAAAACAAGGAAAAGGCAGAACCAGGTATTTGCACGTGGGCAATGAATGCCATGGGCAAAGGGAAACAAGAATCCCATTATAACTAGCAAAGTTCCAATAGGCTTCGTTTAATGGTCACTGTATGCATTCATCTGAGAAAAGAAAGAACTTGTGAACGAACATATCCGTCTGATGGAATAAACATTAACCTAAAAAATAAGATTGAAGGACCAAGTGACGAGGAAATAAATCACTAGAAATAACATTTTTCCCCCTAAAATGAATGGTCAACATGCCTACTCAATTAGAGACCAACTAACGAGTTAATGCAAACATTCAGCCTTCTCAATACAGTTTCCACAAAGTCCACCTTGGAAAATTTCTCCATTTGGCATAATAGAACTAAAGGATACCATGTGAAATATATCGAGATTGACTTCAGTACTGATAGCGATAGCTTGTTTGAACGTGCAGATTGTAATATGCATGAGTTCCATGATTCAGAGGTTCAAGCAGTTTATTTGCTGGTTAATGCTCTGTGCATATAAAATCTCCCAGATGAAAATAAAAAAATAAAAAAAATTAATCCAAACACTTATTCGATACGTGACCAGCTCTGAGACGGTTGTAAAACAAAATTGCATACATAATGAATGTATGGATTAACTAAAAATGAAACCTATGTTTGCGTGATTTCCTGTCCATGGATTATCGACAGTTTACTTGTGGTTGTCAATTGTAAAAATGGTTTTGATAGTGGATGCATTTGGTAAAGACAGTTTTCTCTTGCATTCCTAATTTTCTTTTTCTTTCTTTTTGAAACCCAATCCCCATTCTTTTCTTCTTTTTTTTTTTTTTTTTCTCTTTACTTATCTAATACCTACTAGAATCAATCAGGAAAAAAAAGAAAGAAAGAAATCCGAAAAGGCCAATTAGCTAAACACAACCCGAATACTAATCCGATCATCTAGAAATAAATTTAATTCAATCTGCAATCTGTTACTAACAAAGTGCCCGAACAGTCAGGTGATGTCATTTCTTCATTTTGGGTCAAACATGACAAATCATATCCTACGAAGAAGCGGTGGTTCATCAATATCAATTTGATCTCAAGTGTCGGGTAACTCCTGACATCATATATCCAATTCCTGCAACTCCTCGGACGCTCTGATGATTACAAAACCCATACTACTCCACAATATCTTAACAGTAGTCTAAGGGTACATCTAAACACGACTGGGAATTAATAACTACCGACATCATTTTTTTTCTCCGAAAAGGGGGAAAAAGAGAGAAAGAAAACCTCGTCAATTTTCAATACCCTAACCACAGACTTAGATATTTCAGAGTGAGATTGAATTTTGAAGAACCTGCAGCTCTCGAGAGAAGAGACTTCAACTTCATGGATGGATGGATGGATGTGTTTTATAAGAGGAAGTGGTGGTAAGGAAGAATATTGAGTAGGCGTCGTCTGCGTCTCTGGCTTCTTCCGCAAGCATGAAAAGTGTGGGTTGCACAATTGCCAATTGGAGTCGGAGACACGGTGATTAACTGGACTAGAGCTGAGAGTCAGAGGCGCGAATGTTAGGTCAAGCACTTTTTAACAACCCCCTCCATCTATTCATTGCGGGGACGACAATACATCGGCCGAGGACGCAGTTGCGTTGCGGTTGCGGACGGACACTGGTTAAGACATGGCTCGCTGGACTTAAAAAAGCGTGGGAGCCCTGCCTGGCAAGACACCGTGACCGGGCCGCGACACGTACTATAAAACAGTGAGAATGGGGTTCGATGTTGGTTTGTCTTTTGTCTGGGAGCAAAAATCTCTCGCGAGGGAATTGATTATATGTTAAAAATATTTTATACTCTCAATTGTATGAATATTTAAAATAGGCCAATGTTCCTGTGCAGACGCCTCTCACCATTTCAGCTTATGATGAGAGAGGCAGCTTGGGCACCTTTTTATTGGTCGCCCACAAACTTAATAATTTTATTTTTTTAAAAAAATCTTAATTCAACAGTCTAATTCATTTGAATTGAAGAAAACTCAATAGTTCTTAAGTAATTTTGGGGGAGGGTGTTTTCCATGTGTGTGTGAGATTTTGATTATAAGGTGGGCTCTACTAATACTATATTGCTTTCATCGTAATATGGTGAGAGGCACATGCATAAGAAATATTTTCTTTTAAATATAAAACTAAATGAGTCATACAAAAACACTTAAATGGTTATTATTAAATTTTTTATGGTCACATGAGTTGCAAAAAGAAAAAAAAATTATGATGAGAAGCTTAGAAACCACTACTCATTATAATGAGTTTTTTTTTTATTTAAAAAACTGTGCAGCACTTTCACACCTATGCAATGAATTTTCATATAAATATTGCTTCATTTACACACTAATTTTTATGTAGCATATCCATAAAAGGAGTGAAAAAAGGCTGCATAAATGTTAAGCAAGCGTATCATTGCAGGTATAATCGGTGCAGACAAATAACCCACACAACATATTTTAGTTTTTAGTAGGAGAAGTCAGAAAAAATTATTTTTCTACAAGAGAGGGTTGGAACTTTGAAATACTTTTTTCCACAAAAAAGATTAAGGCAGAAAGAGAAATGACTTTTGTAAATGTCATATGAGAAATGCTCTCCTGTAAGCTTCGTGAGGCCCATTTTGGTACACCTTTCATTAGTACAAGCACATTCGCATTATTATCCCCCATGATCTAGTATTAGGCTTAATTTTATTGCCACCATACCTTTTATGCATCATTGGATTGATGCAGAGTAAACTGCATTTTTTTCATATGCAAATCGGCTCGTGGGCCCTACTTAGATGCCCATTAATGTGGGGTACATGAATTAACTTTTAATGCAAATACACATTTAGAAGGAAAAAATGAATATAGATCTGGACATCCAAAGGAAGGGGCTCAGGGAACCCCTTTAATCTCATTGTCACGAGATAAACTTACCCAATGCAGATGTGTATGGGTTTGTGAGTTTTTGATTGGGGAAATAGTCTTGTTGGGTTATATAAACCATGGAAAACCCCTGTAAAAGAAAAAAAAAAAGGTCATATAAAGATTTTCAAAAATATTTTGAGATTATTGGTCCTTCGAATCCTTTTTTCAGATTAGGTAAACATTACGAGCCTCTTTTGAAATTTTCACTGTAATTACTTTTTATCAAACATCAACCAATCTTTCAGGTTTCCTTGCAAAAAATCCCTGGGCTACCCTCCCATTTTGACATTTTCCCGCAACTTCCCTCACCATCGCCGTTGGTTGTGTTACGCCTCATTTCCTGATTAATCGTATGCATTTTCCCTCCCTCCCTCATAAATTCTCCATCATAATCACCTCAACCATTCCCTTTTTGCAATTTTGAGGAAGTTGCAAGGTCGAGTTCCAAGGCAGTGGTTTCTAATTCGAATCGACCCCGAGAAATCTCCTCACTTCAGTTCCAAAGTTACAAGGTATGTATCATATCATTCTCTCTATCCTCTTCACTCGAATTCCCTCATAGATTTGAACAAAAAACATCTTAACTAGTGTCTGATTTCACGCTTTAATACTCAAATATCACCCTGGGCGAGCCCTAGATTCTTTTCTCTGGGTAAATTTCTGTTGAGGAAATAAATTACAAGTGGTGCCCTTTATTTTTTTTCTTCTTGTGATTAAGGTCAGAATCTTAGCTAGATCAGGGCTACAAGTTTCAACTATCTAATGATGTTACACGTGCACAAACACAGGAGATGAAAAAAAAAAAAAAATCAGAGTGGCAAAATTAGGAAAGATAGAATAAAAATTGAGTGTATTTGGGAGTGCCGGATACCATCAATATGTGATAAATGGAGAAAGACTTGTTTGAGATGATTTAGACATGTCCAGTGCACTCTAACAACACAGCACCAGTGAGAAGAAGTTTCTCCAGATTGATGGCCCCTCAGGGAAAAGAGGTAGGCCGAAGAGGATGTGGATGGAGGTAGTATGGATAGATTTGAAGAAGTGTAACAGGTCTAAGGATTTCGCCCAAGATAGACTTAAATGGAAAAATAGAATTCATGTGTAACATAGCTGGTACAAGGCTTTAACGATGTTGATATATTGTATGGCTGTTGTTGTGCCACAAGAGACTCTAATGCTAAATCTCTGCTTAGGCCTAGACTGAAAACAGGGCTTTTTGGAGAGGGTTTTTTTCCCTTCCCTATTGATGGCCACAAAATGTAGAGGGGATTAATAACGAACATATATTTATTGTTAGGATTTTTTGCTTTAAATTATAATGTTTTCATCACTTTGGTTGATCTATTAACAGTTGCTCTTGAAATCTGTTATTTTAGGTTGTGGGTATTTGACTATTATTTAAAGTCACATTGCATCTTAACCGTATAGCTGCGCTTACTGCACTCAAAAACTCACATAGGATGGTTTATCTGGAGTATCGAAATTCTCATTTTGCAATACTTCATTATTGATGGGACACAATCCAATCTGAATTTTTGAAAGAAGCTACCTTATTTGCTGAATTGTTAGCTCAATCCAGGGTGGACAGATAAACATTGTTTATAGGGTCTTCATTATGGGGCTGGATTCTTTTACATTTTTGTGGATGATACTATATGCATGTATTTGGAAATGGTAACGGGTTTTAATTAAAAAGGCGAATTACATGAGAGGAGCCACTAGAATAAAATAATAAAGAACTGGAATGATTCTTGAAGTGTATAACCCTGACTACATTCCTTCCAGCACCCCAAAAATGAGACAGTCATACCAAAGAACTTTTGATGTTACTGAGTTGGTGGATGGTGGGTAGCTTGAGGAAGGAGATGAAGCAGCAGCCCCTGGATGAAGGTGGCTTTGTTTTCCTTTTATACCATGTCCTATTGACAATATTTTAATATATGCCAATATGACACAACTCTCCTCCTTTCCCATAGTTCAGACTGGCACATGGAGTACCAAGCACCAACATTGAAACCGGTCAAAGTGCTCAATTTCTTCTACAGATTATGACTTGTTTTTTAAACAGCTCCAATGCTTTTTGTGGTTTTATATTTTACTTGGAGTAAACTTACAATGGGCAAGTGGACCATTAGCTTGACATGGCAAGCACCACATGTGGGGGTGAGTTTTGTCTGCCAAAAGCCTTCATATGATTTGGATCACTATGGGTGGATTATATGATCAAAACTTTCTCTATAACATTATCTTAATCTGCTGAGTTTTACTGTTTTTGAGTGCATACTGTTGGTGATAATTATCCATCAGCAAGCCTCTCTAACAGAGCTTGGATCATCAGGTAGGAGGCTGGCTGCTGGCCAGATGATTGGCCATTGCTGGTTAAACTGAAAATAGATCTTTTGGTTTGAACATCATAATCTCACGCTCAAGTTTTATTCTCAACAAGCTGTTGATGCGCTGATATGGTGCATGGTTGAATGATGATATCATGACTGATTTGTGCAGGGATGGGTTTGTGGACATTGCTCGAAGGCTTTCTGCTTCTTGCAAATGCTCTGGCTATATTGAACGAGGATCGGTTCCTTGCACCAAGAGGGTGGAGCTTTTCAGAAGTCTCAGGTGGCAAGACAAAATCACTGAAAGGGCAGGTCATAGGCCTCATTTATGCGGTCCAATACTTGAGAGTTCCCCTGATTGCTCTCAATACCCTCACCGTTGTTGTCAAGTTGGTGTCTGGTTGAAGTTTGGACAGGCAATGGATGGCTTTGTGCTATTATGAACATATTGGTTTTTGCGAATGACTGTTAAAACTCTGGTTCAGATTGGTTTCTATAGCTTTTGTGTTTTAATTGCGGCGCCTCCCCTTTTGTCCACCCCCCCCCCCCCCTCACTTTCCATTTTCCAATGCTAATTTTAGAATGCACATGCAATTTCCAAGTCTCCTATTGTTCAAAATGTTATCATATGCTTATAGAGAATTGAAAATTTGCAGACAGCTTGATACTAGAAAAATGACTGTCAAAGCAAAAGCATCTACAGCAAAGCAGGCCTAAACCAATTTTTTTGTTACTGCCTTTTCCCTCCCTCTCTTGGTTGGTCCTTGCCGGCAGGAGCATGTTAAGGTGATCTGAAAAGCTGACTAGTTCGAACCCTATACCTCCTCTGTGGAGGAAATGCAAATTGGCACATTTGTCTAGAAACTGTCGTGGTTTTAGTCTGGTTCAATTACCAACCTTTTTTTATGAAGTACGATCATACCAGAGCACTGAATTCAAATGGAAAGCTGCACCTGCCACAAAACCTATCAAATTAGATAATTCTCTTGCATTATCTTCTGCAAATCATTGGACTCCAATTAGATCAAAATATAAACTAATTTCTCTCACAAACTTGCTCGTAAACAACCTTTATTAGATATCATTAACAGAGAAGTAACAACATTACAAGCATTTCTAGCCTCTACTAGAGAGTCATGCCCATAGAGAGTCATGCCCATAGAGAGTCATGCCCATACAACTTTAGAACTAAACAGAGAGATTCTTTCATGACATGATCATTCGATGGGAATCATGATTTCATTAGTCCTGAAAGCAGGTAACGTCCAAGGAGGATTATACCTCCCCAGCAAGAACTGCCCAACTACCTTGTATCCATCTCTCTCCAAGCTCTTCTTCAACTTCTCCACCCTCTCTTCCACCACCTCATCCGTCGCGACCCCACTAAATCTCACCACCCCATATTTCCTCTCCCCCTCCTCTCTTATCACCACCCTCTCGTCCACGGGCAATGGCGCCTCTTCAACCCTCTTATACTTGTCTGGCAACACAAACTGCATGGTCACCATCATCTCCTTCTTACTGCCTGCTTCTGCAACACTTGCACTGGTGCTCTTAGTGATCACGGGTGCCGTCATGGCGATCTTTTCAGCAGTGGAGTTCAGTGACTGGGTTATGACTGGGGCCGTCATGGCTATCTTTTCGGGTTTCTTGTTTTGGGGTTGGCCGAGAGCACCTATATAATTGGCAAGGATGCTGAATCCTCCATCACGATTGCCGCGGAGCTGCGCCGGGTCGTAGGTAACTTGGGCAACAATGGAGGGGGAGTATTTACGGATCTCGTAGTCAGGAGAGGTGTGGAGAACTTGGTATTTCGGTGTTTCGACACCAATCTTGCCAAAGATAGTGCCCATTTTTTTTCTGAATTTTGATCTAGCTAGTATTGGATTGAGTGATTGTTAGAAGAGGGCTTGGTGTTGTATGTATAGAAGGATAAAGGAGGAGGTCCAAAATGAACTGTGATGAAAAAGCAGGAAACTTTTGTATTTCGAATTACCTTGTATGGGTTTCTTGGTGAGCAAGCTTGGAGTGATTCTCAAACGAGTGGCTGGAATTGTTGGTTAGATTGTGGAGTTGATTACTCCCACGTACAAAAACCAATTCAAGCAATTTCATGGTATCCTATAGGTCAATAGTGATTCTATTTAATGGGTGTGGATCGGGTTAGATTTAATAGTGATTCTACTTTATTAAATTAGAATATGAAAAATTTTTTTTGGAGATTACATTTTTTATCCTATAAAAGCTGTGTGCGCATTCTGAAAGGGGAAGTTACCCAACCCAAAGCCTGAGCCTGCCCTGAAGTTGACTCGATCAAAAAATATGTATATATATATCCTCCCGTAACCCAACCTGACCCTAATATGAACATGTGTGGGTCCACGTTAAAACCCGACCCATTGCATCCTAAGTGGGCCCACAAACTCTGCCACAGTGGTCCACAATTTCACCAGCAGAGGATCAAGTTCCAAGCTCTTTTTAGCTGATAATCCCTTCTCTGTCCCAGATATTTCTACTTATCAAGGCCGTTAAATGGTGGGCCTCACCTACGATTAAGTTTAGTGTAATTGTCACCATTGCTAAAAAAAATAAAATAAAATCTTCCAATCTATTTTTCATGTAAAAAGATATAATAAGACCATTGGTCCATTCCAGTGGTTAGCACTATTTGGACTGTCTGAATCTGAATGGCCCAATCTTTATATCCTCACTCCTCTGTGAGTAATGAGTCGTCACAATCGTTCCATGTTGTGGAAGACATATATCATACATGATACATACATGTGACTATGTGAGTCGTTTTAAAATCACCGCTCCAAAATGTCTGCAATAAAAATTCAAAAACTCCCGCTTTTTTTTTACCCCTCTTCCTCTCTAGTCTCTTCAATCACTATTTAATAATATTTATACGAGAAGTTGGCATTTTGAAGGCTCTCTAATCTCTGTCCTTCTCATTTCTTCTATCTTTTGGGTCATGTAAGAGAAGAGAAGAGAAGAGAAGAGAAGAGAAGATCGATCAAAAGATGGGAAAGGGAAGCAAAGCGAGGAAAACAGATGAAGTAGGGAAGGGAAAGGTGAGCCCTGTCCAAGTAGCCTTGATCGTGGAGCGATACCTCTCAGACAACAGCTATTCAAACACTCTCTCCCATTTCAGATCTGAAGCCTCCCTTATCATCTTTCAAGCCAAGGGCAAGCAGGTTTCTCTTTTTCTTTCTTCTTTTTCCACTTGTCTTTGTTCTCCTTGCTATTGATTTTTATATAAAATTCTTTTCCCATTTGTTGTTTAGCCTCGAAAAAACCAAAAGGGTAGGACATTTCTGAAATTAATTCTGGTTATCAACCTCCCTAAAAGTCACTTTTGGGCTGGGCTTTGGAATTCTGAGAATTTTAGCTTCTTGTTTGCTGGACTGTACTTGAGCATTTTGGAAATCACTTGTCTGGACGACATTTGGAGTATTCATAAGTTCCCCAGAAGAATTTATCTGGGGAGCCCCTTTTTGGCTGAAGCATGATGCTCGGGGAGTTTCCTCCAACTGATTACCTTAATTAGTTGATTAGATGGTTACCTGAAAACAGATGCTCAAGCCAATGGTTGGCATTTGGGGAGACACAAACTACAGGACAGCTGTATGGCTGAGGTTTTTATGTCCATTGATAATGGGGTTTTCTTTGAATGGGTTTCCACTGTTCTCATTCAAGTATGCTTTCGACACAGATGGAGTCCATCTGTCATTGATCCGTGTTGTTCAACTGCTAGTAGTTTTTTATCACCATTTTTCTGAAGACCCAACTATCAAACAGTCTAAGATCATCTGGTTGTGGCTCTGTTGGGGCATTGCCCAACAGAGACTGTGTTTCAAATTTGCACAGGAAGGGCCCATGGCCTCAGCCTCGTGGCAGGTGGACTTCTTTTCTTGAGATATGAGATCTTAACTGTGTCTTACGCTGATGATATAGAGGATTTGGTTTTCTAATCAATAGTTGTCTTTCTGTTTTTGATTTATCTCAGTGCATTTCATTTTCTAAAATATAGAGAACAGTCTTTCTAATTTTAATTCAATGAGGAATTTCCAAGACAAAGTGATTTTAATTTTACTGAACAAGACAAGTGATGCTCTCTCAGAATTATCCCCTGTTTTTAATTTATATAGATGGATAAATGTGTTTACTTCTAATTCTTTGATGTAATCATACAGTTACCAAAGGGTTTATTAAGCTTGGATGCTATGTTGGATGAATACATATGTTTGAAGGGACAAAAGGTTATATTGGATCAAGAGAAAAGCAGGGTGGAGAAGCTGCTGCGTGGTATGCAGAATGTGATGCAGGCTTACAGTATGGGTGAAATCATTTCTCCTCCAATGGCAGCAACTATGACCCCAGCTACTCATACTGGCCCAAGAAATGGACTGCCTGCCATGGGTATTTTCTAGTATCAGTGTAGTTTATCGCTATAGCCGATAAGCATGTGGATTGTGTTGTGTTGAATCAGTCACATCTGCTGAAAATTTCTATAAGAAGGGGAAAAATAATGAATTGGGTTTCTGCCATTCTCAAGATATTTACTGTTTTATCACTGTTATTTTTCTGCAATATATTTTTACTCATAGTAATGTTCCTGATAGAAAGATGATGTACATAGCCATGTTTATCAGGTTGTATGTTAAAACCAAGATCCCAATCTGCAATTTTCTGAGAATGTCTAATTTATTTCAATAAGTAGATTATGAAAAATCAAGATAAAGCTAATTAAAGGTTTTTTAGGACCCACTAGAATGAATTACTAGTTCTAATTTAACCAATCAATGCAGCGGAAATAAACCAATTAGACAAAACTAGCAAATAAATCTACCAAGCAATCACCACAAGAAGGCAGACACAAATTTTACCGTGGAAACCCTTTCCGGGAGAAAAACCACGAACCAGAAATCAAGAGTTCACGAACAGTTTACAAGATATACTCACAGGCTCCTTTACCTCAGTCTGTACCTCGACCTAAGGACCGTAGTTGTTCTTGCACAGAATCCACTAACACGACTTCCACCGTGCACCGTTCTCCTTACTTGATCTCCTCGCACCTTGTCCACCAAAATGATCAATCTTCTACAAGAGAGTAAAAGCAACAAAACCTTTTTAGAGCAGTCCTTTAGAACAATATCTCAAAGGCTCTAGAGAAACAAGAGAATCTCTCTTAGAATATTCTAACCTCAGATCAAGAGAGAATTAACTTCTTGTGTGTCTATTTTGGGTTGAGAGAAACACCCAATAAATAGGCCTAAGTTCGTGCAAGAGACTCCTAGTAATAACCCACTAAGAATTGCAAACCATCTCAAACACTATCATAGAGTCCGGATCAGACTTGCTTATCCTGTCCAAGCTCGCTATAGCGAGCATGAGTCTCGCTATAATGAGACATCATTCTGCCAATTGTTGGTTTGGCTCTGACAGACGACTTTTTTTCTAACAATCTCTCCCTTTTGGCAATTTTTGGACAAAATCCCTTAGGAAAATACAATTTGATCTACCCAAAAGAAAAACCCAAAATACTTTGAATTTTAAAAGAAAAAAAATCAGCTCTGTAGATCATGTATTTCCTTTGCTTGAACTTTCAAATCTTGAATTGCCTTGGCTTGTAAAACTCCCCCTAGCTCCATTCTTCTCCCCCTATTTTTGTCCATAATTTACAAACAAATATTATCATGCAGCTTCTATCAATCTGGATGCAGTAGTTCTCCCTTAATATTGACTCCCCCTCAATATGATCTTCGTATCAACACTGGGGGCTTGATCTTGTAGATCAGGGGTGATGAGGCTTAGGCACATACACTTGTACATTTAAATATTTCAGCAAAGTGTGTACCAATACAGAAGAGATGTCTTCTTTTTTGACCCAGACAGCTTTGGTTTTAATCGGAGACACTACCTTCTGTTTCTTCCATTGCGTTTGATTTGGCAAACTTCGCAGCTTCTTACAATGGGATCGAATGTGTCCTTTAATTCCACAATGATGACAAGTGGGGATTCATTCAGGACGTGACACATTCTGCTTCGTTTGAGCTTTCTTTGCAACACTAACAATAGGATTAGTAATAACTGAATTTTTAACAAAATAATTTTTACCTTTGGCATTTGAAGTGGATGCTCCGTTAGCGTAGCCAATGCCATGCTTGTCAGTGTTTGCCTTTTGACTGCACAAGATGTCATCTAATTTTTTAGACCCGGTATTCATCCTGTTCAATGAAGCTTTAGCAGTGTCTAACTCAGATAGAACTATTTTAAGTCTTTCATTCAGATCAGAATTCTCTGCTTTCAAAGTCTTCATATTAGAATAAAGTAAGTCACACTTTTGTGATTTTGCAGTCAATCGTCAGCCAATCTATTATTTTCATCCTCCAGTTTTTGTACTTTTGCAAGTGAATCTGCAAGTTCAGCTTTCAAGGAGGTATTCTGCTCTTCAGACATTTGCCAATTAATAGCAACTTTTTCATTAATTTTAACCATCTTCATAGTTTTCTTGAAAAGTGTTTCATATTCAGCTTTCCAATCTGGTTCTTCCTTTGACTCAGTATCTTGATCAGTCTCACCTTCAGAAGAAACATGGGCAGCAACAGAACTAGAAGTTGCCATAAAAGCAATAAACTTCCCATTGCCAGTGTCAGACTTGTCAGACTCATGATATTCATCATTCTCATCAGAAGTGTCATCTTCCCAAGTAGTATTCAAGGCCTTCTTTTTAGATTTTTTGTTTCCGCAGTCATTAGCAATAGCAATGTGTCCATAGCCTTGACATTCATAACATTGAATCCTTTTAAAAGATTTCTTCTTTCCAGAATTTTTAGGGATCTTCATATTGATTTTCTGCCCTTTCATAAAAAGCTTGAATTGCTTTATGAACTGTATAGCAACTTGGGGATCAATTTCCTCGGAATCTGAATCTGAATCACTTGCAGTGATTCATTGGACGCTTTCTTGGATGATTCCTTGGATGTTTTCAAAGCAATACCTTGAGATTTTGTCTTCTCATTAGACCTAAGTTTGCTTCAAAAGTTTGAAGGTTGCCAACCAACTCCTCAACTTTGAGCGTATTCAGATTTTTATTTTCCTCTATGGCCACAACCTTTCCATCAAACCTTTCTGCGAGAGACCTCAAATTTTTTTTAACAATTCTGTTTTTAGGAATTGGTTCTCCCAAGGTAAAGTTATCATTCACAATTGCATTCAGCTTCGAATTGAAATCATCAAAAGTTTCATCATCTTCCATCTTTATGGTTTCGAAAGCTGTATATAATTTTTGAAGTTTCGACTGTTTGACGGTGTCAGTCCCTTCATGTACAGTTTGTAGAATATCCCAAGCTTCTTTTGCAGTAATGCATGCAGAAATTTTACGAAACTCAAACATATTAACTCCATTATAAATATCATTCAAGGCCCTAGAGTTACAAGTGGCAGCGAACTCTTCTTCCTTAGTCCACTTATCTTCATGTTTGAGATCAGTTACCCCATCAGTAGTAATAGTAGGCAAGGAATAGCCATTTTCAACAGATTTATAAACTTTCAGATCTATGGCTTTCAAGTAGGCAACCATCATGACTTTTTAATAAGCATAATTGCTACCATCCAACAGAGGAAGCTTATTGGTTAAAGTGCCTTCGCGGTATATATCCATTCTAGCAATATTTGGATCAACACAATAAAATAATGTAACCCGCTTTGATACCAATTGAAGGTTTTTTAGGACCCACTAGAATGAATTACTAGTTCTAATTTAACCAATCAATGCAGCGGAAATAAACCAATTAGACAGAACTAGCAAATAAATCTACCAAGCAATCACCACAAGAAGGCAGACACAAATTTTACCGTGGAAACCCTTTCCGGGAGAAAAACCACGAACTAGAAATCAATAGTTCACGAACAGTTTATAAGATATACTCACAGGCTCCTTTACCTTAGTCTGTACCTCGACCTAAGGACCATAGTTGTTCTTGCACAGAATCCACTAACACGACTTCTACCGTACACCGTTCTCTTTACTTGATCTCCTCGCACCTTGTCCACCAAGATGATCAATCTTCTACAAGAGAGTAAAAGCAACAAAACCTTCTAGAGCAGCCTAGAAGCAACAAAACCTTCTAGAGCAGCCCTCCAGAACAATCTCTCAATGGCTATAGAGAAACAAGAGAATCTCTCTTAGAATATTCTAACCTCAGATCAAGAGAGAATTAACTTCTTGTGTGTCTACTTTGGGTTGAGAGAAACACCCAATAAATAGGCACATCATTCTGCCAACTGTTGGTTTGGCTCTGACAGACGACTTCTTTTCTAACACTAATCTTGCATTAAGAGATAATAGAATAATGATGTTCTAAAGCGTGTTTTATGCAGTGGTTACTAATGGATTGTGGGTTACACAGTAACATAATCCTTGTTTTTTGGTATTTTTGGGTAGATTTGTGGACATGGTCATAAACAACATCAAGTGAACTTAGATATGAATATGATAAAGTGGATGAAAGAGGTTAACATTTTATCATTTCCAGACGTGCAAAATGTTAGATTTAATGCAATCTATTACTCAATCACAGGATCAAATTGATTGGGTCGGATCTAAATAACATGAGGCATAAAACTGAATAAACACACATACCTGGATCTATGGCTATGAGCCTATGACGGTGTGATGAAGAGGTACTCGCGTGGGTTTTACAACTCACTTCTACCAATACTGGTGGGTAGCCAAGCAATCCAATCTTGAAGTGAAGCAAGTTACCCTAGACGTGTATATTTATAGGTTTCTCATATAGTTCCCAGCATGAAACTTCTAATTTAAGCGGGACTCTTCCTCTAATTACCAACTTGAGTAGGAAGCAACCATTACTTTCCAAGTCCATTAACTTTCTGAAGAAAGAACAAAAGAGAGGAGTCCTAATGTAATGGCCGACCAAGGTGGGACCCACACATGGGCATGTGGTCAAGTGGACCACACGGCCCACTAATTATAACACAAAAGGTTTCCATACTGTCACTGTTTTCAGATCTTTCTGAAATAACAAAGACAATTTATGCATCCAATGAATATGTAGCTCTTTTATGATGAGTAGGCTCCATTTGCATTTTTAACACATCATCAGCCGTGGAAATGGTTTAACAATTGCCCAAAACTCTCTATGCAGATTGCAGAGTTTTTGTCTTTGGATTTGGTGTGTAAATCCATTTACAAGTTGCATCCTAAGCTAAAGTGCAATATATGAATTAATGCATGAAACTTGAGCATAAAAATTATAGTTTCAATGAGGATTGTTTCTTCACTCAAATTTTGTACATTCTTTAAATTGTTATCTTGCATGGATATTTTGACAAGTTTCAACAAATGTCAATGTCCAAGTTAGATAGATGACATAGATGAAAATCACTTGTTTTCATGATCTGTCAACAGGGAATCCCAGTTACAACACCCCTACAGCTAGTTTGGCACCCATGCTTCCCTCGCCTGTTTTGGAGTCTATCAACTACTCAACTCCAATTGCTAACCTTCCATTTAATAACAAGAGAAAAGCTTCTAGGCTTGTATCTGATGGCTCACCAGCTGTAAAGAATTCTTGTATGCAGTTAACCGCCAACCCACCATTGACAACTGAAGGTAAAAGATCATGAATTTCTGTGACATGCATGGAGGGATGTATGACATTGCATATTCATTCTAAGCTATTTGCTCAAACAATTTCTCACTTCGTTAATTCTTGCAGGTCCTGAGATACCCTCAAAAGCAACTAACACAATCACAAACTGTCAAACTGTTAGGCAGTTTTTTGCTGTTCAATCAACATCTAGTACTCACACTGCTGTTCATGGATCATCTGTTGCAAAGAGCCTATTCAAACAGTCTCATCAATCTCAAACTCCTTGTCCCAAGACCCCACCACTGGCACTACCCTCTCAAAGTGACAAATCAGTTTCTCCACTGGAAAGATCGTCTTTAGTTCATTCTACTAATAGTAGTACATCTCAAGAGAACACAGCCCGCTGTCATATTATTTCTTCTGAGACATTTGTCAGGAGCCCTATTAAATGTACAAACTGCTATTCCACTGATGGGAGGCACAGTGTTTTGTGCTCACCGAAATTGAGTCAACAGAGGCTGAACAAGAGAGAACACATAAAAGGCAGATTGGATTTCAATGATTTGAATATGCCTATGGGCTTAGAAAATGTGAATGTTTCCTCATTGGACACTGTTGATGAAATGTCTGAGATCTTTGACATTGATCTTTCTACTTTTGATGTTTTGGGCACAGATTTCTCCCTCTCTGAACTGTTAGACATTGATCTTGAGAGTGAAGAAACATGTCCTTCCTTTCAACAACCAGTTGATCCCTCCATTGATTTAAACACAGGGTGATTGTTGTTTTATTTTCATTATGTTGCCCATCGTCCACTTTCTCAATTTTCTTTTAAGTTGTGCTTCATCTGGTTGCTGCCTCCCTACACACCATTACCTCCCCATTTTGGAGATCCAAATCATATGCATCTAGCTTTATTGTGGATGGGAGTTTCTATAATGGATGGTCCTAGCCTCCTATTTTGCATTCATTAAATGCAGGCCATTCTTATAACTTTATAATTGTTCATTTCAACCTGCCAATTGGATAGCTAGGATCATCAGGTCGGGGGACATTAACTCACGCCTATCTGCTGATTGGCATGCCAGATGAAGAGATTCAGATTGCTGAAAGCTAGGCCCAGCCTCTGTGATTTTCAGTTTCACATTCTTCCTTTTCTTTCGCACTTCTAAGTCTATATGGACCAATTACAGGTCCAAACATGAATCAGGAAATGGAGGTTCAGACTCAATTCAAGCTTCATCTGAGCCTTCTTCAAGTGCAAAAGCAGTTCTTTGTGAAAGGGACACTAACAGACAAGGTGATTAACTCATTCTTTCATCAAAATGTTGAATAATTGTAAGTCCTAACTACGTTCTCGATGAATCTTTAATCTTTTTACCTGTTGGCTCCTTCTAACAGGCCCGGATTCTCTCACATTGGTGAAATCAGTTACACAAAGCATCAAAATTGTTAGCCCTGGTAATTTCACTATCTTGAGGTTGATGTTTATCATATAGCAATTGTTTTCCAACATCTTGGTGGAGTGGATGGATATCTGTGCACACGCTATCTGTGCCAATGTGCACTTAAAGAAAATTTGAAGAAAAAGAACATAAACTGTGGTTTCTGTTAAGGCAAACGCTTCAAGTGCCATCACGTCTGCTGATGCTTTCAATTTCTAGCCCACCTCAAATGTGAATGGAATTGGATAGCCATCTATCACTGGTTGCAGATTTTGATACATCCAAATCTCCTATTTCCATTTTATGGACATGCTTGCTTGTTTAACTGTTGGACGATTACTGAAAACTTGATTTGAATGGAATGGCAGTGAAAAATAGATGCAGCTCTTCATCAGAAAAAGAGAATTGACGGACAAAAGAGTGACTCATTACCAACTGATGTTATCTTTTGATGGGTTCATAGTGGTTTAATCGTCCATACATGACTGTAGATGTTGCTATTCAAAGTTCTCACAAATTTATTACTCTTTGGACATCATTCCAGTAGCATGACCACCATCTTATGTTGTTATTATTATTTTTCAAATTTCCCCTTTGTATCTAACAATTTGTAAGCTTAATGATGACACTGTATTTGAAGATTGATGCTGATTGGTTCTATGCTTTTCATTTTATAGATGGAAACAGTAGAGCATTTGACCCAATGGTGCCATGATAAATGTGATTTGAAGTGTATTGCCCTGTGTTTTCTATGAACTTGAAGTCCCAACATGCAACTTGCAGAATTGCATTTATTTTGTTAGTGCACAACTAATTATAGTTTCCATGTCCATTCCGCCAGTTTGGCACTTTACTTTTAAAATCAAGTGGAGTAGAGTGAAATAAAAAGTATGAATAAAAAATGTAGTGGGTTATGATGGTATTTTATTTTTAGTTGTTGGGGATAGAATATTGTTGACTTTTGGTATGGGAAATGAAGTTTTTTTGTCTTTTAGTGAGTAATTGTTGTTGCTTTTTGACTTTTTGTTGGAAAAGTTGGAGAAAGTATGAATAAAATATAAGTGACCTTTTGACATTACTTTACAAGTAGAAATACCAAACTAGCTTAATGGACCATGGAACTCTAGACTTGAACCTGTACTCTTTCGATCCCTAACCAGCTGAGCTACAGCCGGTATAGCTTGCACATGTATTGGTTCAAATGAGGCACATGATTTTTTAGGATATGGTGGATAAAATAAATGACCATACTTACCTTCCTCTACAACAAGGGCCTTAAATTTCTATTTTTTTTTTCTATGAAAAATGTCTCATTTATTTGGATACACCTTCCTGTTATGGGCTGCATTGTGGGTCCCACCTTTTACAATGCTAGCTGTTTGGCCACATCTCCACCTGTAAATAGGTGATGTTTTGAGTATCACTTTGATGGGACTGATATTAGCCATCGGAATGAATAATGCTGAGAGGTTTGATTCTTTCTGTTGTGTAATTTTAGAAGATTTGAGAAGGGTTGTAATTTGTTTGCATTTGGATAAAATGTATTTGTTGATATGAATGGAAATTGGGAAGTGGAGTCATTTTGCAAAGGAGGAAAAAAAAAAAAAAAATCTATGAGAAGCTTTTCTGCTGCAAGCATGGCCTGAATATTAATAATGAGGTTGAGGTTTTTGGTAATTTGATTTACTATTATGTGATTGTCCTATTCTCCTTTTTTATTTTTTATTTTTGATAATCTCAGCATAATTATTAACATTCAGTCCATAAGAGCTGTCTACTATTCAAGCCCATTTACACTTGGAATATGGTCCCTTGTTCTGAAGGTGTGGTTTTGATTTTCATGAAAAGCACTTGCATGAATTCAGGTAAGGTGTCCATGTGACCTTTATCTCTAAGATGCTTTATTATGCATTTTGCGACTGCATTCCTGTTTCATTTTTCACTTCACACTGGGCAGAGATGTACATGAAATTTCTTTTTATAATACAACAATTAAGACTGTAAAATTGATAAACAAAATTGTACCCCCAAACCAAATTTTGTGAGTGATGCCTTGCGTGAGCTTTTATAAACTCAAATTTCAAATGTATTTGCAATCTAATGGGAATTACATTGTTTTAATTTACCAAATTACATCTTTTGGCTATAGGAAACTTCACGCCAAATACTTCTCCAACTTCTCCACTTCCTCCACGCTTCCAATGAAAAGAGGAACCCGCTGGTGAATCTGCCATGGCGTAAAAATAACAATAAAAATTAACATGTGCTTACAGAGGATGAAAAAAGTTAAATCCCATTGATGAACTTCTATTCATATATTCAGTAGGAAAGCATAAATCATATGAAAAACCTGTGACTGAAACATGCAAGTTGGTGCAAGTGAGACTGAAATCAGTCAAGGGTACTTGGACATGCAAAAATATATATATATATATATATATTCTTTTTATGTAGCTTTTACTGGTGAGGGCAGTTGGTCTTCTTATGTTCTGTCTAATTGAAACTCAGAGAATATTATAGTCATTCAAAAAAAAAAAAAGAATGCAGAGATTTCATTACTTTGAAGCAGTATAGCATAATCATTAAGTGATTGTAGCAATGCTAGTTTTACTCATTAAAGTGAAAAATTAGTGCTTATATGATATAAATCTCATACCTGCTCTGGTTGAATATCAAGTACTCTCTTGTGCCCATCAGAACCTTTCCCACCAGCTTGCTCCACTAGGTAGCTCATGGGTGCACACTCATACAGGAGTCTCAATTTCCCATTCTTGCTCTTCTTATCTCTTGGGTACCCATAAATGCCACCATAGAGCAAAGTTCGATGGAAATCACCCACCAAGCTGCCAATGTACCGGGCCGAGTATGGCTTGCCAGAGGGGCCAGGGTCCTTGAGATCATCCATGTACTTCCTCAGCTTCTCATCCCAGAGCAGATAGTTGCCTTCATTGAATGAATATATCTTACCTGCCTTTGGTATTTTGATGTTCTCTTGGGTTAACACAAACTCACCGTACATGGGATCAAGGGTGAATGAGAAGACACCTTTGCCAATGGAGAGGACGAAGATCACAGAGCTGGAGTACATGCAGTAGCCTGCTGCCAATAGGTTGCTACCAGGTTGGCAAACATTGATAACACACCTCTGTTCCATCTGGTCAAGCTGTGGCATAGCCATTTTGTCAATTGAGTAAGAAGATTGAGGATGACATAGAAAAGGAGCCATTCACATCCCTTAGAGCAGATTTTCTTATAGATGATGGATAGTTGACTGTTAGCAAGTGTATAATCCAAGCACCAAAGGTTGGTGCTTGAACAAGCACTACTATCAAATAACAGAGCACTTGGCCTTAAATCTTGAGTCAAGCCAATGGACCATGACCCAACAATCAGACAGACCTATTGAACGGTCCTAATGATATGGAAACGGACTTTACTGCAGACCAACGGCCATTAACATTGGTTGATCACCTGAAAGCAAGATTTGGATGAGATATCCAATGTTTAAACTTCTAGGATATTCATGTTTCAAGAGATTGCCCAGTGTTAGATGGTCCAACAAACTGACTCAATGTCAATGGTATGTAATGTGCACTGATACTGAATAGAGATCTACAAGGTCTATTTTATATGCATGGTTATCACTTATCACTCTGTGATCTCTCTATTAAATGACCAAAGCAATTGGCTTAAGCTCGTGTGGTAATAGACTTATTGGTTGAGAATTGAGATATTATGTAACTGTTGGGTGATTTCAACCATCAAGAAGAATTTTACCGTTGCATCGTCACCAATGTCTGCGAGGCACTCGTCGTTGGGGCTGTAAATTCCGAAGATGGACCCAGTGGATACTGCTGCATCAATGTTGGATGATCCATCAAGTGGGTCGAAAACCACAATATAGTTGCCGGAGTAACTCTCCTCCACTGCAACGGGCACATCCTCTTCTTCCGATGCGATGATACCTGTTCGTCCACTTGATCTAAGGCAATTAGAGAACACCTGCATATGTAATTAATTGAATGAACATGACCATGACCACTTGTTGAATTGAATTGGTGAGACACTGACTGTTAGCGATATTAAGATGAGAGTTTGAATTTGAAATAGGTGGGTAGAACTTTGAACAGTTTGATTTGAATTTTTAATTTTACACTCATTTCCTTTTCTTTTGTATTACTCATAAGAAAGACTGAATTTCATGAGCTCAAGCCTTTCAGAGTTTCCACACTAACCTCATTGGAGACAACATCGAGCTTCTTCTGATCCTCACCTTGCACGTTTACTGCACCTTGAACGCCCGTCATGTTGGAAATGCCGGCTCTTTGGACCAGAGACGCTATTTGTTTGCATGCCATGGATATACTGGATAGGACAATGGTCAGCTCTGCATCGATATCTCCTGCTTGTTCTTGCTTCAATAGCCAGCTTGTTAGCGTTTGGATCTGGTAACCACTCTTCTTCTTGGTTTCTACTTCTGATGATGTATCAACTGCGGCACACCGGACACTACCTGTGCGCCTGCCACAGTAAAGAGTGGTCTTGTTATCATTGTCAAGAGGAGATGATGAGAGGGCCTTCTTAGACCCTGCTGTGACATCGATGATGTGTAAAGTTGATCGGCGGTGGATGGCCGAGCCGGTGCTGGGGAGGAGGAGATGTGAGGATGTTGGAATTGCAGTCACCATGGTTGTGTTTTCCAAAGTTAGCTAAGATGTGCGTTCATGTTCTGTGGTTCTTTGCCTTCTCTTCTTCTCTTTCACAACACACATACCAATGATAGAGAGGCAGAGGGTGAAACTTGGGAGGCTTTGTTTTCCGATTTTACATGTGTATGGACTATGGGTGGCTATTGGGTAGTGGGGAGATTTGGGTTGAGCTTGTAAGGCTAGTAATGTTTTCAGTTTTTAGTGGGGCTCACTTATCCTTGTCCCTCTGTTCATTGACAAGTGAGTGATCCTGGTTGGTTGGTTCCTCCCCCATCTTGAGGATTATTACTTTGGAGTTTGGACCTTTCAATACAAGCAATGCCAAAGAGTGCTTAGCATGGCCTCCACTTGCTAATCTGATGACACTAGTTCATAACTTATAATATAAGCATGCCCATCTACTACTTAAGGCACCAACTGATGCCGGTTATAATGACCCTTCTGTTTGGATTTAAATCTTGGAACGTTCTTGTATCTTGCATACTATATCTTTCTTCTCCGCCTTGAGATTTGCAAATGGAAACTTTCCTAATTTCTAAATTCCCATCTGGTCATGTGATTTATACGATGGATCTGGCTGTGGATGGTTGATTCCTCAGCGGACTGAGGTGAAAAGGGGTTAACAGGGATGGATCAAGTGTGGATGTGTATAGAGAGATCACAGTGGGCTTCTAACACTTACTTGGGCAAATCAAACACTAAACAACAGGCACTTACGGCTGTCAAAGGGCCGGGCCGGGCTTAGCCTGGGGTTGTCTTAGGCCTACCCTCACTATATATATATATGGCCGGGCTTGAGGGGGCCAAAGCCCCGGAGGGCCTGCACTATTTACGCCCTGATGGCCTCAAAACAAGAAAACTATTTTTTTTTTTTTAAATATTCTTACCAAAATCTGAGTGTTTTTTAGCATTATTTTGTCTAACCTCAATTGCAAAGGAACCATTAAGAAAAACATCCGGAGAATAAAAGTTGTCTCTAAAAACCTTCTTTTATCAGATAAAGTCATATAATGCTTTGGTGACTTGGATTATAGACTTATGATTTTATTTATTTTGTCAAAGAAGGAAAATGGTTAAAGAGCATGATCTATTTCATACCTTTAATATGACTTTCTTATGAATTTCTGCATATGAAATCATTCCAGCAATGTCTCACTCACATACCTTTTATCAGTTGGCATTTTCTTTAATTAAACACTGATCTGACTATTACGCATTCTTGGATTTCAGTCATAAAAATAAATGCACTTAAAAAATACTATTAGTTTAGACTTTTAAGAATTGAGAGTTATAATTATCTAATTAAAAGGATATTTGGATCACCCCATATCCTTAAAGTTCCATGTACATACAAAGTACCGCTATGAATTTGTTGACATCCCAAGCAATTCTATAGAGGAAAAAGTGTATCATTATTAATAGGAAAGAGTACACCCCCTTTTACATTAACAAGGATTTATAAAAATAATATAAAAGGCTTAAATAAGAAGCAGTAAAACTAAAAGAAAGGGATTAAAAGCAACCGTGCAACACTTATTAATTATGTATTAAGTACAATACATAATTTAAATAATTAAATACAGATGAAATGAACCAAAGTACGTATGTATGTATGGATTTGTAGGACATTTTTTAATGGGTAGGTGGGTATGAAATTGCCTTCATATTCCCCTATTATTACTAAGTGACTATGATAAGGGCATTTTAGTGTATATTTATATACATATAATATGAAATAAATAAACGTAGGAGTGCCAGGGCCAGGTCTGGGCTAGTACTGTCCAAGCCTGACCCTCTAACAAAAGCCCTCATTTTAAGACCTTTTTGAGGGCCGAGCCCTCTTATCTCAGGACCAAATTGACAGGCCTACAAGAACTTCTTATTTGGGCTGGACTGTGCGCTAGGCTCCGGGCTGTCTATCACTTAATCTCAATACTAATTTCTAAATAACCGGCCTAGATACAGGTCCAGGACCGGCCCAAGTACCAATTCCCAAGGCTCGAGCTTGACCCAAAGTAAGCTGGACAAGAGTCTGGCCTGGTCCATCAGCACCCCTAGACTCAGCCTGAGTCTTTCCGCAAGGAGCCCATCACCTGCCATTAAAGGTAGCAAGAAGAATTTTTACCAAAAAAAAAAAAGAGATAAAAGTACTATCTAAATCACAAAATCGCCCTCATGGCAAAGACTAAAAATTGACACTGTAAGTCAGCACAGCATCTCAAACACTTGCATTGCGATTAAGCGGTTTTGTGACACTGTCTCGTTGGATCTACTCCAAATTGCAATAGAAGGAAGTATAGCCATCCGTTGGAATGCAAAACTATTAAATAACAAGTGAAACACCACAAAATTTTCGATTGATACAGGGCACTGGCACTGATTTTTGACCGTCGATCAAAATTACGTGTACAAGTTTGTGATGGATCCAGTTGCTTGCAATTAGAGGACTGGGATACATTTTTACGACTATGGAATCAATAAAAGGTGTGATGTAGCTTTGTTTTCGTGTGTTGCAAATAAAGGCAGATGTGGGTAATATATCCTTAACGTATATTGTGTGAAAGGCATCAATCATTATTCATCCTTGGTAGGCACAGCCCAGATCCTCTGAGGCTTTAGACTTGAAAAAAAAAAAAAAAAAAAAATAAAAAAATCATAAGTTGAAGGAATAGAACTCCGTATTGGGGCCCATTATTGGAAATCTAAACATACCAAAAGAAATGTCGTCCCAATTTATGATACGCCTCTAAATTCTTCTTCAACCAGAGTTGATCCCACTATATGATCTATTTTTGATAAAGAAAAACATGGTTAATGAATGTACGTTGGATTGTGTTATTCACGTTTTCGGTCGGTCAAATGGTTAATCTTCCGTCGTGATCAACTCTTCTCGAAAGTACAACTGGAGGATATCCAAGACTTGGATGTGAATCAATAGACGGGCTCCTAGCTTTGTGGAGTTCCACTCCTTCCAAGTTAGGATTTCTCTATCTTCAAGCCTCACAGGATCTGGATTAAATGATCAGTGATTGGACCCGTGTGGTTGAATATCCTTCCCTTACTGCTGATCTCTTTGATTCATTACACGTGGGCAATCAAACAGTTGTTGATATACTTGACTTGGCTAGCTAATTGGAATTTACCTTGTAGATGACTTTGGTTTGTGCCCCACTTTGTTGGCAAAGTACATTTACCCTAACAGTTATTCTTAAAATCTCAGTATTCATTCAGGATGTAGCGTTTGATGGGATTATTGGTACTGAAGAGGAAGGGTTGTACTTGTATATTTGTTATCTATAAGGAGTGAAACTTGGAAATTGAATTAATCAGAGTACCAGTGAGATAAAAAGAAGAGATTTCCTAATAAATGGTGGAGACAGAACCAATTATCACCGAGAAAAATATGGATTTATTGTCTGGACATTTTGCAAGTCTTGATTTTTAAAAAGTTGGGCAGAATCTAATTTGTGTAAGATCACACAAACACAATCCAAGGTGTGTGCTAAAGTTGGACCTCAAATAAATGCACCGGTTACACGCGTGAGACTTCCAAACATAGACATTTAAAACAGCCGGAAAAACCATAACGCTTCCTTTCCGACAAAGATGGGCATAAATTCAAAGGCATTTGTGTCGTTGCACAAAACAAAGAGCTCTTTCTCTCTCTTGTATGCCATCATTACACTCATCTATATAAACCCATTGAAGCCCGACCTCGTTTTCTCCCAAAACTCATTCCATTTCCCAATCCCCCACGAGCCCAAGATCACACATTGCAACAAAACAGTGAGAAAGAGAGAGATCCCCATGGCCTCTTCTCCCTTTCCCAAAGAAACCTTGACCCTCCTATTTGCACTCTTCCTCCTCGTCCATGCCACCTTTGGTACTCTCTTTTCCTTATGTTTTTTCTTTCATTCGTTATTCTTTGCCATCATTTGCCTTTTTTTTTTTTTTCTCATATTGTTTGATTGATCGATCATTTATTTACAAAAAGACGAGAGAAAGTGAGAATTTTTTTCTTCTTTAGATGTAACTCTACCTCTTATATCCACATACAACACGTATCCTTAACCAGCTGACCAACAGCTAGGAATGAGAGATGTAGAATTATTTATATTGGTGTATGTGTTTATACTTTATATAGGTACGTTAATTTGCGAGAACTTGCCACAAGAGCTTTGCGCCTTCTCAATTTCGTCAAATGGAAAGCGTTGTCTATTAGAAAACTATACCGGAGAAAATGGAAAGGTGAGGTACCAATGCCGGACGTCGGATGTAGATGTGGAGAGGATGACGAACTATATCGAGAAGGAGGAGTGTGTGAAGGCATGTGGCGCGGATCGCAAAGCGGTGGGAATTTCCTCAGATTCCCTCATGGAGCCACAATTTACTGCCAAGCTATGCTCCCCCAGTTGTTTTCAAAATTGTCCTAACATCATTGATCTCTACTTCAATCTCGCAGCGGGAGAAGGTAAATACCATTGAATACAACATCTATGCTTACTCTTGCTTAATTTCGTTTTGGATTTTTTCCCAAGAAAGATCCCCGGCCGCTTATAAGGTACCCTATATAATCTATGTTTCTATGTTTTGATGGGATTGTACCAAACTACGTACCGCCTCTCTTAATAGAGGACGTTAATATCTATCCATTATCAACTTAGCTACAGCCCCTAATTAACTTTTTTAGAGACTTTTTGATGAAGGTCCTAATTAAATTCTCTTTTTAACAAGATTTTTTTTTAAATTCTTACAATCAAATAGGCCCTTATTATTATTGATATTATTAAATGTGACATTTGGTTGTTGTGGAATTTGAAATGCAGGGGTTTTTCTGCCAGATCTCTGCGAGATTCAACGTTCAAATCCTCATCGTGCAATGGCTGAGCTTTTGAGCTCCGGGTTGGCGCTCGGTCCTGCTTCAAGTGACCCATCGTTCAGTATGGTGGCTGCACCCCCGATTTCTATATAATTTGGGCATTTTGATTTTCATTGTTCTTTTCCTTCTAAGAGATTATAATGTACATGAATGAATACATGATGACCGAGGAATAATCAGTATAAAGTATAGAGACGGGGAATTTGGGTAATGATTTGTTTGGGCTTTGGTGAGCTTAATTATCTGTGATCACTATAAAGTAATTATTCTTCCAACATAGTTAATAGTATGCGTTGAAACGTTAGAGTCGCCTAATTTCTCTCTCTCCACATGCATCAATAAGCATGAATGCTATGCTTACTTGAAATGGTTGATATCTCTTCTCCACTCATTTAAAAGCTTAAATAGAATCATCAATATATAAGAAATGTACAAATGAAAAGGGAAATATATTTTTTTTTTTTTCGTTTTTTGAATGGTGAGCGGTGTTCATTCAAAAAGAGGCAAATATACAATAAGGCAGGATCATCTGGTAAAGATCCTCCAAAGGGGCAGCACCCATTAAACAATTAAAAGATAATAGCTAAAAAAAAAAAACAGGTGGAAGGAAAGTAGGAAACGACTTGAAAATAGGCATTGAAAAGGGAAAGATTTCTAATAAGGAAAGGATATTATTGGAAAATCTATCTTGACCATCCAATGATGGGCCGACAATAGAAAAGAGTGAATCAGACATCAAGTGAATATATAGCTTGGGACGATTTAAATTGGCTTGTAGAAATGGCTAGTGTAACTGGGCGTTTTCATTTTTTTTTTTTGCCAGGGTATGCTATCCATGTAGTTGATGTAAGACGATTACAGACGATCCACAATGTCGACCCCATAAATCACTCACTCACATCCAAAGACCTAGCAATATACACTTGAACATTTCTTTTATTGACCAATATTAATATAAAGAGATCTTTTCCATTAATCCTATTACATATAGAACTGAAGAGTCAAGATCTTCCTTCCATTCTAGGAGAAGTCAGGAACAACCGCCATTGACCCCCGGATCTAATGTATCTCATGTAGGATGTGCCTGGGCCGGGCCAGGCCAAGCCCAGTGACACTGTTGAATTTGGAATCTTTTTAAGGCTTGTGGACTATACCTGGGCCTAATTTGTAGTCCCATTAAGCAGAAGGTATATGCAATTTACGCCTTACAGTTGTTATTGCACCGAGCAAGGTGGTCATATGACCTCCTTTAATTCACCTATAACCAGTGGCGGAGATGGGACTTTCTTTCGGAGGGGGCAAGCGATGGCCAATGAAATTAAAGGAAAAAAAAATCTCACAGTGGCCCCCTTAAATTATATTGGAGTGAGCTTTCTCAAAATGGCATTTCTTTCTTGGCGCTTGCTAATGATTTCAAGGTCATTTGCACTTTAGACACAAGGAAAATAAAATAAAAAGCAATACTACATTAGATCACCACTAGATTTTCAGGAGGCCACTCAGTGGGCCCAACCATGAAAAATCTAAATCAATGAGTATTCCATATCGGATCTCACTCAAATAGCCCTTTGTGAGTGATAACTTTTAAAATACTTAAATAAAATATTATAAAAAATTAATATTTTGTATAGATATATATATATATGGTGTTGGGCGTAGGTTGTTTTAAGGTTAAAATTTTCATAGAAGAGGAGTTTTTTTTTTATGAGGTTTTGATTTTTGTTAAGTGTGGAATGTTTTCATTTTTTTTCCCATTTTTCTTAATGGCCTAGTAATCCTAAATGATTATGTATTCACAGCTTATTCCTATTTTTCTTAGTTGGACCTCATTTCAGACCGTCACAAAATTCTATCTGGGAGCCCAAGACGATCCCATCTATAGGATATCCCCTGAACTTACTCCACTAGAGTTATTTCGTCATAAAATTGAGCCACATTAATTATATTAATAGTTATATGCTTAATCTTAACGGGAGACTAGCTCCTAAAAACTTGAAAAGTCCCATTAGAGGATGTTGATTTAGAACAATTTAGATTCTCAATAGAGTTTTCATTAGATGGGGCTTCACTTTGGAATTTCTTTCTCTTGATTCATGTTTGATGAGGGACAAACCCAGAAAATCCAGGGAGAGAATTAAGGGATAGATATGTGGAGTTCATTTTATTTTTTGGAGAGAAGAAATTGATGAAGATGCCCCTAATCTTTGATAATTTCTCCCTCTCAAATGAATAAAAAAAAAAGAGGAGGGGGCAAAAGTAGAAATATACATAGCCTCATGGAGGGCAGTTCATTCATCCTAGCGTCATTTCTCATCAATCAATACAATCAATACATGACGTTTCACACAGCAAACAGGAGCATAATATTCAGGGTGCTAAACCACCTATTTATCAGAGTACTAACTGGACTGCTCTAAGTTCTGGGTTTATTAAGGTAAATTGGGATGCAGCCTTTCAAAAGGGGAGTAAAAGAACCGGTTTAGGTTGTATTGCTAGAAATGAAGATGGAATTTTTCTGGGTGCAAGAATTCGAAGTTTCAATTCTACCTTAGCTCCGGTGATGGCTGAAGCATTGGGTGCAATGGAAGCATTTCTTTTGCTTTCTGAAACAACTTATTCAAAGGTGGAATTACAAGGTGATGCTTTACAAATTGTGAATGCACTAAACAGTGAAGAGATTAACTTATCTCAATGGGGATGTATTGTGCAAACTGTGCGAGATGCCATGGCTGGAAAGGAATGGGTGGCTGTTCATACCCCTCGTTATGGAAATCTTGCTGCTCATCTGCTTGCTAAAAAAGCGCTGACAGAAAATGGCACTTTGATATGGCCTGATGTTCCTCCTCAGTGGCCAGTTCAGATTGTGGAGAAGGATTATCGTGGTATTCATCACTGATTTGGGTTGTTTTCTGTTGCAAAATGGTTGTGCCTTTAGAGTGTTACCTTATTTGATCTTCATAAGACCGGAGCTTACTACTTAGTTTGGGATTCAGATCTTGAGTTGGAGCTGTAGCTATGACGGAGAATCCCAGGATAGATTGAGAAAGGCAAGGTGAAACATTTTGGAATTTCTTAACTATTGTTATTTGCTTTAGTCAATTTTGAGACATCTTGTTGTTATTATGTCCCTGATTTTTTTTTTTTCTAGTTTGTTGTGTCTCAAGGCTTAGTCATGTAAATTCCTGGATTACCCCTTTTTGGATTTTGCCCAGTTATGGTATTAGTCTTTCATTTATATAATTTTGGGTCTTTACCCAGTTTCAAAAAATATATATATATAGGATATATAGGAAATATTCAAGTGAAAACTAATTCTCACCTATTATATTAGAACTTTTTTGCGGGGCCGAGGAGGGGCAACTTGATTCCCGTCGGCCCTTCATTCCTATAATTAACCATCTTCTTCTTTTTGGGTTGGAGCCTATAACCATCTTTGCTTGTCATATGACAGCTCCTAATTTGCTTGAAAGCAGATGTGTGACTCGGTCCAATTAAGCCTCGATTTGATTGGGTGAGTTCGGACCGAAGGCACTGAAATTAGACTTACGCATAGGAACGTCCATGTGAATGCAACGCATGAGGTGCTCTAATTTCAATGTTTTGCTAGGTGTGTCACATGCCTCCGCTAGCAAGAAAAAGATCTTCTTCCTTTTCGCATGTGTTCTAAGGTGGTTTTGCAGGGAGAAACTCCCAAACAAACCACTATATGATTGCATTATGGCTGACAGATACAATGTTCAAAATTGTGTATTTGTCCACGGTACGACAATGATACAGTTGTTTTTAATAAATGAAGAGATTGAACCTATTCACTCTCACACTCACGTCCCTATTACTATCCAGTTGAGCTACAATTTGGTATGATCATATAGTGGTTTGTTTTGGTATTTTTTTAAATTTGAAAAAAGAGACTTGTAAATCTTGATCGTTTTTAATTAAGACGTAAAGTTTCAGTCTTTTAGATATAAATAAAATAATAAAATAGGGTATAAAGGTGGGGTGAATGGAGTTGTAATTCAGTTTGAACCCCCCTTTTATTTTGCTACATAATTTTGAACCCCTTTGAATTTAGATAAAAGTAGGAATAAGAAACTAAATTCTCTTTAATTAGTGAAACATATTTTCTCCTTTTTAATCTAATTTTAGGATTGAGTTTTTTTCTTGACTTAGCTTTTGCGGTAGTTAAAATTAAAGATCTTCTTAAAAGGAGTGGAGATAATGGATTTCTCTCTATGGTAAAATTTAGTTTTCTATTAATCCAATTGTGGCTCAAGTGGTGATACATTTCCCTATGCACACAATACAACGAGGAATTGATCATTTGGACCATCAAATAAGGACTTGGGTAGTATGTTTGCGGGTGTGTATATACTAGAGGAAAAGATCTTGATATTTTTTCTAAAAGAACTTTAAAATGAACTTGCTCCATTCAAATCAGAAAACAAAGAAAATCACTACTTTATAAAAATGCTTATCCTTCACTCTCATTTTCTCTGCTATCTCTATCTAGTGGACATTCTCCATCTTTTCTTTTCTCTACATCCAAAAGACCACTAAAATAGGGACTAAAACGAGAGGAAATTGATATTGACACTTTTTTTTTTATGGAGGTACTCCTTTTCAAAGTAATTGGTGAGAAGGAAATTAGCTTGAATTGAAATTCATCAATAAAAAAGGAGTGCCAATATTAATTTCCAACCCAGAAAGTTGATAACAATAGAATTGGTGGTTATCTTTACATGTTACAGCTATACGATAATGTTTCTCATATGTTACTGAAAACATATTTTGGAGAACAGATGCATAAGATCATTTCTCATTCAATCGTGGTGGTAATCTTTACATGTTCTAGCTCAGATGTTATTGAAACATATTAGCACAAACTAGAAAACCATATGCATAAAATCATCTCTCTCTCTCTCTCTCTCATATTATAGAGAAAACTGCTTACCATTTGCATTCTCTACAATTCGAAGCCTGAAGACGACAATGGGCCATTCATCATCAATATTGTCATCGAAGCCTTATCTTTTGCAGTGGACTTTGATACCCACAAAGCTTAAATGGCAATTGAGCAATGAAACTTGTGATTTATATAAAAAAAAAAAAAAAACCTGAAAACAGAATGAGAAAGGAAATCATAGACAAACTTTAATGAACAGCTACTTAAATGGGTAAGCACTAATGGAAACTATTATTCTCAGAAAGAATTCTCTCTCCTGAAAGAGAGGAGAATCTACAGAGACTTGTTGATTGTTGCAGTTATGGAGTATATCAACCGATGACTGGTGAGTGCTCACGATGGATCATAAGAGAGGTTCCACCACCCCATGCTTATGTAGCTAGTAAGAGATCGAAAGCAGCAAGAGGAGGGTTCCAAAGTGATCGCATGATCCAAAACACAAAAGATGGTATTCACTAGCGGATCAATGCGATCCCTTTGGATACTTCCTTATGCCGCTGCAATGCCCAATTCCCGTCTCTCTCTCTCTCTCACCCACCAGCCATTGGAAAAAAAACAATGAAGTTTTATATGATGGAAGAGGCCAGTTGTCTTTCTGGCTAGAGTTGATCTTCCACATGTGCCCTTGCTTCTTGAAAATATGACCAGGAAATAAGGTCCCTATGCATATGATTTTAAGGGGTTAGGATCATCAAATAAGGTCCCTTAACATAAGCTTTGATTAAGGGGTAAGGTCTGTTGGATCATCAAATGAGCAATGTCACCGTACACCATGAGCCCTACCTAGATGTTTCAATCCCACAGGACCCATCCTCAAGTGGGGCTCATAAGAAGATGTGCAAGGGCTTCCTTGTGCGTGATACGAGGGGATTTACTAGTTAGCTGATTTTGGTAGCCAGGGGAGAGAGTAATCTTCGGTTTCTACCTTACCCATCAGAAATCAAATCCTTTTTAAGCGAGAAATTGGTTTATTTTTCTTTTTTTTGCAAATGAGTGGTTTTAAAACCGCAAGGGTAGCAGGTTAAGCACTTCATGAGCTGGGGCTAACACTATTTGAAACTATCTTTTAGTGGTAGAGTGTTGGTGCCCATACATGAGATGCTCTAAAATCTCCCATAATACAAACACAACTTTAGGCCTTATTTGTGCAAGGAGAGGACTTCGCACTCCATGAATTTCTATTTTCATGGGAGAGAGAAATCCTACATTCTTGCCCCTTTTATAAGAAATCGAGATCCTCTCTAATGAAGAAGATTGACTCTCTCGTTTTCTTTCCTACCAGAAAAATATGTCATACCAAACAATGGAATAGTAAATTATTTGGAGAATCAGAATAATTTTCTTCTCTATTCTAGAATTCTTCCGGCCCACAAATGGTTCCTCGATCTAATCTTTTTCTCATTCACTAACTTGGTCTACATCTCATCCAAGTGGGTGACCCACTTATTACATGTCCCCATGTTTTTGAATAAAGGGTGTTGAATTAATTGCTTTTGCTAAATATTGGTATATAAAAAGATACTGAGTTTTAAGTTCACAATCCCAATGAGCTGTTGATGAATCCGTGAAGGTCATGTTTAGCTCCAAAATCATCATCAGAGTAGTAGCACTAAATCATGTTATTGCATCTGTCATTAGTTGTTCATAAAGGCTTTGCACTCATTTTCATATGAAAAAATAAGCATATGTTCAACGGTTATAGATGCTTACATTTGTTTGCGCTCATTTATAAATAAAAAATATAAATGAGATCGATGTAAGAATGATATATAAAAAGAATGATATATAAATGAGGATATTTATATATAAAAATATATGCACGTTAAGTGTTATAAAACCACATTGCACACGTCCTGGTTAGAGGAGGCATTAGTGTAGGTTCCATCTCGAACAAGTTATAGTTTCTAACTCGTTGCTGACTTTTTTTTTTTTTTTTTTACCCCTACGAGCCCCAGAATCTTAATTTGAACCTTTAAGATTGTTTGTTGACCGTAAAATGATCGGTTTCACATGTTAGAAATTCAGATATTTTGAAATATATATGAAGATCTAGCTATTGTAATGCAAACTGTTGGACATTTTTATGTGGAAAGTAATAAACATGGTATTGGTATTATAGTTACATAGTGGAGCAGGTGTTGTAAGTTGATTGAATGGGGGCGTGGGGTGAATTGAGTCCACTCCTACCTTCCTAATTGATTGCGGAGGATGTGGACAACATCACGGGAGGAATAGATTGAAGTGAGTCCTATTGGAGAAGGCAGTCAAATTTCCGACATGATCAATCTATTTCTTGTGCCAAAGTCGAATTATTGAAGTTTGGTAAATAAGGGCAGCAGATACTGTCGGGATTGATTTGAGCTCAGGATTCAGACTACCGTTGTTCCGTCCATGACGAGTGTAAAGTCTAACGACTTTGGTCGCATATTTTATGGACATAAACGTGTGCCATGTTTGTCATCGATCGAACTAGTTGAATCACAGGGCACTTTGATAGAAACTACCATTACCATATGCATGGTGTCTTTTTTTTTTTTTTTTTTGTTCTTTTGTGGGGGATGGTTTGAAAATATAAAATTCAATGTTCGAATTTTAGATTTTTTTTTTTTGAAAAATTCCTTGCCTTACTCATGCATTTTCTATTTAGAAAAAGTGTCGACAATTTTCATAGAAATGATCCTTTTAGAATGTAATTTTTGTTCGAAAACTTGCCTTTTTTTTTATATTTATATAAATTAGTCTAATATGGGATAAATTGAGAGGGAAGATCATATATTTCTTAACTAATCAAGTTAACTTAGTAGACTTAAAACACATACCAGAGCCATCCCAAAATTCCACCTAAACCAACATTCCCCTGCTTATTTTCCCCAAGAAAACTCTACTACTGCCTTCATTGTCAAGTTTCATTTTGGGGTGGGGGGAGGCATGAAAGGACGCTTCGATGGAAACCGTGGACCCCATGTCAAATCCAAAGTTGTTTGGCAAATAATTTGTATGATTGGAGAGAAGAAATGGGCAGTGGACCTGCTTGGGTTTCTAAGAACTATCTTAAGAATTAGACCTTCTTGACACTAAAGAAAATTAGATTTACTTTGGACAACGGAATCCCACGAATGTCTCTCCTAGTGATAATCCAAACAATTCAATTCATAAATGAAGTCATACCATCTTATATATCTTGGACTCACCGTAAGAACGATAACAGTCATGTGTACAATTAGATTGATATGCTAAAAGTACCTAGTAATATTTTCCATCACAGTAATCAACCCAATTATGCATAATCCCATGGAGAAATTCAGTTGAAATATATATATATATAAATTGTGGTGCGTGATTTATTAGGGCCCGTTTGACAATTTACTATTAAAGTAAAAGTAATGTAAAGTATCAAATCAAGAGAGAATAAAATATAATAAGATTCTGATAATATTTTGTCTTCAATGGATTAGTAGATAATCTTTTTAGCTTTTTATATAAAGAGAGATGCTCATATGAGATATGCTCTCACTATACTATGAGAGATAAGGTGGGGCCCTCACATCCATATCCAATGCTAACAACTTAAATGTGAGGGCCCACACCTCTATCTCTCATAGTAAGGTGTCTCATAGTAAGGTGAGAGCATCTCTAATAGGAGCATCTCTCTTATATAAAAAGTTAGTATTTGTTTGACTTTTTTATAAAAAAGAATGAAAATCTTTTGAAGATATATATTTTTAATATAATCATTTGCCTGAAAATTGGTAGCTTTATATTAATTTTACTAATTTAATAAATTTCAAACGGGTTATTAAGGCTCGTGTAGTTATGTTAGATAAAAGTGGGCCCTGAATGAATTAATTTATATTTTAAGCTGGTGATGTGAATTGGATTTTGATGGATGCATGGTACGTAATACGTTGGATTTCCACACACTTTTTTAAATGGATGAGGGTGACATTGATTCAATGCATGGCACGGAATCACAGACGATTTTTCAAACCGACGGTTGATGGGATCTTGGAAAGCTTTCCAAGATGTGTTGGCTGACGATCGTGTCGGTAGGGAAAGAAGATCCACTCGATCGCCTGATTTGATGTGTGGTCACTAAACTCTTTAAGTTCGGCTACACGTGGTCACAGCACTTGTTCACGAAAAAAGCAGGGATTCTAATCTAATTTTCCCAAGCAAGGTGTTATTTTATAGACAAGGTAAAGTAAAGGTAAGTTCAATGGTAAAACAATTTTCTCTTTTATCAAATTTAGATTAAAAATAGCATGGAATTGTCAAGTCCTGCTACCAATTTTTCTTTTTATCATAAAGCCATTTTTTCTTAACTAGGTTCAACTTTATTTATTTATTTATTTATATTGATAATGAAGGGTGTTCCGATCCTTTTGACCGGACTAATCCCTACAGGTCGGGGGAGCCGGATAAATTCTCATTGGCCTCTATATGATAGCGCAGTTTTAAACTTCGAGAGCAAATCGTGATTTTAGGCCAACTAAGCTCTCATTATCATAGATCTCTCTCAACTTTATTTCATAATATATTTTACTCTTTTTTTTTTTTTTTATGTTATCTCGCCTTTACCACGAGATGGATGCCCAACTCACCACAAAATTAGGACGCCCTTTTGATAGGGCCTATTTATGAAAGATCTAAATCACTTGTAATGATCAGATGATTCTAGTCTTTAATTCTTCGTTTCAAAGCAAATTGGCTATAATTGTGCAAGGATGATGTGATAAAACCCCATACCGATGAGCATCAAAATAGTAACAATGTCCCATTCAATCTAGGCAAGTGTGTGGATTGAATTGATCCCAAGTAGGCTCTTTATAAAGTAAATGAGAAAGGAGACGCTATTAAAAAGAGAGTAAAGCACTCCATCTTTATGACCAGTGCAAGGAGCTTATTGGGGCCAAGGGATTTTCTACTGCTTGTGTTTGTTGACCATTTGCATTTCATATTAACAGAGAATCGACAGCCAGACACTACTCCTTTATTGTGAGTCACATGATGATATAATGACCGGCACCGTTTATTGCCTTTTCTATATGTTGTCGCCCTAAATTATGCTGGGTGTCACCACTGTAGGCATGCATACTGAAATCCTAGATGCAGTATACCTACATGATTCTTGCTTTTCGAATTATGGAGGTCTTGGCTTTGATTAGGTGGTCGTTTTGTAATAAGAATAGGATAATCACTATTGTTTCTGTATAAAATTTTGTTGTTTTTATCATATTCTCCGCTCGCTTTCTGAAAAGAAAAGAAAAGAAAAAACTCAAATTAAAAGAGAATAACTACACATTGGAGTTCACCTACTGCAATTCAAACAATTAAGAATACTTTCATTTTTAAAATAGTCAATCTAAAGAGGCAAAACAAACTCTAATTGGCATAAAATCTAAAGAAGCCTAATACGTTGTTTTATTGTAAATTGGCTCGGGTTTTTTCAATAGTCCTGTCCAACCATGGAGTTTCACATCTTTTTAACTTAAAGAGGATTTCTCTAAGTTAAAAAACCTAGAGGATCTAGATCTTTGCCCAACATTTCCTAACAAAGAGAATTTTTCTCCAATCAATTAAATTGCGTGCCGAATGGAACCGCTTTAGATTTTATGAAGCTGGCGGTTGGCCCCATTCTCTGTGTTAACGCGCCACGAGGCTATCCGATTTCCCGAAATGCCCGTCTTTATAGTTTATTCCTTTTGTAACCCTTTCATGCGTTTCAATCTTCCAAAAGCCCTTTCTCACACGTACACAGTTAGGGGTGTACATCGGGTTGGGTTCCGGGTTATCGGGCCGGGTTTGACCCGACCCGATTAGTTTATGCACACCGGAACCTGACCGAATGCCCGGTTAGCTATAGCCGGGTTTGTCGGGTTCGGGTTACCGGGTTTACCGGGTTACCGGGTCGGGTTACCGGGTAACCCGGTTACAAATTTTAATTTTTTTTTTTATTTTTATTTTTTTTCAATCTGAATCTTTTTTTGATAAAATGCATGGAGATAAAATAACAACTTCTGTGAAATGAAGATTTCCTCATCTAAATCCAAGTTTAACCACAAAACTTTCCACAAAACTTTATTTCAAAGTTTATTTCTAAATCAGCTAATTAGTATATAAAAGTTATTTTTTTAATATTTTTTTATAACCGGGTTATCGGGTCACCCGATAACCCGATTAACTAAAAATCCTTAACCCGGCACCCGGTCCGGATTAGTATGTTCCGGGTCGGGTTTGACCCGACCCGGTATAAGACCATGTTACACCCGCCCGAATACGTCCGGGTCGGGTCGGGTTACCGGGTCGGGCCGGGTTTGGAAACCCGGTGTACACCCCTAACACAGATAGTCAGATACACTGATACACATACATATATAGCTTGAGTTTTTCTACTTAGGCAATTTCTCGGTTTCAAAGACATTCTAAAGACTTGTTTGGTATCTCTGCTCTATTTTGAATAGACCTATCAAAATAGAGCTGTAAGTGCAAAAAATTCACAGACCCGGAGACCTGGAAGAGGGAGAAGAAGAGAGTCAGAGGACCCTGACTTGGACAGCGCACAAAAGGATAGAGATTTTTGGGGAAGAAGATGGCGTACCAGTGTGTTAATGGCCATTCCTCCTCTTGCCTGTGTTTGGAGCTAGTCCTTATATAGACAGGAGAGGGAAAAAGAGAGAGTCTCTTAACTTTGGGGTAAATACTTGACAGAAAATGTCCCATCATAGCATACCTTGTCAGGTATTAGGGAGGTACATCTCATCGTAGCCTACTTTTCTTTAATTGCAGTCTCATTCGGTCTTATCCTGGCGCCTTGGGGGCTGTGGACGCCACTCTGTCAGGAGATATGGGCGGCTGTGATATCTTGTCGTTTGTCCTGTGATGTTGATTGAGTGTCCATAGGAAGACAGCTGTCAGCACTCTTGTCGAGGTGCTGCTGGTGCTGGCCGAGGTGAAGTGTCTGGCCAAGACCAAAGATGGAGGAGGCCGAGACCAAGATCATGGCTGGTGATCTCGGTCGGTGCCCTGGCGCTGCTACCGAGGCGGGACAGTCTTACCGAAGTGGAGTTGGCCGAAGTAGGAGCATCAGTCGAGCTGGGGGGGAAGACCAAGTCCAGCCGAGATGGAGGAGCGAGCGCAGGAGGCCGAGATGGAGCATCTTGCTGGGACTATGGTAAGTTGAGAAATATCCCCACACGAGCCATAAGAAAAAGAAGCTAGAATATATATATATATATATATATAAAGTGTTTGGCAATGCTATGATCCATGTTGAGTGTACTTTTTTTATATTAATGGTTGAAAACTTTTCACAAGTTTTTCAAGACCCATAACGGATTAAGCCTTGAAAATTGACCACATAGCCTTGTTCAGCCTTCCATTGAAATCTAACAGTTTAGACCTTATGTTTAGGGCCCACATAATCTATGAAATGCTATCAAATGGTTTACATTTTTTGCTCATATATCAAGATTCGTGATGATCAATGGCTGAGATTTAGTTCCATAGCCGGGATTGATCTTAAGAACAATTTAAACGGTTCAGATAGTGATTTACAATCCCCAAAATAAAAAAAAATAGAAAAGTGTTACTGCTCAGGGACAAATCGTAAATGGAACAAGATACATAAATGGTTGACATTGATTTGCAAATATTTCAAGATCCACAAGGTACCAAGCCTTGAAAATTGACCACATAGCTGTTCTCATCATTCCAAAGATATCAAACGGTTTCAATCTTGTATTTGAGGCCCACAGATTCTAGAAAATTACATCCAATGGATTACTTTCTTTCATATATCTCGAGATTGGTGATGACCCAACGGTTGGAATTTGGAGTCATGGCCATGTTTGATCTTATGAACATCTCCAACGGTTTGAATCTTGATTTACATTCTTATTTTGTGGGAAAAAAAAAACCAAACTAGGCGTTGTTCTGCCACATTTACTGTTCACATGCCTCTATTGTTTTCCTCTACATTCTACATGTTTTCAGTGGTGGGCTGTGGGAAAAATAGGCATTGCCTTTATTTCTCTACACTATTTAGGGGGTGAAATACGCCGGCAAACGCCTCTATTTTCAAAATCTCTACTTGCTTTAGAGATTTAGAGAAATAGAGAGCAAGAAATAATGATGCCAAATAGGGGCTTAAGTATTAGGTCAATAGATCTTCCATCTTCCGCATTCATCTATGCCTAGATAAAGGAGCACTATGCCTAAACATAGTCCAGACAAAGATTCATATTCTGCCTAAACATAGTCCAGACAAAGATTCTTATTCTGCCTAAACATAGTTTGCTTACAAGATCATCAGTCATCCAAAATTATTGGGTAATTTTCCACGTTTAAGTGCCCTAGGCCTAGGGTCCCTATGCTGTTTCTAAGTTTATTAAGGACGACAACGTGATTGCGGCAGCCACTATTTGGCAATGGGTAATGGGTTTGACTTTAACCCAAGGTACCAGCCTGGATTTTGATTTTTAGACTTATATAATTGGATCCAGCATAGACACCGATTTCACGTCCCTCCACTGGAACAAGGGGTGTTCATGCGCTGGGTTAGGCCAGGTTGGGGCCTCTCTAGGCCTGGCCTGCTTTTAGAAGAAAAAAATGGCCAGTATACGGCCGAAGCTCCAAATGGGCCGTGTCTCAATCATGTCAGTCCCATTTGGCAGGCTCAGGCACAGCGACTCAGCGACGCCTTCTATCACTTAGTTTGGCTAAGAGAGTCACTGAACCACAAGCAATACTTACTTGACCAGGCTTCTGGGCTTTTAGTTCATCACTTTGTCCAAGCCCCGATCAAAACTGACTGGGCCAGTGTCTAAGTACTAAAACTCAGGGACTGAACTCATCCAGACAGGACCGGGCCCTGTGATTAATCCAGTCCTGAACCGGTCCATAAATGAATGGGCCGGGCCTAGGTGCTGAAGCCCATGTCCTGGATCTGACTTGGCCCGGTCCCCTAGTGCTGAAACCCAAGGCCTGATGCGGGCCCACACTTAGCACAGATAACGACCCGGAGCGGCTCAGAACAGACCAGACCAAAGTTGAACATGCCCTTCTAATTGCCAACACGCTCAATAGTCAATACTCATGGTTGAGGGGTATTGGCACCTCAGTATCAATTTCTGGGTCTTAGGTTGTTGGTCTCACTCCTCGCCAGCAGTGGCACCTCAGTATCAATTTCTGGGTCTTAGGTTGTTGGTCTCACTCCTCGCCAGCAGGCAACCTAGCGGAAAAAAAAAAAAAACCCTGCAGTGTAGTAATCCGTCTTTTCTAACTCCAAATTTTTTTCATTTCACTGTTTGCCCGCCTCTTTTACAGTTTACGCTCTCTGGCCCCGATTGGATCAACGATTATCAATGAGAAGATTGAAAACAGCAATAGTGCTGGTTCATTTCTAACAGTGTCACTGGTCGTCTACCCCCATTTTCACATGGAAGAATTGATTGGATTGAAGTTATCCTGGGACCTTGGTCATGGGTCTCATTCTTTGAATTTTAACATGCAGGGCCCATAGTCTGGTGGTCTTGACCGTTTCTCTGATGAGGCCATGATATGATAAATAACCATCCTACAGAAGCTCAGTATATATGTATGGATATTTACAAACATTAGCAAACCATATGGCAGATGGCTCTATCTGTTAATGGGGGATGGCTTCCAATATTTGATTGAAACAGTTTCCGAGCAAAGCAAATTCCCCACCCTCAGGTTGCAATAACTAAAAGCCGAAAATAATAACCCCGAGAAGATTGAGAGAAAGAATGGAGGAGGACTGATAGATACAAAGATTGAAACAAAAGGCAAAAGCTATACAACTCAGTTTCTGCTGTTTCGTTTAGCTTCCAAAGCAGTCCCCTCTTTAAGTGTTTCTCGAGCATCTTTTTCCATCCCGAGGCTGAGAAGGGCAGCAGCTTGAAGATAGAAGGCAGTCGGCCAGTCTGGGGCCACAGTCTGGGCTTGCATTGCATCACCAAGGGCTTCTTGTGGCTTATCGCTCATAAGGTAAGATAAACAGCGCCGAGCATAGACAGTTGGAGACGCCATGGTTCCGCCATCAATGAACTAAAAATACATTAGACACACAAGAAAAAGCAACCAAGTCAAGTCATAGTGAATGTAACAGTACCACACCTATGATTCATCAGTGTGTGCGCCCTACAAGTGCCAGAGCTTGCAATTTAGGCAAGATCTTTGGTGTTTGTCAGATGATACCCAGAATGTGGCGTTTCCTAGATAATAACACAGTTCAATTTATTGGCCAGACTGTGTCCGAAAGATGGACAATTGATTATACAACAGTCCAACACTCCTTTTATGTGCCTTTTCTGAAGAGATGGATGCATCCATATCCACTGTGGGGAATAATAACATGAAGCTCATCTTTTGTGAAGCTGGCACATGTGGAGTTCATAAAAATGCACAGATGGGCGGCATCTGTTTGAACAATAAAATCAGCAGAACGTCTCATTGTATATTAACATTGAAAGTAGTCCAGCTAGATGGATTAACCTTTGTGTAGCAATTAATTGCAGTTTCAAAGTCTTTCCCTCGAAAAGCAGCATCTCCACTATTCTTATTGTTCAAGATCTCCTGTACTTGATTGGTCCACATTTGAAAGGAAAGCTGTGAGACAAACACTGAGTCAGTGCAATCTGATTACACAGGATGAAGAAATTCAATCAGCAAAATATGCTATTTGTATGAACTATGAACCAAATGCGACTTATGGAGAAGTGAACAATGATACTTTACGAACGCTCGTAGGATGGCGTTTGCTCATATTCGATCATATTAGGTTTGTAACTCCCTAAAGTTAATTCAGTTTTACTAGTTTATCAATTTAAATCCGAAAGGAATGCAAGTGACAATGTTTCCATTAAATTCAGGAAGACAATATTTCCAATAAATTCAGGAATTTTCTGAGTTTCAAGATAGTACTTCGTTGGGAGAGTATGGTCCACAGAATTGATAATATCGATAGAAACAATAGCCTGTAAAGGGTACAGAACTTTCAAAATAAGTTATTTGATGATAAAGGGTACAGATTTCTATAATTACAAGTTAAATTCCAGTTTGGGAACCTTAGTGAAACTGATACAATCTCCAAGGTTCTCTGAGATTCAGTAGCCTGTGTTGGCTTGGATCCATCCACATGCACACATGTGCCAGATTTTATTTTAATACATACAAATTATTCATTGCACCTTGACCTGATAAAAGGAAACAATATAAGGATGTAAAGATCGTGGGATGATCACTACAAGGTTATGGGTTCAACTCAGTTACCTATAAAAAAGAGCAGTAATGGGATAATCATGAACCAAACGCACTTTTAATGATTTATTACCACAAGATAGTTTTTTCTAGGATGGTGGCCACTGCCTCTTGAAAAGAAAACAGGCAATCGGCTTACCACAAAACAAACACATAGTTAAATATTTATTACTAAAAGGCAATGTACAGCATTGTTGATCACTGGACCTTGAAAATAAAGGAAACTAGAAGAAGAAAAATGAAGATACTGCAGCATAAAAAATGATTTTAGTTAAAATTGTTGTCAACCTCATTGGCCACCCCCTCGTCATCTCTGTACCCAACATTCTCCAATATTTCATGTATTGCAGTGAGATCCAATCTGGTGCAAGCCTCGTGCAAAGGACTTGACGAATTTATTGGCTCAGTTCCATGTGGGATACCCATTAAGACATGTGATGGAACCTGCCATAAAATATATAATGAGACACTTGTTATTTCAGAGGAAGGAGCATTTTATAGTCACCTAACCGGAGCAGCAGAAGTAACATATGATGGTTTGGTTAACCATAGGATTATAGGAATGAAAATCCACCATACCAAAGGCTGAACTAAGCAGTATTGAAAATTGCAAGTAAAGGCCAATGACATCTATCCTTACTTACCAGTAAATTAGACGATAGACTTCATAAGAAACATATATAATATTATTTTTTTGTAAAATTGTACTTCAATAAAAATGATTGAAATGAGACAACTGAACATGTGTGTATTGTATCTATGGCATGATAACATCTCTGAGCAAGGTCAATGAGGATTGCTCATCCCTTAATGCAAGCACATTTTGAGATGTTTGTATCATAAAATGTGAACATTTAGTGATCCAAAACCATGTAGCTATAAAATCTTTTTTTTTTTTTTTTTTTGCTTTTTTGCAGAAAACAGCATCATAAACAGGTCAGTTGTAGGGATAGGATTTTACCTCTGCTTCTTTCTGAAGAGAGGAAAGGGCAATCACCAGTGCCTTCCTATTGGGCCTATCGCGTGGTTCCTTTTGCAAACAATGAGTAGCCAATTTCACCAACTCAGTTCCGTCATTATTTGAGAAATGACCCTCTAAACAAGAATCCAGCAACATCTGAAAATTCTTGCCATTTATCAGGTCAAGTGCCTGCAACATTGACAAGCCAAGTTTTCAAGATGAATGAATCTGGAGATTGGAAAGGTACCAATTTGCAACTAAAATGAGAGTAATAGTTCGCATCAAATCCCAAGATGCTTTCTGCATTGCTTCCAACTTTGCTGCCTGGTTGCTTAGGCAATTCCAGGCAACTGGGATGCTCTTGGCTGGGCCAGTTTGTGGGCCTGATTTTTTTCCCATGATGGAACTCAGTTTCATTCTAATTTGTCTACTTGATTGATAATAAAAAACTCCTTACCTTTCAGAAATAAAAATGTCATGTAATCCTTCCAATTTCCATTTAATTTAAGCTAGCACACGGAATCAACTTGAAAGAAAATAAATTACAGATAAAAAAGAAAGGAAAAAAATAAATGTTTTTATATAATATTCTGTTTAGGGTTAGATCAATGTTATTAAAGAAGAATGGGTAAATGTACCAGAGAAATATACTAGAAGGCTACAAAAACCACCTGAAACAAGGAAAACACCCACACAACCAACTCAATACATGCAAACTTGTCATATATTAAAAGTTATATGGGCAAACTTGTCCCAAAAAACGAAAAAACATCTGGTTTCTTTAAACATTCATGTAAGTCTGAAAAAGTTACCTTTCATTACTTTTTAAGAAAGAAGCAAAAGGAATTAAAGCTGATTCAATTAGATATTCACATGAGCTTTTCCAAAACCCAAAAAGTAGACTTGCCAAATCACACTTGAGTGAAGATGTTGCGTAGGGCAGAGACTCATTTATTTAGAACTCGCAGAACATGTTAAGAGACTGTTGTAACTTGTACAATTACCACATTCAATGAAATATTAAAACAGAGGAAAGCCTTACATGGCTTGGGGGAATATGTTTGCCGCTAAGAGGTCAAGCAACACAGTCCCAAAGCTGTAGACAACACTTTCTGCAGTTACTCTTCCTGTGAACGACAAACAGGAAAAAACATTATAATATAATGTCTGGTTTAAAAACACATTGCTTGCATATCGGAAGGACAATAGAACCACATATGGCACAGTACATTGACTTAAAAAGTATTGAATGGGTAAGAAGATTTGTCATATTAACCAGTCATTTTATAAACCTGAACAACAATGTTAAAACCACATGCTCTTATATGATAAAAGAAGAAAGAAATTTTGGCTACAATAAAAGACTGAAATGGGGAAGCAATGATAACACATAGCTAAAGTGCAAGCCAAATCAACATCCGTCCTCCAGAGTGGTGTAATAATTTACCACCCTGGCAAATCCCTTAAATCTAAAAATAGAAAACTTCTGGTGCATGGATGCACAAGCGATAACGGGATCTGGTGTAATAAACTACAACCAGGCAATCACAAAATCTCTGCTTTTTTTTTAAATGGTACACAACCATTTCATGACCATCAAGCTAACTAATCATCATATGTGAAAGAGCCCATGTAGATGCACCAACAGGGTGGTTTGGTGGCATTTGGGCTGCACAGGAAACAGAACTGCATAATGCCAAATTCTGTTTCCTGCTTTTCTCCACCCTAAATTATATCTGCCACCTTTCAGGTAATTGCTGGAAGCAAATAACATTTGGCATAGAGTGTCCCATCCATTACTGGTTGTGAGGACACTGGAATGCTCCCTTAGCACCACGATCAGCATGTGTGGATCATGGAATCAGTGAACTGGATCTAGTACATGCACAACCTTACATCATGGTGACATTCCACAAATAAAGCTGAACTGCTCTGAGTGCATAACACCTGTTTTGAAGTGTCTGGGTAACATTTTTTTGAACAAAACTACATCAATTGTGAAGTTTATTTATAACCTGTCTTCATGTACTCAGGAGGGGTGAAAGCTAAGTTTGTGCTGTAACTTTTCCCATCTCTGCTATTCTTCATGAGACCAAAACATGAGAGCCTGGGATCACCATCCTGACAGACAGGCATGCTCGTTATGAGGATATGACAATCAGATGTAATGAAACTATTAAAGGCAATAGAACCAACAAATTAGTACAGTGTTTACCTGGTCAAACAAAATCCTATAAGCATTAAGATCATGATAGAGTGCCCGCCCTTTACTGCCACAATAATCCAAAGCCTGTGCTAAGTAGAGTGCAACTCTCAACCTCATTGCCCATGTCATAGGTTGTGTCTCCCCTGAAGACAGAGAAGCATAGGATTTTAAGAAACAAAAGCAAAAGAGCAATGGTTGCTTCTAAAAGCATGATGATGACAGTCCCGGATTTTCATTTGCTACATTGTGGCTCATTTTTGGAAACCAAATATGTTGTAAATTCTATATGTTATAAATTCTATGTATTCAATTCCTATGTATTCTTAATGCAAACAAGCAGGCCCAAAGATGCATTTGGGTTTTTCCACCAACTGTGACTGGTTTCAAATTTATTCTACAAGTCACTTAGGCTGGCATTCTCTTGAATTAAACTATGAGAGCTGTCCATGAGCGGTTATCCAGTCAGATCATGAGCAGTGGAAACACACATGTCCTAGATGTTAGTCCACTACTAGCGATTTCCCAAAAGGACACTTTCCAGATTCGCATATAAAACATTGTGCCTACACAAAATTCTCAACAAACAGAATTTCTTATCCGTTTCAACTGACACCACCAGACCCAACATTGATTTGCTGGGGCATCCAAATTCCAAACGCACCCTTGAAAGATAAGTAAGCAGACAAAATCCCGCACTACAAACAATAAGACCATAAATGGCAAGCTTACAATGGAACAAGTGTTTAGCGAGTGTTTCATTAGACATGAATTCCGCCACCAGCAATCTCTCATCGCCTCGCAGGCAACATCCGATCAGATTCACCAGCCTCTCACTTCGAAGCTGTCCAACAGATCTCGACTCTTCCTGCAATGCCCAAACCCAGATCAGAAAACATAAGAATTCACAGAGCCCACATCACAAAAACAAGAAATTTAAAGATCTCAGATCAGAAAAAGCAAAAACAGAAGAACCCCAATTAAGGAATTCATCAATAATTAAAAGAGGTGAGGGGGAACAAACAACCAGGAATTGCCGCGAATCGGGCCACGCCGATCTGCTGAATCTTTAACAGCGATCTTTCGGCCATTGTGGAGCATTCCTTTATATACGACGTTGGGAGCTTTCTCTCCATGCTCGGACACGATATTCTCAGTTGAGAATCCAGACGTAGCGACTTGAAGCTGCTCGTAACTGTATTCTGAGAAAATCGGCCAGGAACCCTTGTCCTCTTTCCCACCATTCTCTGCTTAAACAACAACAACAACAACAACAACGAAGCAGGTCAGTCCATTTACTCTTCACTGCAAGCGAATTATGGAAAAGAGGAGAGAGATCTTGGCCGTTGAGTTGTGGAAGTGTGGTGGGTCATACCGCGATTGGAGGGACCGATGATGCTGGACCTCAGGTGGGATGCCCACCCGCATGGGCGTAGCAACCTGGAGCAGAACGATCCCATTCTCCAAAGCAAAAGCAGAAGAGCGCACAGAGAGAGAGAGAGAGAGAGAGAGAGAGAGAGAGAGAGATGGGATGATCAGAGGCTTTTCGTGGAAAAGGAAGAAAGCGATTGTAGTGTATGGATATATGTATTGGAATTTCTGGATCCGAGGTTTCTACATTTTCTTTTATTATTTTCTGTGTCTCTGTTACTTGCTTTTCTTTCTTTCTTTGTCTTTTGAAATAAGAATTTCTTAGTATTCAGAGATTTGACATTTCAATGCCTTTAAATATTTAATATTTAATTTCATAATTAAAATTCTGTAATGACTTTGTTATACTTTTATTTATTATTTTTTTGTCTTGATTTCATGATATCGTTAGAGGAAATCATTAAATCCAAATGTTAAAAGTTAAAAAACTATCATGGAATCCCATGACAAAACGACTTTATGACATTTAGAGGCTTTCAATCATAAAGTTGAAGAATCATTATTTAAGAGGCTTTGAAATGTCAAATTCCTAATATAAAAAGTCTACATGGACTAACTCATGCGGTCGGTCTATGGACCCATATTCATGAGTATACCATGGGATCCCCATGAGTTAGTTCATGTAGTTAGTTCATGTAGCAGGACTCTTCTCTACTATTAATGGAAAAAGGTCTCTTTCTTCTTCCTACCCTTTTCTGTTTTGAGTTTTTTCTTTCTTTTTCTTTTATTGTTTCTCTTGTACAGTACAGTTGTTCTGTTCGGGCCATTAGTGGCTCCTAATCTTAATAATTCAAAAGTTCAAAACAAGTGAAAATCCAGATCTGACCTATTTTGTTTAAACGTTGGAGGCAGGGCAGCAGTTGGTAGTAGGTACTGGTACCATAAATATGACTTCAGAATTCGAGTTGTGAGTTGTGACCCCCACACAATCCCCGTTTGGTGTTGTTTCAGAAGGCCACCTCTCCACTGTGAAAATGGCAGGTGGACCAGGGATTAGGACAGAAGAAATGAGGCCGTGGAACCCACGGACTTTAATAATAATGCAACTTCGAACTTCGATGGGATATAATCAATGATGTGCAGTGCAGATCTGTACATTCTTCAGTAATTATGCATGAAAGCAAGACAAAGAGGCCCTACCCTACTTGGTAGTCGGTACGCATTTAATTCCAACGGATCTTTTATTTTTCTCTTCCCTGCTTCTCTTGACAATATATTACTTACATACCTGAATCTGATATATATCTTACTATACTATGCACCGCGGCGTTGCACATGGGTTAATCAATCCGTCCTTCTTTTAGTGGGTACAGAACATAGAAAAAGGTTACTCAAACTACTCCCACCATTTATCATCCTGCAGCACAGCCACAGATGGCACAACCCCACATGCCCCAAGCCAAGTTGCTGTACACTGTACACACAACATCCTTTTCTGGTGGGCCCTACATCACATATTCATACCTCATCGTCCTCAGCATATGCTCCGATATTAATAGACAGCCCTCATGTCAGATGGTCCATTCATTATCAAACCACATCACAATCTTATCTGAACCGATATTCTTACATACACGGAAGAAGTAATACTTTAATAAAGAAAGGGGTATGTGCTTTGATTTTGATAGGTGGCTTCTCCTCATATTTTACAATAATAATTGTCAAGTGCGGAACACAAGAACGCAAAGGACGGTGTATCCATTCATTAGCTTGGATCACTCAAGACTCGGGTTCATGAGAAATTTCGCAAGGCTCCTTATTGGATCCCACTTACTATAATTTAAACGGACTCCCTGAAACAATTATCACCATCTTTTTGTGGGCTCAAATAGAGATTTTCTAAAATCCCATCTTCAGATTGATTACTATCAGAGAGAAAATAAATATCATTAAAAAAACCTACTTTTCACTTGATGACTACCATGCAGGCCTTCTACCCTCACAAAACAAACACACACACACACACAACCACCCCCCCCCCCCCCCCCCCCCCCCACCCTTTTTGTGGGCTCAAATAGAGATTTTCTAAAATCCCATCTTCAGATTGATTACTATCAGAGAGAAAATAAATATCATTAAAAAACCTACTTTTCACTTGATGACTACCATGCAGGCCTTCTACCCTCACAAAACAAACACACACACACACACAACCCCCCCCCCCCCCCCCCCCCCCCCCTCACAAAACAAACACACACACAACCCCCCTCCCCCACCACCAAAAAAAAAAAAAAAAAAGGAACTACTATGATGTAAGGGACCAAAATAGGGGGAGTACTTGTTTTGACAGTTAAGATTTAAATACGTGGGCTCCACTCAGGAACCTCACGAATTCCCCGTGAGCCCAGAAACTCCCAAACTCATTATATCAAAGGGAGGTTCTCGTGCCTGCTGTCATGTCCCTGCATAAGCCAGACAGACAAGAAACAGTCCATGTTATATCGGCCGCACAGAGAACAAGAGACCATGAAAGTACAGTGCTCTCCAACCAAAGCAACTGCAGTACCTCTTTAAATGGATTCCAGATCCCCACACATAGTGATAAATACAACATGAATCATTCAAAATGAATGACCTCCATCTGGTGACATCTCCTCAATCAAGAGTTCGCTTTAACCGCAATAGAACAGTTACAGAGTGAGTAAACTCATTATCATTTGTGCTTAATCTTATAGTGGTATTGACTCCTATTGAAGCTCGAGGATATACCTATGATTATCAATAGGTGGATCCCAAAGTGCAGTTCCACACATCCTACCCACATGAAGAGTTTGGGATCAATGTAGATAGGCCCCCAGTTGTTTGTCACACTCCATGTATCTGATTGCCCCCCATTGATAATGGAACCTCAGCCCTTTTCAGAACTAGGTTCCGTTCTCGACCGTTAATGGTTCGTCTCACTATGTAAAACGAACGAAAATTGGACCCTCCAAAATTTGTCTATCGTCATTTAAGCAGAGCCATTATCTTTCTTAACCATCCAATCTGCAAGGCCCACTTTGAATCATTCACAGCTTCCTATCAATTAATTACATTTCTGGGGCATTCCACATCCATGGAGCACATCAGAGAAATGGTGTGTAGTATCATTGTAAAAACGGGCGGCAGGGAAAACATACATAAACCCATAAACCCTGGAAAGGTGGTGTAAGTGTAAGAAAAAAAAAAGAAAAAAGAAAAAATCCAGATGCTTTTCAAGTGCACGTGGATTGTGGCCCCTTCAGGAGCATCTTTCGTCGCAAGTATTTTTCATGTGACTTTACACACAGCATCAGCATGTGAAACTGGACCAGGACCTGAGCAACTCCAGAGAGACTATTGCATGATACATGTGATGATGGTGTATGCTTAAAAGAAATGATCAAAACTTTAATAGATGAAATCCAAAATCCCATTCCTCATAAAATACAATTTGCAATGGAGCCAGCAATCAACTTGTAGGAAGGTTGCATGGGTTTGAGGTGTCGTATCAACATCTGCATCATCTAATGTTGGGAACCATTCATTCCAGTATCAGCATGAACAGTGTTGCCATCCTCTACAATCTTCCCATTGACTTGTGTCCTCTGTCTCTGAATCAACATTTGTGTACGTGTCAAAGCAAGAAATGCAGATAACAATTTGAAGTTAAAGATGAGAACTAAAACTCTTTTACAAATGAGAAACTGGGGTTAAGAAAATAACTTAAATCTTTCAGACCTAATTCCTAAACCCCCATCACATGCTCCACCAAGTAGAACATTAGCAATTCATCCATTGTACACAAAGCCTGCTACTCGAAGGGTGCAATCCATCCATATGGATGAAAGCATGGCTAAAAATTGATGCCAAAAATTGTTATCTTTGCCACATGATTTCACCTATTGTCTTTGGAATGCTAGAATTTATCTTAGCTGTCCATTTGATAGCAAAAACTGAATTCCTTCTGGTTCATGTACTGCACACAATCCATATTATGTCCACGGGGAGTATTCGAGTGCATCCATCCCTCACCATTTTGGTGAGGGACACTCCCCTTTTGGGAAGTGTCAAGTACAAAAAGGGGAGTCCTATGTACTTGACACTCCCCTTTTTGTACTTGACACTTTTCAAAAGGAGAGTGTCCCTCACCAAAATGGTGAGGGATTGTCGGATTGATGCACTTGAATATTTCCCTATGTCCACAATTGGTTGTAGGTTTGGATCAGCAAGCATATATATATATATATATATATATAACTTGTCTAGAGGATGAGCTGCCACAAAAATTTATGATGTGGCGAACATATATATCTAGCCCATCATTTTGCTACCTGAACAGAAACCTTAAGAACTCGGACAAACCAAAAAAAAAGGGCAGAAATGATACGTTGTTTAACCATTAAAACCCAATGGTCAAACACTAATCATTGACAAACTTGAACTCGGACCTCCATTAAGTTCATATCAAATAATGAACTTTATTGATACAGTAAACATAAATTAAACATAAATTTCACGTACCCGGTCAATGGAATCCACAGAATTCCCATTAAGGAGCTTGTGATGCTCTTCATTTGACCAGCTATCTTTTTCTTTAGCGCTCAAGGGTAACAATGGAGATTGGTTTCCAATAGTACGGTCAGATAGTTCTGCATAGAAAATACTTCAATTGAGAGAGAGAGAGAGAGAGAGAGAGAGAGAGAGAGAGAGAGAGAGAGAGAGAGAGAGAGAGAGAGAGAGTAAAGACAAACCTGGCAATTTCTTATCAACAAAAAATACCACCAAATTCACGGTATACCTGATAATACACAGATGAGTCAAGTTGGTCCAACTAATTTGAAACAAAAGTAATATAGAAGCAACACTTATTGAAGAAATTAAGAACAACGTCCCTTACCATGCAACTACAACATCAACAGTGTAATGCTTGCGTGATGCTATAATCAGAAGGCTGAGGATAACAACTATCAACCAAGCAAGCTGCTTGATACACCTACTCGCATATTAGAAGAAAACAGTCAACCAGAAATAAATAAGAGATACCCATAACTAACTACCCATTAAAGTTAAAGCAACAGTTATCAATAACATCCATGCTAGAATTTCATGCAAATTCCTTTGGCCATTTGCAACAAAATGTGCATGCTTATAGATCAGAAAACCATGGAAGCACACAGTAAACAAATTATTACAAAATAGGAACTGGATTGAATTAAGAGCAACTCCAGATATACCTTTTTGAGCCATATTTCTGATATGTGAGGACAAAAACAAGAGCAAATATCATGTGCGAAGAAAATATCAAGTCACCACAGCCATATATTACGCCCCGGGGAACTGGACATAGAAAACATGACAAAGAAATGTTAAAAAATGACTTTCAAAGCCCTGGCCTGGATTATCTAAATTAGAGATCACAATTCTAGGAGAATCAGGATTTCATGTGCTTCGAAATAGCATTTTGTACCAAGTTCCCCATAAAGACCTGATGTGGCATTATCCAACGAAATCCTGATTCTTGGAAATTCAGGATTTTTGTGGTTAACCTACCTCTATGGGTGGCTCTATGAAACAAAACTCAGGAAAAAAAAGGAAAACGAAAACAAGAGATTCCTTACAGTTAATTAGGAGCACTTCTATTATACTATCAGGGCGAGGAAGTCTGGCTAGTTTAGACCCCTGGAAAGCACAGCAATGGGAGCAATAATGTTTAATTCCCTTGATAGAAGCACCATAATAAGGAAGAAGATTTGATTATAAAAATACATGACAGCTACCCAACTGAGAGGATTTTGCCTCTGAAGTATTACTGCAATAAGAAGTTACAACTGTAAACGTGTATTATGATATTGTACCTCACGACAGTGATAATTCGGACCAGGAAGCTGGGTGGAATAAAATGTTATAATTCGGAGAGTCTGTGAAGCCTGAAATAAACAAAGCGAACATAGAAGGTTACAGACTTGATATGAACTTCTGTAAGTCATAATAAATTTTTATTCCAATGTATCAATGGAGTCAATTTACAAACACCATTGCATCCAGTAAGCCATGAATATGCAAAAATGCCGAACATTGAAAGGAACTGATATTGGAGGAAATGATACAAACTTCCACAAATCATGATAATTTTTTTTTACCTCCGACTATTTCATTGCATTCAGTAAGCTATGAATCAAAATGGAAGGATGAGAGAGATGCCGCATTGCCTATAAAAAAAAAAAAACAAACATGTGCTTGTATGTCACATTTACACTTACAACGAGAAATGCCAGAACCCTGCACCATAGCAGAACTGTGTAGAACTTTTTGCTTTGAAAAATGAATGGATGGAAGGTCCACTGCAACAGAATATACATCATTATTAGGAAATATGAAGTAGGCACTACTGTATGAGCGTAACTGTTTCATTCAACCTTAGGGAAGGGCCAATAATAAAAAGGAGTGTTGCTAGTTTAGTAAATGCTTGTCATGTACGAAATGATGACCCTAACAAAGTGACAGAAGCATGGTGTGCGTATGTGGATTAGTCATCTAAAGAAAATCAGCTCTGTATGTCATTTTTGTCGTTTGACTTTCAAGAAAGAAAATGAAATATATGGTCCAACAAAAAAAAAAAAAAAAAAAAACAACAATGAAAAGCAAAATCATCACTTTCTAATCAAATGGTTGGCAACATCCAATTAATTTTCAGTTTCTTTTTCAATTAACTGAAAATATATAAAGGAGAAAGAATCTACAACACTAAGTTGATGAGGTATATAATATGCAACAAAACTAAATGCGATTCCAGCTATGGGTCTATGTCTCCTCCTAATCACAGAAATACCAACAAAATAGCAATTGACTTTTTCAAGTGACTATCTTAAGCGCCACCCCCACCCCCCACCACAAACCCCCCCCCCCCCCCCCCCCCCCCCCCCCCCCCCCCAACCCCCAAAGTCAAAATCCTGGGTCCACCACTGATCTAGCCCATTAACAAGTTAAGCTTAAGATGAGCCTAGTCAAGCCTCTTAACCAGCCTAGCTAAAGCTGAGCCAACTTGAGCTGACCTAGCTTAAGCTTGGTTTGTGTGAGTCAATGACCTGAGGTTGAGCTCAAGCTGGGTCGAGCTGACTTGCGAGGGAGATTGTCTTGTTGGCATCCAGTATGCCCCTAGATAGCTTCCCTGAGGACATGATGGAACACAACTCTTCTATCTTGTGATTAGGTTTTAATTTCATTAAGGGCATAGATAAACAGGCATGGCTCTCTCTCTCTCAGATCCTCCATGCAATGGCATTCCTTAAATCAACTTTGCAAACAGGTAGTTGGGTTGACCGGCTTGGGTTAGGGCTGGGACTTGGGGTTGTCAGACCTGTTAATAAATGGATTGGATACTGGTTGGACCTCAATCTACAAACCCTCCATCTGGACCAAACTGGACCCCCATTTGCCACCCATAATACTAATATTGTACTATGAATTGGACCTACAAACAATGAAAGCTGAAAAAACTATATTCAACTAGAACATCAAATTGGTTGATTGAATTCAATGCTAGTGAACTGGAACCACAAACAGGGTGAATTGAGAAACAGAATGAATGAGCATGCGCCAATGAATTGCTGACCTAGGACAGGTATCCTGTTTGAAATTATGAACTCAAATACAAATTACTCAAGCTACAAGTTAAGTAACTAACAAAATAGTATCTAGGGAACAGGTCAAAGGCCGGAACTTCTTAATCCTCCATGAAGGGATGCCTTACCACCATGCCAAGATTGGATCGACATTACTTAGTACAAGTTTGTTAGTACATCTTCACTAAACTTCAAGGACACATTTGCGTGACATCTGTGGAAAGGCCGTTCTGCAGACTTCTGCTTTTCCGCAGAATCAACAACCTTTCCAGCCCCTCCTCTGCGCAGGAAATGGTTTTCCGCAGCATTAAGGAAACTCAGTTCACAACTTTTCCCCAAGGAAACTGCGTCGCACCAAAACGCAAAGAAGAGATGAGCATGGATAAGGTGCACAAATGAGCCCTAATAGTTCTCATTCTAACTTTCAAAGAGAGTCGCTGACTATTAGCCAAGCTTCTTACTGACCTAGGGTTTGCATTTCAAGGGAAACACAGGTGGAAAGTTTTTATTTAATTTTATTTTATTGGTAACATGACTTGAAGTCTTGACGACCTCAACTTGCAATAGTGAGCATCTTCCACCATGCCATGGGCACTTGTCAATACATGTGGAAATTAGTTCATAACTGGTTTAAGAAAAGTTCTACCTAGGAAAGTTTAGAGCAAACTTAAAAGAAAAACGAGTTCAACTTCAACTGTTTTCTAATACCTAGCATAAGAAGATTATTCAGCCAATACACTAGACAAGAGTGATGTAGAATTAAAACCAGATCGATTTGTGTATCTGAAACCTCTAATGGCACATTTGTGTACGTCCACAGAAAACTGGTTCCTGCAGACCTTTTCCTTTTCCGCGGGGAAAAAAATCTGAACCCCCCCCCCCCCCCCCCCCCTCCTCCTCTTTTTCTCCTCTCCTCCCACCCAAACCAAAGGAAAAGCTTTCTGTAGAATTGCAGAAAATTTAGCTCATTTTTTGTGCTTTTCCTTGCGGGAAAGCAGCTGCACCAAACGAATATTTTATTGTAATGCAAAAAAGTGTTTCCGCAATCCTCATTTTTTCGATGGAAAACCGGCAACACAAACGTGCCCTAAAATGTAAAAAGTTTTCTATTGTCTCACTCTGTTGATTCCTCCCTTATAGCCCTTGCCCCTTCTTACCCACCATTCAACACAAATATATAGTGGTATAGGAGGCAGACATCAGATGGCACCAATACCAAGATTCAAATGGTCTTGCATTCAATACACGCACTTCCATCCTCATGAGAAAAGCTCCAAAACCAAAGTTCAATTACTTAAGGTTTCTTCATTAAAACAGCAGACAAATCAAGTCATCAGTGCTTGTAGATTCATAATCCCCTTTATTAATTAATCAAATAGGGGATGGGAATGGGTTGGGTTTGGTTCAGGTCGGAGTAAATACAAACGTGCCCTGAATCACACCTTCCCCTCTTCACATCCAACCCTTGACAGGTCCATAATATGTGATACCAACCCTACTCCATGATGGATCGGGTTTGAGATTAAGTATCTTCTAACTTTTATGTTTTGGTATTAAAATATGATATAAAGTTATAAATATTTCCTGAACTATAGAAAGTGCTCTAAGTCAAGCTATCCAATCTCAGCACTCCCACCTTTTCAAATATTAAGTTCCAATTACACTACCTAGGTTTTCTGTATCATATTCTATTAATGTACTAGTGATTGCCCGTACCTGAAGGCACGGCGCACCATGTTCTGAGCACAACTAAATCTAATTACTCTTCTTTTGACCACCTAACAACTAACCTGAATTTTGGCACCCTATGAGGGGTCATTCAGCCCACCCTATTTAACGATGTCCTGATTAGGTCCCGAGTCAAAGATCACCTATTATTCCTGGACCTCTGATTGCCCTAGGAATTGGCTCATTGCAATCTGTTCGTCGAGGGCTTTCCGTCCATATATAGAACTTCGAGATTCGACGGGCGGATCAAAAATCATAATAGCAGGTCCCGCACGCCCGGGGTGCCCACCTGAAAAATCACCTATCACTTCTAGACCCCAGATCGCCCCGAAAGTTGGCTCATCGTGATCTATTCATCGAAGGCTTTCCATCCATATATATAACTTTGAAATCCGACGGGCGGATTAAAATCTGTGAAACCTGGGTCATAGTGATTATTGCACAGACCGGACCCCACTGCATCCCACATTTTGGGCCCCAAACCTCTGATTCGGACCCTGATTGGGCCCTTAACTAAACCCGTCAGACCTGACCTGAACCTGACCCAATCCAACCCATCAAACTCTAGCCCAAATTAACCTGAACCCAAATCCAACCCAAACCCATCTAACCTGAACCTAACCCCAGACCTGGCCCAGACTCCTTGACCCGTCTCCCGGATAAGGGAGAAAGAGTCCAGGGATTGGGGAAGTAGTATCCCAGATCTCTGGACTCTCAAACCCCCTTAAACCCCTCAACCATTTCCTCTTAATCTCAGCCCTAGGATTTATGTACATAAATCAAGGGTCCAAAATATGGGGAATTCAAAAACTGAGCTCCCTTATTATATAGATATATAAACTATACATAAAAGTAGCAGAGCGGGGCAACCAACACTTAAACTCTCACCAAACCTGAGTTAGGTCAAATTTTATAAACATATAACCACTCCAAACCCAAACCAATACTAAACCCAGTGTTGGTGGGTCGATAGGTCACCCATTTAAACCAACCTTTTGCCACACCAATTACTAAAGGAGTTCCCATCAATCCATGGATATATGTGATTGTATGTCAATTTTGAACTTTATATGGAAAGATATGAATATGGAGAGAGAGAGAGAGAGAGAGAGAGAGATCTATTTATTTTACTATGAGCATTAATACAACAATTATTCAAAGATTTTTTTTTTTGAAAATGTAACATACCAAGAAAAAGGAGAAAAAGACAAAGGTGAATACAGTCTCACTGATGTAAGCTCTGTCTTGTCCAAGTTCCTACATAAAATGAGAGTGATATAAGAATTAACACCAAACTGAATTGAAGGGAAAAGAGAGGGAAAAGAGGAGAGGGTGTGTTTTACAAAAATCAAACTTAAGCCAGGCAAAGGCATCACTGCCCAACCAACCAGATTCATGATACACAACATACACACCGGAAGGATAAAAAACCCAACATCCTGAAGTATTGGTCCTGGCCGATGTAAATAGTGGACTCCTCGAGCAGCTAATCCATGAATATACTGCAACCAGAGGAAGAAGAAAATGAGTCTAAAAATCCTTGTCTATGAAGATAACATCAACACCACCATGTTGCAGTCATATGTTTACAACCATGAAGAAAATATATTGATCATCTTGTGATGACAAATATGTTTATGAAAATAGTAGCACACTGCTAAATGGTTCAAGACCATGATCCTTTATAATCTCCAGCTTGATGGTACTGGGAGTAACTCATTGGTGTAAATGACATGAGTAATCTAGTAGCTAATTTGGGCGCTATTGTGGGAGTACCGATATATATGCTCCGATGGAGTAGCTAGTTTTGCACCATACCAGTAGTAAAATCATAATTGAAAACTGTATTAGTAGCATGTTGAGCAGGAACTTCAAAATAGTGATACCAAAATTCAACTAGGAAACAGACAACACCAACAAAGTGTGAGAAATGATTAAAAGCATTGGTTCAGATTTCAAAGTGTTGACTGTTGAGGATCCTCCAACAGAGAACGAGTGATCGTAAGCTGGTGGGAACTCATCTCCAGACTCCTAACATACTTGTACAAAATTTTAAACAATGTACCTTAGGATTCACATATCTGAAGAAAGCACCAAATCCGTCAAAAAGAGAGGCCATATGATAGGTTGAGATGGAATATATTAAGAACAAAACATTGCACAAATACACTTATGAGTTCCTAGTCAACAGAAATGCACTGTACACTCTTCTCGTGGGTCTGTTGGTGCAGGATCATAACAAGTCATAACTAAGTGATACATCCCGAATAGCTCCTCTTATTGTGAAGAAGTGTCAAAAGACTTGTGAAAGAAATTCACTTGTCTAAATCCAAACAAATCCCAAAAGCCTGTCATCCGTCAAAAACATTGTACGCCTTTTGGTGAAACCAGTATATAACACCACACCTAAAGAGTAGATAAGTCAACTGTTTTTTTGTGGACGGCAATTCCTTCCATATCAAACCCTGTTGCATATAAGCCCTCACTTTCCTTCATGGTCAGCATAGAAATGTAGGTGAAGTCTCCTGGTAGGGATTAGGGGACTCCTTAAGGCACCACCTGCTGATAAAGAGGATGGCAAACCCAGCCTCACATGAGCAGCCTAATGCTGCATTTCCTTTAGAATTGTTAGTGTGCTTCCTTCAAACCGTACAGCATGGAGGAGGAAAGTTGGGCGTTTTGAGCCTGTATTTCCATGAAACAATAACATTGGCAGCAGCTACAACAGAGCGAGACAACATGAGAGATTTGCAATGCAATGCAATGCCCAATAGATCCAATGAAATAAGAAAACTTCCTTGTTAAATTCTGTCATTGGCATCCACATCTTTCCCCATATGTATCTATTTGGAAAAAAATGACATCTTTCCCTATATATGTATCTATTTGGAAAAAAATAACATCAGAATTTGATGGTAGAGGAATTTTATTAGATCAACGAATACATTTTTACAAAATTTATAATTACAAGAGGTATAAAAAGAGAGAGGGGAAAAGGAAGCTATAGTCTAACAGCATATAAATAAAATCTATCTGCCAAAACCCTAAACCTTCAGCATTTCCATTTTTTTTTAAGTGACGAGATTCTTTACATTTAAACTCCTTGTACGATGATAAGAAAAAAGCACTCACATCTGATATGACAGGAAGAATTCGAATACAATAAGATGAACCAAACCAAACCTGGAAAATCAATCCGGCAAGCAGAAGCTTCCACTTATCTGCGAGAAGTGGCAATTCCACCGCCGTCTCCATCACAACTCTTCTCCATAGCTATTCACCAAAATCCAAACTCAAAACTCAGACCAATCTAAAAGGGCAAAACATTTATAATGAAAAAGAAGTAGACAAGAAAGGCAAGAGAAATGAAAACTGAAAGAAAGGAAAAGCGAGATGGAACCTTGGAGGCCTCACGAGCAATGTAAAGCGTCATTTCTACTTCCAGAAAGATCTGACTGAGAGATTCGGCATTCTTCGATCACAATCCCAACCAAAATTCATTCATCAAGATTCTTTTGCAGAAACCACTCTCTCTTTTAGATCAAAATCCCTAATCGCCTCCAAACAGAAAAAATACAAAAACTCAAGCAGCATAAACCCTTCCAAAAACCGATATTCCTACCAATATCAGACCGCGAAACACAAATCAAGATCCGCGGTCTGATTCCAAACGACGATTTTCCACCAGGTCAATTCGAAAAAAAAAAAACACCCTCAAACCGAAGAAATCGCGATCTGAATCAGTTCCGTGTCGGAATCAAGATCTCCTGAAATCCGATTTTCCAACGTTCGAAATCGAGATACCGACACAGAAATACACGCAAAAAGCGCGAACAACGGCGGTCGAATATGGCGGTGGTGGTGGTGTTGTTGGGTTTCTCTTTCGTCTCTCTTGGTCCTGGTGAGAGCGCGAATTAGACACGGATCGTCAGACGGTTGAAAAAGGAAGAAAGAGCGTGGAAAAAAAAATATAAACTCCCAGTCCCAGGAAATCTCAAAAGGAGGCGAGACTTCAGGCTAGGCGTGCACATGAAAGTGAAAGAGAAAAAAATAAAAATAAAAATAAAGCTATATTCAGGATCGGTAGTGGTACTGTACACCACCGTAGCACTAGCAGCGTGATATGTGCTCCTCTCGGGATACCAGCGCCTACCTATACCTATTGTATTTGTGGAGCCTCCATATAGTACCCATTGAATATGTATGCATAAAATCACTATAATTATTTTTAATAACAAGAAAGTAAAGACAAGGAAAAACAAAGTGTGCAATTATGAGGAAACATTTGACAAAATTCATAGTCCACCGTGGAGAGGAGTGAGGTTGGCACCTTAGTATCACAATATTTTTTAGAAGTGATCTTTAAGTTTATAAGTAATATACTTTCACGCCAAGAAAAAATAGGAGGGGTACATTTCTTTTATCAAAGTCTGAACATTATTAGGCAATTTAGGTTTCAAGTTGAGCCTTTTTTACTTTTTTTTTTTTTTTTAATTTTAGTTGACAACCTATGGGGCCCGCTTGAAAGAAAAAAAAAATCAGTTCATCGTGAAAAATACCATTAGAGGATCCTGGATTGTGGCTGTCCAATTCTCATCTACTCAAATTGGTCCAAATTTACATGATTTAAATTAAGAGCCTACAAGACTTAGAAGAGTGTAATAAGATTTAAGTATGTTCTAATTCAAAGAAATAGTTAGCTTGAGACGGTTATCATAAGAGTTAAGTTAAGTCAATCTATGCTGAGATAGTCAAAAAATTTCCACAAATTTACAATCCTCTTGTGTGGTGAGACTAATGGCTCCACCTATATATATCACGCCACCTGCATTGTGGTCTTTTATCAACATTTAGTTTGATTGTTTTCAAAAGTTCCAATGATGTCTAAGTGAGAGAGAGAGAGATATATATTGTACAATGAAGCAGTGCATCCATCAATCGATCAACACCCTTTGTGTGAACAGTAGCAGACCTAAGGTTTTTATTTGAGTGATGCAATCAAACAAGTAGTTAGATTTTGTGGACAAATTTATGATTTTTATGTGAGTTTTGGGAGCAAATACAAAATTCTCATGTGTATTTTAGAGACGGAACCAAGATTTTCATGCGAGTTTTGAAAACCGACTCGAATTTGTATATGTGGGTACGCCCCATGGGGCAAAATACTTGTCTAATAAGTTTTATCTTGAAAACAAATCGTGTTCTTCTATTTATTAATTTTTCATCTTAAAATATTTTAGCTACATGTATTCTAGTAAAAATTTGTCTCTTTGTTTTATAATGTGGTATGCTCTGTTTTTTGGGTCATTTGCTTCACTAATGACGGAGGAGTTACTTCCCTCATGCAACTTCTACACATTATTGATTTAAATTTAAAATAAAAATATATATTTTTTTAATTTCTTAACCTGTGGGTCATAAGTCATGAGGTTAGAATGATTTAGGGTTAATATTTTGTACACCCCTAGGCTTTCTTGAGCTCTTTCTATCCATCCCCCTTCCCTTGTGATTGGCATGGCCCATCTGAATAATACTATCATCCTACAATCTCAAGTGGTGATGAGATGCAGCTTCTTTTTACCTGGTGATTGTGTTTTAAATGAAACAAATATTCTTTCCCCGCTGGCTTCTCTAGTCTAAGTTATGAAAGTCAAAAGCAGGAATCCAAAACTCCATGAATACATCCTTCAAACTACTTATTAAGAATTGAATCCAAAGGTCCCCACAGTCCATAGATAGATGAAATAGCCAGGTAAAAGTCGTAAGTACAGGGGTTTTGCGCATAGGGTAACATTTAGCCATGGATTATCCTCTCCGGAAATTTCCCCACGATTTCTACCTGTGATGGAGAATGACAAATTGCTCATGCATGTTTATACTACTTTAGAAAATTTTAAAGAATTTGTGCGATATTGCACAAGTTTTCCTCTTGTTGGGTTAGAAACAGAATATAATCTTGTGGTATGTGCAATTTATAATTTTACATGATCATTCACAATTAAGTGCATTTTAGTTCACAAAAAACTGCGTAAGTACTTGTGGAAAATATCTCAAATTTTACTCCCGGGCAAGGTTATACATGGCTAAAGATCATCATACGGGCAAAACCCCTTTCACTAATAGATTGTGACTTTTGCAAATCCAAATCTTTTTTAGGCTTTAGAGCACGTTTAGTAGCATGCATCTAGGTGTATTTTAATTTGAGCATTTGGAGAATTTCAAATGCTGTCCTCCAAAATAGAATCTCAAAATGCTGAATATAGCATTCTAAAATTTAGAATTGTGTTAGCCAAAAACTAACTTTTCACATGGTCAACTTAGTTGGTTATTACTTTCAAAACTCAATTAAACACAAAAAACAATTATGTCCGATTTTTTTAAAAATAAAACATCAATATAAAAAAGCATTATCTAAGTTCTTTATTCAAATCCAATTATAACAAACCATAAAAATACATAAATCTTAAAGATATATAATCAAGTATAAATATCAATGAAATAGGAAGCGTAAGATCCTGGTCCCACTATTAATATTTTATTATATTTTAATTAGATATTATTATTATTTTAATTGAATATATTTTTATTATTTAAGTGGTTAGGATTAAGTGGGGCACACGTTAGATTAGATGCGTAGGTTGGTGAGTTGGGTTAATGGGTAGATGACCTGACCTGTAGTTTTGACCCAATGACTTAAGCCCATATAATATTCTTTTTAACCTAATCCCTTTTTAAACGCTCGTCCTTATCTCTTCCCACTTATCTCTGCAATTCCTCTGGTTAATCTTCGTCTTCTTCCTTTTTCAATTTCTCAAGCCTCTGCAACTTTAGGATCCAGCCATCAGAATCAAGATCTGAAGATACCATCATCTTTGGTTCAACTTTCTTATCACAAGTAACACTCTACTCAAACCATTAGGAGTAAATTTGTACTCTTAGGTTATCTTTTTATTCTTTTCAATGTTAGATTTTGAGTAAGAATACCATAGATCTGTTCATATGAGCATTTCTATCCCATCTTTTATGTCAGATTGGTGTTAGGATTGTGATCGAGCGCCCCAGTAATCTTGATTTGGGTTTTGGTTAGGAAACCTATCGCACTCTTTTTCATCTTCGGATTTAAGGCAAATACATTATTATAATTTGTTATTGAATGCGTTATTTGATCTTTGATTCCTATCTAATGCATATAGGTTTGTTTATTTGCCCTTTTGTAAATGATAATGATATATTAGGGATTTAAAAATGGATGTTTGGGTTAATTGGTGGTTTGGGTAATGGAAATGTGGATTCCATTTCTTTTCTAATGGATGTGATTCGTGTGGATTTGGATGGACTGTACTCTCTTTTGGAAAATGGATAAAAAAAAAGAGAAAAAAACCAATTTCTGTGACTGTTCACGAACTGGTAAACGAACTGAACGTCAAACGTTCGAACGTTGCCAATGAATGTTCGAATGTCTAAATTCAGGTTCATCTGGGTCAAAGGGCAGAGGCATCAAACGTTCGAACATGCCTCATGAATGCTTCGAGTTTGCTCGCCCCTAAGCTAAAAACCCGAGGCATCAGACGTTCGGACGTGCCTCATGAATGTTCGAACGTCTGATTTCCCTCGAGCCTGAGCCAAAGACCCGAGACCCTGAACGTTCGAACGTTGGTTTCGTACATTCGAACGTTCAGTGTACTTGGGCATTTTGTGGTTCTCTTCAACTGAATTGGCTCTGATTATTTTGGGGATTTATGGTATCGTATATGGGACTTCATATAGATTTAATAACCTTAAATTATCTACCTGAACTTGAAATAAGAACCGTCTTTGAGCATACAGTATCTTATGGACGTAAGATTCAAATACCTGTTATAATGTTAATGAGCTCTAGCGAGAAAGAGGTCAATATATCTCTATTGGAAATCCTTCATTGGATCTATGCACCATGAATTTTGAGAGATGTAACGTCCTTAGCTTACTAGCGTTTTTATTGTGTGTTGACGGGTATATGAATATATGTCCAACCTTAGGATGGATTTATATTATGTCTTGACCTTTGTATTCACATGCATATGTTGGTTTATGTTATGTTTTCTTTTAGATGCATACCTTCTTATGTGTTATGGACTATGAGGTGGCTTGGTAAATTATGTACGTGATTTGACTATGATATGGGATGTGGATTTGATTATGATATGGATTATAGATTGGTCAGCCCTTCATTTTGACTTATTTCTTATGTCAGAGCATATTACAGATCACTAGGTTTATTCTATTATGATATGTATATATATGTACATCGATTGAGTCATATTTGAATGACTGCAGTTGTAATTGAACGGCTGATCACCGATGTGTACGGACACTGTAATAACCGCATTGATTGTTTGACCGGTATTCCGGATTATCGATCGGTTTATGATCGCCGACGTGATTTAGATAGTCAGGGCTGACCACCCAAAGCAGTTGCATTGCTTCTGTGTAATTATTGTATTGCTCTATTATGTAGATTGGATTTAGGTTATATGTTCTTTTTGGTTATATCATTGTCATTACTTCTATATGACCTCACTTATTTTACTCATTTTGATATCGTATCTAATTAATTTCGAATTATGATCATGTTCTTGTTATTTACGTTACTATATTTGGTGCATAGGTACCGAGCCCTACTTTACCGAGGAGACGGAGGGAGATCAAACGTTTGAGCTAGTTGATGAACCCGAATGGAATGCAGGAGACGGTTTTGAAGCCGTCTGAGCCTGCATGAGAGTGAACGTCATCTTAGCAATTCTCTAGATGAACTTTCTTTAATGATAAACCTTTCCTTAGTAATTATTTTATTCATTCTGCAACTTTAACTATTAATGTTTATTTGATTTTCGTATTGAATCTTATTTATGGTCATTGAATACCAATTGAATGAAGCTTCCGTTGCATTTAATGAAATTTTATTTGGACTCACCACGGTTTGTGATGTTATGTGGGTCTACTTTTGGAAGCTTGTGTTGTATTAAACACAGGAATTTGAATTTGATTTAATTTTTCACATTTTTTCCCAATTCTTATTTTGGGGACAGACAGGCAGTGCATTTTTTTGCCATAAATTTTTGACAAAGAAATTCCCATCAGAAATGCTCTCAACCAAACATGCAATTTCCTAAGAAAAATCATGAGTACAGGGCCTTGCTATTAAAATCCGAACACCCAAATCCAAAATTTACCACAATTGAAGTTGATCCTACCGTTGGATTAACCCGTGGATTAAAACATAATTTACACAACTTAATACATATTTATTATCAGTTTTTCTTCAAATGTTCAATCCAATAATATTATGACCAATTATGGTTGAAATAAAATTTAAAGATACCCCATATATAGATATACCAGGAGGGTGCTTATATGAAGCTGTTGAGATTTCAATAAGTGAACCCCATGCCACATAGTTTCACTCCTTTTATCTCACAATTTCCTAAGTTAAAACCTCGCCGAATCCCGATTCGATTTCTGCATTTGAAGACAGCAAGGTTGGGATATATTCCTGTTCCGTTGATATTATAAAAGAGAGGAATGCTTTTATGCGACAGTGGGGCGAACAATAGAGGAGATGCTGTTGTATTGGTAGCTGATGCTCGCAGCTCGCAGCTCAGGTCGCACCACATGTGCCAACGTAGAAGTCAAGAGAAATGGGCCCATAAAGTTGTCGTGATGCGAACGTGTAGTGCGGGCCACAAATCTTCAGCACAAAAGGCTCGTTAAAGCGACGTAGCGAATTGTCTGTCGAGTATCGTCGTCGTCATCATCTCCTAATTGGAAAGACTGAGTCAAACCTGTTTATTATTCTGACAACCATTCCGCCTGTTTTGAATTTTAAAAACGAACTACAAACATTCTCAAAAACCACTTCTTCAAATTCAAATGGCCAAAGACAAATAACATTACTTTTTAGGCAGCTCCCAAATCTCATCACACTAACCAGTAACCACTACCATCATCATCACATTATATTATAATATCCCACCAAATCAAATCTCACACCGCCCAAATGACTTCAAAGAGTTCAGGATCTAGTGGCATTTTGCTCTGCTGCTGCTGCATGCGTATTTAGATTTGATAAGCCAGCATTGCTTTATTACGAGTGGCCCACTCGGGATGGGGTTAATGTGCATAACTAACAACACCGCAAAGGGAAAGAAGGGAGTGAATAAGTTAGAATATCTATTCAGGTTACCTTAATATCAATCCAATCAAATGATTTTAGCCATTCCTCAGAATTTAATAGCTACATATTATGAATATTTGTTGAGCTAAAATTAATATAGATCAAAGGATGTACGTATTGGTGAAGGAATAAATTAATTATTGATGGAATATATATATAGTGGAGCGCTACACAACGCTTGAGCTTTTTTTAGGAAAAACGCCCCTTCTTGTTGGGCTCACTGGAATGCATGATGATCATGAAAGTATATTGAATGAAAATATATATGTAAAGCCTACCTATATGTAAAATCTTAAATCCATAAGATCATTCTAACATTTTGATCCATGTCCTTAAAATTTAATGATTTAGAGACATGGGCCCCATGACCAAAAAAGAGAGACGAAAAAGGGACCATATTTAAAGTGGGTCTTTTTTTAGAATTTTTCATATATATATATATATATATATATGCAACAAAAAAGAGAATAAGGAAGAAGGCCAACCTTGTCGACGAATGTTTGCACATAGACCCTTCATGCGGACAACGCCTTTGTGGGTAACAAAGGTAACCCTTCATGCAGACACCGTTGTGGGTAACACTTTAGGGCCCATGATCCATCCCAATAATCCCCACCCGTTGAAATAGCACAGGTCCAAATTCGACATTAATCCTAGTTCTAACTCATTGTTAGATTGAAATCCAATAGAACGATGTATTCTAAAATCATTAAATGTAAGGGTCTTGATCAATAGGTTAGGATGATATAATGAAATTGAAATTTTACACACATATAGTATATCCCATCCCAATATTTCAACCCCCTTGCCTTCTGGCCCTTCTCCATGATTGCTGATGTGACGTGGGCCCCACAAGGGAGTCCCCTAGATTTCGCACGATGAGGTGCATAGGAGAGGGCGACCCAAGAAGAAAGAATGGTGTTTATAGCTCCAAATATTTGTAGTTATGATTATATAAATAATAAATAACTCAATAACGAAGAAAAGATGTGCCTTCGTTGCTAAGTTTCTGTATTGTGTAACAGCTATACACTAGAGCACCCAGAAAGAAACTAAAATTAAAAATGTATGTTTTTTATTTTATTTTATTCTTTTAGTCTTTCTAGAGGAAGAAAGGAGCAGAAATTGGGGTCAAAACACATGCACTAATTTGCATGTATTTTCTTCTTGTATATTCAGTATATGCCTTTTTAGGAGGAATTTGTTTGATGAGAAAATTCGTGATAAAGAGAGAATTTATATAATTTTTCGTGCAATTTGTTATTTCGTTATTCGGTATAATAAATAAAATTCTCTAGTAAAAAGTAAAAAAAAATAAAAAAATAAAAAAATTCTTTTGTAGAGAGAATTTTGATTTCTATTCATTTGGTAATTTACTAATCTAGTGAAGTGAAGAAAAACATCAAGTACAATAAAAGAAGAGAGAATCAAATATAAAGACCTAAATAAAAAAAAACATATCTTTTTTTTTATCAAAGTTTTTTTTTTTTAAAAAAAAAAAAACAAACAAACTCTCTCATTCACTAAATGACAAAAGACCTCTCTTCCTTTATTTTCTCTTCATTTGACATTTCACTTCAAAACTGTATAAAATTAAATTACCCACTGAAGGAGAGAGAGATTCCATCTCTTGCATAAGCATAAGATGAAATCGTCTCTTTGCACAAAGCTTTCACTGCTGGACTCTTGATAAATTGTTTCTTGGATTTGGAAACAGTAGCAATTTTCTTGGATTTGTTTGAAAAAGAAGATGTTGTCTTGATTCATTCAAAAGTGAACACTACTCTTGTGGAAGTGGAAGTGGGACTGGGATGGGGATTGGACAGTAGACTCGACGTTCACTTCACGCTGACTCTCTCCTCCTTATTTCTTCCTTCCCTTCCAAGGAGGCTTTTTTTTCATAACCAGTGACATACTGACAGAAGTTGCGCCCTTTCGTGGGCCGACCCTAGCACTAGCTCCCTCACATTGTTTGATGATTCAATCAAGACCATTGGTCAGGACATCAAACAACGGCCCAGATTGATATCAATGTCAACGGTGGGTTATTTACTCATGACTAGCCTGCATGAGGTTTCCATACAAATGAAGAAAATAGAGCCCTTCCCCACCTCTCCTCCTCAATCGGTGGCATTTCTAATGACCAAAAAAAAATAGTAAATCGGTGGCGTTTCTTGTATCTTGTCATGGCATCCGCATGGGGGATCTTTGTTTCTCTTCTTCAATGACGCGACAGCGTTTGACAGGTTGGATAGGAAGTGGATCTTTCTTTGGATAGAAGCCTAATTGTTGATTAATGCAAGCTAATGGCTATGGACCGTTTGACGGGACTGCTACAGAGGATTTTACCCGAAGATTCCCTACTTGCTACAGATGGCGTTGCACGAAAAAGGACCCTGGAGCCTTACCGAAGGGTCCATCATTCTTCATTCCATTTTCTTTTTCCTTTTTTATTTTACTAAACTTTTAAGTATAAAATTGTTTGGGTCTCAGTTGGGCCCAATTGCAGTCCCTTGCTTTAATTTTGGTATGCGTATGGTCAATGGTGTGGGTCTCCCAGTCTCGACCCAAATTGGGTATGGTGACATGTAAACGCCATGTAACCTGGACCTAAATCATGTAACCTAGACCTCAATTAGGTGCATGTCCTGTGACAATGACCAAAATGGGGTCCTGGTCACTATAGGTAATTTTGGCTTCAGCTTCTGTGGGCCTGATTGTGCATATATATATATATATATTGATCTATATAATTTCCTGGTCTCGAGTAAGTGTACGCTAAAATCTCTGATCCATTGCTGGGCCGCCACAAGACCGCAACCATGTGGTGGCGCTTGGGATATATGGATGGTGAAATCTTCAATCCAGACAATCCACCCAATAGTCCCACGACGAATCAAAAAGAATTAATTAATCTGCCCAACTATATATCCTAAATCAAATTCCGAAAAAAGTAAATATTCTTCATTCTCAACCTTTGACATTCTTTTGTTTTAACAATTGATGATGTTCTCATGATATCGTAAGAAACTCAATATCAAAGTCCTAAAAAAAGGTGTCTTGTGATGTAGCTGCAGTCCAAGATCGAATAATACCATGGTGATGAACTTTTGTTTGTTTATTTAACTCTTTGTGCAGCCCATGTCATATGTCATATGCGAGGCCCATTTGGCTTAGACGCCCCATGTGGTGCACAGATAAGAGACAAGAATGGTGCATGTGACCGATGCATGTGTTGCTAGGTAGATTTCATTTTCATGATTTGCATAAATAAGTAGAAGAAAATTTATCATCCAAGCTAATAAATTCATAGAGAAATGCAGTCGTTAGATGCCCAGTTCCAAAGAACCGATCAACAGACTCCCCACAGCATCATTATTATGTTGTGGACAATTTAATTAGCCTGCCCAATATACAATCAAGCCGATCAAGTTACTGCATAAGACTGGAAAAAGTAAAGTTTTCAACAGTCTAAATCCGGTGTGTTCTGATTGGAACATTGAAATTTTGGTGATGAAACATCCTCATACAAGAGTTCAATTCACCTCCAAAATGCTATAGGCATTTAGGCTTTTGTGGACAGAAAAAAAATATTCTTTTACATCTAGGACACCATTAAAACGAAACAGTATAGGCTTTCGACTTTCTTCAGTTTTATAATTGTTCTAATATACATATAGTAAGACCAGATGAACTGATGTGTTGGCACAAAGCTCTATTCGCTTGGTATGAGTGGAACCATTCTAATTTTATCTCCAATTCAGTGAAACCTTCAGATATATGGCTTCCTCCTGCAGGAAATCTTGTAAAACTAAACTTCGACAGATCCTTCAACCCCTTCACTCAGTCTGCAGGGATTGGAGGAATCATAAGGAGCCCAGCAAGCACATTGATAATGGATTTAGCTGATAAGGTTGCAGCAAAAAATGCACTCGAAGCTGAACTTCAGGCTCTCCTCATGGGCCTGGAAATTTGCCAAAAAACTCAAACTTCAGCATATAATCATAGAGGGAGTGTCTGGTTATAGTGAACTCTCTTCAGAAATATGGTAATCTCTCATGGTCATGTATGTTGTATTGGAAAGTTCTCTTGATGGGAGGCTAAATTCTGTAAGAGGTCCGCAAATAAAATTGCAGACATGCTAGCCAAATTGGACCAACCATCCCCAACTTTATTTCAAGCTTCTCTCCCCTTATTCATGAGCAATATTATCTCCAGGACATGAGCTATGACGTACGACTAGATGATAGTTTTTGGCCAAAGACATGATGCTGCCCCTTCAACTTCAGTGGCTTCTTAGTTCATCAACAGGATGAGTTCTCTACAAGTCTCGGATGCTGGCACTTCCTCAAATGGGGTGAACGACTGGTTATTCCCCTAGTATTTATAGTGGATTTTGAGGCCAGGTTTTTCTCTACCTAGACTTTTGTAGTTGTTATTTAGGTATTGTAAGTTGGGTGTTGTTGGGTCAGGTTTTGTTTCTATGTTTTGGTTTGCTGTGGTCTCTAATCTTACTTGTGCTCTCTGTTGTTGTCCATTTTCTGTAGCTGGTCGCTTTCTAATACGATTCTTCTAATAAAAAAGAAGAAGAACTAATGTGTTGGCCGCTACATTGTTGGTCGAATCACGGGTCTGAAACAGTGTTTAGGAGCAATGGGCCGAGCACCTGATCAACAAGCTGGACTCATTCGCCTCTCCAGAAAATCGGGTGGATTCGGACATAGGGATGATCATGGGTGGACTGGTCCATATTTCAATCAATTTGGGCTATATTTTTTAGGCTGGTGGACTTAAACATGGGGGTGGTTATGGGCTGGACTGGCCATATTTCAATGGATCTGGGCTAATATATTTAGGCCTGTGGTCTGGGTGGGGCTAAATTTCTAGCATGAAACTTAAATAGGAACGACCCTATCCAAATTTTCAGCATAACGGGCATATAAATTTCGCAAATTGGCTGGGTCCAGGGCTTCAGGGCCATGAGTTGTATCCGTACTGAATATTAGTCCCCGTTACTAAACTAGATATATAGCTTGGAGCTTCCACTAGACATGGTGCATCAGCACTGATAATCAAAATAGGACCGGCGGACTAACACACCCTTCAAGTGGACCTCAAAACACTCCCATATATATAATATATATATATTGCTTGTGGCCCACTGGCCAAGAGGAAGGAAATCAAACCTCCCACCAGGGATCGATCCTGCTGGGAGGGGTGGGAGTGAGGGGGCATAGGCCGCATTTGGCTTCAAAACAGTTAGAATAGGCATGTTTATTTGTAGAAAGATCCTGCAAAACATATAGCAAGTAGACATTTTCTGGGCTCATTTAAATGGATCACACTGGGCAAAAACTCACTTGGGGCTTATACCAATTGGTTCGCCCAGGAGTGTCCTCCAAATTGGCAGCGCCCACTTAGAGATTATCTATGATCCCTTATTAAAGAAAATTTGTTAGGGTGTCAGTCATACTAGAAGTGGGCCATCCAGGTTCCACAAAATCAAATCATTGGTGGTGTGTAATAATATCATTTTTTTTAAGGAAGTGATTTGTCATATGAATTGGGTTATGATTTGATTATTTGGTGGGGAAGAGACCATTTCACTTTATATGTTGATAGATTGTGCTGGTTGTCTTATTTTTATCTCTCTCAGTTTTAGCAACTCTACTGGATTAAAGCATTTAAACGCTCAAGATAGGTTCTCCAGGATCGATTGGGACTCAAAGCTTTCGATCTCGTTGCGCCCACATCATCCTTGATAGATATAAGGGAGGTCAAATGTATAGACCATAATGGTTTAAGTTTTAGGGCACACCTTAATCTTCTTCCCACTTTACATCGAATCTTTTGGCTTCTTTTGATTTTAATTATTTATTTATTTGTTAGGTTGGCCTATTAGTCATGAGTGATGCTGTAAATCTGAAGATTTAGTGATTGATCCCTCAATATACATGTGATACCGAGGTGCCAACATCACTCATCCATAAGTGTGTTGGGTGATTTCAATATAATCTTTGATGGAATAGATAAGACTTTTCAAAAACTTTATCTTAATGGTTTTATTCAGTGCAATGGTCCCAACTTTTTAAAAGTCTCACCTATTCAAATTCTGGTCTCCACTCCACCCAAGTTTGGCAAGCTTTTCTCTCTTTTGGCAAGAGGCTGACCTAAGCACTCCCATAACGTTCCATTTATGAAAAAAAAAAAAAAATCTCTTCAAAATGCCAGTGAACCAATTCAATCCTCTTCAAAGCCTCGCAATCAAGCACCATATCAAGTGAGGATTTCTCTCTTCTAGTTGTTTAAAATGATTCATTAGCATATCCCAAATAGCTTTAAATTTCAGTCTCTTTAAACTATTTCAACTAATCTTCTTCTCTCCCTATTTCTACATACACACTGGTCGTTCTCCCTCAACAAGGAAGTCCATTTATCTACACGTGAACCCCTGGAAACAATCCATCCACCTGGCTATGTGGAACCCATGAAATTAATTATTTTATCTATCCACCCATATGAATAATCATCTATATGAGACTCAATAGGTGAAGATCTTGTTAACCTTATCTTGCCTAAATGGATCCAGAATAATAAACCTACTTATCCAATCATGCATTTTACTTGAGACCCATCACATCCCACACAACTCCTAATGCATAAGATTGGTCTTTTATATATATATATATATATATATATATTAAAGCAAAGGGAGGGAGGGGGGCACCTCATCCCTAAAAAGTCTCTTCTGAGAAATACAAAAGAAAAAAAAATTAAAAAAAAAGAGCAAAGGAGGAGGTAGGCTGTGGAGGGTGCCACCTACCCCTGAAAATTCTTTAAATACAAAAGGAAAAAAACAAGGGACCCTTAAAAAGTTATATCTCCTCAAATCTCCTAAAATCTCTCAATTCCCTCCAATCTTCCCTAAAATATCTCTATCCCCTCCAATCTTCTTTATCATCTCATCCCTAAAATCTCTCCATGTAGCAGAACTAGCGGTAACCCGTGCCGTTGGCACGATAAATTTTTTTTCGTAAAGTCCCATGATTTGATAGGGAAGTCCTTATCAGCCAACAAAGTAATAAATGCGGTCCATATCAGCCCACATTGCATTTAATGCCAGTCGGATCAGCCCACATTGCATTTAATGCATGTTATGTTGGGCCAGATCATGTTGGACGCCTTTGGCGGTAGAGGTCCCATCGGATCCATCCTCGGGCCTTGCCCTGATGTGGCTACAGCCGCTGGATGCCACCTTGTCAGCGATCTGGCGAAGATTGTGGACGGCTGGATGTCGCATCTGTCCCACTAGCTCGCGCCCCTATTCTGCCACGTGTCTGATGACGTGGCGGGCGTGGGGCGAGAGTGGAGATTCTTCTTTGCTTCGGCTTCCGTCCTTTGGCCGGGGTCAGGCTCTTTAGCTGAAGTGGGCCCTTGGTAGCCGAGCTCGGCGCTAGCAGCCAAAGTTTGTCTGGTTTCGGCTGAGGCCTCTGTCCCGGTAGTCGAGGCGAGTCTGGGTGTCACGTGGATGGTACGTGAATGGCACGTGAGAGTGCTTAGTCCCATCTTATAGCCGTGATTAGCATAATCCTGGAGCTTTGAAAATCTCCCCACACACCTACCCTGTCCATTTGATGGGAACCCACATTGAAAAAACTTTTCCTTAGCTGCGTCGTTGCTAAGCTTATATTGGACATATCCAAACCATCTCAAACAAGTTTTTCTTATTTATCACCTTTTGATAATATCCTTAGATGTACCCCAAAGTGCTCATTTTTATTCTACATTTTCTAATTTTCCCACACATCAACCTCAATATTCTTATCTACATTCATTTTGTGCATATGTTGTTTAATAATTAGCCAACATTTTGCTCCATAGCTCATGGTTAGTCTAATTATTGTCTTGTAAAATTCTTCCTTCAATCTTGTTGGTATGACACTCCAAAAGAAAGTCTTTACTTCAACCATCCCCATTAATCCTATGTTTGACATCTTCTTCCATCTTTCTATCTTTATAGTCATCAATTTACAGATTATATATACTGTTAATATAATCAAATTGAAATCATGCCCTCAAACTAGTTTTCCTACCTATGAAGCTAGGTCTTTGAATTCAGGCTTTTCTATATGTTTAGGTCCAGCCCATTAAGAACCTAGACTTATTGATTTTTTTATTTTTTATTTTTGTATTTTGTTTTATCTACACTGGTTGAAACCGTTGGTTAGCTTGTCGTATTTTTAATGACATGAAATCAATACCCATGTTAATTAGGTAATACTAACCTATCATCTAGACTCTGTAGTATTTTCATATTTTTAATAAAGATATGGGGTGCAACAAAGTTATTTTAGTTTATTTTATTTTTCTTTTAAGCTTTTGCATAATTTCGTGATTAATGCATTTTTTTTTTCTCTTTTGAAATTAAATGCAAGACGTGGGTTATGTCTTTTGAGGATATGATTATTAATGGGCGAATGAGTTTTGATGGCTCATTTAATAAACTTGATCTATAGAATTTTAAGGAAGCTTTTTTAATAGCTAGTATATTTTATTCATTTTGCATTTGTTTTATACCCACTAATAACTCAAGGAAGTCCCATGCAAATTATTTTCAATACATTACAACATCATTTATCTTGTTGCTAATTTTATTATTTTATTTATCTTTAACATTTAGATATTAAATGCTAATTTGTTTTTAAGGACCGAGCTTCGCACGAGCCTATTTTACTAATAAAATAATGTATGAAGGGCTTTTTGTCAAAATAGACTGGTTCATTTGCATAAAAATCCTCCAAAACAAACAGCAAGTGAGCATTTTTTTATGGGGCTTATTTAGTGGGTTGGTCTGGGCGCAATTAAGCTCACTTGCGGCCTGCACCAATTGGGTCACCCAAGATTGGCCTCCAAATTGGTGGGGCCATACTTCAAAAGGTGGGCCATGTGGAGTCCACGAAATGTACTAAATCATAGCAGTTTCCATGTTCTCTAATTGATTTCTTTCCTTTCTCCCCTAATTAGTACATCAAAATATCTTTATATTAGGGAAGTACTGTGAAATGAGTTGGATGAGGATTTCAATGTTTTCTGGGAAATTCTAAAATTAAGAGACAATACCATACATTGTGTATTGTGCTTGTTGGGTTCTCTCTCTGCAACTATGATTTTCCTTTCCATTGGATTGACACAACTCACTGAAGTTTTAATTTCCTTCGATTAAGAAGTGTTCGGCTCAGGTTAGTGCAGTACTTAAAATTTAAGTTGCCTTTTTTTTTTTTTTTAAGATTTCTGACCTTTTTATTTTTTATTTCTGAAACTTCTATATTTTGAATTTTGAGGTATCGTAATTCGTATCGCACGACAATCCGATTCATAAATGGCGACTGCATAAAAAAATTAAAAAAAAAAAAAATCCTACTTTGAGTCTTGGATCCATGTCATGTCCTAATGAATCCATGTGGGAAGGTCATGAGAAAATAGGCATCTATCCCTATATATGCTCTCTTCCAGCATGAGAGGTTTCTCTTTTTTGTGAGTTGTGAGTGAGGCTGATCTCTCTACATATGCAGTTTTCTCTGCCCACTTGAGGGGGTGTTTCCCTCAAGTGTGGCCCAGTGCGTGACAAAATCATATGCCGGTTTGCCATCAAGTGTTCCACATGGCCCACTCAATGATCCAGCAACCTGAGCCCTTTTTTCTAATATTCTTAACCCCACCTTGTATAAAGTTCGGTCTCAAATCACATTAATTTGCCTCAAAATCCACTTTGCAAATCAATGTGGCGTCCAGCACAGGTCACGTGCATTGTGGAAGGAAGACTTGACAGGCCAAAAGATAAGCGTGGTCCACAATAGTAATCTAAACCACCTTGTGGGACCCGGTTAAAGATCCATTTGTGTATAAAAATTTACCAATCATAGCCATATAAACATAAGTCCAATCCTTCATTTGACACGCACTCTTGACTCAAACTATATCATCATCACATCAAAGCTTAAATTTGACAACAAGGAGTTAATTAATGGGTTGGAAAGTTCACATGTCACGGGCTATCCATGGATATTGATTACTGAAAATGCTACTCTTTCCACTTGTATGGGCTTTTACTCCTATTTTATAAGTCTTTTTTTTTTTTTTTACCTACGTGAGCTCTTTTTGGTCCCAGAGCCCCCAAAGTGGGGGTGTAAAAAAAAAAAAAAAAGAAGAAATTGAAGAAGAAGAAAGTTGAAATTTAGGCCGGATCAATCTATCCAGTTATCCGACATATATATTCCAGTGGGACCTACAAGCCGGGCCAACTGGATGCACTTGGAAGTTGAAATATCTCTCTCTCTCTCTGTAATAATTAATAAATAAATAACCATGTCTTGTCTGAAGAAGTTGGGGTGGGGGTGGTTGTGGGTAGCCCTCTTCTGTTTTCCTTACAAGCTTGCATGCATCACTGCGACAATCAAGCCGCATTCATCGCTGATCAATTCAAGTCAGCATCTTGTGATGGGGTCACCGCTTCTTGAAGGGAAAGATGTGGTTCAGCTGTAGAAAATGATACAAACATCAAGTAGACGTAAAGGGAATGAGAAATAGAGAGAGAGAGATAAAGGGTTAAGACTGTGTAATAATAATAATTGAAAACAAGGCGTATGGAGGAAAAAAGATGAGATATAATATATGAATAATAGATTGAGGAATGATTCAGGTACTTATGTGTAGATCTGTACTTGTGGATCCCACTTTTTATCGGTATGAATCCTTCCAATATAAACATTACTGGTGATGGACCCAGACATTATTCTGGTTTAGGGATTTGTCCTCATAAGTAGTGGGCCAAAATGCATTTTCTGCTCTAAGATACCATAATGTTACTAAAGTTTGATTTATCTCTCGATGAAGAAATATCATACGAGGACGTGAATAGTCATTGATTTCTGCAAATACCCAAGTGGAAAGGACTCATCCTTGTAATGTCAAATGTGTTTCAGTAAAATGCTGTACCTCGAGTTCTATCTGCCAGTAGAATAATGGGGGTAGGTGGAGGAATTGACAAAATAAAACCAACAACTATGTTGCTGGTTTTGATGAAAGAGAAATTATCATGGTTTTTAAATGGTACTAACTTAGCCTAAAATGATCTATTTGGGACCACTTCTGCTTGATTCAACTCACTCGTATCACTAGTAGCTTTGTGTGCATACTGCCTCTAATTTACTCCAGTTGAGGTGATATATCATTGAAACAATTGAATTCTTTTGTGTAGATTTTTATTTTTTTTTGTTATTAAGAAGGATTGATCTGATGGTGTATCCCTCTCTTGTTAAAGTTAAATTTGAGCCCCTATGCATGGGCCATGTGGTATGAGTAGCTTGGGCCAAAAAAGGCAACCCCGGATAGGTCAAACAACTTATGGATAGCATCATTGCTCATCAAATTTATCTAAATCTCAATTTCATTTCTCAACTCTTAAAAATTAAGTACCTACCAAATGATCCTACTACAGGCAATGCATGAATAACCACTCTCAAATGTATAATAATGAAGTAAACGTAGTCTATAAACAAGGTGGAACCAATCATACCCAACCATTACAACTTAAATTAGAGTTGAAGAGTAGAACGTGCACGACATGTTCCCAAACTTTCAGAACTCCTCCACTGCATCTTCTTCTTCCTAATGCAAAGCTTAGGCTCTCCTACACATATTTAAATATAAAAAAATGCTTATGATTTTCATTTTGAACAACAGGTGAGACATGATCTGAGCCGTTGACTTGACTTGTCCTTTTTTAGATGACCCACCCCAGAAAATGTAAGGCCAAGGATAAACAATCCAGGAGACTTTTGTGTGCGTGGACCATACAAAGAGGGCACATAAGAGAGATGTGCAAGTGATACCTAGAAGCATGATCTGAACAAATGAATATGATACCTCAATCATATGGTATCATATGATCTGAAATTATTATTTCTGATATTGTCAAGACATAAATACAAGTACGGTCTGCACACATAAATAGATATGTATGTATGAAAGCAAAAGATAGAACAAGCTAGCAAGTTCACTTTAAATAAAGCTCAAAGTTCGTTCAAGCTTTAAAAAAAGTGAGAGAGGCAAGAGAGCGTGCATACACGTTAACATGGGCCTCCTGAGTTGCACCAACCTCAGAGTTCTACACTTTTAGAACTACAAAGGGGGAGAGAGAGGGAGAGAGGAAGAAGAAGAAGAAGAAGAAGAAGTTAGGCTCTTCAACAATACCAGCCTCTGCAATCTCACTCTCATGAGGAAGGTGTGCCCCAACTTCGACCGAGAAGATGGCTTGGACACTGTCCTCGAAGTCCCCGTTCCTGAAGAAATGTTCACACCCAACAACAATGGAAGATGGCAGAACATGAAGACATGGATCCGACCTCAACCAGAAAGATCCTCCCTTCCACCCTCTGTCTTAGGCCGAAACACAGAGCTCCAGCTCTTGCTCGGCGTCATCGGTGCACCCCTAATCCCTCTACCCGTCCCTGCCAGCCACTCGCTCAATCGCGACATAAAAGACCACCCAATTGTAAGATTTTTCTTTCACTGTCCTTCTTGGGTATGCTTAGATTTCTGTGAATTTGAGTCCTTATTTTCACTGAATTACAGGAGTCGTCGATGGCCAAGTATATAGTGCAGCAGTACATAGCCTCCACTGGAGGGGATAATGCATTGAACTCAATAGATAGCATGTATGCAATGGGTAAGGTGAAGATGGTGGCATCGGAATTTTGCAGTGGTGATGCTAAAAGCATTAGCGGTAAGGCTAAGAGAACACGCCGCCATGGCAGTGGTGACGGTGAAGATGGACATGTGGGTGGGTTCATATTGTGGCAGAAGCGGCCGGATCTGTGGAGCCTGGAGCTACTTGTGTCTGGCTGCAAGATCAGCGCTGGGAGCGACGGTAAGGTGGCATGGAGGCAGACCCCATGGCACCAATCACATGCTTCTAGAGGGCCTCCAAGGCCCCTTCGCCGCTCATTACAGGTATTTGCAACCTCTTTCCTAACAACATTGTGTGAGCAGTGCTGATTCTCTATGATACATTTTATTGTCGGTATTAAATGACTTGTTATGCATAACCCATATGTCTCATCCCCGAAAAAAGGAGGGTTGGTGTAATTTGTCTGCAAAAAACACTTGTCTGAGTCTTTTTTTGAGTTCGATTTTCTACAATAAGGAAGTAACATTGTCAAGAAAATGGATATAGCAGATGATAGGTATGTATTTTCCTCAAATCCGTAGTCAACTTTAGGTGTCATTTCCATTTGCCATGGGGGGCAATTGAATTTATGATATGCCTCTATACTAAATATAAATGTGCAGTTTATCGATGCAATTGAAATTGTTTAAAACAACCAATTGGTATAATGCTTGTTTAGAGTTTTTCAATTGAGTCACAGAATGACCAGATTTATGGTATTAGATCTTTTCTGTTCTCCTATTGATGCTGTTACTTGTGATATACATATCTTCTTGGGTATATGTGCTCTTACTTTTACTTTTTTTTTTTTTTCCGTGTCTGTCTGCAGGAGACATTTGTTTCCTTGCACTGATTTTCATGTTTAAAGATTACGAGCTCTCTTGCTTTTATAGCTGCACTTCTTTCGGAAGTGAAGATGGGAAAATTGCAGAGTTATTAAAATCAGCTTTGCTCTGGACTCCACTTGTGGGACCCACCTGAATATATTCTAATTTCAATGGACCCAGCTTGATGGATGCCAACCTTGGGAAAATAAATAGATGGGGAAAGATTTTATGTGGAATGGGAATGGGGTAACAATAAAGAAACAAACAAACATGTGGAAAAAAAAAAAAAAAAAAGTTACCATAGGTATATACCTTTGAAGGAAATCAAAAGACACTTAATTACTCTACAAACAGGTGAAAAAAATATGACCATAGGTTACCTTTGAAGGGAAACAAAAGACACTTTACAAACAAGTGGAGAAAAATATGACCATAGGTTTAACTTTAAAGGAAAACAAAAGACACTTATTGCTAGATAGTTTTACTTTTTTTTTTTCGAGAGTTTATTAGTAACTTCAGAAACAACTCACCTGTTCATCAGTATGAATAAGTCTATTTGGAAGAAAAGATCAGTATCCTAAGTTGGAACCATAGGGAGTGTAATCTTTTGGACATAGTGAGGACTTTCATGGGTACTTAAATTACTCACTTCTTGCCAATGGATTTTCATTTTCTTTTCCATCAAAAGGTCGAAATTATCTGACTTGAGTGACATTTGAGAATCCCGGCATGGACCATGACCAGTAGGCACTGGCTACTGAACCATATGGACCTACCAAATGACAGTTACTGGTAACTGGTAACCTAACATAGTGATATTTACTGCAGGGAGGCCTTAAAAATCATCACCATGGTCATCATCTATGCCTCATCATACTGTAAGGGGTTGCCTTCATAAGTTCTATAAAACCATGAATCTTACAAACAACAGAAATAACAATATTTACAATAATCATCATCATCGTCACCTTCTTCAGCTTCTTTATTTTATTTTTATTTTTACCTCTTTTCAACGTGGATGTTTCTTATGTTTCTAATTAGAAAATGTTCCATCTTTTCACAGGGTCTTGATCCAAGGTCTACAGCCAACTTATTTTCCAATGCAGTCTGCATGGGCGAAAAGGTGATCAACAATGAGGATTGTTTCTTGCTCAAGCTAGAAGCGGAACCCTCAACACTGAGAGCAAGAAGCAGCAACAATGTAGAGATCATTCGGCACACGGTGTGGGGCTGTTTCAGTCAGAAAACAGGTTTACTTGTACAATTTGAGGACACCCATCTCCTGAGAATCAAGGCGTCTGGCGATGAGAGCATCTACTGGGAAACCACAATGGAGTCTTTGATTGAGGATTACAGACCTGTCGACGGCATTAATATTGCACATTCCGGCCGGACATCTGTCTCACTATTCAGGTTTGGTGACAGCTCTGAAACTCACACAAGGACGCGGATGGAGGAGACATGGATGATTGAGGAGGTGGATTTTAACATATGGGGCTTGTCCATGGATTGCTTCTTGCCCCCTGGCGACCTGAAGAAAGAACAAGAAGGATGCAACGTCATGGCCAAGAACAAGCACCTTCCTCTTGTGCCTCAAGTGCCATTAAGAATTGCTACTTCTAAGGTGGTGGCAGTGAACATGGAAGATTCAGATTCAATAGACGACGAGGAACAAGGGCTGTAAAATGTAATGTACATATACCAATGTCACAAGTTGAACCTTTTGATAGCAGTAGTCTATTATATAAATTTATTGAGATGAGCATTATTTAGCTCTAGACTGATAAATACACGATCCATCTTCATCAAATGTACAAAGCCTTTAGAGTTTTATAATCTGCTTGTTGCTTCAGAATTCAAATGAAAAAAGAGGAATGATCTCCATATACACTAGATTAGAGCTTCTTGAGTATGCACAGGGGCTATCTTGTGTACGTAATGATGGCTTTAGACATGGGATCCATGATGGAAACCATTTAGAATGAAGAGAAATGATCCTATGATATGTCTGCATGGAGTTTCAGTGTGGGTGACCTCTGTCGACCCACATGGGGCCCACTCTTGCCTCCATGATTATGCACTCTGCCAACTTCAGTCAGAGAGGTACCTCTCTTTAACCGTCTTTCACTTTGCTTCTTGTCGCTTATGTGTTGAATTGGCAGATATTATACCCTTCCAACTGGAGAAGGAGGCGGATCAGGTACATAGCTTGAAGGAGTTTCTCCAATAACTTTGGTGGGTGTCTTCATTCTACCATCTAGCAGGTTACAAACTTCAGATTGCGTGACAGGCTTCCCATTGTGAAGGATAGCTATACAAATGGAGAACACTTGCAGTAAAGATACGGATGCATTGAAATCAACCATGTACAGTCCTTCCTTGAAAGCTACCAAGCTGAAGACATGCTTGTTTTCATGATCTCCACCCTGCAATTAAAACAAGAAGCAGTGGCCAATATATGTAAAATATGCAATTATTATATATGTAAAACATATATTTCCAGAAAAACATATATGTAAAACATGCAATTATTTCCAGAAAAATTCAACCATGGAGTTCATTTTATGAAAGAAATAAGATAAAATAGATAACAATTTTGGAAGTCCCTATAAATAGAGCTGAGTGAACAAATAGTACTCATAAAAGCAGGCTCTTAAGAATAAATGGGACAAGTCTTTGAGAATGAACTATTAGTGATGATCATAATGAAAAGAAAAATGATTATCTGAATGTAAATATGCAATATGCCAATCCACTTGTAGCCCAGGTGGTGACTGGTGAGGGATTTCCCTTTCCCCAGATACAACTGAGGATCAATCCACTTAGGGGTAGCGTTGAATGTGTGGGTGTGCATGTACATACCAGAGCAGAAAAAGAAGAAGAGTGAGTGTGTAATCTTCTAGATAACTAACTGTAAATCGATACTAGAGCCTGTGTCACATTGGAAGGTGCATAAAGCTCAAGTCATGTTACCAATCATAAAAGAAAAGGAAAAAGAGACGAGAAAAAGTAGCCATGAAATAGAGCTCCATTCCACCCCATGAGAGGCCCACCTGAGACATCTACTTTGATGGTGGGATATGCAGGGGGCACTTCAGTATAAGGTGGTGGACCAAACATCCTTCCAATATGGCAATCCTGCCCTTTGATTTTGAAGCCTCGAAGCTTAATGGAAGTTAAGTGTAGGTTTTCTTTGCAATTTAATCAAGTGGCGAATAGTGGTGGCATTTATGCCAAACTAGGATGAGTGCCAATTCCAGGACAAAAGGAAAACAAGTTTCGTTGTGTGTGGAGTTGATTGTGAGGTGATCCTCTTGATGGAGTAGAGAGAGGGGGGGTCAAGTAGAGCTCAAGAATGCCCTAGCCTCTAAACGAGCCAGAATTAGCCTCTTTGTACCAATTAAATCAATTGGACTGAATCTATAGTGACTCAAACCAAAAGGAAGGATATGCTTCAAACCCAGCTGAGTTTTAATTCGACACAATAATTTTATAGATACCTGAATTGAAAGATCAACTTGATGAGTGTTGCTTAAGCTGCAATGAGCTTTGCATGAGCTTTTACTTGGCTTGTCCTGGTTGGCTAAAATTGTTAATGTGCAGCCAACATCCCAACCTCCACAGTCACATGACCCGCCAAACTTCCATCGGTCAATCAAAGGGGAAGGAACTCTGTCAGCACCAGGCAATCCATGTAGACCATTTGGGAGTATAGCTACAATGTGTGGAAATCTCAGATTTTTTACACTTGACCCAATTTGTTGATTCTCTGCTCCATAGCAAGAATTTTCCTCAAGGGGAAAGCCTTTGTTCAATGCCACATCTGATTTTTCATAATCATAACCATTCTGGCCACGGCTATCTAGACAATCCATGGTTTCATTTGGGACCTCGACGACAATGGCTGCCAGCTCATAGTTAGGTGGTAAATCCAATGCTTCATCTGCAACTGATCTCTGTCCAGCATTGGTAAGAACAAACTCTCTCATAATAACATGGTCCTTAGATCCTCTGCTGGTTGGTTGTGGGCAACATGTAACCCTCATCCGGCCAATGATGTTAGACTGATATTCCTGCGTTTTACTGTCACTCCCTTGATTTAACCTTCCCTCACTTGTCTTCTGGACAATGTGAACAGAGTAGAATGTGTAAATGCAGTTGAAATCATTCTTCCCAGGGATGTATACTTTTCTCATTGTCGCTGCGAGAATCTCAGTGTCATTGTATGTGAATGTAAATAAAGGCAGACCATTCTTGCAACCAATTTGCAGAAGAGCGTGCATTGATGATGCTGCAAGCTTGTCATCCTGAAGTGAACCGAGTTTATCAAGCGACAAACAACTCAATGAATTCTGCTTTCTTCTTACTGGTGGACTCATAAAAGAATTGGGACTAGCTTTAGATAAATTGTGTATCCCACATGTTGATGCAAGTACCGCATGTGATGGAGGCTTGCTGGTAGAATCAGTTTCATCTGCTTCATAGAAATGAAGGTGGTTTGAAACCTTGTGCTTCAATAGTGGGTCTAGAATCCTTCTCAATGAGCTTGCCTTACCTCTGCTATGTGCATTTCCTTTATCTCTCTGCGTAATATCAAAACTTGCAGAAGCATAGTGTCTTGCAGAACTTTTACCCTTGGATGTAATGCTAGGTGTTTGGCTTGAATTTGGGATTGATCGACCTAACTTAGATGAAATTTCTATACCTTGCACATCAACAAGACTACCAATTTCCCTGGCTGAACAGTCACCACCTTGAGAACTACAAGGAAGAGGACAAGAGCGTGGAACACGAGGAGATGAAAAAAGGAAGTCTTCTGAAAAGCTCTTTCGATTTACTTCCGTGAGGCTATCAACATCAGACGCTCTGGATTGATCCTCTGAGGTTTCCATTTTCCCTTTTGCAGCAACTGTTAAATCTGAACACGAAGTTCCCAAACCTGGAGCTTGGTTTGTCCTATGCAAAAAGACCTTTGAATCTGATTCTTTACTCTTCTCAGATTTGAGTTTCAAATGAAGACCGTCTCTGCCAGTAAACTGATCTTTAATGGGAACAGTCCTTGAATGATTGAAAGCTACATTTGGTTTAGTGTGTTTTTCATCCAATACCTGAGAATGGCCTTCATTAGATGAATTAAGATGAAAATTTGAAGGGTATTGCTTCCTCAGAGTGAGAGAACAAGTTTCATAGTCACTTCTACCAGATACTGTAGATGATCCAAAACTTGAGAAAGATGATGTGGAGAAATCACTACTGGATGGTGAATGCACTTCTGTTCTTCCAACTGTCTCCCTCTTCTGTTTAGAATTCCATCTTTCAAGATGACCCCAGTTGAGAACTCCAAAGTTTAAAGCCTTCACCTGGATGGCATCATTCTCTGCGTGTTGAAGATAACATGGTAGATTTGACATGTACTTGACAAGATCTGCAGCTTCCATCACCTTATTCTTATCGTGATGTATTTGGTGGCTCCCTGAAAATTTAAATGGAGCCAAGTGACCATCATTTCTGTTCTTCAGAGCTCCACCATGCTTATCTGTGTATGCCTTATCAGTAGGCTTTAATGATTTGGCGGTTTGATGTCGGAAACTCGGCTTTGCTCCTGCATTGTTACCCATGTGGGCACTTTCAGAGGCTCCTGTATTGGATGGCATTATCTGAGCACTGAGATGGCTGAATTGAGGTTTGTCCCCAGCCCCACCTTGCTAATAGAAGAAAAGGCAATTCTGAAATGCAAGCTTATGCTTCCTGTTCATTTGTATGCCCTGGATCATTTTTGAAAACAGCATGCCCCCTTCAATAAAGATAGAACACAGATGAAATAGACTTAATTCACCTGAACTTGGATATCTTCCTTCAAACATGATAAGAGCACATGTGAAACAAGCGAGGACAATCATGGTACCTCTGCAGAAAGAAAGGATGAATGATATCCTTTTAGTTGCTAACACTCTTTTAACTCCTTATCTGATTAGCTCCTCAGATAAGATTTGTGGAAAAGTGGCTTCTCCTGATAAACAACACAAATTTAGAAACAGAAAAGCATCCAAAAGTCAGTCATTGCTACTTCAGTATACATCAGTTCAGTCAATACATTTGAGTAGCCAGGAATTCTAAGATGATGCAGTCATACTTACTGCAGACGTACACTTTCAATGCACAAGTAGTCTATGGTACATTCTTAGAAGCTATCTTCACACAATTAAGTAATTAAATACTTTGCCATAATAATACTATAGCATATTGATTTATTATGATGTGAAAGTTTGTTCTATCCAGTTCTGAAGGAAGAAATTCCAATATACATTTCATATAATATGAAAGAACCAAAAAAAAAAAAGTTTGTCAAACATTTGGTCATGATCATACAGCTAATTTGGAACTTCGGAGATTACTTTCATAGGCAGCTTAAATTATGTTTCTACCATGCCAAAAAAAAAAACCTTGCCAAATAAATTATGTTTCTTAATGTATGTTCAGTTGTAATGAAATCCATCAAGGCGGATAAGGTTCTTCTCAGCAGTGCAACTGTGGGAGATTGGAAAATTCAAACCCTGTTATGTTGCTGCATTCAGTTATTTCTCCCATCTAACAGTTGACTGTTTTCCTTGATCCAAAGCGAATGGGCTGAGGCATGAAATTGCCACATCAGCAAATTCTATAGTTTTTAAACACCTCAAAAAAGATTTTACGAGGAAGTTAGAAATTCATGTTTAGTGTAAAAAAAAAATTTCTCGATGAATTGGTGCTAATGCTGTTTCGTGCGGCTGCGAATTTCTTTAGTAAAAACTACTGTCTAGTGAAAATTATTGGGTGGGTGAGTCGGTATGTGGGTGGGGTGGGGGAAGAAAAAGGGTGGCTGGGCGGAGTGGGGTGGGAGTGAGGAAATGAAGGGTCAGTTTTATCTAGAAATGGACTTCACATACCCCCCATAGAAATTCTATTTCCATGCATAGGAAAGAAAAAGTTGACGTGGCGAAAAAACAGTTTCGCGGAAAACTGTCACACCAAACACATGAAAAAAGAGTTTTAAAATGAGTTACATAAACGTACCCTTAATTTCCTAGTTTGGTTAGGAGTCTTCGATGTTTTACGTGCATATGCACTTTCATCCTTTTCAATCCAAACCCTTCCTCTAGGGTTTGCATCACTTTCCATTCAGCTCTAAGGCCCTAGCCTAATTTAGGTTGATGAAGCCTATGGGCCAAAAGCATCCCACCCATCAACACAAGCGTGATCAAAGTTGGCCCACCATTGTGTTAGCATAAGTATAACTATAAATTAATTTGGGCTTGCAGATCTGAGGATTTAGTTGTCATATTTCTCCACCGCGATTTTTGATTCAAGTCAAAGAGGGAATAATGAAATAGAATGACGCAGTGGAAGTGATGATGAAAGAAAAGGGAAAGTAAAAGTGAAAGTGCATATAGAATTGAGCGTTGAAAGGAAAGCAGACAAATGACAAGATTAAGATAATATGTTGATAAGAAGCCTTTTGCTATCTATTACCGCATTTTGCTCCTTGAGATTTGTGATCATTAGAAAATGTTAATGGGCTTTTTTCTTGTTTCACTTCTAATCATCTCTGTTTTTAGACTGCCCAGAAAATGAGAAGAAAACTTTCTCAGATTCAGAGAACTAGCAAGGAGCCAAAAACATCCTTCACCAATTCCGAACAACTAAAGCACCCCATACATTTTAACACCTTCAACCTACGAAAGGAGATATAGATTCCATGAAAATGGGTTTCAAGTAACAGACAATCTCACATTTGAATTTACTGGAAAGTTGATTCACCATTCTTCATTGTGATAAATCATTGTCCACCGATTCTCATGTAAATTATAGTTTTTTTTTTTTTTTTTTTTTAAAAAGTTTTCTATGTACAATTTGATTCACTGATCTCAACATTTTTTCCATCGCATGGGAAACAGAGTTCCAATTACAAATCTAGAAATACGTAGAATTTTTTTTTCCATCGGTCTCGAAACATCGTAGATGTCCCAAAAAAAAAAACAGCCGAATTTAGACTTTGAAGCACGCCTTAGACCAAAAAGATCGGAGTAAACTTGAGATCCAAGCCGTTAATTTGGTGGGCCCAACCACAAATGTGACCCATTTCTTACAAAACTCCAAGCCAGACTGACTATATCTCAGCCGTTGGATTTGAGCCGTGCGTCGGCCAGATGGCAGCTTTGCTTTCTCAACTGTCCCATCTCTCTCGCTCGGATAATCCAAGGGATGGTCGTCTGACTAGATTTTTGTGATATAATCATATCAACGGTGGGTCCGTCCTGATGAGCGGCTAAGATCACATAGATGTGTGACTTGCACACGCACCATGTGATTACTCAATCATTGATACAGAATTCAGAAGAGAAGAGATGCTAAAAAATAATATTTGGTAATGTAAATTGTGAAATCCTCGGAAAGAGAGGGAAGAAATTAGGAAAACACATCCATACATATTACTTACCATGATGGAAATCGGAAGAGCAGACAGAATTTGAAGTCTGTGCGAGAGGAATTGAAGGGGGAAGCGCTGCGAACAAATGCTCTCAAAATGTGGAAAGCATTTTCTCCGAGCAGAGAGAAAGAGTGAGAGTGAAGAAGAGAATTCCGTTTCCAATCGAAAGGGTGACATCGAGACGGTGAAATAGCGCGGGAGGTCATATCAGAAAGTGAAAGGGCGCGTTGTGGGGCCCAATAGCCAGGATTCAATGAACAGTGGGTCCCTTCTACAGTCATCAATCAGCCGTACATTTTTGTAGCATCTGCATTTTGAGACCCATCTAGTCCTTGTCTTGACTGAGGACTGAGGAGTGGCCACTGGCCACCACCGACAAACCTAGTGATAGTGGCTGCCCATCCACCTTGCCCGGCTTTCCGGTGCACAAACAGTCATTTCCATACATAGATCTGAAAACTCCACATTAAAGGAGGACATTTCTGAATGTTCCTCGATCTAAAATTATACGATTGAAACTTGACTTTTGTATGTGATTAATATCTATAGAAGGATAATGTGGCCCGCTAACTTGAATGTTGTATGGAATTTAAACTCATCCATTCATATCCTTCAAAAAAAAAAAAAAAAAATCCACTTGATGATGGATTTATATGTTAGTGAATACTCATCAGTGTAATCATTCATGTTTTATAAATGTGGTAGATGCATACCATTGAAATAGTTTATACAATTCAAGAATATATCTCATGGGAAGGCCAAATCATATTCAAGTAAATTTGGACAACATTCGATGCACACTAGGATAATATTTATTTTGAACTGTGTAAAATTAATTAAGCTTCATGTGAGTTTCACTTCTCACATTCAGAAATAGTGGCACCCAGAGGTTGGTGACATTTATTATTGGTTCAATAAGGATATCTTGTGCAGGGTCCCCATGTACGTCATTTGAGATATTTGAGAGTGACAGTGACCCACTCCCTGCTTTCGGTGCAGTTGATCTTCTGGCTACCATTATTAAAGTCTTTCCTTTAGTTAATGACGAGTACTACCACTCTTATCACTTTTAATATCCTTGTTCATCGAATAATATACTACTTTTGAAGGAAAAGTAGCCCACAATGAGTCACCAGCTGAAGGAAAACAGTTTGCTCAGCCCACATGGTTGAAATGTGCATCAAGAGAGAAATGGACAAATTTAAAAACTGGTAAAATGTTGGATGTCTAGGTTAATGGTCGTCTTTTATACTTATAATTGTCAGGCCGGCCCTGCATACAGCCCGCGCAGGCGGCTCGCTGGGCCCAAATTTTGACCCAAAATGAAGGCCCCCAAGCAGGGGCGGCGCTACTTGGTTAGTAGTGGGGTTAATTGACCCCACTGAAATATGAAATAATATTAAAAAAAAATTTCCCACTCAATTTAAAAATTTAACCCAACTGACAGTGGGCCACTGTAGCATTTGGTTAATTTTGAAAAAAAAAATTCAATATTTAGATGATAAATGTGTTACAATCAATACCCCAATTCCCCAAAATATGCTATTCCCAAAAATAAAATCCTAATTATTCCCCTTTATCTCAGCAATTCAACCATTGGAAAGAATAAAAGAAATAGCATCAGAAAAGGAAGAAAATCCTTCTTGCTTAACCATGAAAAACAAAAAAAAAAAAAAAAAAGAAAGAAAAAGAAGTCCAGCCGGCCAAAAAAAGCAGGTTCGTCGTCGTCGTTTGCAGAGCTTGAGCGTCTCCCTCTTTCAGGCTGTAGCGTCTCCTTATCCACTCAGTGCTCTCGGTCTCTCCCTTCTATCTGATTTCTCTATTGTTTTCTTTCTTTTTAGGCCGGTTCTCTCAAGCCTACCCTCTTTATTCTCATTCTACTGTCTCTATTCTATTCAAATTTTTACTACTTTTTTAGTTCTTTACTCTCTTCAAGACCTCCAACAGTCCAACAACAACTTCTTCTTTCTTTTTCCAACGATGTTAACATCTTGCAAAAGTTGTCTAACCTTTTTTTTTAATTTTTTTAAATTTTTTATTATCTTTTGTTTAATGGATCTTTACTCCTCTTCAAGTGGACCAATAGGCAATAGCAACTTCTTGTTGCTTTTTTCAATGATGTTGACATTTTGCGAAAGATTAAATGGATTAGCTATGTTATCTATTGAAAAAATTTTGGTATAAAAGCTTGATTATGAATACTTAATTAGTGATTTTACAGCTAGAAATGCAAGAAGACTAGTAGTTTTTAAGTAGTGATTAGTTTTTGTAATTGAATTTTGGTATTAATTAGTTAATGTGAAACACAATTTTGATTCGGTAAGAGTAGGTAAGGAGTTTAGACTTAATTTTCGATCAAATAATAAAAAAATTATCTTTTATTTTTTTATAATTTATCGGTGGGTATACAGATAGGGCCACCTTTAAGAACTCACCTAGGGTCCCCGAAAACTCAGAGCCGCCCCTGGTAATTGTCTTGTCAAATAAGAGGTATAGACTATAGAGCTCACTAACTTAATTGCATGGGATCATCCTCTCTCAACACAGAGACTCGTGAAGAATTCATCAAGCAACGGTCAATTTTTACGGTAGACATCTTCCCAATGACATATAAACTGTGAGTATCATGATATTGAAAGACTTTCAGCTTACTATGGAACGCCGTACTGTTCATGGGCTCATTTGGAGGCATTGCTATCATTGGGGACAAGCCGATAAGATAGATGGAAAGGCCTCTTTCACGTAAGGGTTATATTAAAATTAGCTTCATTGGATTATCCTCAATATCAATTTATCAACTTTAAATTTTAATGATCTTGTAACAATGAGTTTTTTAGATTCAATCCAACAACTAGTAAGGGTCAGCGGGTATAAATTTAAAAATGGTATTATGGTGGACAAAAAGGAGCTGCACAAATCAAGGGTGAGCCCAAGTGCCCCCTAGGTTGGTAGGAGAAAACTCTCCAATGATGTTTTTGAAGCCAAGAAATATTGCCAATATGAATTGATCACGGTAGAAAGTATGATAAATTGAATTGATCTTACCAATATCATGATATTTCTAGGAAATGCCGCATAAGAGTATTATCACAGAAAACTCAATTTATCATCAGTTTTATAAGATAGTTTTGGTTCAAGAATAATCTCAACCGGGAAACCCCACAAGTGCACTACTTTCCAGCCTAGAGAACTACAAATGCTAACCTTTTTTTTTTTTTTTTTTTTTTTTTTGTGGTGGGTGGGTGGGGGCATTATTGTTTTTTTTTTCTCCTCAACATATAAATCATAAAAGAAATATATTTTGCTGATGTTTAATTTAATTTAAAATTAAATTATTATTTCAACAGTATTTTCTCAATAACAATAAAAATATAAACTATAAATTAGGCCCATAGCTTTTTTTTTTTTTTTCTGAAAAGGGATGACTTGTTCCCCATACCAGTTTTGTTAACATGAGAGGAAGAGAAGGCCATGACATTTGATCTGGTTTATGAGTCTAATCCGACCCAAGTTGCGGACCCAATCGTCCTTTCAACTACAATTTGATTTCATGGCCGACAACTTTTCTATGGATGAACAGCAGAGAAAGTATTTGTGGGCATGATTGAAATGGCTTTTGATAATCCCCGTAGAGGATTAATGTTGAAAAAGTTCTTCATAATGCCTTGCCCTCTTGTATGTCGGTATTTCTCATCGGAATTCTCTACTTGACAGCTGCTGTTCTAAACTGAGTTCTTTGTTTAAATGGTTGGAATTCTTAAAACTAGTCTGGTGAAATTTACAGTCACTTTTGGCTCATAAAACTCTCTAAATTCTAAATTTCCAAAATATTCTATTGTATCTGAGCATTTGGGGAATTTGTAAACCCACTGTGAGAATCCTTGCAAACAAACACACTATTATGTTTCCAATTGGATATGTTTCACATCAACTAGTACTGGGAGCCAATGCTGAACCTATGTGGTCTCACCTGCAAAAAGTTAAATTATGTTAAATTTGTAAACCCACTGTGAGAATCCTTGCAAACAAACACACTATTATGTTTCCCATTGGATATGTTTCACATCAACTAGTACTGGGAGCCAATGCTGAACCTATGTGGTCTCACCTGCAAAAAGTTAAATTATGTTAAGACTTGTTTGTCATTAATTAGGCTGGTCTAGGGCCTAAAATCTGAAATATGCAGCGTCTGTGGTTCATTTGATTGGTGTTATGTAGGGATGTAAATGGGCCCGTCAATGAGAAAATGGAACCGGTACGAGTTTCATATATGAGACGGGTCCGGGTTTGGGTGGAGCTGGGTCCAAAGGTCAAAACCAAGGTGGACCCGAACCCATTTAGATCATGGGTAAAAAAAAAAACAAAGAGGTCATGAGTTGAGTCCATATCAAACCTAACACACTTACTTGACTTGCAAGTGAACTAGGAAGCCCACGAAGGGCACTTCTGATGAAATCTCCAATGATGTATCAATAAAAGATGCCAGTAGCACGAACTTTTAAATGCAACTTTTATTTTTGTCCCAAATCTTTCTTCTTCTTTTTTTCTCTAAGGGGGAGACTTGAAAATAGGCACATCTACTAAATACTTATGTCCCAACCAATTAAACTACAGCTTGAGACCTATTTTTTCTCAGCTAGTTAGGCAAATGTAAACTTTTTTAGGCCCATCCTCCACAATTAGTTATTTCCATCCACTCTACTAGAGAATTTCCTACTATGAGCAGGCTTCGTATGCGTCTATCTTTAATCAATGCACCTCTTTTCGCTCTTTTATGCCCTAATCTTGACCACTTGAACATACATAGTGGACAATAAGATAAAAGCCCGAATCCCCTGAATGGCCTGTTGCATCCATCCCCTCAATTGAAGTGCACAACTCACAATGGGACCCTCCTACTAATAATCCGAACCCTTAAAAGTTTGAATGCAATCCCCTCCAATAATATATCCTGAAACTTTTCTTTAATAGGATTTGGTCTGGCAATAAGATTGAACACACTATTGATACTATAATTAATGTGTGAGATTGAGTACGCATTAATTATAGTATCAATAGTGTTGAGTACGCATTAATTATAGTATCAATAGTGTGTTTAGATGTGGCAAAATATGATCCGATCCGTCAAACCGACCCGCGTATTTCCCTCTTAACCCGACTCGTTTGATAGGCGAGTCGGTCACGAGTCAAGCATTCATAACCCGCAATTAAGCGGGGCGGGTTAGGATTGACCCGTTTGACCCGCATAACCTGCTTATTTAAGCTAAAATCGAATTTCATTGTTTTAATACGTAGGCTAAAAAAGAATGGATGGACCTTAACCCATTCAACCCCACCCTTTTTATTTATTGAAAGCAAGGTAATGCGCATCAAATGATTATTGAAATGAGATTATACTAAATTTGAGTTTAAAAGTCAGTTTTGGTCAGGCAGGGAACCATGGTTGAGTCGATCGCTAGATGAATGTTATGCATGTTGACCTGACCTGTATAACCTGCAATGGTTATGCGGGTTTAAATGGGTCGGGTCGGGTTGACCCGTGGTGGGTACTGATTAGGAGTTTCCGACCCATTTAATAAACAGGTTGGATGCGGATTGAACTTGTATAACCTTTTTAATAAACGGATCTGATCCGTTTAGCCCGACCCGTTTGCCACCTCCAAATTATTGTGTTTAGAAAAATCTCAGCATATACTACTGAAGGGAATTTTTAGCTGCTCAGATCATCCGCGAGTGGGCCACACTACGAGTTTCTCGAGAAACAGGGGCCATATAGAAAAACTTTTAGAAAGAAATATATTCTGGAGTCGCGTGGATTCTTCCAGCAATAGAACTCTCCAGAACCCTCCCGATCTCATTTTTTTTTATCCCAAATCCAATCCAATCCTATCCTTTCCTTCTTCCCTTATAAAAAACTCTCCACACCCCCAATCTCCTCCCCAAAACAAGCAACAATCTCAAAACAAACAAAAGCAATCGATCTTCTGAAAACCCCTCAAACAGAAGCCTCCAACATCCTCTGAAAAAGAGAAAAAATGTCGCTGATTCCACACTTGTTCGGCCGCCAACCCAACAGCGTCTGCGACCCCTTCTCTCTCGACATATGGGATCCGTTCGAGGACTTTCCCTTCCCCACCTTCCGCCCCAGCAACTCCTCCTCTGCGCTGTCCGAGGCCTCCTCCTTCGCCCAGGCCCAGATCGACTGGAAGGAAACCCAATCTGCACACGTGTTCAAAGCTGATCTGCCGGGATTGAAGAAGGAGGAGGTGAAGGTGGAAGTGGAAGACGGAAAGGTGCTTCAGATCAGCGGAGAGAGGAGCCGAGAGAAGAAAGAGAAGAGTGATACATGGCATCGGGTGGAGAGGAGCAGCGGGAAGTTCATGAGAAGGTTCAGATTGCCTGAGAATGCGAAGGTGGAGCAGGTGAAGGCGGCTTTGGAGAATGGGGTTTTGACTGTCACGGTGCCCAAGGCGGAAGAGGAGAAGAAGAATTTCAAGTCCGTTGAAATCTCTGGTTAAGTTGAACTAGTTTTGCTGGGTCGTCTATGGTACTATTTGTAATGTGTGCGTTTGTCGTTGGATTTCTAATCGATTAAGCACTTTAGTAACTAGTACCTAAATATGTAATGTAATTAGGTTTTCCTCTGATTTAGTGAATCTTAATGCTTTAATTCTCTCTATTCCATATCATTTGAAACTCATGTGGATGTGGTGGCAATTGTCTGAGACCTGGTATTGTCCCCCAAATGCATTATGAAATTCTAATTATAATGTCTCACGGCTCCTCCATTTTATACTGATTCCAATTGTGTTTTGTAAATGATTGGATGATGTGAGTTTTCCTGATGGTACTGCCGCTTGATTTCATTTCATTGGTGTTCTCATATCAGAATGTTATTACTACTACTATTTTTACTGACACTGTGAGACCCCACCCCTGGTGGGCCCTCAATGTGAATTTGAATACTATTTATTAGCCTAAGTATTTTAATTATATTATTTATGGGACTTAGTGAGGGTAGTTATGTATTTTCCTAGGATTAGTCTAGTAGTGTAATTAGTAGAGTCAATAGGGTGTCTTTTGTTATTCTTAGAGTTAGTTAGTTTGTTAGAGGCCCTAGCTAGAGTTTTGTATTTACCATAGGGGGTTTGCACCAAAGAATCTTCTAGAAGCCCACCTAAAGACCCAAATACCCTTTACCCTAACCCTAATCCTATTTTAACCCTAAGGGCAATCTTGTCCCTAACCCAAAAACCCAACCTATATAAACAAAACCCTCCCCCTGCCCTAACAAATACTGTTCATCTTCTTTTCTCTCAAGTTCCAATCTCTTCTCTCTTCTTCTTCCCCAATTCCCTCCAACGAACCCTCGTCTCTCTTCCAATCTCTCTCTCTCTCTCCCTCGCCCCAGAAATCCTCGACAGAAGGCCTGCCGAGACCCTGCCTTTTGGTTTCCCTGTGGTTTTCTTTCTCTTCCTTCTACCTTCAGTCGATCAAGGCAAGTGCACTGTGCTGGTAGTTTAGATTGCATGTTTCCTTCCTTTGATTGGCAGTAGAATTTCAATTTGTAAATATATGTTTAGATCGATCCTTGAGCATGTTTGTTTGGTTCCTTTGGCCATTGATGGATGGGATTACCTCATTTGGATGATCAATGGCCGGTTGATGATGGGTGGATGATGTAGGAATGATTTATTTTGCTTCTGTGATGGTCTATGGAGAAACCCAGGAGAATTGGGTTGCAGTGATGGGTTTTCCGGAGATGGAATGACGAGAACCCACCTCGTTGTGTTGTGATCGGAATCGAAGTAGGACCACCCTTGGTAGATCAGGACCCTACGTCTATGTGAGGGGGGCCTGTGCGACCATGGGGTGCCACTTGATCTGGACTCTGATCAGAGGTGGACCACCATTCCTGTGCTTAATGAAGAGAAGTTGTGTCCTGTCGCAGAACTGGGTTCTGTAACAGAACACAACACTGATAGGAGAGATGGGCAGAGTCCAGCGATGGCCGAGCTCAGCACATACAGAGTCCAGCGGTTGCCGAGCTCAGCATTAATGCAGCTCAGCCACTGCCGAACTCATCACTTGCAGAGCCCAGCAGTTGCCGAGCTCAGCGTTAGCGCAGCTCAGCAACTGCCGAGCTCAGCACTGGCCGAACTCAGCGATGGCTGGATTCAACACTAGCCGAACTCAGAGTTCTGCCGAGCATGGTTAGGATAGATTCGCGTTTAGACGAGCTAAGTGTCTAGGCCGAGCTCTGTGCTCAAAGCCGAGTTCAGTGTTACGGCCGAACTCAGTGTTATGGCCGAACTCAGTGTTACTGAGCTCAGCGCCAGACCGGGTTCTGTGCCAGACCGGACTTCGAGCTTAGCCGAACTCAGTGCTTAACCGAGCTGAGAGCTAAACCAATCTCAATGCCTAGCCGAACTCAATGCATTTCCAGAACTCCGTTGGGTTGCCGAACTGAGCTAGGCCATTTGCCGAACTGAGTTGGGTGGCCGAACTGAGTATTCAATTGAGCTCCATTGCTTAGCCGAACTCCGAGATGGATTTCCAAAAAGGCGGGATTTCAACAAAGGAGACTAGAACCTGGGACATTCCCTTGAGCCAGAATTCTTAGTGTGCACGGCCAACTACCCAGGCCAGGGAGTTAGCCGAACTCACAGGAAGTTCTGGACAAACAGGCTTTGCCTGTAGGGTGTTTTTCCTTCTCTGGTTCCAGTGTGCCGAGCTGACCGCCCAGGCCAGGAGGTCGGCTGAGCACACTGTGTACAGTGACGACCCCCAGATTCTAATTTCTATTGTTGCAATCATATGTAGGGCCCATTGACCATTCAAATAGACTCCCATCACTGTGCCAGCCACGAGTCAATGGTACGGCTCAACCTTGACTCGTGGGGTCCACTAACTAAAGTCCAGGTTATGTAATCTAAGATGATTCGACCTTTATACGTTACCAAATGATGCACACAACTTCTAAGCACCAAACACAATATTCCTTAGCATCTGTGGTTTCACTTAAAGATCGAATTACCTGAGATGGACCTGTATCCGAGAGTGGACCATTTACCTAGGTTGGACTGTTGCTATCTCCCTATGATTCGTGTACTTGGAGATTCATCTCCCTCATACTACGATTATCACTCTATTGCCCTTATTATTGCTCATACATGTTAATTAAATGGAAAATGGAGGACCTAAACCTAGGAATACGTAGAGCTGACCCGGTAACTTGACTTGGTGGATCATTGACCCGTGTCTGTGGCTAGGCGGGCCCTTTTTATGGCCTAAGTTGGATGTGAATTACCCTAGAACGGAGAGGTTAGATTGTATGGGCGTGTGACCCATTGAGGTTGTAAATGGATCATATGTCATTAAATACGGACTTGTATCTCATATGGACTGTTATAGATCAGGCCATGTATTTGGTGGGCCTTGGTATGGATCCAATGATTGGTATGGATCCAATGATGGGATTGGACTTGGACTATGATCCACAGTTTATATTGAGTACTTGGACCTCTTAGGGACTTTTTGTTAGGACCTTGTTCACGCAAGGCAAAGCCTAGACAGACACAGACCTTTATTGTTTCCGAGTCGGCATAGACATTCACTGAGTTGATTTAAGCTCAGCCAGTTGGACTGATCATCACTGGTAGGAGCTATTGAGATTTGTTGTGTGGCTATCATGATGAGCACTGTTGGGACGGACGGTTGTGATGCCGGTTCCGGTCGTTGTGGTTGATGTTGATGATATTTTGCAGGGTTAGTAATCCCTAGCATTAGCTTAGGATCCCTACCGCGACTGTGTTCAGTATGGGAGGGCCGCGGCATAATATCCCGCGGTGACCAGCTTATGTGGATGTGCCATATTGTGTAGGTTTATTACTGTTATACTTATTATGATTCTACATGGTTATCTTGCACGACTGCATAGCATATGTACCTTTGTTACTCTCTTAACTTTATACATGTCTCTACTCATTTGATGCATACATTCTATATTATCTGCATATTGTGACTTGCCAGATCTTTAGATCTGACCCACTCTTGGTGCTTAGGTCTTGACCCCGAGTTCGAGGGCGATGCGTTCGCACTCGTTGAGGTGCCCGTAGTAGGCGACTACGGATGGGGGCCGGCCGACCATGAGGTCGAGCCGGAAGGTGGAGAGCCGACACCTGCTGCAGGGGTTTGAGCGTTCTTTTATTTAGGGTTTTGAGAGACATTTGTTGTGAGTTGGGTAATAATGAAAAATCTGTAATTAAACTTTGATTTGTTATCACTATACATCTAGGCTGGACTTCAGCCCTTCTACATTTGACATATATACAATGATACCTTATGCTTCCGCTATCTCTGTATGGCTTCCGCTTATAATACGCTTCCGCGATAACAATTATTGTTACATTATTGTTCAAAAAGTTTTAAATTGGACCTCACTGCGGACCTACGATCTTGGAAGTTCTCGGATTTTCCGGGAAGTAGCGCGCCAATTTCGGTACTTTGACGATCTTTTCGGTATCCGGAATTGGGGCGTTACATTTTATGGTATCAGAGCGGGCAAGTCTCTAGGAAATAAAATACACTAGAAACTTTAGGACGTAGTGAGGATCTCAGTGTGGGGGTACGTATAGGGTCGATGGATCGGGTAGAATCAGTGTAGTCCTAAGTGTTGGACTTAAACTAACCTCATTTCTTTCTCTTGACAGATGTCTAGAGAGGGTTCTCCATCACATATGATACCAGCAGTCGGCAGTTCGCCAGACTTCGAGCAGCGTTTCCAGAGGTTCTTGCAGGCCTTCCTCGTTTCCCAGGAGGCCCAGGCGTCGGCGCAGCAGCAGCAGGCCGAGGATTTTGCTCAATTCCAGACGCAAGTCTTGGACATCATGGACAGAGTGGCTCAGCCAGGCACAGCAGCGGCATCCGTTCGGGAGGCAGACCCGAACGTCATATTTGAGAGGTTCCTCAAAAGGGGACCACCTGAGTTCACTGGCGCCGATGACCCGCTGGTGGCCGACGAGTGGATTGTGCGGATGGAGAAGATCTTCAAGGTCTTCGAGTGCACCGGTCAGCAGAGAGTGCAGTTAGCCGCTTATATGTTTCGGGGAGTCGCGGAGGACTGGTGGAGGACGATTCAGCGTCATTTCGAGGCGATAGGAGACGAGATCGCTTGGACTGCATTCAGAGCGGACTTCCTTCGGAAGTTCATACCATCTCACGTCAGAGACCGCAAGCTGCGGGAATTTCAGGCGCTGGTGCAAGGCAGCATGACTGTCTACCAGTATGAGGTTCGCTTCACCCAGCTTTCTCGTTTTGCAGAGGCTCTGATCACACCTGAGTCCGAGAGGATCCGTCGGTTCGTCGATGGACTGAGAGATGATATTCAGTTGAGCATGTCCTGCATCGAGCTGCCCACATATGAGGAGGCTTTGAGGAGAGCTTACTGGGCAGAGGAGCGTCTGCAGCGGATAGAGGCCAGTCAGCAGCAGAGGCGAGTTAGAGCCGCCTTGGTCAGACCGCAGCCCTTGCCCATACAGCAGCAGCCATTCCAGAGACAGAGGCCAGCAGGCCAGGCCAGGCAGCATCAGTATCAGCGGCAGCCTCAGCAGCAGCAGCAGCGTGGGCCCAGAGTATGCTATGGGCGCTGCCCCCGAACCCCCGCCGGGGGCGCTGCCCCCTGGGCCCCCGCGAGCTGACCGGTCAGCTCGACCCCCGCAAGGGAATCCCCCAAACCCCCTCTACGAAGCGCATGTTTTTGAAAAAAGTGCCAATCAAGAAGATAAAATGATCATACTTGACCATGATAGCTAAGACTCTTTTGCTGGTTGTCTTTCCATTTTTGTGCTTGGATGTCTATTATTATCATAACTTGCTAGATAAGATATTAAACCTGTTTAATTATGTTTGAAATTGTATAGTAGTAAAGATATAGTTACCTATTACTACTAGATTTCAAATTGGTCTTAATTAAATTATTTTATAAAGAACCCTCATTGTGCTAGTGACTAAGGTATTCCATTTCCTTCACTAACTCTCTACTCTGTCATTTTTAAATTGGTGTTGAATATTGATTATTGATCACTTCATAGTTCATTCACTTGATTGAGTTTGAACCTAGAATGTTGAAGTATTGATATTTAATTGTTCAATGTTCATTAATGAGTAATGACCTAACTCTTAAGTCTTATGCCTTTATTTTATGTTCTAGTTTTTTTTTTTTTTTATGAGCTTTCCATTACTTTCTAAGTTAATATGACTAAGAAACATGAATACATGTGAAAAAACTAATAATTACTACTATTTTCTATTTATTCAGCGATACAGGACTTCATATATTGAGGGCACCGCTACACCCACTTTTCTTACTTACTTTTGCAAAAGAACCACATATTCTTTCATTTTACAATTTTCTGGATTTTCTGGAATTTTTTTAGATTTTTTGGGCGATTATTTCAAATCGCACCGCTACGCCGCTACGTTACGTATCCCCCGCTTCGTAGCGTTTTGGCGACGGGCCGCTACGCCCGCCGCAACCGCTATTTTCATCCTTGCCTGTATGACAATTGATGGCCATCTAAAGCTGAATGGTGATGTTGGAGATTGCCACTCCGCCGAATTCAGATCTTCCAATGGGTGTTGGAAATGGTTTATCATCTATTCTAACTTGTGAGGTGGCTGTCCACGTTTGAAATGACTTTATTAGGAGGAGGTTTGGTATTTCCGAACAATATAATGGATGCTTGATTGGTTGTAGGCGTCTCTTATGGAGAATGATTTCATTTGTTAGCTATTTTATGGTCTCCTCTCCTTCCTTTTAGAGTTTTAAATTTCAATGTGGATGGAGCTTTTACCCCCGATGAGTAGAGGTGTGTTGTGCAATTTGTAAGGGTGAGGTACTTCTTACCTTCTCTAACAATGTTGGCATTTGTGACTCGAACTTGGGGAGTTATCGGCCACTCTTAAATCAGCCAACTCGATGTGGAGATACATTAGCGAAGTAAGGGGTTAAGATGTTGTCTCCTTGCGTGGGTATAATTATGTAATTGGGCTAGAGGTTATATCTTCTCTCTACCTTTTCTCTCTTTTGATTTTTCAGCTTTGTTTTTGTTGCTTCTTTTCATGAATTTTGTCACTATAAAAAAAAAAAAAAAATTCCCTCCAGTCATCACAAATTATAAACATGCGTTGTATATATATGATTGATCTACAATGGTTTTACCTTTTGGCGTTAACCTTATAAGCGAAGTGTTGAGAGAGAACGACGGTGGGGTTGGTTCTGAATCTTAGATGTGGATAATGGGTATCATCCGGATCTTCCCGGTATCTCTAATATCTTTGTTTGTTCTATGAGCTTTTAGTTTTTGGAATCATAGATAAGGTGGCATCATCACATTGACTAGTTGTAATGTTTACATGCCCACTCCATACAATCACTGAAATCAGAAATAAACACACTAAAACAACCAAACACACTCCTTATTCCACATATTATTCCACATAGAACTCTGGCACTCAACTCTGGCACTCTTCTTCCCTCCCCTGGAATCGTCTTAGCCGGAGATGTCAATCGACTTCACTTCGGGCTTCTTCTCTTCCACTTTTGGAACCGTGATGGTGAGAACACCATTCTCCATTGACGCCTTCACCTCCTCCACCTTTGCATTCTCAGGCAAACGGAACCGCCTCAAGAACTTGCCATGACTCCTTTCAATGCGGTGCCATTTGTCATTCTTTTCTTCATTCTCTTTCTTTTTTTCTCCGCTTATCTGGAGGACCCTTCCCTCCTCCACTTCCACCTTCACCTGTTCCTTATTCACTCCCGGGAGATCCGCCTTGAAGACATGGCCTTCTGGGGTCTCCTTCCAATCAATCTTGGTGTTGGCAAATGCAGATGTTTCACCGGAGCTGAAGGGTTGTCCCCATATTTCCATCGGAAATGGATCGAAAACGCTTCGGCTGCCTAATAAACTGGGAACGAGAGACATGTTTGTGTTGTTTTGTTACTACTTGCTAGAGATTCGAATATGAAAATGAAAACAGCAATATGTGAGTGAGTGGATGGATGGATGCAGTGGATATTGTGTGTTGAATGTTATGGTTTGGGGAGGGACTCAATTGCATTTATAGCAATGTAAAGCACATCGTGAAGTTTCGGGGCCCTTCTTCTGTCACTGTATATTAATTAATCAAACATGCAGCATTGATAGGCCTTCTTCTACTACCTTCTTTGCATTCTCTAGAGAGGACAGCTGTAAAGCACATCTTGAAGTTTCGGGGCTCTTCTTCTCTCTCTGTGTATTAATTAATCAAATATGCAACAGTGATAGGCCTTCTGCTACTACCTTCTTTGTGTTCTCTAGAGAGGACAGGTCAACCATATCCCCTTCTTTCCAATGGCCCACCCCACTCTCGCAATGACCCATTGAGTCAGTAAGTGGCCAGCTAGGCCCTTCTCAATAGGCCATCCAGCGGGGTGTCAGATTAATGCACACTGGTTCCATTCCTCAAGATGTTGAATTTAGATCCATGTTTCTACAGTAAATTTTGAGAAACAGTTTCATTGGCTATTGATTGAGGGTACGAACGACCATTGAGGCTAATTCTTAGCAGGTCTTATCCAACAATTCCCATTGTTCCTTTTATTTGGTGGGCCAATGGCTTGATATATGACTATGGTGTGGCCCTTCCACAGATTTGGAATTTTAGATTGAATGGCTTACAATGTCCAGCTGAACCATACGAGCCCAGATCCTACGTGGCTTTTGACTGGAAAAATCTTGAGTCCAAAGAATTGAATCTATAGTAAATTAAGTCTCTCAAATAAATGTCTTACCAATGTGAGATATCTCTAAATTTTATCACAATAAAAGTTGATTTCTATGTAAAATTGATCATTAGTGACAATGAATAATGGATAACATTGTGTTAATGATATTTTTAATCAAACGGTTCATTGGCTTTGATTGATGGGTACAAGCCAGTTGTCTTGTCCCCAATTGTCAATATTCCCTTATCTGGTGGGCCTGATATATGATTCTGATTTTGTTCTTTTAAGGGATTCAAACTTTATTCCGGATCCGAGAGTGTCTTCTCATACGTAGGATGTGTATAACTCCATTATAAGACTTATCTTTTAAAAATTTTAATAAGAGTTTGTGCCACTATAAAATTAGATTTAGATACTAAGGCCTCTGCAAGGCAGTGGGCCTCAACCCTCAAATTTTAAGTTAGGATGGCTCACGACGTCCAACCATACTCTTTTTTTATCTGTGGCCGGGCCTACATGGGGCGTATCTTATCGTTGGAAAAATAGAAAAGCAACAGAAGCCTCTAGAGGTGGCCCCACAAACATGGTGGCGTATCTTATCGTTTGAAACATAGAAAAGCAGCTGAATCCTCTAGAGGATCCAGACCCATCCTACAGTTCCTTTCATTTGGCTTCATCTACAACTACAACCATTGCTTCTCGTGAGTTCATGGCTCTGGAATTCTCTGGAGCCCATTAAAGTAAAACAAAATAATACAGAAAGATCTCACCTTTCTCTCACGCTCAAATATAAATATCACACTTCTCTGCATCCACCTATAATCTGAATCTCAGCTGAAAACAAACCCAATTCCTACATTCCCATCTTGTGTCATCTATCCCAAACTCTACTTCAAATGTCGATCATTCCCAGCTTCTTCGGTCGTCGAACCAACATCTTTGATCCCTTCTCTCTCGACATATGGGACCCCTTTCAAGGAATCACATTCAATTTCGATGCCTTAACACCATCACTCCCAACTTTTTCAAGCGAAACCACTGCGATCGCCAACACTAAGATCGATTGGAAGGAAACCCCAGAAGCCCATATCTTCAAAGCTGATCTTCCGGGTATCAAGAAAGAAGAAGTGAAGGTGGAGGTGGAAGAAGGAAGAGTTCTTCAAATAAGCGGAGAGAGAAGCAAAGAGGAGGAGGAGAAGACGGACAAGTGGCATCGCGTTGAGAGGAGCAGAGGAAAGTTCCTTCGACGGTTCAGATTGCCCGAGGATGCGAAGGTTGACCGAGTCAAGGCTAGTATGGAAGATGGGGTGCTTACTGTTACTGTGCCAAAAGAGGAAGTGAAGAAGCCCCAGGTCAAACCTATTGATATCGCTGGTTAAATGTTATTTTATCTGGTTAAATGTTATTAATAAAATAAGTCTCTACTGTTTTGGAGAAATGAGAGAAATTTGGTTTATGTAGTGATGCAAGAGTGTGTGTGGTGTGTGATCTTGTCTTGTACTACAGTAAGGACTGTCCAAGTAATTGAGAATAAAATGTACTTGGTGAGTTGGTGTAATTTTAGCCCGATTCCTCTAAAGTTCAACCAAGAAAGGTTTTTATTGGCCATCCATTTATAGACATTGACTAAATTTTGGTAGAGCCACAAGTTTTAGTAGTGTCCTTACAACTTACAAGGGAACTAAGATGATCTAGGGAAGGTACACTGGTGGTAGAGTCCAGATCGTGGTCCCAAATATTGAGTTGAAAGAGTGGAACATTATGAGGAGTTCTGTAGGACGGTGAGTGTAGGAGACATCAAGTGAGGTGATGGAGTTCTTGGGTGTGGGAAAGAAGACTTTGGGTAAGGTGACAAAAGCAAAGTCTCTTAAGGGCATGTTTGGTAACGGTGATCGATGCGGAATCCTCGCCGGTTTTCGTCGCATGCGTGGAAAGCCCAAATTTGGCTGACCTCAGAAAATGAGGAGTCTTTCGTCTTTCCATCCGTTTTCGTCTTTCCATCCGTTCAATTATTTCGCGCGTCCGACCATCCCCCTTCGAATTGCTGAAATGCGCGGATTGACGGAAAGGCGGTGCTACAGTAGATGAGGCGGGTGCACTTGAATCAACAGTTTTTGTGATTTTTTTACTTTTAGTGGGTCCCACAAGGAGATCCAAACTGTTCATAAGCTTCAAAATGCCCAAAACGGCTCACTGACCAAATATCAACCATTGATTGCTCTTAGATTTTAAGATGTTTACAAAAACATTCTGACCGTTGGATCACAAAATCTGAAACTTTTATGGGCCCCTTTTGCTAAATCTGGTAGAAATCCTTTGTGATTACCAAACCTGGATCTTTGCACAGAAATCCTCTTGTAGCATATCTTGATTCCAGGAGATGGAAGGAATCCTCTAAGCAGAGAATCCTCTGATAGCCAAACGTGCCCTAAAAGGAAAGGTGGCATGCTCAGAGTTCGGACTTCGGACAGCCAAATTGCATATCTTGACTTGAAAGAGTACTGGAACTCCATGAAGTGGGGTGTTGCGTTGAGTATTCACACGGCTCAATGAGAGTTGGTTTCACCGTTCAATCGATATCATTCAATCGATATCATTCGATTACTAATGTGATTAACATGTTCTTAATGATGTGTGATTGATCATTTCATTACTAGTGATTTAATGGTTATTAATATCAAGTTATTAATCACACTTTTAATCAATAACCAATCTTAAGGTAGGGTAAACTCCTTGTCACGCCCCAAAAATTCGATTGGATCATAACCGCATTATTAGGGCATGAGAATCGGTGCCAATTAAAATATTTCCCTTAAATACATTTGCGGCCCCGATTCTGGGTGGATCGAAGTCCATAGTGAGGTTATGAGTGATGATCAGTCACCATAAACAAATACGGAAGCAACGATTCATACAATCTGCGCAGATGGTCACCAATACAACATACAATAACATCAGAGCTGATACAAGTAACAGAAAGGCATTTACTTATATTTCAATTACAAAATGCATTAGAGCTTTAACAAATGTCTAAAACACCATAATAACTTGTGTAAGAAGCACCTATGCTCATAGCCGGAATGTAAAGTGAGGCTCTCATGTACCAATCCAGCAACATCATACTGCTACCACACTCCACTAGGGGTAATCCTTCAACTAATGAATCTCGTAAGACTGGCATAACCACCTATACAATGGGCTCCACTACCTAAGCACCAAATGTAGCAACATCAAATATACTGGCAAGTAAATAAATATGAGTAACAGTGTAACATGTGCTAACCGAAATCAATATATAAGTATAGAAATAATGAATGAATAAACAAAACATGACTAACCAGCAAAATAATCAAAACAATCATATACTATCAGAATAAACACACCCGGGCGAACCCGGTACCCAGGCAGGCTGGTCAACAAAGGCAACCCAGGCGAACCCGGTACCCAGACAAGCTGGTCAAACAAATGCAACCCAGGCGAACCCGGTCAAACCCAGACAAGCTGGTATGGTGGCGTACGTCCACCTCCCGATCTGCAGATGGTAAATACAAAATCATACATGGGCGCACACATGAACCCACATGTACGCACATTCGAACTCCATACACACACAAACCCAAACCTACACATACACGCATAGATCCAAACCTACACATACACGCATAGATCCAAACCTACACAAACCCAAACCTACACATACACATACAAACCCACACCACACAAACCCAAACCTACACATACACACACAAATCCAAACCCACACACACAAATCCAAACCTACACATACACACACAAACCCAAACCCAAACATGCACATTTACACACAAACCCACGCACACACTCTCCTAAACAAGAGGTCCGGTTAATCCTACATAGGGTGCTCCCATCACATTGTCATTAGAGCCACAAGGGAGCCCACCCAGCGAGCATAGACCGAGTAACAGAATGGGTATATGCTCCTGTCTTGTAATATTCGGGAGGTCATAACCTAACCATAGTCTATACAAATCCTATAGTCAAGGGCCAAGGGGAGTGGGCACTAAACAACCTGAGGCTAGGGTCATTCATCACATGTAGGGTCCATACCGTCTAATATGGTGGTTACGCAGATCCGAAATGCATCTCATAATCATTTGGTGCTTCTGAAGTTGTTGGCACCTAAGGGTTCCACTACACCACCTACTTAGCCCAATATGGGTCCCACATATACTACCTCACAACCCACAAGGAGGTGTTAGCCTACACACACCCTTACTAGGGGGTCCAATTCATATTCATAGGTCAAGTGGGGCCAAGGTTCAAGTTTTAAGGGTAAATGGGTTCCAAATATTCCATTCAATTTAACACCATTTTAAGACCCATTAATAGTTCCACCATTAGTGCATTTTAAATCCATACTTACCAATCCAATTATCATAAATGCACATATTAGAGATATCTAACACATTTTGAAATATTTAACACATTTATAGCATTAGTAGATATATGTAACACATTAAAGGTATTAGTAGAGGTATTTAACACATTTCAATCATTAGTAGATATATTTAACATATTCAAAATAGTAGTAGATATATTTAACATATTTAAATCATCTAGTAGAGATATTGAACATGTTTAAAGCATCCAAACTAACAAATGTAACATATACACACTACTATTCATGTCTATGTACTTGTCTTTGGTTGAAAATGCCCAAATCCACAAATCCTAGCTCCATAGCCCAACAAACCAAACCTAAGGGATTATAGTAAAACAAAACTAAATTAAAATGTAAAATTATAAGAATGAAAAGCTCTAAGCTATCTTAACACAACTCCACACCCAAAGCATATAAACCAAACCTAGGGAAAAGGAAGCTTACCAAACAAATGGGTGGATGGAGTGGTGGCTTGCAAATTGGGGGTGAGAAGCTCGCGGGGTCCACGCGATGATGATAGTGATGATTGGAGGTGATGGGCAGCGTCTAAGATTAATTTCCAGCAAGGTGGGTGAGAAAGATTGGGAAAGAGAGAAAAAGAATTGAAATTGAGATGAGGAGGTTGTGGGGCCCACTTGATATGTGGCCCACTTAATCGGTGGTGATGGGGACTCTTGGTGGTCCATTGACAAGAAGATTGAAGAAGACAGAATGAAAGAAAGAAAGACAGAATGAGAGAGAATGTGAGAGAACTAGAGAGAGAGAAATGATGACATGGTGAGATGGGTGGGGGAGAAAGTCAACTCACATTGACAGTGAGTGGAGTGAGGTGAGGGAGAGATGAGATGAGAATGAGAGGATGAAATGGGTGCTCAGTCACGTGGGCAGCAAGGGGAGGAAAACAGGGAAGGGGAAATGGAGCAAGTAAAGAGATGGGTTGGGGGGTTTCGCCGGAGATGATGGTGGCCGGCGGTGATGGTGCAGGTGGTGGTTGCGGACGGCGACTGTGACGGTGCCGGGACAGTGAGTGGAGAGAAAGAGAAATCTGGAAATAGAGGGAAAAATGGGGAAAACAGGGAGAGAGAAATGAAGAAATAGAGAGATGGAGTGCGCTGGGTTCGTTGGTGGCCGGTGCAGGTGGGTCGCCGACGGCGACAGTGAAGCTCCGGGACGGTGGGGCAGTGAGGGTTTGGGAGAGGGAGAGATGAGTGAGGGAAATGAGAGATGGAAGATGAGATAAGAGAGTGGAGAAGAGAAAGGAGAAGGAGAGCTTGATGGTGGTGGTGATCGCCGGCGTGCTCAGAGTCCGGCGGCAGCAAGGTGCTCGGGAGTGAGAGTGGAGAACAAGAGAGTGATGAGTGGAAGGGAGATGGGGGCTGCTGCTATTGTGGAGTGAAGAGGGGAAGAGAGGGGGAGTTTGACCTAGTAAAAGAAAATGTGGAAATGGAAAATGGGTGAGGGCTTGCACGTGGGTTAAGGTGGGGGCATGGTGGGAGTGAGGTGGAGTCCACATGGGATTAGATTAGGTAGGGGTAGGATGAGATGAGAATTAAGGCCGGGACCTTACACTCCTCTTCGCAGAAAAACCTAGGATACATGGGATGGGGACTGGGGAGGCAGTTCATTTGATAGGGCTCGTGGGCCCCACTGAGAAGTTCCAACTTGTAAACTCAAGATTTCTCTCGGTTAGAGGGCCTCAAGGGGATCGGAATGAGTGGTGAGCTAGGCCTATCTGGCAGCCAATCCGATTCCAGAATGGGCGATATGTTATAAATTATTTTCCCTCAATTATGAATACGTTTGCAACCGACCAAGACATTCCATATCATTCAAGCCATTCTTTTCATATCATTACAGAATCATTTGACCAATTGTAAGACGGAATACATGATCTTGAATGTTGAATTATTTTTTTATATTTTTATTCATTCATGTGTTTTTTACAAAATCAATCTTACAGTTTAGCCAACAATTTGGCAATTATTTTTATTGTGGACTTTTAATTTTTATTTATTCATTTAATTATTTATTTTTGTTCTGAAAAGCAAAGCGTCGTAAAAATCATGAGACAAGAGGATCCGGACTCTCCCGTTGAGATTGGACTTGGCAGATTTGTCTGACAGGCCCAGCGAATACTTAGGCCTGTGGAATGAATCTGGGCTGGGCTTGGACAAGCTGCAGCATAGTCCAAGCCGGCCATTGATTAATGCCCCTAACTAATATTTTAGGTGATGGGTGGACGGCATTTATAAACTTATATTTAGTCATTGAAAGTGTCCTATTAACCATTTATTAGCATAAGAAATGGATGAATATGAAATATACCCTACAAAACAAGAAATAGCTCTTCCTGATTTCTCAAACAAAATAACCCAATCCAAGGGGGGTTTACTGAGACTATGGACTTTGGAGAGTAGTCTATTCCAAAGTCTTGGAGTTTGATATTCACCAATTTCATTTGGCAAAACCGCTTGCATTTTTTGTGGCCAGTAAGCCCCACCAACGCATCTTCGTATGTTCACTTTTCCAACAAAAAAACGCGTTTGTGACATAATTTGACAATTTGGTGGAGGTCAGTTCACATGGCTTCTTCCATGTGCATGAAGTGGGCCACTATGGGGACGTACAAACGTCTATGGAAATCCAATTTGGCCGACTTTGTTCTTCCTCCACGCAGAAACAGAAAAAAAAATGAGCCATTCATGCTTTTTTTTTTTCTCTCTGTAAAAAGCAGCTGCATCAAATATTAAAAAATTCGTGGTAAAAAAGTTGTCTCATTTTTCAGACCTTCTCCACAGGAAAGCTGCTGCCCACAAATGTGGGCTTACAAAAAAAAAAAAAAAAAAAACTCTAAGATACTCAACACTAATAGTTTAGTCTAAGCGTACTCCAAGTCCAACGTTAAACCTAATTTAAATATGATTAGTGTGCAATTAGAAGAACTCAAGTCCCGTGATTAGGTCATTCGGACCAAACAAAACGTCCACAGTCCACAGTCGACACTGTAACCCCGTCTTCGTCACGCTCTTATCAACTCAATTTTTCATTTCGTAGGGAATACGGTTGTTACGGTTCAGTTCGAACAAGGATATAATGTCCAAAAAATTTCCTCATTCCTCCTCGTGGCCCAGGCTCACCTTAGACATTTGACTGATTTGAGTCTTTTGTTTTTTCCGTAAGACTTTTCCATAGGACAATATCACAAGACTACAAAACCACTCCCCATTTCCTACATGACTATTACCAATGGATTCCACATCCACCAACCGTGGTTCGGCACAAAACAGTGGGCCTAATTCTAGTGCTGGTCCGGGTTGGGGTCTGGCCTCATCTGGGTTTAGTTTAAGCCCGCTCGGATCTGCATTTGGGTTCAACTGGCCAGAGCCTGATTTCGGACCCCACAGATGAACACTTTATTGCAGCTGATTGTATTACGGATGTATCCACACTAACGGATCGATTATGTGATTGAAAATTGATTTGGGCATGGACACTGTTGAGTCTGGAGATATTCTCAGGCTTTAATTCAAGAGAAATCCTGAATTCAGCATGTAAAACTCTACAACCTGGGTCCATATATTAGAAATCCAATCGGTTCACAAAGTAAAACCCCGCTCCCACTTGATACATGTCCTCAAATTTTGCTATAATAAGAGTTGAGTTCATCGTAAAATTAAAATTGAGCTTTCGATTAAAAATATAATCAATACAATCTTATACATATTCATTAATCACCATTTCTATCAAATCGTCTATCATTTAATGTGACCAATTTCTGCTTGGATAAAATTTAAAAAACACATTGGATAATTAAAAGTCATTTATTTTAAACAGCTCAGATTTATAATAAATAGAAACCATGCCTAATTCTTTCACAAAATCTCTAAATGGAGATTTTTTATATTCATAGACAATATGTAATCGCATGTTCCTTTGGCATTTAAAAATATAATATATATATATATATATTTTGCTAGGTTTTTTAACTTTCAAGTCATATAAAAAATCGTAAATAATAGTTTTTGGGTTTTTTTTAGGATTTCAATATTAGTCGCATTTGTAATAAATTCATTCAGGAATTCTACATATAAGGACAACGACTTTGGGAGAACCTTGAACATAGGGTTTCTCTGAGTAAGAGCCTCAGGGGCATTACGCTCCCTTGAACACAAGGTTAAAAACTGACCACATTTTTATGTTTCAGTAGATATCGTTTCTAACAACAGCACATCTTCATAAATCACAACGCCAAGTGTTCTTCTCTCTCTCTCTCTCTCTCTCTCTCTCGCTTCCCCAGCTCCTCTTGCCCTCTTCATCTCCTGAAAAGAAATTCTTCTCTTCCAAAGTTAAAAGACTTAAGACAGACCTGTGGATATGAAAGGTATGGGTGGTGGTGGTGGTGGGGCAGATCATGGTGATGGGGTGATGATGAACGGTGGGATGTCCATGCCAGGGATGAAGATGAAGAACATGATGCACATGACCTTCTTCTGGGGGAAAGATGTGGACATGCTCTTCTCCGGATGGCCCGGTCGAAGCCTCGGTATGTACCTGTTAGCCCTCTTCTTCGTCTTCGCCCTGGCCGTTATGGTCGAGTGGTTATCCCACTCTCGCTTCTTCAAGCCGGGCTCGAACCGCGTCGCGTCAGGGATCGCCCAGACCTTTCTCCACGCCGTCCGGATGGGCTTGGCTTATCTTGTCATGCTTGCTGTCATGTCTTTCAACGTTGGGGTTCTCATTGCTGCTGTTATTGGGCACGCAATCGGCTTCTTCATCTTTGGGAGTCGGATTTTCAATCGGTATGATGCAGAGGTAGAGTCCAATCAGAAGAACAGAACCTCTCTTCCTCCTATGAAATGTTAATTTCATATATCCTTTTCATTTTCTTATCTCTCAACTACTCCCGTCTGTCTGTCTTACTGCTGCTTTTATTTCCCCCTTCTTCTGATTCTGATGTGGTTAGGTCAAGGTACCTGTTTTGTGTTAAGTCTCAGATGTTCAATCATGTATGTATGTGTGGGGTTTATGTATTATTATCACAATTAAGTTTTATGTTTATGATGTTTTGGAAATATGGAGAAGAAATATGGTTTCATGAATGTTGATTATTTTGGATTTTCTTAATTTCTTTTCTCATTTCAATCATCTTCATCTTGTTGAGGGAGAGAGAGTGGATCGTCCGATGTGCTTTTCGGATTTGCTAAATACATGGATGGAGTGGAGGGCAGAAGCCCTGTTTTTTGATGGGTTTGATATGGTCATGTTGCCAGGTGATCGGGACCGTTCTTCTTCAAGTGCTATGCTCGTCATCATGGATGGAAAATAATGAGTGCAAAAAATTTGTTCAATCATTTGATGATTTTAACTTGAAGAAGTACAACTCCCCATGAGTACCCACCTGTTAAAATTAAAAAATTTAGTGGTACAAAAATAAAATAAAAGTCCTTTCAATTTATTGGGTGTCCCTAAAATTAATCATATTTTTTAATCAAACAGTCAAATCTCAATCTATCTGACTCTAACGTTAATCACATTTTTAATTAAATAGTCAGTCTCTATTTTATTAGTTATAGGTATTTCTCCTGAGTCAAAGCTTCGGAACATCCAGATTTCAATCCTCTCTGTCTAGGTTGATGCCCCCAAAGGGACTGAGGGTGTGGAATGGATGTTGCCTTTCTCCGATGACTAGTACTGTGCATGCTTAGCACGTTTCATGAAAATGAAAATACCATGTGTTTTTGTAAAAGAGAAGCCGTCTATCAATTTCTAGCTATTGTGTTCTATCATCTAAATAATTATAATCCCACACTGTGACTACATAACCATGGGTGGGTTAGTGGACACTTCGATTCCTAAAATAGTAGTAAAGTAGTTGAAAAATAATCACAAAGTGAAAATTGCAAATATTGGATCTTATAGTGACCCCTTTTCTTTTATATATATATATATATATATATATATATATATGACTAGTAAAATCTCAAAAAATAGAGCTTTTATAGGGGCACAATGGCATTCAAGATGATGATGATAGTACAGCTCCTAGTCATCTCATCTCAAGACTTGAAAGATTTAGGTGATAGTACAGCTCCTAGTCATCTCATCTCAAGACTTAAAAGATTTAGGTCTGACTCAGATGAGATATTTCGACTTTAGAGTCTTAATAATACAGCGTGATGAAAGGAACCTGGAAACTTGCTTTTAGTACTTCCCTACCAAGTTGGGACCCAGTAAGCTGGTGTAAACAGCACGCCAGCTTTGAGGCCAGCCCAGGTCGGCCCAGCACCGCTTTGCTTATGTCGTGCTGGGCTCGGCCCGGCCCACATGCCTCCTCTAATTTTTTTTTTTATAAATTAAGAGAGACTTTATGCACTTTTATGGTTCTCAACTTAAAATAATTTTGAAGCTAACAAAATAAATACACAAACATTGATTCTAAGTTACAAATGAAAAATAAAATTTTAGTTATTTTCAGTTTCATATTTTATTTATATAAAATCAGGATGTTTTTTATATAAATGTCGTGCCAGGCCGTGCCTCGGCTCAGGCATCTTGGCCCAGCACGACCCATCCTTTGGGTCGTGCCCAGCCCAGTCAATGCAGTCAATGTGTCTTGCCGGCCCACGGCCCAGGTTTTCATGCCCCACTGTGTCGGCCTGGGCAGCCCAGCCCAATTTGCACCCCTAGACAAGCCAAGTACAATGTTACTTTTGGAGAAAGATCTATTGGCCCACTGGGACGATGAGTGCAACATGGAGATAAAATTTGCAACACCTGCACTTTTATCAGACATGTGTAGAGTTTCTTGATCAATTATTAGTTAAAGTAAGACTCAAATTGATTACTTTTTTTTTTAATTTATAATTTAATATCATTTTTGTAGAATTAGAATTAAAGAGATTATTATCTGTATTTGGCTCTATAACAGTTAGGGACGTAAGATTAAGGAGGATGTAGAACATTAGATAAGGGCGCGATAATTATAGTGGAAACTTACTTTTAAAAAGCTTTATGCCAATAAGAAATTTTATAAGACATTGATTAGACCAAATTTGACTACTGGAGCAAAGTGGTGACAAATAAAGACATAAGTATATGTGAACAATCAGTGTTAGAGAATATTGAGATGGATGTAGCATAAATTATAAAAGATAAATACAAAAACAAATGAACATATTTAAGGGCATTTACGGGCGATTCAATAGATGATAAATTAAGATAAACTTGTTTGCAATGATTTGGACATATCCAACACAAGCAAGCAAAGGCATTGATGATCAAGGAAAATCTTCTCTTTGCTGGTTGAAAGATCTAGAAGAAATATACATAAGCAAAAGTGAACATCTATTCGAGTAGGAAGGATAAATTTGAAGAAGTGCAATCCATTCAAGGATTTGGCTCAAAATAATTTGGAATGACGGAATGAAAGCCGTAAAGCTTACTCTAACATTCCTAGGACAGGGCTTTGATGATGATCATTTAATACAACCCAAGGACTACAAAAAATGTGTATTGAGAAAAAAAAAATAGGGATTACAGATCGGTGGTTCCCCAGCCCCTTATCTGCGGTACCTAAGAAAAGAAAAGAGTCGAAGCCCAGATGTCCTGGTCTACTTAAAAATGCTATTCAGGGTGGACTTGTTTTGCTCAGGCCTAAATCTCAGACCTGGAGTTAGAAGCCTAGGTATAATTCTGGCCAGGCCAAGGTTCTGCATAATGCATATGAAAAAGTCTACATGGACAAACTTTTTGGCCTGAATTTGTGACAACCCCAAGGATATCCCTTGAATATCAAGAAAATATTCAAGGGATATCATAGGGGTTGTCACAAATTCAGGCCAAAAAGTTTGTTCATGTAGCACAGCTGAATACATATATACAACTCGGTCTTAGCATCGGGTTTTAAACCAGGTCTCAAGCTTGGGCCTTGGGATTCACTTAGAATTAAGGCCAGGCTTGGTTTGGCCTAATACACAGATCCATCCACACTCACTTCTAACAATGAAACTAGGGGCGGCAATTTTGCTCCGCCCCGTGCGGGTTTTCCCAGCCCCGATCCTTAGGTGGGGCAGGGACAATGAATAAAACTGTGCCCCAAAGGCGGGGCGGGATGGTGCGGGGATGGGTTTGCTCTTTTTTCCGCCCCGCCCCGCCCCGCCCTATGTCCCACCCCATACCCCGCCTCGCCATTAAATAAGTTTATATATATAACAGTTTTCAAAAGGGGAGTGTCCCTCACCATAATGGTGAGGGATGGATGCACTTGAATATTCCTCATATATATATACAAACATATATGGGCCAGCTCTCCTAAGCTGAAGTTTAAGATAAGGTAAACTGAAGTAAGCTCAATTACATAGTGGGGCCCACTTGGGGACCAATATGGGGATAGGGGTGGGAGGGATTTCAAGGACTCCCTGGGACCCTCCTTTCTGCAAAAAATCAGCCCAAATTGTGGTTTCCATCATCTCCATCTGGGCGCCAAAAGTTTAATGGTCATCGGTGTATTCGGATTGATACATAGTCGATCCAACGGTCTAGTAAATTCAGATTTGACCAAAAGTTGGTGGTCTTGTACAACTTAAGGGGGTCGAGTGTTTGGTCCACTTGGATGGATCAAGGATGGGCCCTAGAAGCGTTAGCTTACGGAATCATATCATAAGCTTAAGCTTAGGAGAGCCTTGCTCAACATATATATGTGTGCATATATATATGTGTGTGTATATATATACGTATAAGTATGTGTATACATAGGGATATTTTCTAAACTGCCCCATTATAAAGGGTGTGTTTTTTGCCCCTTGGAGTTATCCAATTAGATTATGCCATGTCATGTATAGAGAGAGAAAAAATAAGGTTATGATAATGATGACATGTGTTAAACTTTGATAGGCTAAAAAAGAGGAATTTTTCTTTGCAAAACTCCTAGAGAGTTTTGTAGCGTACCCATATAAAATGTTTTGTACCGTTTGTAATAAAACCACAGTTGAGGAACATCCGCCAAAATGCCCCATATATATATGTATATGTGTGTAACAATCTTGAATATATGAATATATTTTAAATAAGGTAAAACATTACAAGAAATGAAGTTTGGTAAGGTGGTAAGGCAAATTTCTAGTTACTCCAGTCCCCCACTCAAGTTCAAATCCTAAGTCTTGCACAACTAAAATTTTTATAATTGAGTGGCGGGGCGGGGTGTACCCCGCAGGGCAATCGGGGTATGGCGGGGAGGGGAACGGGGCATATCAATTACCCTGAAGGACGGGGTAAAAGAGGGGAGGGGCGGGGCGGGGAACCCCAATTCCGTCCCCGATCAACCCCGTTGCCATCCCTAAATGAACCGGATAAAACACAACATCAAGACTCTGATTATAGCCACCCAAAAAAAAAAGATACCTTGATTTTTACAAGAATATGATCCAGTTCCACCATAGCTTCCCGTGCTACTGTTTAGATAGACGTAGCAGTATTTGTAGGGTCCATGTAAGATCTCGGTCCCACCTATTATATATTTATTACATATTATTATTATTATTATTTTAATTGAAATGTATTTTAGTTATTTAAGTGGTTAGGATTAAGTGGGGCACACGTTAGATTAGATGCATGGATTGGTGAGTTGGGTTAATGGGTAGATCGATGACCTGACCCGCAGTTTGACCCGACCCAATGACTTGAGCCCAACACTCTCTTAACCTAATCCCTTTTTTTTAATAATCGCAAGTCCTTATCTCTTCCCACTTATCTCTGCAACTCCTCCCGATTCTTCTTCCTCTTTCAACTTCGGGACCAAGTGAGGAAGTTGTATCCGTTTCTTCTTCCAGAGGTATGATTTTTATTTGGAGGACCAAATGTCCTAAGGGGGGGAGAATGTAAGATCTCGGTCCCACCTATTGTGTATTTATTAGATATTATTATTATTATTTTAATTGAAATGTATTTATAGTTATTTAAGTGGGGCACACGTTAGATTAAATGCATGGATTGGTGAGTTGGGTTAATGGGTAGATGACCTGACCCGCAGTTTGACCCGACCCAATGACTTAAGCCCAATACTCTCTTAACCTAATCCCTTCTTTTAAATAATCGCAAGTCCTTATCTCTTCCCACTTATCTCTGCAACTCCTCCCGGTTCTTCTTCCTCGTCTTCTTCCTCTTTCAACTTCCCAAGCCTCAATCAAGATCAGAGGATACCATCATTCCTGGTTCAACTTTCTTATCTCAGGTAACATTTTCCTCAAACCATTAGGAGTAAATCTATACTCTTGAGTTATCTTCTTCTTCTTTCCAATGTTAGGTTTTGGGTAGGGTTATAATAGATCTGCTCATCTGGGCATTTCTTTCCCATCTCTTATGTCAGATTGGCGATAGGATCGTGATCGAGCGCCCCGGTTATGTCGGATTGGATATTGGTTAGGACCTGTTGCGTTTTCAATCAACCCCGGTGAAAGGCAAGTACCTAAACATAATTTGTGAATTTAATGCTTGTGTTTCTCGTTGATTCAAGTGTTAATGCATGTAGGAACCCCTTTTTCTGCCTTTTCTTGTGGTATTATTGTGATGCTATTTTGCTTTGCAATGAGATCGGAGATTTGGGGTTTTTTGGTTTATTTTATTGATTCTGCATTACTGTTGTAGTAACCTCGACCTTCGTTTGACCATAGTACACTTTGTTTGGATTCCAAAACCCCTCTTCAACAATTGAAATTCTGTAACATAAGAATCGATGTAGACAATAAAACATGGAAGTTGGATGCAACCCAAACTCTCCAGACATGTGCACATCATACCTGAACCGGAATCATCACACAGATCATGTTTGGGGCTGATCCGTGATTTTGATCATGGGACCCAGGTGGACTACCACTTGCAGATCGGGTCCCCACATCTGATAGGGGACCAGGGGTGAACCTAACGGTGGTAGACCTGTGGGGATTGGATCCCATCTGACCACTCATCTAAGGTTTACAAAGTTTGGGGCGTCAATTATCAAATGAGGTTTTATTTTGGATATCAGGCAGTGGTGGGGTCCACTAGCTTATTTGTTTACATGTCTATGGACCCCACTATTAAGAATGGGAGGGTATAATATTTTCAATTTAGGCTGAATTGAGTAGTAGTTAACTATGTTTCTTACTCCACTTGCAGTTATTACCTAGCCGCCCAAGGTTCAAATTTGAGTAATAACCTCCCCTTCCGTGACGGCTGTACTATCGAAGGATGTCTCACCTCACCTAAAGTCTACTCTCCTCACCAGAGCCTAGTGGACTCAGCCCAGTGGAGGTCAAACCAGTAGAGCAGATGGTTCGGTTTGCACGATCTTCTGATCTAACTCAGCAGATGGTTCGGTTTGCACGATCTTCTGATCTAACTCACCTCAACCATGATGTAAAAGGATAACAAAAGAAAAAAAAAAAGGTTTAAATGTTTTAAAACAATTAATGATTGTTTCAACCTCTTCATCAGTCAATGTTTATCAACTTCGAGCAATATTATTTTACTAGCATACGGGACTTTATCCAACTCGACCGGTGAGGATAGTGATACCAAATGCATGTGCTAGAATTTCACATGACGTGCCCTACGACAAATTCATTGAACTTTGCCTTTCATGATAGTGTGAAATCTATACGGTATTTTATAAAAAGAAAAGTCTCGATCCCTCCTTTGTAGAGGAATAGAGGAAAAAGGTGTTGATACAAATCAAGGATCCAGACCATCAATCGTATATATCTTCATGGGATAGGTAGGCATTTAGTTTTCCTCTAGTTACATGTTTGTTGTTTTTGTAAATCTGCATTGGGTGTGTAACGGTTCTGTTAATCATTTATTTTGAAAGAATCGTTAATCGAACCGTTAATTATGATTTTTTATTTTAAAAATCGTAACCGTATCCAGAAAAATCGTTAAAAATCGAACCGCAATTAATCATTAAAAATCGAAACCGAACCATATCCGTAAAAACTGTTAAAAATCATTTTGTCAAGTTAAAAATCGTGAAAAACCGTTAAAAACCATAAAAAAGAAAATTGTATACGTAAGCTAAGAATTATAAACACATTTCATTTAGGCCATTTATATATTTTTTAATTAATATAATGGTACGGTTAACCGTTTGCCGGATAACCGAACAATACTTCATGATTCGATTCGGTTAATAACAGTGAGTAAATACTGAAAATCGTAATCGAATCATAAAATGTGATTTTCTGATTTTAAAAACCGTAATCGTAAACGAACCGTGAAACACAGTTATTGATAACGATTCGATTAAATGATTTTTCGATTTTTTCTTTTTTTACACCCCTAATCTACACAGATGATTTTGCAATTCTTGGAAGATGCAGAATATATTGATTATATAATATTTTCTATCCCGGAGAGAAGATAGCAGAGTGCGGATCCTCTTAGTGTACTAGTTGTCGTCATATACCGGACCTTATAATTTCCTCCTCCTTACCATCGACAATGCAAGTATACATTTACATTGGATTCCATATTCTCTTTCTGCATGATCTTACTTTTTTTCGGAAGGAGAAGAAAAAGAGAGAGAAAGGGACTACACATTTTTTTTTTTTTTTTTTTTGGTAAAAGGAAAGGAACTGCCCCACACATTAAAAACCATGGAGAGAGGGCGATGGGTACTGGTTTACTCATCTTGATCCAAAATCGAAAGATGTAAGCCGCCACTAACCGAGTGCGTGAGTCTTGTAGAGACTGGTGGGGTTGGATATTTGTGGTGAACCCATTATAGGATTTTGCATTTATAAGGTTATTATATTAAGAGCTTGGTGTTTTTTTATTCTAAAATATCTGCTCCTTTTGTTAGGTGGTGTTGGATATTTGTGGTGGACCCACAATAGGATTTTGCATTTATAAGGTTTAATGGTTTTTTTTTTTTTTTCCTCTGTTTCTTGTTGTGATCCTTTCATGTATGTTATTATTCAGTTGTACTGTATGCATGCTGTATTATTCTGATCCAGTGTGCGTCAGGTACTATGTAGCAGCTGGAATCAAACCAAAATCCACCGAAACATCCACATGGAGTCCCAGCCATGCATGATGCATGTGAGCTGTGAATACCAAGTCTATGTAAGTGTTACTTGATGAATAATATGAGATTGTTCTTGCCTTGTTGGACTATAAGGCGTGTGGTCCACAAGATTACTCCACAGTAAAGTTCCCAACTTGGACGAGCAGTCCTATGAGGAGGTTTTTCATATTATTTGATAAATCTCTTTTAAGAGACATCTTCGGTATTAAGTAAACTCCAAATCTAGAAGGATTCTTATTAGCTGTATACAATGAGGATTTTTCTAAAGCCTATTAAAAAATCCAAAGTTGAGAAGGAAATGGTCAGAGAAATCTTTATATAAATATTTAATTTAATTTAGGGGTTATAGCTCCTCACATCACCCATATTTTGATTTCCACTATCATTATGTAGAAAGGAAGAAGAAGAATAGCATAAGAAATCCCAATCAAAGGGAGCCACTCAACCCAAGGAATCTACGAAAAATATTGATTGTGGAATCAGGTGTGCATTTAAATATTAGATTTATGCTTGTATTATTCAAATATGTACCATAGATGAGTACCTCTGGTTAAATCCAAGACTCATTTAATCCATGAGGATGCTCATCAATTTCTCATTTAAAGGGACACAGAGAAACCCTCCCAAAAAAGGAAAAACGAACACAAATAAGAGAGGACACTCATTAAGAAGAGAGTAGGGTGCAATGTAAGGAATGCCCAAAAAAGCACTGCATTTGCATCACTAAAAATGAGTAGTTATATTTCCTTTCGTCTATTACTGAAAGATGTTGTGGTTGTCGGCAGCATCATTAATCCTAAAGCAGACACATCTCCAAGCCCCCCCCCCCTAGAATAATATCAAATGCAATTTTTTTTTTTTTTTTGTAAAAGTCAAATCTTCAAAAATTAGAACCCCTGTTTGGAATATAGATTTTGAGATTAGCTTATTTCAAAAGGGTCCTTCTCCTGCCTCGTGTCACAAAAACTTGGCAGGTTTAAAAGCCACTGACAAACAGTAGGTGAAAGCATTCACAGGGACATGGAATGTGCAGTAAATGATAACTAAGGCTGTTGGTGGTTGGAGTAACCCTCAGCCCAGATGCCTCATTATTCTTCAGTTCTAATGCGATTTAAGTAGATCCGTCCATAGGCCAAAGCTCCCCATATCCTTTCCCACCTCGCTGAAGCAATTTCCGGGGTGCAAATAGGTAGATTCTGATTTGACAGAGGTCATATTACTGATGAATCTGACAAGATCTGGTCCCAACATAAAACGAGGAGCCAAGCCAAAATATAGACACAAAAAGCCTACATAGAGTTAGTGCATGCATGAGCCTCTCATCCATTGGATGTATTGGACGTACATCCAATATTTGGATGAGACTTATGGGATTAGTCCATGGTTCTCATATAGACAGCAGGTGAAAATATAGCACACAATGCACCTTACAAAGGAAGAGGTTTTTTATGGCAGGGTACCAAAGTAAGATTCGTTGTGACTCAGCTTTGATAGGGACATGACCGTGTGAGTTATAAAAAAAAAGGATTTTTTTTTTTGTTAATATGCATTTCATCCGATCTAAAGTCATCAAATGAATAGAATAAAAAAGGATTTCTTGTTTATCATCTATTTCATGAGTTTAAATGAACGGCAAGTAGTGTTCAAATAATCATATCTTTGATAAACTACTAATTTATATGCTTTGTTTTATATTTGTTATATATATGGTGGGGTAAGTGAGCCTTGCAAATAAGTTCGCGCTATTTTCTTAAAAATGAAAAAAAAACTGCAGATGACCCATCACAGCCTTCGTAGCATGGGGTCCACATTTTGGAAGGAAAAAAATATGAAGGAAATAATAATAAAAACTCACTTTTCATCAATGGACATATTAATGTAGGATCTTTAAAAAATTGAACTTTTTATATAGTCGCATCTCTTAAACTTGATTTTCATTGGTTTACAGAAGAAGATTAGAATATCACCAGAGTGCTATGACCACAATTCTTCATGGCTTACCCTTGACCTAATCTAGTGTCATCAAAGGGACTACTTATTATCAATTTCATAACTTTAGATGGATGGCTAGCAGTGTCTAAATTGTCATTTCTTTGATAAATTACTAATCTACAAGCAAATGTTTATAATATAAGGATTTTGCCCACATGGTAACCTATCGATAACCCAACCCGGTGATGAAAGTTTAGATACTTTTCCATAGTGCAGATTTTATGGAAAAAAATGGCCTTAACAGTGCGATAATGCATAAAATGTGCAATATTGTATAGATATATTCTTTTTTTAACCTAATAAGAGGAAGACTTTTGTTATCATATAAAATAAAAGGTTACTGTACAAGCAAATCCCATTTCTTATATGGCGGGGTCAATGAGCCTAGCAAACAAGCTCATGTGATTTTTTTATTTTTTATTTTTGAAAAAAACTGTAAAGGACCACCTCCTGCAGCCTTTGTCACATTAATCGACATTTAGGAAGTTTAAAGAAAAAACAAAAACAAAAACAAAAAGGAAAACCCCTTTCCGATAAAGGCATTGATATTCTCCATTTCTTCAGGAATAATGGGGATAGTCATAGAACCATTCAATGCTGATACACCTGAATATGCTATGAATGTCTTCAATCAACGTTCACAATTGGAATGTCAACAAATATTAGGGCCTTCTTGATATTGCTAGATGTGGAGGAGCATGAGACAGGAGATAAAGGTTTTATGGGTTGATGAAGAAAGCATGGATAAAATATTACCTGATGCACGATAACATAGCTCAAGGGTACGATTGTCATGAAAAAGATTATTGTAAAGACATTACATGATATTCTTAATTTTTTTTTTTTTTTGGTCATTTTCCCGTGGAAATCAAATTGAAACTGTACTATTCCATAAAAATACAGATTTTATTACGGCCTTTGGCTATAGCTAAAAATATTATAAACTTGGATAAATATAGATATTTTTGTCATTTTTCTTTAGTGTGGAGAATGTGAGGAAAAATATATCAACTTTCTTCATAAAGTGGTGTTATCTATGACTAAAGGTTATCATACTGGCAAAGCCCCAAAATCTCATCATGCACTTACCAAGCTAAGGTTGAGTTCCAAACAATAAAAAGTGTTCATTTTCGGTTTAGTGCTTTATTTTCTGCCATTGCACTTAATTTCCTCTTCAGGTGGCCAAATGTCATAATCATGTTGCCCAGGTCATCAATTAGTCCAACACACAATTCCTCAAGGCATTGGCACATTTCATGAGTGGAGAATACTGAAACAACGAATCACCCCTTACACGCCATAATCATAAGTAAAACATATCAATAATCCCAACCCCCACTGCATTGGATTCAATGAGGATACAGCCTTTCCCTGAAAGAAAATTTTTAATATTTGGATGCAAGCCATTGATTATAGATGGTAAAAATAAATGAGGATGTTTCTGAAATAACAATGCACACAAAACAGAATATCTAAATAGATTCTTAAAATAAAAGCAAAATTGAATCCGTAAAATAAGAGTAGAGTAAATTTTTCTTGTTAGGCAAGATTGTTGAAAACCATGTCACAACAAAAAGGCTACTTCACTAACTCAGAAGACGAGATCACAAGTCTGATCTCTTTCTTCCTCACATAAGTACACAAAGGGAAACTTCTTCTGAGAATAAAGTGATAGCCCCATTGTTGGGAGTTCCATTCTCACTCAACTGTTCAAACATTGGACACACTACCACCCGCCCCTGAAGATGAATTGTCACAAGTTCAAATTTGACACACATCCAACTTTTCTTCGTCATTGAACTAAGATCGTAATAAAATATATCTCTAAAACCATTAAAATTCTTGGATCATAGACCAAAGGGATAGGATTATCTTATAGAGTCTAAATTTTTGTTAAAAATATGTCATCATTTATAAATCTTTCCGTTCAATAGACTTTCATGATCATCAAAATCCTCTTAAAAACTGTCCAAGCGTTTCCTAGCACTGCCCTATGTATATTGTTTGGCTCTTAGAAAATAACCACACATGACACACCAGACACCACACACTCTAACCATTTCCCTTATAATTAATCATCAATGCTTCTGGTGGAGAAGGAGGTGCCTTACCACACAGATGCATTATAGGAATGCAGGTTTACTTTGCATAATGATTAAAAATGGCTTCAAGTCTTTTTTATGCTGATGACAAGGAGTTTTAGATTCTGTAATATTGGAATCTCACGCTATGAGTAATTTATATCTATGGCGCCATGGCAAACTGTTTCGAACCCCTCATACACTTTGAATTCCATTCTTTTTCATATGTTATTTTGGTTTTAAAATATTTGAAGTAAGATTTTGAAAGAGCAATACAAGCAAATTAGAATCCCTTGCAGAGATTTGAAATTCGACAGTACAATCATGAGATAGAGAGAGAAAGAGGGGTGTTTTGTAATCAAGTTGCCTCTTTTTTGCCACGCAATTTTTCGGGCGGGCTCACGTGGAATACAAATTTCCTCAACATTCAAAAATCAAAATCAGTTTGTTGGTGTTTTCCAGTTTGAAGCCCGTGGGCCATGGGCCATCCTCAGTCACAATAAATTTTCTGTACCTGCTTTAGATGCTTGGTCAGTGGGTGACTGACAACAAGGACCCAGAGGAAACGAATTCCCTGTTTCCCTGTTTGGACCAAACAGGGATCCGGTTCCACCCAAAATACAATTATAAAAGAGAAATGGCCTAATGTGGCTGTAGCAGAGTGCTATGGGCCCTATTATTATTCCAAAGGAACCCTACGAGAGCTTACTGTGCTCCAAATGTGCACCGACAAAAACAGAAAACCAGCTTTCCCATTCCCACCCCCTATTAACAGGTTGAAATTGTTCAGACAAAGATAAGAAAGAAAATAATCAATGAATAACAATATATATATATAGACCTTCATAGCAGATTCACCTTCTTTTTAATGGTAATATGATGTGAACCAACAATTGTAACAGTGGAGCATCTTCCTAACTTATATCATGGGGTCATCAGAAGACCAAATCAACTTACAATATACCAAAAGAATCGATCCAACGGCAAATTATCTATTGTGAGATTAAGTCATATTTCACTACTCCAGCTTACAATTATTCTATAACCTTCAAGTTCTATTTGTTCAGGAAAAAAAAAAGGTCAATCTCTTTTTACTTCTCAAGCCATATAGGGATCAAGAGTTATGATTCTTTCAACCTTACCTAAGAAGAATCTATTATAAGCAACCCACCAATTCCATCGCTATTCACATGTTAATGGGTCTACTATTATTGGAGAGGGCCCACTTTTATTATTCTACATGCGTAATCCCTCAGTATGTATATTATTCAGCTGAAAAAACATCTGAATTTTACTTATAAACACTCACTTGCATACTGTTGAAGCATCATTATATATGTTTTTGATAATTACATTAAAATATGATTTATACTATAATGACTATATGAATGAAATTACCACACAATTAACACATGAATTTAAACTTAATTTATTAGGCTAGTAATGATGAAATGATGTAATTAAAGCTAGCATCCAAAGATATGTAGAGGGCTCCGAGTGTTTTAGTAGTTCTGGTTTTTCTGGTTCTTGGTGTGGACTGGAGCGACCCATAAGTGCAACCATGTGTAGGAGAATCTTCCGTGAGCAGGATATAAATCATATGATAAGTTTTACCAATAGAAAAGTCACGCTAATGATGCATTAGATGCAGGCCTAACAATGAATGGAACCAAGATGAAAAGAATTCTTTCTGGACAGGGGGAGCCAAAAAATTCAGCCATTCAGCCCATCAGAGAAGCTCGTAGCCCTGAAAACTTAACATCCTCATAGTTATAAGTCTTAGTGACATCTTAAACCTTCGATGTTTTTGGGATTCAAACCAACAGTGCAGTTTTTGGGGGTCGATTACATGGAAAAGTGTTCTTTAAAATAAAAACAAAAATAACAAAGAGAACCGTCAGATCATCCTAACCCCTGTTTTAAGAGCCACACATAAAGCCTAACAATCTTTTTTAGCCATGCATTTCTGAGATTCTATCCAACAATAGATAAAGGGCTGATGAGATTGAAATTCAACCTAGTGTCAATTCATAGGAGAATAAGAGTGTGAGGGCCTGCACTAGCCCACATAACTGCACTGCAACATAGTGTCGCACGTGTAGCATTACCGTTTAGTACCCATGTCTAATTCTCTTCTATGTTTTCCCGGTTGTCACCCCTCACCAAATTCAAATTCAAGATATCAAGTCGGTTTCAAACCCACCTGCCCTGCCACCCAACGGAGCACTTTAATGTACCTTTGCCAGCTGCACAGACGGCCCCACCCATTTTTTCCTTTCCTATGAGGATTTTGGGGCCAAACCCAATTGGCCTGCTTTAATTTGACGCTAACAAGGACCTGTCTTCCAGTTGGGGGGTTGGCCATGAATCCATTGCAATTTGCAATTTATCCAATATGCCTGCCACGTCCTAATCATAATTCAAAAGAATGAGGTGGGCCCACTTGTAACCAAACTCGTAATTAGGCCTAAAAATTCAACAGATATGAAAGCACACTGACTGAGTACCGACATGACCACCTCGGGGAAATAGAGAGCCAGCTATAAATCACACCTTCCCATTTCCAACAAATACCCAAAAAAAAAAAAAAACAACACCACCACCGAAGTCGATGAAATTAGACCGACAAACGCCTTCATCTTCTACTTCTACTGCTTGCTCTTTTCTCTGTTCATTTCATTGGTCCAAGCAAAAACCAAAACAAGTACAGGTTACACATCTCCTTTTATTTATTACATTGTTTCTCATGTACTCTTGCTCTTCTCTGGTGGGGCCCCTTCACATCGGGAAAAAAAATTAAAAAAAACAATACAGCCCCTTCCAAACTACAGCCTGCCTTATTGCAAAAACGGCCCTCACTTAATTCAATCTTTCTTCTTCTTCTACCCTAGTCACCAAATCATCTTCTACCAACAACAAAAGACCCAAAAAAAAAAAAAAAAAAAAAAAGGACTAGCACCATCCACTACATAGTTCTTCTTTCATTTTTTTTTTTTTTTCTTTCTTCCTTGAAAAGACCAAATACCAGCAGGGGGATGTGGTTAGTATGTCCATTCCTGAGGGAGCCGGATTTCGTAGTTGGTTGCGGTTGATGGGCGGTGGGGCTGGATGCAGAGCATCTGCTGAGAAAGAAGGGCGTTGCTGTTGCTTCGAGGAGTCATAGAAGCCCCTGCACCAAACAGATTTTTCGTTTGATACTCGAACTTTTCATGGAAACCCATCTGATAAATTGGAGAAATAAAATCAAAAGATGGGTATGGAAGTAGTTGACATGATAATGAAAACCCACCTTGGAATCGAGGTTGAGCAGAACCCATTTCATCTAGATTCAAATTCAAAGCTTGGACAACTCTCGCAGGAACAAGGACGGTCGAACAAGCTGCAAATGAAAAAAAAAACAGAGATGTTTCAAATCAATACGCATCCAGACCCTATAGATTCTTCCAGGTTGCCAAAATCAAAGTTGAATAAAACAAGAAAAAATCTCTTCCAGGCCTGAGTTTGTAGAGAGTAGCACAAGCATACATTGGAAGAGAAACAAATAGATATCAGAAAAATCTTTTGAGTAAGAAACAGCAAAGAGGGAGGAAGGAAACCTAATAATAAAAGTACTAACCTGGCTTCCTGCGAAGTTCAGTAGCACTGCCAACCCTCCGAGGCAAGAAAACCCCAGTTCCCACAGACTCCCGCTTCGACCCAGAACCTTCCAGAAAAATCGCTCTCATCCCAGAACCGCCCTGCTGCTGCTGCTGCTGATGGTGTGGAGGATTCGCACAAAAAGAAAACGATGACCTACCACATCTTCCATGGCCAAATCCACTAGCCCTTGATCTGTTCTGTAATTGCTGCCTCATAAACTGCTGCCTTTTCAACATCTGAAACTGAAGAAGAAGAAGAAGAAATCAGGTCCCTTAAGCTTAGCTTTAATTTCACACCTCAAGGAGGTAATCTGTACAGAACCCAGATAAAAATCTAACCTGATTATGCTGCAGTTGAAAATGGGCAAAAGCGTCATCAGAATAGTAACCAGAGTTGGGCGTTTTCATGTGAGTCGAAACAGGAACAGGAACAGGAACAGGAACCGGCTTTCTGGGCTCACCCAATAGCCCTTGGCCATGAGATTTCAACCCTTGCTCGTTCATTTTCATCCTCATAACCTGCCCTGCAGCAGCATAGAGCAAATCCCACGCATCATCTTTTTGATCCATGGGAGTTGTTGGGGGAGAAGAAACCTGCGAAGGGCCATTCGAGCTCGCTCGGCTCGATCCGTTACTGCATCCTGACCAGCTCCCAACTTCACAGAGGGTCGATTGAGGCGACCCAGCTACTGTCTTCGTCGTCTTCAGGACAAACAGAAACAGAGGAAATCAAACTCTCAAGAAAAGAAAAATGTAAAAACCAAGCCATTTTCAAACTTAACCAGCAAAAACAACAAAACCCACTTTGAATAACACCTACTGATAAAAACCCAGAAACGAAAAGGCCCCAAACTCCCATACCTTAGAGTTCTCGTTCCAGAATGCAGTAGAGAGCTTGTCCTCTCCGACAAGCAGGGATTGAGACATGTGGAGACTCAAACCAGCCATGGGATCCTCCTCGTCGCTCAGAGTCTCAGTCGAGCCCATGGGCGAACTCAGTGTCGACTCGGACGAGTCAAATCCGTAAGGAAAGTTGTGTGGAAAGCAGACCTTACTCTCATTGTGAAACCTTGGCTCGCTTTCCTTCTCCATCAGAATATCATCAGTTAGGAACTCAGACGGCAGCCAAAACTCCCCATTTCCCAAATCTTCAGCCATCTCAAAACACAGAGAGAGAGAGAGAGAGAGAGAGAAGAGGGAGAGGGAGAGGGAGAGGAAGAGGAAGAAGAAGGAGAAGATAAAACAGAGAGTAAAAGAGGCACAGAGGCGTTGGAATGTCCCGAGACATGGAGCTTTATTAGGTTTTCAAAGGAAGAGGAGATTTTTGTAATGGAAAAGAGCGGTGCACGTCGGGAGCACCAGAGAAACCAACTTCATGGCACTTTTATGAGGGCAATCAGACACGTTATTACCATACACCTCCACATGTTAGTTTCTACTGTCTACCTATTCTGTGGCCTGCTTCCTTTTTCTTTTTCTTTTTAGTGTGCCCCACTTCAGATGCTGCCTAGCTTCACGTTGAAGAGATCACAGCCGTTGAGCAGTCGTTTACTTGCACCTATTTTCCTATGCTCCTTTTGTATGCGTTCATCAATGCATCACACGTGCACACCAAGATGTTAAAATAGTAAGAGGACAGGTGGAAAAAATTCAGCATACGAGATTAATCTAACCTTCGGTTTTATTATAGCCTTTAATTTTTCGGTTAACTATTCTAGCCTTTGATTTAACTATCTCAAAAGTTTGATAACTTCTTAAATATAGTTTTCATTATTTAATCCAAGGTGATTGAAAGTGCAATGAATATATAAATTGGTTGTAATACCAAATTATAAAATAACGAGGACAAAAGAGGATGCAGTGATCAAGGTTGAGTTTCATAGAGCTTAGAAGAACATTATCTGATAAATGAGATCATGTTCATATCAACCAATGCAATTAAAGAATTGGAAAAATCTTAGATACCTCTATTGCTATAAGCCTATAAGATTGTAAGTACTAGTGCTGTGATTCCAAAACACTCATCCATTTTTAATTTTAACCACTTGTGTGGACTATATATGTCATTTCAATGAGATTATTATTACGCCAATAAAAAGTTTCAAAACATTTAATTTCATGTCCATAATATTTGATTTAAAATAGTAAAGTTTTTTATATAAAATATTTACATATCGCAATGGGAACCGTTAAATATTTATTCATGTGAAAATGATGCTTTCAACCATCTAGATTTTAGATATGTAATTTCGCCTAGAAGACAATTGGCATTAATCGGTTAGCTGAAGATTTAATTACAATATTGGTTTTGAAACATAGGAAATGTGGTAATTAGACAGGGATGATTTGTTGGGAGGGAGCATGCAATGAAAAATGGAAGGAATCAAGGAACATGAGGGAGTGGGGGGAGTGGTGTTGGGTGATTTGGACTGTGGTAGCGAAGCAGTAGGCATTTGTCATTGTCTTATATTAACCCGCCAAATGGTTAGACGTGGGAGGTTCTCTTCCAACTTCCTCTTGCTACATCCCTTTCGGCCACTTTCAACGGAAAGAGATGTGCAAAGAAACACGATCTTGACATATGACCTGAGCCGAAATTAGGGTTGAGCTTTGAATACTCTACTACTACTTCGATCTATATGAAATAAAATTAATATATATATATTATTTCTTTCTTGATCCTACGTTGTCTTTTAAAATATCTTTCTTCAATGTGCCAAAAAGATGATCAACTTAATCCCTTGTGTCCTTATACGGCTACTCTCCTGATTGAAATTGATCTCAATTGATCACCGATCAAAGCATTTAGCATAAAAGGCTTGTTGATATATAGCTGTCAAATTTAGTTTGATAACAGCTTTATTGGGCGCGCATCCTTTGCTACATTGAGCTCTATTTTTCTTTTTTATCATCCATCAAATGAATGTGTGTGTGTTTGTTTTTTTTTTTAACCACCATCAAATGACTGTCCCACTATGATTTACGTAAATTCACCATTGATTATGTAATTTTCAATTTATCTACCGCTAATCTCAGTTTTATATGTATACTTACAAAGTGACGGACCTACGTTGTATTCACCTGGGGCGACAAGTATAGATTTCAATGGTGTCTTGATGCAAGGGATAGCAATTTTGGGGCACGATCTAGGACAGTCGTCCCACGTCAAAATTGAAATCACCAAAGAGTTAAATGGGGCCTTGGAACATACCCCACATGTTTAAATTTGTAGCTTCACATATGTCTAAAGATAACCTCATATATGTAAAACTTCGTTGATGAATAAAAAGAAGAAAAGAGGACGTTTCAGTAATCCATCGCTCTTCCTCTTCTTGTGAAACCTCTTATCGCCAATTGTCAATGGAGCTCCTCGTCAGTCACTATGTACTTTGTAGACTACTACATCTATATATGCTAAACATATTTAAAATAATCCTTCATAATCACTCTATACCTAAATCTAAACGCTAAATCTCTAAATCCGAATTCCAAAAACTAAATCCCCAAATCTTAATCCATTCCCTAAGCCTAAAGCCACAAAGTCTAGCGTATCTACAAAAACCCAATGATAATCAAATCCATTTATGTTATCATGTCTTCTTACCCCACTATAATCCAAATATGGAATTCCACTCCCATTATCCAAATATTGGAGGCCTTGAGAAAGTGAAAAGGAAAATGATGGGTGTCCTCAAAATGTTATTGTATTCAGTTTTTCTTATACACCCACTCACCTTGAATTTTCAGTGAACCCCATTGGGCATTGATTTTAACATATAAATTTAGTGAAACATGATAATGTGAGTTTTAGTATCTAAGATTATGTTAGAATTAGTTTTTATCTATGATTTTAACATAGAAATTTAGCAAAACATGATAATGTGACTTTTAGTATCTAAGATTATGTAGATTTATTTTTTATCCATCTAATAATTTTTAGTACTTATGACTAACTACCTCTTCATTGCCACAATCTTCACTAACTTGATGTATCTATTTGAGTTCCATGAGTTGGACATTTTCCCTATGAGTGCTGTTTGGTAATATAAAAAAAATCAAGCAAAAATTTATTTTTTTTTCAAATGTCAAATTTAGCAAGATTTTAGCCCCACCCAAACAAGAATCCTAGATCAGCCACTATACTTACATATATGGAAATTGCACTTGGATGAATTTGTCAACCTAGTATATTACATGGTGGTGATTAGTATGGTTTTGAACTTATACCAATAATCCAGTCTACCAGATCGAAAATAAATTTTTTTTATCACTGATCGTCCCATCCTAAGTAGCTTCTAGTCCTATCATAAGCAATGAGATCGACGTTTAACATGTGAACCATTGAATGTATTATGTACTGGCAAATTAATCTAGCCCAAAAAAAAAAACAAAAAGTACTGGGAACTTACAATGAGCCCAGCTGCAAGTTGGGGGGTGTAAAAGAGTCAGCCGATCTGTGTCCAGGGTGGACCAATTATCAAATGGTCTCAAAACTACATAGTTGAACTCAGTCTTATTACCATCAAGCCCGAAATTAGGGTCATGCCTAACTCTTTTAAATGGCTATTTATGTAAATAGGCCAATTGTCATCTTCATTTATTCTTTTCATCATCCCGCGACGGCACATATGTCTTCCAAACGGCACATATGTCTTCCAAATTCCAATCGACTGAGGGAAGGTCGAAACCAAATAATGCTGATAAGCACATGGGAGGTTAATTGTTATATTTGGTTCATCAATTTATTCTAAAATATTAGGCACAAGACAAACTTAAAAAAAAAAAATAAAAAACACATTCTAAGAATAGAGCCAAATCGATGGCAAGGCACCTCCCTTCCATAAAATTAGAATCCTTGGCTTCATAGCTGACGGTGAGAGACTTGGATAAATATGTTGATGGGTGTGTGAGTTTTTACGATAGTAAAGAAAAAGGAAATCAATCATGGATTTAACCTTTTGATAACCCATTGTCGGTTACCAATCCAAAGTCGGTTCCATCATTGATTTTCAATCTTAGATGACATTGCTTGTGATTTTTAATACCAGGCCCACTGCTGATATCAAGATTTGATGAGTCTCCACAGTGGACTGCTGTAATTAGATAGCACATCTGTAACCACATTGATAAAGAATCACCATTTGATTATTTGAATAGAATTTCAACTTTAGGATCCAAAGCACAGGCAAGTTACCACCAGAAAAAGATTCTCTCCTTCCACTTTTTATTATTTGATTATAAAATACTAGTAAAGTAAAAGTAGTGTCCTGCTTCTTGATTTCTTCCTACTCTTTCCACCAAATAAGGAATTCACCACTTTTCTCTTTTCACCACTCCAAAATCCAAATGATCTTCATGTGACTCACGTCCCACATCCTCAGGTGTGACCATAAAAGAAATATCCATGGAAAGAGGGTCATCTGATGTCAAAAGGCTCCTAAAGTCTAATATCAAAGCATGGTTGGATGTAAACATTGTGGTCACTATCGGATGACAGATTAAAGACAATGGAGATGGGGCTATCAAGTTCGGCTCACATCGACCCAACTTACATCGGGTTTTATAGGACTTTTTGTGGACTTGGGGATCTGAGATTCATTCCAAACTCAGGCTCAATTTCAAGCAGCCTTTATTTTGGACAAGACCTAGATCCATGTGAACTCAGCCAGAATCTGGCCACTGACAGCTCGAAATATAGAACGTTGCACAAATGCACAGAGGCAAGGAGATTGAATATGAATTTTCATATACAATTTGGCACTAAATATTGAACATTTAACCATTTTTATTCAATTGGTTGTTATCCAAGGGCCTTTCTGGCAAGTCTGCTAATTTGAAATAGAATTGTTTGAGTAAGGCTGTCTTCTTTTTTTTTTTTTCTTTTTTTTTGTGTTAACGGAGGGTTTCGAATCCTTTGGGCTGGACTATTCCTTCCGGGCCTAAAGTGAAGCCGCCAAGTAAAACCCCTATAGCCTCCAGGTTGTAGCACTAGTGGGCTAAACCTTCGGATCTTAAAGAAGGGAGGAACTAGGGATCGATACTAGGACCTCTAACTCCGAAAGATAGATGAACTGTGGTCCTGACCACTCGGACAATCTATTAGAGTTAAGTAAGACCCATTTGAGAATAGCTTGTTTGTATATTTGATGTCATTAAATAAAAAAATATAATAATACTGAAATTTACATGGACAAAGTTATCCTCTTATAAAAGTAGATAAACACGTTGAAAAAAATAATAGCATCGACGAACTTTCGAATATTACAAGTTTTCTGGGAAAACATGTTAAAATATCCAAAAAGCTCTAACTGTTTTAAACATTTCTGTCTATTTGAAAAGTTATCTTTTACTATTTTTTTTTCCAGAAAGAGACAAAAAGTCTCAAACTAACTCAAATAGACATCCACTTAATCATCCAAACCATCTAAAGCACTCTTCCAATTAGTTTTAAGTGAACTAGGGCAAATAATTAGACTTGTCAAGGACACCTAGGGTTTGTTTGGCGTCTCTTACCTATATGAAATAGATTTGTTTCAAATGACACTGTTTAAAATAGATGGTGTATAAATAGTTTGTTTGGTTACACAGAAAAAATGATTGAAATAGACATTTTTAAAGCAATGGTTGAGAATTTTCATAAACATCTCAAGATCCATGAGGATTCAAGTATTGAGAGTTGACGTTGTAGTTATGTTTAACCTTACAAAGAGAATTAATGGTTTGTATTTTGCATTTGGGGCCCATGATTTTAAAAAAGGTAGATATAAATTTTTGTGATTTTTTTGTAAATATCTCAAAATCTATGATGATCCAACGGCTGAAATTTGGACCCATAATCGTGCATAATTTTCTGAATATATCCAATGGTTTGGATCATGATTTTTGGTGGCTGAATTTACAAAAAATAAGAAAAAATCACACTTCCCTCGTACAATTTTAAAACTTAGTCAATAATCATGGTACAACAACGATGAAAAATATTTTTATAATTATCTCAAGATCCACTTGGATTTAGAGGCTCTTTTTTGGACGTGGGACCCTTTTTGGCCATCCAAAGAGAATCAACAGATCGGATCATGATTATGGGGCACATAATGTCCAAAATATTAGATCGAAAGGCTCACGTTTTTTTGTAGATATCTCGAGATCCGAGATAGATCAACGGTTGAAATTTTGATACATGGCCGTGTTTGACCTTCTGCAAATATGTAACAGTCTGGATCATGATTTCGGGTCCCATAATTTTAAAAAAGAAAAGAAAAAGAAAAAGAAAAATCGGACTGTCCAATGAAGATGTCCATATCACTATAGCGACAAGCATCTATCCGCTTCAGACGAGTTTGTCTGATTGGAATCTGGCATTTTTTTTTACTTTATGACTTCATGAAACAGACATTATTTGTCTTAATGTCATTTGAAATGGACAAAGGAAAACCTTCAACCAAACATGCTAAAACCGAATTTAATCAATTTTAAGCAAATAAGAGGAAAAAAGTAGAGATGCCAATCCGAACCCTAATTGTTATCAGGTCACTTCATTTTCTTCCACCGACAACGTACCATTTCAGTGAGACTTGCTGGCTTGACTTGGCTACTTAGAGTCGCCATGTGTTTTTTGAAACCTTGGTTTTGCAGACATTCATAGCCCGATTTATAATCAGATTTCAAGTCATACGTACGTGATCTGTAAGCTTTCAGATGTAAAATCAGATTCATGCATATTTTGGCTTGAAGATTCAAATCCAGAATTATTATGATATAGATATTTTGGTCACATCTGTTACATCGACAACTGGACTAGACCCATTTACAAATCCTATGTGAGATAGAATGTAAAGTGAAATCACAAGAAGCGCTAAAATAAATTCACAAGTGAAATAGTTCAAGTTTTAGGAATCCTAGATAGACTTTCACAATCTTCAGATCACACCACTTCTTACTGTAAACGTTAACTTGTGCATTATGCACCCGTGCACAACTCATCCAAAGTCCAAACAGTCTCAACCCTAAAAGCGTGTGTTTGGATGTATGGTGAGGTGAAGTATCAAATCAAAATATAATAAAATATAAGGGGTTATGATGGTGTTTTGTTTTTAGTTATTTGATACAAGATCTTTTTTATTTTTTGGATAAAAAGTTAAAATTTTTTGTCTTTTAGTGGAAAGATGATGTTGCTTTTTTAACCTTTTTTTAAGAAAATTTTGAATTTTATTTTAAATTATATACTTTTGATACGATCTCTTATCTTTCTTGTTTTTAATCCACATTATCTTAGGTGCTTTTAATCCCTTCCAAATGTAGTAATTGGCATACTGCAAAAGAAGGGCATGCAAATAATAGGTCTTGCGTTGATGTCTTGTAATCTCCATTAATCAAATTGGTAAATGAGCAATATATGGATCAAGTTATGGATTTAGAGGTACTTTAAGAAAGAAAATGTAACCTGTAAAAACTCTACAGTGAAATTGTGATTTTCTTTTCTTTCTTCTTCTGTTTTATATGTTTTCTCAACATGGTTTGAGCAGTTGATTGCACTTTTCCGCTTCCTCAGGTGCATCAGATCGCCATTTTGGGTTCCTTCGTCCTTACATCATCAAGTTGTCCATTTCTCGTGCAAATGCTTCAAAGTTGCTAGTGATTTGCCGCAGGGGATGGAGGTTGTGGCCCACCTCTTGTTACATCACCAGCTGTTGATTTGATTGCCGATTGCTGATTGCTGTACGAGAGTCCTTGCACCACAACATGGTCACGCCAACAAGTATAGGACATACCTTTTAGGAATTATCAAACATCAAAACTCTTTTCATTTGCTATAATAATAATAATAATTCTGTTTTATATTGACCACTGTACTTTAAATAGCCTGATATTTAAATATTTTTGCATATATAGTTGTATATAAAATGACGGTTCAATATCCTTCGGGCCTAGGGCTGAACAACTGATTTCCGGTCCGATTTTCGGAATCACTTAAAGTGGTCCAGACCGATTTTCATTTTCACCTCACATCTAAAAAGTGGGCAAATTTCAAATGAATAAATGATAGGTTTTACAAATGGGCGTTGGGCTGGGGAGTTGAGCTCATGCCTCATGGGCTCATTCATATTAAAAAAAAAAAAACTTATTATTTTAATAAATTCGGTCCGGTCCGGTCTCCCGGACCAGATTTGGCCCACTAAGAGCGCAAATCCGATCCGGTTTTGTGGTTCGGTCTGGTTTGCGATCATGTTCTGTGCAGCCCTATTCGGGCCTAAAACATTCACTTGGTGATATTGATAATATATCGCAGCAGGTTGTGTGAGATATTGCATGGCCATATGTTATTGTGCGAACAACTCTATAAAAATTATTTAAATTTTTACAAGAATTTTTCTTTCTTGAGAAGGCAGAAGAGTTTTTTTTTATTTTTTTTTTTTTTTTGGGATTTTACCGGAAAAATCCTGAAATATGACGATATATCTCAATAGGTCCTGGCGATTTTATACAGCACCAATTGAGTCCGTCAGCACTATTTGTTTTTTTTTTTTTTAAAGCATGGGATAAGTGACGCTAGCGTCATTGAGTATCTGATGACAATGACGCTAGCGTCTCTGGGTTTCCCTCTTCTTCATTTCTTCATTCCTTCCTCTTGCAGCTGCATGCACAGAAGATTCTAATCCATGGAACACGAAACGAATCCCTCCCCATATAAATAATATCTTTACACTTTCCATTCAATGGCCGCTATATAACGGAGGCATCTTGGACCTTCTTTCCTTCTTTATCTCTACAACTAAAGGCAGTTCCTTCCAGTGTTTTTAGATATTTTGTGGATAATTCAAGGTGGGTTCTTTGAGATTTTTTAGATTTTAGGTTCGGAATATTAGATATAGCCCTAAGTATCAATCTGGGGTTTGTCAAGAATTGCAAATAAAAGGGGCCAATTTGCAGTGATTTCATGCATTTGAGGTTCCATGGATTGGGATTTGGGTACAACTTCGTTTAATCGCTAAAATAAAGATGTGGCTTTTGTAGAGATTTTGATTTAGGACGTGGGTTTTGCAGAGATTTTGATTTGGGGCATGGGTTTTGGAGTTGCAGATTTTTTTTTCTTGGTTTGGAGATGTTCTTTTCCACATCTGGGTTTGCTCCTCCTCCATGCGAGGGGTTGCAGCACAAATGGGGCCGGTTGACCCAGTTTTCCATCACTCACATCCACCATCATCGCACTCTCCTCCACCACCTCCACCAATTTTCCACCACTCACATCCACCATCAGCAATGCAACCGCCTCCGTTACCTGTGAGAACACCATCACTACCACCAGCACCTAAGTTCCCTAATGTTCCACTGTCACCCATCACAGTGGTCTCTTATGCATCTCCTCCACAACCAGTAATTCCATATTACTGAGAGACGAATCAGGGGAGGGGACAAAGTGAAGTAAAATAAGATGCGAACAATGACGATAGCGTCACTCAACATTTTTTTGAGTGGCGCTATCATCAGTGTGAATAAAAAATAAAAAAAAATTACAAACTTGGCAGGAAGACCCCATTGATGCTACATATATGGCTGGGATGCGTTTGGATGAATGACTATATTTCAGACTTAACCGGTAAAATTCTGTTTATTTTTTCTCATCCTCCCACTATTTGTTTTGAGGCAATGCAGTCGAATAGTAAGTTATTTGCTTACAAGGAATTATCTAAATTTGGTGATGTATTCTTAAATTGATATGCTCTTCCAATCAATGATATGAGGCGACATTGGATTCTTCCGAGTAACATGACTTTTAGCTGCTCCATGTGCATCATATCACCGTTTAGTACCTTTTCTATGAGCATATTCATTACAAACTAACTAGTGTAAATTGGAACCAAAAAGGACATAAGTGAATGGTCCATAACATGATGGTGCCTCCATCAACGGCTCACAAATTTTGAAGGGGGCGAGCAATAGAGATGTCAGGTGCCCTCGGGCATCACTTTCTTACTGACCCAAATCCACTAAATTTTAATGCAGTAGAATGTTTTGCCGCTTCTAAATAAGGTTATTTTTTTAGGCTTAACTGATTATACCTTATATAAAATGACTTTGAGGATTAACTAAAGATTAAAATCTTATCCGTTAATCATTTTATAGTATTGAATCAAAGAGTTTTTTCTCAGAATAGCACCCTCATGTAAACTAATTCCTATAATAGCACTCATTCGAAAATAATACCCAAAATAACATCCCGAGAATAGCATCCCGAGCCCATATGTCATATCCAAGTCTAGATGGCAGAGACGGTGATGGGGAGCGAAAGGAAGACATCTCGCCATTGAGACTGACCATCTCCCCGGCCGGACTCAAATCCGGTCAATACCGCTGCTGGTCCTCTGGACTTCTTCCCGGAGCCTGTCGGTTTCTTTTTAGGGGAGTCGTTCTTGCTTCCCATTAGCACCCAAATAGTTCACTTGGGTGGAAGGGGCCGGAGGGTTAGAAATCATGGATAGGGAGGTGCATCACCATAGAGCTAACACTGGATTGGCATCAGCAGTTGATTGTGTGACATATCTAGACCACTGTATGGCAGTGGGTTGGGTTTAAACAGGGATCCGCCCCAACCTTTTCGCATTAAGGCGGGCGGGTTTAGACTTAAAAAAGGCAGATTGATTTGATTAATATTAACAGCCCAGATGTACCAACATTGAAGTTAAGGTTTAGTACTGGCGTGTTATTCCTCTGGCAAGGGAGTTTCTATCTTTGGCTTTCAGAAATCATGTACATCTGATTCTGTTTCCTATAAAAGATGGCATAGTAAAAGTGGACCTTGGTTGCGTACAGCCCATTTAAAATAATGATCAATTGCAATATCAGGCCAGTTGATAAGGAATAGTTGATGTCTAATCAAGTATTTTATATGGGTCCCCGGCCTCCGCCTCTCCGGCGTGACCCTTCTCGTATTACTCGAATACACCGGCGCTGGAGGAGAAGGAGCTTTGATCTTGCTAATGGGAAGCGATAACCACTCCCCCTGGAAAGAAATCGACAGGCTCCGGGAAGAAGACCGGAAGACCTTGGACGCTGCCGGCAGTGCGGCAGCGGCATTGACCGGCTTCGAGTTCGGCAGCGGCGTGGTGGGGTGAGGCGTCCCCGGGCGGCTCCACTCTGCGGATTGCAAGCGTTTTGGGGCGAAAGGCTTGGGCGCGGCGACAGAACGGATAATGAGGGGGAGATGGGTGTCTTGTGGAGGAGAAAGAAGATGAAGATGAGGGGAGTTGGTCAGTCTTGATGGAGAGATGTCTTCCTTCGCGTCTTCCATCACCGACTCCACCGTCTGCTGAAGAGTGTAATATGGAAAAAGGAAAAGTGTGATAGATGAGAGAGGTGAGGGGCAAGGGTAGAGTTAGAATTATATAAAATATTGTGCTGAGTTGGACTAGAAGAATAATTTCATTATGTAATGACCATGGTAGTCCAGGTGGCACGATCTCATTTGCTAATATAGTATTCCTCTGTTTTGGTAAAACAGCTTTCAAAGGATGAACTCGTTTCGTTTCTAATTACTTTGCCATATATTACAATTCAAAAAAAAGAAAAAAAACTGCAATGTTAGCAGGAAGCACTCCTTGCTCATCTTCTCAAAATCGTACACGCAGCAGCGCGGGCAGGGGTAGATTGGTCCTTTTCAATATAAAAGTTTAAGGCTTACCCATCAATGTTGATAATGGATCGAATATTTACTTAATTTGAAGCAATAAATTGGACAGCTAGATGGAAACTTTGGTGACTTACCATTCGGAAACTTAGATCAAGCAACTATCAATGCAGTTGGATTTTCATATATACTTAAATCTTAAAGTATGCAAATTGATAGTCTCTTAAGTAAAAAATATATAGACCAAGGATAGATATGAAAAACTATAATCTTTGGAGGATTTAGTCAGAGTTAAATTAAAATGGAGAAGCATAATTCATGTAACTGCTTCCTTCTTTAATTAAAATGGAGAAACGTAATTCATGTAACTGCTTCCTTCTTTAGTATTAGTACATGGGATATCTTAAAAATATGCTAAGAGCTTATTGCTATTGAATACCAATAGAAATATAAGTGAACCATAATCTTGAGATTATGCACCACCCATGCAATAGGGTCGTCACCACCTGAGGCTCCGATAGATTAGCATGTTTGTCATCACTCGTCTTACTAATGTGTTTTTAATGATCTACTCTCAGCATATTTAGGAATAGATGAACATGGGCTGTTGTGTTGTGGCAAAACACTCCAAGCCTTATGAGAATTATTCATCCCATCTTAACCAGATCATGCCATATGAGAAAGTTTTTTTGGGGAACCGAGCGAAGGGGCTGGGACCTCCAATCACACATGAGAGGAGAGACAAACACAATTTACATATGCGAGGAGGATAAGGACTCACACATGCGATGAGACATAGACATAACCCACACACATGCGAGGAAGATAAGGACTCACAGATGCGATGAGACATAGATGCAACTCATAGATATGAGTTGATAAAAACTCACACATACAAACTCACACATACGAGGAGACATAAACATAGCTCACACAGGTATGAGGTGATAAAAACTCACATATACAAAGAGGGAGGAGGCATTGCTCGAATCCAAGACCTCCCAATGAAAATTAGGAGTCCTTACCACTAAGGTAAGGAGTATTTCTCGCCACATGAGAATTACTCATCTCATCTTAACTAGATCATGCCATCTTACCTTGCGCACACATGGATTGGTTATCCAATGCGCCCGATGCACATGTTGTGCACCTCAGGTGGCCCACATATTGGTCCATCTGAGTGAACCAAATAACTCCCCCCTCCCTTTGGGTTTGGTTAGACCTAAATGAACTAGACCGTTAGATCAACTGCACACACCATTTGAGTGGGTTGAACTTGTGGACCTCAGATGATAGGGTTAGAAAGATCGGATGTGGTTGATTTTTTGCAATGAGGAGGACCTAGGCAGATCTTCAAATCCCTCATTTTACATCCCAAGGTCGGCCAACAAGTAGGCCCCACGATGAGGTGTTCACGTTGATAAGCTAATATCTCCTATGGGCAAACTGTGCATGAAAAGCTATAAGGCCCACGTGCTAACCCACTTCGGGATAGGACCTTGGGTATTTAAAGATCTAGTTGGGGCCCTATTATATAGAAAATATTAACTCCATTCCGTCATTCTAATCCTATTATTTGGGCCTGCAAATACAATTTAAATGGGTATGTAGTTGATCCACCAGTCCAGTCCATTTGAATGATGCAAGCCGGACATCTACAGTAAGGAGTGTGGTCACTTGGATGGTCCATCAAGCAGTTGCACTATACACGATATGTACGTAAGATAATTTTCATATATTTCCTGACCGTGAGCTATGAGAGAGAGAGAGAGAGAGAGAGAGAGAGAGAGATGTGGCATTAATTTACGGGAAAGCAGAGGCATCAAAGGTTGTTGTCTTCTCGTTTTTTCAAAAGAAGAAACTACCTCGGATTGGTTCATCTTGAGGTTGACCATGTGCCTCCCACGTCCCACCACATAGCCTTTGACTAAAAAACGATGCTTGATAAAACTATATAGTTTATATGGGTTCATAAACTTTAATTAGGACTAAACCACATTAATTGTTCCATCATTTGGTGGTAATGTTTTTGTTCAAATGGGAGAGGGAGACTTACAACGTGGAAGCAACGTTGTTGAGATGCTTTTTTCTGGTGTTGGATTGTTGAGAGCTCTTTCTAGTTGGTTGGCTTGGAAAAGGATGTCCCCATGTCACATTTTTTTTTTAGTACAACTCCATGTTCAACTTCCATTCGTGTTTGTAGCCTTTATCTAATCCTTGCTTTGTATGTGGCCAGATAAATGAGCAAAAGAAGCTGCGGTTTATTAATAATAATACCATTCTACCTTTATTTAAGGATGAGAATATTCAAGTGAGAATTACTTCTCACCAATTAGTTGAAAATTTTTTTACGGTCCCCAACTAGCAATCCATCCAAACCTAGCAACCAATAGGAAACCTCTTGATAGTCACTAATACTAATGATTGACACACATCCAAATGGACTGAATCGTTGGATCGAGGGTTGAATATTTTTTGAATATGAAGCCGTCAAACTTGTGGGCCACAGATGAAAGAGTTAGGGGCATGAGCTTGTGGTCAAACTTGATACTTGGGTGCTCTCACATAGATCTTGCCAACCCTTCTGGTCCCATCCCCAAATGTGGGCGCCACAAAAAAGTTTTCCTATAATATGTGAGAACTAGTTCTCACCTGAATATTTACTCTTTAAGAATTATGATGCGGGATAGATTTAACTTGTGTGGGGCTCAACCATCTTTTACCCAAGTCAATTATATCACAATTCTCCGCTGCATTGGGTAATACATTTTGCACTAAATTAAGTGGCATGTACCTCTGTATTGATTGTGTGTGAAATTTATAGTTACGCTTCCAGCAATAATGAACCCAGCAATTCATATCATACTTGCAGTTTTATGGACTGAACTAATATAAGGGCACATTCGGCAATTAAATTGTTGAAGAAAGAAGTTTTCACTTTCTACAAAGAGGTGGAAAACAAGCATTTGACCATTATAAATTTTGTGAGAGTTTTTGTCATATGAGATCCTCATTTTTTAGGGTTCCCACGGAACATGAAAATCTTCGGTGGAATGGTGAAGGGTATAAAAATCTTCAGATTTACGGAATCCTTATCTGTTACAGATGTGACCCATCAAGGAAATTATGTTCCAACGGCAATGAAAAGTGCTCAAGGCTGTGGATTCTTCATCATTACCCAATGTGACTCGTGTTGATCTAAGTAAATGTTACTTTACATATATAGATACAAAAGTGCCATGATGAAAGGCATTTTCTTTTGAGGTAAATGCCATGATCAAAGACATTGATACTGTGCCAGGGAGGGCAATGTCACTCTCGTTCTGTCGTCTAGAGCAGCTCCTCCGGCAATTTTTCAATTGCATAGATTCCTACCGTGGAGTCTACGTTGATTTGGGAGTGAAATATATGCACACTTTTTTTATGTAAATCCGTTGCTCCTCATTCAGTCATTCATGAAAGTCCTTCAAATTTTTTGAGTTTTTTTTTAGTTTGTGATGAGGAGACAATGACCTATTTTTCTTCATCCCTGCATGTAGGTTACGGGTTACCTCATAATTCAACAAAACAAAGATTGTAATAAATGTGTAGGTTATTTCGGAATTCAACAAAACTAGGACTACAGTAAATGCAAATAAGACAATGAGAAACTCAAGACGGCCCGAGTGGTAGAGCTGTCTCATTCTGAAAATTTAAAATTCTACTCCCGTATTCTCGGCATGCAAGAAGCCCCGCCCAAGTAGCCAAGTAGGGCACTAGCATGATGGTTCAGCCAAATGAAAGAAAACACTTATTGATATGGGTTCCATCTGGCCCATATTAGGGTGTCACATGGCCCATCTATATCTCATCGAGTCATCAATTCAAGCCCATTAAAGCTTTATATAATATATATATATATATAGGAGCAAGGCTCTCCTAAACTTAAGTTTATGATATGATTCCGTAAGCTAACGTTTATGGGGCACATCATTGATCCATCCAAATGGACCAAACACACGACCCCCTTAAATTGCACAAGCCCACCAATTTTTGGTCAAATCAGAATTTACTAGACCGTTGGATCGACTATGTACCAATCCAAATAGATCGTTGACCATTAAACTTTTGGTGCCCAGATGGAGATAATAGAAACCACGATTGGGGCTGATTTTTTATAGGAAGGAGGGTCATCTGGGTACAACCTGGTTTGTTGCTGGGGAAGATCGCTCTCAGATTTAGGAATCCAGCCGATGGGCCTCAATTTGCTGCTTGATTCTGACCAAGAACGAGATGGGCTTGAAGCAATACGGCGGGTCATCTCAGCCTATTGCAGTCTTAATGATAGGGATAATTCTTGGTGATCTTGGATGATCTTCTCCCTTCAAAGGAAGCTATGTAAAAAGCAATTTCCTGTATTCATTCATTTTTATAATTTTCCATTTCCTTTCACTGCGATATAAAGATCATATTGATATAGAGTAAAAGCGTGATTTGCGAAATACCGTCTGCACTGGGCCCGTTATCGGACTATTGCTACTGACTGTTTGGCTTCTAAAGCCTACCTTGAATGGTTAGAAGGCCTCTAACCCAAGGTCAGGTCCAGAGGAACCATACTGTTGGCATTTTTGGAGCAGCCAAAACCCATACTGAAGCAAATTAATCTGTTCAGTCATCATACCTGATGAGTCAGGCCCAAATGACCCAACCCATGAGGATGAGTCAGGTCAGAATGACCCAAGGAGTCAAGGTCTAAATCAGTGGAAGCCCGATTGATCCGTTCAGGTCCGGGTCCAGATCCACATACCTTGGCCACGTCAAGGTTAACACGTCGCTTCGGAAGCAGTCCCGCTTTTACCAGGTCCTGCGGAGAATATCTCACCTGCCTCGTCCAGCGCTAGGGCAGTTCGAAGGCTCCATTCAAGCAGGGCAAACATTGCTGAAGAGTCGTCCCCATCTGTTAGGGGAGGACTATAAATCGAGGAGCCCCACCAGCACTTGGGGGGCAATTAATATCTTTCCCTCTTGTATTCTCCTAGCTTGTAATCCCTACTCATTGGAGAAGTAAAATACCACAGGCAACCTCTGCCTTTATGAAGTGGATGTAGGTCACACAGACCGAACCACTATAAATTCCCTTTATCTCTTTCATTTATTTACCGCATTTATTACTTGACCGGTGGTGTCCGAAACCCAATTTTGGCATCATCAATACCTATAATCTTTCAAGTCCGATATGGTAGTTTATTCGAAGTTCGTAGGGGCCCAATTGGAGATAGGCCTGAGTATTTGGGCGGTGGGATGGAATTAGACCTTGAATTCCAGACACTCAGAATAATATTGGAATTGCACTTTTAAGCTTTGGGCCCCCTGGGGTGGGGTGGGTTGGGATGGGGTTGAGCTGGGCGCAGTGACTAATCTTTGTTAAAACAGGCTCGGCATGGAAATCATAACTTGATTTCCAAGTCTAATATCCGCCCCAGGTATGGTAATGTTGCCCAATAATCTGATGGCACTAGCAGCACCCATTGCCGACTTTAGCTTGTGCCATTTATCACTTATGTCGAGGCTTCACAAGGTCTGAATGTCTGATACCTGAGATTGGAACTTCGGCCTAAGCCTAGCTCAATGCCTGTTCAATCTGCTTGAGCATCATATCCTAGTACTAAGCTCGTTCTGCCTAAACCCTCCCCTGATGGGCCACAGCTGAATCCCAGCTCAGTTGTGGTGGAGTGCCTTAGTTCTGACCCAGGCTCAATTGATCAAACCCATTACCCCAAGTTCAAGCCAAATGATACGTTTCTTGTATTTGTTCTCTAGATCTCAATACATTGGAAAAAAACTTGATAAAAAGAAGAAAAGGAAACAAAGTATTTGTTTGTTTGTTACACTTCTTCATATCTATTTGTACTACCTCCATCCATATCGATCATCTTTTGCCTACCCCTTTCCCCTTGGTGGGCTATCAACCTTCATGATCTAACTTTTTCTTATCAGCCTATGTTGGACATGCGCAAACCATTTCAAATGTGATTCTCTAATTTTATCCCCTTATTGTTGCTATCTGTAAATGCTTTTGAAAGCGTTCATTTATAATTCTATCATTCCTAATTTTACAACACATGTACCTCAACATTCTCATCTCTGCTACATCCATTTTGTGCAAATATTGCTTCTTGACTGGCCAATAATCTGCTTCATAAGTCATAACTGGTCTAATCATTGTCCTGTAAAATTTTAACTTCGATCTTATTGGCATTCATCAGTTACAAAGTACTTAAGAAGTAAGTCTCTACTTCAACCATCTTTATAACTCATTAAACGTTATAGCTTAAAGTAAAATGTTCTTATTGATAATGATATTCAATTGACAATGGCACGTATCAATATGTATTGTCAATATGAGTTCAGATAGTCTAATTCTCAATATGAGTTCAGATAGTCTAATTCTCTTAAGAATTCAAAAGTTAAAGGAGTGGAACCTCGCTGTGGAGCCTACCCTTTAAAATTTAGGCAGCTCATAATGAATGTATTCATCTTATGTTTAGGATGCCCTCAAATTTTACTTCTTCTGAAGTTGAAAACATAGGGAAATTTGCCATAATGTAGAAGTCATAAGGGCAAAAGTGTCATAAAAATAAAAGCAATATAGTAAAATTGTCATATAATAAAAGTAGTATAGAAACATATGAAATATGGTAAAAGCTGTATAAGCAAGTTTGTTAAACAAAAAGTTTAATTCCTTTAGACATTTGAAAAGATATCTTTATATGGGAGTCTAAACTACTCAAACATATATCTAAATTAATCTTAAGTCAAACAAATTTTAAAAAAGAAAATATTAAAAATAAAAAGTTGAAATAGATAAAAAAAAAGATTGAAAGGGCAAATATAAAAACATCTTTTTATGGCACTAAGGACCCGAACGCATACATTCTGCTCACGAGAAATGAACTCCTATGAGCAAAACACATGTAGTCCAGCTCGATGGGGTCCACTTTGGGCCACCTTTGGTTAGTATAAGCCCTTTCACACTCTTATCCGTCCATTATCTGGCACCAAAGCTAATTTCTCCTCTCATCAACCTTTATCCACCCTAGATTTGAATATAAATAAATTATTATTAAAAGACTATTAAGATTTTAAATGAGGGCTAGAATGTTTTTAATTATAAGGGCTTTTTTTTTGTTGACCCTCGACTTATTTGTCAACTTTACTAGTTAAGCGGAGTGAGATAAAAGGTCAAAATAAGAGATAATAAAAGAGGAGGAGTCAAACCAAAAGGTGATGGCCTTTTGACATTTAGTGAATGAAAATATAGTTTTTTTACTTTTATTTTAAAAAGAGGCTTTCCCTATAGCTTACATCTAAAGATGACTTTTCCCTCATCCCTTCTAAAGTTTAAATTTTTTCCTACAACTACAATTACACCATTTAAGTACTAAAATACCCATAGTATGGGCAATGTCATAAGAAAAGTACATTCTTTTAAATGAGTTTAGAATTTTGGTCAATGAAAACATTCGAACTTGTATTGTTGAATTTATATGCTGAAAATGCATCAATGGAAATGAGTTTGGATGAAGATATATCGTGTTATTATATAATTGAGAAGTAGTGATTTAATATGTATTTTCTTATATTCTTTCAGATCTTAGGAAATGTTTGGATGCGTACAAAATAAAATATTTCTAGATTTAAATACTACAAAAATAAAATACTAAATAACAACATATTTAAATATTATAATATTTTTGTTGTTTGGCAGTTTTCAAAACATTCAATACATTTCGAAGTAAGGTGTTTGGTAGTTACCCTATATTATAATATTCGCTAAATTCAATATTGATCTTAATTTTCAAATCAAAGAAATTGTCAATAACTTTATGACTTTGGTTTGATATTTTCTTTAAATGACAAGACGACGACAACATTTTCTACGAATTCAATCTATGAAAATGAAAAATCTCCAATTATATTCTCAAGATAGGGAATTCATAGTAAAGTGGGTTTTTTTTTTATAAGAAATCTATTAATGCAAACAAACATGTCATAAATTTCCAAGATAAGGAAATTAATAGTAAAATGATTCCTTTGAACTTATCAGAATTTAATTTCATGTGAACAAATAACTAGATCCTATCTTTCATGGTATAATGGGTTCTTTTGAATTTTTAGAAATTCAGATTCATACTAATAGATCGGCCCAATTATATTTTAACAAAAATGAATTTATTTCTTTAAATCCTTGGAAATTAAATCCCACACAAATAAATAAACCCTATTATATGTTAATGATAAGGAATTAGTGATAAAATGGTTCCTTATAATTCCTAAGAACTATTTTCATGCAATCAAATCGGCCTTAAGCAAGATGGGCAAATGAAATCTCATGAGTCTTTCATCCTCATTATCTATTAACAAATGTGATTCTTGGTGGTAGGATAAAGAAAATGTATATTTTCTGGACAACCACTCCCAATATATTCATTGTATCAAATTTAACTTGAATATGTAAAGGTGCACTGTACACACAGAGGTTGCAATGACCACGTATTTAGTAAAGAAAAAGGAAAAGAGAAATCATATCAAGAATAGAAAAAAGTAAAAATTTAGTAACAAGAAAAAAAAAAGGTTTGATAGTTTTGTCATTTCCTCCAACATGATGAAAGTCTAGAGAAAATTAGAGTTTTTTGAAAGGAGGATGAAAAAAATAATCTCTAAAGGTAAGCTATAGGAAAAACATCTTGTAAAAAAGAATATGACTTTTTATCAATTAATTATATGAAAAATTAACTTTTTATACTTTTTTTAAGAGGTACTTTTTTAGATTTAGTATTTTTTGATTTGACTTTTTTTCTTTTATCTTACTTTTAAAATGGCCTTTTAACCTTACTTCACTCGTAAAGTGAACTTGTTTACTTACTTCATTAGTAAAGTGAAGTAACGAAGTAGAGTTTTATAAAGCGGTTTGATAATCGAGGGCGGATCGATCAAAATGGATTTTGATGGTAGTTAGATGCGACGAGCATGCACGAATTCAGAGGCTCACATGGGAAAGTGAAGTGCTCGTCGACCCCTGTTCAACCATGTGCTTGACACGGAATCTGGTTCTTATTTGTCAGATTCTAATATCTTGACACGGCAGCCAGGACTTGTTGTTTATACAGCTTAGTGGGGTTGGGGCCAAAGCCCTTTGGCGATACGGTCCTCGTGTAAGGAGAGTAAACATGTGATGAGGTGGGGAATTCTCTATCGAGGGAAGTTGACATTAGGGGAGGGAAGTTGACATTAGGGGAGAGAGAATAGTCTCAGATGGAAAAAAAAAAAAAGGGGGGAGCGAAGTTGACATTAGGGGAAAGAGAATAGTCTCAGATGGAAAAAAAAAAAAAAAAAATGTCTGCCAAGGTTGAAGCCTGGGCAACGGGTGGGGGCGGACCAGAAACTGAAATTAGGGGGCCAAATGAAAATTATTAAAAAAATATTTTAGTATTTTAAGGGAAAAAAAAAAAAAAAAATATAAAAAATTTAATGATAAAAAATAACATTTTAAAAACTTAAAAGGGGTAGGTCTGCCCCTGTCATCGGGTACTGCACGGTGTTTGTCAACTACGTAACAAAATTTGATTGAGCATAAGTAGGCTGGACTCATAGCGTAAACTTGAGCTGCAATGATCAGATTCAAATTTGGCTCAGCCACAAATCACAATTCACAACACATGGCGTAACACTGATTTTCTCCACCAGGAAGCCCTGTCACGTGCTCTACAAAAGGTAGACCGGTAGATCGGGCTGTTTATATTTTTTTAAAAAAACCAAGCCGGTTTCCTTCTCTAGTGCTCTCTGCATCCTCCCAATTTCAAACCTCTGTAGAAGAACACACACTGCTGTCCTGCAAACAAACAAGTCAAAGAAGAAGAGGAGGGATTGGAGCTTGTGATAAAATGGCTGGAGATCGAAGAATAGGCGTGGCCGTTGATTTCTCGAAGAGCAGCAAGATCGCTCTCAAGTGGGCCATCGATAACCTCCTCGACAAGGGCGACACCCTCGTCCTCCTCCACGTCAAACCCGACAAAGGCGACGAGACCAAGAACCAACTCTGGTTAACATCAGGATCGCGTAACTTTACTTCTAATATTTCTACTTTACTTTTCCTTTTTATCTTCCTCCTCCTCTTCTTCTTCTCGTCTTGTATTCTTAGCCGTTGGATTTGTGGTTGCAGCTCTGATACCGTTGGCGGAGTTTCGACAGCAGGAGGTCATGAAGCAGTATGATATGGAGATGGACGTGGAGGTCTTGGATCTGTTGGACACTGCTTCCAGGCAGAATCAGGTTGGATTTTGTCTTTTTTTTTTTTTTACATGTTTGGATTTGGGTCAATGGGGTTTGGGGTTTTTATCTGGGGTTTTATGGTTTTAATTGTTCCATGTATTGGTTGGTAGGTGACTATTGTAGCAAAGCTGTATTGGGGAGATGCGAGGGAGAAACTATGCGGAGCAGTGGAAGATTTGAAGCTGGATTCAGTGGTGATGGGAAGCAGAGGACTTGGGCAGATCCAAAGGTATATTAGATGATTAGATTAACACACCAAAATACATATTTATATTGTATATGTATATTTTTTCTTTTTGGGGTGTTTGGATTTTGCTTGCTGGAGGAGGAGTTTTGTTCTTGAAAGGGAGAACCCTAAACCCTAAACCCTGAAGCCTAAAAATTAGTACAGGTGGCAAAGTTGTGAAGTAAATCAGGTTAAGGATTCAAACTAGTTTTCTAAAATGATTTGGGGTGTCGGCCTCGAGCTCACCTCATATGAGGTGATCCTTTCTCATTTAGTGCAATAAGAGAGTAGATTTCTAACTTTTTTTGTGAGAAATACCGAAGAGTTTTTTTTTAGTAGAAGGTAAAGGGTTTTGCATTTGAAAAATAGGGTTTAAAGAATTTTACGAAGAGCAAGGCTCTCCTAAGCTCAAGTTTAGGAGAAAATTTCATAAGCTCATGCTTGTGGGGCTCACCTTTGGTCCATCCAAATGAGCCAAACACATGACCCCCCTAAATTCCACCATCTTTTGGTCAAATCTGAATTTACTGGACCGTTGGATTGATTAAGTGTCGATCGAATGGACTATTAACCATTAAACTTTTGGGTTCATATGGAAATGATAGAAATCACGGTTGGAGCTGCTTTTTTTTGTAGGGAGTAGGATCTCAGGGAATCCTTGAAATCCCTCATCTCCATCCCCATGCGGGTCCCCAAGTGGGCCTCACCACACACTTGAGCTTACCTTATCATAAGCTTAAGCTTAGGAGAGCTGGCCCCTTTTATGAAAAATATTATTTAAACGACTTACGAAGGAAAATAATAAAATGACGAAAAAGTTGTTCATGCAATTTTTTTGGCAAAATTACCTCAGTTGATGACATTGTCAACTTCTGTTGCGAAAAACTATTTTGGTTCATATTCTTCCACCTAGTGAAGTAGTGATTGAAGAAGCCGATGACCCTTTCCTCTAAACCCTATTTTTCAAATGCAAAACCCTTCACCTTTCTCTTCCTTTCACTAATCTTGCTCCAACCCCTTCCGTCAAAACCTATTTCTTTCATTCTACACTTTTTCCTGAAAACCCTATTATCCCCTTTCAAGCACCTTTCTTAGACTCATCTCATTTTGGGTTTTCAATCTAAGATTCCAAAATGGCTCACAGCAAGTGATTGGATTGAAAGACTTCAGCCATGTTTGGGAACTTGAACCATGGAAACTACTTGCTTGGCCATGGCATTCTCTTCAATACCCATTTCTATTTAACTCTACAAAAAAACTTTCCACTCTATTTTACTCGACAAAAAATCTTCCATCTCTAATTAACTCTACAAAAAATTTCACATTGGCTGCTTTTAGATGTTGATTTCATTCTTTTATTCATTCGTTAAACTGAATTAGTTTTTAGCCTTCTTAGTTGCTCAAATCTTGGTGTCCATTGATATGATGGTAGGACTCTTGGAAAAAAGTTAGAAATTTGATATAGGCGAAGGTGATTACTTCATAGATATCTTTTTTAAGAACTTCATATTCAAGCTCTAATTGGAGTTGTTGGATTGAGAATTCAAGATGAGATGGATCTAAAAGAGTTGTAGGAGAGAAAAATCGAATAAGATGAATTGCAGGTTGACGATGTCGTCAACTGAATTGATGATATCGTCAACTAGGGTAATTTCGTCCAAAAAAATGTTGTGACAACTCTGTAGTCATTTTATAGGTTTTCTTCATAAAGTCATTTAAATAAAATTTAAGCTTAATTTAAACTCTCTTGATTTGGCTCCTAATCTTATTCCATTACACGCCTCATGCAAACAAACATACCCTTACCTTGTAGCTCAAGTTTGAGGCAGTGCCTGCATTTGAGCTATTATGCCTCGTAAACCCTGGATGAAGTGTGTACTTCAATCATGCGCCACATCAAGGACATACATCTGTTGACACATGTCACACATCTTGTTGTTAAGAAATATGAAGTTTAAATTTGTAATTTTTAGATTTCTTTTTCTTTTTTGATGTTTTTTAAGATTGTAACCGTAAGTCCAAGCCCGGATAAAGGAGGGCTGCCCCAGCAATGAATTATGAGACACCAAAAACATTCTGTGATCATTATAGGGCATTCTCTGCCATGATTTGGCCCAGAACAGATTGGAATAGTGAATCAGAATTCTTGTAGCTGACCCAACATACTTCGGAGAAAGCTTTGATGACGACAAAAATGATGATTATTTTTTAAAGATTGACAACCAATGTAGTTTATAAGGAGAAGCTCCATACAGCAGGTCTTGGATTTAGGCCTTGGCCCAGGCCATTTGATGAAAGGTAAGGTTTGGAATAGTTCTGTTGGTTGTGTCCTATTTGATAAAAGCCAAGAAACATGACGGGATAATAGCCTGTCTTTTGCTGATACTGGGTTAGGCTAAACTGAGCAAAAGGGCTGTTATGAATCATCACCCTCAATATCATCATAAGCTTTATCTCATCGATTTGGGGTAATCTTTTGAGTTTTATTTCTCCTCAAAACCCTTACTGCAGTGTTGCATTGGTTGCACAACCATGGACCTAAAATCAACATTATAATCTTAAGCTTTATATTGTTGTTCTTTCAGTTTAGTGTATTGTTTTCGAGAAACAAATTATGATCTCATATTGAATCTTTCCTGGTATAGTTCACATAAATTCTCTCTCTCTCTCTCTCTCTCTCTCTCTCTCTCTCTCTCTCTCTCTCTCTCTCTCTCTCTCTCTCTCTCTCTCTCTCTCTCTAAATGGGAGCATTTGATTGGCAACGTCAACATGATTGTGATCAATATCATCTTAAGCCTCATCCCATCAGCATGTGTGATGAACATAACTAAGATCATTTAATAAGAAAATATATTACGAACACACATAATACAGACTAGTGAATGTAATAGAAGTCAGTCATGGGTTGCATTTTTCACAAAGCTTCTTTGTCTAGCCTTCCTAGCACCACTTCATCCAGTTTTCCTATATGCTTCCGTTGCATACAAGCAAATGATAATACCATCATATCTTATATCTCTCCCTAATCATAAAAAAAAGCGAAGACCATCCTCCCTGTATCCTTTTTCATTTTTCTGTCCACACAATTACATTCATTTTGTTGCCTTATATGATACATTGAGTTGGATGATCCCCTGTTTGACATCTCAATACTTAGCTAATCACTGAGCTTTATTCTTCATTTGATTTAATAGACTGAATCGGGCCTTAAAAAACCATTAACTATTCCCTTTCAACATGAAGAATTTCACCAATTTTGGCCTGATCATATTTCCTCTTGCAGCCCTATCCACAGTAAACTCTAATCTGTGTTTGTAACCTGCTTAGCTTTTTCTGCCATTCTGCTTGTTCCCATGAGCCTGATCTGCTTGCTTTCATAATGTTGAAAATTGTTGAGCTATCAGCTATCTCGAGATTTCTAATCTTGTATCTGCACACTTAAACCTTCCACTAGCACAATAGATTCTGCAGGTTCTACTGACATGCGTGGAGTGGTGTCTGCACTTAATTACAGTACTTTGCTTTCTTGGACAACTTTCCTTTTAAACGGCCACTGTATCTGTCAATTTGCTTGACCTTTTTGTTATGCTCTGGTGGCTGCCATCATTTTGCTTGGTGATATGTTTCTGAACCCTCTCAATTTTCTTTTACAATTTACTGCTGAATGGGCTGCAGCTGCTAAAAGGAGTTAATTTCTATGATGTCCAGATGCGCACGAAGGGACACAGATTTATAGATATAAAGTGAAGTATCAGATATGATGACACGATCTATTGCCCATTTTGATTTATCTGTGCATCATAGGTCAATTTAGATTTTTCACATGTCCCAGACTCCATCCATCAGTGAAGCATCATTAGCTAGAGTCTCTTACAAACTATTTAGATCAAGGGCTTGAGTAAGACAAGAAGAATACATGGGTTTCATCCATCATGAGCAGTTAGAACAAGATTATCCCAGATGCAGGAGGCTGATAGACACCCAAAGTACAAATGCAATTGATCACTAGAACATATCCCACTGTATACACCCCATGGTCGGATGCCCCATGTACTGATGGGATTAAATCACCTAATCCTATTTAATCAAGGATTAGTTACAAAGTAAACAGAAGAGTAAGATCTTTTCCTTTTCAAACACTATTACAGTAATACGTCATGAAAGCAAGCCCCATGTCCAGCATTGCGTTCTAATAGAGAGCCTTGGATTTCAGCTTTCACTCACAGTGATATTAAGCCTGTGCCTTTGGTGTCGGGGATGAGCATTTTGTTTTTAATATAAATGAAAAGCGCTGGGAATGGAATTGTGATTAATCTGCGTAGAAGATATTTTCATGTGTGTCTTAATGTTAATAGCTATAAGCGTAATTTATTGAACTGATCACTTTCTTGGTTATCTTGCTTTCGTGCTTCCATAGTTGAACCTCATGCCTATGGTAGAAGTATACAAATTACTGGCTGTTTATTTAATGTAGCCTTTTCTTTCATCGGTTTTCACATTTGCTGTTTGACATTCGAATAGAATCTCATCACTGCAAGCCTTGTGTTTATACTTTGGTCATATAACTGCAATTCTCTAATATATTTATTAATATTTCTGCATCTTCACAGGATCTTGTTGGGTAGTGTCACAAACTATGTTCTGTCGACTGCATCTTGCCCTGTGACCATCGTCAAGGATCCTAGCGTCAAGCACTAAGACCTGAGCAAGACTGGCTCACCTTAAATCTTTTCAGAGGACATAACGATATTAATAGCTTTGTGATTATCAATGCTCACTGCCTCGTTGTCGTTTATCACTTCTGGCTTACTGTAGGAGGCTATTATAATTAATAAGTGAGGCAGTTGACCGGTTTGTTGTTGTATTGGATAAACATTACTAGTAGCATTGCAGACTTTCCTTTCATTCACGTAAAAACAATTTCTTGGGGTCGTTTGTCTTTTATGCATGGGATATAAAAATGGGTTTTACGTATGTAAAGGATTCATCTGTAATATTTTCATATAAAAATCTTATGTCTATGAAAAAGACTTTACTATATTTGTCAAAATCATCTTTTTCACATGTGTAAATGAGTACATTATATATGTTTGTGTTTACATGATATATGTTCTTGTTTTTCACAATGCTCTTAAAATCTTTGAAGATTTATGATATGAAACTAAACATTTTGATGCTTATCATTAGTATTATAATATTGAATGGTTCAGATGGTGAATTGGCGACCCACGTAAGTGTAGAAAATCAAATCTATAGGTTGGGGATTTTTGGATGTATTACAAATTTGTCGAACTGTATGAAGATTTAAGATATAATGAAATTAAATGTCTTAGGGTTTCTTAGCCCCATAAATAAAATGAATGGCTCCTATTACCAATTTGGTGCCCACAAAAGTGAAAAATAATAATGTGATTGAAGGGGTCCGGACCCACAACCTTTTTCATAACTTGTACTGCCTGCTCTCGTCATCTACATGTGTAGCCATTTACCATCTCTTGTTTATAAATGAGAGGCTGAAAATGGCAACACTATTTTCACACCTCATTTGTACATCATTTACATATATGAGTGCAAACAAGTGACCCCATGGTCAAGTTGTTTGGGAAAGAGGCTTTTGGAGATGTGGTTTTCTTATGCATAGATCTGTCATTAAGATTAAACGAAGGAGAGATGTCCATTTGCTGTAGCTCAACTGGTTTGGGTCAACGGGACATGGATGTGTTAGTTAGAATCCATCTCCAAATGGATGTGTTAGTTAGAATCCATCTCCAAAAGGATTAAAAAAAAGGAGAGTTAGTACATACTAGATCCTATCCTGTAAGAATAAACTAAGACTGGATGGGTACTGCACTGAGTTTTATTCAAATTTGTAGCATATGGACCCATAAATTTTTTTGTTGCATATGCTGCGTGCGGTCCTATTACTGTTGTAAGCAAAAAGAAAAAGAAAAAGGATTGTTTGTATCACATCCTCGAGAACTGGATGCAAAGTAGAGAAGATTAGGTTCGGTGAGTCTGAAGTTAGGCTTCAGTGTAGGTAGGTGGTAGAACAATACCATCAGCATTGACTGACCAAGGTGAGCAAACATTTCAGCAAAAGATGATAGGTTATAATGTGGCTGGTTTGAGATAATGAGTGATTTTTGGTGATCTTGGGATGGGGATTTAGATGACTCATGGCTATCATGAGTTGTGTTTTATTTTGTATCAAAACATTATTGGGAGACTGTAGCATCATTGAAGAGGGAGGCTTTTTATAGGGTTTTTCAGTGAAAGAAGAGGGATTCTAAAGAAGAAAGAAGGGGCAGTAAGAAAACAGAGTATGAAATAGTTCATAAATCACTGCTTGATAAAATGTCAGTTGCATATAAAATTAAAGATTTTTCCATTTGCAGATCCGAACATAAGAGAGTAGGTGAAACAAAAACATCACTGCAACTACTCCCTTCCACTCTTCTCAAATAAACGTACAAATGAACTTCCACCTGTTACACAGAGAAAGGATAGTGCTGCAATAAGGAAAACTAGACTAGCTTTGTGTCAAGTGCTGCCTCCAATAAGGCTAAGTGGGTTTTGAGTAGGCACATATTTTTTTGTGCTGAAAAACTCTATTGATTGTGAGTGGCCAAAAAATCATTTAGTTAAAGTAGGGAAATAGCTGAGTGGGAACCTCCGACAGTCCATTTAGGCTCAGCTCTTGCAATATAAATCCTGGCAATGGTTTGTGCAAGGCAGAGCAGAAATCGAAGTCTCAATGAAGTACCTTTGCCTCTTTGGTTTGGTTGTGATGGTGATGTGTGGAGCTGGTGGAGGGTTTCAAAGGGTTGATGGAGCTGGGGAATGTGGGAGTGTTCCTGTAGAAAGGGAGGCATTTAAGCTGGCCCCTTGTGCATCAGCAGCACAAGACGAGAAGGCTGCTGTTTCCGATAAGTGCTGCCTTCAGGTTAAGAGCATTGGCCAGAACCCCAGCTGCCTCTGTGCAGTTATGCTTTCCGATGCAGCCAAGAGTGCTGGAATCAAGCCAGAGATTGCCATCACAATTCCAAAGCGTTGCAACCTCGCAGACCGCCCAGTGGGTCTCAAGTGTGGAGGTGAGGCTAGTGTAGCTCACCAGTTTTACTTAGCATCTTACTTTTTTTCATGTGCTAATTGTACTTGTATTGCCTGTTTTGCAGCTTATACTTTGCCTTGAATGAAGATCGTAGCATTGTGTTTGTGATGGCTGTGGTTGTGTATAGCTGGTGGTCTGGACTAATAAAAGCTGCTAGTAGTTGCAGCTAGTGTGAATGCAGTATGCTTGTATTGTATATGGATATCTAAGTAACTATGCTCTGTCATGTGTGTAATGAGAATTAGAAGCTATTAAACTTGTCTCGGGGTCGGCTCAAAATAATTTGAGGCCTAAAATGACAATCTTAAATGAGGCCTTTTCTATCTTTTAATTTTATTACAAAAAGACTTTATTTAAAATATGTTTTTCTCGCTTTATGCTTTATTGGAGAAAAATAGTTAAAATATTAATGTTTTTTTTTTTTTTTTAATTTCTTGATTAAAGAAGTTGAACACCATAATTAAAATATTAATATTGATAGTATTGAATGGACTGGGGATTCATGTCATTGCAGGTCTATTTGTGTCAATTTAATCTGGCAATTAAGTCGTCAAGTCACTAATTACATCATATGAAGTTTAAGTCTATAACATGTGACTTATCATATTATAATCACTACTAATTTCAAGGGTTCAATATTGCAAATACTCTTGCCAATCCCAGCGGTCCAATTTGGGGTGGTCCACCAAGTAAAGATTTAAACCCTTCCTTCCATACTTATAGTAGCTATATATAAAATGAAACATGAGTTGCAATTTAAAGAGAAGTCAATAGTTTCTATTTATATTCAATATGATTTGTTGGGATTTGAAATTGTGCAGAGAAACGAGAAGGATGATAGTTATTTTAATGCTTCTTTTTCAGAATGTAAGAAAATGAATTTAGTAGGATATAATACTAATTACTATTATATTATATTATGAGAGATTCTCAAAAACTCCCCATTTAAAAAGGGGCATTTTTGCCCCCTCTTTTAATATCCAAAGAAAGTTTGACACGTCATGCTTTTAATATTCAAAGAAATTTGCACGTGGATTCAATTCTATGACCTCAATTTCATTTAAATTGCAGTTATCTCTTCCTTTTATTTTTGCTAAAAAAATTGGATAAAGTTGTTTTGGGAGGAGGTCAAAGTGAGGACCTATCATTAATAGTAATCTCTAAATCCCATTGGATGGTTTAAAAAAAAAAAAAAACTCATTGGACTAAATAGTTACTCCCACCATGATATTGTGGAAATTGCAAATTTTTCGTGGTGCTCAATATGATGGTGGGCCCACATCCTATTTGATTGAGTTTTGTTGCAAGCTAATAAAATACGGGCCATTAATTCTGAATGGACTAGATTTTTCTCAAAGAGGCCACTTTGAAAGGCCTGACGATCTAAATGGTTAGATCGATGAAAATAGGCCATTCATCATGGTTCCATCAGAGTGACAGGTGTAACCTAAGCTTTTGGAGTTAATTGATCATTAATTTGGTTAAGTTGGTTATTTATTTTCTTTTTCATCATTAATTAATTTGCCCCCCGCATTGAGTAAATGACCTAAAGTTAATAAATAATTTTGGTCCTATGCATAGAGTTTTAAAAGTCTTTTTAATATTGAATGCCCTAAAAGGATGGAAGTAAATTACATTAGTGAGAGAGAGAGAGAGAGAATGTGAGGAGGAGCCTTGTAAGTGTGTAACTAGATAAGAAGGAAGGAAAGAAAAACTAGGAGAAAAATATGGAAACCATAGTATAGATTCTCTTGCATTCTCCAATATGGGGCCTTATTTTAGAGAGTTTTTTTGGATTTAAAAAGATGCTTTTAATAAAATTGTAATATTTGGGGCCTTAGTTTTAGGGGCCTAAAGCAAGGATTTTCCTTGTCTCAGATGATCGGAACCTTGTATGCTTCTTTCATCCTCCAAATGTCTTGCATGAAATCTGCTTGCTTACTTGGCTTGTTCGGAATGGTGTAAAGTGACTTTGTGGGTGCCATGATGTTAAAAAAAAAAGTCCCTTATGGCCCACCTTATAGATGGGCTGGATTGGGATGCGCACCAATGAAATTAACTTCGGCTATTGGGCTTCATGGCTGGATTGGGATGGGGTTGCATGGGCACAGTGACTACTCTTTGTTAAAACAGGTCTGACATTGAAAACTCAGTCCATTTTCTGTTGGGCCTTTTGTTTTGCCTAACTTGACTTGCAGGTCTAATATCTACCCCATGGTATGCTACGTTGGGCCAGTAATTTGAGGGGACTGGGATTACCCATTGCCTACTTTAGCTCGTGCCCTTTATGTCTTAGGCTTTGCAAGGCCTGATGTATAAGATTATTTACTTAAGCCCAAGCCTGGCTCAATACCTCTTCAATCTACTTGGGCATCATATGATTCATATCCTATTAACATTGGGCTAGCTCAATGCCTCTTCAAGCCTGGCTCAAGTCACTGGCAGGTCTGGAAGTTGATTTTCTTGCAGAATACAAATAATATACAAATATAACCTACCATCAGAAGCAGAAATCCCCAGCACTTGGTAATTCTTATTAGAATTAACTCAGAACGAGCAGGCCCAAATGCAGTAAACCATTAAAGAATAAAGATGGTTCAACCGATGGTTTTGTAACAATTGGTTCTTAGAGCCGAAAAAGATGCGTCTGCACGTTTGACCTCCTATGTAAGAACGACTCTCTTTTTTTTTTTTTGAAAAATTCTATTTGTACACAAATTTTTACTTTTCTCGTACAACTTTTCTCTACAAACATTACTATAATTTAAAAATTATATTAGTTCTTTCCACACACACCAAAATTTTTCAAACTACTCATCCCTCCATTTCCCTCTGTCTTCCCACACACAGGTGTTCGGAAGTATAGGTCCGAACAGATGCGTTATGTTCGGAACTATACATTCGAACATATGGCATATGTTCGGACATGAAAGACCGTATATATCTGGAACATGCAGCGAGAAAAAAATTAACAAAAGAGGCAAAATTAAAAAAATAAAAAATAAAAACAAAAAAACAGATATTTTCACTGCTGCTTTGATTTAAAGGCATCATTTGATTGTTGTTTTCTTCCTTCATTCCACAATCAAATAGAGGAATGTGAGTAAAGATGAGTTGCCCAGGAGGCAGGAGGATGGAGGAAGTGGAGAGTGAGATGAGTTGCCCGGAGAAGAAAATGGAGGATGCGTGGGAGAATCTTTTAGGGAAAAAGATGAGATTGTGTGCGAAAAGAGAATATGTTTTGAGTTTTTGTGTGATAATGAATATTTTCATCATTTCATAAAGCGGTAAGAATGTAATAAAAAAAAAAGATAAATTCATTGTATTTAAAAAGTAAAAATTTGTGTGCCAAGAGCAGCACCCTTTTTATGCGGGCTTTTTTGAGGTTTTATAAAAATATAAGGGTCTTTTTGTAAAAAGCTCTTTAAAAAAAAAATGGTACGGCGTAGTAAAGGGCAAGTGCTCTGCTGGTTCAATCGATCAGTCTGTTGCGGATAAGGAATATAAATGCAAAAATCAAATTAACAGGATGATATTGATCTTTGATTCACGGTGGACCAATTTCTTTTGTTAATGATAGATTCTTACATCTTGGCAGCGACTGTGACAATATCCTGTGACAATATCCAGTGATTACTAGGTATTTATGTAATGTTCCATACACATGGGTATTGCGTAGTCACACAGCACATCAATTGGACTGCTTGAAATGAGTTGCACTTTTGTCTCAACTCGGGGGGGTTTTCGTAGACACTCAACCTTGCCAACCATCCCCAAGTAAAAGACTGCTAAGTGGATTGGCAAACCCCATCTCACCCGGCTGTCCGAGATTCTAAGTTGTCACTTTTCTCATATTTATGGGTTTCTTCTTAAATGTGTGGACACTCTTCTTCACCGTCGGGATTTTCTCTTTTTTGTATGTGGGACTCTCTAGATCTCGACCTCTCCACTTGGGATATTAAAATAAAAAATAAACTTCAAGGAAAATATTTAGTTTTTTCATTAAGTCGTGAAAACCCACTTTATAAATTGGCCCCTCCCCAATAATATAAGAATCCTGAGTTATATGAGGGAGGATATAACTCATTACCAAATGTGACTTAAAAAATTTTCAACTATACAAATCTTTGCTTGCTGAGGAAAAGCCCTATTCCAGGCCAATGCCAGATCGGTCCTCTCATATGTGGATTCCTCACAGATTAGGAAAAGTGACCAAATGTGTCTACTCTATGCCAATTGCCAACTATCGACTGTTGTTATTTTACTCTCTGGAAGTGAAAACGACTATTCTCGGAAGAAAAAGGCCACCAGACTCGTCCACATGTGTTGCCACGCATGGGTCGCATACGTCAGTTGAGTTGAATGTCGTAAAGCAGTTGCCGTAGAAAACTCTGCTATGAACTCTGGATTGAAATGTAGGGATGAGCTTGGGTACAACCATCGTGGATGTATATTCAATAGATGTTTACCACGTCTTTGTTGGAATTCCAAATGGCATTAACATCCGTGAAACTTCTTTGATGATAATAAATGCACTTTTTTTTCAATTTTATCTTTTCAACTAAAGTAACACTAGCTTAATAACCCGTGCTCAGCACGGTATCTCCCTACATTGCATAATAAATAATAATATATTAAAAAAAATTACCTCTTTCTATAAGACAAGTTGGATAAAATAAAAATAGAGAAATTGGAGTAAAAGGGGTATAGTTACATTACATGGGAACAATTGAAATATGAGTCGTTTGATGAAAAAAATAGTGGGTAGTTACATGAGTAATTATATAACCGTCGGTCAGAATTATAACCGACGGTCAAAATCCAATCCAAAACTTCTTAGCTTAATATAGTATAATTTACAATGTCTAATTTTATGATGAAAAAGATAAAGGCAAAATGTTTGTAACATGGGTCTCTATAAAAATGGGTCCCACCTCAACATTTTTTTCTATATAAAAATATAAAAATGAGACCCACCTCTCTCATGCTTTTATAAAAGCTCCTCCTAGTTTCTCTCCTCTGTTAGCAACTTTGAAATTAACGTTTTTCTTGTATAATCCTAGCACCTTGAATTGAAGTGGGATCCAACTTTAAACTGATCATTTATATATGTGATTAAAATTAAAAATATTAAAAATAACAAAGAAATTGAATCACATTAAATGTTATGGCTCTTATGAATGGTACAGCTCCTTAATTGAAATAGTATTTGGCCGGTTAGGGCTAGTAGGGTGCACCCCCTTGGTCAATGCATTTTGGGGCCCACCTTTTCAAAATCTGTGGCGCTCATTAGCCCTGTCATGTATGTGGTGATCCATCTGTAAATTTTTTTTCGAATATGTAAGATGGCTATCATTGGATATTTTCTATATAAAAACACGTGATGAACTTCTTGTAGTTTTTATGGTTTGGAAAAAAATGGAGGGAGTTCCTCATGTGTGATTAATCCTACGGCTGGCCCATCGAAATCATTTTTGAAAATCTCGAAACAACTAATATAATGTGTGTTGAAGCTAATGAACAGCTCATATTTCAAAAAGGTGGGCCCCACAATACATGGAAGAAGTGGACAGGATGTTAATGCACTTGGGAACTCCAACAAAGACGTGGTAAACACCCTATTGGATATGCATCGACGTCGTCGCTGTACCCAAGCCCATCCCTGAAATGTAAACCTAACCTCACACAAAAGTTTAAAAGTTAATTAATCTAAGCCCTTAATTAACAAGTAAGAGTTAAGGTTATGTTGGTGCATCATAATGAATTTAATCGAGTTAAATGGTGTATAAGCCAAGTTCATTGATTGGTCAAATGGCATGAATGGACTCAATCGGAACCCAACGAATTTATTCATAAGCTCACAAATGTCAAATATCGAAACCCAACGCAAAATGAAAAGGGGTGAACCCTAACTTTTGAGTTTATTGAATTGGGTTTAGGCCGGAGATATCACCAGTTTGGAATTATGTTGTTATCTGTACCTTCCATTCCCCAATCATTCATGAGTTTTGCACTTTGCAGGTGAGGACTCAATTTCGCACCCTTTCAATTTCAACAAGAGCTAACTAATTAATTTCAGGCTGTACGCCGCATCTTCCTGCATGTGCGGACTTCCTTCCTACTTGTGTGGGTGTTCTTCCCGCGTGTGCGGGCTCCTTTTCCACTTGAATGAGCTGTCTTTCCGTGTGTATAGGCTCTCAATTGATAGCAGCATCCTTAGCTGGACTAACAAAGAAAAAAAAAGACGCAAACTATTTAATCCTCCCAAGCAACTACTACAGATCCTGGCATTTGTCGACACCATCAATGTAGTGATAAACTAGCAAAACCCCGTGCATAACCACGAAACCACAAAATGCACAGACTGATATAAATTATTTTTAATAAATTTATTAATTAGTAAACTTGTGAGTCATTTTTTTGTTGCTAATTTGATCTTTATGGCTTTTTCCAAATGTTTTATTTTTTAGGTGAGGCATGAATTGATTAAGAAAGATCAAATGATCATAGATCTAACAAATTGACCAAATATATTTAAGTGGGACCAAGATAAATGGGGTCCATCATCTCTATTCTAACTGTTCATAAAATCATATGATGCGGGCTGTGACCCATTAATTGATTGATAAAGGGCAAATGATCAAATGATCATAGACCTTTCAAATTGACCAAACCTAACCTACTTAAGTGGGACCCCCAAGATGAATGGGGTCCACCATCTATATTCTAACCATCCATGAAACAATATGATGCGGGCTGGGACCCATGAATTGCTTGATAAAGATCAAATGATCAAATGATCATAGACCTCACAAATTGACCAAACATAACCTATTTAAGTGGAACCCCCCAGATGAATGGGGTCCACCATCTCTATTCTAACCGTCCATAAAATCATATTATGCGGGATGAGATCCATGAATTGATTTAAAAAGATCAAAGGATCAAACGATCGTAGACCTAACAAATTGACCAAATATTTTTAAGTGGGACCCAGATAAATGGGGTCCACCATCTTTATTCTAACCGTCCATAAAATCAAATGATGCGGGCTGGGACCCATAAATTGATTGATAAAGATCAAATGATCAAATGATCATAGACCTCTCAAATTGACCAAACCTAACCTATTTAAGTGGGACCCCCAAGATGAATGGGGTCCACCATCTATATTTTAGCCGTCCATGAAACAATATGATGCGGGCTGGGACCCATGAATTGCTTGATAAATATCAAATGATCATAGACCTCACAAATTGACCAAACACAACCTATTTAAGTGGAACCCCCCAGATGAATATGGTCCACCATCTATATTCTAACCGTCCATAAAATCGTATTATGCGGGATGGGACCCATGAATTGATTAAGAAAGATCAAAGGATCAAATGATCGTAGACCTAACAAATTGACCAAATATTTTTAAGTGGGACCCAGATGAATGGGGTCCACCATCTTTATTCTAACTGTCCATAAAATCAAATGATGCGGGCAGGGACCAATGAATTGATTGATAAAGGGCAAATGATCAAATGATCATAGACCTCTCAAATTAACCAAATCTAACCTAGTTAAGTGGGACCCCAAGATGAATGGGGTCCACCATCTATATTCTAACCATCCATGAAACAATATGATGCAGGCTGGGACCCATGAATTGCTTGATAAAGATCAAAGGATCAAATGATCATAGACCTCACAAATTGACCAAACATAACCTATTTAAGTGGAACCCCCCAGATGAATGGGGTCCACCATCTCTATTCTAACCGTCCATAAAACCATATTATGCGGGATGAGATCCATGAATTGATTTAAAAAGATCAAAGGATCAAATGATCGTAGACCTAACAAATTGACCAAATATTTTTAAGTGGGACCCAGATAAATGGGGTCCACCATCTTATTTCTAACCGTCCATAAAATCAAATGATGCGGGCTGGGACCCATAAATTGATTGATAAAGATCAAATGATCAAATGATCATAGACCTCTCAAATTGACCAAACCTAACCTATTTAAGTGGGACCCCCAAGATGAATGGGGTCCACCATCTATATTTTAGCCGTCCATGAAACAATATGATGCGGGCTGGAACCCATGAATTGCTTGATAAAGATCAAATGATTAAATGATCATAGATCTCACAAATTGACCAAACACAGCCTATTTAAGTGGAACCCCCCAGATGAATGGGGTCCACCATCTCTATTCTAAGGAAATGATAGAGATTTGTAGGAAGACATTTCTGTTTGATTGGAAACCGAAGGGCGGAATGGAAGGGTGTGATTGGAATGTTATATATATTAGGAAATGATGGAGAGTTGCGGGCGGAATGGAAGGGTATGATTGGAATTCTTGGGTGTCCCTGCCACGAATAACCTTGTTGGGACACCATTCTTGGCTGTATATTAGGAAATGATGGAGAGTTGTAGGTGGAATGGAAGGGTGTGATTGGAATTCTTAGGTGTCCTCTCTGCCAAGTGTCCCTGCCATGTGTCCCTCTCAAAGACATGCCAAGTGTCATCCTCCAGGAATCCTCACAAAGCATATACATCCCTTTAGTAATATACTAGCAAAACCCCGTGCATAACCACGAAACCACAAAATGCACAGACTGATATAAATTATTTTTAATAAATTTATTAATTAGTAAACTTGTGAGTCATTTTTTTGTTGCTAATTTGATCTTTATGGCTTTTTCCAAATGTTTTATTTTTTAGGTGAGGCATGAATTGATTAAGAAAGATCAAATGATCATAGACCTAACAAATTGACCAAATATATTTAAGTGGGACCAAGATAAATGGGGTCCATCATCTCTATTCTAACTGTTCATAAAATCATATGATGCGGGCTGTGACCCATTAATTGATTGATAAAGGGCAAATGATCAAATGATCATAGACCTTTCAAATTGACCAAACCTAACCTACTTAAGTGGGACCCCCAAGATGAATGGGGTCCACCATCTATATTCTAACCATCCATGAAACAATATGATGCAGGCTGGGACCCATGAATTGCTTGATAAAGATCAAAGGATCAAATGATCATAGACCTCACAAATTGACCAAACATAACCTATTTAAGTGGAACCCCCCAGATGAATGGGGTCCACCATCTCTATTCTAACCGTCCATAAAACCATATTATGCGGGATGAGATCCATGAATTGATTTAAAAAGATCAAAGGATCAAACGATCGTAGACCTAACAAATTGACCAAATATTTTTAAGTGGGACCCAAATAAATGGGGTCCACCATCTTAATTCTAACCGTCCATAAAATCAAATGATGCGGGCTGGGACCCATAAATTGATTGATAAAGATCAAATGATCAAATGATCATAGACCTCTCAAATTGACCAAACCTAACCTATTTAAGTGGGACCCCCAAGATGAATGGGGTCCACCATCTATATTTTAGCCGTCAATGAAACAATATGATGCGGGCTGGGACCCATGAATTGCTTGATAAATATCAAATGATCATAGACCTCACAAATTGACCAACAAAAATACCCTTGTTAGATTTTTATCTTTAGCTCAGTTAATGTATAGATTATAATATTATTATATAGGTAGGGCCCACACAAGCTCTTCTATTTTATAATCTTATAATAATAATAATGTATATATTATATTATTATTATATAGGTGGGGCCCACACAAGTTCTTCTATTTTATAATCTTATAACAATAATAATAATGTATAGATTATATTATTATTATATAGGTGGGGCCCACACAAGTTTTTTTCTTTTATAATCTTATAATAACAATAATAATAATAATAATAATAATAATAATAATAATAATAATAATAATAATAATAATAATGTATATATTATATTATTATTATATTGGTGGGGCCCACACAAGTTATTTTTTATAATCTTATTGTTATAATAATAATGTATAGAAGTGAAAAATGTATTTTGGTTTTAACAAAATGTAGAAAGGAATGGAATGGCCATTCCTTCTCATCCCGGATCGAATGGTCATTCCTCTACATAAGAGAATGGGATTCCGGTGGTAATGGTAATTACGTCACTCTTTTGTGAATCAAACGCTGTAATGACCATTCCGTTAGAATGATTATTCCATTCCGACCTTCATTACAGCGAACCAAACGCTACTTAAAGGTGTCAGCTGCATCATCAATCAAATAATAAACGAGACAACAAAACTGGGTGGTTGTCCGTGACACGCAGTTTCTCACTTGACAAAAACATTTTTGGTTGAAGATATAGTCACATTATTCATGCCTTGCCCAGCTGAGATCACATAATATATGCCTTTCTTTATGTGGAGAGTTCACAAAAATTCTCTCTTTGCATGGAAACTTTGCATGAAAAGCAAGGAATGATAATAATATATTTAGAAACACCCCTATTTTCTTGGATAATATTCCTTATCGACTTTGTCGAACTTTTTTCACTGCAGGCCATGCTTAAATTATTTGTGTCTACTGCTCAGTTGAAATCTAAAGAGCAAATTGTTAATGATGACACCTATATATAAGGTGGATGGTCTTATTAAAATGAATATTGGTAAGAAATTAGCAAAAGAATCCGTGCAATGCATGTGATGGGACAATAATAAAGGATTATATGCATATGCATAATGCATGAGCCGTAGTTTTTTTAATTTTTTTGATAGGTGGAGCTCTCGCAGATCCCATGGTTCTTACACTCTACTCATTTAAATAAAATTGATCATTGGATCAAATTCATCATAAAAACACACCCTTTAAAACCTTTAAAATCAGGGTCATGTATCAAGAAATTAGAATAATTTGATAAAAATGAGATTTTACGAGTAGGTTTGGCTCTCAAAGAACTTTCAATCCTCCACCTTCTCCTACAACGATAGCACCAGATGAGCCCCACAAGGTCATCAGGGGAGCCACCAAGAGAAAGAAAGAGACACATAAGAGAAGAAATAAAAAGGGTAACAAATTAGATTTATTTATTTATTTTGTTCTTTCAAAAAGTAATTCATCTGAGAAACATTATAAATAATTAAAGTGGTACAATAAAAGTACAACAGAAAGCTGAAAAAAAGCCAAAATATAAGAAAGAAGGATCAGAATGAAAATTATAAATTGCTTTGAGAACTGAAAAATTAATCAAACGGGCAACTTTGTAGATTAAGGAATGTTGCAAATTGAATAAAAAATAAAAAATAAATATAAACCGAATAAGACTTATAAATAAATAAATAAATAAATAAATGACCCATAAGGAGGTGTATGGTACCAATTAATGACTTAGATTAATTTTCCGAATTAGAAAAATGGGGCGCGTGACAAATGAGTGTCGGGTACAACTACTAACCGACTTTGTTTTAAAGAGATCGAATGAATCCTACTGGATCAAACTTCAAAGTCAGCTCTTTTCAATTGAATTCATGTATGATATGCCAACGTGCAATGTCTTGCTCGTGGATGGGCAGCCATATCCAACAATAATGTCATTACCCTCAAATCTGTGGACTTATTAATCAGACAGAGAATCAATGCAAGGTTTCAAGGACAAATTTACAACTAAGAAGAACGTGGTGTCACAACTTTAGTATAAAAATTACAAACCACATATCGAATGTTGATAAAATGATTAAGAAATTATATAAATCTGGTACACAAACTCAAATGTTCATTTGGTTTTGATGTAGGCAAGTGAATGCAAGAAACTTGGTTCAAATTTTTAGTTTTTGAGTATTTTGCTCAATGGCCCATCATGACGGGCATTTTTGTTTTTTTTTTGCGTGGAATTGAATATAGATGTAGTGTCAAATGAGCTCTAATAAAGCACTATTTAATTTACCAATAAATAAATAAATAATTATTAGGGCGATAAGGTGTTGCTCAGTTGGTTGGCAACCCCGATTGTCACCTGGCCGCTCTAGGATTGACTCCGGAACATGCCCCTCTTCCCACTTGCCTAGACAGTAGTAAAAGAACATTTACCCCATAATAAAAGATAATTAAAATGGTTACTTTTCTCTGTTCTAACTGATTTGATATTTTTTTTAGGGTTAGTAAAAAAGCATGCACTTCACAAATACTTTATTTTTAAAATTCACTTTGAATGAAACTTAATGTTAATTTGGGCAATTTATTATTAAGATTTATCACAAAAAAAACTTAAATTTCATGCAATCAATAAAGTATAGGGACTTAAAAAGTGAAAATTGTGATCAACTGATGTTACTGATCCACAACAATTTCCAACTACGTCCGGATAAACCTTTCTAGATTGTTTTAACACCTGTCCGTGTCATGGATATGAGTGGGCACTTTTGGCAGGTAACTTTCGGGGCATCATCATATACATTCATATAAAAAATGGATCCGGGTCCCCTGTCCAAACAGGGGATCTGTTTCCATAAAAACATAGCTGTCATTTTGATGACATGCTGGCGATATTCTCGACTAAGAAAGGGCATGTGTCTCGATTTATTTCAGCTGCAGATAAAAGATGAGAGAGACGAGCGACCAACGTTGGGCAACCGAAAGTGTTACAACTTACAACCATCCATCGTTTATATCGCCTTTTCTCAATCAAACCTCAAACTTATCAAACTTAAAGTGTCAATGTCACACACTGTTTTTTAAGTTATTACAAGGATGGGCGATTTAAGTCCCCCCAAAATCCATTTATTTATTTGTGTACGATAACAAACTGCCACTGGGATAGTTTGACAACAACGATACTTGGCTCCAATGTAGGTGTTTTGAGGCTTTGACTTAGAGTTGGACTCACCGCACCGATGACATTGTTTGTTAAACAAAGTTAAAAGGGTAATTAACAAATAAGCATAAGATGGTATTCATCACATTTTTTAACACAGGAACAACCTTACCAAGTGAAATTCGTTCAAGAGTAAAATTTTGAGATACTCAATATACAAGTGGAGTATTCATTTTTTTAGCTGCTAGAGTTTTCAATAGGTGGGCCTAGCCTTAATCAATTTCCCAGTGTACCATCTCTTGTGTGACCTTTGATTACCAATTTAATTAGGTGGGTCCACGCAGTAACGGCCATCTTATTTCACTAGAAAACAGAAATCCCGCGTGTGAGAGAGAGCCTTTCCTCTTGCTCCTCTTTAAAAGCTCCCTCTTCAAAACCACCACCACCACCACTCGGATTCTGACTTTCGAGAAAGATGACGCAAACCGTCATCAGCCCATCTCCCCTAGGCGCAGGCGCTGGCGTTTCCTCCTCCATGGAAACCCTCTCTCTCACCAAACAATCCCATTTCAGACTCAGGCTCCCCACTCCACCTCGTATCAGACGCGGCGGCGGCCGTGTCCATCGTCCTCCCTTCATCTCCGCCTCCGCCGCCCCTAGAAGAGAGACCGATCCGAAGAAGAGAGTCGTCATCACGGGAATGGGGCTCGTCTCCGTCTTCGGCACCGACGTCGATGTCTACTACGATCGCCTCCTCGCCGGCGAGAGCGGCGTCGGCACGATCGATCGCTTCGACGCGTCGATGTTCCCGACGAGATTCGGGGGCCAGATCCGGAGGTTCACGTCGGAGGGGTACATCGACGGGAAGAACGACCGGCGGCTGGATGACTACCTCCGGTACTGCCTCGTAAGCGGGAAGAAGGCAATCGAGAGTGCTGGCTTCGATCTCCATAACATCACCAACAAGGTATCGTTCTTCTTCTTCTTTGCCATTGTATCATGGTTCTATTTTGACCTTACTGGGCCATACATCCATGTGATGTGAAAGTGTCAGTGTGGTTTTCAATTGCATTTAACTACTGCTGCGTCCAATTGGATTTGGAGGTATAGGTAGGTGGATAATCAATATTCTATTCTGGACTATCCGGTTATTATGATCCGTATTAAAGTCTCCTATGCAAGAAATGCCCGTATCGTCGCATCGAAATTCGAAACTGGTATCTTTGATAAATTTTTTTTGTTTTTTGTTTTTTTTTGGGTCTCTCAACTCGGATCACTCATAAGAATCTATTCTCACACTTGGCAAGCTAATTATAATGGGCAGGGCTAGTGCAGCGCTTTTGCATGATGCATCTCTCTTTCTCAATTATACTATATTAAGCTAGAGGCTTTTTAGATAATTTTGACCATTTGATTTAATTTTGACCATAACTGCATATAATTTCTCACTTCTTATAACCACTGTCCACTTCTTATAACTACCCACTACTTTTTCTCTTCTATTTTTTTTAATATTTATAAAATTACCTTTTTGCCCACATCTCCTATTCCATTTCTACTTCTACTTTTTTTACCTCACTATAATTTAATTTCCTTTCTACTCTCCCTACTTTCAATTCTAAAAATAGGTACAATTATAGGTACAATCATCTTTTTTCTTTCTAAAAATTCATTCCTATGCATACATATTTTATTTATATTATATAAGTGAATATTTGAATTTCATTGTATGGACATACGCGTGCTCAGCACGGGTACTTGTGCTAGTGTATATTATAGGCCCACTTTTTCAACATCCTAACATCTTCTTAGCTCTAAAATTCATCATATTAGTTGTTTTTAGATTTTCAAAAATAATTTGGAGAGGCCAAATCAAGATTAATCACACATGAGGAACGCCTTTCCTTTTTATTCAAAACTATAAAAACTACAAGAAATTCATCACATATTTTAATTAAAATTTTTTTAATGGTGGTCATTTTAAGATGATAGGGCTAATGAGTGGCTCAGATTTCGAAAAGGTCTGATCCCCATAATACATTGAAGATGCACCATAGTACAATGCTAGTCTTGACCCTAATTATAATGTACATCCTTGCAAATGGATATCCAATTTTGGATCCGAGAGAAGTTTGGAATCTCGGTTCGGGTAAAAGTATATAGGATTTGAAATATTCAGGTATACATCCGAATCCTTATATGCTTGGACTCACTAATGATTCGAATTCCAGGATGATTATATACATGTATTAAAATATATATAAGTTTAAGGGCCCACTTGGCTTGAGTAATATTACCATTTGAGGATCTATTTAGCTTTAATCATTAAATTATTTAGATTTATTTTGAAGCCCTTTTATCCAATTAATTAATGCATTTTGCATCTTATTTTAGATTTAGAACTTTTTTCCTTTTTTTTTTTTTTTTTTTTTTTTTTTTTTTTTTTTTTTTTAAGTTGAGCTCTGTAGGTTCCATGTCCGATCCAGGATTCCATATTGGGTCTCAGCCCATTTTAGTTCCACCTGGATCCGACCCATTTAAAAGTAGCATATATCATAATCGGTATTTTAAGAGTAAAAAGTCTACATGGACAAACTTTTTTGCCAGAATTTTGGACTACACTTATGATATCCCTTGAATACCCTGGATATTCAAGGGATATGGATATTCAAAGGATATCATAGGGGTTGTCCAAAATTCTGACAAAAAAGTTTGTGCATGTAGAACTACCGTTTTAAGAGCCCCATGTACGTGCTTACGGGATCGATCTTACCACAAACCAATAGGGATCTAGATACACCGTGGCCCCACTCCGGATTTGATCCTGTGCCGTGCTCTTGTTTTTCTATTGTATTTGGTTAACTTTGGGAGATTTCTGCATTATTTTGTAGCATCTCGAAGAATATTATCATCGTTTTCCGACCCAATCCACCAAATTAATAGAATTTGAGTTGAATCGATCAACAATCTGTGAGTCAATCTACACGATTTCCATACAGTTCGTAATTCTAATTGATTCAATTTTTATTCTAGTCTAGTACACTATAACTTACAGAATCTAATTAAGGCAATCATGCGGACTAACCCAAATCAATTTTCTATAGACACTATACACACGTGCCCTAAATGGTTTCATTGATGTAGTATGGGTAAATAATCTGATTGCTCAGCATGGATTGCCTATGACAATTTCAGAAATGACATTAAAACTGTCATTCCCTCTTCGAGCGAGTACCCAATTTGCTGAAACAAAATATGGTGTGTGTGTGTGTGTATAAACGAGCAAAAAAGTGAAAAAGTGAAAAACTGAGGAATTTAAAGAACTAAAAACAGAAAGAGACTAACTTGATGCAGAGAGATAAAGATCAAGGAAACACTGCAAAAGAAAACATAAAAAAATGAAGCATTATGTTTTTCCATATTTTTTCCATATGTTCACCACGCCAAAAGTACAATTTTACAATGTTTCTATGCTTTGTTCCATTTTTTTTTAAGAAAAAAAGGAAAAAGTGCTTATTTGACACAACCCGAGCCCGAGATTATGATTAATTCGATTTAATCCTGAGTCGCGTCCATAATTACTTCCGTGAATTCTGAATTAACTGAAGTTAAAATGAAAAACTTGTACATTAAAGTCCTCTTAATTAACACTTTTGAAGGTATAAACAATATTAATAACCTTGATATAATCAATATGCACTTTTTCCATAAATTCAGAAATTAAATATGAAAATTTACAATTTCGGTTAACTGTTCAGTCACCTGTCGGTTAACTGAACAATACAACTCGACTAACCGAATTTACCTCGGTTACTTACGGTCAACTTTCTAGAAGCTAACATTTTATTCCTAAATTCCTGTTTCTAACTTTGGTCAACCTCTCGGTTAACCGGACTTCCTCAGTTGCCCTCGGTTCACATTCCAAAAACCTTCAAATTTCTGGAACTTAACACCATACTCGGTCACCTTTTCGGTCGACCGAACATAAGTTCGGTCACTTGTCGGTTCACAAACCAGAGGCTTGTTTTTCACTCAAATTCTACAGAGTGAATTCGGTTACCAGTTCGGTCACTTGTCGGTTAACCGAACTGCCCAAAAAATTCTTCAGAATTCTGAAACGAATTCCAACTTTGAATTCCAAGAGTTCATTAACACTTCTATAATCTCAAACTCATTCACAACCTGCATAAAACACACTTTGGAACCTCCTATTCCCTTCTCATACATCATTTCTATATCCAATCTTCTTCACCAATCAATCAGTCACATATACAAATCAAGTTTAAGAATAGGGCTGAAACCATAATTATAACAAAACTCAAGAAAACATAATAACTGTTTATACTTGTCTTAATTTGAGTTTAACACCAAAAACCCCATTTTCTCTTCAGTTTAATTTGACTCAATTCATTTTCAATTGAAACCCTAACACCACCAAATCAACTAAACAATAATTTAATGAGCTATTGAGATGTGAAATGGTCTAAACAACCTAATTAAAAAGTAAAACCACTCTCAATCACTTTCAATACTTACTTGTAGCTCAACAAAGAGAAAATCACAGTTTTTCCTTAACTCTATCTCCAAAGAAGAAGATGATGGAGAAGATGAAGTTCTAAACTTCCTTTTTCTAAATCACTTGTAAATTGCTCCCAACATAGACAATTGATGAAGAAGAAATGAAGAAAAAAAACCTAGACTGAACTCCTTGCTGCTGGAACATTCCTATGAATGTCATTTCGGTTCCTTTAGAATCTTATACAATGTACTTTTGCAACTTAACCCCCTTCATTTACCTTATTTCTATTTTAAGTCAAATCAAGACTCATTTAATTCATTTGAGGTCAAATGATTTCGAAAACATTATGAAAGTTAACGTCCTCGTCGAGATACACATGGTGGTACCAAGTTTTACCATATCCGATGAAATACGCAAAAATCTGTATTTACGGAAAAGTCCATAATTTTACCAATTTGAGTCTAAAATCAACTCCATCAATTCAGTCTCTTCTAAATCCGTTTCATTAAACTCAATTCATTCACTTTAGACTAATTCAATTCATTTTGTTCATTAATCATCATTAACTTAATTAATCCATACTAATCCCAATTAATTAGTGTTAATCTTGATTAGTTCAGGACGGCGGTACTGTAACATTATTCTAAACCATCCTCTTCAGTTTTTTAACAATCAGAGTTTGGTTGGCCTTCAATATTGTACTCAATGGTGAGAACATGAAGTAACTGTGTCAATCTAACATGTTGATTGTCTGTCACTGATCTTGGCCTTTGAAGACTGGCAATTCAACTGTTACCAGCAACTAGTGAATCATCGAAAGAGAGGTGTTGGGTGGATTTGGTTTTGGTGTCCTCCTTATGAATTTTTTTTTCGGTATCCTAGCTTAGGGGGGCTGGCCCCCTAGCCCTCTGGCAAGGGAACCCTCGGGTAAGGAGAGTAAACCTCGGGTGAGGTGGGGGAACCCTTGAGCGAGGAAAGATGTCTTTCTTATGATTTGTGTTCTCCTTGGAAAGTATTACCGGCTGAATTCAAAACTATTGTTAAAATGTTCGATAGAAACTTGGAAACGCTTTATTGCTAACTTTCATTTTGTGACTTATATACGTGCTAACATGTGGCAGTTGGTTGATGACATATGACCTCTAGTGCTTGCTTCGTTGTTATTGATATGTTTCCAAAACGACTATTTCTAGTACATCCTTAATGAAGTTATTGTTATTCATGTATATATTCGTTTTCTTGATTTTCTCTCTGGATGGTTATTTATTATTATGTGTTTTGATCTATCGGGATGTTTTTGAGCAGTCATTTTAGATGCTCCTTTGTTGGGATGACACCAGAAGTATTCATGTTGATGCATCAACCATATGGTTATGTATTTACATCTGCATTTTCATGGTTTATATGTGCTTCTTATTAACAATCCATCTACTAGGCTTTGGTGATCCTGCCTCAGGTACACTTACTGTCTTTTGTTAGTTGTTTGTTTGCAGATTGACAAGGAGCGAGCTGGGATACTTGTTGGGACAGGCATGGGCGGTCTTAAAGTTTTCTCTGATGGTGCTCAGTCTCTTATCGAGAAAGGTTACAGGAAAATAAGTCCATTTTTCATCCCTTATATCATACCAAACATGGGTTCTGCTTTGCTTGGAATTGACCTTGGTTTCATGGGACCAAACTACTCAATTTCAACTGCTTGTGCTACGTCAAATTATTGCATTTATGCTGCTGCAAATCATATCCGACAAGGTGATGCCGACCTAATGGTTGCTGGTGGAACTGAGGCTCCAATTATTCCAATTGGCTTAGGGGGCTTTGTAGCGTGTAGAGCTTTGTCAACAAGAAATGATGATCCCCAGACAGCTTCAAGGCCATGGGACAAAGACCGAGATGGTTTTGTTATGGGCGAGGGAGCTGGAATATTGGTAAGATCTGCTTTCATGTTCAAGATTATGCATGATTTAATAAATCAGCTAAATAGAAGTCCACCTAGTCAACTAGCTCTCCATCAGGCTCCGAAACATCATTTAAAACTTGCAAATAGAAATTGAATTTATATGTTTCAGAAAATGAAAAATCAAAAAACAAGGAAAATTAACTAAAAAAAGGGGATGGGACGAATGAGTTCATTGTTAACGAGTTATTTTAAAGAAACACTGCACTTAGGGCCTGAGTGTAGAAATGTGCCTAGTATGAAAAACTTACTGTAGGTGCCTAAAAATATACGGACTTGGAATAATGGATTAGGATGAGTTTAGAATTCCTGGATGAAGATGGCGTGCTTGAAACTTGAAAGGGAAGGAGAGGAAAGCAGTCAAAGACCCTGGCTGCAGTCAGCGCAAGGCTCTCCGATACATAAGTCAGTTCTGTAACTAAGTAAAGGATGGAAAAAAAGTAAAAATGATTTTGAATGCACGTGTTGTATGTACCTGTTATGAAGTGAGCTTCTCTATTTATAGGAGAAGAATATTGGCTTTGGATGGTGAGCCCCATGATTTGATCTGGTACTTGAGAGGCACAGTCCCATCAGCTCACCTTTCATTAAATGGCAGTCCTATCGGGCCATACCCTGTTGACTTCTTGGCATGGTCCCATCGGACTTTGCCTGGTAACTTACCTTGATGTGGACGTAGCCGCTGGATGTCATTCTGTCAGGGATCATAGGCGGCAAGGATGTCTTCTTAGCCCCACTTGCGCATGTCCTTGTCTTATCACACGTCCTGTGACGTGGTTGAGTATCCATAGAAGTATTGTTGTCAGTGTTTGTTTCGACTAGCGTTCTGGTACTACTGCCGAGATGCGTGACCGAGGCCAAGACACGGTGCCAAGGTCAGGAATGACCGAGGTCGGGAATAAGCTTGGTCTCGGTTGGCACTCTAGCATTGTTGCCGAGGTGCGCATGGCAGAGATTGAGACATGCTTAGCTAGTACTATTACCGAAGCTAATGTAATCTCGGTATCTTGGGAATATCCCCACACACTTACAAAACCTGTAATACCTTTGTTTCACTTAAGTTTCTCTAGGGGCACTTTAAAGATCTTGGTAGGAGGAACCATCAAATTCTGAAAGTGGAGAATTTTCATGTTTTCCTTGTGGGAGACTGAAACCCAAAATAGGAGAGTTAACGCCGTTCCCTTGTGTTTTTTCTTTGACATTTCCACCAAATCTCTCCTTGGAGTCTTAAGGCCCAAGTGATGGGGACGCAACATGGCATCTTGAGAAAAGGCATAAAGGGAGTTTTCATAAAGGGGATTTTCACCTAATTGCGTAGAGTCCAAGTGATGGAGACTCAGCTTGCCGTATTCAGTGAAAGCATAAACGGAGTTTTTATTATGGGGATTTTCACCTAAGCGCAGATCGCATACTGTTCATTGCAGTCTAGCTTGTGGGGCCTATCTAAATGCATGCTACACCATGCTCTTCTTGGTAGTTACTCTGAGGAACTCCTAGGTGCAACTCATGGGTGTATCAACAAGCAAAAGAAGCTCAAAATGCAATTCACAAGACCTAAACTGCCTCATTAGAGATGTTGAAGTTCCAAATGGCCCTCTAGTTTTGAGACTGCCTCATTAGAGATGTTGAAGTTCCAAATGGCCCTCTAGTTTTGAGAGAGAGAGAGAGAGAGAGAGAGAGAGAGAGAGAGAGAACTAGTAGATTTTGTTTAATGAGGGGTTCATTTGCAATCTGATTGAATGGAATTGACTCATTTGAACTTTTACTTTTGAGTTGGTTCTAAAAGTTTTCAAAATCTGAGATTTGCAGGTTCTTCTCATTGTGTATGCTTGCATCATCACACTTTCTTTTTTAGATGAACATGATCAATTTAAGTTCTATATTCTTTGGGGACCATCGTTCCAGTTGATGGCAGTAAGAATGGCAGAAGCTAATATTACTTTTAAAGTGAAGAGATATTTTCAGTTGTGGTTTGATGGATATGATAATTGTAGGCTATGATACCTTGATCCTGCAGTGTACTCACAGGAACTTCTTCATAGTTCTAAACGGAAATGGGATCTATATTGCATTAAAAGAAATTTAAATTTTCAATTATATTTCTAAGAACTAATACAAAATTATTAGAGAATATTTTTGTGGTAATAAAAGCTAAATTATTCAATATTGGTAGTTTCCCTGTATCCTGAGTTGGGGGTGTAGTTTGCATGCGAAATCAAACCCATAGTTGACATCCCCAGTTCACAATATGTTTTGAGTTTTCTTTTAGCTTGTTGATTTTATTAAAAATGTTTCACTTCTGTTGAATGGGAGAATTCACATTTTGCTTGAAATTCAGATTTAAAATGCAACTTTGTATCAGTATAATTGGAAAAATATTCGATCACTGGAGCAAAATTTCCTTCATTCATGTGGTTTAGATTTTCTTAGGTTTTGCATAGTGCTACAAGTTCCTTGCACACAAGCACAAATAAGGGAGGTGCACAGTTTATGTGACACTTTTATTTTAAAATTAGTAATTAGCTATTTCAAATTTATCACATGGTACTTTGGAAAAATGGAATTGCTCATCTAAAAGGCTCTACCACGTGTGTTTTTCTTGGCTGTAAATCCTACTTCCATGCAGTTGAGGCCATTCATCTGGAGGATTTCTTGATTTATTGCTCCATGAGGTGCTAGACCTCGCATGAACTTCACCTTGACTTTAAAATGGACTAGTCAATTAGAGATGTGAATGTTAATCTATTCAGTTTAATGGTCTTCTAGTGCGCACGCACATGTTTTCCTTCTCCAATGCTTCAGTTTGGTATTTTATGATTTTCAGCACTACATTTCTGAAGATTGAGCATTTTGCTGTTTAATTTATTGATTCTATGATTCTCATAGGTATTGGAGAGCTTGGAACATGCAATGAAACGTGATGCACCAATTCTTGCTGAGTATTTAGGAGGTGCAGTTAACTGTGATGCTCATCATATGACAGATCCTCGAGCTGATGGGCTTGGGGTTTCAACATGCATTGAAAGCAGTCTTGAAGATGCCGGTGTGGCAGCGGAAGAGGTATTTTTCTTTGGTGTATTACAAGCCAATTTGCTTGTTGCTAGAACTACTAAGTTTTTGGGAGACTGCATATTTTTCATTGACTATCCATTTGCCGATAATTCTTATATCATGGAATACTTGTACTTCACTGAGGTTATGATGCCCTGGAGTTCTACATCAACTATAAAGAGGAAAGTGAATGAGATTATTTATAGAGCTTACACCCTTATCTTATATGAGGCCTTTAGAAAGTGATATTGTCCGCTTTGGCCCACTGAACTCCTCAAATATTTTCCGCTTTGGCCCACGGGCCTCACGATTTTGTTTCTAATAGGCCTCAACCCATCAAAGGGTCTTTTGGGCCAAAGCGGACAATATCATGCATGCGTGTAGGGTGAAGCGTTACAGAGGTGCTCGAAGTTTCTTGATCCAGACTAATCATCGAGTGCTTCATTTTCTGTTAGTAAGCTATCAGGGTGAAATGAGATGGTCTTCTAATCTTCTTTTTTTTTTTTTTTATAGTGTAACCCAAATGATTTTGTTATTTGCAGGTTAACTATATAAATGCACACGCGACTTCAACACCTACAGGTGACCTGGCTGAGATAAAGGCTATAAAAAATGTATTTAGGAACACTTCTGAGATCAAAATCAATGCAACCAAGGTAATCTTCTATTCCACATGTTGTGACTGTTTCCTAGATGACATAGGCCTAAGAGTAGCTTGGTTGTTGACTCGTATCTCTTTCCAGTCTATGATTGGGCATTGCCTTGGAGCGTCTGGGGGGCTAGAAGCCATTGCCACAGTGAAAGCGATTACAACTGGTTGGCTTCATCCAACTATAAACCAATTTGTAAGCATAGAACCTCCTTTTTTATTTTCATCTTATTTTGAGAACACCAGTGATCCCATACATGGAAATGCAAAACATCTTTGTTTATAATTGAAAAAATATTTGAAAGGTTTTTGTTGTATTCCTTTCGGTGAAAGTAGGATCAATTTGGATGCTCGCAAAACCGGTTTGAATACTTTCGAAAAAATGGATGATTATCAACCGTGCCTATAATACCTGGATGCTTGAATGGCATAGGCCCAGGGTGATGGTATCTACAGGATTTCATTATGGAAAGGAATATAAAATGGCAGAAAGGATTCTATTGCTCTCAAAAATAAATAGTACATTTTGTATGATATCAAGTCTTGTTAACATATATGTTTGTGCTTATATCATATAATATGTCCCTACTATTTCGTAAATAAAATTTCAAAAATATAATATGAGTCGAATGACATGAACAAATTCAGTCTTTTATCTAACAACCGTGTTTAAACATTGTTTTCCACTCTAATATTTGCAGTTATATTTATATCTAGATTCATATGATTGGATTGACACCCAAGGCATGTTTGTGTTAAAAAAAAAAAAATAGAAAAAAGAAAAAAACGTAAACTAAAGTTTCATGTTTTTTAATCCATCCCAGAGAATTTTCTTTTCTTCCACAAATTCCAATACGCAATAGCCGAAATATTCACTCACTCATTTCAACTTTGGATGTGTACTCTTGCCAATATTCTATTACAGAATCCAGAGCCTTCTGTTGACTTTGATACGGTGGCAAAGAAAAGAAGCAGCATGAAGTTAATGTTGGTAAGATACAGAACATATTGGTTTTGTTTAGTTATGAATGAAAATAAGAACCATCATAATTTTTGTACCTTCATTTGCAGCCATTTCAAACTCTTTTGGATTCGGTGGACACAACTCAGTGTTGGTGTTTTCGGCATTCAAGCCTTGACCTCAATAGCAGTCCATACTGTGAGCAGCCAATTTGACTTGGGTGGATGTTTTAAGTTTTTCATTCTTATTATTGTTCTCCTTTGTGGCCCTAATGTTCTGATTCATCGGCCAAGAGAAATCTATTCTATCAGGTTTACCGGAATGTAATATGCAGAAGTGCTTTTGTTGCATACAGATTACATCAGAAGCTATTTTCATCATGTACTGGGGTTCCTTCCATTAGTTAGTTCAAAATCTACTGGAAGTTCTGACTTCAAGTAGTGTACCACTGATCTAAAGTATGTAAAAAAAAATCCAAACCCAGGGCCGGGTCAACCATTGTTGCCACAAAAAACCGGCGGAAACCAGGTGGGAGTTGTATTCTATTGAACTATCCATCTGCCCAAATTGGCAAAAATCAAAATTTCAATATGTGGGATCTTACACCCCATTGAGCTATCATTTATCCCAAAATCAATTGGCGACCACAAACAATCTATCTGCATTTTGCAGGCGGGCCAGTTTGATGATTGGGTCGGGTTGGGTTGGCCCGACCTGCGTAATTTGTATATACTTTTAAAAATGCCAGTTTGATGATTGGGTCGGGTCAACCCAACCCGCGTAATTTGTATATACTTTTAAAAATAATTAAAATGTGCATGGGTGAACTTGATCTCATAACCAGGATGTAAAAAATAAACATAACCACTAAACAAACTAACTTTTATATATTAATATTTATTCAAATAATGTTAAAACTAGTTAGATGAGGATAAACTACTAGTTAGATTAGGATGAGAACCTAACCACTTTAGATGATGATGAGAAGCTAACACATTTTTTATCCAACTTCTCACTCTTTCATTCAAACAACCAGAAATATAAAAAAACCATATCATGTCCTTTTTTTTTCCTCATTTTTCAGCCAAATTGAAATGCCATGGTTAAGGATATTTCAATTGAGATGCCAAACTCAATTTCTATTTTTTGGTTTAATTATCATACTTTAAACGAGAACTTAGCGCAGTTAAATATTTCTACCTTTATCAACAATCATTTCAAATCTTCCAAATGACCCACCATAAAACCACAACCTTGGACTTCATTCTATTTAAATTTGCATCAATTTCTTTATTTTTTTAGTTATGGGTTTTTAGTCTTAGTCAATAATTCTCATTATCTTTATCATGGTTACATATTTTTTACTTCTTTTTCCTAATATTCATATCAATATAAATATATGGATTCATGTGATGTGATCGAGAGTGGAGTTATAGGTACATGTAATGAGATTATATTGAACATAAATGACTGAATTATGAACATATTCCTGTGTTTAATTGTGAGCTTTCCAACCTATAAAGAATCTCAACTTCTCAAATGCTCAAGGGTTCTTGAACAAGGATGAATCCAGGTAGGGAATTTCATTTGAGATTCTCAAATATCTCTCAAGACAACAAAATTAGTGAAGGCAAGGGGGTAAATTTAGTGAAGGTAAGTGTGTCACACCAAAACATTCCCCTTATTACTTCTCCCCAAAAACACATTGCCCCTCATTATTAGTGTGACAAATTCATACTAAAGTTCTACCTTATCAAGTTATGTAAGTGTTTTTTTATTAGAAAATGCTTAGGGTTGTTGGTTGGCTGGGAATTAGATTTTTATAAATTAAAAAAATATATAAAAAAATAATTTTTTTGACGGGCCAGGCGGGCCGTGCCTAGCGGGTCGTGTCAGGCAGGCCTGGTGGGCCGTGCCAAATGGGCCAGCGGGCCAGCAGGGTTTGGCCCAACACGACCCGGGTCACTGGCCGTGCTGGGCCAGACCGACACAGTCCATTTGACATCTCTAGATCTAGCTATTTGGTTGTCCATAAGTTCCCAGAACTGCATCAGTTGGAACGATTCAGATTCGAGAAAAGAGTCATGGACGCCATTGGCCCATAGAGTGATTCAGAAATTTGAAAACTGCTTCATTTCAAGAGATCATAACATACAACCCATAGTGGACTTTTATCTGATTTGACATAAAATTCAGTTTTGCAGATTCACCTTATTGGATGTGAAAATCCTCAGCTGAAAGTGGAAAGGGCATAAAATCTTCAAATCTGAGAATTCCTCGTCTGTAGGATTCCGCATATATTCAAATCCTCAGTGAGGAAAGCCCATTCCTCTCCAGTTATCAAATGTGACGTAAGAGTTGTGAATATGATGGGACCCAAGAGTGCGTCTGACCATAAACTAAAATCATATGCTAGGCAGCTAATATCATCCAGGTTGACAAAACTATGAAAAATGCTAATGGTTTGGAGGTGTTGTCCGGTGGCATATTTGCACGTAAAATGATTTGATGAATTAGTCGTGTATAAATAATACCTAGCCATTCAATAGAAGTAAATAATTCTGTACCGTTTATTGATTCTATAGACATTGCCCCGCACAACTACCCTTAAATTTGACATTTGCTCATGAGTGGTCGAAGTTTAATTATTTCCCACATAATTGTTCTTGCGATATTTTAGGACCATGCGATATTGCATATATCGTACCGTGCGATATCTAGGGATGTAAATGGGTCCCCGATTCTCTGATTACCCTGAGATTCTGATATGTTAAAAACCAGGTTTGGATCCTTATTTAGGTCCCGCTAAGTAAATGGGTTCGGGTCTGTTTTTGGATCCGCGATCTAAATGGGTCCAGTTCTGATTCCACATTGGCTCGAACCCGGGACCCGACACATTACCTTAATTTTCGAGAATCTCTCCTTAAAATTAGATTTATATATATATATTTTCCTCCGTACCATTCTCTACCTAGACCCGGATCCAGACCCAGACCCAGACCCCCCTCATATATGGTTCTAATGCCAGGTTCAATTCCACCTTTTATTTAACGGTTCCAGGTCCGGAACCAAGAAATTGGCCCCAAGACGGGTCCGGGTTCACTTTCTCATAAACAGTTTTGGGTCTGAATCCATAGTGGATATAGACCAGAACCGACCCATTTACATCCCTAGCGATATCCTAAGGCTGTGCAATATTACACCGTTAACCAAAAATATTTAAACTTCAAATTTAAATAAAGGTTTCATCAGGCCAAGTGTATCACCATGGGGAGCTCCAGTACTGTTTGTTAAGAAGAAGGACGGGACTATGAGGATGTGCATCGATTACCGACAATTGAACCAAGTGACAGTCAAGAACAAGTACCCACTTCCGAGAATAGATGAGTTGTTTGATCAGCTACAGGAGCACAGTACTTTTCGAAGATTGATCTACGTTCGGGATACCATCAGTTACGTGTCAGAGGGGAAGATATTCCTAAGACAGCATTTTGGACTAGATATGGCCACTTTGAGTTTCTAGTAATGCCATTTGGTTTGACAAATGCACCGGTAGTGTTCATGGCTCTAATGAATAAGATATTTACTCCTTACCTCGATCAGTTCGTAGTTGTATTCATTGATGATGTGTTGGTTTATTCCAAGTCCAAGGAGGAACACAAGCATCAGTTGAGGACTTCGTTGCAGCTCCTGAGAGATAGTCAGTTGTATGCCAAGCTGAGTAAATGTGAGTTCTGGTTAGAACAAGTGTCATTTCTAGGCCATGTGAATTCCAAGGAAGGATTGGCAGTGGATTCCAAGAAGATAGAAGCAGTTGTCAATTAGAGTAGTCCACAAAATGCAGCAGAGACTCGAAGTTTCCTAGGACTTGCAGGCTATTACAGAAGATTCGTGAAAGGATTCTCTACTATTGCAACTCCTCTTACTAAGTTGATTAGAAAGAACATTCCTTTTGTTTGGACCGAGGAGTGTGAGAAAAGCTTCCAAGAATTAAAGACCAGACTGACCACAGCACCCATTCTTGCTTTACCATCTGGCAGTGGAGGATTTGTTGTTTACACAGACGCATCAAGAGTTGGTTTGGGTTGTGTTCCAATGCAAAACGACAAGGTTCGAGGCAGTTGAAAGAACATGAGAAGAAGTACGCCACCCATGATTTAGAGCTTGCAGCCATTGTACTTGCACTCAAGATGTGGATACATTACTTATATGGCGAGAAGTTCGAGGTACACTCAGATCACAAGAGTTTACAATATCTATTTACACAGAATGAGTTGAACAATAGACAACGGAGATGGATGGAGTACATCAAAGATTACGATTTTCCTATCAAGTACCACCCTGGAAGAATCAATGTGGTAGCAGATGCTCTAAGCAGGAAGTCAGCGTTCAGTGGGTGTATAGTGCCAGAATGGAGATGGATGGAATAGTTTAGAGATTTAGATGTTGAAGTTTGGCCTATCAGCGAGAAGGTGATGATTGCTAGCATTGCAGCATGGGAACCAGAGTTAATGAACAGAATCAAAGAATGTCAGAAGGATGACCCAGGATTACAACGTATCATTGAGCACATAGATGACAGGCCTGAGTTCAGATTGATTGAGGGAGTGTCGTATTGCAAAGACCGGTTGTGCGTGCCAGATGTACGGGACATAAAGACAGAGCTAATGACAGATGCACACCATACAAGATATTCTATTCATCCGGGCAGCACTAAGATGCATCAGAATTTGAAGAACCACTATTGGTGGATGAGTATGAAGAAAGAGATTGCAGAGTTCGTCTCCAAGTGTTACACGTATCAGGTGATCAAGACCGAACATAAGAAACCTCCTGGTTTACTTCATCAGCTAGATATTCCCCAGTGGAAATGGGAGCACATCACTATGGACTTCGTGTTAGGACTGCCACATACCAGGAAAGGGAATGATGCTATATGGGTGATCGTGGACCGATTGACCAAGTCAGCCCATTTCATACCATTCAAGACCGGTCAGTTTATGAATAAGATGGCCAAGTTGTACAATGATGAGATCGTCAGATTGCATGGAGTGCCTAAGTCTATAGTATCCGATCGAGACACCAAGTTTGTCTCTCGTTTTTGGACTACACTTCAGTCATCCATGGGTACACAGTTGAGATTCAGCACAGCTTACCACCCTCAGACGGACGGACAGTCAGAGCGCACTATTCAGACTCTAGAGGATATGCTCCGGGCATGTGTGCTGGATTTCAAGAAATATTGGGATGAGAGTTTGCCCCTCTGTGAGTTCTCTTACAACAACAGTTATCATTCTAGCATTGGCATGGCACCGTTCGAGGCTTTGTATGGACGCAAATGCAGGGACTCCGGTGTGTTGGGAAGAGGTAGGAGTACGAAGTTTCCATGGACCATCTGTGGTTGGTGACTCCAGGGAGAAAGTCAAGGTTGTTCAGATGCGTTTGAAGGAATCCTGTGACCGTCAGAAGAGCTATGCAGATAAGAGACGAAGACCATTAGAGTTTCAGGTTGGTGATAAGGTGTTCCTCAAAGTTTCTCCAATGCGTGGTGTTGTTAGATTCGGCCAGAAAGGGAAGCTTTCCAAGAGATATGTGGGGCCGTTTGAGATTCGCACCCGGATTGGCGACGTTGCTTATCGTCTTGCCTTGCCGCCAGAGTTGTCAGGTGTGCACAATGTGTTCCATGTGTCGATGTTGCGCAAGTACATTCCAGATCCCACCCATGTGTTGCCACACGAGCCACTGCAGATTCAGTCCGATGCATCTTATGTGGAACAGCCAGCGCGGATTATCGACACTAAGGAGATAGTTCTGCGGACGAAGACCATTCCATGGGTCAAAGTTCAGTGGGAGCACCACCGTCCAGAGGAGGCCACGTGGGAACTTAGGGACCAGATCAGGAAAGCCTATCCTCATCTTCTTCCTGAGGAGGTATTTTAGGCATTTGGAGGACCAAATGTTCTTTTTAGAGGGAAGGGATGTAATGTCCCCGACCTTAATAGGGTGATTAATTTCTTAATATTGGCTATTAGCCTAATTAATTGTGATTTTTACTAATTAGGTTAGTTTAGTGGCTAAGCGAGTTTCTTTTATCATTAGAAAGTGGTTGCGAAGTTTAGTTTGATTCCGAGGGCGATTAGTCTTAATTGGGGGTTAGGTTGTGATTAATAGAAAATTGGGTATTTTCCCGAAAAATTCTGCTTTCGCCGAATTTGGGCTCGTTAGAAAGATCTCATTGCGTTCGTCATTTTTCTATCTTGACTCGTCACGATTTGACGCTCCGAAGCCCCTCAATTAAGCACATTTTTCTCATTTCACTAAAAAGGGGCATTTTAGACTTTTCCTCCTTCATCTTCATTTTTAAATAAACTCAAACCCATTCCAGCAACTTATCATTCGTTTCTTCCTCCCTTTCACTCAACAACTTCTGTAGCTCTCTCTCTTCTTCCTCCTTCACTCTCTCTCCTCTTGCATGTGGGTTCTAAAGGCCATCTCAAGGACAACCAAGCTCACCAATCTCTTCATCTCCTCTTCCCCTATCTTTTGATCAAAAAATTGGTAAGTTTCCTCTTCTCCATCTCTTCCAATTTCTCTTCTTCTTGCTGTTAATGGGCCGCATGTTAGTAAATTCTATTCTTCTCCTTCCTTTGTGCTCTTTGGGTGTAGGAGAAGACTTTGGGAAAACTAGTTTGGCTAGGGTGTGGGTGGAGAGCTCTCCTCCTCAATTTCTCTCTCTCTAATTTCCATTTCTTTGGTGAAGGCAAGTAGATTTGCTTTATATATTGAGCATGCATGTATTATTATTGTTTCTTGTTAAGTCATTGCTTAGATTTTCCCTAAATTCCAAGCTTGTCATGGATAATTGGATTACATATGCTAAACTTGGATAAATGGGTTGAATGGACTTTACTTGTATATGGTTTGATGAATGAAATGGAATGTGGTTTGAGAGAGAGAGCATGGAGGCTCTTCTCATGCAGGTACATGCCTTGGAAAGGCTTAAGAAGGAAGGGAATGGACCCTAGGTGAATGGGTTTGAAAATACCTTGAAACAGGCTAAATCTGCTTCAGTTCGGGCTCAGGCAGCAAGCAGGCTCGCTCTAGCGGGCTTAATCCTCGCTATAGCAAGACTGTATTCTGCAGACAGCAACGTCCACTTCGAACGGGCATAACTTTTGACCCGTTCGTCGGAATTTGGAGTTCTTTATACCGTTGGAAAGCTCTCGAGACGTAGAATCCAATGATATAATAATCTTAATCATCAGAGATTGGAAAAGGAAATAGGTATTGGATTAATAAGCCAAGCCCTCATCTCTTTTGGAAAGGGATTGTAAACCTAGTTTGGACCCTAGGTTGGAACCTATTGACCCTATCCTTGCATGACCAATTGGGGAAAATGAAAATGGAGCATGTTTGGCTTGGTGTGCTTCGTTGGTTATCCGGGACTTCCGTGTATGGTTGTAACTTGGCTGAATGCATACGGAACTTAGTCAATTGGTGCCCAATAACTTCTGTACACCATGGGCTCACCACACTATGGCATCGTTGACTCTTTCTCCGTAAGCACTCCGTTGGGAATAGTGCGGTACACGATGGACAACTCTTGACCTAGGATTGGCTTGTTCTTCACTCTTGACTCTTGAATCATGTATCCGTAGCTCGTCGTACCTTATACACTCTAATCTTGTATACTTGTATAACTTGTAGTTTAACTTATAGAATTAGGATGTGACTGGACTTAGAGTGTATCTTTAGGCACCTTTGTCTTGTATTGATGAACACGTGTGGATAGACTTGAAAAGTGGACTACTCATGGAACTTGACTTGTATCTTGGCTTGACTTGGAGTTGCCCTCGACTTGTTATGTTATTCTTGGAAATCTATCCACGTGTATTTGTCTTGGAACTTGGGTCATGTACAAACCATCATCATCATCTTGCATTCATGACCAGCTGCAGACTGATGATTATAAAGTGGGCCTGATACCAGACACTAGGGTGGGCAGTCGGCTTTGGACGGCGTCCATGGCGCGAATAGTTGGGAGCGGGCTCAGACCATGCTGCTATTCCTAGGACCGGGAGCTAGGATCCCCCTAGAGCCAGACTTTGGGTATTCGTAGTCGGCTCGGACGTCACTTATACCCCCGTGAGATGGCTAGGACATCCTCGGAGTCTCCTCTTGCTTGACATTGCATTTCATGGATGGTTATTCTTGTAATATTGCTAAGATTTATCTTATCACTTGATTCTTGTAACTACTCATGCTTTATGCCTAGCTTGTACCTTGTTATCTTTTAATCATGTACTTGTCTTTATTCTCTTTTGAAACATGTTATGAATAATGTATATTGCTTATCTTCTTGCCAACATATTGTTGATCCTTTATTCTATGGTGTGCAGAGGACACCTACTACTATTACGCCGACTCGGATGCCGAGGCATTCCCAGAGGATCCTCAACCGAGGGAGGAGGACGAGGTACGAGAGTGGGGTGCCGATGACGTAGCATAGCGTCATCCCTCCCGGCACTAGTGCGCGTTACACGGGGATATCTATTGTCGTGCCACCTCTTTTCATCTTTTGGTTTAGATCTTTTGGACTTGTCTATCTTAGTACTGTATATCTTTTGTACCAGGACCTAGGTTTTTGGGATGGTCCTGATGTTTATAAACTTTATATGTTTTATCTTTTGAAACTTGAATATATATAATGGAATGAAATTCATACTTGCTTTGATATTCCTACAGATTTAATGTTGTGATTACCGGACAAGTCCCGTTGATTATTTGTTAATGAGGCTCAACTATACAATCCTCACAGCGAACTTCGATCCTTGGGCATTAAGGGCAAAATTTTTGTAATTAGCCCTAAAATTCACAACCTGGATCCGGTTTGTTCTCTAATCGGGTTCGGGGCCGTGACATCTCACATGTGACAAAAAAATCTGCGGCTGGGCTGGATGTAATAATAAACGTTTGTATAGTTTGTGTATATCTATCTATATTACTAAAGGGATGTATACACTTCATGAGACTTCTTGGAGGAGGACACGTGGCATGTCTTCGAAAGGGACACGTGGCAGCAGCCAGCCTATAATAGTATTTTGGTAGAAAATAGAAATTGCTTGATTAGAATTTGAATTATCCTAAAATCTCTTAATGATATCCCTATTATCAATAATAATTATCCTAAAATCTCTCAACGAGATCCCTATTACCAACCATAATTATCCTAAAACCTCTCCATAATTAGGGTCCCACTTAAAAATATTTAGTCAATTTTTTAGGTCTACGATCATTTGATCCTTTGATCTTTTTAAATCAATTCATGGGTCTCATCCCGCATAATATGATTTTATGGATGGTTAGAATAGAGATGGTGGACCCCATTCATCTGGGGGGTTCCACTTAAATAGGTTATGTTTGGTCAATTTGTGAGGTCTATGATCATTTGATCATTTGATCTTTATCAAGCAATTCATGGGTCCATCCCGCATCATATTATTTCATGGATGGTTAGAATATAGATGGTGGACCCCATTCATCTTGGGGGTCCCACTTAAATAGGTTAGGTTTGGTCAATTTGAGAGGCCTATGATCATTTAGTCATTTGATCTTTATCAATCAATTCATGGGCCCCGACCCGCATCATTTGATTTTATTGACCGTTAGAATAAAGATGGTGGACCCCATTCATCTGTGCCCCACTTAAAAATATTTGGTCAATTTGTTAGGTCTACGATCATTTGATCCTTTAATCTTTTTAAATCAATTCATGGGTCTCATCCCGCATAATATGGTTTTTTGGGCGGTTAGAATAGAGATGGTGGACCCCATTCATCTGGGGTTCCACTTAAATAGGTTATGTTTGGTCAATTTGTGAGGTCTATGATTATTTGATCCATTGATCTTTATCAAGCAATTCATGGGTCCATCCCGCATCATATTGTTTCATGGATGGTTACAAAAATATAGATGGTGGACCCCATTCATCTTGGGGGTCCCACTAAATAGGTTAGGTTTGGTCAATTTGAGAGGTCTATGATCATTTGGTCATTTGATCTTTATCAATCAATTCATGGGTCCGAGCCCGCATCATTTAATTTTATGGACGGTTAGAATAAAGACGGTGGACCCCATTCATCTGGATCCCACTTAAAAATATTTGGTCAATTTGTTAGGTCTACGATCATTTGATCCTTTGATCTTTCTTAATCAATTCATGGGTCCCATCCCGCATAATATGGTTTTATGAACGGTTAGAATAGAGATGGTGGACCCCACACATAAAGACACCTGGCACAATGTCAAGCTTTTTGCAATGCCATTTTCGGAGTCACCCTTGTCCCTAAAATTCCTATAATTATACCTATTACACACTCAAAAGACCTAAAATCTCTCCATGGTCCCTAAAATTCCTATAATTATACCTATTACACACTCAAAAGACCTAAAATCTCTCCATGAAGAATCATCTTCCACTCAAAAGCCTAAAATATCTCCGAGAGAACCCTAAATAAGCCAACACACCAGATGTGCTAAATTTATATCAATCAATTCATGGGTCCCGGCCCGCATCATTTGATTTTATGGACGGTTAGAATAAAGACGGTGGACCCCATTCATCTGGGTTCCACTTAAAAATATTTGATCAATTTGTTAGGTCTAGGATCATTTGATCATTTGATCTTTCTTAATCAATTCATGGGTCCCATCCCGCATAATATGATTTTATGGACGGTTAGAATTGAGATGGTGGACCCCATTCATTTGGGGGGTTCCACTTTAATAGGTTTGGTTTGGTCAATTTGTGAGGTCTATGATCATTCGATCCTTTGACCTTTATCAAGCAATTCATGGATCCCAGCCTGCATCATATGGTTTTATGAACGGTTAGAATATAGATGGTGGACTCCATTCATCTTTGGGATCCCACTTAAATAAATTAGGTTTGTTCATTTTATGAGGTCTATGATCATTTGGACTTTATCAATCAATTCATGGGTCCCGGCCCGCATTATATGATTTTATGGACGGTTAGAATAGAGATGGTGGACCCCATTCATCTGGGTTTCACTTAAACATATTTGATCAATTTGTTAGGTCTACGATCATTTAATCCTTTGATCTTTTTAAATCAATTAATGGGTCCCATCCCGCATAATATGATTTTATGGACGGTTAGAATAAAGATGGTGGACCCCATTCATCTGGGGGGTTCCACTTAAATAGGTTATGTTTCGTCAATTTGTGAGATCTATGATCATTTAATAATTTGATTATTATCAAGCAATTCATGGGTCCCAGCCCGCATCAGATTATTTCATGGATGGTTAGAATATAGATGGTGGACCTCATTCATCTTGGGGGTCCCACTTAAATAGGTTAGGTTTGGTCAATTTGAAAGGTCTATGTTCATTTGATCATTTGATCTTTATCAATCAATTCATGGGTCCCGGCCCGCATCATTTGATTTTATGGACGGTTAGAATAAAGATGGTGGACCCCATTCATCTGGGTTCCACTTAAAAATATTTAGTCAATTTTTTAGGTCTACGATCATTTGATCCTTTGATCTTTTTAAATCAATTCATGGGTCCCATCCCGCATAATATGGTTTTATGGATGGTTAAAATAGAGATAGTGGACCCCATTCATCTGGGGGGTTCCACTTAAATAGGTTATGTTTGGTCAATTTGTGAGGTCTATGATCATTTGATCATTTGATCTTTATCAAGCAATTTATGGGTCCATCCTGCATCATATTGTTTCATGGATGGTTAGAATATAGATGGTGGACCACATTCATCTTGGGGGTCCCACTTAAATAGGTTAGGTTTGGTCAATTTGAGAGGTCTATGATCATTTGGTCATTTGATCTTTATCAATCAATTCATGGGTCCCGGCCCGCATCATTTAATTTTATGGACGGTTAGAATAAAGACGGTGGACCCCATTCATCTGGGTCCCACTTAAAAATATTTGGTCAATTTGTTAGGTCTACGATCATTTGATCCTTTGATCTTTCTTAATCAATTCATGGGTCCCATCCTGCATAATATGGTTTTATGGACGGTTAGAATAGAGATGGTGGACCCCATTCATTTTGGGGGTTCCACTTAAATAGGTTTGGTTTGGTCAATTTGTGAGGTCTATGATCATTTGATCCTTCGATTTTTATCAAGCAATTCATGGGTCCCAACCTACATCATATGGTTTTATGGACTGTTAGAATATAGATGGTTGACCCCATTCATCTTGGGGGTCCCACTTAAATAGGCTAGGTTTGGTGAATTTGAGAGGTCTATGATCATTTGATCTTTATCAATCAATTAATGGGTCCCGGCCCGCATCATTTGATTTTATGGACGGTTAGAATAGAGACGATAGACCCCATTCATCTGGGTCCCACTTAAATATATTAAGTCAATTTGTTAGGTATATGATCATTTGATCTTTTTTAATCAATTAATTCCTCACCTAAAGAATAAAATATTTGAAAAAAAAAACATAAAGATCAAATTAGCAATAAAAAAAAGGACTCACAAGTTTACTAATTAATAAATTTATTAAAATAATTTATATCAGTATGTGCATTTGGTGGTTTCGTGGTTATCCACGGAGTTTTGCTAGTAAGTCCTACATGGATGTTATGAAATGTGAGGCGGGCCATGTTATCCACAATGCCCTCCTATATTCTTTGTGCACATCACATGTTATCCATTTAAAAACAAGAATGAATTTCTTTTACAAATATGATAACTTTTGAGGGGCTTAATTAAATCAAGGATTAAAATAGTTTCAAAAGAGCATTGATATTTTAGCCACCCCCTCATATATAATCATCTACATCATAGAGATCACATACTCCTCTTTTCCCTTCCCTCTAAAAATCCACCGTCCATTCAGGTGGGCCCTCCCTACAAAGAAGGGCCCTACTTTTACAAATCCCAATTCATGTGTGTTTTCCCGGGCCGTGAGTGAGCTGGGTCTGAACTTTGAATTGCAGAAGCCAGAGAGAGAGAGAGAGAGAGAGAGAGAGAGAGATGCGGCTTTTCGTGGGGTCCGTGGGTGGGTATTTTCAGTTTCAGTTTCCGTTTCCGTTTCTTTCTCCTTGGGCTCCGAAATGCCACCAGACCCAGAAAGAAATCCGATTCTTCTCTTCTCTCCTCTTTTTCGCATCCACTTTCTTCGTTTTCTGCCCTAATCTCCCCTCCCTCCCCTTTGGAAAATTCTTTTTCATCTCTTCTTGCTTTTTTTTTTTTCTGTTTCTTCTCCTCATGATTTCCCTCCGATCTTAGGGTTTCCTTTCAAAGAGTTTCAGATCAGAAGAAGAGACGAGACGAGACGAGACAATGGCGCATAAGGTCGATCAGGAGTACGATTATCTCTTCAAAATCGTTCTGATCGGCGATTCTGGCGTCGGGAAATCGAACATTCTTTCTAGGTTCACGCGCAATGAGTTCTGTTTGGAGTCCAAATCTACAATCGGAGTCGAATTCGCCACTCGAACCCTTGAGGTTAGTCTCTTTCTCTTTCCATCTATCCGTCCGTCGTCGATCTGATTCTTATTAACTTGTACATTGTCTGTTATGCATTTGTTGTTCATCTTGATTTGAATTTCTGTGATCTTGATTCTGTCATCATCATTTACCCTTATCCATTTCAGACAATGTAGGGAGGTAGAGTACTACTACCTTTTATGTAACCCTCCCCTGTCATCATGTGGATGGGATTTCATTGGGATCAAAAATTGATATTCAGATCGTTCGAGAGAACTGAAACCTCCTGTTGGATTGTTCAAGAGAATTTTACAATCTTCTGCCAGATCATTTGAGGGGATCGCTTCGCTTGAGAGAATCCCTGAAACCTCCAATTTTATTACTCTTCTAATTCTGAAAATCTATCTCCATGATTTGCACCATATTATTCCATCTGTCTATAGAATTTCTACTAGTAAGAGATCAAAAAAAAAAAAAAAAAAAAAATTTAAATGAGATGGATGAGGATGAAAATGAAAATTGTAGATAAGGATTCTTAAGTTTTTATCCATTCATCTGCATGGACCATCACAATCTATAATGTAGTTCATGTAGTATTTTTCCAACAAGTATTGTATTTTGATTTCTTTTTCTTCAGTTTTTTAATCCTGCCAATGCATTTTAGGGGATACCAATACCAGATTGAGGAGATTAGGGACCCATCCATGTCAATATTTTTTCTCTAATTTTTGTTTCCGCATGCATTTTAGGAAACTGTTTGTAATGTGTCATTGCTTATAACAGCAAAGATACAAAAGGCCATTGTAAGTGCCTAAAAATTCAGGACTTTAAAACAGGGACTATGATCCTTGATTCGGGTGGTTTGGATGAGGATTTGCTGTGGGGCTCCGACCAGACCTGAGGAGGAAGAGAAGAGAACACGTCAGAGGACCCTGGCTGCAGGCAGCGCAAGGCTCTCCGATGCTTAAGTTAGTTCAGTGAGCGAGGAGAGGAAATAGCAGAGGGATAGTGTGTATATTGGGTTGCATACCTTTGGATGGAAGTGGATATGCTATTTATAGGCGATGGGGTTGACCTTTGTGGGCGAGTTCCAAGACTGGGCCGGCCACTCGAGTGGCTACGTCCATTCAGCCCATAATGCATTAAATGCCGGCCCATGCTTCATTAAATGCTAGGCTTGCTGGGTCAGGCGGCGGTGCTGACTTTTGGGCCAGGTCCCATCAGGCCTGGCCTGGAGCCATGCCCTGGGGGCGCACGTGTCCCGTACGCGCCGTTTGTCAGTAATGATAAGCTGCAGGACATGCCCTGGCATGCGCCGCTGTCCTGTCGCTGGTCCCATCAACCCGTCAATCATTTGTACTGTCGGGCCTCAGTGCCGCAGTCGGCCGGATCTGACTGCGGGAACTCCCACCGCGGCAAATGCCGCGATCCTGTAGCCGCAGTCCGCCCCGGCTAGAGGTGGCATTATCACTCTATCTTGAGGGCATATTAGCGTTGGTCTCGGCTTAGTAAAAATACCCCCACACAATTGCCCCCCAGTCTTCCGAGCTCTTAAGGGTATCACAACTCTTTGAGGTCGGGAGCTGAGTAGGTCTTGCCGAGATGCAACGTGGCGCGGTACTCCGATGAATCCGCTCTCAGGCTCGGGGAAGCTCAAACGCCTCCTGTCTCTTGGGATTCTACCGCCATTTTGGCGGTTGGGGCCTTTACTCTTATCCGCTGTCGCCTCCGTACCCGAGGCATTAAATGGCGCTCGGGAATCGAGCTGACGCTTCCACGCGTCCTTCTTTGCTTGGTTGGCCCGTCGTTTCGCGGCGGCGCGTGCAGTGAAAAGACGCGCCCTTCTTGAAATTCGAAGAGGCGCCATGATTAGGCGCCCAATTTTTCGCTTATAAATAGGGGGTCGTCCTTTCTTCTTCCCCCTTTACTCGCATTCCATCTCTTTTTGCTTCTTTCTTCCTTTTCGCTTTCTTCCTCCTCTGTTTCTGTCGAATCGAAGGAAGCTACAGCAGAGGTCTCGTGGATCCTGAAAGAGGTGCCGCCAGGATCCCGTTGCGCTTCCTTTCCTTCCGTAAGTCTCTTTCTTCTTCTCTCTGTTCTTTTCTGTTCTCTGCTGTTTCGTTCGATTTCAATCTGTTCTCTAAGTTCCAGTTCTATCTTTTAGCCTCTGTCTAGGGTTTCCTTTCGCCTGTTTTAGCGAATTTTCCCCCTTCATTTCAGCGTTCACCCCTGTGAGATGGGCATTTTTAGTCACTGGATAGAGTCTGAGAGGGGATTGGCCGATCTCAGGGCCAGATACAATATCCCCGAGGGGGTTCAGGTTATGGCGGCCCCACTGGTCGCCGATATCCTTGGAGATTTCTACAATGGCTGGATGCCGTTTCCTTTAGTTGCCGTAATCGAGGGCGGGGTTAGGTTTCCCCTCCGCCCTCTGCTCAGGGAGTGCCTTAGGGCATGGAACCTATGTCCCTGCCAGCTGATGCCCAACAGCTTCAAGATCATAATGGGCACGGATGCCCTTAACGCGATCCTGGGCATCGGTCTCGGCGTTCATGATATCGAGGATACCTACGACCGGCTTCGGGCGGGCCCCGTCCATCTCACCTTCCGGCTCGCTCTCCGAGGATAAGATGATCCTTCCGATCGTCTCGGCGTCGTCTTCAGACCCCGAAGCCGATGCCTCGGAGTTTGACGCGGTGCGATCCCCGGAGTGAACCGCACTCCCTCCTTCGTCTACCTCCGCCGCGGCCTGGGAGCGGTGGGCAGTGTGCTTCTTGCCCCGATAGCCTCGATACCTGGGTTCGTACCCAAGCAACCTCCACGCCGATCTATCTCCGTGGCCGTGGGTAATTCTCCAAGGCGCGGATCCAAGCCTTGTTCAGCTTCCAGCCGTCCCGGGAAGCAGCCGCTCTCCTCTGACGAACACCTGCGGGGCAAACGAAAGGCATTAGTCCGGCAGTGCGGAAAAGCGAAAAAGGTCAAAAAGCACGTTGGGGCTGTAATTACTTGGAGGGGTGCCGTAGTGGCGAGGAATCCTGAAGTATCTTTCCGCGATGGACTCGTCATCGCTGAACTCCCAGCCACCCGTGACCATCAAGCGGTCGTCTCCAGCGTATTTATTGGAATCCTCCAGGGCTTGCACAAACGGCCTCCTACCCGGCTTGATGCGGAGGTAGTACATGTCCTTCCCGGACTTGCAGATATCGTAGGTATCCTCGATATCATGAACGCCGAGACCGATGCCCAGGATCGCGTTAAGGGCATCCGTGCCCATTATGATCTTGAAGCTGTTGGGCATCAGCTGGCAGGGACATAGGTTCCATGCCCTAAGGCACTCCCTGAGCAGAGGGCGGAGGGGAAACCTAACCCCGCCCTCGATTACGGCAACTAAAGGAAACGGCATCCAGCCATTGTAGAAATCTCCAAGGATATCGGCGACCAGTGGGGCCGCCATAACCTGAACCCCCTCGGGGATATTGTATCTGGCCCTGAGATCGGCCAATCCCCTCTCAGACTCTATCCAGTGACTAAAAATGCCCATCTCACAGGGGTGAACGCTGAAATGAAGGGGGAAAATTCGCTAAAACAGGCGAAAGGAAACCCTAGACAGAGGCTAAAAGATAGAACTGGAACTTAGAGAACAGATTGAAATCGAACGAAACAGCAGAGAACAGAAAAGAACAGAGAGAAGAAGAAAGAGACTTACGGAAGGAAAGGAAGCGCAACGGGATCCTGGCGGCACCTCTTTCAGGATCCACGAGACCTCTGCTGTAGCTTCCTTCGATTCGACAGAAACAGAGGAGGAAGAAAGCGAAAAGGAAGAAAGAAGCAAAAAGAGATGGAATGCGAGTAAAGGGGGAAGAAGAAAGGACGACCCCCTATTTATAAGCGAAAAATTGGGCGCCTAATCATGGCGCCTCTTCGAATTTCAAGAAGGGCGCGTCTTTTCACTGCACGCGCCGCCGCGAAACGACGGGCCAACCAAGCAAAGAAGGACGCGTGGAAGCGTCAGCTCGATTCCCGAGCGCCATTTAATGCCTCGGGTACGGAGGCGACAGCGGATAAGAGTAAAGGCCCCAACCGCCAAAATGGCGGTAGAATCCCAAGAGACAGGAGGCGTTTGAGCTTCCCCGAGCCTGAGAGCGGATTCATCGGAGTACCGCGCCACGTTGCATCTCGGCAAGACCTACTCAGCTCCCGACCTCAAAGAGTTGTGATACCCTTAAGAGCTCGGAAGACTGGGGGGCAATTGTGTGGGGGTATTTTTACTAAGTCGAGACCAACGCTAATATGCCCTCAAGATAGAGTGATAATGCCACCTCTAGCCGGGGCGGACTGCGGCTACAGGATCGCGGCATTTGCCGCGGTGGGAGTTCCCGCAGTCAGATCCGGCCGACTGCGGCACTGAGGCCCGACAGTACAAATGATTGACGGGTTGATGGGACCAGCGACAGAACAGCGGCGCATGCCAAGGCATGTCCTGCAGCTTATCATTACTGACAAACGGCGCGTACGGGACACGTGCGCCCCCAGGGCATGGCTCCAGGCCAGGCCTGATGGGACCTGGCCCAAAAGTCAGCACCGCCGCCTGACCCAGCAAGCCTAGCATTTAATGAAGCATGGGCCGGCATTTAATGCATTATGGGCTGAATGGACGTAGCCACTCGAGTGGCCGGCCCAGTCTTGGAACTCGCCCACAAAGGTCAACCCCATCGCCTATAAATAGCATATCCACTTCCATCCAAAGGTATGCAACCCAATATACACACTATCCCTCTGCTATTTCCTCTCCTCGCTCACTGAACTAACTTAAGCATCGGAGAGCCTTGCGCTGCCTGCAGCCAGGGTCCTCTGACGTGTTCTCTTCTCTTCCTCCTCAGGTCTGGTCGGAGCCCCACAGCAAATCCTCATCCAAACCACCCGAATCAAGGATCATAGTCCCTGTTTTAAAGTCCTGAATTTTTAGGCACTTACAATTGGCGCCGTCTGACTTGAGCTAAGTAGCTCAAGTGGTACCAGGGTAAGTCCATAAATCACTTTAAGGTGAGGTCATGGGATCGACTCCTGGGGAGGCCACTCTACGGAGCCAAACGCATGATTAAGGGCACCACAGTGGTAAGACCCCCAAAGTGTATACAAATGCGCCCCGGATAGTGGACTCCACATCCGTGGGGGGACCCGCCCCAAAGGCATCCCCTACAAAAAGGCCTCGATCCCATGACCTCACCTTAAAGTGATTTATGGACTTACCCTGGTACCACTTGAGCTAAGTAGCCCAAGTGGTACCAGGGTAAGTCCATAAATCACTTTAAGGTGAGGTCATGGGATCGACTCCTGGGGAGGCCACTCTACGGAGCCAAACGCATGATTAAGGGCACCACAGTGGTAAGACCCCCAAAGTGTATACAAATGCGCCCCGGATAGTGGACTCCACATCCGTGGGGGGACCCGCCCCAAAGGCATCCCCTACAGCCATAACCTCTATTCCTGAGGTATCCATGCATACCCCCAATATATACTTATATTTGCATGTTATAGAACATCTGAGAATGGTGTTGCACAGCGAACCAGGCCATAAATATTTATGGAATGGATCCAAATTTATATATATATATTTGCATGTTATTGAACGTCTAAGAATGGTGTTGGATAGGGAATTAGGCCATAAATATTTATGGAATGGAACCAGATTTTGTGTTTACTTTCATATGAAAGCAGCACTTACCCTACTACACTGGAATGCTTACAAATGTTTTAGCAGATGAAGGTAGGAGGCTCAACCACCCAAATACTATATGTTTTCAACTATGATTTATAATTATTAAACTAGAAGGGATGCACATGAGGTGTATTTCTCAAATTCCGACATAGTCGGAGAAAGAATAAAACTGGGTGAACTTGTTAGCATAAGCATTGTGTCTGTCTTGTTCTCTTATTATCAGGTTGGATGGATACAATACAGTACCTTTCTCCTTCAGTGCCCAGCAATTGGCTTTTGAAAATGAATTTTATGCTGGAACTTGGAACTTGTCTTGCCTGTCTTTGTAAGATGTGTGAAAGCATAAGGATGATGATGTTTTTGTAGGTTTTCATGTTCGATCATTTTCTTTCAACATTGCCGGTGAGACCAAATTATACATCCATTATTAAGGGCCTTTTTTCATGTAATTATTCCTAATAATTTTAAGACTTCGTATAAGTGGTAAAAAATGAATAAATAAAGGTGAATATCCAAAAATGACCAATAATACCCTTGGATGGAAACTGAATCAATGGCAGATGGAAAATGAATACCCATCCATCACCCTAGTAACTCGTATCTTAGGAAAGTCAAGGTCTCATCCACATCTCCACCTCATATCCTTCACCCCTCATCTCTTCAATAATACTTCGGTGGAGATCATTTGGTCATGAATTCCTATGCATTATATGCAAACAAAAGTTTTTTACTTGAAGAAAACTGGATAGGAATTATTTCTCAAACTAGTTCTTACTTGTCTCTCCTTTAGCAACCATCAGTCTCATAGAAAAGTATATTTTTAAGTTTCTGTTGCATTTCTACAAAAGATCTACATCTTCTTGAATAATCTGCCTGCAGTTTGTCTGGTTGTTATTCAAACCCGATATCTTCTACCTTTTCTTTATTCAACTATTGACCATTTGGCCTGTGAAACAGATAGATGGAAAGACTGTCAAGGCTCAGATATGGGATACTGCCGGTCAAGAGAGGTATCGAGCCATTACAAGTGCTTATTACAGAGGTGCTGTGGGTGCACTATTGGTTTATGATATAACAAAGAAGCAGACTTTTGACAACCTCCAGAGGTGGCTACGCGAATTGAGGGACCATGCAGACTCAAACATTGTTATATTGTTGGCAGGAAACAAGGCTGATATGAACCATTTGAGGGCTGTTCCAGAGGAAAATGCTCGTGCCCTTGCTGAGAAGGAGGGGCTGTCTTTCCTTGAGACATCTGCACTGGAAGCGCTCAACGTAGAGAAGGCATTTCAGGATATTCTAATGGACATTTACCACATCATAAGCAAGAAGGCGCTGGCTGCACAAGAGTCAGCAGCCATGGCAGGCCCCCGGCTAGGTACTAGTATTAATGTTGCTAACTCAAGTGGGAATTCGAAGAAGGTTTGTTGCTCCACTTGAGGCCATCCTGGGGAAGAGGGCATGTTGTGCAAAATCACATTCATGCAAAATATGCATTTGAAAGACTTGGAGATTATTTTCTGCTACTTCTGTGAGAGGGTAGAAAAGTTCCATTATCCAGATTCCAGATCTAATCTGGGGAATTTTTGTTGGAGCGAAAGACAATGGTTAGTTGTAGTGTAGGTTGCTGTTCTCTTCCTTTGAAACTTAAATGGTTTTCATGGCACTGACTTGCAAGGAAGGATGGTATGGCCTTGATAGGGATGGATGAAATGAAGCATTTTTTTTTTCTTTAAATGGTGAAATGAAGCATTGTAAGTGCAATTATTTCTCTTTTCTCATTTTATTTTGAACTGTTCCCAACTCTTGTGCAATAAGGTTTCTGTTTCATTTTTTACATTGAATTCCCATGCAGTTCTTTGGATCTAGATAGAGAAAGTGTTTTTTTTTTTTTTTAAACTTAATGTTGATTGGTTGTGACTTCTCATAATCTACAAGAGCAGCCTTAGCATTTGAAATTGTGATCTACAGAATCAGCAATGCTTGGCATAGACTCACCGCTGCTTGAAGCATTACTTCGACATATGTAAGTCCCACAAAGTGAATATGCTACTCGCTTTAAACTTTTAAGTAGTTTGAAGCTGAATTGGAGTAAAAGAATTTGCAGGAAGGGAGAGAAAATGCCTGCCAAATAAGTTTTTCTTTATTCATTCTCAAAATGAAACATTTCCAGAATGATACGAAACAGGCCCTGAGTTGCAAAAATATCACAAGCCCTGCTTTCAATTATTACTGTTTCACACTCTAGTAATACTTCCTAATGAAATCATATTCATTGCCTGAACTGTATAGGACATATAATGTAAGTAGAGAAAATTTCCAAAATAAGATGGACCAGTCTAGTTTGAGAAGCAAAATTTTTGTAACACAGTCTAGAGAGTAATGCTGTTAAAACACAATTTGTTAAGGAAAGACTTTCCAAATCTGTGTTGTGGTTTCTTCCTGCTCAATTTTGTACGAGATGACATGTCTGGCTTTTTATGTTCTTTAGCTATGATCTCTAATATTTGCGAAAAATTTCTTTGGAATCAGCATTTAATCCAAATGTTACATAACAAGCCTACAATAGTTGCCCTTCAGATATGGGCCAAACAAGTCGTAGGTCATGGATCTTACAGATACTTTCAATATTTTTAAGCCTGTTTTTAAGCTGTAGCGACATGAATTTCATCTTGTGCTCTATAATAGTAGAATATCTAATATGCTTTTAAGCACGATCAAGGTAGTCCATATGGCAAGAACACAGAAAACCAGGGTATGCCCTTTGAAGTTTCATATGCCTGTGGCATGCCATCATGTTGTCTAGTTGAATTTACATGGGCTATTCTAGGTGCCTCTGACTTGGGGGTTGCCGGACTTTTGACAGGTCCCCCCACTATTTGATGATTGGTTTTGGATGTCCACAATGTTCTAAAAAAAAATTCTCCTATTCTCAAACCTTCATCTGAAATGTTGAGTTTGTGGGCATCGTCAGTCTCCCTTCGATACTCATCTACATAGTTGGATATGAAATTGATCTTTCCTACACATACATGTAACATGGCTCGCATCTTCTATCTTCCATGCCCCAGTGTGGGAATGCTTTCCATTCCCATATTCTGTCAGAGTGAACATGATCAAGACAAAAGCCATGGACCAGAACAGTTGGATGAACATGAGCTTCTTCCAATTGAGCTACACGCCCGAGGCATTTTAGAATCCTCATTGGGTTTTGATAATCAAACTAGACCAAGTTACAAGCGACTTTCCACAATTGAAAGGCCTTTAAATCCCATCGGGAACAGCTCATGAGATAGATCATTAAATCGCGAGCACAATATTTACTAAAAAAGTCTACATGGACTAACTCATGGAGTTAGTCCATAGTTCTGTCCATGAATTAGTCCATGTAGCAGGACTCTATTTACTTTGGCTTATGATCTATTGGTCCAATTATACATAAGCTAATAATGTCCGGATACTCTGCAACCTTAGATTGCATCGCAGCTTTTTATAAAATTGGACCTGCAGTGGGTATGCAGGGATATTGCCATATATATTAGAGAGCATTAGATATTAGCCATCTACAAAAACTTTGATTGATGTAAATATTTTTATTTTATGACTTTTGTAGGGACAATTGTCAACATCACAATGAATGGAGGTTTTTTTTTTTTTTGGCTAGTGGGTCCCAAGAATTGCGACCTATTAAAGAAGAAAAACGAGATAAAGTCTCAAACTTAATTATTATGAGAATTATTCTCTCGGAGGATTTGGAGCTCTTCAAATGCTGTCTTCAAGTGGAAGGCCAAATGCTCAAATCCAGATGTTGAAATTCCAAAAATTTTACAGGCTAAAAGTGACTTTTCACACTAGTATTTAGAAGAGCGCTGTTATTGGCATACAAATCTTTACTTTTCAAACACAAGGAATTTATCTTTTTTTTTTATTACATTCTTGCCCCTTTATGAAATGACCAAAATATCTATTATCCCACAAAAACTCAAAACATATTCTCTTTTCACACACAATCTCATCTTCTTCCCTAAAAGATTCTCCCACCCTTTTCACTCTCCACTTCATCTTCCTTGGGCAATAGACACAATGTTGTCTTGATTTTGGGGTGTACCTTGATCAAAATGAAATCGGTTTTAGGGTTTGAAAGAGGGAAAGACATGTTTTAGGAAGATGAAGTGGAGAGTACTGTTAATGCAAAGGAAAGACATGCTTTAGGGAGATGAAGTGGAGAGAGAAATGGGTGGTTTAAGTATGAGAATATTTTGTTCCTCACTCTCCACTTCATCAAGACCCTATTCTCTTTCGTTAATTTTTTTCTCGCTTAGAACGAGTTGCAGGTTCCCAATATGTACGGTGTTTCAGGTCCAAACATATGCTATATGTTCGGATGTATAGTTCCGAACATAATGCATTTGTTTGGACCTATACTTCCGAACACCTGTGTGTGGGAAGAAAGAGGGAAATGAAGGGATAGGTAGTTTAGAAAATTTTGGTGAGTGTGGAAAGAACTAATGTAATTTTTAAATTATAATAATGTGTGTAGAGAGAATTTGTGTGGGAAAAGTAAAAATCTGTGTGCCAGTAGAATTTTCCATTTAGAATTCTAGCATTAGCATTAGTAACTCCTTTTTCCACATCCCTTTTTTTAAGACCAATATACCCCATGCATGAAATTACTAAAATAGACACCATTCATAGTTTCATATCTCACCCAATTTCTCTCTATACTCATCCACCCCCACCCTAGCCACCGCCAGAGGGGAGGGGAAGAGGACGAGGGAGAGGGAGGGAGAAAAAGGGAAAGGGAGAGAGGGCGGCATGCAAGGAGAGGGAGAGAGGGACAGCGGGAGTGAGGGGGAAGGAGAGGAGTGTAGAGAGAAGGTGAGGGAGAGAGGATAGGGTAATTTGCAGAAAAAAGGGAAGTGTAGAGAGAAATTTTGGCATTTTTTTATTTAATAATTGGTGTGTGTAGAGAGATGAGATGTGGAGAAAGAAGCTTTGGGTGTGGCATTAGCAGCTCTCTTAAAAAGAAGATGTGAGCCACACTCCAAACAAACACTCCAGTAGCCATAACATCTAGCAAGTTCGGATCCTTCGTGGCTTCAAGGCTTTTGACTTATAGGGTCCATTTCTTTATCAGAATTTCAAGAATTCATATTTGGGAGAATTTCAAATTCTCCAAAAGTTGTCCCCTAAGGTGGATTCCAAATTCTTCTTTATGATGGAGGATTTGAAATTCTAAGAATTTCAAAAGGTCTTTTGGGTGGTTGGAATTTGAAATTATAATGAAAGAAATACAGCATTTCAAATGTCAGGAGACAAGATGTCACATCATGTCATATCATGTTCAAAAAACCCCAACCTATCAAATTCTAGTCATAAATTCTGATAAAGAAACATGCCCAGAAATTCCGAATTAAAAGGGGTGGAACTTCACACTAGGCATGCTTCTAGAAATTTAAATTTTACTCTTATAAGAGTTCATTCCACTAAAAAAAAGTGATTACTGAATATACATAAGATTGTTTTAATTAAATCACATTTTCTGCTTTCTTAAAAGTTTTTTTTGAGTCCCACGATCAAGACAACAAGTTGTATTGTAATGTAACGCAATGATCACAAAATAGGTCGTAGATGGGCTACATTGCTATCCTTTGTTTTGACTTTGACCACCCGTGTTGCTTGAAGTCGGTGGAAGGTGTTGTCCACCACAAGGACAGTGAGTGGTTAGCAGCGCACAATAAAAGATAAGAATGAAAGATCTCTCTCTCTCTGTATTTAGTCAATTGATACTGTGGTCAAATTTTCAATAGGTAAAATCAAGCCATTAATGGATTTAGCATTTTTAGGCAACACAGCCTTCAACGTATTGAATCGGCATCCGCAGGCAAGCGGACGTAAGATTTGCCAGTTCAAATAGTCCTTCCTGGAAACACACACGTGCATGATGTCCATTTTGAGTTGTTTGATTTGTAGTGGGTGGGCTCTGAAAATCACTGCAACTTTCATTATTGAAAAATCAATTTCATTTTATACATAAAAGGAGATAAGAAAATCTTATCCTAAGATCTCTAACCATCTTGTGATGGGTTAAAATAAATAAATAAAACTTCATAGGCAATGGAATTGTGAAAGTACTTTTCAATATTTCCATTGGATTGAACTTAGACGGCGCATATTTCGCAACACACATTTTGGTAGTCATTCATTGTGGAATTCAAATTTGTAAACCATATTAAATTTTCTTCATTAACCAATCTTATCAAAATCTAAAACATTAGTAAAAACAACAAAAATATTTTTGAATATCCAATTTATTAACGTGTTGTGCAAAAGAAAAGATTCCTCTTAATGTGATTTCAGTTTTCATAGGAGAGAGATAACTGCTCTACTATGTTGAATTGTCTTTAGTGAGGAGAATTGATTCAATCTTCTTTTTCTTTTTGTGAGAAAATAGAGCACAAGAAAACAGCAAATAGTTAGCAATGAGCTTCATGGAAAATGAGAAAAATAAATTTCTCTTTATCATTGAATCCTCCCGTACACAAATGCACCGTAGGAGATTCTCTAATTCTTCCAAGTGAGACACCCACTCATTGACATATCAATCATGAATACCACTAGCTGAATTCCAAGTGAGGCACCCACTCATTGACATATCAATCATGAATACCACTAGTTGAATGGAGAGAGAGAGAGAGTTCCAGTATTTAAGGAATTCGATGCCAAGCACTTTGAATACTCATCTATTGACAGTAGCACTTCGAAAGAAAAAAAACCATTTCTCCAACATCTCAACTATAACATCTTTGGTTAGGAAAATGGAGAGAGAATTCCAAGATAAAAGCTCTAACGCTATTGATGAGGAAAAATGGGTGTATGATTCTTCGCTGGACTATAAAGGAAGAGTGCCTCTCCGGGCTTCTACAGGAGTGTGGAAGGCGTCCCTCTTCATCATAGGTGAGTCACCAATCATAACCGTTTTTAATTTCTATCTCTCACCAGTCCACTCCACGTGCATCTTTCTCATTTACTTTCTTCACTTACCAAATACCAAGTCCACTCTTTGCATATGCATGCCTGCGTTTCATTGATCCAGACCTTACAATCTCTTCCTTTTCATCTTGGAGAGTATTAGAGTTTATTTAAGAACTAAAAAAAAAAAAATGCCGGTGAGATTATCGAAAGAAGCATAAGAGGTAGGACTATGCCAACTTGATCGCAAGATCATTACTGCGTGAAATTTCATAAGACACTACAATTAACATGAAATCACCTTTAACTTTAGGAGAGCTCTATCCGCACCGCAGTTTTTGCTCTTCCCACCGCGAAAAAAAAAAATAATTTCCTAAACTACCCCTCCCCCTTTCTCCCTCCTCCTCCTTCTCCCTCCTCCTCCTCCTCTTCCCTTCCACCCTCTCCCACCCTCCACCCTCTTCCCTCATCTCGCCCCCCAGTCTCTAGCAGGGAGGGAGCCTCGGCTGGCAGCCCGCAGGGATTTCGAGAGGGCCAAAATCGTGCAGAGGGAGATCGTTTGATCTCGGTGGGCCACACAAATCGCAGAGAAGGGATCGTTCCTGGTTCTGGATCGATTTGCAGGAGCAGATCGTCGCCGGAGTTGAAGGAGAAACAAAGAAGGTCGGTGCAGTAGGGTGGAGACGATCTCGTCCCCGGTTGCAGAAGATCACAACAGAAGCACAGGTTCTGCCTGGGCTTGCGTCGCGGAAAAGGACCGGAAGAAGAAGGTGCCCAGTTTGCACTTGGGTTCGTTTGTTGCAGCAGGGAAGAAGAGCGGGAGGGGGCTGGTCCACTGTGTGTTCTGGTTGACATCCGCCCATGCTGTTTGTCGCCGTCCTTCACCGGAATCACCGCCGCTACAACCCTGCCTTCGCCGGAAACCCGCCTGCTGCAGCCCGATCTTTTTCCCCGCCGGCGACTGGGAGAGGGAGGGGGAGGGAGAAGAAAAGTAAGGGAGGGAAGGAGAGGGGTGGGAGAGGAAGGAAGGGAGGAGGAGGAGGGAGGAAAGGAGGGGTAGTTTAAGAAAAAATATTTTTTTTGTCTTCTAATACGGTGGGGAGAGCAAAAAATACGGTGCCAATAGCACCACTCTTAACTTTATTAACAAGTATCTTCGATTTATACGTACAAGAGAAAAAAGAATAACTGGGAAATTCAATTAATGTAACCCTTATCTATATATAACCAACTATTCTGAAGAATGTTCATATTATCTCTAACATGGCACAGGTGTGAGATGAGAGCAGTTTATCACATGTCGACCACACACGTAAATGGTGAGACCCGTGTAACAACGTCTCGTTCCTTTTAGGTACTACCACTGCCACAAGCATTCAATCTTAAATGCTGGCAGCCTGGCACAGTGGTGGCACCGCACCCACAATATGTATGAGGTCAAGGTGCATTTCCACGATCGACAAAAATATAAAGTAAAGGCCTCAACTTTTACACACCCGATCATGCATCTGCAGATTTTGAACACGATATCTCACACGGTCACACCACCATCATCATATTTGCGCCTCACTGATGCACATAAAAGCCTATATTATTGAACCACACCACAGTCCAAATTTATGGGCTACTAGAATGAATTACTACTAGTTCTCAAATTAACAAACAATGCACAGCGGAAATAAACCAATCAGACGAACTAGTAATTAAATCTACCAAGCAATCACCACAAGAAGACAGACACAAAATATAGCGTGGAAACCCTATCTAGGGAGAAAAACCACGAACCAAAAATCAAGAGTTCACGAACAGTTACAAGATATACTCACTAGCTCCTGTACCTCAGTCTGTACCTCGACCTCAGGACTATAGTTATTCTTGCAAAGAATCCACCAACACGAATCCACGTGCCCTGTTCTCCTTACTTGATCTCCTCACACCTTGCAAGCACAAGATGAACAATCTTCTCCTTCGAAAAGTAGAAGCAGCAACAACCTTCTAGAGCAGCCTTCAGAACGATCTCTCAATGGCTCTAGAGAATAAACTCTCTCTTATGATCTCTCTGACTTAGATTAATGAGAGTGGTGGTGTCTATAGGGTTGAGAGTAACACTCTATATATAGCCCCAATTTCGTGCCTAATACTTAGAACACAAGTAGGACTCAAACTGGGAAAACAGAGTCTCAAAAGGAAACAGTTTCGTGCAAAAAGGAGACTTTCCCAAAATTCTGCGCACTGTTCGCTCGAGCGAACTCTTCAACCGCTCGAGCGGATGAGGCTCTGTCTCGTGGTCGCTCGAGCGGACTCTGCTGGGATTGAAGAAACGAAAATTCAGCACTCTTTTTCTTCCAGCTTTCTTCTTCTTAGAGTCCTTCCCTCTTCTATCTTTGGAGACCTTTTCTAAATAAAACATACAACATAAAGACTCCTAAAGTTTTGTCCAACATAAATTTAGCCAATACAAAAATACCTAACAATCTCCCCCTTTGGCAATTCATGGACAAAACTTTTACAAAAGATCTACTCAAAAGAAAAACCAAAATACATTGAATTTTCAGCACAATAAAAAATTATCAGCTCCTGTAGATCTTTGTCTGTTGTCTCCCCCTAGCTTCAGTATTCTCCCCCTTTTTGTCCATAATTGACAAATAGTATCCTGAAGCAGCTTCTGTCAATTTGGATTCTGTAGCTCCCCCTCAAATTTTACTCCCCCTTAGAAAGATCTTCGTATCAGCACTGGGGTGGGGGCATGATCCTGTAGATCAGGGGTGATGAAGTTTCGGCACACACACTTGCATATTCAAACATTTTAGCAAAGTGTGTACCAACACAGAAGATAAGTCTTTTTTCTTGACCCAAACAGCTTTGGCCTCCTTATTCAGAGCAGTCTTCTGTGTTTTCCATTGCATTCTATTTGGTGACTTTCGCAGCTTATTGCAATGAGGTCTAATGTGCCCTTTAATTCCGCAATGATGACAAGTGGGAATTCTTTCAGGACGTGGCACATGTTTCTTCTTGGCGGCTGTATTTGCAACATGAACAACAGGATTAGTAACAACTGAATTTGGATTAAAACAGTTTATACCTTTGGCTTTAGATGTAGATGCCTCGTTAGTGTAGCCAATGCCATGCTTGTCAGTGTTTGCCTTTTGACTGCACAAGATGTCATCTAATTTTTTAGACCCGATATTCATCTTGTTCAATGAAGCTTTTGCAGTGTCTAACTCAGATAAAACCATCTTGAGTCTTCCATTCAGATCAGAATTCTCTGCTTTCAAAGTCTTCATATCAGAATCAAGTAAGACACACTTTTGTGATTCTGCAGTCAGTTTGTCAGCCAACTTGTTATTTTCATCCTCTAATTTTTGTACTTTTGCAAGAGAATCTGCAAGTTCAGCTTTCAAAGAGGAATTCTGCTCTTCAGACATTTGCCAATTAAGAGCAACTTTTTCATTCACTTTAACCATCTTCATGGTTTTCTTGAAAAGTGTTTCATATTCAGCTTTCCAATCTGGTTCTTCTTCTGACTCAGTATCGTGATCAGTCTCAGCTTCAGAAGAAACATGGGAAGCAACCGAACTAGAAGTTGCCAAAAAAGCAATAAACTTCCCCTTGCCAGTGTCAGACTTGTCAGACTCAGGATTTTCATCAGAAGTGTCATCATCCCAAGTGTAACGCCCCAATTCCGGATACCGAGAAAACCGTCAAAGTACCGAAATTGGCGCGCTACTTCCCGGAAAATCCGAGAACTTTCAAGATCGTAGGTCCCCAGTGAGGTCCAATTTAAAACTTTTTCATCAACATAGTAACAATGGTTAATTGCGGAAGCATGATAGTATAGCGGAAGCCATATCAGAGATAGCGGAAGCATAAGGTATCATCCATATATCAAATATAAATGGGCTGAAGTCCAGCCTAAATGTGACAATAGTATAAAACCAAAGTTAATTACAATAATACCCTCTCACTACAACAGACTCTCTCAAAAAATCCCAAAACAAAGATATCACTCAACCCCAGGTGTAGGCTCTCCAATCACCGGCTCGACCTCATGGTCGGCCTGTCCCCATCCGTAGTCGCCTGCTACGGGCACCTCAACGAGTGCGAACGCATCGCCCTCGAACTCGGGGTCAAGACCTAAGCACCAAGAGTGGGTCAGATCTAAAGATCTGGCAAGTCACAATATGCAGATAATATAGAATGTATGCATCAAATGAGTAGAGACATGTATAAAGTAAAGAGAGTAACAAAGGTACATATGCTATGCAGTCGTGCAGAATAACAATGTAGAATCATAATAAGCATAACTGTAATAAACCTACACAATATGGCACATCCACATAAGCTGGTCACCGCGGGATATTATGCCGCGGCCCTCCCATACTGAACACAGTCGCGGTAGGGATCCTAAGCTAATGCTAGGGATTACTAACCCTGCAAAATATCACCAACATCATCCACAACGACCGGAACCGGCATCACACCGTCCGTCCCAACAGTGCTCATCATGATAGCCACACAACAAATCTCAATAGCTCCTACCAGTGATGATCAGTCCAACTGGCTGAGCTTAAATCAACTGAGTGAATGTCTATGCCGACTCAGAAACAATAAAGGTCTGTGTCTGTCTAGGCTTTGCCTTGCGTGAACAAGGTCCTAACAAAAGTCCCTAAGAGGTCTAAGTACTCAATACAAATTGTGGATCATAGTCCAAGTCCAATTCCAATCATTGGATCCGTACCAAGGCCCACCAAATACTTGGCCTGGTCTATAACAATCCATATGAGATACAAGCCCATGTTCAATGACATATGATCCATCTACATCCATAATGGGTCACAAGCCCATACAATCTAACCTCTCCATTCTAAGGTAATTCACATCCAACTTAGGCTATAAAAAGAGCCCGCCTAGCCACAGACACGGGTCAATGATCCACCCAATCAGATTACCGGGTCACCTCTAAGTATTCCTAGGTTTAGGTCCTCCATTTTCCATTTAATTAACAGGTATGAGCAATAATAAGGACAATAGAGTGATAGTCATAGTATGAAGGAGATGAATCTCCAAGTACACGAATCATAGGGAGATAGCAACAGTCCAACCTAGGTAAATGGTCCACTTTCGGATACAGGTCCATCTCAGGTAATTCGATCTTTAAGTGAAACCACAGATGCTAAGGAATATTGTGTTTGGTGCTTAGAAGTTATGTGCATCATTTGGTAACGTATAAAGGTCGAATCATCTTAGATTACATAACCTGGACTTTAATTAGTGGACCCCACGAGTCAAGGTTGAGCCGTACCATTGACTCGTGGCTGGCACAGTGATGGAAGTCTATTTGAATGGTCAATGGGCCCTACATATGATTGCAACAATAGAAATTAGAATCTGGGGATCGTCACTGTACACAGTGTGCTCAGCCAACCTCCTGGCCTGGGCGGTCAGCTCGGCACACTGTGATCAGAGAAGGTGAAACATCCTGCAGGCAAGGCCTACTCGTCCAGGACATCCTGTGAGTTCGGCTAACCCCCTGGCCTGGGTGGTTGGCCGTGCACACTAAGAATTCTGGCTGAAGGGAATGTCCCAGGTTCTATTCTCCTTTGTTGGAATCCGGCCTTTTCGGAATCCATCTCGGAGTTCGGCTAAGCAATGGAGCTCAATTAAACACTCAGCTGGGTCACTCAACTCAGCTCGGCAAAGGCCTAGCTCAGTTCGGCCACCCAACTGAGTTCAGAAAAATGCATTGAGTTCGGCTAGGCATTGAGGTTGGTCAAGCTCAGCTTGGTTAAGCACTGAGTTCGGCTAAGCTCGAAGTCCGGTCTGGCACGGAACCCGGTCTGGCGCTGAGCTCAGTAAAACACTGAGTTCGGCCATAACACTGAGTTCGGCCGTAACACTGAACTCGGCTTTGAGCACTGAGCTCGGCCTAGACACTTAGCTCGGCTAAACGCGAATCTCATCCTAACCATTATGCTCGGCAGAACTCTGAGTTCGGCTAGCGTTGAATCCAGCCACCGCTGAGTTTCGGCCACCGCTGAGCTCGGCAGTTGCTGAGCTGCGCTAACGCTGAGCTCGGCAACCGCTGGGCTCTGCAAGTGCTGAGTTCGGCAGTTGCTGAGCTGCACTAATGCTGAGCTCGGCAACCGCTGGGCTCTGCAGGTACGGAGCTCGGCCATCGCTGGACTCTGTCCATCTCTCCTATCAGTGTTGTGTTCTGTTACAGAACCCAGTTCTGCGACAGGACACAACTTCTCTTCATTAAGCACAGGAATGGTGGTCCACCTCTGATCAAAATCCAGATCAAGTAGCACCCCATGGTCGCACAGGCCCCCTCACATAGACGTAGGGTCCTGATCTACCAAGGGTGGTCCTACTTCGATTCCGATCTCAATACTGCGAGATGGGTTCTTGTCATTCCATCTCCGGAAACTCATTCCCGTGACCCAATTCTTCTGGGATTCTCCATCGACCATTACAGAAGCAAAATAAATCATTCCTACATCATCCATCCATCATCAACCGGCCATTGATCATCCAAATGAGGTAATCCCATCCATCAATGGCCAAAGGAACCAAACAAACATGCTCAAGGATCGATCTAAACATATATATTACAAATTGGAATTCTACTGCAAATCAAAGGAAGGAAACATGCAATCTAGACTACCAGCACAGTGCACTTGCCTTGATCGATTGAAGGTAGAAGGAAAAGAGAGAAAACCACAGGGAAAAAGAGAAAAGGTCTCGACAGTAGCTCTTATGGTGCAGGCCGGTCTCGGCTGGTCTTCTGTTAAGGGATTTCTGGGGCGAGGGAGAGAAAAGAGAGATTGGAGGGGAAGATGAGGGTTCGTTGGAGAGAATTGGGGAAGGAGAAGAGAGAAGAGATTGAAACTTGAGAGAAAGGAAAAAGGAGATGAACAGTACTCGTTTGGGCAGGGGAGGGTTTTGTTTATATAGGTTGGGTTTTTGGGTTAGGGACAAAATTGCCCTTGGGGTTAGAATAGGATTAGGGTTAGGGTAGAGGGTATTTGGGTCTTTAGGTGATCTTCTAGAAGATTCTTTGGTGCAAACCCCCTATAGTAAATACAAAACTCTAGCTAGGGCCTCTAACAAACTCCCTAACTCTAAAAATAACAAAAGACACCCTATTGACTCTATTAATTACACCACTAGTCTAACCCTAGGAAAATACATAACTACCCTCACTAAGCCCCATAATTAGTATAACTAAAAATACTTAGGCTAATATATAGTATTCAAATTCACATTGAGGGCCCACCAGGGGTGGGGTCTCACACCAAGTAGTATTCAAGGCCTTCTTTTGAGATTTTTTGTTTCCGCAATCATTAGCAATATGTCCATAGCCTTGACACTCATAACATTTAATCCCTTTAAAAGATTTCTTCTTTCCAGAATTTTTAGCGATCTTCACATTAGTTTTATGCCCCTTCATAAAAAGCTTGAAATTGCTTTATGAATTGTACAGCAACTTGGGGATCAATTTCCTCTGAATCGGAATCTGAATCACTTGCAGCTTTCTTATATGATTCATTGGACGCTTTCTTGAATGATTCTTTGAACGCTTTCAAAGCAATACCTTGAGATTTTGTCTTCACATTAGTCCTTAGGTTTGCTTCAAAAGTCTGAAGGTTGCCAACTAATTCCTCAGCTTTGAGAATATTCAAATTTTTATTCTCCTCAATAGCCACAACCTTTGCATCAAACCTTTCAGGAAGAGACCGCAAAATCTTTTTCACAATTCTATTTTCAGGAATTGGCTCTCCCAGAGTAAAGGTATCATTCACAATTGCATTCAGCTTCGAATTGAAATCATCAAAAGTTTCATCTTCTTCCATTTTTATGGTTTCGAATGCTGTATACAATTTCTGAAGTTTCGACTGTTTAACAGTTTCAGTGCCTTCATGCACAGTTTGCAGAATATCCCATGCTTCTTTCGCAGTAGTGCATGTAGAGATTCTACGAAACTCAGACATATTAACTCCATTATAAATAGCATTCAATGCTTTAGAGTTATAAGTGGCAGCCAACTCTTCTTCCTTTATCCACTTATCTTCAGGTTTGAGATCAGTTACCCCATCAGCAGTAATAGTGGGCAAGGAATAGCCATTAAAAACAGATTTCCAAACTTTCAGATCTATGGCTTTCAAGAAGGCAACCATCCGGACTTTTCAATAAGCATAATTGCTACCATCCAACAAAGGAGGCTTATTGGTTGAAGTGCATTCACGGTAGATATCCATTCTAGCAAATATGGATCAACACAATAGAATAGTGCAACCCGCTCTGATACCAATTGAAAGTCCAAATTTATGGGCTACTAGAATGGATTACTACTAGTTCTCAAATTAACAAACAATGCACAGCGGAAATAAACCAATCAGACGAACTAGTAATTAAATCTACCAAGCAATCACCACAAGAAGACAGACACAAAATATAGCGTGGAAACCCTATCCAGGGAGAAAAACCACGAACCAGAAATCAAGAGTTCACGAACAGTTACAAGATATACTCACTAGCTCCTGTACCTCAGTCTGTACCTCGACCTCAGGACTATAGTTATTCTTGCAAAGAATCCACCGACACGAATCCACGTGCCCCGTTCTCCTTACTTGATCTCCTCACACCTTGCAAGCACAAGATGAACAATCTTCTCCTTCGAAAAGTAGAAGCAGCAACAACCTTCTAGAGCAGCCTTCAGAACGATCTCTCAATGGCTCTGGAGAATAAACTCTCTCTTATGATCTCTCTGACTTAGATTAATGAGAGTGGTGGTGTTTTCTATAGGGTTGAGAGTAACACCCTATATATAGCCCTAATTTCGTGCCTAATACTTAGAACACAAGTAGGACTCAGACTGGGAAAACAGAGTCTCAAAAGGAAACAGTTTCGTGCAAAAAGGAGACTTTTCCAAAATTCTGCGCACTGTTCGCTCGAGCGAACTCTTCAACCGCTCGAGCGGATGAGGCTCTGTCTCGCGGTCGCTCGAGCGAAGGTGAGAGCGCTCGAGCGGACGCTGCTGGGATTGAAGAAAAGAAAATTCAGCACTCTTTTTCTTCCAACTTTCTTCTTCTTAGAGTCCTTCCCTCTTCTATCTTTGGAGACCTTTTCTAAATAAAACATACAACATAAAGACTCCTAAAGTTTTGTCCAACATGAATTTAGCCAATACAAAAATACCTAACACCATCATCACATTTGCGCCTCACTGATGCACATAAAAGTCTATATTATTGAACCTGTAAGATTTAAAATGGTTTGCAATAGAAATCAATCCTACTATGAATTTTGATCTATGCATTTAACAATATTAAATCTAAATGTTAAACGTGTACCTTGCTCCATTGTGAGATCTAATATGATTTACAAAGAAATCAAACCTACGAATCTTGATATATATATTTAATAATATTAAATTTGTATGCTAAAAGCGTACCTTATGCCATGATCTTGATGATGAGCAGTATGGATTGATCTAAAATTTATCCTGTTGCGAGATCAACGACCTTTATATGATAGGGTTTTCTTTTATCCCTATCTCTCTTATCACTCACTCCAAAATATGTGAAACTTAATGGTACTTTGCAAAAACCGTGAGCCAAGAAAGAGGACCGAAAACCTTGTTATAAAAATCCTAATAGATTTCTTTCCATCAAAAAAATCAATTAACAACTTACTTTCCTTAATTTCCTCAAAGATTAGTCAAATATGATGCATTGGGCTTTCTTAAAATAAGTCCAAGAAAGATTTATTAAAATCAAATTAAAAGGAAAAGCTTATCAATTGACAAAGAGTGGGTCCTTCAATTATTAGACATGTGGTCCTGAGGACCACTTATGTCTAACAGAACCATGATTAATTGCTCATTACTATGAAAATTCCATTGGATGGACAATCCTAACCACTAGACTGACCCTCTATTTTCTCATTAAAATCTAGAGTCGAATGGCTAAAAATTAATTGTCCATCAAAGTGAGTTTAGGCCTGGATTAATTAAGTGTAATTAGGGAATAAACAGATCTACTATAGTGCATTGCTGGGCATTTGGGTACATCCAAACTCACCTCATTTCATCAGCCAAAGAGATACTTTGGAGTAATTTATTTTGGCATGAGAAGATGTTTAAATTGTTAATTAATGTCTCTTCCTATTTATTTATTTGTCTTTTTTTATATCATGGCAAGCTCTGGAGTTGAGTGAAAGGTTGAGTTTCTTCGCAATAGATAAGAACCTCATCACATACTTCACAAAAATTCTACATCAAGATGTGAAAACGGCAGCAAAGAACGTCAACTACTGGGTTGGAGTTACAACAGTGATGCCATTAATTGGAGGGCTTGTAGCAGATGCTTACTTAGGGAGATTCTTAACAGTTGTTGTGTCTTCCATCTTCTATCTTATGGTAATCTCACATACTCTAATCAATTACTTGAGAAAATCTCCAGAGGAGAAACCAATATAATAACATACATACATATTGGATGATGATAATCAATTGATGATATATGGTGATTAATATTTTCTTTCAAAAAACCATTTGCTTACCAGTTACCACCACTTACATGGTGGGTAAATGCCCCCTGGGGTACACCACTACAATGCAGACCAAGTAGTCTTAGTGGGTCATTCCTCATTGGATCATGGAGGAAATGATTCTACAAAGAGCTGTCTTCATCTGAATTGTACTGCATATTCGGTGCTTTTTCTTTGTTTCTTTTCCAAGTGGAAACACTGCTAGAAAATTCCATGCTCATGTTATGTTTTTTTTTTTTTTTCGTCGGTAACAATAATTTATATTAAAAGAGAATAGAATACAAACAAAGAGTACAAGAAGAAAAAAAAAATGAGAAAGAAACACAGAGGTACAAGAGTAATGTACCTCCCCACACCACAACTACATAATAAAACCCTCCCAAGGGGAAACTCTCTCTCAACATCTTGCTTGGCTAAAGCATCCGCCATCATGTTTGATGACCTACTCTTATGCTGAAAGCTAAGATTAATAATGGTGGATAATACCCGGATTTTATTGAAAAGAAACTGGAACTTCCATGCGTAAGATTTCCGGTTCGAAACTCAACTCACTGCATTAGAAGAATCACTCTCCACAATAAGATTGTCATAGTAGTACCTCGAGAAACATCGAAGAGATTCCGGAATAGCTAAAACCTCGACTTCATTAGAGTTACAAACCCTTACATATTTGGAGAACATAAATAAAACGTCCCCATTGCAATTTCAAAGCACCCCTCCAATACCAGCTGGTCCAGGCTTCCCTCTTGCGGCCCCATCAACATTGAACTTAAACAAACCAATAGGAAGAGGAGACCAAATAATAGATTTTCTTACTTTGACTGGGCCACACCCCATACATGCATGATTCCCAATTAATATGTCATGAAGACAAAATTTAGAGAATTCCTTTCTGCCCAAAGCTCACTTCGCGATCGTTAAAGTGATCATAGAAATCAACTCCGCAGAAGTTGAGGAGGACCCCCTAAAAATTGTATCATTTCTTTCCTTTCAAATGGACCTCAAAATAGCAAATGGAGTTATCCTCCAAAGAATACGTTCGTATCCAACAAAACAACCTCGCAGACTCTGCCGCATCAGCAATCTTCTCAGGACAGCATCAATCAACACCACACCTACCAATAAAATGACCCCAAACACTAGATGTAAACTCACAATTAAAAAGAAGATGGTTCACCAACTCCAACTCCTTATGACATATCACACAAGTGTCATTGATGGTAGATGATATCAATCCTCTTCTCCTCAAGTTATCCACTGTTGAAATCTTAGTTGTCACTGCTAACTAACAAAAAGCCTCCACTTGGGGAGGAACCAAACCCGTCCAAACAAGGGATGAATGAGCTCTAGGGATATGGTTCCCCTCCAAAGCTGAATAGAAGGCTTTCACCAAGAATTCTCCGGATATAGATGGCTTCCAAATCCTAAAATCCCTAGAAACCCTGCACACATTAAAAAAAAAAAAAAGTTAAATAGAAGACTCAATAATTCCCCATACTAGACATCCTCTGATAAACGAAAAACTTCTTCTAAAGGTAACACCCTACAAAGTACAACCATCCCTCACCTCATAACAATCACTAACAACAGACTTCTTATTGGACACTAATCTAAAGACCGTAGGAAACAATTCACACAAGGGACCCACCCCAATCCAATCATCTAACCAAAACCTAAAAACCCTCCCATCCCCCACCACAAAACCCACTCCTTTTCCATGATCATGTTTGCGGTGGAGCCAAACAACATGCAGATATCCACTTGATTCCGACTCAATTGAAATCCAAACCTAAAGAAGACTTAAGGCGCTCACTTCACTTGATGGGCTCTATAGGTCCGAGCATTAGGTCTAGTTCACCAAAATCAATGGATAGTAATTATTTTTCCTTGCTTAAAAATGATTTTATTACTTTAGGTTAGTTGGTGGTTTACAATTAGTTTCCTTTTGATCAGATTATACCTCCTTACAAGTCATGAATAAATATTAGTATAGTTGACAAAATAAAAATAAAATTTCTGGTTCAATAATACCTCCATATAAGTCATGATGATGAAGATGGGAACGAAGAATGGTCCACTAAGAAGGTGAGCACCTAGGCCTCCACGTTGTGATTCTTCTTTGGCTAGATCATTCTTCCCCGCTTGGAAAAGAGTTAGTCCTTGATGATGGAGGAAAATAAATTCTATCATTATGGTTCTTATAACAAAAATCTAACTTAAAAACTTTCGTTGAACAATATACTTTTATAAACTTTGTGGAACATCCATCAAATCGGCCCTCAATTTCTCTTAATCCAATGTCATGTAATCGGAATTGATGGTGAGAATGGCACAAATATAGCCTTAATTAATTGTGTGGGTTTTCATAGTACGTAGTGGATCTCAATACCTTCATCTTCATCCAATGAAGGAATGGCGTGTTCTAAAATCCCTGTCTGACTGGAGATTGTTGAGGTAGGACTTGTGTATTATCAATATGATCATCTTCATACTGATCAAAGATTCTATCATGATCAGTAACATACTAACATCTACCGTGTCCACTTATAATCCCATCTAGCATCGACCCTGTACTTTTGTCATTAGTGGGTGGGTCACAACCATAATGTAGCTAGATAAGCATTAAAGATTAATGAGGCCATGCATGCATAGACCAGTCGACATAATTTTCATAGTAAGATCGTTCTCAATTAACCAATGTGGGACAACATGCCCCCATTGAGATCAGAGTGGCTTGAATTAAGTAAAGTGCAACGCATGTATCCATATATAATCTGTGTAGAGAGAACTAATCTAAAATGAAAACAAATTTTTTATAAGATTCCAACTCACCTGGAAGATGAAATCTAGATGGTTATTGATGTAAATAAAATTAGGGCGACATATGCTTGGAAGAAAAGTAGGCTTGTTGGTCCTAGATGAGGTGCACCCAGCTCTTGGGACTGGACCTCCAAGCTGGTCTTCTTCTTGAGGTGTATCGTCCAACCTCACTCCATAATATGTAAATGACGTCAAAATGTCATATGGCTCCTCAATTTTATGAGAAAATTACACTTTACCACCCTAAACTATCACCCATTTTTCACTTTACCCCCTAAACTTTAAAAAGTATCAATTGACCCCCTAAACTAATCCAATTGCACGACCGTTACCCCCTGAGGCCAAAATCGAGTTAAAATAGACAGAATAGAACAACACGTGACACGCAATTGGATTAGTTTAAGGGGTCAATTGATACTTTTTAAAGTTTAGGGGGTAAAGTGTGTGTCACGTGTTACTCTATTTCGTCTATTTTAACTCGATTTTGGCCTCAGGGGGTAACGGCCGTGCATTTGGATTAGTTTAGGGGTCAATTGATACTTTTAAAATTTAGGGGGTAAAGTGAAAAAGAGTGATAGTTGAGGGTGGTAAAGTGTAATTTTCCCCAATTTTATTACAACGGATGAGAGCATTTGGTATTTTCTAATGGTTTTTTTTTTTTTTTAGAATTCTAATGGTATTGGTGCCATTAAATCTCCATGTAATAATGATGAAACCCCATCTTTCTTTCTTTTTTTTTTAAAAAGGGGTATATTTATCATTTATCAATAGTTAACATGTTTAAATTATAGCTTCAAATGCTTTCAGCTTAAACCAAATGATCACTCTAGTAACATTCTACTTAACCAAGAAAGAAGTATGTTTTTTTATTCATTTTTTTGGCATGCACTACAAAAAAGTGACTTTTAGCGGGGGGGAATCCGCATTTATCATTAAGTTTTCTCTTCTGCTAAAAGTTCACTAAATGTAATTTTTAGTGATAAAGACTTATTTTTTCCGGCACTAAAATTATAAGAAAAGCGTAGGTGGTGTGTCTAAACTCTAGAGGCAAAAAAACACTTTTAGCAACTGAAAAGAATATTTGTCGCCAAAAGTGACGTTTAGCGGTGGGAAAAAACCGCCACTAAAAGCGAATTTTTCCAGCAAAAAATCACTTTTTTTTTCATTATCAAAGCCTTTTTCCGACTTTGTTAGGGTTAAGTACATAAAGTCTATTTCACGTCTCAAAGTTCATGTTGTAGTTGTAGCAAAAGTTTTATGTTAGCTATTAATCTACCTGACCCTCTTCATATTAAAACAAATTTAGCAACTGAAATTAACACTCTTTAGTGGTGGGATATTGTGAACAGGCCCTGATCCTTTTGATAATGTCTCAGTTCGTCCGAAGCCTAAAACCTTATCACACAGAACTCCATAAAGCAATCTTTTTCACTGCGATTTACATGATCTCCATAGCTACCGGAGGCCATAAACCATCACTAGAGAGCTTTGGAGCTGACCAATTTCACGATGACCACCCAGAAGAGAGGAAACAAAAGATGTCCTACTTCAACTTATGGAGTTTCTCACTTTGCGGTGGCCTCCTGCTAGGAGTCACTGTAGTGGTATATGTGCAAGACAATGTGAGCTGGGGTATTGCAGTTATAATCCTCACTTCAGCCATGGCCATCACCACACTAGTTTTCTTAATGGGAAGGCCGTTTTACAGATATAGAGCACCAGAAGGAAGCCCATTAACACCCATGTTGCAGGTTTTGGTTGCAGCCTTGGCCAAGAGAAATCTTCCTTATCCTTCTGATTCATCTCAACTGTATGAGGTCCCCAAATCACAGAAAGGCAACAAGAGGCTTCTACAACATACAAGAAAGCTAAGGTACGCACATAAGTGGGTATTGCTGTGGCCCAGCCCAGGTTGAGTTTAGAATAACTGGGATATTCAGAGTCAGGCGGCTTGGATTTTCCATCTCCCATCTGGTATGAGATGGTCCGATGAACTCACCTGGTCCTACCTGGGATGATAACGGTCATGGTGGAGATGGGGATGGAAAAGTTTCTAATTAAGAAACATATGGGAGTGCAAAATGTCAAGCGCATTATCCTAACGTACCATTGATCTACAGCCCTCACATTTAAGGGTTTTGGGAGACATCAATTTTTTTATTTTTTATTTTTGGATTCCAATCCAATTGGTGAGTAATAAATTTGGTCTTGTGCCAATTCATGAATGAGTAGTGTGTGTGATAAACTTGATCAGAGGTGGGCGAAGGTGAGTCCATCGCTAGATGATCATCATGAACCCTGTCATCGCAAGCTACGCCCATCCACCACTTTTCTCAAACCCTAGAATTTGCGCTAAAATTATACAATTAAAGTCCACAATTTTCTTAGAATAGAATTTATGAAGTTATTGAAATTAATTCATAATGTTATTAAATATGAAAGTTGCCTATATTGCTTAAAACTATTATTTACTAAAATAGTAAAGACACCTAATTACTAGACTCACTGAATCACATAAAAAATGCATACGTAACGACCAAAATAATATATGAATTGAAATTCATCCAAAAATGGAAAAATTCAGAACTTCCTCAAAAGGGTAAGTTTGATTAAGAACTGAGGTTTGGTGCCAACATGATGGAACTTCGTGTTGCCAAAATAGAAAATCAGACCAAAGCACTTATTGAGGATTTCCAATAATATATCATAATAGCAATATAATCGAACTGAAAGTTTTTTCTCTATGAAAATTACAGTGCATGTAGGGTCCACTGCTTCAACTTCTTTGGATCTTGACTTTCCATAAAGCCATTTGTGACTTGTTCTATATATGCATCATGTTCTAAAATAGCCCAATGTTCAAAATGCTGATGAAACGGGCCCTAATATGACATAATGTTTTAAAAATAGACGTTTTTGGCTAATTTTCCACACTACCTGCCACTTTTGATCATCTCTTATAATTAGTTTCCAGATTTCACATTAATGGCAACCTTCGGTGGTTGAATGCACCATTATTATACTAGAGAACTGAATAAATCGCATAGAATAAGTAGCTCTAAACCTACAAACCCTAGTTGCCTGCGGAAAACATAGAGCAAAAAACTCAGGTTCACTAAACCATGGAGACTTTGCAATCGATTGAAATAACAATAGGGTGAAAAATTCTGTTTGGTGGTTTAAAAGCAGACTAAGATCATGCTATAAGGTTTTTCTAGAAAGCAAAAATGTTACCCACACTTAAAGTGCTACCCACACTTAAAATGTTCACCCACACATAAATGTTCGTGTGGTTAGGAAGTCCAATTTTAACCTAAAGGTCAACCGAAGTCGGCGGGTTCCCATGTTATCAAAAAAAAAAAAAACATAAAATAAAAGCTAAACTAACAAAGGAGGAGTCTCTTTCTGTTGATTATCATGTACTGAGGGGTCTACTTTACATGGTTCCTACAATTTAAGTTTTTAATTTGCTCAAACTAGCTTGCTAAGGATTATGTTATCTATCCAGTCGCTTGACATCTATCCTCAATGAGACATTTTCCCTTATTCTATAGCTGTGGCTCGCCTATTGAAGAAGAAGAAACACTAATCATGACGTTAATTAGTTCCTTGCACATGGGTTGTATGCAGGTTTTTGGACAAAGCTGCTATTGTTGAAACCTATAAAGAGAATAACATCCCATCAACTGAGAAGCCAATTAATCCATGGAGATTAACAACAGTGACTAAAGTGGAATCAATGAAGCTTCTAATCAACATGGTTCCCATATGGCTGAGCTCCTTGATGTTCGGCGTGTGCATGGCTCAGTCCTCCACCTTCTTCATCAAACAAGGCAGCATCATGAACCGTAAGCTAGCTCATAATTTCAAAATCCCCCCGGCCTCCATGTCGGCTCTCAATGCCGTTGCGGTGTTAATAACCATACTCATCTATGATAGAATACTAGTCCCCCTATTGCGAAGAGTCACGCGCAACGAGAGGGGCATCAGCATCCTCCAAAGAGTAGGATTTGGCATGGTGCTCTCTGTGTTAGCTATGGCGACTGCAGCAATCGTCGAAAGAAAAAGGCTAGGCACTGTAGAGAAAGAGGTTGTGGATGCAACTCCCATGAGTGTCTTTTGGTTAGCCCCACAATACATGGTTTTCGGTGTTGCAGATGCGTTTACTTTGGTGGGATTGCAGGAATACTTCTATGATCAAGTGCCTGATGCCATGAGGAGCCTAGGAATAGCATTCTACCTAAGTGTCTTAGGAGCCTCCAGTTTCCTCAGTAGCCTTTTGATTTATGCGGTCGACCATGTGACACAGAAAGGAGGGAGAAGTGGCTGGTTTGCAAAGGACTTGAACAAGAGTCGTTTGGACTGCTTCTACTGGCTGCTAACAGTCTTGAGTGGGATAAATTTTTGCGTATATGTGCTCTTGGCTACAAGATATTCCTATAAGAACTGTGAGAAAAGGATGGGCTCCACTGCTGATTCATGTGAGGGTGATGATTTGGAGTTGAAAATTTGATGTCACCTTGTAATGTAGTGCCATTAGCTTCTACTAGAAGGGTATGAACCACCACAATATTATAATATGGCGATGTGTTTGATTAATTTGGAATCCATGGACAGGAGTACTGTTTCATTTGGTTGTATTTTGGAATTCCAAAAGATAGATATTTATGAAATCTTCATGTTCATGAATTTTTAGTACTTCGATCTCTCCTGATAATCCTCTTGTCGATTGATGCAACAGTGCTGAAACACAACACCATTTCATGAAGAGAAATGAGCCCAATATGAGTGTTTGATGCTTGTGTCTCAACCATGTGGAGAACAAATATTCAAGGCCTAAGTTTGGTTATCTTGTTGTAGAGACCCACATTCAACTGCCCATGTGCACCCCAAAAATCGTTAGATCCTTTTGTCTTTATGTTAATTTCCTATTGTCACTCAAGGGCCAAGCCCAGTACAAACCAGGGCTCCACTGGGCTGGATTTGTGCAGTGTTTTCAAGGCTGTTGGCTGGGCTATCCTGCTTATAATCCTGAGACCTTACATAGATTGAGCTTGGGCCTTTGGCATGCTTCAAACCCTGACTACTCCAAGATATTTAGTACGATGATGCATGAGTATTTGCAAATCTTGTCTCCGCAAGATGAGTTTAAGCCCATTGCAGGATCTGGGCAATAAACACCAGGCCCGTTGACTACACAGGATGAGCTCGTACAAGCTTAAATGGTCTGACCCGGCCCATGAACCTTGCCATTCAGTGTATCCAGATGCTTCCCAAGAGAATCACAAACAGTGGCACTTCTGTGATTTTTAATGGTTGAGAAAGGCACAATTTGTGCTGATGTGGATTTTTTTTTTTTTTTGGAAGCATAGCTTCTTTTTATTTATTCTTTATTTTTATTCTTATTTTATGCATGGCACAGAGGATTAGAACTCATCGATTGAAGTAATACTAGGGCATCCATCATCTCATAATGAATTGATTAGAAGATAGAACGAAGAAGGGGGCCTCATGGAGATTTACATGGGTCCCCCTCCACTCATGTTACACACCAAGAAGTACTTTACAAATGGGAAAGTTTCCAACTAAGATAGAACGAAGAAGGGGCCTCATGGAGATTTACATGGGTCCCCCTCCACTCATGTTACACACCAAGAAGTACTTTACAAATGGGAAAGTTTCCAACTAATGTTTCAATGAAACAAGAAGTACTGTTTTCCTGGTCTTAATTTAATTTTTACTCAAGTGTCCAAATCCATTCTAAACAATAATGATATTTTCAACACTGTACACAGCACCATCACAGTTTGAGATCACGTTTTCTCTTTTCCTGACGTCTGTGTTAGTGAAGATCGAGGCACTCTTGGATAGCATATGCTAAAATAGAAAGTCTGCAAATGGCTTTCTTACACTATCAGAATTTCTTTCAGCAGATTCACAAAAAACTGCACTGTTTTTATCATATAAAAAAAAACTGACACCCTATAAGATAGAGGCTTCTTGGCGAAACAATATCTCGCTTTTGAACGCGCTCACACGAACAGTTCCCTAAACACATGGATATGCGAGTCATTTGCAAATAAAACAAAAACGTGGTGGCCCACCTCTTGCAAAATAAAGTGAGATGATGATCGGGTGGAGAAAGTTATCTTCAAGAATCTGATTAAAAAACTCCCACTTGCCAGTTTCGGTGGTGCTTTGCTTTGGCCTTTAAATCTTGATTTTCCTCATCTTCTTCTGCTCTTATCCTAGTAATGACTATGATAACTCTTGTTCAAGCACTTGGACGTCTTTTCTTTTGGTGTTTAGGGAACAGCCTCTTTCATGGAAGATCTGGGGAGATTTAATACAATATTCCAACTCAAGTTTCTTGTCTTGTCCATTTTTGCCATTCAGTGTTCATAATATCTACATTAATTCAAAAGAATGTCAATTTACTTGTAACTCAATGGTGAGGCATCTCCCCAACGTAAACAATCAGAGAGTAAACCTTGATTGTAAGGCTAATGGTTAAGAGACTTGGGTCGGATGTCTAGATGCGTTCATAAATATTTAACAGAGCAAAAGGAAAATGAGGAAAAGAGAAGGAAGGGATAATTCTTGACCTTGGTCCATGGGATCCTTTGTTCTTGTGTCAAATAATTATGAGATCGGTGTCAAATTGGATCTGGTGCTAATTCGCATGTAATAAGCACATGAAAGGGATTGGATTGATGTGAGGCCCACATATGAAGATTGAAAAGAAAATTGAAAATGATGTATGAATAAAGATGGTATTTTTTTAGAACTTGTCTTTACTATTTCCGAGATGCATGCATGTGTAATAGAAAAATGCTCACGAAAAGAAAAATAAAAATAGAGAAGTGCTGGTAGTGCACGGTTCTTGCCCCTCGACCTCCATAAGGTAATCAAGACCGCTCATCCAATAGGACACACACAGTAGTTTGTGGTGAACATTGGACAACATGTGATTAAAATCCTAAAATATTATTTATATATTTAGGGCATGTTTCTTTACCGAAATTCATGTTTTGAGAATTTTGAAGTTCTCAAATAAGGTGGAGTTCCTGAATGCTCCATTGTACTTGAGTATCTAAAAATTTCATCATAAAACAAAGAGCTAGAATTTCTAAATTCTCAAAGGTTATTAAGACTTTTTAGGTGGTTGAAATTCTAAAATATTTAGTAAAAAACCATAACATTAACAGATATCAAAGATAAAATGTCACATCAAATCCAAAAATCTCCATCATAAATTTCTATAAAAAAAATTCAAATAAAAAAACATCCCGATAGGGTGCTATCCACAGAAGAACCTTTTGACAAGCAATTTGCATCACACCACCTTTCTTCATATCTAATTAAATGGTAAAACCACCAATGATTTATTGGGTCATCCGTTATGAAAGAGACTAAAAATCATTGGTCAGCCAGACGAGAAAAGAGCCAACAAAGGTAGGTGGAATTCTAGTACCAAGGACTAAAGGCAACCATGAACTAGCTAAAACTTGTTGATCCTCCTGACTATGATTATGGTTTGGAGGTGGAATGTGGAGCACATGGCCTTATCTTTTGAGAGGCTGGTCATTAATTACAATCGAAATCTCCTTATCATTGATATCACATCACAGGTTCCTCTTAGTAATCTCGACTCTTTTGGGATGATAGTCATGGTCCACTCAGCTCTCTTTTCAGATTTCAATTGGTCGTCCCAACTCAAGAGTTTGGATCCCTCACGCCCGAACATCACAAAAAAGATTGTCAGGATTGCAATCAAAACACCCCATGTCAATCACAATGTGCTTGTCAATTTAGTGGAAAAGGGCAATTTTTTTCATCATGAGTTCAAGGATGGAGAAGGATCGGCCGTAAGTTTCCTTTATTAATAATCCCTTACTGATCATAATCCATTAAGAAGTCTGAACTCTTAAACGAAAACCCACCAGTATTTGAATGCATTCATATATAGGTATCCATGCCATGAAATGACCATCAAATAACTTCTCCCGTAATGGATATAAAATTAAAGAGAGAAGGAAAATTGAGAGTTTTGCAAGACCCATTAGAATAGATGCTAGTCTAATTAATCAAATCAATGCAGCGAATGTAACCGATCACATAATATAAAACTAGCAAATAAAACTAATTAATCACAATAAGAAGGCAGACACAAATATAACGTGGAAACCCTTTTTAGGAAAAAAAACCACGACCTAAAAATCAAGATTTCACGAACAATTACAAGATTTACTCACAAACTCCTTTACCTCAATCTGTACCTCGACTTAAGGACCGCAGTTATTCTTACACAAAATCCACTAACACGATCTCCACCGGACACCATTCTCCTTACTTGATCTCCTCGCACCTTGTCCACCAAGATGATCAATCTTCTACAAGAGTGTAGAAGCAACAAAACCTTCTAGAGCATCCCTTCAGAACAATCTTTCAATAGCTCTAGAAAAATAATGAAATCTCTCTTAAGGTATTCTAACCTCAAATCAAGAGATAATTAACTTCTTGTGTTGTACCTTTGGGTTGAGAGAATCACCCAATTTATAGCCTCAAATCCGTGCATAAGACTCCTAGTTATAATCCGCTAAGAACATCAAACCATTTTCAAACTCTACAAAAGAGTTCGGATTGAATCGGACTGGGCTTCTACGCGTTACGCTCCCTATAGTGAGCCGCACCCTCGCTTTAGTGAGCTGCCTCTCTGTCAGACGGTTTTAGGCCTTACAATCTCCCCGTTTTAGCAATTCTTGGACAAAACCCCCTACAACAATACAATTTGATATACCCAAAAGTAAAACAAAAAATACATGGAATTTTAAAATAAAGAAATTCAGCACTGTAGATCTTGTATTGCCTTTGCTTGAACTTTTAGATTTTGAATTGCCTTGGCTTGTATAGCTCCATCTAACTCCATTCTCTTCCCCTTACATTTGTCCATAAATGACAAACAAATATCATCATGCAGTTTCTGTCAATCTGAATGCAGTAGCCCTCCCTCAATTGTGAACTTCGTATTACCACTGTGGTGGGGGCTTGATCTTGCAGATCAGGGGTGACAAAGATTAAGCACACACACTTGTAAATTTAAATATTTCAGCAAAGTGTGTACCAATACAGAAAGTAGGTCTTCTTTCTTGACTTAAACAGCTTTGGTATTCTTCTTTTTCAGCTCAACCTTCTACGTTTTCCATTGCTTTCGATTAGGAAAACTTCGCGGCTTATTGCAATGAGTCGAATGTGTCCTTTAATTCCATAGGGATGACAAATGAGAATTCATTAAGTACATGACACATTCTTCTTCTTAGTAGCTATATTTGTAATATGAACAGTAGGATTAGTAAACAACTAAATTTTGAACAAAACAGTTAGTATTTTTGGCTCTTGATGTAGATGCCCCGTCAGCATTGTCAATGTCATGCATGTCTGTCTTTGCCTTTTGACTGCACAGGATGTTATCAAGTTTTTTAGACCATATATTCATCATGTTTAGTAAAGCCTTGGTAGTATCCAACTCATAAAGAATTATCTTGAGTCTTCCTTGCAAGTTCGTATTTTCAGCTTTTAAGGTCTTCATATCGTGATCAAGAAAATAACACTGTTGTGATTCTGATGTCAATTTGTCAACCAACCTATTATTTTCGTCCTCCAATTTTTGTATTTTTGCAAGTGCTTCTGCAAGTTCAGCTTTCAATGAGGAATTCTACTATTCAAACTCTTTCCACTTTTTGGCCACTTTCTCATTCATCTTCAGCATCTTCATGGTCTTCGCAAACAATGTTTGATATTCAACTTGCCAGTCATGCTCTGTTTCTGACTCACTATCATCATGATCAGTCCCCTCATCAGAAGAGACTTGTGAAGTAACAGAACCAGAAATTGCCATGAATTTTTCTTTGTTAGTGTCAGGCTTCTCAGATTTAGATCTTTTCAAATTAAAAGCCTTTTTCTTTGGTTTTCTATTACCACAATCACTAGCAATGTGTCCATAGCCTTGACACTCATAGTATTGAATCCCTTTAGAAGATCTCTTCCTCGCAACAGATTTAGGGATTTTGGTTGAAATGTATTTGCGGTAGATTTTCATTCCAGCAATAGTTGGATCAAACATAATAAAATAATGCAATCCGCTCTGATACCAATTGAGAGTTTTGCAAGATCCACTAAAATGGATGCTAGTCTAATTAATCAAATCAATGCAACGGATGTAACCAGTCATAATATAGAACTAGCAAATAAATCTACCAAGCAGTCACCACAAGAAAGCAGACACAAATATAACGTGGAAACCCTTTCTAGGGAGAAAAACCACGATCTAAAAATCAAGATTTCACGAACAGTTACAAGATTTACTCATATGCTCATTTACCTCAGTCTGTACCTCAACCTAAGGACCGTAGTTGTTCTTGCACAGAATCCGCTAACACGACTTCCACCGTGCACCGTTCTCCTTACTTGATCTCCTCGCACCTTCTCCACCAAGATGATCAATCTTCTACAAGAGTGTAGAAGCAACAAAATATTTTACAGCAGCCCTTCAGAATAATCTCTCAATGGCTATAAAAAGACAAGGAAATCACTCTTAAGGTCGTCTAACATCAGATCAAGAGAGAAAATTAACTTCTTGTATTGTACCTTTCGGTTGAGATAATCACCTAGTTTATAGCCCCAAATCCGTGCATAAGACTCCTAGTTTTAATCCACCAAGAATATCAAGCATTTTCAAACTCTACAAAAGAGTTTGAATTGAATCGGACTGGGCTTTTGCGCGTCACCCTCGTTATAGCGAGCTACACCCTCGCTATAGCGAGGTGTCTCTCTGTCTGATGAAATCTGTCAGACGATTTTAGGCCTTACAAAAAATAAATCCTTCAATGGAACTCACTTGACCATAAATTTTTATGTATTTATATAATACTCTCCATTTTATTAGTCATTTCTATCGTACAGTCTATAGTAATATATAACTATCTATTAGTCAAGCCTTTTTTTTATTGAAAAAAGAAGGAACATAAAATAAACATCAGGAAAACACCAGCATCTCAAATGAATACATATGTATTCATATCATATTCATTCCTACGTGCATATGTTGATCCTAGACCATAATTCTTCTAAATGGACCTATGGGCCTACTTGCACTCGAAAAAAATAAAAGCTTATTACCATGTACAACCTACCATTATAGACAGAATGCCTTGTTAAAATTGTCATAGTCGTGATGATTAAAAGCCAAAGCAGTTGTTTATCTCTCTGTAACTTTTCCAAATTGAGTAAGTGGCATGTCTTTGTCAAAGTGAATTATTCTCAGACGTTGAGCAGGAAATGATAAAAAGATGAGAGATTAGGACATTGATACATTCATGCATCTTATACCGTTTTTATTATTGAAACATAGGTATCTCAGAAAAGTGACTTTAGGGAATGGACAAATGTGAAGGAAATGACATGAATCTTTAAACAAACCACTTGAGAGGACAAAAAAAAATAACATGGATGGTTTTCTTTTTCAGGTCTCATAATAACATCCAGCTAACAATGCTGAAAACGTACGAGGATCTAATACTATAGTTTTTCTTTACTTCTCTTCTCCTCTTCTTATCTCCGAGAACCTGTAACTGAAAGATGGTATACAGCTAGAGAAGTGCATGTAAGGAAAATGTCAAAAGCTGGAAAGGACATGTGGCATGGGAATCAGGATTTTGCAAGACAGGACGTTTAATGATGAGACATTTTTTCTGTAGCGCTCTTCACCTGAAGTGCAGAGAATGGTGAAAATGAAATTCAAAAAACACCACCACTGTAGCCGTTTTGTTAAAACTACGGATGTTTGGAAAGTTCTGAAAATTTTAAATGGGCATTCCGCGATAGGTCCATAAATATTTTATTTTTGATGGCCTTAGTTTCATTAAAAAAAAGTTATAGAATCAATAGTTCCTCCCACACTTTCTCATACCTGAAATGTCTAGTTTACCATTTCTTTAAATCATAATCCATGATTGGTGGGATATCCCATTAATAATGACCAACTAACATTTAATTGCCCACGATTAATGGAATCTCATTAATGAGATTTTCAAATAAATTCTAAAAACATACAAATAAATTTTAAAATAACGTAAATAAATTTCAAAAAAAAGAAATAATTTCAAAAAAATGCAATACATCTCAAAAAAACACATAGAAATTTAAAACGACACAAATAAATTTCAAAAGATCCAAATCAATTTAAAAAAATCTAAATAAATTTCAAAAAACTCAAATAAATCTCAAAAGATCCAAATAAAATTTAAAAAATACAAATAAATTTCAAAACATGCGAATAAATCTCAAAAGACGTAAATAAAAATGTAAATAAATTTTAAAAAATGCAAATACATTTGCCAAAACTAAGATAAATCAATTTTTTAAATTTCAGAAAAATTTGCCAAAAACTCAAGTATTCTTTTCAAAACTCAGTTAAATTTATTTAAAAAAATACAAATAAATTTCAAAGGACACAAATAAAATTAAAAAACACAAATAGATCTAAGAAAATACAAATAAATTTGCCAAAATTACAGAAATATTCGTTCAAAAACTCAAATAAGATTTTTAAAATGGAGATAAATTTGATAGAAACTTGGCTATATTTTTCAAAAATTTAAATAAATTTGCCAAAAACTCAGATAGATTTGTTCAGAACTAAGATAATTTTATTTTAGAACTCAGATAAATTTGATGACATTTCAGATAAATTTGGCAAAAACTCAGATAAATTTTACGAAAAATCAGATAAATTCCCTTCTTAGTAAAACCTGCAACTAAATTTGCCAAAATTACAGAAATATTCGTTCAAAAAGTCAATTGAGATTTTCAAAATGGAGATAAATTTGTTAGAAACTATGCTATATTTTTCAAAAATTCAAAAAAACTTGCCAAAAAACTCAGATAGATTTATTCAGAGCTCAGTTAATTTTATTCTATAACTCAGATAAATTTGACGAAAATTCAGATAAATTTTGTAAAAACTCAAATAATTTTTCAAAAACTCAGATAAACTTTACAAAAGCTCCGATAGATTTGTCCAGAATTCAGATAAATTTGACAAAAATTCAGATAAATTTCACAAAAATTTAGATAAATTTGACAGAAACTCGTATAAATTTGTTAAAACTCAGATAAATTTGACAAAAATATAAATAAATTTCACAAAAACTCAGATAAGTTTGACAACAACTCAAATAAATTTGACAAAAACTGAGATAAATTTGACAAAAAAGATAAATAATGCCAAAGAGCGATCACCGGGGAGACGTCAGTCATCCACGAAATTCCCTTTTCATCCGTTTATCCATCTTAATCCCTCTGTTCACCACCTATGTCGACAGCATCCCATTCCCATCTTCCATCTCCACTACCGAACAGATAAAAAAAAAAAGAAACCATCATCACTACCCGCACACCTCTTCCCACTCCGAAAACCCCAAAACCCATCTCCTCGACCTCTGCTCACAAGAGCCATATCCACCATCGACCTCTACTGCAAGACCCATCTCCCCCAAAATATCTTCGCCCAAGATGCTCGCCAGGAGCGAGTTTCAGGTGGTTGATGAGCTCCACGGAGGCCACATTTCCCTCTGTCAAAAAGGACAGACAACACGACCATTCGTTTTCTTTCCATTTCTCACATTTCCCTCTGTCAAAAAGGACAGACAACACAACCATTCTCCATTCCATTTCAAATAAAAAACTCCTCTTCCTCCTCCGCCAAAAACCTTAAACATCTCCTCCACCACCTCGTCCCTGATTCCACATACGCCGCAACGGCGACGACGATACCATCAATCGTCGCCGTTGCCATCGTGGTAAAAGTACCTTCTCCTCACCAGAACAGTACGAAAAAGACGCCGGAGATGAGCTCCTCTTCCAGCCGCACCTCGTCAGAATCCGCTCCGATTCCGGCCAACGCCAAGGTCACAGATCGTCCGCCGCGGCCTCTCCTCCAACATCGAGTGTGAGATCGCCATCATGCGTCGCGTCCGCCACCCTCACGTCGTCAAGCTCTTCGAGGTCCTCGCCTCCAGATTCAAGATCTACTTCGTCATGGAGTACGTCCGCGGTGGCGAGCTCTTCTCAAAGGTCTCCCACGGCCGCCTCACGAAGGATCTCTGCTGCCGCTACTTCCAGCAGCACATCTCCGCCGTCCGCTTCTGCCACTCCCGTGGCGTCTTCCACCGCGATCTCAAGCTGTCAACGATAGTGGATGGTTGAGTTGGGTGGTTATTGGGTCTCGGTATGGTGAGTCGTCTTCTCTAATGAAGAACATGTATTCTCATCAACCAACTAGACGATCTTTAAAAGGGGGGAATTAAAGATTTAAAATTTTAAATTTCAAAATTAATGCCTAAAATGGTTGAATGGGTATTTTCATCCTAAAAATTGCAAACATGTGCGTTCACGGACCTAAGGCTGGAAAAAGTCTAGCTGAGTGGACCATAGCCCTTAAAAAGTATTTCCTTGGACTGGAGGCTGGAAACACTGACTTATAGGGACCTTTCGCTAATTTTGCCAATTTTAAAATAGGGCTTAAGTTTTTTTTTCCAGATTTCAAATTAGGATAAAATAAAATTTACATTTTAAAACAGGGATTAAGTTTTTGTATTTCTTTAAAATCAAGACATCCGGCCACATTTGGGATTTTCCGGTTGGATTTTCCGTCGAGTTTTTTCTTCTTTATTCAAATACCTAATATGCCCTTCCACCCATTTCTGCCACTCCTTCGGTCTTTCTTCTTCTCCTGCCACTCGCCTTTCGTCCTCCGACGATGACCGACTGCATCACTGAGAACCAAAGCAAAGTATTATGGGGATTCTATTTTTATCTTCCTGAACTAGGCTATGTTCCGAGTGTTTCGAGGTTATTAACATATACAAACACTTCCTACTCTAGACTTTACATCTCTCCTTCCGTGGAAGCAAGATTATGCATTTTTTTTAATTGATGGCATCTTCAAATGCCAGCAAATGTCTTGTTAATAACCCATATCTCTTTCTTGATGGTTCATGGAACATTTATCCATAAATAGGGGCCCACTTTCTCCACATGCCTTCAATGAATCTACTTGACGTGTTTGACTACCGCCGTTGATTTGCTTCTCACATCTCTCTTCCAGTGTTCAAAAAATGAAGTAACATAACTCTTTTTCTCAAATGCTTGAGTAGATCCCATCGGAAAAACGAAACAAAAACTCTAGTTTCCAGATCCCTTGATCTCTGTCTGGGTTGAAAAATCTGGATTTTCTGAAATCATATCATTCTACACCATCAATTTGACTGATTGATCAAGAAAGAGCATGTGACATGACGCATCATCATCATCCTTAAGATCCACACCATTATTGGACATTTCTCCGAGTTGGACTTCCGCGTAAAAGCATTATTAATAACCCGTGTTTCAGAACATAACCCAGACCCAATTCAGGAAGATTATACAGAATCCTATCTAGGCATGACACTTCGCTTGTGTTCACCATGGGGCAGCGAGTGATCGTAGGAGGTGGAGAGATGGGTAATGGTTGGCAGAAAAGAAAGACCGGAAGAGGGTTCCAGAAAGAAAGTGGTGTAAGGGCATTTGGGGTATTTGTGGAAAAAAGAGAAGAAACTCGTTCGGAAAATCCCAAATGTGGCCGGATGTCCTTTTTTGAAAGAAATACGAAAACTTAATTCCTGTTTTGAAATATAAGTTTTATTTTGTCTTGATTTGAAATTTGGAAAAAACTTAAGCCCTATTTTAAAAATTTTCCTTGGAAAGTATTATTCATATATCACGTGGATTTGAGTGTAAACTTTTTTTCTAACTCATCTAACGGGTAAGGGGGGAACCCATCGAACCCACACTAGTAGAGTAGCCCTCAAGAGAGGTTGGGCCAGTTTGACACTTTACTAGAATTGTAAAGGTCAAGTAAATCTCTAAAAGATAAAAAATACTCCACTTTTCCAAATAAAAAGTCAAAAATATTTTATATCAAACAACTAAAAATAAAATACCATCATAACTCAATTATATTTTATTCCCTCTCTTTACTTCACTTCATTTAACTTAACTTTAAAAGTAAAATTACCAAACGGGCCCTGGGAACCCTCAAATGGGGGAAAGAGACCTAAAGTGATGTAAGACAACCATCGAGTGAGGAAAGGTGGGTCGATTCCTGGATAGTCAAGTGATAATTGACGTGTCTAACCACTAGGATAAGATGACATTCTCAATTCAACATTGTACTTGATTTTCAGTTAATCCGATTGAAAGTTATATACTTACTTAAAAAAAGCAAACATCTTTTATTCATTTTTCTCCTTTTGCTTTTTGGCCTTGTTACTGGACTAGAATTCAAAGAATTCATATATTAAGAACTTGTAAACTCTCTAAAAAATTGTCTCCTAGACTACAATTCATGTATCCTCTTCTTGGGTAAAAGTTTTACAAATGATAAGTAGAGTGGAATTCAAAAAACCCAAAAGGTCGTTAAATTGAAATTTGAAACTCTAATGAAGAATTATGATATTTATAAATGTCAAAGGGACAAGCCATCACATTATGCCTACGGATTCCCAACGTCACAAATTCATGTTAGCCTTTTCAGTAAAAGAACTGGCACATAAAAAGATCAAGGCCTAATGGGTTCATATTAATGGATTATTTAAGAGATAAGGGGTATGAGATATAAGATAATGATGTAGATGCAACCCCCTACTTTTCTAATATATGAGTTATAAGGATGGTGGCTAGGTATTCATTCCCACCTCCCATTTAATCATTTATTCATTTTTCATTGGAGGGGAGATAACATTTCTAAAAAATTACATTTGTTTCTTCAAATTCAGCCTTTTTGGAAATAAACTATTGCAACTCCTACATGTTTTTTAATTTTTTATTTTTCTTGCTAAGTTGTAGTACTAGTCAGGGGTAATACTTTGGACCATGAACTTGGAGATCTAAGGATCAATCGCTGCCAACACCACTCAATCTGGAATGCATTGGCACTCCTATGCATTCACTTATAAAACAAGCATCCTCAAATGATTAGCGGCCAACACATGTAGGGCTGCACAGAACCGGACCGCAGACCGGATCGGACCACAAAACCGGACCGGACCGGACCGGATTTGCGGTCTTGGTGGTCCAAATCCGGTCCGGTCTGGGCCTTTTGTGGTCCGGTCCGGACCGGACCGGACCGCATTTATTAAAATAATTTTTTTTTAATTTTTTTTTCATAATCTTTGAGCCCATGAGGCATGAGCCTAGCACCCATTTGTAAAACCCATCATTCATTCATTTGACATTTGCCTATTTTTTAGATGTGAGGTGAAAATGAAAAAAAAAAAACAAAAAAAAATGAAAAAAAAAAATGAAAAGAAAAAAAAAAGTGGAAACCGGTCTGGACCACTTTAAGTGGTCCAACCGGACCGGTTTGGACCGGACCGGACCGGACCAGACCGCTTATAAGTGGTCCGGTCCGGTCCTTCATTTTGGGCCGGACCGGAAATCCGGTCCGACCGGATTCCGGTCCGAAAACCGGACCGGAAATCCGGTCGATCACCCCTAAACACATGAATTAATCGGAGCATACTTATTGTTTGATTCAACTTATTAGCGTCGCATGTACTGCATGCGTACCGGGACATCAGTCCAAATTTTACTTTAATCAAAGTACCATGTGCATCTAAATTGAGATCATGAGCAAAAAAGTTTCCTAAAATTCAAAATGCCCTCTTCAGTCTTCAATGACCGCTTTAGAAAATTTTATTATTGGTCATTTAACAATTCTTGTTTTTTTTAGAAAGACAATAGAAAACTCAACAAATGATGCAATGATAATTGTTGATATATATTGTTGGGATGTTCACTGACAACTCGAGTTTTTTGTATTTTTGGTTATTAATATAATACCAGCGATGGTTCCTATTGTTATTGTGTAACCACATCGCAAGTTCATCCATAAAATATGTTGGGCCTGCACATGAGGGAGAGTATCGGAAAGTTTTTACATCCCATATCGCTTAAATAATGAGTTTGATTGTGCTTTATATTTATTTTTGGGAAAAAAGCAGTATACCTACCTGTACTTTGGTATTTTTACAGAGTACCCTCTGTACTTTGGTATTTCTGACTAAACCCACCTGTAGTTTTAATTGACTTGCAAATACAAACGGCCGTGACGGAATATAAGAAATGACAAATTCACCCTTCCATATATAACATCGCGCCTTTTGTTTTTTGTTTTTTTTTTCATTTTGCGCTTGCGGTTAGGGTTTACATTCTCTGGCGATTTCGAGCGATCGACGGGTAGGTATCAATCCAGAGCTCAGGAGGAGCAAGATCTCTCATGCAAGGTCGGAAGGTCAAAGGCTGGATAAGAAAAATCCCTGAAAGTGGGGTCGGGTCGCATAATAAAAAAGCATGCAATCGGCCCTAATCAGTAAGGGTCCGGAGAAAGGCCTCGTCGCCGACGGCAGTGGCGCCGTAGAAGGGAGGGAGGAGAGGACCTCGTCGCCGACGACAATGGCGGAGATGAGGGTGGCGGGGTAATAGGCAGCGACCCACCTGGCGGCGGTGGTGTTGGAGGAGCCGAGGGCAAGGAGCTGGTTGTTCGGAATGCCGATGATGACCTGGATCTTGGTGACAGCGAGGGCTCGGATGATGTCGGAATCCGCCTCGTAGAAAAATCTCAAGCAGTTTCTTGCTTGGGTTCTATTGCTTGCTTGATATTTCATTTTCCTCTGGCGTTTTTAGATCTGATCTTTGTTTTTCCTTCTTCTTCTCCCTAATAAGCTACAGTGTTCTATATTTATCTGTCTTTTTTTTGCCCTTTTAGATTTATTTTGTTGGGTAATTTCTGAAAGTTGGGGTCTTTTTAAGATTCCTCAACTGACACTTGAATAAAAAGGTATTCTGATTCTCTCCCCTTGATTTGATTTTCATATCTCCCTTTCTCTGAAAACCCCCCACATCACCGCGGTTCTTCTCTGACGCCCTCCTCATTTCCTCTCCTTGCGAGTACACCAGAGAGAGACTCGCAATTGATTCAAACAAATTACAGAGGAGCTGTGATGGGTATGGTCTTTTATTATTAGTTTTCTTTCCTCTTAGCAGAGGAAGTTTGGGTTCTTATCTCAAAACGATGAAGTGGGAGATGATGGAGATTCTCTCCCCGGCATCCTACTCAAGCTGGTTCTTCAATGAAGTGGTGAAGACCCCCAATTGGACCCATGAAGAGAACAAGAGGTTCGAGAATACTCTGGCAGTCCACAACAAGGACACTCCTGATCGATGGCAGAAGGTGGCGTTCATGATCCCTGGCAAGACCATTGATGATGTTAGGAGTCACTACAAAGACCAGGTAGACGATGTCAGCGATATAGAGGCCGGGTTGATCCCAATTCCATGTTACGGCACTTGCCCCTTCACATTGGAATGGGTCAACAGCAATGGGTTCGATGGGTTGAAATTGCCCACGTTTGTAGTGGGTGGGAAGAGGTCTGGAGCTAGGCCTGATCAAGAAAGGAAGAAAGGAGTCCCATGGACTGAAGAAGAGCACAGGTAGGTAGTCCAACCTCTTTCTTCAAGGTGATGCTAATTGCACCCAATTCTTCTTGCTAATTTGGTTATGTGGATAGAGGCATTTCAAGCCACAACATGTCTTTTCTTTCGCTGTAAATCGTCAGTTTTGATTCATTAGAAGCTCGGCCATGGATATTATTCTCAGGCTGCGTTTGGCTTGGCTGTCCCCATTCTCAGGCAGTGTAATTATTTTATTGGATTTGAGAGCTTTGGACACGAGAAATGTGGGTACATGAGTTTTGAGAGTTCTGGAAGCCATTTGATATGGCTGGAAAAAAAATGGAGCAGTGCTCTTATGCCTTTCCACTCTTATAGCCTTGGTTCAAGGGCAAATATGTCCTTTTCGGGTTATAATTTGGCGTCCGTATGCACCAGATGCGCTTTATACGACGTACACCGTCAATACTAACAGTTTCCGTTCATTTTGCATGTTAACTAAAACTACAGATATGTTTAGTCACAAATACCAAAGTATAGGGGGTACTCTGCAAAACGGCCAAAGTCCAAGTAGGTATAGTGCGGTTTTCCCTTTATTTTTGGACCTTCTACCCATCCACTTAAGTTTTTGGATTGGTACATAATATGATATCTAATGTGATACTTTTTAATCATTATTATTTGACGGCAGCAGTCACTTTCTTGTGATCAGATTATCCAAAGCTTACAAAATGGGTCCCATTGCAACATGCTAGATATCCACGCATCATCTGACGGCTCAGATTATTAGCTCAATTTGTCACTGATTTTGTCCAATGAGCTCTGAGAAACTTGGGAGTCCTGCCCCTTTATGCAAATGCAACCATGCATCTACACGTGAAACTTTTTTTTTACCGCAATTGATATGGCGTGGAGTCGTTCTGCTTTTCCCCCAGGTCGAAGAAATTCGCAGCTTCAAAGAAGATTTTCACATTTATTCTCTCTCTGTTACAAAAATCTCCTCCTCCTTTTTCTGGGAGTAAAAGGAGGGGGAAGAAATTGTTTTCCGTTTAAAATACTTCCACCAGAGTCCAGAGATGACGCGTCTACAGTCCTTCCTTTTCTTCTCTCTCTCTTTCTTTCTTTCTCTCTCTCTCTCTCTTTCTTTCTCGTGAGTAAAACGTTTATAGGTAGCGTACAACTAGTGAGCACGTAAATTCGACGTTCACTTGTTCAATCTCCAGGCCCTGAGACCTGACTCCTGAGCCCCTGAATTGAAATTATAATCATTAATTAAGAGGATCATGTTAGTAAGACGAGATCTTGGAGTGTGTATGTTCATTCGATTGATCATGATGTGACCCCAATTGAACGATCCTGATGGATTGTCATGACGTGGCCCCCCCATTGGGATGGATTCTCGTCAATCAAGGAAAGGTTCAAAACGATGAAGAAAGAAGTAAAAGGAAAAGCAACGCTCCATTGCATATGGGGGTGGGGGGATCTTTTTCTTTGCCTTTTTGTATAGTGTAATGGAATATTGAAAAAAAAACTGAGGAAACTTGCTTTTTTCTTTCTTTCCCTATTATACGGTTTCCAAGCGATAGGACTTGCTTTTTAGTTGGGAATGATTGACGGCTATTTCGGGCGCTCTCCCACGCAAAAGATCTGACGGTCGAGACGACGTCACGTGACGAGAGTACACGTACAGGGACAGCAGCAGCACGCACCGACTCTCCACGTGAGAGTGAGCAGAGTTCAATAGTTACAGGAACATGTTCGGAAAAAAAAAAATAGTTACAGGAAGATGAAGCGCAGGAGTCATTCATGAGAGGAAATCAGAGCAAGATTGGAAATAACACACACTTTCTCTCTCTCTTTCATTCATTTCAACAAATTAACTAGTGAGCCCTTGGCAGGGGTAGACTCAAAAAAAAAACTACGGGGGCCAAATGAAAATCTCCAAAAGAAAATTTTAACAATTTAAATGTCAAAATAAAAAATTATAAAGAATTTAGTGGTAAAAAATAAAATTTTGAAAACTTAAGGGGTTCATGCCCCCAGCCTACATGTAGGTCCGCTCCTAGAACTCTCTCTCTCTCTCATTTCAACAAATTTACTAATGGGCCTGTGGGACTCGCATAAAAATATCTAATGTAAAATATTAAATATAAGTTTCAAATTACATATCATTCATCATTTTTGAATTACTAACTCCAAACATCATCATGCATAAGTACTTATAAATAAACTTTAATTGCTTAAATTAGATGTCCAAATTAAATCGTTTAGAAAACTTATTAAAATAACAGCCGAGTCTCTCCTATTTTTAACTCGTTCCTTTGTTAAAATGAGATGACTCGAAAGAGTCAATTTAGAGATTTTTTCAATTATGTATTATAATTTATAGCATTGGTGGAACCTGCTCCAAAAAACAATTTCAAAAAACCCCTTTAGGTTTTAGAAGATCTCATAGTTTTTCACATATAGCCTCTCAAAATTTTTTAAAAGAGCCTTTATATTTTTTTCAAAACTACATCCATTCTCTTTTTTTTTTTACACAAATGACCCTTTCAAGAGTATCTTTTTACATAGTGGGCCCCAGGAAATAATTCTTAGGTCCGCTCCTGTTGATGGACTTGGGTGAAGGGGGGCGTGTGTGAGTTTCCAAGTATTTGTGAGAGAAAAAATGACAGATCAAATCAAACTAAATTTACAAGTAAGATCAATCCAAACCCTAGATTATTATGTTAAATTGAGGTGGGGTTGGCAGGTGGGGCGAAGAATAGCCACCACAAACTTCTTCATTTAATTGGCACAAGTTTTCTGGTGTTCTATTGAATTAGTTGCTATACCTAGAAATGGATGAGAATGGACCCATTGTACGAGCGAGGAGACAAGGTGGCAATTGGATTGTATGCCAAATTGTAGAAAGTGGGAGTAATGTCAATGAGCTCTTACACCGGGTTGGGCTTAACCATCGAGTCAATACTCGTGAACCAGGTGTCTTGTTTTAAGAGAATCATGGTGGAGGTTGACATGTCCAATCATGATCTTGTTCAAATTTCAAATTAGGTGAGAACTTGTATTCTTCTCTCCTGAAAATCTTATTCATTAGCTAATAAAGTCATTAAGAAGTCTAATTGGATTTTCGGTTTGGGAGTTGGGACCCAAGAATGACATGCAGTCAATATCACCACATATTTACAATGCACCAAGTCGCAATTTCACACTAGATTACACCCCAATGCCATTTATAGCGACCATACGACAGCCACACAAGTCTAATCCACTTTCCATTAGCCGACTTAAAGAAAAAATCACAATGATCATATGGTTCTTAATCTGTCCATGTCAACAAATTTCATATCCTAAACTGCCCTAATGATGCGAATAATTGCTTGAAGCCCTCTCGGTGGGATAAAATCAAGAGCTGAGCTTAATGGTAGTATGTTTTATTTTTGGCTAATGATTCATCCACTTGGAGCAACAGTGGTCGAGTATCAATGGAGGATTTGTGATACGAATGACCTTGAGTCTACATCCCCTGTTTCGTTGAAGCATAAAAATACAGTTTCAATCAATCCACATTTTACAAAATAATAATAATAATAATAATAATAATAATTCTCATTTGCCACCTATATAAACTCTCTAATTTCATATATCATTGTACAAAACACAAAATAAGAAATGAATCACTTTATACAAGTGGCAAATGTAGATTGATTAAAATAGTATTTTCCTTTTTTGTTGAAACAGGGAATCCGGATTCCCTCCTCTTAAATTTAAATTCTTTGGATAGAATACATCATTCACTTGGAAAGGACATGTTTGTTTACATAGAATACATAGAGATTTAATATACAAAACTCATATTTAAATTAGTTGCTATTAAAAAGGTGAGGGATGAAGGACATGAGGTGGGGATTAAAGGATATAAAATAGGATATTTACTTTCCATAAGACTTGATTTATATCTTTCGTGTGCCAAAACTTATGGGTTATTTGGTCGGTGGCATTTCTGACTAATAATCGGATATATTGAGAATTTCTAATGGTGTTTGACAATATCCTTGGAGCGTTCCAAATAATCTATTTGATTTATAGAATTCTCAGAGTTTAGCCTACATGAAAATTGGCTCCATAGTCTTCTTTTGAGATCTTTAAAAAGTTAATGCGATGTAAGCATTTGGAGTTCCACACGAGGGGACATCAGTGGGAGAATTTGGATTTTCTCATATAAAAATCCTCAACCAACATGACCAGTAGAAATGAGAATTTTACGATGAAAGACATTTGTGTAATTTGTTGTCCTCTGTTACGGCTTGTTTTTAGTTTTTTGTCGCTGACATCATCATCGTTACTTTTATCCTCACCATCACCATTGAATGTTAGCGCACTCTGCACACCTGAGGGGGACCCTTTTTCTAGTAAATACAAGTAATTCACTCATTATTTCGGGACTAAACTAGAGGGATTTTGATCGCTCGAGAAGCGCTAAAATTTTGATGTTGGCTAAAGATTTTCATCAAATATGTGCTCCTATAGGAATAGATGGTTTTAAAAGGCTGAATTATCCTTTAGCTGTATGATGTTGCACCTATTTATTTGGTATCACAGAAATGAGTCAAGATCTTGTGAGGATTTACCCTCGGTAATTGTAATTGGACCAATTATAGTTTGCCACATCACTAAGGTACAGCCTGGGAGACCGTGAATTGTCCACTCACTATCACTGTGGGTCAAAACCCTCACTAGTTTGGCACTTTACTAATACAATAAAAGTCGTCAAATAAAGCCTTAAATTTTCAGACAAGATGTCACATCAATTGCAATTTATTCAAAACTCAACCCATCTTTAAAAAAAAAGTAAAAAAACAAACTACCTTTATTTACTAAAATCTAAAATAAACTTCACTTTTTTTATACAAAAAGTCAAAAAGATACCATAACAAACAACTAAAAAAAAATACCATCATAATCCATTTATATCTTATTCTTTCTTCAAAATCATCTTTACTTCAGTTGACTTTATTAATAGAGTTACCAAACTGATTCCGATTCCACATAAATATTCGAGTAGACTTAACAGGTGTGGCCCATCTTACGCTTGATCAATCCAACCAATTGAACCAACCCACTAATCGTGAGAATTGCGGCCAAGCCACATTTGACACTGTAAAATTTGTGGGCCTGAAATTCTTTTTTTTTTTTTTTTGATCGGTAACGGTAAAATATATTAAAGACTTAATAAAGGTACAGTAAAGAAGATGGAAATAAAAGACATGCGAAGGTATTAGAGCTAAATACCAACACAAAATAAGAAATTACAAAGGAGCAAGCAAAGCTACCTCTCTTTCTACCCCCAACTTAGCCAAAGCATCCGCCATGCCATTCCTCGACCGATGCACATGATGAAACTCAACATTCAAAGATGATGACCAAGTCTTGATTTCATTGAAAAGAAATTGGAATTTCCATGGACCCTTCTCCAAACAAGACATCCAAGAAATCGCATTTGAGGAATCGCTTTCCACCACTATGCTATGAAAATTATTTGAGACACAGATCCTTAGAGCTTCCAATATAGCTAACCCTTCCGCTTCATTAGAATCTTTGATGCCTATATACTTTGAGAACATAAACAATACATCTCCCTTGTAGTTCCTCAAGATGCCACCTATACCTGCAGGTCCTGGTTTTCCTTTTGCCGCACCATCAACATTAAATTTAAGGACATTAGGAGAAGGAGGAGCCCAAGTGACTAAATGTTTCTTCTTAACACATCTGCTTCCCAAACAAGCTTCCCAATTGCTTAAGATATTATCCAAGGTCAAGTGCTCTAACTCTTTTCTTATACTTGCCCATTTAGCTATTTTGAGGATAATCATAAAAACAATATCCTCCATGTCTTTTGCCTTGCCATTGAAGATTCTATTGTTTCTTTCCTTCCAAATGGACCAAAGAATAGAGAAAGGAATCAACCTCCATAGGATCAATCCCACCCCTTTAAAAGGACACAACCTCCAAGCCTCCATCAAATCACTTAAAGCCCTTGGCAAACACCATGAAATTCCACATTTTTTGAAAAAAGATTGCCAAATGCAAGAGGCAAACTCACAATGCAAGAACAAGTGAGTGATAGATTCTTCTTCCTTACCACATAAGACACAAGTGTCTGAAATGGCTTCAGACATTATCCTTTTTTTCCTTAGATTGTCTACTGTTGAAATCTTTCCTGCAACTGCCAACCAAAGGAAAACCTCAACCCTTGGTGGGGCCAAACCACACCACACTTGAGATAGATGAGAACGACTTCCCAAGACTATGGAAGAAACACCATAGAAAGATCCAACAGAGAAACTCCCCAAAGGACATGGCTTCCAAATGCGAATATCTTCCTCACCCCTGCAAATAAAGACGTTAGCAAGAATACTTAACAATGACTCATACTCCGAAACCTCAAACTGGCGCAAACCTCTCTTAAAAGACACAAACCATGACACTTTTGAACCAACCCAAAATAACAATTTTTGACAGATGACTCTTTATTACATACAACTCTAAACAATCTAGGAAAAAGAGACCAAAACTTCCTTATCCCAACCCAATCATCATACCAAAAACGAACATTCTTTCCCTCCCCAACTCTAAAGCCTACACTCTTATTGAAGACTTCCCCCCTAACATTGGACACCTCCCCGAAACAAGAAATAACTCTCCATAAACTTGACATCTTATACTTAGGGACACATTTAGGGGCCCACCCCCACTCATCCTCACCATACTTGGAAATAATAATCTTTTTCCAAAAAGCATCTTTTTCTACTCCAAACCTCCACCACCACTTAGCTAGCAAAGCCCAATTTTTAAGCTCCAGATCCCCAATGCCTAAACCTCCACAAGATTTAGGTTTGACCACTTCGCTCCATTTCTTGAGATGAATCTTCTTTTTATCGCCTTTACCTTCCCAAAGAAAGTTTCTTCTTACACGATCTAATCTATTTCTCACTGATGCTGGCATTTTGAATAACCAACTTTACAGTATTTTTTGTCCAACCAACTTTATGTAAAGCTTTCGAAATAATCGATCTCTCTCATGATAAGGCAATTTTCAATTTTTTTTCATCACACAGATACATCCCAAGAAGTTTTCAATGAAGCCTTCATGATCTGCACGCACACAGGTGTGCCCCATAGCTATCCGGGGTTGTTTATAATGGTTCAACAAAAGAAGATTTGAACAAATCATGGCCTTTGAATGCCTACCTTCATTCTTGAATTGTTTAAATTCTATCAGAACACCAATTGCAAATTTGTTAATGTTTCTTAATCATACTCCTGATTAAGCTCTAATTAAAAGACAGCGACTCATGTATGATCCTAGTGTGTGGTTCCAACTAACCCCTTAAACTCCTCTCTAACAATTATTAGTAGGTAATCACCAACTGTTTATTAGTTTAATAACTAATTAAGGAGTTAAATTACATCCAAAGCAACCGCAACTGCAACTGCAGTGGACAACAGCATCGTTGTTGCCATTTCACTTGCCATCATTAAAATAATGATGTGGTTAGAGCTTGTCTAGGCATTTAATTATTAAACCTAGTTACTTCTAACTGGGTGGATTAGAAGAAAGATTAGAAGTGACTGGAAGGATTAGAAGAAAAAGATTTCATTTCACTTCCTCCCTGTGACAAACGATATCATGTTGTCTTGGACATGATGTGCGTCTTCCACTCTGTCCCTGTATTTGGATGTTTTCCATATCCATAATGATCCGAAATCTTCTTATTTGAAATGTTTAAAATATGGATTTGACTTAATTTCACCCCAAACGGAATTGGACAAATCTGATGGTGGTCCCTAAAGGAAGTAATTATAAATGGGAAAGATTTTATAAATTAATCCCGATGATGGATTTTAAGGGCTAGATTGTGGCCGTGAACTTTGATAACTCTGAAAATTCTAAAGTACCAAAAATATACCAAAAAAAATAATTAGTTGTTGTTTGGTAAGTCTATTTTTTATGTCTATTTGATTTAAAACAAATAAATACTTGACTGCATTAAAAATGTGTGTCAAAGTTAGCGTAAATGTTTTAACTCAATCACTTCTAAGACTTTTTTGCTTATTTTTCAATAATTGAAAGGGAACTTTTTTTATTATTATTTTACAATAACTGAAAGGGAACTTTTTTTTAATAATAATTTTGAGTGTTTGAAATAATTAGATATTTTTTATTTATTTTTAATAAATTTGATTTTATAACTTCTATAATATAATTTTTTTCTCATATATAACTTTTCTAATATAATAATTTGCTTGCTGTACTATTATAAATTGGCATGTACTACTTTTGCTTAGATGACATGTTTAACTTTTTCTTATGCATATGTAAGTATCTGAATCGAATCCAATTATAAATTGAAAAAAAAGAAGAAAAAAAGAATCAGAATCCAATTATAATATATTAAAATCATTTAAACCTACTATATTTTGCTTTTATAAATAATAACTAACCTAACTACCATGTCATACAATACTAATAATAAATTATTTAAAAATAGATGTGTCCAAAGTTATGAGAGTAGACTCAGTAGAGGGACCATGCCATATAACATTCATATTAAACTATTTTTTTAAAAAAAACAGGGGTCAAAAATTGTGTGACTTGGTCCAATTGTATGTTAGCCATAGCCCATAGACTTAGTAAGGGGCTGAGCTGACCTCACTTGATCGTTTATAGTCTTCCAGGCGCGCTCCTCCACGTGAGTCTATAGAGAAAAAAAAGGAACCGAAAAGTATACGTGCTCGTGCAAGCAAACATAACACGAGACAACACTCCCTCAAGCCCTCAACTCACCAGAGTTTTCATCATGTATGTTTTTGCTTCACAGTACACAAGTCGCGGGAGCACGATTTAAACAGCCACTCCTATCATTTCACAATTTCAAAGGAAGGAAAGAAGAAAGAGAGCGTGTTAGTGAGAGAAAGAGTACGCAAGTGCTTGTGTCAGACCATTTCTCTCACTCCCACAGCCAGCAGTTCATCTTAATTACCGGTTACAACCGGTGATACCTTTCTCCAACTCCTCACAGTTGAAGCTCCGCAAATCAATCCCTGCCCCCTTCTCTCTTTGCAGCCGTTCATCATAACCCTTTCCTTTCAAACTCCCCACTCCACCCCACCCCTTCTCTTTCCATAAAATCTCCTTTTCCTCCCTCTTCTTCCTTTCTCACTCACATCTCCTCCTTTCTTTCTCTCCTTCTCCTCCAAAACCACGAAACTTGCTCTCATGCTTTCTTTCTCTCCTTCTCCTTCTTTGTTGTTATCTTCTCCATCTGAAAGATATAACTGAAACAAACAATAGTCTCTCATCTTCTTCTCTCTCTCTGTCTCTTTCTCTCTTTATATATATATAGATATATTTTTTCCAGATGTCTGAAGGGTTCGAACTGGAGCCTTTCCACGTCCCACAACAAAGCCGAAGAGACAAGCTCAGAGAAAGAGAAACAGCCGCCACTTCAATCCAAGGTGCCTGCGCCGGTTTGCTCCCCCTCTACGACCCATCCCTCCTCTCCTCCGCCATGCTAACATGCGCCTCCACCGACATGCACCACCACCACCACAACCAAACCCCACCTTTCATCAAGGAAGAAGGCATGAATTTCATGGGTTTTGTCGGAGCGGGAGCTGGAGCTGGAGCTGGGTTCTTGCCGTCTTCTGCTTCTTCTGCTTCCTCTTCTTCACAGCTTCTGTTAGATCTCACTCAATCGTCTGTTGTCGTCTCTGCAAATCCAAACTTTAACCAAGAAGATATTAACATTGGAAATGCTTCCAACCCTTTTTTCTATTCCTCTCAAATCCCCCAAAACGTTAGAGATTTCGATCCGTCTTTTGTTGAAAATGGTGGGGTGGCGTTCTCGACAGGGCAAGGTCTGTCGCTGTCTCTGTCTTCTCACTACCGGAATCGGCCCGATTCTGCCAGCGGAGCAGGAGTTTTTGAAGGCAAGGGTGTCGGGAATTACGTCGTTCGTGGGATTCCGGCCGGCGATTCGATGCCGAGGAGTTCGGTTCCGATCGGTCCGTTCACCGGCTACACGGCGATTCTCAAGGGGTCGAGGTTCTTGAGGCCGGCTCAGCAGCTTCTGGAGGAGATTTGCGACGTGGGTCGGGGGTTTTATGTGGATAGGAGCGGCGGAGAATCGTCTTCGTCGCGCGAGATGGAGAGCTTGAGTGAGAGCGGATTGGTGGATGAAGGTCATATCGGAGAAAGCGATCAAGGGGAGCGGCGAAGGATGAAGGCCAGGTTGATCTCCATGCTCCATGAGGTATGGCTTCTGTAAAATTATTCCATCTCTACTATTCTACTTGGAATTTGAATGAAATGGAGTTTTATGATGATGTTAGCTTCTATATAAGATGATTGGTTTTTTTTTTTTTCTCTCTTCTTTATTTTGGGTCATTTATTTAAGTTTTAAGATAATACAATTAGATTTGTTTGGTTTGATCTTATCATCTGTCTCCTTGTCTCAGTAACTGTGAAATGAGGGGACTGCTTTTTTTATTCATTATATTATTTGTATCCTTGAATTATACATAGGTAAAAGCCATTGCTCTTCTTTTTAAATTTTAAGAATTGGCATATTTTCTGTTAATTGGGTTTTTAATCTTGGATTCAACTATTATTACCATTATCTATATAATGCTATTCATCATTTGTTTTCATTTTGGGGCCGGGTGGTTTTTGTATTTACTTCTTTCCTTTCATTTTCATTTGGGGGTGGATTTCATGATCATCACATTGGATCTAAAATTATGACAAGGTTTTCCCCCTAACCCATAAAGCTACAGATTGGGCCTCTCATCTTTTGCAATTCCTTTAGCTGTTGAACCTTTGAAACAGACCAACTGATTTGCATTATTTGTAGTTGGAAACTTCTAGTGGTCTTATATATATATGGAGTTGAAGGACTTGCATTGGATTCCCCGAGTCCAGAGCTTTGATGTTTATATGCTGACATTGGCTTTTGTGGCAGGCGTTCTTACGGATGCATAAAAGCCAGGAACAAGCACAGGGTCAAGTCACATCGATGCATTTAACCCATAGTGTAGAACTGAATAGAGAGTGCCCTCCTCATAGGTTGCCAACTGTTCAAAGAAATCTAAAAAGTACTGCAGAATGAAATTGATTTGGAAGCATTACCAACATGTAATGCAAGAAGATTTAAGTACTTTTCTACAGATACATTAAATGGCTTGTGTAGAGATAAAACTAAAAAAATAATAATAATAAAAAGAAAAAGGAATTAGCTTTTGTGAATATTTTGATGAACCTGGAGAGCTTGGGTGGTTTGAAATCTTTAATTGACATGGTGGGGAGTATGTGGTATCCATCCAAGGTGAAAGAGTATATGGGCTTATGGAACCCATAATATTAGTAAATTTGAAACCTTGAGTCTCCACAATCAAATGAGAATAATGTTAAATTCAATTAAAATAATTATCGTCTTGGTGTTCTTTTTTTTTAGCTCCCGTTCCTTATTTCTCTTAATTCTCTTTTCTGTGTCTATGCTTCCAAATATTATTTTATATCTACAAACCTCAAAGTAGAATTAAATGTGCAAATTCTTCTCTTTCATTCATTTATTTTTCTGTTAAGCTTTGATGAAAGTTTTTTTAATGCTGTTGTTTGCATTTATTTGCAGTATTTTCCTTTTGGCTATTCGTGTATAAATTACCTTTGAGCGAGGTTTCTGCATTGGCAAGTCATTTCCTTTTGTGTTGGCCTCAGCAACATGCATGCAAAAACCCCATAATGATATATCCTCACAAGAGTAATTGGATTAAGATTTCACAGCATTGTCAATAGTTTGAAATATTCCTAGGAAATAATAAAATGATATTCATAAAAATATCATGGTATCTTCAGGATGTTGTTGAAAATCAAAATAGTATGACTATATTTTTTCCTGATGCAATATTTTTGTGAGATCCACCAACAACGTTTTTTTTTTTTTTTTTCTGAAAAGCTCCAACATTTATTTTGTAATTTATATACTTTGCATCATGTTCAGGTGTGCACCTCAACATCACGAGCTATGTGCACATTTGATTGCGGGGCCCACTCAAATGCATGACTTTCATGGGGGTATGGGATGGAAAGATCGGATTGTGGCCTAGGTTTGGGCTGAAATAACAGTCCCATCAAATCATCCATACACCTTTATCTATGGTCCTCAAAGTTTAATGGTTTTATAGGTTACATCATCTTGAACTCGGTAGCAGTTAGATGAGTATCGAGCTTGGAAGAGTTGGCTATTCATATTGGAGGATGGGGGTGATGAATGTGATAGGGGTGGATGGATCATCTGAGGGCGAGGAGAGATTCTATAAAGGGAGATTTGCACCTTCCTTATGGTGCAAATATTGTGCATTTCATTGTGGTTGCTCATATCTTTTAAGTTATTTTCACATTTTGCATGTGCAAATAATTTATTTCTTTGTTGGGGTTTTCCACTAGTATCCTTGGAAGAATCCAAAATTAGATACACTTTCAATATTATCCTAGAAGTGCCAATGTGGATGACTATCTTTATACTTCTGGATAAGATCACATTGATATTTTTAGCTACTCAGGCCATATATTTGTAATCTCCAGTCCAGTTCCATTATTGATTCCTCTATAACGTGGATGATATTAAAGCTTATTAAAATTAAGAATCAAGGACTGTTAGAAAGTAACATTTCTGAAGGCCTTGTTCCCCATCATACTTTTTATGCAAATTGATTGATTGTTTTTTGTTACCACCTTTTCATGGACGGGCAAATTATCATCATCATCATCATATCATTGTACCAACTATGTTGGGTTAGCTAAATGAATTCTATTTCTCCATTTGAGTTTATAATAGGCCAAATTCTCAGATAGGTTTCACTTCTTTAGATCCATCCTTACTACTTTCATCCATGTGTGGTCTCTAATAGTTGAGATTAATCATTTTGATACATGTATGGTGTATATGTTTTATGTGATTGATACTCATAATTGGCCTCTATGTTTGAGTTTAAATATCTTAAATTATCTAAAGCTCTTTATTAATAATTGGAAGAAACTTGTTCATGGGGATGTTTAATACTCAAAACAAGCTAACCACGTGGGCATCGGTAAAAAAATAATAATAATTGCATACATTCATAATAATTAAATATCAAAATGAATTGAAAAGATTCAATATGATAAGTTCCTGGAAAATCTGCGTTAGTTCCATATTTAGTATTAGTATTATGTCCTTAAAGTTGTCAATGTGCCAAACTTGGTTTATGACGTTTCTGTCCAAGCCCAAGTGCGTTTATAATTGAGAAGTCCAAGCCCAGGTCTTGGTCTGACATGATTCCTAGAGCTGGGATGCAAGTCTGGCCCAAGTCCACCCAGTGAATACCCTTAGTACATTCAGACCAAGATTTGGCTCTAGGACTCTGATTTTTTCTAAAGAATATGAGAAAATATGAAACTCTTTTTATATGATGTATATATGTATGTTATTTGTATGCTGTTCACCTCATATATAACTTATAATATAAGTGGGCATAATAAGAGCACATCTGGCTTCTGACCATGGGCCCATGGAAAGCCATCGTTGGGTCATATCAGCAATTAGGACATCAGTAAGAAAGCAAATTATGTTGCTAATTAAAGTTTTAGGGATGCTAGTCATAAATTCTAAACATGAAATCCCAGGGTAATTGTTGTATTTTTTGTCCTTTTATCTTTCTTTATTTTGCATCCTTCATTTATGAGGGCACTAGTTCATAGGCTCCTTGGGCCAGCTAGGGCTATTTTCTTTAGCATGGTTACTCAGGTCTAACTTTTGCTACTTTTCCTTGGTTATAAGGGAGGTCCATGGGCCAGTCTTGTGGCAGCCCAAGGGCATATGATCGGTTCTGAAATTAGGCCTAAGTATACTGAAAGGTATTTATGTCAGGCTGAAGCCTTTCCTCTCCGAAAGGTATTGGTCATTTTCCTTTAGTTTTGGATTATTATCTCTCCCTCAATTGTCCTTTCAATGTGGTTTTTAGGCCTTTCCCTACCCTTGGGGCCTGTTTGCCTGCATTAAATAGATAGGAATTAATGGCCAAATTAGCTCCACCAGAGGATTATTGAAGTGGTGATATGTTAATGATATGAGGCGAGGGGTGAAAGATGTGAGGTTGCGATTAAGATGAGACCTTGACTTTTCTTAGGATTTAAATTATCAGGGTGATGGCCGTGTTCGTTTCCCATCTTTCCTTGATTGAAGTAGTGTGTCACTTCCAACTCTTAAGCCAATTCAAGAAAGTGTTCTAGAGGAGATTGTTTGACGTTCACTTCTGTATATTCACATTTGGTTCTTCATTTTTAGCTGCTTATGGCAAGAATTCTCATGTATTCTATGCAAACAAACAGGCCTTTAGTGTAATATAACAGAGGAGGTGCAGAAAGTCAAGCACTTAAAACGACAATAGATTTTGTCAGACTGTACTTAATTCAACGAAGGTGCTTAGCAGGCCTAAGTATGCTGTGTTTATTGTTCTAACTAGAAGAAAACTAGGACCACTCCTTTTTATTACATGGGTGTGAATTTTGACTCATTATTACTGGCCCATAGGCAAGAATTCTGCCATGGTGAACCATAAGCTCGATGGGTCTGCCTGGCCAGTTCTGATTTTGATTTGATTGTACGACAAGAAGGCACTTGGCAGCCATATCATATATGCATATATATGCTTTTGATAGTGTTCTACTTTGATCGTGTGAACCTATGAAGCTAAAGGCATAATTTCCATTAACAGAAGTCCGGTTTTTTTTCCTGTGAATACGTTATGTTTGTTTTTTAAAGTGTGTCAATACCATGATTTGGAACAAATATTCATGAACAGTATACCCCTTTTGTCATGGAGGTTGGACGGAATCTAATTTTTTTAAAACTAATTTTCTTTGCAGGTGTACAAGAGATACAAACAGTACTGCCAGCAGCTGCAAGATGTTATCACATCATTTGAATCTGTAGCAGGCCTTAGTACTGCTGCCCCCTACACTTCTTTGGCTATCAAAGCAATGTCAAAGCACTTTCGATGCTTGAAGAATGCTATTACTGATCAACTTCGTTTTACAAGTATAGTTCTTGCCGAAGAAAGCTCGGGTAAAGATGAAACCAGAGTTTCGGGCTTGTTGATCACAGTGTCAGGCAACAAAAAGCAGCTCACAACCTAAGCATTCATGATCAACCGCATATCTGGCGACCTCAAAGAGGACTTCCTGAACGAGCTGTAGCTGTGCTTCGGGCATGGTTGTTTGAGCACTTCCTACATCCGTAAGTAAAGCAAGTTTTTTACTATATCTTGTTGACGTCTGTTTCATAAGGTATTGCATTTGTTTCTTTGAAGAAGCACTTTGCCATTGCAATCTTTTGAAGCTTTATTTGATATAGTTGGTGACAAGATTTAAGTCTGGTTATTTGTTCCAGGTATCCCACTGATGCGGACAAGCAAATGTTGGCTAAACAAACAGGTCTTAGTAGGAACCAGGTAATACAAAATCATCCAAGATCATTTTTGTTGCGGGCTGAAAGGCTAATGTGGGAAGAGAAAATGTACTGAGATTTGTTTTTTCTTTTTTCCTATTTGATCAAGTAAGACTAGCATTTGGCGAATGATATCAAGATTGTAACTCGCTTGATTTGGGGGTTGAGCCAACTGCCAACCAATTGCAACCTTCTTTGGTGGTCATCCTAATGAATGGACCAATGGTTGAAGGCATTGCAGTGTTTCGTATTATTTTATCTATAGAATTGTTTCTAAGCTGTAGCTCACTTTTCATGGACCTATGTCCCTAATTTTGTCACCTTTTCAGCAATGGCTCATTTGTGACAATATCTAGTAATTGGATGGTCCAGATCTATATTGTTAGGCTCCTATCTAAGGGTAAACAGCATGATGTGCTTTTACCCTGTCCCTTTTCCCCTGGATGGTTCAACCACAATTGTGTTGATTTTGTACGTCATATGGCACAGTGCAGTTAAATGCTACTTAAGAACTTGATGGTTTGTGCAGGTTTCGAACTGGTTTATTAATGCCAGAGTAAGACTCTGGAAGCCAATGGTAGAAGAAATACACACACTTGAGATGCGACAATCACAAAGGGTGTCAGAAGGGAGCAACAATAATTCCAAGGAACAGTGCGAGCTACCTGCAGTTCCGGTGGTTCCTATGGATAAACAACCGGAGAACACCACCAAAAAGAACCAAGACCCACCTCCTAAACGTTATCGAAATGAGCTAGCTAATCTACCCAATAGTTGTGCTGAATCAATGAACTTCTCATATGACAATGTTGCTGGCCACCATCACGGTGGTATTAGCCTAGCCCGTGGAAATGGTGGCATTTCTCTTACGCTAGGCCTCCATCAGAATAACAGCAGTGGCCTATCAGAGCCTTTACCTGTGACTGTTGGGCATTTTGGCCTAATGGATAATAGCAATCCTTATGTGATGGGTGATTTTGAATCACAAAACCGACATCTTGGTAGGGACATTGGTGGGCAGTTGCTACGCGATTTTGTTGGCTGAACAACATCAACTTTTGTTATCCATTTTACTTGAAGATGGGACTGCAGTAATATCAAGTAAAACTAACAATCACTCAGTTGAGCTTTTCTCAACCTCGAGACAGATGATGGACAGTGGGAATGCCCTGATGCAATAAGAGGTATGTAAATTTACAGACATCTTTAGAATTTTACCGACTACATGTGTAAATTAATGGTTATGATAGATGTGGGAATATGGTGCAGAAGTATCTCGTTAGAACGTTGTGCAGAATAACTTTAGCACATTGTGCAGAATAAGTTGGGCATATGTGCTCTCATATGTTAGAACGATTTAGGCCTGGTTGTAAGGGATGCCTTTTATCCAAATAGGTACAGGGTGACAGGTGTTTTCTGATACTTTTAAACAACCCATCCACCACTCCCCCATCAGATACTTGGCAGTTTGTATGTATCATTTATGCATACATGAGAGAGAGAGAGAGAGAGAGAGAGAGAGAGTTGCATGTGAAGTTCTGTGTTGGTGGTTTGCAAATATTACTGGTTATTCCTCGGTTCTTAATAAATTTTGTGATATGACTTTCATTTATAGGACTAAAGAGTTCTTTTGATATGAAAGAAACGATGTAATGGCTTACACTAAATTCTCCGATTAGCGAGCCAGGGTTATATTATGAATTTAGATGCGGGCCATGTCTGTCCTATGGATTGCCAACCTTTCATAATCACTTTAGGTGATGGGTCATGATCATTTTAACTGTTGAACAAGACCCTCCTAGCTTTTCTTCAGGTTAAGTAAAATTATAATATCAAAGTTAAAGTTAAGATCCCATTGCTTTGTAGCGAATAAGTTATACGTAAAAATTGGTGCAAGTGATAGCCGACATGTCTTTCTTCATGGGCTCTCTCTCTCTCTCTCGTAGAAAGGATAAATATAATCTTATACTATCTGCATGGTGGTGGGTTTCCTTTTAAATATGCATATCTTCAAATGAAAGGAAGTGGGTGGGTAATGATAACTACCTACTATTTAGAATCGGATCTCCGTCATACTAACCAATGATCTTTCTGCACAGGATAAAAAACCAAGTAAAAAGAAAAAGGAAAAAAAGAGGAGGATGGAAAGATTGGAAAAGGCTTCCTTTTTAAAGAAGCTGCGACGATCGAGGAATATTTCTTTTCTATTTGGCTGGTGCTGCCAAAAGAAAAGAAAAGGAAGGGGAATAAAAAGGAGAGTTTTACCACCCTCTTTGCGTATGCGTTTGTACTTTGTTGGTTTGTTGTATGCATGGTGTATGTGGGATTGAGGGCCTTTAAAACTATTCTTTCGAGCGAGCGACGATTCTCTGGTTTTTCATGCTATTTTATTCAGTGGGGCAAGTGCACTGAGAAGTTTGTTGTCTTCCCAACTATCGCTTTTGTTGTGTAGTGAAATTGTAATATATAAGTACTTGAGATCATGTAATTACTTCTTCAAGGCCTTTGTCATGCCTACGTGGATACCTCTCTTTGGAAAAGAAACAAGATGGTGGCCGTTTTCTTTGGGGATTTGGTGCGGGCTCTTGGTGTTGCATTTCTATTCTAAGTTCTGTCTAGACGATATGTTGTCAGTTGTCTCATGAATTGGTCCTTCAGTGTGGGGCCCACATGGATGGTTTATTTGCAAATTTACTTGGGGGGGCAAGATATTGAGGGGCCTCACCATGGAGTTGCATCCCACGGCCCACGGATACATGATCCGATGGACGTAGTGATTTGTCTAAGAACTTCAAGTTTAATTGTTCGTAGAAGACTTACGTTTAATGAGATCGATGGTTATTATGGTTATTATAAATTAGATTTTGGTCGTGAGGGTTCCTGCTGCTTTTCGTATGGTGGGCCAGTAATATTGGTGGTTTGGCCGTAGTCATGGGCAACAAGCTAGCAGCAGATCAAAAGAGTCATTGCTGGAGGTAATTTTCCATTCAATTAGGTGCCACTGTGTATGAAGTTGGGGTCCATTGTACCATGTGGGCTGAGTGAACTTGTCTCTAGCCAGTTCTCCACTCTGGTTTCCCTATGACTATTCTCTTTGAGAACTTCGTTTATACCTATTTCGTAACTTCTATGAGGGGTATCTATGATAGTACTGCAGCCAGTGGTGCCTCTTGGCTGGTTGGTATGAGCCAAACCCTGCTTGTGCCGGGCCCATTTTGTATTGGGCTTAGCATTGCCCAGATATAGTTTATGAATGGCCCAGGACTACTAGCCTTTGTGCATAATATATGTACACCCTTTGTGCTCAATATGTCGGGACTGGGCTGGGTAGGACGGGCCAGACATTGCCCAAGTCTGGCCCATTTAGTGTTGGACTTAATCCAGCCCAGATCCAGTCTATGAATGGCCTAGGCTCAGTCTTTCTCATTACACAAACGGACAGTCGGACACACACCCCGTACCTTTTGTTCTCAAATATGTCGAGACATCAGTAGGTATGGGCGAAACGGCAAAACCTCTAGTGTTGGGCTTAGTTAAGCCCAGATCTAGTGTGATTGGCCCAGGACCAGCATTCTGCATAATAATTGTTAAGTATACACCCTTTGTGATCAATATGTCCGGACATGCTAGGCTTTCAATAATACATTGCGTAAGACCTAGCCCATTTACGAATTGGGCCAGAATTAATCTGCATATGGCCCAACTGACCTGAATATTTATATAGAGAGAGAGAAAAAAACCCAATGTGGGCCGCTCTTTGGGTTGAGCATAGTCCGTCCCAACCTACAGCTCCCTCCGATAGTTGACAGCAAATCACTGAAACAAATACATCAACAAAGGACTGGCCATTGTCACATCAACCGTGCTACATGGCCCGGCTTTTCTGGCCGGGCCGTGTGCCCGATCCCAGCTTACTTTTTTGTTGTCCCATATGGCTCCTCCTAGGAGAATTTCCTCTCTCACTTGCTACTAATTACAAAGGTTAAGACTGTGGATGGTGCAGATGATGATCCTTATTGGAGAAGTGACTAGTGTAAGCGTAGCTTAATCAGATGACTTGAAAAAACATTAGGCACTAATGATAGCCCATGATGCAATGTAGTTCTCAAGAATTGTGTCATGACAAAATGTTTTCTTTATTTCTCAAATACAATTTTTCCCCCCAGTGCCCTCTCAACCGATAATCTTGTACACGTTGTCATATGTCATAAATGTGTAGAAGATGAAGAGGCTGTTATAGGTAGTAGAATGAAAAGGATTTGATCAACAAGTAATATAGTGATGGTATCCTCTTAGTACTACTAATCAAGCGGATTCTCCTCAAATGTTAATGAGAGATGATGCTCACCTACATTTCAACTTAAAATCAGAAAATCCGTCATCGCAAGTAAATAAATGGAATTTTTATGGTTGTTGATAATTCTGTTGCGAAAGAGTGTAGTAGTGTGGTCCAATAAGGCCCACTTGAGAGCTTAGTGACATTAGTGCTTTATTGGCTTCTGGTTTTAGCCATGACACAAGTCACTTATTCTGGCCTCTACAATTCCAAACCCATAGAGCTGGCCGTCTGTCTTTCAATGACCAACTTACTAATCTACTATTTCAACCCATATAGCCAGCATTGTAACATAGAAATATAAGACATTCGCCACGTTGACAGTGGGCTTATTGGCCCAATATTGCCACCCATCTGATCCATAGCTTTGAAAACATGTATTAAAATCCGAACTAGTCATCTTTTAGGTCACATTTAACAACCAAATCTTTAGCGAAAAGATTTCGATTTTCCTAAAGTTGTAGTAAATCCATATTTGATAATTATAAATTCCTAAGGATTTGGACGAATCGAAATCTTAATTTGATAGGATTGTCAGATCCAACCACCCCCCATAAGATTTGAAAGTCCTCACTTAAGTGGATTTGCACACCGAACCCTATTTTTCTCAACTATATTCATCGATACACACCAATATTAATATAAAATCCTCAACTATACAAATCCTTAACGAGGAATCCTTTTTCCAGTGGCAGTGAAGAATCATGAGATCTATGGATTCCTCGCCTGTTACCAAACATGCCCTTAATGTTTAGAAAATTCACAAGTTTTGTTCTCTGCAAGCTGCAAATCAGATGGTTATGATCTCTTCTAGCTCGGGCAACTTTTAATGAATTCCCAGCCCTCCACCCACCGAGGAGCTGATTATTATCAACTAAACTTTGCTACCCATCGTCAAAAGAGAATGTAAATGTCAACTCTGCACCTTTCTCTACTGGAAAAATCTTAAATCCTACCACAAAACCTTTCAATTGGGAATAATGAGTGATTATCAATTCCACTTTCCTGGTCAAATACTTAAGAATTAATACCCAAGAACCAAGAACCAGGCTTCACTTCCACCCGCCACTGACGTTTCATCAATCAAGCACTGATTAGTCTCGGCCAAAACACTTTCACTATAATTAACTTTGATGCCCAATTTCAATTTCGATGTCCTGAATGCAAACCAAGACAATCTGATGCTATGCAGACGTGGAGCCTTATACATGAAGACATTTGCTTTTCTGGCTTTCTCCTTTAACCTTGTCATTGCTGGTTGTTCCCACCGTCAGGAGTCAACATGGGCATTCGTTGAATTTAAAGAAACACAATGGAAGCTTGGTCGCATTTCAAGTAAGGCTAGATCAAGTCCAGCAACAAGAGCATATTGATCAAGCTTCTTCAGATGATGACGAGGGTGCTAGCATGGCAAGTGGCAACACTGACAGTGTTGCCACCAGCTAGCAACGATTATCATGGTGGTTCTACAACAGATAGCCATCATGAAGTAGATCTCCAGCCTTGGGAGCAGCAGCACCCAAAGTCCCCTCCATAAGTGCTTATAAGAGGAACAGGAGTTGGGAGTTGTGGGGTAAAACCATAGAATAGAAAGGGGAAAAAGATCAGGACTCTGATCAGTTAAAGCAAGTTCATGGCTTGAACTCTGAAGCATGTCTTCATCTATACCTATCTGTAAGTAGACAAGTATGTGTGTGTGGACAGGCATGATTACTGGGCTAATATTTCGGTTATGGTCCATCTTTGGTAAACCTATTACTAAATATGAACCAAATGTATAGTGCCAGACTCAGGAATGCAGTATCACTTATATTTATGCTTTCAGGTCTGTTAAATCATAGTTCAAAAACTAAAAACTCAATCATATGTTGACCGGGTGGTGAAGCTTCTTCCAATCATAATATGAAGACTAGTGTAACAGTATCACTAATAAATAATGCAGAAAGTTTTTATATCTAAATATTAAGCCTACTTCACTGGAATCTTGACCAAGTCATCACTTTTCAGCTTCCAATCTCATCTGACTGAGTTGAGCTAAGTCTCACCGAGATTTTTGGACTACATGTAAGATGCATGCATGCACGCTTATTTTACCTTCTATTTTTAAGTTTCTACACAACAATAATCCAGAAAAACACTCCATGTATGAGAAAACAAATAATTTGAGTGATTTGCTGCAATGGTGCCATGACCCTGACAGTATCAAATTATGTGCTGAGTTGTGTATAAAAAAGATGTAACTGCACTCCATGCAGATCATACTTGCACCTTCTGACCATTGGACAGGAAACTTATTGTATGGATGTGTATCACTGCCTTACAGACTAAGAATACCATGCAGCTGAAATGAATTCATCATGCATGCAGTACGCGGATATTGTAATAACTTACTGTTAAATCTTCAAGCCACATAAAACTAACGTCCAATTGCATTATGCTTATTACACTTGCAACAAAGCCCAAAGGAACCCCACAAAAAAAATCAAGGGGGAGCTGATCCAAGCTTGCTTTGATCAAAGCTCAATCCTTACAGGGCCATGCAATGGGATTTTATCTTGAAGGAATAGAGGGATCTGCATTTCTTACATGGGGAAGTTTCCAGTTAGGCGAATATGGTCAAGGGTCCAATGAAGTCCATACCTATTAACAGCGGAATAGGCAGCTCGAAATCCTTCTCCATAGGTTGGTGATGAGTCATGAGCAATCTGATGGAGGAAGAACTCACCAAGCTTCTTTTCAATGTCAGATTTTCCGACTTTCTTTGATGTTGAGGATGAGTAAGATGACGATGAAGCAGCCGTCGATGTGGATGGCATTCTTCTTGAGCCTGGCATAACTTCAGATTCAAGCCACATGTGGGAAAGAACCTGACATATACCTTCCTCCACATCGGGGGCTAGGTTGCGGTAGCCTGCACCAATATAAAAGAACTCAGGGTTTCCAATCACGACTCACCAAATGAGGGTCTAGATGGGTAATCTGAGTCCACTGGACCATCGAGTGTGGTGGTCCCATAGACACACACACATATATTCCTGTAGTTATTGAAAGAAGGAAAAAGATCGATCGGGGGGGGGGGGGGCGGCGGGGGTGCGCGGGCGATGAAAGCTTATAATTCTAATTAACAGAGATTAAGGTCTGATCAGATGTATACCAAATCATTCTTGTGTGAGTTATACATTAAGAAAAGGAGCCTATAGCACAGATGACGGTGCTTATTGTCAAACTACAAGGTTGAGTTCAAGTCACGTTACCTATCAAAAAAGAGAAACTTAGACATTTGATTAAAAATCAAACACCCATTCGAGATAATAGCCAGCCATTCTTTCTGGAAACTGCTTCTCGCGATTGGAACATCTTTTTTGTATAGGTAACATGGCTTGAACCCACAACCTCATGATTGTGAATTTATGGTAATGAATACCTTCTAACTGTTTCTCCGGAGAAACAAACATCACCGTTCCAAACAGTCATCCAGTTAAACTCCAAATTTGGATAAAGGTTACCTGATGTCAAGTTTGTTGATAGCTCAATTAAGGAAACATCACTTTTTGCCAACTGCACAATGGTTAGGACATTCTCCCCTAGCGGAGAGCTTCTGAGATTTGGTGTGAGGGCTGAACCATGACGGTAATGGTCCACCTTAACCAGTTATATACTCACTCGTTTTCACCCCCAAAAATATTTTATATATATATATATAGAGAGAGAGAGAGAGAGGAGAATCACTTCCACAATTAACCATTAAGGCACAGTACCTTTGAGTCGTAACCACCCATGCATTAACTCATGAGCAAGGATAGAGCCGGTTAGCAACCTGCAGACAGAAGAGTGTCAATATCTTCCAAAGATTGCTTTTAAAGGAGTTCATTACCATTTTGATATCGACTAGCAAACCATAGAAAGAATTTTCAAGCACCACCCTACTTTTCATATTGTTTGAGCTTCTACAGTTGGAACTAAAAGTACAACATTTTCAACTTATTGCCAACAAACCTCAGTATCTACAACCAAAAAAAACATTTAGTTTATTAGGATCTGTTCCATCATCCTTGTACCATGTCTAAAAACTGCCCCCATCTCTAATAATCGTAAACATGTTTGCCTCCAGCAGTCCAGCCATGGATATCTTCATCATCATCATCATCATCAAATTCTAGAATAGTAGGATCATAGTCACCAAAGAAATGGCTGCATGTGCTGCAACACCTATTCAATACATGTGAGGTTGGCACTTATTTATACTTCTATAGTTCTATATTCAGCCCTTCTTAACGCTAAGAGTATCCCATTTTACATTAGTATTGATTCATGATGCACTGCAGAATATAGGACTTGTTTTGCAGGACTTGTTCAGTACACCGATGCACCTACTTTGTGCAAATTAAGCCCCTGATTTAGTGATCCAAACTATTAATCCCATTGGAACTCATAATTAGGAGGGAGGGGAAGAGAGATGCCTTACAATGCCCCCACTCCCCTTGTATTTATTACCGAACCATCTTTATTTAGGCTATTGATTTAAGTACAAGGATCTTTTAATCTGGAAACTTTTACGGTGTCCCACATCCTGACATTCTCCACATCATGGAATCCACAAACAATGTGCATCACCACATACAATGGGTGCTTCAGGATTTTTCACACAATTACGCATCCTTGTGGATTAGGACCCTATAGGTCCTCTTTTAGCATTGCTCTATGCTTTGATTCAGCATATCTAAGCAATCATTAGCCTTCAAATATTAGTCGATTTATAAGACTGAATCCAGGTATGAAAATACTTTTTTTCCTCAAAACCTGTACTAGGAATCTACAACACATGCTTGCAGTAAGCAAAGCTGCTAAAGGTACTGAAAATGTCAGATAAGGTTTGCAACACTGCTAAAATGAAATTTAGACCATCACCTCGGGAGGCCATACAGAACTAGAATGGCTGTAACTTCACATATTCGAGTCAACTTCTGTTTTTGAGTTCTCATATCTGGAATAAAGCTCCTCCCAGTTTTTGGCTTCTTATATATCTGGAAGGAAAGAGAAATTGTATAGACCAAGCTAATGGAGACAAGAATACATTATCACGGATAAAGAAAGTTATAAATTAAAAAAAAAAAAAAAAAGGATTTGAATGTCTCATACACTGCTAACGGTCTGCTCCTCAGAAAGACATAAACCCCTTGTCTCAGGCATGTGATGATGACCCTAAAAACAAGAAAAACAATAACCAATCTTGAATAAAGAGAAGCATCCAAAGCCAATCACACATGCAAGCACATATCAGGTCCAGGAGAACCTTACATCCTTCTCCACATCCATGGCTTCATTAAGGGCTTGTCTTTCAACAAGAAGCATTGGAATCTGTTGGTCTAGTTTCATATTCATTCCTTCAAAATAATCTCTAATCGCATGGTAAAGGGGTTGGCACTCGCCAGTATCCAGAACAGCAGAATCCAAACATTCTAGGCACAGACTTCGCCCGTCTCCCAGAGAAACATATCTTGTTTTCTTTGACTTCCACACAAAATTAAACAACTATAAGGAGGAGAATTATCAAATATGACACATGTATTGTTCATTGCAGTAAGAAAATAATTAAAAGCAATCTGTTGAACAGAGAACTGCTACTTAGGTAAATACAGCCAGAAGTCCATACCTCCAACCGTTCACAACTACCACAACGGGTTGTTCTATCATGTTCATGGGAAGGACAGTATTTTTGGCTCCAAAATGGATGAGCTCTATACTCAATTAAACCAGCCTTGTTCGTTGGGATCTGGAAAGATGGATAGCTCAAAATTATGAGTCATAAAACAAGATCATTCAGAAATGAGTACATAGAATCATGAAACAATACACGCAAAAATATGAGTAGCAGAGATAAGAATGTTGAGATGGATGTCTGGTAAAACTAGGAATGATAGAATCAGAAATGAGCACATTTAGGAACATCTAGCGGGTAGCATCAATAGGTAAATTAAAAGAGATTCATTTGAGATGGTCTAGACATGTCCAACACAGGCCAACAACAACGCTGGTGAGGAAAAGTTTTTTTATGCAGGTTGACGGCCCCACAAGGAAAATGATATTCAAAAGAGGACATGGATGGAATAGATCCAAAGAAGTGCAACTTATCCAAGGACTTGGCCTAGGATAGAATGGAACCCCTGCATAATTGGAAAAAGGCTTTGATGATGATGATGATCATTCAGAGTCGAATTACTCGAATTCGCTATGACTTTCCTTTAGATAATCTTTGGAATTATAGACCTACAACAAAAATTGATGAAAGATTGTGTATAAAAATTCATTGATCATTCATGATAAACCTTAGAATCATGAGTTTAATCGTGATTGTTACCTCGAGTTTGTTAAGAAAACAATTCCCAGCCTTAAATTAGCCTAATGTTGTTTTATATATAGAAAAGTAACCGACAACCTTGAGGTAGCAAGAACAAGCACCTTCCAACTCTGACATGGGCTCTTGTTTGTCACCAACCAGCCTAAGTCGGGCATTGTTGATATACAGCCATCATTTTCTTAAATGGCACAATAGGTGGGCACCTCCTATGTGGAAATCACCTGGCTCAACGAGTAGCCCAGCTCCCACACAATCACTAAAACTCAACACATACCACTTACACCTCTCTCTCTCTCTCTCCCCCCTTCTCCTCCCGGAAACCAACCACCTTCCTGCTGCTCCTCTTACAAACACAGGCACGAAAAAAGAAAAAAGAAAAAAGAAAAAACAAAAGAACCAAAACTTGACATGCATCCTATCTGTGTTCACCATTGGACTTTGAATTCTAAAAAAAAGAAAATGATACGCTTGAAATCATTAAACTTTGAAAGGCCATAAAACAATCAAAGAGTTGAGGATGTAACTGTAGCCGACTTTCTGCCCAAACCCAATTCACATCATTCCTAGCCCCTAACCTCCAGTGATTGTCATCAAGCATCCAAGTGGTCCCCAGAGTGGGAGGTGCGCATATAGCAAATAGATGCACCTAACCATTTCTCTACACAAACTTTTAGGAATGGCCGCCGCTTGTTGGGCCCACCGGAGGCCCCACCACTATCCTTCATGAGTTTACAGAGACAAACTTGACACTCATCAAATGTATCTAATGGTTAAGAATTTGACAACTTTGAGGCCCTCAAAGCATTAACTCCCATAATTAGATGTTCCCTTTTTATTTTTATCTCTTTCTTTCTCTATAAATGTTCCCAAATTTTGCACAGAGAGAAACCTTTCAAACGCCCTGCCCTCCATTATGATACTCAAGCTCCAGGTGAGCTTCAGTCTTCACAGGCTAGGCAGTTTCATGCTTAAGAACAGTCTAGCCGTTCCTGCAAGAGCACGCACATGTTGACCTCCTCAGATGGTCTAGCCATTCCTATGCAAAGAATGGTCCAGCCAATGGGACACACTTGAAAGCATGAAAATCATGTGTGGTTCGGGTTTGAAAGCTTTCCCAACAACGTACCCATGTGCAAGAAATAGGAACCACCGGATCAAGGAAGGTGGTACTGTTTTGAGGCCTTTGAAACCTGTTCCCAGCCGTTAGGCAGTGGAATAGGTGCTGAAATTTGCATGATCAACCCAGACTATCTTCTAACGTTTTGAAGAATATCAAGAATTGGTGATGAAGTTGTTCTTTGTGTAAGTGTAAGTTACAATTAAAATAAAACCTTTCAAGTTTTATGAACAAAACTACAACAGTAACATAAATCAACCGTGCGACACGGCCCGAACTTGTGCCCGGGCCTTGGCACGGTCTCCAGGGGGGACCCTTGGATCCCAACGTCAGCTGGGATCCAACGTGCCACGGCCCGGGCGCAAGCTTCGGGCCGAGTGGACTTTCCCAACATAAATTGCAAAGCAAATTACAAGATACCAAAATTAAGAACAAAAGGTCTACAATCCACCCTCATATAATTATACCTTATAATTTATAATAAGTATAAAAATAAAACAATTCTTGATATCAAATATAAACTATACAATAATGTACCATAGTGCATACTGCATAGTAGTCTTTATTGATTCTAGTCATGACAAAAATAAATAGAACCGCAAGGTAGTGCATTCTTACAAATTGATGACAGACGTCACATTTGGGATGATGCAATTCTTTGTAACAAGACTTGTGGTAGGGGTCACTCCCTGATAAAGAAAACTTAAATAGAAAGAATACATAAGAAATGGAAACAAGAAAATACTAAGGACCATCAGACGCTGAAATATAAAAATATAAGAAATGCAGGACCTAGGGATATGATGTCACACTACAAACAATAATAAATGAAATAAAATGAAAAGAAATAAGAATAAAATAACATACCTCAGGCTCAGTGATTGGCTTAAGACAGGAACGACAACGAAGGCAGAATGGGTGCCAGAAAGCACCCATAGAGCTTAAGTAATGGCCAAAACCAATTTCACGGTTGCAGCCTACACAGATCCTGCAAGCGACATATATCAATATGATTCAGTAAGATGAGAGCAACAAAAAGTTACTCTAAATTTTATGGAACTAACCTAGGGTAAAACTGTGGCAGGATTGTATGGAGGATATGAAGACATGTTCAAGCTTTCGTGTAGGGCTCTAGCAAGCTCTTCATCATTATTTGAACACCTTCCATACCCTGGAACCCAAAATAAAATATTCACGATATGCAGGTCTCACAATGCAGAGCTAAAAAAAAAAAGTAAGCATTGTAAATTAAAAAAAGTAAGCATTGTAATATCCAAGATCCCAACCATTCAATACCCACCATTTGGCTTCCTCTCATCTTCAGCTTCAGCTAAAGAAAGTGCAATTGCGCGATCCAGCTCCTCATTCTCAGCTCTGGATTGATTGTCCTGGTAATAACTTAACCAAAACAATGTCATGCAATGTTATGAAGGTAAAGAAAAATAACTATCACTAAGATTTACATCTTCAACAAATTAGAGAGTATCAAGGCATATATGTCCTCAGAGATTATAGAATGTAGACTATTGTAATAAGCTTCTTCAAGAAATTACATGCTAATAGTGACAAAGGGAGACATTGATAAATTTCATACAATAACTTGAACTGTTATTAGAAGGTGGGAAATGAATCAGGTAGTTGTGCCAATGTTCTAAAAGTTTAATTTTGGGTTGTCAATGAGTCGAGCCGAGCTGGCTCCATTCAAATTGGTTGAGGATCAAGCTTGGCTTGTTTGGTAATCAAGCTGAGCTAGGGCTAGAAAAGACTCTATCCATAAATGCTGGTTTTCCCTCTAAGACAAATGAAATTACCATTGATCTACTACTGCTAGGCGCACGCCAGACAGCATTTTCTTCCCCGATCAACTGTGGATAACGCCCATTCGATGTTCCCCGACCCGATCCATTAAATAACTTACCAAGCCACTTCGTCAAGCGAGATTTCCTCTCTGTACATGAAGAAACCATGTGCCCTATTCAACAACAACAACAACCAAGATACACAACAACAACAACAAAAAAAAACAAAAAAAAAAGAGACTAAATTAGACCAAAACAGTTCTCCAAATTACAAGAACCATTGAATCAACAACTTGCCAAATCAGAAATAGAATCATGTAAAACAATCAAGGAAACCCTAACCCTAATCTATAAAAATAAATAGAATATAAAAAAAAAGGTGAAGAGATCTGACCGTAGATGCAGGGCTGAGAGAGATGATTTACACCGGATGAAGACATAGTAGAGATTGAAGGAGATGAAGAGGAGAAGGAGCGGAAGGAATTTGAAGGGGAGAAAGTAAAAGAAGGGTTTGAAGAGAGAGGATAGTAGTAAGAGATAGGGTGAGGAAGAAGGCATATTAAAAAGGGAGAAAGGGAGATTGAGAATATGATGACAGGGGGAGGAGAAAGAAAGAGAAAGAGAGAGAGAGATTCTTCTCTTGAAAAAGTGGCAAACAGGAGAAAGAGAGATAGAGAGAGAGATGGAAGGAATCTGCGGAAAGAGTTTTTGGAGATGGAAAATGGGCGGAGGAAGTGAGAGACGCGGTGTGAGTGGCGAATTTAAAAAGTTTCTTGCCGGGAGAAGGAGATGTTCATGGAAAAGGACCCTAGTTCATCTAATCTGATTACTATGAGAAACAACTTTTGGTAAAACGGTTGATATGGTGATGACTGGAAGCTATCTTTTAGTCAATCTTGGGCAGGCTCAATTATAGATTTTTGGCTTGCAAGTTTTACCAAGCCTTAATTAATCATATAAAATTTTACACTTATTTGACTTTATCTAATTACTGTTAAAAGATTATACAAATCATTTTTTTCCAATTAAACAGGTGATAAGGAGACATTTCAAACTCCTAGCAATCCATATATGTCATCCTTTTAGGTGAACCCTGCCATTTGCGGAAAATGACTATTCCATGTACTGACTTCAATTCCAATCCAAGTCAAAATATATCTTGGACCCAATCTGACTTTGACCCACTCATCCCTGTACGGTGCCATGTTTTATTCACTCAAACATTCAAACAAAGATATTTTGGAAGTGTTTCATTGAAGTTGTGTTGCTTTCTCTTCTTTTATAGTTTCAATTGTAAATCATGTGGGATAAAGATGCGCAAAGTCCAACTAGTATGATTTTCTAAAGCCCATTACAGATCATATACTATACAGGCATGTGGGGCCTTTCTGGGACGTAATCGAATTTGCAGATTGTGTTAAAGATCAGGTGCTGAAATCATTTCAGAAGCACCATTCCAAAATTTCAAAAGGAGAATCTTCTGAGCTGTGTTAGCAGAAACAGAACAAGATACGTCACTCTAAATTTTCCCTCCAGAGAAAGAGACGTCAGAATGTGCAATCTATTCTGCTTTACATCTATCCCATTACACGCTCAGAAACTAAAAGGTAACTGTTTGACAATCAAATCAACAAGGAAAAGACTTTAGCTTTTCACAAAGTAGTGGAAAACCCACATTCACAATTGTAAATCCTTGTAAACAAAGTCATGGCAATCGAGGATTTGGGACATCTAATATCCTTTTATTTGACTATTTGAGGATTCTTAAATCTGCAGGGAAGAGAATAAAATCTTCCAACCTGAATCCTCACCTATTACCAAACGTCGCCAAAGTGACTGTGTGCAACTAATTGGGATGAGATTGGAAATTCACCGCCAGATGCTGGTTGATTTAGTGGGTCATACGAATATATTACGAATATAAAGAAAGACGTGAACTGACCCCCTACATTAGTTTCATGAGGCAGTCTTAATTTTATCTCATGCAAAAGGTAATAGTTGAGTGTCGTCCATTGAAATCTTCTTTTATTCTCAGTTGCATGTAGGACTGTCAATTTAGCTCGTTGAAATGAGTATCTGGCTTGTCACAAGCCCGAAAATACATGGTTTTTCCGGACAATTATTTAAAAGCCCTGTTAAAATGAGACTGAGAATGGGCAGAGCATGCCCAACCCGATCAGGCCCGGACCGGCCCGCCCGCAATGTAATTTTACTAATTTTTATATATTTTTTACATATTTCAATAGGAACCCATCCAAAAACTCACTCTAAATTGTTTCTTCCCTCTACCATTTTTCATGAATTCAATCACTTTCCACTCCACACAAAAATCCACACTGTGAATTGGTAGTGGACTCAATTTGATACTTGGACTGGATCCACTATTGCGTTTAGATTTAAAATTTTTGATAGATTTATGACCCTTCATTTTGAAGACTTAATATCTACTATCTAGTATTTACACCTTTTGAAATTTGGTCTGCCCCTTTATCTAGCCTTCATTATCATCTTTATTAATAAAGCTTCACTCATTAAAAAGAAAAAAAGACGTCTCCATTGATGAAATTGCCAAAGCCCAAGCCCGGCCCATACGGGATGCGATTTGACATAGGCCCGATCAATTTAGGGTCGGGATTGGACAGTCCCTGGCAGGCCCATCCAATATTTTAAACGGGATTGGACAGCCAATGCCCAGGCCCGGCCCTTTGACAGGCCTAGACTTGTCTGGGGTCTTTGGTTTTTTGGGAAGTGACTACTACCCTTTAGACTTTGGTACCTGTATGTTAGGAAATACGATTCCATGTATTCAATTACATGAAATAAACAAGCCCTCAGCCTGTTAGATTGCATGTTTTGGGGAATCCAAATTCTTGGAATGCTGTCTTTCAACATGATTCACAAAAGCTCATGTACAACCCAGCAATCTAGATGTTGGAATTTGGAGAGTCCAAAAAGCATAAGCCACAATCTACTAATCAAACAAAATCTCCAAATACACCAGGCTTTTTTTTTTTTTTTTTTTGAAGAGAGAAATATATTTAAAAAAGGAAAATGAAATTACAAAAAACTAGAAAGACTAAATAATGTTCAATGGAACAAGCAAAACCAATCTTAGCTCAATCAATGGTGGGCAAATCAACTGGCATTTCTACTTAGAAATTTAGAGCATTTGACATTTCCGTTAGAAATTCCTAAAAAAGCAAAAAAGAGGGGATTTTAGATTTACTTTTCAGCTTCCAATCCTGCCCATCCAGGGACAGGCAAGCCACTAGGAGCCACTGGAAAATCAAAGTAATAAGTAATAAGTTTAGATTTGTTTTCTGTAGGTTTATCAGTTATCAATCGAAGGAGGGTCGGTGAATTCCTATGTTATAAAAAAATAAAAATTAAATTTGTTTTTCAGTATCCAATGCTGATATGCAGGTCAGATCCGTTGGAACATATATAGGAGCTCACAAATTCTCTGGTTAGCGTACTAGTTAGGCAGTCTACTTTTTACCCAAGGTCCACATCAGAGAAAACCAATGTAAAGCAGTGGCCGAGTCACCGTAGTCTGTCTGAGTTTTTGCAGTGCACCAAATATTTTATTGACTGAGTTAACCCAAATCAAGTCTAGATGAAATTCATTAAGAGGGAATTTAAGAGATAGCGCCAGGACACACCAAAGCCCAGGTCCTCTCATGGACTGGGTCCCAATAAACCTTTGCTCGGCTCAGTTGCAGGCTTGTAGCTCCACAATACCCTTATTTCGAGCTCTAAATATAGGGCTGTTCCTTATATAGTCCTGATCTCAGGGCTGGGCTCGGTGGGAAATACCTTGAGTTATCAAGAATATATATATGATCCTGATCTTAGGAAAACTAGAATATTTTCAATTGGCCCAATCCAATAGCCTGCCCCACCATTCAAAGCCTTAAGCCTAATGGCCCTTTTGGACAGCCTCATCAGTGGGGATAACCAGTTCGGTGACAATGATTTCAATAATTACCCCTCTGGATTGCATTGACTCACACGGGCCATACGTATGGAACGTCCCCTCTAAGTGCAGTTACCTCGGTTTACACATAAATGAAGGTTCATGTGTTTGGCTAACCTGGTTTATCAGCAAGTGAGAGTTCTTTTATTTACCATAACATGTAAAAGGACTTGCAGGTAAAGAGATTTATAGGTAAATTGTGCTCTTGGCAAGCAACTTCTGAGGATCCAAGGAGGGTTTTAGGAAACTATATATTACCTGATACTCAATACTATCCACAGAGGTAGGAAAATAATACAAGACAACCCACCCTTGACATAAAAATCAATGTTAGGAATTTACAATTAGCTATATTGCATTTGATCTCTATATAATCTGCTCTTCTTGAGATTAAAACTGATTCCACTACCTGCACATTTGGCATACAAAAGATCCCCTCACAACATCATTGGTTGGTGAGGGAACAAAACCAATCATGAATTTGGGCCAACAGCACCTTATCTAGTCTTTTTACATTGGAGACTTATCCTTGAAACTTTTAATTCATTATAAATAGATCCACCAACACCCATATGTGCACCAACTTCATCTTGCAGCATTGGTCATGTGACTGTGCTTCTGCTTCTCCCAACGAATATTATTATTATAGCTCTCAGTCTCTATGGATTGAGTTGAGCTTCATTGAGCCGGGGATGGATAATCTGCATCCTGGGGTTCGGATTACCTCAATCTGGTCCCCAGGATATGGATTACCTCTTCCTCTCATGACAGAGATGGAAGACTTTATATGCTAGTTGGATTTCTTCAGTTACATATAGAGGTTTCTTAGCATAATTTGCAACAATGGTATATAACGGTTACCTATCATCTCCAGGATCTCTCCACCAGTGTATATGCAGACATTTCAATGGTGATCGAGAAGGCATGAGTACGGACATGTATAAACATACTTTTATAATACTTTATGCATGTATGCATCATCATGATTAAAGCCTTGTTCCAACCATGTTGTGATGGGCTACATAAATTCCATTTCTCCATTCCGGCCTATGCCGAGCCAAATCTTTGGATAGATCAATTACATGAATGCAAAAGGTGAGAACATATACAAAAGTATGCATCCAATATGTAGCATATGTAGGTAGCACAATAGTTCCGAACAAAAACTCTAGGAAGAACTACGCTTCCACACACATGAGCACAGCAACACCCAAAATCTAAACCAACCAAATAAGAATGAACCATTTTCCCAAGAAACGGAAAAAAAAGGGCAACAAAAACAACACAATTAATCACAATAATGGTAGGATACACCTAAATAATCAGATCAAGATGCTGTCAGTTGATGATGCAAAATCTGAAAGGTACTCTTTAAGTTGGAAATGACGATTGGCCGCACAACACAATTGAGCTCCACCCAAATAATAGAATTACACTGGCATGGTAAATTTATTGAAGATTTGGAAGATCCATCTAAAATTATAAAATAATGGTTGAGCACACCCAATAATATGATTAGAGTGAGCATAAAAGCTCTGAAAATCTCAAATGACATAATCACATTAGGCTCACCCAATGAGCTGGCCAATAATAGAAATCACCAAGGATTTTTTGGCCTCCTTACATTTTCCATCATTGAAGGTTCATCTGTTAAAAATGAATCATAGCTTTGTTAGATCATAAATTAAAACTTTGGAAAGATAACCCAATTTCCTTTAGTTTATCATATTCGAGACAACTTGAATTATTGTTAAAACATTTGTTATTATTGAATGAGATTATAACCGTCAATTCAATGGTTGTCAATGAAAGACACATCCCCTCTATAGAAATAATAAGGAATCGATCCTTGTTTGAAACACAGATGGTAAGGGAGTTAGAGATAAGGTGTGTGAGTATTTACCAAATAGATAAAAAGAGAGAGAGAGAGAGAGAGAGAAACATGGTGTAGTAGAGTTTTAGTTTTTTTGAAAGTGATCATAGGTTCAAATCATTGGAAGCTCATTTCTTTTTTACTAATAGCTTGAAGTACGAAAATCATGACATGCTGCTTTATTATAATGACAATTATTAAATTGCGATACAATCACATTATTTTTATATGCCAAACTGACTTTTATGTCACCTCGTTATATCATTTTCTCCTTTCTTCCACGGACAGGCATGTCAGCAAGTGCACTTTGCATGTGAAAGTCAGCAAGTGCACTTTATATGTGAAGAACTCTTGGCACTTATAAAAGGATTTTTTTGTTTGCACTCATTTATATAGATAACGTACATGCATAATGGTTATGTTTGATCACAGTTATGCTTGATCTCATTTGTTTGTGCTCATTTACACATGATTGCATAAATGATGATGTTTGTGCTCATTTACACATGATTGCATAAATGATGATGTGAGAATGAAATTATTTTCAGCCTCTCATTTACATACTCGAAGAGGCTGTTAATAGTTGTGACCATAGAGAAGTGGTGGCACAGGTTACAATAAGGACGTGATTCCGATGTGCCTCCACATATGGAGGTAGATGGATTACATACACCAGGCAGAATACCTTATGGAAACAAACATTTTTGCACATAAATCATATAACACATCTAGTTGGCAGATTGTTTTGGTCATAAGTAGATTGGTAGAATTTATGGCTTCCTCATGACATTTAAACCAATCTGGAAGAAAATAAACTTCTAACGATACACAACATAATCATTGCCCTTAGAGGAAGACCGATGAGCTCATAGGCATGGAAACTAAATTTAGAAGACCTACAACAGATGTGCAAATTTCTGCCCGGGAAGAACTTTGTTGTGACTGCACAAAAGAAGCGCCCTTTCCTCCAAAGGTATCAATGAAAATACCCAAGAACCTGACCACCCACATTTTGTTTGATGGCTTCTTCATGATCCAAAACGCCATTAGGAGTTGTAATCACAACGTAGCCCCACTGCAAAAAAGGAAAGAATTCAATCAAAGAAAAACAAGATAAATTAATTTAGTTATTTATTTGGATCTTTAAAAGAAAGAACAAATTATCTTAGCATGCCATGGAAACAGAACCACCAAATATGATGTTTTAGGGTCATTTTGGGGAATCGCCTGTGGGGTCTGTGTTCCATAATCACCTTAAAACCAGATCCTTTGAGTGAAGCAAGAAATCCCTGACCTAAATAAATATATATATATATATATTAAAAAAAAAGGTAGGTCATCTGTCATGTTCATGGACCCCATCTGATCCCAACAGATAAACAGGCAATCTCCGGATTAGACAGATACCCAAATTCAGCCTGTCAGAGGTAGCTGTGTGTCCATGATGGTCAGCCGCTTAAGGTGGAGTTACTACACCAAATGTCTATTTTAGAGCCTTTACATCAGATGTCTAGTCTAGAGAGGTCCAATGGAACTTACATATTTGGTAGATGCCTAATGTAGACTCTTTTATATGTGGGATGGTATGAGCATCACAAACATGAGATGCAGCGCAATTTATGGTTCAAACAGGGAGGAAATGATCCTGACCATGGATGAAAATATCGGATATCGGCCGTAGCGGTGGCCCGCCACGCTATGGCCGATTTATCGGCTGTCACACCCGTAGCAGCCGCTATGTCCGCTACGGGGCCGCTACGGACCGCTATGGGGCCGCTACGGGGTGAGAAAAAATTTTTTTCTTTTCAAAATTTTTAAAAATGCATAATAATACTTATTTCTTTTATTCTTCTTTCCAAATAACATTTCTACACAATTCTTCTACCCTTTTATGTTTAAAAGAACACTAAAAAGCACATGATCTCGCCAAATTACAGTTGATACAGAGAGTTATTCTCTAAGTACATCCTATTAGACACCCCCTTTGGTAGATGCATTTTTTTCTCTAGGTACTCTTAAGTCTTGACTTCATGACATAGTTTTTTCTTTTATGAGCCTTTCATTAGTTTCTAAGTTAGCATAACTAAACAACATGAACACATGTGAAAAAAATGATCATTACTTTTATTTTCTATTTATACAGCGATACAGGACCTCATACAATGAGGAGACCGCTACGCCCCCTTTTCTTATTTACTTTTGCAAAAGAACCACATATTCTTTCATTTTACAATTTTTTGAATTTTCTGGAATTTTTTCAGATTTTTTGGACAATTTTTTCAAATCGCACCGCTACACCGCTACGTATCCCCGCTACGCTACGTATCGCCCGCATCGTAGCGGTCTGGCGGCGGGCCGCTACGCCCCCGCTACCGCTATTTTCATCCTTGATCCTGACCCATCCCTCACCTCATGGTTTGATCCTAACATGGCTTTTACAGACATTAACAAGTGTCTTTTTTGCCTTGAGAGAGGCGACTGATAAAACACTGCTTCGGTATAACAAAGAGTGGATGGATTGTTTGGCAGCTCCCTTCCAAACATCTCCAACTTCTTACTCCCAGAGACTATGAAGAATCTGTGCACTATATTTCATGCTCTAAGCTCAACCAGACCTAGCGCGAATCATCTACTTCGGTATAACAAAGAGTGGATGGATTGTTTGGCTCCCTTCCAAACATCTCCAACTTCTTACTCCCGGAAACTATGAAGAATCTGTGCACTATATTTCATGCTCTAAGCTCAACCGGACCTAGCGCAAATCATCTACTTCTGCACTTTCTAATGGCGCAAACCATTTGCAGTGTATAGATCAAGATCGATGGGATAAAGCTAAGATTATGATGGTGATGATAATGCACCTAACTATTGGGTACTTGTAGATCACCATCTGCCTGATACATATTATGATACCCAGATATTCCAAAATCAGAAATGAATCTGTGTTGTATGATATTCAAAACTTTATTTTCTATGTAAATCCATGCACCCCTACTATATAAATGCATATCTGGGTAACATAGGTTGCATATTGTGTACACAGCTTCTCCAATGAACTCAACAAATTCAATATCCATGGGACTTCCTTCTAATATTGCAATCGAGTGTGTAGAAAAAATTCAAAATCATTAGTATGACGAGCATCAAATCAAGATAAGCCATCGGTATGCATAGTCAAAATATGGCTACACTAATGTGTAGTCTTCAACGGATTATGCAAGATAAAGGCCACATTTATAAACTTGGCCTGGAAGGGCATCAAATCGAGCAACTTGGGTGACTTTCAGCAAGTCTTTGGCACTCCATTAGAATCATTTGACTGGGTGAGTTAGTTTCCTTCAAGTTAGAGTTGAATTGGCCAAGTCAGGGCAAGTGAGTTTTTGAATTAAGGATAAAACAATTGGTATAGTTATTGTTGACTTTCAGGCAATATTATTAGGACAAAGGAGCCATCCAACAGATGTCACAAGACAAAGGATGGAGCCGTAGGATGATAATGGATGCTTCATGGATGTAAGGGCTCAATTTCAAACCCTTCTGCTAGACACCATGTATATAGTGAGGTGTTGCTGCTAAATATTGAAACAGGAATGGGAAGATTATAGATAGGACAATAGAGGGAAAGACGGGAGTTCCTAATATAGAAGAGGAAGAAAGAGGAGCCAAACAACAAATTAGCTTAAGTTCAATAAAATGCATGCACAACTATCAAAGTACACACCTGTTGTGTTGGTAGCATACGCAATCTGTACTCTTCAATATCCATAGCCTTTAAGTCCTGCCTATATGTGAGTGCCCGGCAATCATTTATCCGACCTTGCAGTTCTACAGTAATCCTTCCCACCCTATGCGGATCAAAGACTTGAAAATCTTTGATATATCCTGGAAGGCAGATGATAAGAGTTCATCAGCTATAATAAATTGGCCAATACTTATCTTTCAAGTTATAAATGACTTCTGCAGGGTGGAGGCACCAGGCCAGGCAATGAAGCCTAAGTTGAGAGAAATGCAAGAAAATTATAAAAAAGTGCATAATAATTCAAGCAAAGACCATCAACTACTTTAATATTACATAACATTATGTAATATGTGCATGAGTAATAACTAATACAATGTAGTATTACATCAACAATATCAAAGTAGTATATATTAATGAATACTTTAATCAAGGTATAAAACCAAGTGTACTAAGAGAGATAAGTAAACAAAAGGCAATAATAAAAAATTAAAATAAAATTTCCATAAACAGTAAAATATCAAGAAAAAATAACTATACAAGCTCATTTCAACCATGCATGAAAGAAAAAGGTACAGGTCCATGGATGGACAGAGCCCCAAAATACATGTTTTCAACCACTTGCAGTAACATTTTCTAATTGGTAGATGGCCAGGAAGTAAATGGAAAACAAATGACAAATTTCTCGAATTCTCATATCTATCTGCTTTCCATTAGCCACCCAGCATAAAGCATAAGTTGATAGTGTATCACTGACTCATTTAGCTATCCCCAAACAAAGGATAATGCACTACTTAAAGTACCAATAAAAGCAAAGGAGGACATGGATAAAAGACCTTTATTTCAATGAGAAGGAACGAAGAAAGTGAAGTTACAAAAAAAAAAAAAACAGGCAAGGAGACAAGCAGGGGACGTGAAGATGTACTGCATGGTAAATACCCATCCAAACACATTTCCTTCGGTGTTTTGATGAAAAAGGGTACATGTCCCCTTGAATATGGAATAGAGAAACGAGCCATAAGCCTCAAGATATTCTGGTAGAGCCTTGCGCATGGTGAACATGGAGCAAGCTTCCACAACTTTTAAAGAATTGATTATAGATTCACCAATACTCAAGGGGGATTTGGTGATAATGGGGCAGTTAACAGATAGAAAATTTAAATTTAAACTATTAGGCAGTAGCATTTCAAGAAGATAAAAATAGGCTAGAAGCCCTTTTTCCATCAGCAACAAAATTTTCATAAAAACAAATGAGGAAGGTACAAAATGCTGTAAGGCATTATAGGGGAAGCAAACCTCAGAAAGCTTTGAATGAAATGAGAAAGAAGAAACCAAAAGAAAAGGAACAAGAAAGAGTATATCAAAGGCTAAAAGGCCGCTGTAAGGGCAAAACGTAAAATTTTCAAAACCAACAAAATGCAAATCCAGATTAAAGTTGGAGCCAGAACTTTCCTCCAAAACCTTACACACAGATTAGTGTCAAATTAAAGTAAGTGCTAATTCATGAGCCCTCCCCACCACACCCTCCACACCAAAAAGAAAAAAAGACACTCAGATGAATCAGCATTCACCCCAAATTGACTGATCTAGATAGATGAGATTTGAAGAACCCTAACAAATGGGTCTCACTTGAGTTGCAGAAATACTAATTGAATTTCGCACACAAAATCTGTATCAGCTGGGATGTAATAGAGTTAAAGGGCTCACCCGGTGCACAAAGTGCTCCCCGGCTAAGCGGGGGTAGGGGGAGGGTGGGCGCATGTGTACGCAGCCTTACCCTTGCATTTTTGCAAAGAGGCTGTTTCCACGCCTCGAACCCGTGACCTCGAGGTCACCAAAGGAGCAACTCTACCGTTGCGCCAAGGCTCGCCCTCTGGGATGTAATAGAGTTAAATTTAAAAAAAAGGTCGTCGTGGTAAGGGAAGTGTACCATGTGGCTTAGAAATCATTAAAGTTAGTACCAATTTTCAGTGGACTTGGATGTGGCTGAAGTTCAAGCAATTTAGCAAACTCATTCAATATTTCCATGGGTAACTGTGTATATCAAAGACATCTTGAAAATCACTAGGTGGATGCAATATGGTGAGCAGGAATTATGGAGAGTAGCATACGTGGTTAGGAAAATTAAGAACTTAATCAACTTCCTCTCCCTCTTTCTAAGCACAGATGTTTTCAATCCTAGATCCAAATTGCTAGAATAATCTAGTATGCAACTGGGGACGACGGCGGCATTCTTCATCCAAAGTAAGCTCCCCAGACGAACAAAATAATTGACCGAATGGTAGGTCCCACCAATCAGAAATGAATTGCAGTATTCCAGCCCCAATTTCCCTCGCATGTCTAATGATCAACATAAAGTCCAGTTGTTTGATTTACACAAGAACCCCAGATATACATGCCTGATGCCTCTCATCTTTCTTTAAAAAAAAAATAAAAAAAAAGTATAACTAAATCATTGCCCAAATAGTGTTTTGGGGTCACAAAAGACATAGTAGAAATGTAATGGATAAGAACAAAACAAGCCCTTTCGAACTTAAACTAGCTATATTTTTATTATAATCTCATCTTAGAAGAACCAAAAGAAAAAAAAGAGAGAGAGGAGAAAAAGGGGTCAGCATTAGAGACCTGATATTAAAATGGGTTGCTAGTAAAATACCTCGATCTTTCATGATCTTGAGAAACGAAGTCATTACTGTGGAGATGGGTTTCAGATTAGTCGTCGCTTTCCCTCTCCTCTCTGCATTTACGATCGTCCTCAACGCATCATTCAAAATCCTTCTTCCCATATTCTCTGTTTTAACAAAATCCCATGACCGATCAACAACCACAGTACGAAAATCCAACGAATTTAACATCAAAGTCGTCATTGAAATCTCTTCGCGTGCACCTTTCATGTTATGGTGCGGCTGACATCCATCAACGATTTTGATCAATGGATCTCAACCCAACTTCGAACCAAGAGAGAAGGAAAAAGAGAAAGAAAGAAGGAAAGAGACCTAACCTTATCAATGAGAAATGGCCTTCTTCTTCTTCGTCTTCTTTGGTTTGGTTAGGGTTTCCTTTGCTGCTATTTCAGTTGCAGGGAGAGGGAGTCATTTACTAGGGTTTTTCTCTAGCGAGAGAGCCAGCAAAACTCGTCTTCAAAATTAACTCAGACGAATCTGAGTCAATCCCTATTTCGATCTGAGCAAGTTATTGGGGAAATATCATTAGAAACGTTGCCAAGTTATGGACTAATATCAAAAAAGGACTCAATGAATTGCTAATAAAAAAATCATTGAGTTAAGTTTTTATTTTACTTAATACTGATTTATCCTAATATCATCATAAAAAAAATGCAAACACTGTCCCACCCACTAGGCCTAAGTCCACTTCCAAAACACATTAAGATTTTGGGTCCACTTCCAAAATTTACATGAAAATCATAAATCCGCCCCCAAAACCAACATGAAAATTCTGAGTTTGCCCCCAAAACCCAACTACCTGCTAAGTCGTCCACCCCTCAAATGACGATCCTACGTGTGCCACTATTAAAATGAATGGTGAAATTAGATGTCAAAGTGAAGGAGGTTCTCTTGTCTCTTTTTTTTATTTAACTTTTTACAGAATGAGTGGAGTACCTTTTCAGGGAAATGCCTACAGTTAGAGGGACTGCCATAAGGTGTGGCTTTGCTCCCCATGTTGTGTACTCGAACTTCGCCCCAAAGTCACCTAATGCATGCGTGTGTGGTTTGTGTGTGCACCTAGGAACCCAGTTAATGATTTTTTTTTTTACGTTGCCCATATTTGATTTTTCATAACAGGTGAGAAAGTGAAGTCTTGGCTCTTATAAAATCTTACTTTAGCTTTTCAATTATAAAATATCTTTCTTTACAAAACACAAATGAACCGGTTACTATTCCAGTTAACCCCCATGAAACCAAAGCATATATAGTTTACTCGAAAGTATACTTATCTTTTTACTTAATCATTACCTTTTCCCCTAGGGTTGCAAATGGGTATCCGATTCTTCAATTATCCGGAAGTTCCGACTCACAAAAAATCAGGTTCGAAACGTATTTTAGGTTCCGATTTATAAACGGGTCTGATCTGGAACCTAATTTAGGTTCCAATTGACAAACGAGTTTAATTCTGGATCCATATAGGTTTTGACCGGTGGATTCGGGACCCGACATGAGTCTTTGATATGGCAAATTGTACCTCAAAATTAACTTTTTTTGGAATATTTTTATGTATAAAACTGAATGTAGTAGACTTAATTTACTGTTATAAGTTGAATTATATGCTTATTTTAATTAAAAAAAATTAAAAAATGAAGAGAGATTAGAACCAATTTTAAAACTAGATTCTAGTCCTCTATGTGGATCCCGGATCCAGGTATGGAACCAATAAAATAGGTTCCGAATCAAAACCAGATGGGGAACTGGAACCGAAACGGGTCCACGTCCAGTATGGTTCGAACACGAAATAGTTCCATTTGCAACCCTACTTTCCCCACTAAATCGACAAACGTTACTTTCTCGGTAGATTATTTAAATATCACATAAGGGTTTCTAGCATTAACACATAAGAAAGTATTCCCTGAAACAGGTACAGTCCAACTCTAATTAGGCTTACTCTTATTCCATCATGATTTGACACTATGTCCAATTTTATGCTCATCAAACCATTATTCAGGTTGGATTGAATTAAAAAAGAATCTATTGTGTGAAGATCATTCTATCTTACATCCAATGACAAGAATTCATCCAAATGGTACCCACAGCTCACAGTTTGCTTGTAGGTATTTGGGATGGCAATGCCCAACGGAGCTAACCTAAAAATTGACAAGCATTTGAGGCGTTGTATACTTTAAAGTTTAAAATTGGAAAGTTAAAGCAAAATATCCATTGTGAATTTTTAAGTTTACTAAGAAAAAGATATTTGATGCTCAAATTTAAAAATTCACCTTTCATTTTCATCTTTTTAATATTAATGGTATGAATCCTATGCATTTAAGTCCTATTATAATATATTAAGCTAGAAGGTTTTGGATCCAATTTTTACTGTACTTTCTATTTTGACTAAAGGGTACTTAAAGTTTTTTACAACTGCTAACACACTCTCCCTCCATTTTCCACTCATATATAAATAAAGCCTCAAAAAAAAAAAAAAAAAAAAAAAAAAAAACTAGACCGTAGATTTTCAAATTTAACCAAATAAACGATTATACACACTTGCATCTCGACCTTACAATATCATCAACTGACTTGAGTCAAATTAATGCATGGGAATGGGACCCACTTTTAATAATAGCAACCCTTAGACCAGGCCCCATCCAATGATAGTTGGAAAACCTGAAAATCACCCATATAAGAGCAACATTCACCGTTGGATTGAACCAAGCCCTTCGGCATCATTAATGCAGTTGGAGGGAATCACCTTCAATTAGTTGGTAATCACGCCTGATGGCATGGTTCAATCCAACAGTAACTATATAATAACCAACAGTTTTTAGCCATGTCAGATAAACATGAATTTTTTTTCAAAAGACAACTACATCCTCCTTCCTTAAACTTAAAAATCAATTACAAGAAAGCGTATCTTCATCAGTTGCTTAAAATTGAAGCAGAAGACCAAGCTAGAACTTTGAATGATGAAAAACAATGTATCAATAAATCTCGCATCTGGGGCACACCTATTAACAGGTAAGATCCTCTTCCTACTCATTCTCTCTCTCACACACACACACAAATGTTCAACATTTGAGAGAGAGAGATATATAAATATATACAGAAATGCACAAAGCAAAACAGAAAACAGAAACTACTACAGATTTTGCTACGCTACATTGGCAAATTTAGACAATACAGCAAAAAATCATTCTCAATCAAGGAAGACAATGAAAATCTGAGACCTCCTTCAGAAGATCTAACAAAACGAAGCAGCTTCCAATAGAAATCTGAAAAATAATAAGATCGATCTGAAAGTGATTTGATATGAGAACATACCTGAAGAACTGACTGGCACTGCCCTCGAAGTGAGAAAGCACAACTCGAGAGAGAGAGAGCGAAGAAGATCAGAAGGCAAAAACCCTAGAAATGGACTTGAGCCTCGGAGGAGTTAAAGGGAGAAAAGGGACGGTCTGGATCCTTTAACTGAGAGTGGCGGTCTGGATTAATTTAATACACAGACATTGGGCTTGTGATATTGTTTGTTCGAGGCCTGCAAGTTAGGGCCTGGTTTTTATTGAAGAAAAATCCAAGCCGCTCGTCATATGATATCTCGTGAGGGACAAGACCCAGTGGGGCCATCTGATGATTGGGACGGCTCGACCTTTTTTGACCAAGGGATGTGGATAGTGGCCCCACTGGTCTTTGGATCTTATAAATGTGGGAGCTTAGATGGCCCATGATCTCTCCATACGCACCTGAGATAAAAAAATGTCCCAAAGAGGGCATGTGCAAGATGGCCCGTGCCCACTTCTTATAACTACCCTTTTTTTTCCCTTTTCTTTTTTAATTTCTGCAAAATTATTTTTTTTTCCCGCATCTCCTATTTTATTTCTCTATATATATATATATTTTACTCCACTTCTCATATTTTCTTTTTATTCTCCCTATCTAATTTTAATTCTGAAAATAGGCACAGTCATATTTTTTAAAATTTATTACTATGTGATGAGTCAGGCCCAAGTGGCCTAGAATATGATGAGCCAGATCCAAATCCACCAGGGAAGCCCAGGTCCAGATCCACGGAGTGACCAAGTCAAGGCAGGCATCTACGTCGCTTTGGAAGTAGTCCCGCTTCTACTAATTCCTGCGGAGAATATCTCACCTGCCTCCACCTGGCCCGTCCCTCGAGGACAGCTCTGAGGCTCCAAAGAGAAGTCGTCCCCATCTGTTAGGGGAGGACTATAAATAGAGGAGCCCTCTTATCACTGAGAGGATGAAGATCTTACTCTCTCTCTCGCTTGTAATCCACCTTATCAATCAAAGATCACCATATTCAAAGTGGACGTAGGTCATACAGACCGAACCACTATAAATTCTCTCTCTCTCTCTCATTTATTTACTACATTTTCACCTAGCATTTATTACTTGACCGGTGGTGTCCGAAACCTATTTTTGGCATCATCAGTTTGGCGCCGTCTGTGGGGACGTATTAAAGTTCTCATCCGTCTTCTCAAGTTATGGTGATCACGACGAGATCAACTAGGCGAGCAGAGGGCGAGGATGATCTCCACCGACTAATCCTCCCCCAAATGCTCCCACTCCTCAACAAATGTTGGAGACCATTCAACAGCCTACAACTCCTGCTCGCAGGGCAATGAGGAACACAGCTCGGAGGAGTACTGCCTGAAGTACCGCATCTAGGATATCCAACTGCTCCACGTCGGGAGCACCTCACCTAAGCGCCCAACCCTATGGCGCAGAAACCCCGGGCGCCCAGAAGAGATCCAAGCACCCGCCATCTGTCCTCTCTGCATACAGGAAAGTGAGCCTACCAAGTTGCCCTTTGCAGAGGGGGTCCGGGGGGGACCCCCGGCGGGGGTCGAGCTGACCGGTCAGCTCGCGAGGGCCCAGGGGGCAGCGCCCCCGAAAAAAAAAAAAAAAAAAAAGGAATACACGTCCGCCACGGGATCAGACTCCCCCGGGCGCCCAAGTCCCTCGGCGCCCAAAGCATCCCTCGGGCGCCCCGGACTCCCCCGGGCGCCCAAGTCCTTCTCTGCTCGCCCAGGGGGGCCCCTCGTCCCTCGCCCAGCGCTGCCAGCGCGCCGCCCGCGGGGCCCGCTCCTCCCTCGCCCGAGCCTCCCTCGCCCAGCGCTGCCAGCGCGCCGCCCGCGGGGCCAGCTCCTCCCTCGCCCGCGCCTCCCTCTGCCGCGACGCCCGCGGGTTGGGCGCCCCTTGCAGCGCCCAGCGCCGCCGCTGCTGCCTCTGCCGCGACGCTCAGGGGCTGGGCGCCTCCCTCTGCCGCGACGCCTGCGGGCTGGGCGCCCCTTGCAGCGCCCAGTGCCGCCGCTGCTGCCTCTGCCGCGACGCCCAGGGGCTGGGCGCCTCCCTCTGCCGCGACGCCCACGGGCTGGGCGCCCTTGCGGCGCCCAGCGCCGCCGCTGCTGCCGACGTCCGTCGACGTCCGGCCAACCACTCTGGTCTTCGTTTGTTTTTCTCTACTGCACCCATCATTACAGCTACTTGCACACTCTTCTCATTCTCTTGGGATGATTTTCTCTCTCTTGGATGTTCCATTTGGATGAATCATCTCGCGGATCTCCCTACGTGGTGACCTGCCTCTGTACTGTTCTCAAACAGGCAGCCTATACATCCGGCTTAGCGGCTCTCTCGCGGGTCGCCAAAAAAGCTTGGCCTCTGCACTGTTTTAAACAGGCAGCCTATCTCCAGCTTAGCGGCTCTCCCGCGGGTCGCCAAAAAAGCTTGGCCTCTGCACTGTTTTAAACAGGCAGCCTATCTCCAGCTTAGCGGCTCTCTCGCGGGTCGCCAAAAAAGCTTGGCCTCTGCACTGTTTTTAAACAGGTAGCCTATCTCCAGCTTGGCGGCTCTCTCGCGGGTCGCCAAAAAAGCTTGGCCTCTGCACTGTTTTTAAACAGGCAGCCTATCTCCAGCTTAGCGGCTCTCTCGCAGGTCGCCAAAAAAGCTTGGCCTCTGCACTGTTCTTAAACAGGCAGTCTATATATCCAGCTTAAATTCCCTCTCGCGGGTTGCAAAAAACGCTTCGTCTCTGCACTGCTCTCAAGCAGGCAAGAAGTCTGCCTCTCTTTCCAGATTGAATGTCAACAATCGGGCCTCAACCGCTCCTGGATACTAAAGATCCTCCTGGCATCCCAGCTCCCTGCTGGCGCCCAGCACTCTAGCACCCTGGCGCCCAGCTCCCTGGCACCTTTGCTCCAGGCGCCCAGACTGCCTGTCGACCGCCCAGGCCTCTTCCGAGCGCCCAGCCTCCTGCTGCCTGCTTCGTCTGTTGGCGCAACCACCTCCTCTCCGCCTGCACAGCAAACTGCAGATCGGCCGCTTGGTACCTCGTCCTCTGCTCCAACTTTGGGTCTGGGGCTGCAAGTTTTAGGCTCATCTCCTTCTTCTCAAAATGCCCCCCTTTCAAAGCTTCTTTGTGCGCAGGGCATTGGGGGCAAATGATGAGTCAGGCCCAAGTGGCCTAGAATATGATGAGCCAGATCCAAATCCACCAGGGAAGCCCAGGTCCAGATCCACGGAGTGACCAAGTCAAGGCAGGCATCTACGTCGCTTTGGAAGCAGTCCCGCTTCTACCAATTCCTGCGGAGAATATCTCACCTGCCTCCACCTGGCCCGTCCCTCGAGGACAGCTCTGAGGCTCCAAAGAGAAGTCGTCCCCATCTGTTAGGGGAGGACTATAATAGAGGAGCCCTCTTATCACTGAGAGGATGAAGATCTTACTCTCTCTCTCTCGCTTGTAATCCACCTTATCAATCAAAGATCACCATATTCAAAGTGGACGTAGGTCATACAGACCGAACCACTATAAATTCCCTCTCTCTCTCTCATTTATTTACTACATTTTCACCTAGCATTTATTACTTGACCGGTGGTGTCCGAAACCTATTTTTGGCATCATCACTATGTATAAATATTTTAGAGGATTTTACTAATAAAATCCTTAAACACAGTCATTTATTTCAATAGGTCCTCGCCATATATGCAGCATCAATTTGGTCCGTCAGCACTATTTGTGTTTTTTTCTTTAAGCCTGAGATAAGTCACGCTAGCATTACCGGTAAAATCCTCAATATTTTATTTGAATTATATGAGTGAATATTTGAATTACATTATATGGACATACCGTTGTGCTAGTATTTTTTAATGTAATCAAAAGGGCCATTGGAGTTTTTCAAAACACATAGCAATGAAAAAAGAGTAACTAATCGGCGGGACCAAGATTCAATCAATGGTTGATGGATTCAACATACGGTTATACTATACATTAGCAAACATCATCTAATCAAAATAATTATGATCACTTTAAATTTACTACAGCAACGCTCAATCCAGCCCCGCAAACAATCCTAACTCGAGGATGTCGCAATTAGTGATCCCACATCCACCATTGAAAATACACCATAAAAAGTGAATAGCTCCCTGCAAGCTTTAGTACTGAACATCTGAGAAAGCAAATGGAAAATTGAAGGCGTGAAATATTTTCCAACTCTCACCAGCTTAACCGCAACAATCAATGGATTAAATTTAGTTTTGGCAGCTAGCTTTAATTTTCACCACTTGATCGTAAGCCAGTGGGCCTCCTAAGCCAATGGTGACCCTTATCACCAATCCAGCCCGTCCAATGTCTTCCTTTGGCCTTTGTTTTTCTCATTCCTCATCATGCTGTCCCTGGAGCAAATTAGGCCACTCCAACCCAGTGAGAACAGTAATGTAAAGGCAGCATTTTACTAATTGGCAACTTTCAAAGGCGCATGGTTGAGTGGTATTTATGCTTTGGCATCACCCACGTGCCCAATAGCCCTTTGACTTGAAGATTTTGTTTTTTCAGTTAGAAAGATAAATTAGGCCAATCCAACCCAGTGAGAACAGTAATGTAAAGGCGTATGGTTGAGTGGTATTGGCGCGTTCGCATCACCCACATGACCAATAGCCCGAATGTCACGCATACTACAATAGCCATTTGACTTGAAGATTTTGTTTTTTTTTTGTTTAGAAAGATGGGATCTGAATTCTGAACCAAACGTCGTCCTATGCAACAATAGAGAAATGATACATGGGGAGTAGTAGTAAACAGGGGTTACAGCTACAGGTTTTATGTTATATACAGTTCAACGAGGACCCATGGATGCAACAAGACCGTAATGGGTCAAACTCTAACATGGGCCGAAGAAACCCACTCCTCCCTCCTAGCGTACCTTATCGTGTGCCGCCTAACCCACAATTGGTACAATACCGTATGAAAAGCATCGTATACGTATCCGTATCTCTTCTTCATCGACCCATCCCAGTCCCACTCGAAATGTACGCTCGCCTTCTTCCCCAGCTCCCGCATCCTATCGTACCTTTCTCCGCACGTGCGACGAAGCACGTGCTTTACCTCTTCCCCGCCTCCTCCCATTCCGACAAAGACCGCGATCTCCGTCCATCTCAACACGTCACCAAACGGCAAATCGAGAATCGGACGGTCAGAAATCACCACCGGCACGCAGCCGCCTCTCAACGCCTCCCCAACCTTCATCTCCCTCCCAAAACCATAGAAAAACAGGCAGAATCTACTCCTCGATATCTTCTCCGCCACATCCCCATCGTCCAACGGCTGAGATTCGATCAAGAACTCCGGATCGCGTCTCAGCCCATCCAGCACCGTCGAAATCCCTCCTCCTTCCTTCCCGTAGAAAAACCCTAGAAATCTCTCTGCATTCTTCGATTCCTCGACGTTTCTAGAGAGCGGAGGTAGGGTCACGTCCTTATGAGGGATGAATCGGCCTTCGATCGTCGGAAAACACGAGATCTGGATCGAATTCTTCTTCAATTCGACGAGATTACGATCCGATTCGATGCCCATCCCTGCGCAGGAGACGTAGAAGTGATCTGCGCCGAGCGTCCGATTCCAGAAGGGGAATTTGAGGCGAAGGTCCCGGATCGATCGGGCGATCGATCGAGATGAGAGATCCGACGGCAGAGAGAGGTAGAAGAGGTGGGCCAGGTCGGGATCTGACGTCAAAAGGGGGCTTTTGAGGAGGGAGGAGTGGAAAAGGGTTTCGACGGGGTTTGAGAAGGTGGGGTTTGGAGAAGGATCGTAGACGAAGATCTTGAAGTTTTGCAGCATGTGGTGGTAGTTGGGGAGGAACGTGGAAGGAAAGAGATAGGGAGATGAGAGATTGGAGAGGGTTTTTGCTTGGGAAAGTGCCGCGGAATAGGAGAATAGAAGAAGAAGAAGGTGGAAGAAGAGAAGGGGGAGAGCAAATAGATTTTTCGCCATGGAAAAATCCTACCTGCAAATGGAAGATTTCTGTCGGAATGAGAAGGAGAGACTTCGGATTTGATGATAGAATCGATGCATATGGTAATGGTGATTTTTGACTTCTTCTGCATTCATTACTGTAAACTGTCTGTATGTTCGATTTCAGTCAAGTGGGCCCACTCTAAGTTGACCACTTTCTATTTTGTTTTCTTAGTTGTTTTTACTGCAGCAGTAATGAAAAGTTTGGAATGGGGGATTAGGAGCTTTATAAAAGAAAGCATTTTGAAGAAACAAGTGTAAAATGTCATAAATTTGGGCCCGTTTGGTTTGATTGCAAGTATTTTTACTGAAATTTTCTTTGTTTTGAATTCCCATAACAATGCAGGTTGATGAGTCAGGCCCAAGTGGCCTAGAATATGATGAGCCAGATCCAAATCCACCAGGGAAGCCCAGGTCCAGATCCACGGAGTGACCAAGTCAAGGCAGGCATCTACGTCGCTTTGGAAGCAGTCCCGCTTCTACCAAATCTCGCGAAGAAACTCTCACCTGCCCTCCACCTTGCTCGTTCCTCGAGGACACGTCTGAGGCTCCAGGCTCCAGAGAGACGTTGCTTTATTTTTGAATCCCATCTGTTGGGGAAGTGTTATAAATTCAGGGTCTCCTCATCACTTGAGGGGCAATGATAAAAATATTATTCACCTCTCTCTAGCTTGTAATCCATCTTACCAATCAAAGATCACCATATTCAAAGTGGACGTAGGTCATACAGACCGAACCACTATAAGTTCCCTCTCTCATTTACTCACCTAGCATTTATTACTCGACCGGTGGTGTCCGAAAACCTATTTTTGGCATCATCACAGGTGTTGTCTACCCATTTTAATATAGACAGTTTACAAATTATTTGAGATTTGAGTTGGAGGATTAGCATTTGGAATTCTTAAAATGTTCCAAAATAAGAAATCTTGGAATGCTTGCTAACAAACATGAAACCCACTTTAAATTTTGGCTCTAAAGATGGTGCCTTCTAGGATTCATTTCATTGATTTTGATTGTATATACATGTAAGATTCCCCCCATTTCTTGATTTGGTTCTATCTTTTTTTTTTAATTTTTTTTATCTGGGGTTCTGAAGAGATTTCAGAGGTTGGATGGGTTCAGGCCAAAACAATGTTGGAGCTCCTTTGTTTCCGTCATATAATATATTTTTTTACCGATCAATTGTTTTTTCTATCTGGCATCTAATTCTAATCATCAAAGATCAGGCGCCGGTTGGAAAGGTAGCATTTTCTCATCTAGGAGACTTCGTTTTGATTTACTGTTGTTAATTTTGAATTATTTTTTATTTTTCATTTCGCAAAATGTTTGTGTTGTTTGATGAGAATGATTATGTTTTGGGTTTTAGTGAATTAGAGGGCCTAGAATAGATGGGTTGTTCCATGTCTGATTTTGTTTGCAGATTAAAATCAGACTTTTATTACCGTTTTTTCCTCCTTGGATTGATATGTTGCATGTGAGGATTGATCTCGGATTTATATTTTATTGACTCTTTAAGTTTCCTTGATTTCAAAATCGTTCTATGAATGCTAGTTTTTTTCTGCAGTGCTGGTGTTGAGCACGCATGCAAAAACACAAATATCTTGTTACATTCATCAGCCATGTAATTTTCATTTAAGTGATGATCTATATTTGCAGTTTTTCAAAGCTGCAGTCTATTTTGGATCCCAGGAGACCAACGAAGATGGACAAAAAGCTACTAGTCACTTGAACTAATTAGGCTTGAAGCACAGAAGCTTAAAGACTCTAATGAAGCTCTTCATGACGTGGTAATCTTTCACGCTGTGATACCTATATATCCCAATTTAGTGTATCTTTTGCCTCAACAGCTCTGTTACTAATTGTTGTTTGGGTGTTTTCTTGATTCAGTAAAGCTGTGTCCCCGATTCCTTGAATGAATGGATGCAGTAACTATCCATTGAGTCTTTCTACCAAAAAAAAAAACTACCTATCGAGTCCATGTCAGGTCCTTTAAAAATATATCTAGCTAAAGCTAATCATGTGTGTGAGTTATGGATTTGTGCTTGGAATGGAATCTCATGTAGATTTTTTTAGAAAGGGCTGGAGCCTGGAAGGGTTTGGCGACGCTGACTGTTTGGCACGGTCCTTCTCAACTCGGCTTCAAGTGTGGCTTATAGGATAGATTTATTGGTGAGACAGACAGTTTTTCCTTCTCTTGCTTGAAGCGGCATGGAAAACAATTACCCCATTTTGCAAAATATGATGGTTTTGGTTTTTATTGCAGATTTTGCCGCGAATCAATTTCAACTGCCCTTAATCCTAACTCAAATTCACTAGCAAAAGAGTTGGAAAGAAACAACATCAGTACATGGTCAGATGCAAGGATTTCCGCAGAACTTGGGCTGTAGTGAGAACTACTGGGCTAAAAACTGAGCTGGATTAAATAGAATTCTTTTGAAAAAAATAAAAATAACTGAAATTTGGGCCTGTTTGCTTCATGTTATTGAATGCTTGGAAATTCTAAGACTATGTATTTCTATGAGTGATATGGTGAATATCCTAAAATGATCATTAAATAACCTCCATGTAAAATGAATACGTACGCATCACCCTTGTAACTAAAATCCAAGGAAAGTTATGGTCCCATCTAAATTATCGTATTATACTTATATCCCTCACTTCTCTTGTCTTGTCAATCCATTGCCTAATTTTTGTTGAGCTCATTTGATCATGAATACTTATATATTCAATTCCTTTGTATCCAAGGCCTATTTGTTTGCATAAGATGTATAGGAATTCATGCCATAAATTGTTAAAATTGAAGATCCAATGTGCATATACAAAATGACAATTGGAAAGTGAATCAAGAGAATATAGGAAATAGGAAATGAATTTCTAGCCATTACCCTGGTAATTCAAATCCTAAGAAAGTAAGGTCACATCTAGATTGCCACTTTATATCTTCACCCATCATCTCATTTCATTCACTCTTCACCTCTTTAATAATCTTTTGCTAAAGCTCATTTGACCAGGCTTGTTTGTTTGCTTTAAAATGCTTAAGAAATAAATACATAGCATCCATACACACAAACCTTTCAAAAAAAAAAAAAAAAAACATTCATACCAAAATAATATCAAAGGTGAATTTACAAAAAAAAAATGAGCATCAAATCACCTTTTCTTGTAGGGAAATAAAATCAAAAGAAGATGATAAATGAACTACTAAGGTAATGACTCGTTTATTCATTTCTCATATCTTCTTTTGATTCTGTTTCCATAAAGGAAAGGTTATTTGATGCTCTTTTCTTTTTTTGTAAATTCGTCTTTGATCTTCATTATTAACTTCTTATGGTATGAATAATACGTAATTAATTCATATGTACTATAATAAAAAAACAAGCAGACCTTTTTTTTGTTTGGTAAGTATGTCAATTTGAGAACTAAAATGCGCATGAAGATTGAATTTGAGGAAATCCCAATGAGGAAAACTATAGAAAGGGTTTTGGAATTCTCCCGATATGAATCTATGATTTCTTTTGGACCTTATCAAAAAGTGGGATTTCTAACAATAAATATAAGCAAACAAAGGGCCATAATATAGTTATATCCCATGTAACGTTTCAGGGAAATATTGTATCATCCTTACTATTAAAAACAAATGAATAAAACACTAGTTGGTTAATTTGGGATCATACAATCAAAACAAATGAATAGATCATGTAGATTACCAAATAAAGTTTGAGTAATGGCATGACAACACAATTTAGTAAATATATAATTTATAATAGAAATAAAAAATAAAATGTCTGGGTGGTGTAGTTGGTTATCACGCTAGTCTCACACACTAGAGGTCCCCGGTTCGAACCCGGGCTCAGACAATTTATTTTTAGTTTTGTACATCTTTTCCTACATAAAAATAGTTTGCCTCTTTTCCACCTATTTTTAAAAAAGTTTTTCAACCCAAAACCAGTTTGCCTTTTTTCTTTTTCACCTAAAAAGACACTGTATTTGACTAAGAATCAAACTATTAAAAAGCAAGTACTTCAAAAAAATTATCCACTTTTTATATAGCCTTTTTTTCAAAAAAAAAAAGGCTTATATATTTTCACACAATCTAAAAAAAAAAAAATACTCTGCATTTGACTACCTTCTCAAAAGGCAATTACTTCATTTTCACTCTCATTTTCCCATTTGAATTAGTTTGCCTCGAGAAAAATACAAACACTTTTGCAAAAGTCTCCTACAAACCCTTCACAAGTCTTGGTGTCTCATCTGCTTTCAAAGGGAAAATTTTCAATTTAGGTGTTCACTTTGGGTAGCTCTTCTGTCCAATTAAGAAGCTCCTGGTGCATGTAGCAATACTTAGCAATATTAAACATCTGGTGCTACTATCCTTTCAGCTTGTTTGGAATGGGCTCTTTGCACCCAAACCAACTGACGCTTCACAAATTTACTCTCGTTTGTATTGTATTTCCATACGTATGTGACAGTCATGAAGAAAGTAGTTATGAGTATTATTGTATTAGGGGAAAAACCGACTTACAACCACTTGTATTTGCTTTTTGAATACTTTATCAATAGAAGGGAGGTGCGAGTGGAAACACAAAATATACGGGCTGTTTAAAATTATATAAAAATATATAAATATCTTTACAATAGAAATTCTTTTTACATAGTCCCATTTTCATCTTTTATATGTATATCACATGATGGTCTTCGGATTGGATTTGATTCCTCCCTGTTACCCACTAAATTTCAGCACTTATTTAAATGAATTAGACCGTTGGATCCACCATTCGATTAACTTGTGCAATGTTAAATTTGTAGGATTTGGATGAAGACGATTTGTAGGATTTGGATGAAGACGATAGGATTTAGGGATGTGGCTGACTTTTGCAGGGCCCTGGGAGATTTTGCGATCCCCCATCCCAGTCTCATGTGGGCGCCACGTTGATGTGGCCACACTGATCGAGTGTGCGAGTGCGAGTATATTTAAGAAATAACAGCAAAACCAAGCCCTAGATACATCGTGGACTCGGTCGGAAAAGAGATAAGAGGAAAAGAGATAGAGATAGAGAGATATGGTCGGGTTTGAAGGCGGAAAACATGATGGTCCTGGTAACAAGGTCCGATGGGGAGAGCTTGAAGAAGACGACGGAGAGGATCTCGATTTCCTCCTCCCTCCTCGCGTCGTCATCGGCCCCGACAACAACGGCATCAAGAAGGTCATCGAATACAAGTTCAACGACGACGGCAACAAGGTCAAGATCACCACCACCACCCGCTCCCGCAAGCTCGCCCAGGCCCGCCTCACCAAGCGCGCCCTCCAGCGCCGCTCCTGGCCCAAGTTCGGCGACGCCTCCCACGAAGACGTCAACAGCCGCCTCACCGTCCCCTCCACAGAAGAGATCATCCTAGAAAGGCCCAGGCCTCCAGGTACTTTACTACTTACACATCTCTCTATCTTTTTCTCCCTTTTTTTTTCTCTCTCTCTCTTCTCTTCTCTTGGAAACCCACCCTAAACCCTAATTCTCTTCAAATCCTCATTCTATTGATGATGGTACTTTACATGCATCATCAATCTTAATTAATATTCTTCTTTTTTCTCTTAATTGGGGCAAAATATTTTCAGCTTCTAAACCCAATGAGTGAAACCTTTTAAGGCAGTGTTCTATTGATAAAGTCTAGTGCATGTGGTATAATAATTCAATCTCAAGCTAACATGCTAGTCAGTTCTGACTAAAATGCATGAAGCAAAAAAGGAAGAAAAAAATCCTTTTTGCAATCTTATTACTGCAGGTGTCATCACTATGTTGGTTTTGTGATGTCTCAAAGTTATCTTACTGAAGAATTATATTGTCATCATCAGCCACTTCTTTAGCAGCAGTATACATATAGATATAGCTAGCAATTTCAATACTTTAAGCGAAACTCTGGTTGCTTCTGATTTTACATTAGGCCATTGATCATAAGTGTATCGTTATTGAATCTGCTTTCTGCTTTTGATGTTACTAAGGACGAACAGAATGAGTTGCATAGTAACCGAGGGTATTACTGCTTTAGGGAGCCATTTGGTTCATTGCCTAGCGAAATACTATCACATATTTATTGACTTAGTTACATCAAGTTCTAATGACTACTTTCTCTTTGAGGATACCAATTAATAAAAAATCTAATTTTGAGGACTTTGGATTAGTTGGTGCTGAGTGGTGAAAGTGAAATTTTTTTAGAAATTTGTAGTGCAAAGAAGTGTACAACATTAAGCAGCTTGCTGTTGATTGGAGACTTTCTCTCTTTCTTTTTTTGCTTTTGGACAATTCTAGTTTTAGATTATTCCTTCAGAAAGTGTTTTGAGTTGTGAACTTATGTAGTCCAAATTGCAATTGATGTGAATAAAATGGCAGCGGATGGTAATTTATATGCATTTTGGGTAGCTCGGAAACTGGTTTTCACATTTAATATTCTACTGGAAGTGGAAGTCTTAATGATTAAATGCAACTCTCTGCAGGTAGTAAAGCAGAAGAAACAAAGGTCGCAGGAGATCCCTTGGCTGCTCTCGGGAAGGGAGGTGCTGTTCTCATGGTATGCAGGACCTGTGGTAAGAAGGGTGATCATTGGACATCTAAATGCCCCTACAAGGATCTTGCTTCACAGTCTGAAGCCTTTATGGACAAGCCCTCTGCATCAGAAACCGCAGCCCCAGCTTCAGCTTCCGCTACGACAAAGGCAACTTATGTTCCTCCTGGAATGAGAGCTGGAGCTGAGAGGACAGGTACAGAGATGAGGCGCAGGAATGAGGAGAATTCTGTTAGAGTCACGAATCTTTCAGAGGATACCCGTGAACCTGACCTGCTTGAGCTCTTCCGAACATTTGGTGCTGTGAGTCGTGTGTATGTTGCAGTCGACCAGAAGACTGGAATGAGCAGAGGCTTTGGCTTTGTCAATTTTGTCAACAAGGAAGATGCAGACAGGGCCATTAACAAACTAAATGGATATGGTTATGACAACCTCATCCTCAGAGTCGAGTGGGCGACTCCAAGATCAAACTGAGATAAGTTTTGCCTTCGACAGATCGGAGTGTTATGTTCATAAGCTCCAACTCACTATGAATTCAGACATTATATAAATCTGGGCCATTTTAGTTGGTTTTATTTTATTTTTTTTTGTTATTTCAAGGACTGAAGAGTTGTAAGATGACATGTCATATATGCATTCGTATTATATTTGCACTTTAGATGATGTGTTTGTTTGCTTGTGTCATCAGGTGTTTGTTTTGGATTATATGTCGTGGGTTAATTCAATCCCAAAAATGGGGGAGAGAGTTTTGAACCTACGACATTTCTACAAGGATCTTCTCCATGGAACTAGGATTCTTGAGACAAAAAACTATCTATATGTATACTTACTGGGTCACGCGTGACAAACTGCACCAATGGGCAGTGCATTGTAGTCTGCTATGGCTCTACAAAAGGCATGATTCCATACGAAAGATTGAATGTAGTCCCAATTGAAATCAATGATGTTATTCGATCATATCATACGAAGGGTCACAGCTGGAACGGACTTCGTTGGGGTCCATTCAAGTCAACCATGCAGAAATGATCCCAACAATCTGAAACATGTACCTTTTTAATGGCATAGCTGGTGGGCACACATGACACAACACCTCGTGCCGCAGGTGTACTTTAGACTGTTGGACTCATGAATCTATTAATGGCCAAATGCAAATTCTTGGGAACACTCCTTATTTGTGCTCTTTTTTGTTTCACACAGGGATTGCTTTATTTTTAATTTTTTTATTTTCTTGCGCTGCAGCAGAATTTCAATTCACGCATTCTCTCGTACACCTATGTCCTTAATCAGTTGAAATACTTTTGAGGGACACGCATTCTCTCGTACACCTATGTCCCTGACCAGTTGAAATACTTTTGAGGGACATAGGGGTCTCGTGACAATGGGCTTGCCTGTAGAGAGTTAAGGATGTCTATCATCCTTGAATTGGAATGACAATTATAAAAAGGGTCTCCTGACAATGGGCTTGCCCCATAGTGCATTTATGATCTTCATAGTGGTGTTTCGTTGGCTTGGACAAGTCAGGCGAGCACCCCAATTCCTAATCGGGTTGGAAATGCCAGTTTAAAATTACCAAATCGGGTTTGCAGGTTAGGTTGGCTGTTCATGCATGACAGAAACACCTACAAAGAAGGCCAGTGACATTATTGGTAGTTCCTAAGACTCGGAAATTTTATGGGGATAGGGCCAAGAGGGTCCTCTTTGCACAAGCTTTTGGCTTGATGATCATTTAATTTCCCATGCACATCGCCTGTTGGTTTATTAGCATAGAGATGCATAGAGATGCATGTCATATTGTTTTGGTAAGTAGTTATTATCTGAGTAAATTCATCCTGACCCACCTGGATAGATCAAAATAAACTAAACATTTGAGAAGACCTCAATAAAAACACCTTTTGGAAGCAAGCAGGTTAATTATCCTGTGAATTTTTTTTTATTGTGCCCATTTCGCTCTGATTTCCATAAATAAGAAAGTACAGTTTACCTTTGTATTGGACCTCGTACTTACCATAAGACTGCTGTTTTATCTCTACCATTTTCTCTTTTCTTTTTCAAGATTTCATCAGCAAATACAAAATGCCATAAGCGGTGACGAGATTTGATCAACTGCTTTCCTAATGCATCTCACATTTTTACCATCTAGGCACAAACTGCTTCAAATGAACGTACAAAGTCTAACAAATGATGGATGAGGCTTCTCCAATGATGCGCAGTTCACAATCATTGATGATTATTAATTTGTCACGGAAAAGTTTGAAGAATTTAATAACTAGAGCAAGTTAATAAAAAACTGTTTACATTTCTGAGCATTCAAATCAAAAGAGGACCCAACTGAGTTGTTATTAGACTAAATTTACATATGAAATGTTGATTCACATTATATATATTTGAACCAATCTTCCACATATAAATTGTGGTACACAGTTTGTGGCACACGCTGGCCACAAAAGAATGAATACATATGCATATATGTATAAATTAGAACAATATGTACATAAACATATAACATATATATGCATATGCAGCTCTAAATTAAGGGAGGAAGAGAACCTACAATCCTGACAAAACTGTAGTGCTAACTGCTACTCATCAACAGAATTTAGATGATTCAAGTGGGTGATTCGGCCAGAACCAGTGTGTGCCACCACCCACAGGCAACGTTTCTCGGGATGCAACCATCAAAGGGGACCTGAGAAGGGATGCTGCGGTCGATGACATCACCCAAGCCAAGCTGTGTCATGCAATTGAATAACCTTTAGTATCTGCCAGAGAAAGGAATTAACTAAGGGGCATATGGAAGATCTGGACATTTGGAACAACAATTCTCACCTGGCCATATTTGTTCCATCCCCAGCAGAACACCTCCTCTTCATCTTCAACAATCACAAGCAAAAGGTTAGTCACACTGGTTTACTAAGACAGGCGAGACTTGCTTTCAGAGAAATCTCCGGACAGAGGAGCTTTCATTTGGTAAGGATATATCACATCGTCAACTGACATATATTGATTACATCCCTTGGCTGCTTATCTTTTCAGTTGTTTCATCTACTGATGTCACCTGGTCCATTGCATGACGTGCAATACCTGTGGGGGTGCAAGTGACTTGGCCAATTCCAATGGACTCGGCTGATTTGCTTTTAAAAGGGGGAATTGGACCCCTATTCGACTCAGTCAGGACCAGTCCTAGTAGAGTCCGACGAGTCAACTACGACTCTGCCAAGCGTGTTTTTAAAACCATGGATTTGACAGCATCTCAACCCACTGATGCATTGCACACTTAGAATGTCTAAACTCATTGCTAGTTTAATGTGTCAGTGACTAAAATAGCTTAAATACACCATCTTCCAGATATTATCATGAGTTCAGTACTTGGATTATTATGAGTTTCCAACTTGGATGCCTATTCCACGCTTAATAGGTTGAAGTTTAGTCAGACACCTCGAATAGATAGTAGATCAGCGATGGATGCCAGATATTTAACTTTGTAGTCTGACCTCTTAAAGGGACCAAACTTCATAGCAAATTTCCCATACAAGCTTCTGTTGATTCAATTTTCAGTTTTCATAGTCTGATTCTTCATCATGTGTAAAGCATGTGGGCAGTGAGATTTCGTGTTCTTCTATTTGTCAAACTAGTTAGCACACTCTATTGATGCTATGGCAGGATTAAAACAAAAAAAAAAAACCTGGATATTGATTGAATTATCTGACTAATCTTTTTTAAATTACGTAATTATGGTCATTAATGCTGACTGGGAATAAAGGAGAACAATAAATAACAATTGATGATGAATAATGATTGAATGGAAATTATCTGAGAATTTGTTCAGATGGTTTGTCTGCATACCTGTAACTATAGCACTGTGACGAGCTCCACAAGAAACTATTGTGGCACGTTTGTTTTCCAAACAAGGGGCATCCAAAAGCCTGGGAAGAGTCTGGAAACAACAATTTCGATGGAAAAGTTGCACTTAATCTCATATACTTTCTATGAAAGAAGTGATATTATTTCCTCTTCCTGGATAGAGCAGTCCACCAATTGGATGATCTAAGAAATGTACCTCAGCTTGATCAGCACCAGTCCCCAACTGCCCAAACTGATTCCCACCAAACGCATACACACTGCCATCAGCTGAAATGCAAACTGTATGCCACAGTCCTGCAGCAATTCCTTGCATCTCAATACCCAGGAGAGATGATACACAAGTAGGACTAAGCTCATCATCTGTACTTCCTTGCCCGCACTGGACAAAGAGAATAACATTAAAAAAATCCTCTATTATTTCTCAGGCATATAGATTTCAATTACTTCATAATAGAACACACTAAACTGAAAGCAAAACAGCAATGTTCTCAGTTACGGTCAATCTCATATCTTTAACATTTTATGGCGCCTTTCTCCATCCTTTACTACAATACCTACATGTTGAATCTGGAGATTAGTTAATAGTCTGAAAAAACCTCGAGACCTCCAGTGGAAAGAATATGCTAGGCGTTAGCAGAAAGAGCCTCTCCGCTTGCGGGGGTAAGGTTGCGTACATCTGACCCTCCCCAGACCCCGCCAGCACTGGGCTGCCTTTTTTTTTTTTTAAATGCTAGGTGTTAGAATCATGTAAGCAGAAGCAGAGAACCATGCGCCTTAGCCAGATATCCTTTCCAAGGAATAATGAACTATATGTCTTATTCCCATCTTAAGTGTCAATGTCTATAAATCAGAAAGATTTAAATCTGCTCAGCAACTCACTCTGGCTTGTCTCATTCAATGAAATTTGATGCAGGCCAGACTATTGGGCCCCCTCTTAAGTTTTATACCAGAAGGCCCAAGCCCACAAGGGAGCAGTGAGTCCACATTTACAGCTGCTCTCTGAAGACAGCTGATCTTTCAACCTGTCTCTTATAGAAGAAGAAATCGGCAACACCCTATACTACATCCTATGCTATGTGGAGTGTTCCCTAAGTTTTGGTTGATTGTTTGTCTATATAAGGAGATACAATCTTCTCCAATGGGAACATTGAGGATTTGAGTTTCCTCTTGAGATGTGTTCTAGTCTGTGGTGTGAGACCGAGACTATTGATCCATAAGGATCCCCTATCCTAAGCCATTTGGATTGGAGAGTAGCTTGTTGGCTATCTACCCGTTTCCTGTGCTGCTTCAATTTAAGTGGCAGCACTAACTTCAGCTTGAGCCTGAGGTCCACTTTGTGGAAAGAAATGTCTTTACCATATATACCTAACAAAATTAAATTGTCTGTTCCAAGTGCCAACTCAGAAAAGCCTCATTGCAAGATTGAAAGATTTTTTAATTAGATTATCTCATCTTTAGTTTTATATACAACTCCCAATATGTAAGTAGAGATCAATTTTTTGTATTCGGCAAGCTGCATCCCTCTTACATATTAAACCTTTATTAACTACTTCAACACTAAGCAAACATCAGGGAAACCACATCAGTATGACCGAAATAGGACTCATTCAAATCCACTAATTACAAATATTAAAATCCAACAGGCATATGAAAATTAAGTCATGAAAGACAGTGCAAAACCATAGAAGGATTTTATTTAGAGAATATACTTGTCCGTAGAGCCCCCAACCGAAAGTAAGCACAGCCCCAGCATCTGTTCAACAATAAAATCCAAGCTTAAAATTAAATTGTGAGAAATTTAATTCACCAAATTATATGGGCTGCAGCATCAAGTCGACAAAAAGAAGACCAATAAAATATAAAATCCAATTTACACACTAACCTTCTGGTTCAAGAAGAAATAAAACATTGTAGAAGTGCACGTGTGTGTGCGCGTGTGTGTTTATGGATTTCTTTTCCTGTGCATCCAGCTCGCACGGATTCTGCTGGTGCCCAACTGGGGCCACACAATTTTTTTATCAAAAGATCTTTAAAAGGACATTCCCCGTCTAGCCTTCATCTCCACTTTCAGAAAGACCCTTTTATGGTATTCGATTAAAAAAAGACCCTTTACTGTATTTAGTAGCCTTTATAAATTTAGAAATATGATTTATAAAGACAATTTTAATTATGCTCTTTTTTTCTCATTCAACACAAATCACATATCCGACCCCACGTCATGTCATTTATGATAAGGGTACTCTGAAGAAACTGAAGGATATGGGTACCATGTTTAATGTCTTGCTAAAAATTTATTCCAACATGTCAGGAATCTTGGGTAAGCCTCGATAGAAGTAAACCACGGAAGCTCCAATTTGCCTTCAACAAGATCAACGATTTGGCTTCTTTCAACAAGATCAATGATTTGGCTTCTAATCTTGGTGCCACTTTTCATCATGTTCTTAGGCCGGCTAACGGATTTGTGGGTGCATTAGCTAAGCTGGGGGTTACTAGGGCTATTCCCTGTACCCTTGTGGGACCGCTTGTATTTTGGTTATCTTTTTAATAAATGTTTTGTGTTACCTGCTCAAAAAAAATAAAAAAATGTCATGAATCTCGTTTTAGGTCATGTCTCCCCTCGGATGGTATCAGGAGATGTTTCAGTTTTTTGGTTTCTCAAAATATTATGAGAAAAGTCCCACAAAAAACAAAACCAGTAAAGAATATTTAAAATGATTAAAATAAATGCAAATCAAAAAATAAAAATTGTAGGTAAATTGTGCAAGAAAAGCCCCAGTGAAGATAAAACAAGCAATAAATAATAAGATCACTAAAATAAACATTGTAGGTGAAATTTGCAAAAATATTGTGATATTAACATTTTTTTGTGATATTTAGAAAACATTGATGATATTGGGACCATCAAAGTTCACCATTTTTCTACAGTACATATCAAGATAGTTTTTCTAGATATCCCCCATTTGTGACAAAGGCTTCCATAATCTTTGCATTTAGCAACATGTCTATTTGGTAAGTATAAAAGCCAGTATTTAACTGTCTTCCAATTTTTGCATGTAGAATTGTATTGAATATCAATAATAGCATTCCATGAGAAAGTTTCCACAAAACAAAGTTAAATGCAGTAAGGTTCAATGAAAATACAAAATGCTTCTTCCTGTCACTAATAATATGCAGCAAGCAGTAACACCTTCCAAGCCTAACCTGTGATTGCTGCACTGTGGCGACCTCCACATGCAATGGCCTTCACATAATTTCCAAGCACTTTATATGCTGGTCCCTCTGAGCTCATGCTTCCTCTAGGAACAGCTAAAGACGTATCTTTACCATAACTCGGTATCTCAATGCATGGTACAGGATGAGGAGAGGAGACCATCCGGATTCGAGAACCCAAACCAAGTTGCCCCTCCCCTCCATAGCCCCAACCCCACACCTGACCCACATCTGAAACTTCGGAAGAATAGAATGCATCAGTTTCTTTCTGATTTCATACAGTGGATCATGCATAAATTTGTACAACACAAATCTGTAAGCCATAAAGAAACACAGCAACATACATTAGTGAGAGTATCTCAATAAATTCAATTTTCACTAGCAACAGAGCAAACAAGTGAATTTACCTGACAATGCTAATGTGTGACGTCCACCTGCAGCAACCATGACTATCGTCACTCCAGGACTCAATGACACCAGACATGGCAGTGCTGAAAGAGTTTCATCACCGGATGTTGAGCTTTCAGGAGCCTGCTTAGTTGATGATAGTCTTCTGCGCTTTGTGCTTTCCTCACCACCTCTAATTTCATGACCAGAAGCCATCCCACTTGATCTTGAAAGTTGAGAGCTGGGACTTACTGTAACAGATTTATCTCCTCTATAACTTGTCTGAAAACAAACAAGTAGTTGCATATGTGTCATTGACAAGGAGGCATCATCTATTACCTTGTTCACTCATTGTCCCACTTTGCCTCTCGAGTATTTCTCTTTCAAGGCCTTCCCCTGTAGGCTGATCTCCAATGATCTTACCTGAGGGAACGCACTCTTTCCAACCCCAAGTGTAAACTTCTCCATTGACTGTGTTTCCAGAGAACAAAATCTTATTATCAGGTGAGTTAAAGGAGTAAATTATAGAGCAACACATTTAATTACAACTTTTGTGATTCGTGACACAGTACAATCATACATGTTTTGGAAATCGGGATGCGTACAAGAAACTTACAACCAAAGTTCTTTTGGTTATCAATTTCTCACTTCGCTTTACACTTTCTTCATTTTCGCTTCCTAACAACGAACATCATACTACCAATTGCAATAAGAAAAAAAAGTAGTTACCTGTAGCCGCAACACAATGTGCCCAACCAGCCGCAGCCTTCACTATAGATGCTTCTGTTGGAAGTGGAAAAGGCTCTGGAGTTTCCTGAACAAATGGAATAAAAATGTCACATAGTTATGCCCTCTTCAGAGAGAAGAACAAAGTGCAAGTTATACAATATGTGCCAAGAAAGCTCATTACCTCATGCTTCCCAGAAGTCACATAGCTTTGACCAAGGTCATCAGTTGAACCCCACGTAATGAGCTTCCCCATCTCTGATAGAACAAGGGACAATCACAAAATAAGACTCAACAATGGACATTAAGTTTTTAAAATTCAAACTTAGGGAGCGACTCGGTGACCCTTGAATGGAGTTGAATTAGTCAAGTTGCATGGAACAGCCGAGTTGAACCCTAGAGTCAAGAGTCCCAAAAAACCTAAATTTTGAGAGAAAATAATTGCAAAAAGCTTAAAAAGTAGAAAATGATGTCCAACGAATTTCAGCCATGTGTATTATTTATTTAGGATGAGGGACAATTTTCTCCTCTATATTCATTTAATCGGATGAACATTATCTTAAATCTTTGAATACATAAATCTTCACCAAAAATATTGTTTTGACCTTCGAAAATCAGTGTAGAAGTGCCAAAAAACCTTCAACATCTCCTCAGAACAAGAAAATCAGAGAAAAAATAGTTTTGGTCTTTTCTCTAAAAGACTTGAACAAAGGAAACTCCATACATACTTGATGGGTTGATTCGATTCGGTAGGTGTCAAGCCTGAGTTGACTCAGACTTGGCTGATTTTTAAAACAATGACAGACATTGCCAAAATCGTGAAAGTCGAAAAGTTCTAACATTATTCCAAACGTGTTCCACTGAATATATAGTTTTAAGCCCAAGAAGGTTTGGGTGCTAATGGGAGATTGAGATGGCCAAACAAGGAATTAAACAAAAATAGAATAAGACAAAAAAAAAATCAATTAAATTATGCAACCATTAAAAGAAATGAAACTGATCAAAACTCTTTAAATGCAAAGAAAGATTTTGGAATCACTGAGTCATGACAAATTCCACGGAAGCAGAGTGCCAGTGAGACCAAAGGATGCCCTTGAAAGTTGACACATTGATATGGTAATACCATTCTATTAAGAACACTTCTATAGAAAGATTATTAATAGTATATGACCAATCATGGCAAGCCACTAATGATATACAAACACACATATAAGTTGTGGAATGTGTGTGTGTGTGTCAAATGCTTCTATACAGAAGTAAATAAATAATAAAAATTGAAAGGAAAATAATAAACAAATAAACCTGTTAAAATAGAAGATAAGAATAAATATAAACCAAGCAGGGATATCATATAACATGAAATCACAGTGCCATCTAACAAAACTTAAACTTAAACTAAAAAAATGTGCAATTAAGGGCCAACACACTCATGGTTGAGTGGTATTGGCACCTCGGCAACACACACATGCCTAGGGATCAATCCCTGGGTCTTCAGGTGGATGGTATCACTCTACCCATAAAAAATTATGCGATGCAAAATTTCAACCGTCATCATCGTCATCAAAGCCTTATCCCATTTGTTTGGGGTCAGCTAGAAAATAGTAATCTAACAGCAAATTTTCAATATGCAGTCTCTAGAAAAATATAGTATTACTTAAATAAAATAAACGAAAACACGTTTGTGTAATTGTTACAAGAAGTCAAAAAAAAGTTCACAAAAATTAGCAACTGGATTAAATCCAGAATAGGTGTCTAACATATCAATGAAAAAAGTTTGAAAACAAATTATTACAGAATTCAAATGGCCCTTTGGATGCATCATAAATCACATTTGAATCAGATATCCACTATGGAGCCAGTTAACATCCTTGGCTGCCGCATCTACCATTTCTGAAACTGTATCAGGAAGGTGCCTTTCCACTTCAAAAGTTAATTCAGATTGCAGAGAGAGAGAGAGAGAGAGAGAGAGAGAGAGAGAGAGAGAGAGAGAGAGAGAGAGAGAGAGTAAAACCCATATGCAAAAAGATAGACGCCCGAACCAAGCCTGAAGCATGTCGTTCAATAATGCTAACAAATTGGGGCTCACACAAATTAACTTTTTGTTTGAAAGACGCAAACTCAACAATGCTCTATTTTGCAAATTGGGAGAGAAGACCTTCCAAATACTGAAAATAATGCTCTTCTGTAAAAGAGTTGACTCACATTGGAGTTAAAATACTGTTAAATAGATGCTTAGATTGTAGTTTTTCTCCTGCAAATCAGAAGGGAAACTGCTTAAAACATAGGATAATTGAAAGCCTGAAACCGAGAAAACATAGGGCTACATGAACCCAAATAAAAAAACTGTCTCCCATTCCACAAAACAGAACCTCTGTTACTCCAAAGATTTGGGAAAGAAAGATTCTTCGCAAATATACCAACTCAAGTTAAGAAACAAAAACTCAAAACTCGTACTCTGGAAAAACAGTTTTTTGGCAGTACACCAAAGAAAAAGATATTAACAAAAAAGGGACCATCATAAGGCACAAAATAAAGCCCCAAATCACTTAGTTACACGAACAATCTGAGATTCCAATGCAACCAAGCATTCAAAGAAACAGAGCAGAACCCAACAAATGATGAAAAATCAAAATCATCACACACATAACCTAGAAATCTCTACTCAAATCTTCACACACCTTCATCCAAATTAAAAAAGAAAGTAAAAAAAAAGCCAAAAGAAGACGATTAGAAAGAGAGAGAACAACATGAAAGCCTCAAAGATTACCGGAAATCGCCATGCCGAATCCACATCCTCCACCACAGACATCCTTCCACGAATCTCCACTTACGGACGGAGGAAGCCGGACCCGCGCCGGAAAAATCAGAGGCGATCGCTGCGGCGAAGATCCAGGTAGATATCCCCACATGAAAACCATATTCTCTTTCCTATCCTCCATCTTCTCTTCTTCATCTCCTCCTCCTCTTCCATTCATATTCACGGCCGCTTCCTAACAAACAGAAACAGAAAACAAAAACAAAAACGAAAACGAATGGAAGAACTCTTGTTCTCGAGCTTCAAAAAGTAAACCCTAATTTTTTTTTCTCTCTTCTTGAAAGTCTACAAGTAGTCGAGTCGAGTCTTAAGAGCGTGGGGTTTAAAGCTCTCCGAGTAAGTTTGTGAGAGAGAGGGGAAGATGAGGGGGCCTGGCCGCCTGGGCGTATCATTTTCAGAAGAGCGGAAGCTCCACGTAGGAAAGCATACGTGGCGATTTGGTGACACGTGGCGAGGGCTGGACCGAGGAAGGACTGGACGATTCGTAGCCAGGAGTTGGCCAGAAGCTTCTGGAAGGAATAGAGTGGGTCGTCACTCGATCATGGTCACTCACATGGTCATGGAAGTGTTCGTTTCTTTCTTCTTCTTTTTTTTTTTTACGCTGCCACGTGGTTGATTTAGGAGCAGCCACGATAGTGGGGAATATGATTGCATGACGCCCCGTGTCGCGGACGAAGAGGTTAAGGAAAGGCGAGCAGGGGCAATGGTTGGTATTGGTAGATACTGAGTCTTTGAGAGAGGATGGTGGCCGTGGCAAGTGGCAACGGCCACGACCTGTGGAAATATGAAATTATGGTACGGAGATGGTGATGTAACAACTTAATAATAGCAATCATATAATATCATCATGCTGTTCCTGTTCCTGTTCCTGTTCCTATTCCTATTTTTGCTCCCTACCGGACCTGATCCCATCAATTCTAATTACGGGCTACTTTCTCCACCAATATATTTATCGTATAATTCAATTGCTATGTTAAGGGGTTGTTTGTTTGAAAAAAACGTCTAACCAATGTTTAATAATCTTATTTTATGATTAAATTATAATTATTGTTATTGAAATTAAAAAATTGTACTTTCCGACTTGGTTACGATTTTTTAGTTTCAATTCACTATTATTAACCAAACTGAATCGTAAAATACGGTTCGGTTAACCGTTTTTTTTTTTCAAAATACACGGTTAGCCAAACCGTTACACTAATAAATAAATAAATAAAAACTAAATGGCCTAAATGTATTGTATGATAAATGTTTTGTAGTATCATTTTAAACTTTTAGTTGTATTTATTTTCGTGAAAAATGATAGTGTTATTTTGTTTGGTATGTGAAAAATGATAGTGTTGTTCTCCATGCAGAGTCAAAGGACAAAGATAGAACTTTTTTTATTTAAAATGAGAATTAACCATAACCGAACCGTCTAATACGGTTAATCGCTATTTAGTTTTTAACGGTATTTTAGGGTACAGTTACGGTTACAATTTTTAAAAGCTGAAAACCGTAAAATACGGTTCGGTTAACGATTTTTTCAAAACAAACGGTTAACCGAACCATTACACCCCTAGTTTGTTTGTAACCATTTACATGCCGAGTTTATTCAAATGCACAAATATGATGGCATTTGTTTACACCAATTTATTCATCACAGAGCATTTATGAAGCGTAGGAATGATACTGTAAATGTCCCAAAAGAGGAAGTATAAAGTGTCATACACCTAGTTAGAAAAATGATTAGTATTTTTTATTTTATTTTTTGGGTAGAAGTAAGATTTCATTAAACCAAAGATAAAAACAACTTGAACAAAAAGGAGGAGGAGCAGCCAACATAGAAACAAAACAAAACCCCTTATCCTATCTAGGCTGTAGAAACTCACCAAGCCTCACAAGAGAGCTAGACCAATAAGACATCTTCACAAGTTCATGAGCAAACACATTTATATTTCTAGGAATATGGGCAAATTAAAGGAGATCTCTTCAAACTTGGAGTTGAAGTCTTTGATATCTAACAAAATAGGATGGATTGACCAACCCATCAACCCATTAATGGCTAGAATCACCTCATAGGCTTCTGACAAAAGTTGGATCTTACTGAAACCCTACGACGTAGCTTCCTTAGTTTAGCACGCGAATAATTGCCCTTGCCTAGGCTTCTTTTAGGGAGTTAACCTTGGGACCATCGACAAATCCTGCATGCACCTAAGAACCATCAAACCAAATAGCATAGCCAAAGCTGGCTTTTCCATCGCGGCTCTACATGGGGCGTCTGTAAACACTTGAGCCTTGCCCGTAGTGTACCAAAAACTCAAATCCTAGTGAAGATTTGAGTATTCTTGATGATCCTCTTTAGCCTTGCTCATTGGTATCAAACTGCGAGCATATAGGATCGTGGACATGGGCTTAATTTTTATATTCCTAAAAAAAATCATTTCTGGTTTTCCACAAGGCCCACTAGAGAGTCAAAACCCAAGATTTAATTTGAGGATGGATTGTAGGGCTCATCGATTGGCAAAAATTCATAAAGGAAATCCACCAATCCCTAATTGTAGTATGATCTATGGAATGTGAAAACATTCCAATGTCAGATCCAAATCAAGCCGCCCTAGCATGATCACATAGAAAGAAAGCATGCTCCACCGATGCTTCTGTTTTTGTGCAAATAGGACATAGGGCTTCTTTGAAGATATTTTTGTCATAAAGTAATTGGGTACCTGAATTGCGTTATTAAGGCATTTCCAACCAAAAAATAAAACTCTTTGGGGGAAAGGAAGGGGCCACAACACCTTCCAATTAATGACAGATCTTGGGCCATCCCTGTATTCTCCATAAATAATTTTGTAGGCAGTTTTTGTAGATAACTCATACCCTTTGGAATAGGGCCAAACTTTCTTGTCGTCTTTACTAGTGCGTAGAATATAGATTTTCAAACATCAATAGAGTTATTAAAGATACTTTTAATAAGTTGTTCATTCCATCTTTTGTCTGGGCTCGACAAATCTTTAATCACAAGTTGTTAATTAATCATATTGGATAAAGGTATCCTAAAACTCCTCTCCGTTGGAATCTAGTTACAATTCCATACATAAATTAGCTCCCCGTTACCTATGATCCACCCTACCCTTTTGTTAATAAAACGAGTTGCTTCTACAAATCCTTTTCAAAATCAAGAGTTTTCATTTTTAAATCTTGCATCCCATAAAGATTTGTTAGGAAAATATTTTGCATTCAGAATCCTTGAGCTTAGATGATCTACATTAGTTAGGCACCTCCAACATGTTTTTGCTAGAAGTGCTAAATTATTATTTTTTGGTATCTCTAATATCAAGCCCACCTTCTTCGATGGGGCAACAAATTTCTTTCCATTTAATAGTGTGGATATTCTTTTTGGCATATTTGTTACTCCAAAATAAACTTCTAAACATTTTGTCCACCTCATTAGTAGTTTTTTAGGGTAATTGGAGACCAAGCATTTTTTATAAATCATGATAGCAGAAGCAACTGATTTTATTAGGGAACTCCTATCTGCTTGTGAGAGTAAGGGTATTTGTCAAGACATGATTTTGCTCTTAATTTTAGAAATAGAAGACTGAAAGCTAATGTTTTCATTCCTGTTCATGATGAGGAGGTTTCCTTAAGTATCTCTCATTTTTTGTCATGAGCCTAATGCGTAGGACTTTAACAAGTTCTTTTCTTCTAAGGGTACATGTTCATTTGCTAAAATAAGCTACAGATTTTTTTAAATTGACAAGTTGCCTAGAAAGAAAATAATAATCATAAAGAAAGGATTAGTTATTGTCCGACAAGTTACAGTTTTTGAAATCTATCATCATCAATTTATTTTTTGCAATTGTTGTGCAAAATGTTTTGTTGGCTTACTTTTTTTAATCAGGGTTAATGTATTTCACATATGTAAACTCTATGTATGTAAAACTTACATACACAAAATTTCATTTTTCATATTCTATGCGTAGAAGACAAACAAGTCCATGTTTTGTTGGCTTACTTTTTTTAATCAGGATATTTTATTTCCCCGTTTTAAGCTATTTGAAGTATGTTTTGTGTCATCAAACATGTGACCTCATTCGGAGTCCATTTTATAAAGTTTGATTTTGGCTAAAGGGATTTAAGATCAGGCTCAGAAACAAACAACTTTAAAAAGCTCGCTGCAGTTCACCTTGACCAGGATGAATCAACTTAGATAAATTGATCACTCAATCAAGCAAGTTGAATAAATCTAACCATGTAGCCACCTACTTGAGGTACTCACCTTCGTGCCCATCATGGTCAAGATGGATTTTCAAGTTTTTAAAACATGAATCCGAATTAAAGATCTTCTAATTGAGTTGGAGGTTTCAGTCCACGTACACCATGGCCTCCAAAAACCTCTTAAATAGCTCAAAATCTAAGTTTACTTTTACTCATAAAAACTCTCTTTTACTTGGATTGCACAATCAATGCATCCATTATCATCCACCACCATTTTGATGATCTATATCACAAATCACTGGAAGCTGGTGATCGTAAAGATCCAAGATGGTAAGTTTTGCGCACAAATTTCTAATATTTGCAGTCTCTCCAATTTTTGTGGCAAAGTACATTCACACGATCTTCTTGCTACAGTTACTAACAGATTTTGGATGGTGTGTCCCCGAGCCCTTCTACAAAATGAGATCCTAGGTTGCAGATCGGGTCAGGCCATTTTTCAGGTTACCCCCATCAAGCCATGTAGACTTTTTCGTGTATCCCCACCCCTTTCAGTTGGTACACATGATGAGCATCCATCAATCTAAGATTAGATAGGATCAATGATTTAGTGGGCCAGGTTATGAATGGTTGCGAGCCCATGTTGTATAGCCACATAGGCCACATTTTTCAGAATCACACATTCAGGAGACCTTGTTGTTGGTTGGGAAAACATGAGAAAGAAAGGAAAAAGGAGGCAAGAAGTGTCCTGCTATAAATTGTCACACATTTTATAGTAGGACCCTTGACTTGCAGGTCGCATTCACTTAAAAATCATTTCAATCATTTTTCTATATACAGGAGACACCGACAAAGTGGGCCATCAGGTTGAAAGATGAGTCAGAACGCCTTCTTTGCTCGTGACGTTCGCCTTTTTTCGTTTCTGGTTTCTCTTCTTCTTGCCTGTTTGGAAATGGAGAGTGGGCCCCAGATAAAACCTGTGGTCGGCAGGAACTGCTTTAGCCGCTAGTTATAGCCCACATTTTTATGCATGTTAGGAAAAAGTAGGAAAAAGTGTTGTCCTACGCCTAGTCGGGCATAAGCACAAGTTTGTTAAATTTAAATTTGGACTCTTAATCTATCAGATGTTCATGTGATCTAAAATTGGTTAAAAGTCTTTAAAAAGATGTTTCTAAAATTTAGATTTATTAGAGATTAGGTACCACATGTATTTGCAAATCAATCCCTGCCTTTGACAGATGTTGTTTGGAATGAAACAGAGATTCTTGGAAGGTCCACTGGAGTACATGAAGATCAAAGGAGACCAAGAGATGAATAGATTACATTAACATGAGGATTAACAGTATTCTTAATATCAATATAATCAAATGACCCTCACTTATATTTTCAGCTTATCAAAGTCTAATGACTACACATGCATGTGACATGACTGCACATTCATTGAAATAAATACTGGAACCGAAGTTGGTCTGATGCTGATTCATAGGTGTAAAGGGTTGGCTCTGGTGAGAAATTTTCTCCTACAAGATGTTCCCATTCAACTGTCAAAGAGGCCACATACAGAGGCAACCTTCATCTCATTAGATTGGAAGAGGTCTTGAATTGACAGTTTAACAAACATTTAGAAGGGAAACGGCTGACAATCGAAGTTCCCAAGAACAATCAGAAGTTGAAACTGACTTATGGAACAAACATGAAAAAAAAGAAAATGGTTCACGACCGTTTTTTTAAGAGGATTTACCCTCGCAGGGAAGTGGTCCATGAAAATCTCCTCTTCTTCCTCCACAAGGAATTGAATGTACTCTTCTTCTTCATTCCAGACTGAAACCCTTATAAATCACTTCTTCCTCCAGGAATCCTCATGTTATCTAAAAAATCATTTATCCAAACCAATATGGCTTATTCTCTTCATTTGATCTTCCCCAATAAAACTATATTTTTAGTCATCTAAAGTGATTTTATTTTATTTTTATGAAATTCTTTTTTTTTTTAAATTTGAAAACAACCAAAAGTTTCAATGGGGAAATCAGGTAGTTAGCATCCAACACATTATTGTGCATAATTCTGGCAAGCACCAAGTAGGTGCGACTTGAAATGGTCAAAATTGGCTTTGGTTGATGCTGGTCTGGACTGCTGTCAGAATGAGACGAGGAAGAGGGCATTTCTACAACGTCCTACTTCTAGATTCCTGTCTAATAATACAATATATATTCGTTTGGAGCTCTACCCCTCTTCTAGTAGAAAGAATCTTAAAATCAAGAACACATTAGAGCATCTTTGGATAAGGGTATCATCCAATATAATTTAAATTACCGAAACCATCAGAGCGCATGGTGCGACATCTGCCCTGGATATAGATCCAGAAGACAGCATCCTGTGTCATGTTGTGAGAGAGGGATAGTAGAGGAGAAGGATTAGTTTTCTGTAGCAAGGACATCAAAGTTCGAGACATCAGACAAGGCATGGCAGTGGCACCTAAACAAGGTCAAGAAAAGATAAATGGGACATATATGCGTAAAAGTGATGTGTAGAAGACACTTGGTACGCAATGTGTAAAATGTATAAACTGAAAAAAAAAAAAAAATCGGTGTCTAATGGGATATTTTCAGGCAAGTGTTCCAAAGACATCTGATCTAGCCCGCCCACTCAAACCAAGACCATGAGGTCTCTCCCGATCTTTGTGGTAAAGTAATCACCCGTTCCAAGTAAATCACTATTAACTTTTTCCAAGAGTCTTGCCCACCCTTTTGGCCTGGTCACACGCCCAACCGGGCCAACTTATAGAAAAAACCTCCTCCTTCAACAACAGATGATAATAACAGGAAAGCTACAAAATGTAAACCAAATCTGTCCCATACGAATAGCATTATGGTATAGGAAATTCACTCTCATAGGAAGCACGCGGGTTCCAGCTTTAACCGCCACCCCCATTGAAAGACATCTGAATCAACCAGTGGGGCGACCTACCAGAAAAAGCAATCTATCCATCTTCACAGTTGAGAGTGTGTGAGTTTGTTTATTACTAATTCGTCACAGCTGGAGAATCAATAATATAAAACAGTACATAATCAGAAACCAGAAGTCCGTCCATTGGGCCAGAGAATAAAAATGTTCAATCAGACCAATTATGTGTCATTGGCAATTTATGATGAGGATCATGGTCCTGGGTACCAGACGATTGAATAAATTATAAACGTGGACTGCTCGCATCTCATCGCATCATGTCAATCACTCACATATCCCCAACATATATGTAACTGCTGCTTAGAGAGTGAGTTAGACAACAATTGATCGTGTTAAGATAATAAAATCTCGATTTCCAAATCCCAACACCTACCAGCCTCTCTGCCAGTGTTTACATTTTCAGTTACAGCATCAAACCATTTGAGAGAGACAGCAAAATTCACCCGACCCAACAACCAAAGGTCATCATCCACTTTAACACGTCAGATCTGCTCATACCGACTAAAGACGCCTCCGCATGCGCCTCCCATTTGAGTCAAGCCCATCAACGAAATGGAGCCCAGTGTTGCTGTTACCATTCCTTTTCTTGCACATCAGTTGGCTCGCATCATCAACCACAGCAACAGTCTCCAACAGCTCTGACAGTAGTGACGGGCATGTCTCTTCTAAATATCCAAATCCTTCGGAATGCATCACCTCTGCAGCAAATAAAGGCAAAAGAAAATGAGATTGCAGTTGCTAGCAACTCTGTTGTGATGGGTCAAATAGTTCATTTTCAGCAGTCTCACATCTTAGCAAACTAGAAGGAATGGCAAGTGCTTATTCTTGCAACGTTGAGGCTGTGGGTTCAAATTATGTTACCAAATAATAATATTAAAAAAAAGGAACATCCATACTTGAAACCTCATCAAGTGATCATTGTTGGATAGTTCTAGTATCCTGGAGTTTATGTCGACCAGTACTATAGTATCCATGTTACCACTATCATGGGTATTTCATCAAAGTGAATGATAAGGCTAGCTGAGAAAAAAAACATGTTGGGGTTTAAGTGTGTGGCAAATGGGGGATAATCATTCAAGCCTTAAACAGAATTGTCCATTACAGACTGCAACCCCAGTTGAAGATGCCCTAACAGAGGATTTAGATGAAACCTGAATGAGAGCCAATTTGAGTATTTTCACAATATGGATGGCTCCTCACTGTTCCAAAAGAGCAGAAACCACATATTGGAAAGAAAAAAAAAAAAAAAGTTGCGAGTTTGCGATTCATAATATGGTTTTGGCAAGGTTTTTGTTTTAACTGATGGCCGATTTGATGCATCACTCCATTTTCAACATGCCAGAGAATGACACAAGTCCCAGAAACTTCATCATTTCAACCTTACTTTTAATGATCATCTATGATGCGCATTCTAAAATTTCAATAATTAGCCATCTTGGAACTTCTTTTCATGTGTCATGAACACAGTACCTAGGAATTCCCATCACTCAAAGCCCCACAAATCTAATTCTCAAGAACAATTTCATCATCATCAGCATCCAAGCCTTACTTATATCTTAAAGCTAGGGTTGGCTTTTTAAATTATACTTATTTACGTATTCCTTCATAGGGCTAGGCTCTTCATCACCCCACTACCTAACATATCACCTTTAACTACTTTCTTCTAGTCTTTACTGTCTTCTTCGCTTAGTGCCTGGAACTTGCAATAATTCCATTCTTCATAAAAGAGCTATTTCCAATTTTGTAGTGCATGCTCAAAACATCTAGAAAAACATTTCTCCATTTTCTCTAGTATCTGAGCAACCCTATAATTCCTCCTATGTCCTCTTTTTTTTTTTTTTTTTTTTGCAATGCAAATTTATTAGAAGCAAACCAGCATAAAAGACATAATAAGAAGCTACTCAAGGAAAGGGAAAGCAAGGAAATGGATGCAAAAAAAAACATGACAGGTACCCACAACTTCTTAATTTTTAATTTATGTCCCCATTCTTAATCATATCCTGCCTGGTTGCAACACACCCATCTTAGCATGCACATCTTTGCAGCATGTACCTTGTCGTCTTCTTGTTTCTTTCTTGCCAAACAAACAGCTTCACTTAATAGTTCAGGTTTAATTTCCACCTTATATAAGATGTTCATTAAATCAAAACTAGACTCAACACCCACGTAATACTTCACTACCTTGTCTCCACTTTGCCCACTAGCACCAATCCTATTTACATTATCCTCATCCAATGCTCCACTCTACTGGATAATTGCTCCTGCATGTTAAAACCTAAAACATCCTCAAGAACAATTGATGAGTCTTCTCGTTGCATAGAATGCAAAACTTTTAACCAATCTGATGTGGAACTTGGTAAAATGAAGTAACGGAATTGTGGGAATGAGATTACAACTTGTAATTAAAAGGGGTGGATACTGGATACAAATGTTTACGGAGATCTAGATCATTTCATATGTCATACATCTAATAGAATAAATGTTTTATCAGAAGGAAGATAGACAGATTTCAAGTTGGTGAAGAATTTTTTTTTAATTATTATTATTATTATTCCAATGCACTACTGTTTCAGGATATTTAAATCAAGGAATGTGAGTAATACCTTCAAACTTGATTAATAGACAATAAATATTGCAGTGAGAAGTGAGTGCCTCACAACCCTGTGACAGAGGCAGCCACCAGTTGTCCATACTAGCCACAAAAAGAAAAAAAAAAAAGAAAAAAACATTAACAAAAAGAATGCAAAATAATGAAATTTTATTGATCTAGAGAATTACAGCTTGTCTAATCAAGCAACACTTGATTCTTAGCAGAACTTGATCAAACTCAAAGCTGGGAGAGCAAAGCATTTGCAATGCTACTTCTATATCCTTGGATGGACAAATTGACCTTCTATTTTGGCTGATAATTGAAAATCCAACCCCATATAGATTTCCTAGAATTTAATCATTGTAAAACTGAGTCTAGTTAAATTAAACAAGTAAATAAAAATTTCTGGACAAATCCTTGTTCCTCGGATTTGTCATTGTTGTGCATGCACCTAGTTTTCACAAACTTACTACTAGCCTCCTCATTCGGCCAGAACTCTACTTCCTAGTGCATGTGGCCAAATCTTCATTTGGCAAGTGTGGATACATACTGCTATTCTTTTAGTAGTGGAAACAGCTGGCCCTCAAGGAGTTTGGTCATAATGTAGTGCACAAACCTTCTGCTGCCATTTATGCTTTGGATGGCTAGTCGTTAGACTCTCCATAATTCCTTATGCAGTTCCTTGTATTTTCACCTGTGGGTCATTTATCTCTCAGTTAAACATTGGAATTGTGTGATTAGTCTGCTGGAAGATCTTCCAATAATCTATCCAACTGCTGGTTTTTGTGTCGTTCGGATACCGATTGAAGCCTTTTCTCTCTCCCACAGCTACTATTAATCAAAGTCGTAACTTTATGACAGCATGTTTGTAAACGGGTCTTGATAATACTCCCTACAGACATGCCGGATTTAACAATCTTAGGGTTGTTAGAAAGATAATTAAATAACCTATCTAATGTGCCAATTTAATGTCACTCTGATGCATAATCGTGGATAGAACTTAAATCATGCAGTCTTCATACAATTGAAGATTATTCACTGTAAAAAAATGCTATGCAAATTATTGTCAAGCAATAATAATCTACTTTTCATGGCCATTAACTTTCAAAAACATTAATCTGCCTTTGAAATTGCTAGGGTTGTTCTTTTACGAATCAATACAAAATGAAAACCGAAAAAATATTTACTTTCTCATTAAAGATTCCCTAATAGTTGTAAAGCTCACATCTATCTCTTCCACATATGGTGTCGCTATCTCCTAAATTTTACACTTCTTTCACTTAATTGGATTTTGTAAAACCAAAGATGAACAATAGCCTGGTGATGTTTATGCACACTACACAGAAAACAAAATAGTTAGGACATTTCCAAGTTAGCGGCGTATTTGAAAATTCCCACACCCACACGCACACGCAGAGAGAGAGGTAATTTAAGTCATGGAAGGTGTACCACTCCGATTCTAGTCTACCCACCTCCCAAGTTTCCAGGAGATGCTGCAAACTTCAGGCAGACAGTCTTCAACTGAGCACAATGGTGTTGCTCGGCTAGGGCCATTGTCGTTGCCACCGTGTCTGCAGTAACCTGTTCACATAATTTTGCTTCACACAGTATTTTCAGCCGATCCAAACCAAAGCGGTCAGCTGCAGCAAGCAAGTGCTGTGTCATGACTGTGGGTGTGCACATCGAGATTGACCCTGTAAGTTCATGTGCATCAGGAAGCACATCTGAATACATAAATGCAAGCATGGCCTGAAACACAATTGGCAAAATACATCTTAGTAGAGAGAAAGAGATGCATTTACACAGTCAGACATGTATTCTTTACAGGTACAGTCATCATCCAACCCCTCCACTCATGTGTACGGTATCCTATCCTTGATCCAACTACTGTAAGCAATTTTTACTCAACCGTTAAAAGAGAAGAACCAACAATGGCACAAGGAAACAGATATTATCAATAAAATTTTATGGATAGACTTCGATTTCCATATCTGCACATTCTTAATTATTTGATTACTAAACAAACACTTGAAGGGAAGTATGGTTCGAGAAGTACCTCACAATCGAGTGGCAAAGAGGCTTCTCACCGTTGAAGCTACTCAAGGATCGATCCCTAGGTGGGTAGGTCTCACACTAGTCTTTCAACAGTAGTCCATACTAGCAAAAAAAAAAAGGATGGTTCTGACAACCATCTAGAGGACACATTCATTTAACAACACTAACTGACTCATTCTTATCAGTCACATGTAAGTAGTTCATTACTTTTCTGAAGATCAACAGTCACCACGATTAGCCCCCTAGTTACTGAATGTTCAATGTGTGAACTAATAAAAGCAAATGAAAAGCAGCTAATTTCACACATAAAAAAACATACACAGACATATGCATCTAATATAAGCAGATAGATATACATATATACATATACATATATATATATATATAGAGAGAGAGAGATGATCAGGAGCATGACCTGGTTTACCTGCTCACAACATTGAATCTTTCTGAGCAACAGGTGCATGAAATGTTAAATGACTAAATAGTTGAAACCAACTATATAGGCCACCTTGTTAAATCCAAATGGCTAAAGTTGTTATCAGAGTTGGACTGAATGTCAGAATCATTGAGTTCTAAGAAATTCAATGGAGGACAGAACTCTGATTTGAGCAAAATTTGGATTGTTGATACAAAATATGTTTGTTATTCCTCAATAATGAGATAAAGGATGGGCCTACTAATCAATTTCCATGCATATTTTATATGCGAGATAATCCTCTCTGATGTATTGTCATTTTACCATTTTGAAGAAAATGAAGCAGTTGTACCTGGTTTAGTAAAAACAAATTGTTGGACAATCATATCTGTTGATATAAAGCCCTCATTTTTAATGGTGTTAACGTAAGGTGGTTTATCTAATGGTCATAATCGCTCTAATATGGATTAGATTTGGGCAAGTTTTAATATGAAGCAGTGAATATAAGCCTTTGGTGCAGCAGAGGGAAGAGTTACCAATAATTATTCTCTATAAATTTGATACTCTTATGCCTCATCATTTTCCAGTTCAAATGTATAATGAATACCAGATTCATTTCTATCTACAATTCAAACAAATAATAATCGATCACAATAATTTTTTTGAATGATCATAATAAGGATTATTGGACACAAAGAAACAAGAGATATAAATATTTTTGCACTATTTAAACAAAGTTCGTTCAATCATGGTTAGTTTGTGCTACAATTCTTCCTTCCTTTGTCATACTGTTTTGCCATTGCGCTGTTCTAGTTCATCATAAGCCAGAGCTAACATCAATTACGAAGTTGCAAGGAGCCCCTCAAATGCTAGTGGTGACTTAGTGAATACCCTATTTCTAGTGCCCTGAAGTACTTTTCAAAATTTTCTTTTAAAAGCTACAAAATTAGTAACAGGAAATCACAGAGAATGTTTGTGAACAATTGTAGAACAAGTATCTTCAGAAGTACCAAGTTTCAACAGGGTTCTCCACAAGCTGAAAACATTAGCATCAACATATTTGGAAAAACACATATTGGAAACTAAATGTGAGTGGATGTGTAATAACAATGACAACAATTAATGAATAAACAAATAAATAAATGGTTACCTTGAATACAAGAGGTTCTACGTCCTCAACAACAACTTTATCCATGTTTGGGTTTCCAATAAGACCAAAGAATTGGGCTCTGAATACTGGGGAGCGAGCAGCAAGTATCAACTTATGAGCTTTGAATGTCTCATCACCAACCTCAAAATTTATGTCTGAACCAACACCAGATTCCAGCAACCCCTTGAGACACTGACCCAAGTTGGATGGTGTTATGGGAATGGTATACTGTGTGGGCTTCTGAATATGTGTTCTAACAACGCCCACTGTGCAATGCATGGCAAGGGAATCGTCCTTGAGGTAATCCGAGCCTTCCAGTATATTTCTTCTGAAGAAACGTTTATAACCCCTAAAACATATAGAGAAACAAAATTAAAAGAAACCTAAAAGGGCATAGTATCCAGTTCAAGCATGCAAGCCAATGACAATGAAATGACCAATGCGAGAAATATGAAACAGCGTCAATTAGTAAATAAATCCAGGTTTCACAGTGTTGCTTGATGATCTAACAGTAAAAATAAAACTTCAAATGCAAAGAAGGTTCTTGATTGAAAATCAGCTTCACTATAAAGCAATCTGACCATCGAATCATGGACAATCTAAGATCCCAGAAGACTAACAAAACAAGTCATGTCAGATGGAATTGATTTCAATCAACACATTGACTAAAGAACAACTCAACTAAATCAAATCATATAAAAAACTTAGGGTGTGAAACCATATGATAGAACTGTTTCTTGAAAGAGAACCCGACAAAGACCATTTACACATTCGTCTTGATTGATTGAATCCTATAATTTATTCAGATATAAAAAAAAAGAATTAAATATCACAAAACTTTCATAATCCAAGCTGTATCTGGAATTGCCAGTTAAAATTTGCCAATCCATGTGATTAAAAAAAAAAGACAAATTTACAGAGAAAAGAAAGAAAAAAAGAGCGACCAACAAAGTTAGCTATTGAAATAGACAAGAAAACTAGATAAAATCTACCTTTCACACTAAAATTAAAAGAAGTTGATACATACCAAAGAAATCAGATTCCATTATGCAAGATGCAAAATAAATAAATAACTAAACCAACCAACCCACATGTTCATTCAAACATCATCTAAACTCCCAATTCCATGGAATCAACCATATGATGTCTATCATAAATCATAATAGAAGAAATGAATGAACTTACCACATGCTCCCTCTATACTTCAAAGTGTAAGGGCCACTTTCCAATGCACGATCGAAGTGACTATGCACCTTGTGATCCCCCTTCCCACTCTGATCCAACAGGGTCAACTCAAACAGAGCTCTCACATCTGTACCCTCGCTCGCCAGAGCTATGAAAACCGACACATACATGGAGCTGTCCTCAGGATTCTTCCCATCAGGATAGAAGTAGATCGCCCACTGATACCCTCCCACTTCGAATATATCGCTTGATATGTACTTCCCCGCTCCCATTCCCTTCGCCAGCGAGAAGCCATTGATTACAAACTCGTGTTTCCCGTTCACAGTCTCGCTCACCGACTTCGATGACGACTCGTGCGGCAACGATACCAAGTGCTTATCCGTCTCCAACTTCACCATATTATCCAATTTGATGATGATCTTTTCTTCCTTGAAACGTATGCATCCGGAAAAATCAAACCCTAGGAGAAACCGCTCGAATTTTAACCCGAGAATTCCTCATATTGGCCTTGAGAATTTGAACAATCACGTGAAGAGAGCAGCGCCGAATATCAGAATCGGCTGAAATTTATTTGCTACTCGTGTTTGGAATTCTCCGAGCAGAATAACCAAAAAACCCTAGGACGTGACGTGAAAACAATAGTGCACGCGATATGATGAATCGCTGCAAATTCGCATCAAAACATGTATTTATGTCCGATGATCTTCAGCGATTGAGATTGAATACGACAGCGATGTCCGGAATGCATAGATCGTGGAGCTCTGTGGTCGAATTCTCAGAAAACTTTCGATTTCGAAGACGAATGCGTTGCCCTAACCCCTAGCGGCAGGAATATTTATCTCGTGGTCTGTTTATGGAGAGAATTAGATAACTTTCCAGCCGCCGGAGCCCGAGGATGGGAAGGGAAAGGAAAGGAGGAGCTGAGACGAAAAGGGTCGGGTCGGGTCCGAAATGTGGCATTGATAGGGATTTTCACGTGGAATGTTTCTCGAAATGGTTTTTGTCCATGCGAGTCTACCGTACTCCAATTTAAGTATAAAACTTCTCGCCAATTTAACAAAAAAAACAGGATTTTACCTAAAAAATGATCCTAGTGAGCCACTAACCGAAAGAGGTACCTATACCCATAATATATATGCTATGGAACCCTGGTATTCCCGTCACAATTTTTTATTTTTTTGTTTATTTTCTACCAGCGACGACGTCGTCACATATTAACACATCAATTTTCATATTAGATTCTGTGAAGCAACGACGTCGTCATGTATTAAAACACATTGTCTTTCACTAGCTTCTGTGAAGCAACGACGTCGTCATCATATATTAAAGCAAATTGTCTTTCACTAGCTTTTGTGAAGTAACGACGTCGTCAGATATTAAAACTCACTTTCTTCCACTAACTTCTGTAAAGCAACGACGTCGTCAGATATTAGAGCACACTTCATTCCAAATTCTATCTTCTGTGAGGCAACGACGTCGTCACTGACCATTGCAATTGAATAAAATGATGTGTATTGGTTTTATGTGCGAACGCACTACAAGACATGGACATACAAGCTTCGTTTCTTACCATAAAAAAAGCACATTACTTGGCAGCATTCAAAAATCCATATTAAAACATTTAATAAGTCACCACAAGGCAACATTCAATAATCCATAACAAGCGGACGTTAACGTTGCAATTAGACCTCCCAAAAGCCTGTTTTATTCCATCTATAAAGGTTCGCGCAACCGTTTTCCTCTTGGTCGCGGTGCTGCTGGTGGTGGTGGCAATGGCAGCTCAATTCTCATTGCAATTTGAAGGAAAACTCGTTAGCGCAATTCTCATTGCAATTTCCAGCAACATTTGATCGTCCTCTTCCGTGCCCAATCCCCTCTATCCTCCTCTCCTTCTCTCTCCTCTGCATTCTCTCTCTTCTTCTTCTTCTTCACATCCCCATCTCCAACCCTCTCTTCCCCTTCATGTCACTCATTCTCATTCTCCTCTCAAATCACACACCAACACATCAAAGTATACGTTGCAAACCTCCCCAGATCCCTCAATTAAACAAGGGGGTCATGAATTTCCCAAACTCAACAGTCAACATCATCTGCTTAACAACTCAAAAAAAAAAAAAAAAAAAAACCCAAAAATCTTCAAACCCTACTCCCCCAAAACCTCCCTCCGTCTCCCTTCTCCCTCTCTCCTCCCCACGCCATGGAAACCCAACCCCAAAACCACCAATCTGAGCCTCGAAACCACCTCCGCATATCTCACAATGAAAACCCAAACCATATGCCAAACCCTTCCCAAAGCCCGAAAACCCAGTTCGCCGAACCTCCCCCCAAGAAGCGGCAGCGCCGGAAGAAGCAATTCCCGGAGACTATCCCCTCTGCCTCCGCCGTCTCCTACCTCCGTGTCCTTCGCCCCCACTCCAACAAATCCAGCAGCATTTGCTCGTCCTCCAAGTTGAGGCTGTTGAAGTGCATAGCAAGGGACGGAGGTGGAGGCGGAGGCGGGGAGGAGACGAAATGGCAGATGCTGAGGTTGCAGAGGTCGCGCGGGAGGAGGGAGGTGGAGATGACAGAGAGTACATAGTCACTCTTTTCAGGGAGGAAGAAGGGGAGAATGAGGAAGTGGGGTTTCGGGGCACTTTTATGGGGTTGAATGGTGCAAACGACGTCGTCACTTGTTTCGATCATTAATAAAATAAAAAAAATTACTAATAGCCCTTTTTTTTTTTTAGTGACCATCTTGAGTCCTTTTTTAGATAAAATCCTCTAAAAAAATTATATAAAGAGTTTAATATTTTAAAAAATATAAGAATTTTCCATAATTCTTTCAATTAAGTCCTCTTCAAAAACAATTTATAAAAATATCTTTATAATTTTCTTTCATTCACCATTTCATAAACACCGCTACAGTAAGGTGGCCCATGCAACCCATGATGGAGCTTCTAGTCTCTGCAGTCCGCACACTTCTGGCCTGCTTGCCCCAAGTGGAGCCCAGAATAATGGATGGTGTTAGATGAAACACACTACCGAGGTTGGGACGCTTCTGGCCTGCTTTGCCCTAAGTGGACCCCAGAATGATGCGTGGTGTTGGATGAAACATGCTACTCACTCTGACTGAGGGGTGGGAACTGATGAGGTGACTCGGTGTGGGCATTGGGATAGGAGCGGGTGAGAACAAAAGAGAGGGAGAATATTAATTTAAAAAAAAAAAAAGAAAGAAAAGAAGAGAGGAGAAAAAAAAAAAAGCCATGAGTGTTTGGTTGTAGTGCAGTGAATAGTGGTTGGAATAGTTGGGCGAGAATAAGAGAGAGCAGCAAAAGAAAAGAAGAAACAAACAAACAAAGAGAAGAAAAAGGAAAGAAATGAAGAAGGAAAAAAAGAAAAAAGAGGAAACAGGGAGGTAGTTGGTGACGAGGTGGATGGGGAGAAAGAGAGGAGAGAAAGAGAGAAAAAAAAGAAAAAGAGAAAAGAAGAGAGAAATAAGAAAAGAAAATAGAAAAAAAAATAGAGAGAAACGACGGACTGCTCTCTATTGGGGACGTGCAAGTGCAGGGGTGACGGTGTGGCTGAGATGGGCGTTTGGCTAAGATAACAAGGAGAGAGGTGTGATTTACATGGGCCCTCTCCATATCATTGTTGCTTTATTTCATTCATTTGTTATGTTCCTTCTTAGTTGCTTTTCAAAGTCTAGTTGTTCAAAGAGTTTTATATGGACTAACTCATTGAATTAGTCCATGGACTAATCCCATAATATCCGCATGATATCTCCATGGATATCATGGAATTAGTCCATGTAGACTTTTTGAAGTACAAAAAGGTCATTGGTTTGCATACCACCAATTTTTGTCATAAGCGCATTTTTTTCATATTCTAAACCTTTTTAATGGAAAGGACTTGATTGAAATAAGTATGAATAACTTTTCTAGATTCTTAATATACCTTTTTGAAAATAGGCGAAAACTTTTATATTTTTTTAAAGTTCTCCTTTTTTTTACAGCAATAGTATACTGCGTGGTGGAGAAAGTTACAGGTGGGGACGGTGCTGTCAAAAATAGGAAATGTCGGTGACCGTTCATTTCCTTTCGTTGCCTTCGATTGGACCGTGCTAAAAGTCTTTAGCAGAGGGCGCAGTCGCTAAAAGGGTTGGAAACTTGGAATGTTGGATTGGATCCATGGAACATCAACGAACTCAAACGGAATCCGCACATGCACGGTGACGATGTTCCACATCATCTTGTCTGTTTTATCCTAATTTATTTCTACAAGTAAAGTGTGAAAATGATGGATAAATAAGATTATTTTTAACCATACATTTATATATAGAGGAATTTATCTGAAAAATGACCTTAGATGGTCACTAAACGAAAAAGGGGACACTAGTTTATATGCTACGAAACTGGTATTCCCGCCAAACTTTTCTCTTTTTTTTATTTTTTTCGACGAGCGTCAACGTCGTCGCTTATTCTACCCCTTCAGCAAGATTGCATAAACGGTTGGGCAACGACGTCGACGTTGATTTTTTTTTTTTTTTGCCCTTTTTACATTACTTTTTTTTTTTGTGGGGTTCATATTAATGATGCTTGCTTTTTATTTTATTTTATTTATCATCTTATGGGACATTCAGAAGTAGGAAAATTAATGGGTCTTTGAAGGGAATCAATCGAGAAATTTATAGGCTTGAAGCTGAAAAAATTGTAAAGGAATTGAAATATGTTATCATCAATATCGAAGGCTTATTGGGAAATGATATGTTCCATTTAAAAGTCATGTTTCATTAAGGTTTGAACTTTGGAGTCTACCAAACTTTGCTTCAGGGAGTTCAATTCACCATTCCAAATTTTGATGGTTCAGTTCACATGGTTTGAGTTGATTCAGGCCCGGAGTTTAAAGTGCGGACTTATAACCCAATGCATTGTCGCTCAAAATCAGTGATGGGAATGACACATCCCCAAGCACACATTGCAAAAGAGATGGCGTTGCGTGTAGTTTTGTGGATCATACCTTGTATATATCCCTTGATGTGAATTATACTTTTGTAGGGTAGCTTTCAAGCATATCTTGTACATATTTACATCAACACTTCTTTACATTAGATTCTGTGAAGCAATGACGTCATCATATATTAAAGCACATTGTCTTCCACTAGCTTCTATGAAGCAAGACGTCGTTATATATTAAAGCATATTTTCTAGCATTAGCTTCTGTGAAACAACGACGTCGTCAGATATTTAAGCACATTTTCTTCCACTAGCTTCTGTGAAGCAACGACGTCGTCAGATATTAGAGCACACTTCCTTCCATCCCTCTCCCCAGCACCCATTTTTTTCACACACACTCATTTTCCCTCTCTCTCCAACACCCTCTTCTCCAAACAAATTCCACAACCACAAGAGTGAGAATCAGATTGTTAAAGATGATTAATCTACCCTCCTATTCCCCAAACTCATCATTTTCCCCAATCAGATTTCAAATTTCAAAAATACCCATCTCAGATTTCCCTTCAAAACTCCATTTCCCAATCCCCAACTCCTCACCCCATCTTAAATCCCTCTTTCCATCACTTCTCCCTCTCTCTCACCACCCAAGAACCAGATTTCCAACACACCCACATCGGAAAAGGGCCGTTTTCCGGTCGTCTACCATTTTTGGGGGTATGGAGAGCTTACCACCCGTTCTTGAAGCATCTGTGGTGCTCGCCGCGATCGTCATCGTCCATGAAAGCGGCCACTTTTTTGCTGCTCATCTTCAAGATATCCATGTGAGTAAGTTTGCCAGGAGTGGTGCTGGAAGGTGCAGGATTCGATGACATGGCGGGTGTTTAGGGTTTTGGGGGTTTTGGGGGATTTGTGGGTCATGTTTTGGGGGATGAGGCACGATCCAGAAGCCAAATCATCTGGCGACGGCCATCTGAGAGTTTTGCTTCAAGGATTGTATCGTCTCCTTCCTTGAACTCAATACCTGATCTCTCAAGCATTGAAGCCCAAGTAGAGAAGCTAACTGAAGATCTCCAGAGTCATTCAGGTGACATGCAATGAGCTTTGGGACCACCATAACTACTTTTTGAGGAAGAAGGAAAAGGAAACAGTCAGGGAAAAAGGGAGAAAGCGATGAGAGGAAGAAGGAGACAATGGGGAAGTGGGGTTTCGGGGCACTTTTATGGGGTTGAATGGTGCAACGACATCGTCACTTGTTTGGATCATTAATATAAAAAAAAAAACGGAAGTGGTCCCTTCCATGCCATATTTACTAATGGCCCATTTTTCGTCTAGTGACCATCTAAGGTCCCTTTTCAGGTAAATTCCTCTTATCTATATCTAAAAATATTATATGTTGCTATGGTTGGCTGCAATGATACAACTTGTTATAATAGGATGAAAAAGTTATTGGGTTCGAATCCATCAACTATATTTTTTTTTCACTTTTGCGGGGCCCAAATTCACCATTCAAAGCTTCTCTTTAGAATTTAAGAGAATTTGCAACAAAAAAAAAACATTTATAAAATTCAAACACATGAGTCTGAGTCTGTTATATGTTCTCGTTTACTCATGTGAAAGTAGTGATTTTAACAAATATGATAATGTATTATACTTATGTAATATTTAGATGTTTAAAGTTGGCAGTGTCAGAGGTGCAATAGTATGACTCGCTTAGGGTTTGTAGTGGTTGACAATAGTGTGCTTAGCCTAAATTCAAATAATTTACTAATTAGTTTAGAAATATCAATCCTCGTCTGTGGGAAAATAAAATGGTTAACCAAACCCATAATTTTTTTAGGTCAGGTTCCTGTGCAAGTTGGGTAAAGAACTACCACCCTTATTTTTCTCTCTGCATAGGTGTACGTAGGGTAGGGATTCAAATCCTCTGCAGCTTCTGCAATATAAAGAAAAAAAAAAGTCTCGTGTAACTTTTGGGATACCAATGTTCAGTGGCGGACCCAGGATTTTTGTCTGGGTGGGGCTAGATTTTTGCTCGGCTTTGCTAAACTTTTCTCACATTAACAATATCAAAAGAAAAAATATATTTCATTTAAATATACATAATTTTTTTTTCATGTTCGGATCTCCTGCCCAATTGAAGAGCCTTCCCAGTGTCTCTCCCAAGCGATCATCAAAACAACCAAAGACAACATTTTCTTTAATCATAGGTGTTTGGATGCCCTGAAAAGATAATTTGGGTGAGCACCCAATTACCCAATTTGGAATTCCAAAGGGGTTATATTTGGATTTAAAGAATTTGGTTGCCTGCACTTAACTTAGCGCAGGAAACAATTCTCTATAGTTGGTTGTGGGTTTATGGCAAAGAAGAAAGATTTTCAGTTAAATGTAGCTCAAGTTATCCAAATATATGAACCCTAAGGCCTGATTTATGTATGAGTTGAAGAATAAAGTGTGCCCAATGGTGATTTGGTCATCTTCGGACCTGTAGATATGCTTTGATTTAGTGATTTAGTGGTTTAGGCTTAGGGTTTGGATTAAGATTTGGTGATTTAGGGTTTTAAATTATGATTTGGAGATTAAGAGTTCAAATTCAGGTATAGAGTGATTAGGACTATACTATATTTAGGGGGGGAGGGGGGTGAGGTTGCTTTATTTAGGATTATTTGGTGAGAGAAAAAGACTAACCACGAGAGGACCGGTGATGAGAAGTTCGATCGGTGCGATAAGGATCTCGGACTCTTAATAGAAAGAAAAAGTTGAGAGAGAATGACGCAAAAAAAAAAATCCGGTACTCTCGGCGATAATATGTCAAAAAAGAAGATGAATGTTTTCAATAAAATTTTATAACATGGGGTGAGAATAAGGTTTACACGTGGGGTGACTGTTTATTAAAAAGGCTAGATCTTGGCCATTCAAATCTTTAAAGCATTTACAAAATTGACCTGGGGCCACCGCCCTAGGTGATTTATATGTAGGTCCAGGTCCGCCCCTGGCAACGTTTAAGTCTTTGCGGGTAAGCAACCTCAAAGCAAGATAAATTTTCAACTAAGAGAAGGGAAGGGACCACATTTGTGATCCAGCTATATGAGGCACATTTGGGTCAATTTTTATTCAATTTACTTCAGAGTGGCAGTATTAGTGAATTGGCATGTGGACCAATTTTTTTGTACTCACTTGAGCTTTGCCTGTTTGATTGAATATATACAATGGGGATAAAAAGACCTCTATATTCTAAGGCTATTAAATCAAGGATTAAAATAATTTAATGGTATCAATTGGTTTTTTCTTTTTAAACCTATGATGGGACAACATGAGTGGCAATGGATACCAATGCTGACCCATGAAAATCGAACTTGTTTGGGTTTGGTTATGCGTCTAGGTTGTTCTACAGCCCAGAACATAAAACCAATAACAGATCCAATGGGCGCAGGCCTTGCAAAGCGACAGAAAAGCTCCATGAAGTAAAAGGGTTGAGGATCCAGATCCTTCTAGACAGTGAGACCCACAAATCTCCCTTCCATTTTAAAGAAAGCTATATAACCGACGGAAATCTCTATTCTCACTGGAGTGAAACTCTAAAGTGGGGCCCACCTAAATTGAAATCCAAATATTTAAAATAAACCCTTATTGGAATGTTTTGAAATTTTACATCAATCTAAATTTATTCCACCATTAGATTATTAATAGTTTGACAAGAAAATACGATGAACACAAGCATATCCATTATCACGCTTTTTATTAAATAGTTAATCCAACTATGGGAAAATCCACATATATGGAATGACAGTCTGTACTCTGTACAAGTGGAAAAAAAAAATAGAGATCCACACGTGTGGAAAGAAAGCTCTCATAAACGAAAATAAAACACACACGTGAGCAAGGGCGGAACCACATAGGTGCTGGGGGTGGCCATGGCCCCTCAGAAATTTGAAAAACCCCCATGGCATATTAAAAATCTTTATTTATTTATATAAGCCCTAAAAAAATGAAAATGTTATAAAGCTTTTCAGTATTTTTTTAACATTGGTTCCTCCCCGTTAAATTTTTTGGTTCCGCCCCTGCACGTGAGCAGGGGTGGCCTGGCACTCTGGCATGTGAGTAAATGGCCGTTTCCAATTAACTATGAATTGATGGAGGTTGTTTATGTGGGAGGGAGGTGCCTCAACGGTCTTGTGACCCTATTGAAAATCTCATGTTCTTTTTAATTTTTTAAAAGCTCCAGAGGAGTCGGACTCGGACTCGGAGTCGGAGTCGGTCAGGAAGAGGAATTTACTTGGTAGGGCCTCATAGGATCCTATACTACTTCGGAGGTATTGTATTTACCATGGACACGGATAAGACTCTACATGTGCAGTTTTTTTTTTTTTTTTGTCGTTTAATGAATGGTCGATATCCACCACTTTTATGGTCAATATCGACCATTCTGCGGGAACCCAAATAAAAATTAGATTTTTCACCATTCAGGATGGAGAAGAGGGAGGAGAGGGTCTGCTCATCTTCAAGTGGATGGCAATAATGATGCTGTGTCTGCTATCATCCTTGTGGCTTGATTTACGGTGACCTGAAATGCACATTCCCTGCATCTGTCAGGAACGGTTACAGTGATCTTCCATGGATGGGTGCTTTGCAATTTCTTGGCACTGGAACAATGCCAAATGCCATTGCTTAGTATCATTCTCTTGAAACCCAAGCTGAGACAATGTCCCTTACACTGCCTCTTTTGATAAGGCACGCAAGGGTAAAAGTGAAGATGGGAAGATAATTAATCCAAATGATCCTCAAGACAACCTTGATGCATTTTCTGATGATGTATCCCCAGTTCATGCTCCTCCATTTAGAACCACAACTGATCTAGAGGTGCCATCTGCAGCAGCTGCTACAACGTTGAAGCCCAAGCACGAGCATCAGGCCAGCAGGGAAGATGGTGATGTCAGGCAATTTATCGATTCTCCAGCACGTCATGAGAATGCAGGGCTGTCACTGACATAGTGGTATCAAAGCGCAAGGTTCGCCTTCAAGGTGTTTGATAAAATCTTGTGTGAACAATGGAACAAAGTTTGAACAGAATAGTTAGTTTAAATGGAAGAAATTATCATGTTTGGAAGGGTAACATGGAAGACCTTCATTGATGACTATTCAAGAAAACTTTGGGCGGCTTTGGTCGAGCCAATCAAGAATATGGACGGGCAACAGCTGGACTGCAAGATAGCAATTGATGGGAAGAAAGGGAAGCTGGGGTGGAGGAATTCAGGAGCTGTCGGGTGCTTCGGCCAATCAAGAATATGGCGCGCCGGGCGGACTCTCTTCATATGGGGGATTGGGTGGTTTCTCTGGCGGTAACCAGGTGTTGGGATTAGCCATTACAATCTGAACACGCCTTTGCAATCTTCAATTGGTGGGCAGGGGCTGTCCTCTATGGGGAACCAGGCACCATCATCATTGGGAGGTGGCAATGCTGGTGGTTTTGGTGCCAGTTTGGGCAATAGTGCTGGTGGGTATGGTCCTGGTTTGGGTGGTGGTGCGGGGTTGGGTGGTGGTTCCTATGGTTCTTTGCAGTATGGTGCGCTTGGTCCTACTGGGTACAGTGGGAGCTCCATCTGGAGGGATGCACCAGGGTGGAATGGAATTGTTACTTTGTTAGCCGTTGTTGGTTGAATTGAATGATGATATTTGGGATTGCAGGGTTGAGGGTTAGGCTGAAAATTACTTATAGAAGTGAGAGAATGTTTCTACTGCACTTGTGGACATGTATGCGAAATGCGACAACAATATTTTTGTGATGACTGTTCTTGGGTAGGAAGGTGGACTATATCTTGTTCTCATTCTGCATCAAATAATGATCCCCTAAAGAATTTAGCATACACTAAAATCCTTCATGAAGATGCAATGATCAGAATATGATGGTTGTCTTATATTCATTGTCAATACTCCTCTTTCTCAGTTACATGATGCTGACAAAGGGAAGAAGACATTGACCGTTGCAACACTGGTAAATAATTTATGATCACAAAAGGCATCATCAATCATTCAGAACATGGCAGTTGAAGACCGAAATCATTTTCTACTTTCTTATGTTATTCTTATTTTTTGTTGTAATTGTTAAGTTTGGATTAAGATGTAGCTGCGAATGAGCGATGATAAATATACAGATTGCAATATGTTTGAGACTTAAACACTCCTTATAATAGTGTAGAGTTATTTCTGTTGTTACGGAGCAGGTTAATTTACAGGTTTTGTATCTCCAAACGGAGCACTGCTATGGACAGTCATCATTTTTTTCTTCAATTTTATTATGGTCGATATCGACAATAAAAGTGGTCGACACTGACAATGTCTGTAAATTTATGTTTCAGTTATATTGTCGATATCGACAATAAAAGTGGTCGATACTGACAATGACTGTAATTTTTGTGTTTCAGTTATGTTGTCGATATCGACAATAAAAGTGGTCGATATCGACCATTCTGCGGGAACCCAAAAAAAGATTGGGTTTTTCAGGATGGAGAAGAGGGGAGGGGAGGGGAGGAGTCTGTGTTTTAGGCCTTCTTCTTCTTCTTTCTTCTTTCTTCCTTTGATAGGGAAAAACGAGTGAAGTAGATTTCCATAGTATCCCTGTTTTCTGCAAAACCGTTTGTATTGGCATTCCTCTTTCTATTTTAAATCTCGTCGTTTTCCTTTGGATTTCGCGGAATCCTCTCTCTCTCTTTCCATACATCCACCACGTATACTACATAATCCTTCGAAAAGATCAAAACCAGACATTAGAAAAGCAGAGAAAGAGAAATCCTCGGATCTGCTTCTGCTTCTGGTTCTGGTTTTGGTTTTTGCTTGTTTTTCTTCTATATGTTTGTTGCAAATGGTGATCTCTGAGACTTTGAAGAAATCTAGGCCGTTGATTCCAGGGCTATCGGACGAGATCACAGAGCAGTGTCTTCTTCTTCTGACTTTCCCGGAACTGACAGTGGCTCGATCTGTATCCATGGCGTGAAACAGAGCAATCCCTCCCATCTTCTCCATCCTGAAAAACCTAAATTTTATTTGGGTTCCCGCAGAATGGTCGATATCGACCATTCGCCACATGTAGAACCTTATTCATGTCCATGGTAAATACGACACCTTCGAAGTGGTATAGGATCTTATGAGGCCCTATCAGGTAAATTCCTCAATTTTTTGGTTCCGCTCCTGCACGTGAGCAGGGGTGGCACTCTGGCAGATGAGTAAATGGCCGTTTCCAATTAACTATGAATTGATGGAGGTTGTTTATGTGGGAGGGAGGTGCCTCAACGGTCTTGTGACCCTATTGAAAATCTCCTGTTCTTTTTAATTTTTTAAAAGCTCCAGAGGAGTCGGACTCGGAGTCGGAGTCGGTCAGGAAGAGGAGTCAACTCACTGTGTCACTCCTGCTTCTCCAGTTCCTTGCATTTCATGCAACGTGCGAACGCTAATATGTACTAAAGCAGACTGCTGCTTCTTGCATTTCATGCAACGCCCAGACGCTAATCTGCAGTAAACAGTCGAGAGAGAGGATGAAAAGCATAAGCAACCCTGACATCTTCATCAAAATCTCCGCATTCGCTTTCATCTCCGTCTCCTGCTTCTACCTCGGCAAGCACTGGTCCGAATCCGACGGCTACCAACATCTCTTCTTCTTCAATCGCCAAAACCCTATCCGATCATCACCGTCCATCTCCATATCCCCCAATGCCAACAAAACCTTCGACGTTCCCTCTCTCATCTCAAATCGCACCACCATCGACTCTCCTCCGCCGTCCGATCCGCCACCACTTCCTCCTCCACCGCCCTATCGATTCGGCATCGTCGATCGCAACGGGACGATGCAGGACGAATTTGATGTCGGCCGATTCGATCCGGATCTGATCGAGAACTGGGGAGATGAGAATCGAAAAGAGGAGACAAGAGTCAATGAGAGCGATTCTAGGGTTGAGATTAGCAGATTCTCGTTTTGTCCGGCGAGTATGAAGGAATACATACCTTGTTTGGATAATGTGGACGAGATTCGGAAGTTGAAATCGACGGAGAAAGGGGAGAAGTATGAAAGGCACTGCCCTGCAGAAGGCAGGGACCTAAATTGCTTGGTCCCCGCGCCGAAGGAGTACAAGGTGCCAATTCCATGGCCACAAAGCAGAGACGAGGTAATCTCTACTATCGAGTTTCTTTTCCTTTCTCTCAGGACTCACTCCATGTAGATTGTCATGGAATTGGGGGCGATCTTCACCTTAAAATGTAGATGTTGTTTATTTGTTTGAATTTGAATTGATGAGTGTAGTCAGATTTGATCTGTTTGTTATAGCCAAATTGGTTGCAATTGTAGTATTTGGCGCAGCCAGGTTTACCTTTGCTTGTCTATTCAATTGGAAGCCAGCCATTGCAGTCATGGATGTATCCAGATTGTCAGTAGTTTGTCTGTTATTACTGGTCATTGTAATTTTGAATATAGTAAGAGATGCTCTAGTGTTTTTGGTCAAAGTCATCAGCATGGTATACAACTTGGATTTGACTTTGAAATTGGTCTTTAAATTCCTTAGTTAGACTTGCTCAAGTTGGCAGAATTAGGGTTACTGAAGATTCTATGATTTATTTTTTAATAAAAATTTGTTGTTTTCACATAATACCTGAAGGTAGAATCAACCAAATCAAATTGCCCGAGTTCTAAAACAATGTGTGAGTTTTGAATCTTTGATTTAAGATTGGTTTTCGCTTTAGCGTAACCAAATTTCTTCAGATAATCATAACCCCTCTAATAGGAGGCTCAAAGTCTGAGATTTTTTAAAATTTAATTCTTGGATAAATTGACCTTTTCTATTCAATCCAACAGGAACAGTTGGGATGAATGCCAAATTGGGTAACTCAGGGATTGAGGGTCAGCGAGTCTACAGCTTAAAAGTGCTCTCTCTCTCTCTCTCTCTCTCTGTGTGCGCGCGCGCGCATGCCCCCGCCCGCTTTCTATGCGCATGTTTGTTTTTAGCCCTCCTATGATGGTATGTTCCAATTCAGTTTCCAGCATATCAAGATCCTCTCACGTTACTTTCGATCACATATATGTAGACACTTTCCAGACATTTATGTAAACATCTGTTTTGTTACTTTTAACAATTGCAACTGTAGTATCTAGTTATATACCCTAGTCCCAGCAGATGACTTTTTCTCATACTGCTGCTTGAAATCTTGAACCTTCTTTACTTTTCGACGTTGACATTGTTAATGCGTTTATTCCAAAGTCAGTTAAAGATAAAGAGTTTGCAATCATATTACAGGTATGGTTTAGCAATGTGCCACATCAACGTCTGGTTGAAGATAAAGGGGGTCAGAATTGGATCTCTATAGATAATAATAAATTTAAATTTCCTGGAGGTGGGACTCAGTTTATACATGGGGCAGAGCAGTACTTGGACCAGATTTCCCAGGTTCGTTGCTTGTCAGAATACTAGTAAGTCAAGGGACAGATTAGTTTTTTTTACCCGAATAAAGGGACAGATTAATTTAGATTTGCTAGTTTCTTATCTGCTCCAATTTCTCAATTTCTGACCTAAAACTGCAGATGGTTCCAGATATTGCATTTGGTTACCATACAAGAGTTGTTTTGGATGTTGGTTGTGGCGTGGCAAGCTTTGGTGCTTTTCTGCTTTCACGAAATGCTACTACTCTCTCTATAGCCCCAAAAGATGTTCATGAGAACCAGATTCAATTTGCTCTTGAGCGTGGTGTGCCTGCAATGGTGGCAGCTTTTGCAACTCGCCGTTTGTTATATCCAAGCCAAGCTTTTGATTTGATACATTGCTCAAGGTGTCGAATTAATTGGACGCGCGATGGTAGTATATTCATTTCTTTTTCAAATTCAACATCGTAGATAGCATCTAGTTGATTTGTTTAAGATGTCATTGATTCAGTTTTACATTGTATATTTCGGACCTCATGCCTCACATATTCAACTAGGTTCTACACTGGACATCTTTAAATTGGAAGTAACTGTTAGATCTCAGTGCAAAAAGTACAGAAAGATCAATGGCTCAGATATCAAACATCCCAGACTCAGATTTTCCATGAAGCAAACTGTATTTCTCAGAGTTAACTGTTTGCTGTGAAAAAATCTCCAAAAGGATTATCTACTTTTCAGCATCTTTGGATCGATGATGATGGGTCCCACTGAAGATTGATGATGCACAGTCAGTCACAAACTATTTAGGAGGAATAAAGAAGAATGGAGTCTTTACGAACCTTGTTTTGCTACCATGTAAGATCTACTAAAGCCTTGTATCTGTGGCTGAATCTTAAGGCAAGATGACAAAGCAAAATAGTCTAGCAGTGAAATAGCATGAGTTCTCAAAGGGCAAGATTAAGTAAAATCACTGTTAAAAAATATCTACAGAAATGTCTCTTCTATAGTTCTATGTTTGTTATCAAGGGGATAAGTACAGGTATGTGGTTCATCTACACCCATCCATAAGTACATGCATGTCAACAAGTATAGCACTCTGGAACTATTTACTCCCATGTGAATGGACCTAGCTCTTAGACTGTTGACATTGGGTAACAGGTTTAAAATGATAGATGCCCATTCACCAATTCTCCTAAAGTGAACCAGCCAATCCTCTGTAGGGGGACTTACGCGGCGGTTGGAAGAGAGACACATTTGGCTGTGAATTCCAATGTGGCAGATAAAATCATATATCTGCAAAAGCCAATCAGTAGTTCAAGCCACACACTCCGTCCCCTAAGACTTTGTAGTTATTTCTATTGGGTGGGGAATAGATTATTTCTGGACTCTTAAAGGCAGGCGGATTTTCCCATTAGACTAGAAATTGGGCATTACTTTGAGTTTTTCTCCCTTTTTTTTTGGCATAACATTGAAAATTTTAACCATCACATATCTAATTTTATTTAACGGATGTATTGGTACTAAGTGCTGACTGTAGGTGAACTTCATCTCTAGTAATTCGGATATTATGTGCCTGTACTTTGTTGGTTGTGATTTAACGAATCACATGTTCTTTTTTTATTTTTGTCATTAGTAGCCTTATTCTGGTAGATTAAGCTTTGAACTGTTATAGTAACTCGTGAGCAATTTTACATCACCACATTGCATATGTAGTTTCTTTGTGGCTCTGAAGGTTGTAAAACCTTCTGCTGTTATCTCAACTTTTTTTTTTTTTCCGTCTTTGGGGTGATGAGTAGTGGGGAAGGATTGTTCTCACTTAAGAATTTGTCATTTAACACAATATGTTCTGATGCAATATTGCTTTTGTTGGACGGCTTTAATCTGAACCTCTTTGGCACTAATACAAAATTTCCCCTCTTTTTGTGCTGAAGATGGGATTTTACTCCTTGAGGTCAACAGGATGCTCAGAGCAGGAGCGTACTTTGCTTGGGCAGCACAGCCAGTTTATAAGCATGAAGAGAGCCAACAAGAAGCATGGAAAGGTACTTCAATATCAGATTATATCAGATTAAATATCTTGATAATCTTTAACCATTGATTAACATCTGGCAAACAATTGCAAGCGTACAAATGAGAAATTCGTGGATAACAACCTTCATATTATTGATGCTTTTATATTCTAATTTGGTCCTTAGCCAACACTGCAAGCACAGTTTAATCCAGTCCATCAGAAGATAGTGAGTATGAGGGGGTTCAATTGATCATAGGTGGGCCATTGAGAGAAATCAAGTTGACCTTAGTATAGATCTGTACATGTGGGAAAGTGAATTTAACTTATCATATCAGGTTGACCCAATCATACTGTATGATCAGGTTGACTTAGAAGTTAGATCTATACATGTGGGGAAGTGATATATCATGTTGTCCTGCCATTTTGTCTAATTGCATTGGATTTTCTAACTTTGGTTCCCCTAAATTAAGGTCAGGATGAGCAGATGACCCCCATTTTGGCATACCCCTTGCCCACTTATAGCCCTTCTCATTCAAATTTCATACGATCCCATCGCCACAAAACCACCACCACAGCCTTGCCACCCAGATGCATTGGATTCTCAGAAGGAAGGAATAGGGGGTTCCCATGGTGGACAGTTGTTGTTCCTAAAGGTCCGAATCCAAAACCTTGTCAAGAGGATGAGAATTTGCCCCATAATTATGCCAAGGTTAAAATTTTTTCAGAGGTTTGCAGTATGCCAAACAACTTCACAGCTTAGTTGAAATAACAAAGAAATATATGCTGATTATCTGTTGCTTCCAGCCTTCCACTTAATTTGGCAGGTCATTTCATTCTTCATTTTTTTTTTCTTGCTTACAAATTTCAGAAGATCTTTGATTAATTATGATATGCCGATGTGTGCTTGCCTGTGTATGAAGAAATGGTGAACCTTACGGATCGTATTTGCTGGGAGTTTGTGAAGAAGGAGGGTAATATTGCTATATGGAGGAAGCCTTTGAACAACAGCTGCTATATAAACCGTGATTCTGGAGTTGAACCTCCATTATGTGATAAAGACGACGACCCGGACAACGTTTGGTATTCTCCAATGTTCCTTGGGTCTCAGTTCTTTCTATTTATGCTTTACAGGATAAACTCGTACAGTTATCATGGGTTATTTTCTAGTTTTTAAAAGATTGGAGGTCTTTTGGTTAGGATCACTGAACAAATAAAAAAAGGTCATTACCCAGTGTGGGTCCTGCTGAAGTAGGGTCCCGGGAGGATCCAGACTAGAGACATACCTAATGTTTGACAATTTTGCACAAAGTGGTTAGTATCAGTATCACTGAACAAATGACATATATTATTATGAACAGAGTACTGATTCCAGTACACTGGCAGAGCATGATATTTCTACAAATTTAAGTCCATTTAGAGAACTAACTTGTAAATTAGTTGTTCCCAGATTACCCTTATATATATGTATATATGGAGATGCTCCTATGAGAGATGCTCTCACCTTACTATGAGAGATTAGGTGGGGGCCCTCACATCCATATCCAATGCTAACAACTTAAATGTGAGGGCCCCCACCATATCTCTCATAGTAAGGTGAGAGCATCTCTCATAGGGAGAGGTGAGAACATCTCTCATAGGATCATCTCCCTATATATATATATATATATATATCTTTTCCTTTTAAACCCCTTTGAAATGGGTATTCATGTAATTGTACTTCGTGAATAATGAATATTAATATAAGTATGGGGCCCTCCCCTAAGGGGCATAGCAGTTTTATGCCAAATTTGAATTCATCAATTATATGATAGCCACAAGATGCAAGACAATAAGAACACAATTAAGTTGTATTTTTTGCTTTTGCTTTGTGCCTTTGTGTACAGCTCAAAATATTAATGAAAATTGATAAAAAAAAAATTGATGTAAGAACTCGTGCACCATCATAAAACATCTACATATGAAATATCAAATTGTCAGCAATATATGCTTTCTTCCTCTATGTATAGCTCTTTAACATACTGATGAAGCTACTTGTGCACCTTTAAGTATTGGACTCGGATGCATTGGGTGAATGCTGAGATCAGGTTCCAAATTAAGTGACTCTAAAAAGGCTGATACGATGACTCCATTCAATATTTGTTAAAATAAATCATTGTATAAATTTACCAAAAACATATAATAGAGAGGAACGTATGTATAAATCGCCTCCCAAAATAGATTTTTTTTACTTTCCAAAATTTACCCTTAAAATATAGAAGAAACATGCATTAAGAAATTGGAAAATTTACCATATGCAAAGTTATACTTAAAATATTTTTTCAAAGATTAATTGAGGGCTTCTCCTAGTAACAGATATATGTCAGACACAGCTGGCATGGCAAAGATTTAGAAAGGTTGATTGCTGAGCTGCATAGCAGTAAACTGTCACCAAATTTATTCTACTTTGAAGCCTTTTTCTCTCTTGGGTATTCCCCAGCTCTTTGGCTCATTTTGTGCTAGCTGGTGAGCTGCTTCTACAGAAGACCAGGGAAGAATTTTGTGGCAATTGTGCTTTGTGCATTGCAGTCTGTGTTGTGAGGAAGGAGTGGATATTAGAAAGTTTAATATGTTTGGTAGAGAATATCAACCAAGAGATTCTTCGACCTTGATGCTTAAAGAATTTGAGTTTCCTGTACAGTTACCAAAAGGCGTGCGTGAAATATGTTCGAAAGCTGAAAAAGATCCTATCCAAGTAATCTGCTTCTCTTGTTGGCTGATCAAAACTGAATTTGATGGAAGCTCTTTGGGAAACTGTAGACTATCTTGGGTTGAGGACATAAGTAGAAATCTTGAAGATGTATTAGTAGTGTTTTCTTTTTCAAGACCATTGAGTTTGTGAAATTCAATCTAAGGCAGAATATCAAGCTTTGTTGATTGGTTGTAGAGAGTTTGTTCGGTAGTTGGCTGAGAATCTAATGTAGAAGTTGATTCTACTAACGCGGTAGGGTGCACAAAGTCTAAACAATATTTCTCATGGTGGTTTGCTAATTCAGTAGAGGAAGAGACTCGGCTCATAGGCATTGCTTTTCTTTTCAACATATTTTTAGAAAGGAAAATGAGGTGGCAGTTGCACTTTCTTAGGGATTCATTAGTTGGTTTTTGGCGAGTGTTATCTTATTTTGGCGTTGTATCATGTATGTGTTATCTTTTTTTTTTTGCCCAATATGTAATGTTTATACCGTCATTTTTCTTTTGTTTGAACCATCATGTGAAAAAAAAAGGTATTAATTATATGTTGTTATGATACAATCAAGGCATTCCATCATAAGGTATGGTTTTGTGAATGAATGGACCTTGATAATCTACTGTTAAATAAGCAAGTTGATTTTTTTTCACAACATGATTTTAGTAGAAAACAAAAGTATTAAGTATAAATTCGATTTTTCTGAAATCAATTACTTAAATTGCCTTGTTTTATCCTCTCTCAATGTACATTTTCATGCCTTTTCTCAAATAGCATTGTGAGATATTAAATTTCTTCTGTCATTCAGGTATGTTGATCTGAAGCCATGCATTGCTCGACTTCCTGAGAATGGATATGGATCAAATGTTACAACTTGGCCCATGCGCTTGCATAATCTACCAGATAGGCTCGAGTTTGTTGAGATGGATGCCAGCATAGCAAAAGAGGAGCAATTCAAGGCAGAGTCAAGATATTGGGATGACATAATTGAAAACTACATTCGTAGTTATCATTGGGGAAACTTGAAATTGCGCAATGTGATGGACATGAAAGCTGGGTTTGGAGGGTATTTAGTTACACTTCTTTTTTCTTTCCATATAATTTTTGTATGGTGCCTGAGGTACTAGTGGAATAACTGGTTGAAGAATCTTGTTTCCTTTCTATCATGGATGGATAAAAATGAGAGTATATAGTGTTTGCATTAGCCATGCAAAATGTATATATGCCTAAACTTTTGTTGATTCAAACTATTCATATTAATGGGAGATACGTGAAAAGCAAGATGCTTGTGGCAGTCTGATTTATCATTACTAAAACTCAGAACTCTTCTATATCTGATTATCTGCAAGCAACCATTTATTTAACTATAATAATTTTATTGGGTACATAATAGATGATGGCCCCATCACATGACGGTTCTCTCTAGATCAATTGGTTAGATTTAGATATTTGAAAATATACCCTTGTAGTCATACAAAAAATCAGCTTTTCTCTTGAATCTTGATCGAGCATCATTTACTTATAATTAGAGTTTGTATGACTGGCCTACTCACAATTATTCTCAATTTTCATAATTGAAATTTGTTTATTTCTCCCCTATATGATTAACAGGCATGGTCATTTCAGGTTTGCAGCTGCCTTAATTGATCAACAAATTGATGCCTGGGTTATGAATGTTGTTCCAATCAGTGGGCCCAATACCTTGCCGGCAATATATGATCGTGGACTCATAGGAGTTATTCATGATTGGTAAGGTCCACCTGCTTGTCTTTTTTTGACAACTCTTGCCACAAATTTCCTTCGCCAAATAGATTTGAGATGCCTTAAAATTCACCATGTTTTTTGCCCTTCCATTGCTTGAAAGTCAAGGTTATTTATCTAAAGGCATTAAGAACTTTGATTTATAAACTCTCTAGCAAAATATCCATATTGCTTCATTTGGGATGAAACCACACCCTTTGTGGGGGCATGCCATCATCATCAATAAGAAGGGCATGGCACCATCATCAAGAAGAAGAGGGCTATTGCAGAGTGTGCACGCGCGCGCGAACACGCGCACACATGCACACTGAGAGAGAGAGAGAGAGAGAATGCCTTCTCTCTTCTCAAATTCTTTAATTTTAAATAGTGCCCTGCACTCACTTCAAGGGGTGTCTAGAGCAGGCCTTGGCCTCGGAGCCTTAAAGAATGCCGTCTCTCTCTTCATTTTTCCCTCTTCTTTTATTGGAAATGAGAAGCAGTAATCTGCTGCTCTAATTTTTCCCTCTACTTTTACAGGAAATGAGAAGTGATAAATTTATTTTCTTGCATGAAAGAACAATGTACATTGAAGCCCCAAACCCTGTAATGTATCTATTTTCCCCTGTTAATAGACAAATTTCAAAATGTGTTCTTAAGGGGTCTCTAGACTCTAAGAATAAAAGGCCCCGGTCCCTGGCCTTGCACCTAGGCATGTCTAGGATAGGACTACTATGGTTGAAACCTTGGAGGTCAAAAGTGAGTTCTAGCCATTCCAAGCCTTGAAAAAACTTTTCACTCTTAGTGTGAATGTGTTCTTTCACTTTTGAAATTTCTGTACCCACTCCCTTACGAAAGAGAAGAAAGGGGGAAGAGGGTGAATTGGTACTATACTTGAAATTTACATCAATAAGAATCAATGCCATTTGTCTCTTTGTTTATAACATTTGTTTGCAAACAATTGGATTTGGGACTTTTCTATTCGATTTGAGTAGTCTATCCCCCAAATATGAGGAGGGGGTTTCGTTTAATCTTTTTAAAGCGTAACTCTGGGATTTTCTCCAAAAATTGTCTTTATATTGTGCTTGTCTTAGCCCACTCATATGTGACTTTGGACTTTGAAAATTGCATTTTCTGGTTGTGTGACATGTAGGATATGGATTATTGATCTGATCTACCACAATGAAAAAGGAACTAAAAGCGGGTATATTCCATTTTGCTCTAACAATTTTCAAAACTTCTTCCAGGTGTGAGCCGTTTGATACATATCCAAGAACTTATGATCTCTTACACGCATTTGGCCTTTTCTCCATTGAACAAAAGAGGTATGCTTCTTTCATTATCAAACAACTATGTATAGAAGTTTGTTTAACTAGAGTTGCTCTATCTTTCTATCATATTTGTTCCATTAATAAAAAAGAACTTACTGTTTCGGGAAAAAAAAAACAATGTAGACCCACAATTTAAGTGTACATAGGGTGAAGGTTTTTGGATATCTAGATTGGTCAACTCAACAGCCCAATTGTGTGCAAAAAACAATATGATATACAGCAGAAATAAAATCAAAAGCACACGCCACAAGAGACACCAAATATAACGGGGAAAACCCAAACTGGGTGAAAAACCACGAATCCAAACTGGATTAACAATCAAGCACTATGAATCTCGCAATTACAAGACACTCACATATCCCTCTCTAGACAATGACTACCTAAGGACTGCAGTTGCCTCTTGTGTAGCTTTTTGCTTTAATGACTTCACGCCGTTGATTGCAACAGATTCAAACTCGCTTGACTCCTCAGATCTTCTATGAAAGAAGATGATCTTCTACTAGGGATGTAGAATAAACTGTTCTCTAGATGAACTCTGCAACACAACTTTTCAATGGATCTTCTAGAGATGAAGAATTCTCTCCATTGGATTTTCTTACTCAGAATAATGAGAGAGGTATCAATTTAGGGTAGCTCATGAGTCCTTTAAATAGGCTTAGGGACGTGCTTAAGGTTGCCTAGCTTGATTAGGACTAAAACAAGCAGTTTGACTAAAATTAGAAATACAACTTCTGATTCGCACAGAACTATTTCGTGTCGCTCGCTCGAGCGGAGGAACGTTTGCTCGAGCGAGTGGACGTTCTGTTTCGAGGCAGCAGTGATATCCTGAAGCACTTGCTCGAGCGGGGGATGGTTCGCTCGAGCGGACCACATCTCTGGATCTAGAAAATTCAGCACTTCCAATCCTTTTTGTCTTCTTACTTCTAATTCTTCGAGTCTTCTATCTCCAGAGTATCACAGTCATTTTTTAAAAATAAAAATTAAAACTCAATGGACCCAGAGTTTTGTCCAACCCATGAATTAGCCAACACTCAAAAACCTAACATAAGGTATCTTAGGGTCTTGAGTATTTAAGCATAGGCCCGTATTTTGGCAATCCGAAAAAAAAAAAGTATAGAAGTGACCCACAATTTAAGTGTACATAAAGTATCTTAAGGTCTTGAGTATTTAAACCTGGGCTCATGTTTGGCAATCCAAACCATTCATATGTGGACTCACCTTGCACAGTTCATAATTCCAAGCTTTCAAAGATGGGACAATCCTGACCCTTTGTTCAAATGCCTCCAAATAGATGGTTGAGAAAGTGAAAAAACTATTGTACATGTTCTATGTATAGAGGGCCAAATTATGGATGACCAGGATCTTCCAATTTTGGTTTTCTGAGACATGATCCAGTCATTATGGGTTCATCTGAGCAATGATATTTATCATCAAACCATGTGTCCAGTAGTAAAATTTTAAGGCCTGATCATATGATTCCCTGTGAATATTGGTATGTTACAGCAAGCATTCAATTTCTTTTTCCATGTATTCTTTAATGCTTTCCAATTTCATATTAGGGAATGAGCCTAACCCTTTTTCCAACTTTAATCTCTTTAACCTTAGATGCAATATCACTAGCATAATGCTTGAGATGGATCGAATACTACGACCAGGTGGGTGTGCATACATCCACGACTCTTCATCTGTGATAGAAGAAGTTCAGGGAATTGCAAGAGCCATGGGATGGCAGACATTGTTGCACTACACAGCTGAAGGCCAATATGAAAGCAAAAGGGTGTTGACATGTGACAAAATTCTGCTTCGTGGTTGAGTTGACAACCCTGTAAGGAAATCCATTACATGCTCTAGCTCTAAATTGAGCAAAAAGAACTTAATGACCTTTGTGGCGCACCACTGTCAAAGTTTCACCGACAGAAAACTCCCCAGAGACCTAGCAGTTGTGATGCTGATTACGGGTATGGCTGAGATATTCGTTTTACTTTGATGTCTCAATCCAGTGACTCATTTTACTTTACACGCTAGCAATTATATAATTTCTTTTCATATGAGAAGGATTTTTTTTTTTCCTTCATTCTTTATCAATCCTCGTTAAGGTACTTTGACTGGAATAGCCAATGTTGAAGTCTTCTTTGTTTTTACCACTGGTACAAAATGTTTTTAATTCCCAAAGTAAAATTGAATTTTGGAATTTTTTTTTGCTATTTAAGTGTTTTGTACTAAGTTAAAGATTTCACAGAAATGCTAAAATTTTAATCTACATTAAAAATATACTATGAATGGAAATTGATCCTCACTGCAGGAGTGGAAACCATGGTTTTAGCATTCGGTGGAAACTCTTTACATTAGGTTTTTGCTTTGACCAATACTAACTGTTTTAGTCTTCATTTTGAAACAAGAAATGTATTAGAACTCGATTTTCACCACCTTTGTATCATATCACATACTAGAAAACCGAAAAGCAATACATGAAGATTTACAAAATTTTCATTTTGTAAAACTATTTCTTTTTCAGAAGAAAAGGGCCAAAAATAAATGCCAGTATCAGTCAGTAAGTGATACATTAGCTGATATGTTAAGGTTTTGGAAATGGTCGAAAATTGTCAATACCACTGGCCATGGCACAATTGAATTCCAACAGGTGGGTGGAACAAGGCCCATGGATGGGCCTTGTTGTAAATTTTAACACACAAGAGAGAGAGAGAGAGAGAGAGAGAGAGAGAGAGAGAGCATGCTGTAAATAGTAAATTACAACTTTTAAAAGTATGATATGCAGTAGAGTTTGTGTAGCTCACTAGACATGCGCATTGGATGATCTGGTTTCAGTACAAGAGTATTTTCATTTCTGGGCTTGTTTCTGTGACGCTATAATTTTAGACTTTGCAGCAATACATTTATGCACAGATGCAGAAAAGCAGTCCCAAACCCCTCTCCCTTCCCTCCAAAGGGTCTTCTGCAAAGTGGGGAAAAATTAAACCAATAATTTTCTCTTTCCATAAGAAAAGGCACAATACCAAATTTACCTCCTAACTAAGAAGCAATGCATTTCTATGACGGAAAAGAAAAAAATAAAGAAGAAGAACAAGAAGAGGAAACAACCCTTGGAAGCCTATCTAACTTTTAACTAAAAATGCTAAACCCATACTTGGACCGGTTTTGGCCCAGCTAAAACCAGCCTTTGTGGAAACAGACAACGTAATTCGTGGCCACATTTCCTTCAGGCTCTATTTCTTTAGTGGAATTTCTGCCAAGAATTCACCATGTCTAGGAATTCCTGGACATGATATGACAGGTTGTCCTCTGGAATTTCTGAACTCCATGTTTCTTTTCTAACATTTCTGGATTCCAACCACCTTTTGACCTTTAGGAATCCAGAAATTCCACTCCCTATGTATTTTTGTGGAATTTCTGGATGCTCAAGCTCAAAAAGGCATCCAAAATTCTACTTTGTCTGAGAATTCAGAAATTTTTCAGACAGAAATTTCTAAAATTCTACCAAAGAAACAGGCGCTCAAATGGACCCCGATAGGTGAAAGAGCAACATTCTCAGTGAGTCAGTGCAAGTGCAGATGTCATGGGTAAGGAAACACTAGCTAGCATTGTCTGGTCAGTAGATGGAGAGGAATTAAACGTTTTGTTGCTGTTCATGGTTCTACGATCTAGGAGCGCCCGTCTGATGGCCCAAGCCTAATGATGGTTGATGTGCCTAGTTCCTGGATTGTAGATCCTACTTCCTGAAATGGGTGGCCTGTGGCTAGAAATGGACAAGTACGGCCCAATAGATGGTTCATGATGGAATCATAAAACCGGTCCAATCAAATGGGAAAAAAGAAAAATGATTACTTTGGATCTTACTGGCCAGGATACTATCTTTTTGAAAATCAGGGAAATCAATCCTTATCCGTCTTTCACTTTACTATAAGTAAAAGTCAAATAAAGTCTTTATTTTTCAAATAAAGAGTCACGTTAATAGCATTTTAATTCAATTTTTTTTTCATTTTTTCTTTTAAAAAGTTAAAAAACAACCTCTTTTCTCTACTAAAAAATTAAAAAGTTTTATTTTTCTATACAAGAAGTAAAAAAGATTTCATACCAAATAAAAACTAAAATATCATTATAATCCCATTATATTTTATTTTCTTTTGATTTAACGCTTTCCTACACTTTATTTTACATGTAGAACTACCAATCGGGCAAGCATGTGCAAAGGAAAGCAAAGTGAACTTTCTCAAAATTGAAAAATGAGGATTTTACCAAAAAATTCCCGGTAAATATCCGTTGCACGAAATGGTTTTCCGTAGTTGGGGCCGCACGAAATGGTTCCTTCATCTCAATTTTTTTTTCAATAGACTAGGAAGTGACGCTAGCGTCACTCGTCGTTATATAAACTCACCTTCGAAATCCCCCTTTTCTCATCTCTAATTGTCCGCATCAATGAATACTTGCAAGTTTTCGCAGAGAGGAAGAAAAAAGAAGAAGAAGAAAAAGAAAAGAGAGGGAGGTGGAAGGGAAAGAGGAGGAGGAAGAAGAGAAAGAAAGAAATCAAAGGAAAAAAGGGGGAAGAAGAAGGTGGGAATGTGGAAATGAGACCAGTGTGCATTCAACTGCTTAAAATATATTCTAACTAATGAAACCATCTAATAATTAAGAAAACAAGAATTTATAAACAGGTCCTACAAATATGTGCTTCTCCATGATCTTGATCAAACAGTGGGATTCAACTATTCACAAGGAAATTAGAAACCTATTTGTGAGCACCATGAAACCTAACTCAAACTAGAGTTTTGACCCCTTTTCATGAATCATTCGGCCTTCTTAACAAAAATGGGAAATGGGTGTGGACATGGTTTGTAGGAACCCTCCCGTAAAATCCAAGATGGGTCTTCATAAAAAACCCTCCCGGCCATTGAGAATCCATTGGAGAATCCATTTTGTGGATGTGATGCTCCAAGTGCAGAAACACATGGAAAATGGAGAAAGGGGTCACCACAAATTTGGCGAAATCTGTAGTGCAGAAGCGTTTCAACCCGGGTAGAGGAAGGAATGGGAGAGAAAGGAAGGAAAAAGGAAGAATTAGAAAAGAAAAGGGAATGGGGTTTTTAAAAAAGACGGAGAGTGACGCTAGCGTCACTAATTTTCACACTGAGTGACGCTAGCATCACTTGTTTCATATTGGGAAAAAAAAAAACCAAGACCCCGTTTGTGTAGTGCGATTTATGAGGCACTACCAAGTGCAACGTCCATTTACTGGGTATTTTCCAGTAAAAACCTCTTGAAAAATTCTCATCTTGTCCAAGCCGGTGGGAATTTATTTTCTAAGCAATTTAAAAAAAATTAGCTCATATTTATGACTTAAAAAAAATTCCACACCAAACATGAAATTTACTGCATCATTGAAATCCATTTGAGGATTTTACCCAAAAATACCCAGTACTTGGACGTTGAACTTAATAGTTCCTCGGAAATCGCACCACATAAACGGGGTCTGCTAGACCCCGTGTGTTTTTTTTTTTTTCAATAAGAAACGAGTGACGCTAGCGTCACTCAGTGTGAAAATTAGTGACGCTAGCGTCACTCTACGATCATTCCTTCTTCTTCTTCTCTCTTTCTCTTTTCTTTCTGCAACTTTCTAGGGTTTTTTTAAGATACCGTCTTTAGAAGAAGAGCTTTTCCCATCCACACCAGGTAAGGTCAAGATCGACCGAAACCCACACCATCCACTGTCAATTCCACCGCTGCTTCGCATCAACGAGCACCATGTTCCTGTGGGCCCTTTTCCTCATCGCCCTAACAGCGTCATACCTCAGCTTCCAGAGCTTCGTCGACACCAGCAGTAAATACTTCACGGCGTCATGGGGCGTCATCCAATGGGAGAAGCATGTCTGCAACAGCGCCCTGATCCGCCGCCCTGCTAGATGTAATGGGGAAGGGACCATTTGAAAAAGGGGGTCATTGTGGGTTCCGTCCATCTGGCCATTCATTGGTTAAGTGAAGGAAACACGCTACCTGCCAAGCAAGCATAAAATTCTATGATGTTTAGGGCTGTCAAAATTCCACACGACCCGTTAACACGACACGAACCCACACGATATTAATGGGTTCGGGTGAGCTCTTAATGGGTTCGGGTCGTTAACGGGTCAAACCCGTTGACACGTTAAGTTAACGGGTCGGGTACAAATTAAGCCAGTAACCCGTTAACAACCAGCTTAATCCGTTAAAATTTTTTAGTCCCTGACTGTAGCTAGAATTAATTTATATTCATAAAGAAGAAATTGAGATTTATTATTTTATAGTGGGATTTTAGGTGGGATCCACTCGAGATCCTCATAGTTTCGTGTGGCTTATATAATTTTCTCCTTATATATTTTTGTACGGATTTTTTTTTAATTTTCGAAATGACTTAATTACTTAACAGGTTAACGAGTTGGGTCGGGTTACCCGTTAAATTAACGGGTCATGTTCGGGTTGGATTTTTTGACCCGTTAAGTTAACGGGTCGTGTACGGGTTGAGGTGATTTTAACACGAAGTCGTTAACCTGTAACCCGAATTCGTTAACACGACATGATTGACAGCCCTAATGCTGTTTAATGCAATCCAACCAGAACAGAACCTTTCTTCTCTATATCATTTCCCAGCCCAATGTAGCAACCATCTCCTTCATCTGGACCTTTAATCTTCATTGACAAGCCATATACACTTCATGTTTATATTTAGAGAGAGAGACTCAAAGAATCAAACAACCTCCCATCAGCTCAATATCATCATGAAATGAGCAACCATTAACAACCCAGAAGAGAAATGAGGAACGATGCTTGCGTTACTCCTAAATTAGACTCCTCTCAAAGTAAAAAATAAAATAAAATGAAGGAACTATATTCGTACAGCCCCAATTATGGAAAATCATTTCGTGCAACAGACATCTAATGAGAATTTTCCCATAAAATCCTCAATCCATTTCCTTAATCCTCACTTTTTCGCAGAGAATGGGCTACAAAAACGTGAAAACATTTCCAACGTAAAAGAAAGGCTCATCGCTGGGCCTCATAATATTCCCCAAAAGAAGTTGTCGACTCGTCGCTCGCGTTTTCCCATCTTTCGTTTCAGCGAAGATCTTCCAAGGTAATTCACTTCCCTTTTATCTTTTCTATCGGAACCGTTTGGAGTTTCTCTTTCCAAGCAAGATTTCAGCTCTAATCTCTGACGTTCAGAGAAACTAGGGTTTCAAACAGGAGCGTCACGATATTACTGAAGCTATGATTTCGATTGGGGATGCGTGCGAGTCTGGGGCTCATTAAATGTTACAAGATCTTGGTTTTAAGCTATCAGCTCCGAGTCTCTGATGGAAGTTTGTTGTTTTCATGTCCATCTATTCCTTATAATAAATTTGAAACAGTAGACACATTTTCGACAAAAAAAAAAAAAAAATGACCCCATTCAAGATGTAAATGCTGGAAAAGATCCCGCTTTCTTGGGTCCTACCAATCCTCACTGTTTCCTGTAATTGGCACTCACCCACATGGACAGGGACACCTATCCCACTACTATGACTCACTGTTGGATTTAAGCACCCTTTTCAACACTTTTATTTTCTGCTAATTTTTAGGCTTTTAAACTCTGAACCAATAAAGCTTAATTGTGTGGCATGGTTTATTGATACACGTACAGTTCCATCCCTTTGATTAGCTAGCAATTTAGCGCTTGTGGAATGTGGGCCTCACATAGTGTCAACCATGAAAGTGTCACTTGTACATGTATGCAGTTTGGTTCTCGGGGAGCACCTATGCTCACTGCTCTGTGGGGGCTCATGTGGGGGGTTGTTACATGGACGTTCCAAGTCCCACGTATCTAGATCAACCATTAAGTTTTAACACGGTCGCACACGTTAATAAACCTTTTATTTATCTTATAACATAAGTAGAGAGCAGGACCATCCTTTCTCTGTAGTGGCGAAAAACCGGTAAACATCATGCACCTTCCCCCAACCAGACCTCTTCCTTCTCTGTCCGCTAATATTTACTGTCATCACCAGCCAAGTAAGTACCTCATTAGCTGACCTATGTTGGGCTATGATACCTGGATACTTTAAAATGGGAAACATATTATGTCATATTGTATCAGATTACTTCATTTTCTGTGTCAAACGCTTGTTCCTGCTGTATCCATGGCATGTCATTGTTATATATATCCATGCTGTATCCTGGGCATTATAGGTTTGAGAAACACTTCTATCTGCAATGCTCCCATGAATACCTTAACTAACAAACTGTCCCAGTTGCAGGCCAGACCTGATTGTGACATGTAGGAGTCCTTCCCACCTGCACAAGACCATCCAGTCCCTCATATACCGTCATTGTTATATCCACGCTGTATCCTGGTCATCATAGGTTTTGACAAACACTTCGATCTGCAATGCTCCCATGAATACCTTAAGTAACGAACTGTCCCAGTTGCAGGCCAGACCTGCTTGTGACCTGTAGGAGTGCTTCCCTCCCACCTGCACAAGACCATCCAGTCCCTCAGATACCATCATGTCTTCAACTCTCTGCAGTCAGCCCTTCAGTATTTGGCTCTTTTTTTCTGTGTTGCTATATTTAATTGGCAACCGTCACATTCTATCGATAGCAATGTCTTTAAATTTGTGTGTTTTTAGGGTTTCCCTCATCAACCATGAGGCCCCATCAAGTATGGGCTTCTTGGTAGAGTGGAAATATGATCCAGACTCCAGACCATTGATCTGACGACGCAATAGTTGATTGGGGTGTCCTTGAATATAATGAAGCAGTGTTATGATCTTTTACTGACGTTTTGCACGGTATATCCAAATCTTGCGGTTACAACTTACACGAGGTCTACATTTTGGTGATCCAGACCAACCATCATGAAGGGTAGATTTGTTGGAAATTTATACTAAAAGCATATTTTTATGTATTTGTCTTTAACCGGTTTATTTATTAGTATATTTTGTTGTGTCATCTTTATGAGAATTTTTATGGGCAAATGGTTGCATTGTTTAGCATTATGCATGTGTGTCTTTTATTCTATAAAGTAGACAAGTTGGTGTGTAGAGTTCAACGTATACACGGAAGACTTGTTTGTTGGTTCTTATAAAATATAAGTTGTTGTTCACAATCTAGATGGATTTGGACACGCCATCGGTACGATTGTAGCATGATGTTTCAGCAGGCTTGTCTTCACTGCGGGAAACGGAACAATTTCAACTCATTATGCTAGTACGCTTTGTGTGTATTGAACATGACCGCTTTTGGGTTTATTGTCTTTATACTGCCTATATAAAACGATTAACACCCAAATGGTTATTATGAGTGTTTGTATTCTTAATCCTGACATAAATAATAGACACATACATTTAGTGTTTCGCATTTTGATTTACAAAGGAGTGAGATCTTTTATGGGTCAATAATCTCAGTAAATTGGATGACTACACTACGTGTATTGACGGAATCCACGTCCCGAAATAGGGATTGATGATATCCCCTTGATGAAGCTTTTAAGTTTTGATACCTACAGGTGGACTTTGTGTCCGACATATCAAATATGTTGAGTGTAAGGTCTCAAGAAATTAAAAAGATATCGATTAAATGTAGATGTCAGTAATTATTTAATCAATGGATATCTGAAATCTTAACGTGGAGAGATTAATAAGCATTTAATAACAAGAAGCTCGAAATATTATTGAGAATAAAGGACAGGAGTGCAATTATAATTCTCTAGTGGACTGAATTGTAATTTATGGAACTAGGATTCTCATTTGGGTCGAATTAGGGTCTCCTGTTTCCATAATAAGCCTATTCCTTATTTCCTTCTTAGGGTCCCTATTGTAGCCTATAAATATGCGCTATTGCTCTCTAGGTTAAAACACACAAGAGAAATCTCGTTTTTGAGAGCAAAGAGAATTCGTAGAAGAGACCCACACCCTGGTGCGGATTCAAGCATGGAGGAATACAGTAGAAGATCTTGAGATTCTCGAGTTGCTGTAATACCGAGGTCAAATCAGAGAGATCTCGCAGGTATGATCTTTAATCATCATCGTCTAAAGTAATTTCCGCATTGATCTGTGCGCAATATATAGGGTTCCTAGCGGCTGGCTTCCAACAAGATTATCATCGTTGTCATCAACATCTTATCTCAACAATGGACAGATAACCCTCAAAACAATGTAACTTAGAAGATCTTAGCAATCCAACACCTGACTTTTGGTCGAATGGCACCATTGCTGTCTCCATTTGATGACCGCCTACTTAATGGAAGAGTTAAAATATTCTTAGTTTAGTGAGATGTTTCAGTTGCGACACATCTGTCATGTGGCTCACTAGATTAGTGGATGTCAATCAATAGTCTAGGTCACTAAACCATAGGCCTCTCACATGGAGACTCTAGGATGTCATGTAAAACCTCACTTCAAGGATCATTATTCACTTTTGAGAATGCATGTGCATCTTTGTGGAAGAAGTTATTGTGAGATGATGCTGTATGGTTCTCTAGGTTTAATTTGCCTTTATTGTCTTGTCAATGCAGGATGACAAAGCCACCCTTTGTGCCCAGGGAGGCTTCTGGAGAAGCAACGATATTTCCAGAACATTCATAAACACACATACTTGAAAGGCCCTTATGATAAGATCACCTCAGTTGCCATCACCTTTGCGTTGGCAGCTACCACGGGGTTTATGATTGTAAGTTATTGTTTGTGTATCCATCTTCCTGAAGAAGCACATGGTTCTGAATCTGATGTTTCTGGATTTGTAGTGTCCTGATGCCTCCTGCTAACAGTCTCAAATAGATCCCTGTTTCTCTGTTTTCGTTACTGAAATGTTAGTAATGAAATCACCTGGAAGAAGCTGTTTATCCAATTCTTTGGTTTACTTCCAGGCCATGAATCCTTTTTTATCTCGTGAATTTTATTCTTCACATCTATTTTTAGGCCCGTGATAATCTAATGGAGAGGTTTGTATTGTGATATGGGAGAGACTGAATGGACTCTCATCCCTGGTTGGCCCAATTGTTTAAGTTGTCTAGATCATCAAACTCGCTGGCAGGTGCCACTTGCACATTGCGTCATGGCGCACTAGCTGCTTCAGGACCCGTTAGTTCTTTCACGTGAATTACAATCTTTCCTTTCATGTGCCGTTCATGAAGCTGTTTGTTTATGCAGGCACGTGGGATCTACAATATGTCTCATGGGATTGGAAAGAAGGAATAAGGGCGGTTTCTCCTTTAGTGAATAACTGTGAGATTGTGAGTACAACTTGAAGTTGTTGGGTGTTTGAATGCAGATTAAGATTTTTCATGAAACTTCTATTTTTCCTTTGATTCTAATAATGGTAGTCTCATCATAAATTCTGATCCAGTTGCACGCAACTGTAATTTTATTTTCTCTTCTAAAGATTACTTTGTTGATGCAGTGCATTAATCAAGGGTGATTTATTTTTAAACTTGTTTTTTAAATGAGGGTGATTTAGGTGAGAGGCCCTTCAAGTTATTTTTATTTACTTTTTATTTATTTCTTTGCTTGGGATGCCTTGACATGCCAAGGGTGCATGTTGTGTTTTTCTAAAATGAATAAGTTTTCTCTAGTTTGGTTCACCCACTTGTAAAGTCAAGTGGAGTGAAGTCAAGTAACACATCACATCAAAATCACTTTTTATCAAAACTCCCTCCAATTTTTTCAACAAAAAGTCAAAAAATAACCACATTTATTAACTAAAAGATAAAAAAATTTCACTTCCCATACCAAAAGTCAACAATATTCCATCCCAAATAACTAAAAATAAAATACCATCATATCCCACTATATTTTTTATTCATACTTTTTATTTCACTTAACTCCACTTGATTTTCAAAGTAAAATACTAAACTGGTTTTAGGATCAAAGAGCTGAAGGGTAACCAGAAGGATCCTGCAATTGCATAGTGCTCCAAGTCCTTGGAATCATTTTCACGGGGAGAACGGAGAGTCATTTTCCAATGAAAATTTTTGTTCACTTGCATGCTTTAAGTGTGTCTAATCATGGATAGTTTATTTCACCCAACCATGGCTCAAGTTTTTTTTCCATTTTTTTTTGGTAGGAAACCATGGCTCTCCTATGAAATCATTATTGTTTAATTTTTCGGGGGACACCAAATGTGGCTATATAATATTGTGTTTTAGTAACAAAAGTTCAAAATGCTGTAGAAAGTTGAGATCTAATATCAGAAGTTAAAGTTAAGAATAAGCCATTTCTTCTATTCTTTCAAAGTATATGATGTAGTATGTGTGTTGAGCACACTGGGCCAGACTGAGTTTGGTGAGGCACAACAATGGAATAAATGAACTCTCCTTGCACGACCCATCTGTCTCAGCTGAGTTTCAAGCCGCTTGTTGATCAAATAGTCCGCACTTCAATCTGTAGACCCAATTGATATGGGTGCCAACAAGGCTTGGCCGGTTCATATTCTGGCCTGTAGGGGGTTCATATTCTGGCCTTTAGGGGTCCCACGGCTCTGAAAGTCACGCCTAGATGGTTTGTTTTATGGCCTGTCTTGTTCTGGCCTAGGATTTGAGATTGCCTCACCAGATCATTAATAGAGTGGCATAAGGTATGGGTTTGCTCCTCACGTCTTGTGTTCTAAATCGCCGTAGATTTGCATTTGTGTGGGTTTAGGATGCACCTACGGGATTAGTCTTGATGGGATGCCCACGTCATAAAGAAAAAGAGAGAAAGAAAAAGAAGGAACAACTTTAGCCATAACTTTAAGAAGATGCTATTTGATTTTTATTTTTTGGAATATCGCCTTTATTCTTCATTATTAACCACCATGTGTATTCAATTCTAATGTATTATAATGCATATATACAGCCGGTCTTAGTCCATGTTTGACACCTCTATTTTCAGTCTCTACTTGTCTAAATGTCTAAAACGGACAGAGGTTATGAAAATAAAAGCGTTTGACACAACATTCTGGCCTCTTTTCGTTTTAGACATTTTAAAAGGTAAATCTTCTAAAATTCAAATATTCAAAAATTAGGTAGACATTTTTTTTGTATGGCTTTTTTTTTATAGTTCTATTTTATTTTGAATCTGTAGGGAAAAAAAAAAAAATAGAGATACCATGACCTTAAGGCCAACTAACTTGCTTTTATATAAATTTTTTCGGACTGTCATGGAGACTCGAGACTGTTCAACAGTACAAGTCATTGTAATTTGGAATCGCTGATTGGGTTAGTCTGACTACTCGACTCCTCTGGCCGTTTTCTTATTCAAACCCTAATTATTTTTTTTTTTACCACTGACACGTTCAAGATTTTATTTATTTTTTGATGTACGGACGGACCCTACAGGCCACAATTGTGTCCCTGCTGCAATAAAAGGGGAAGTGTACGTTCGAGAATATTTTGTGAAGCACAATTGTGGTTCCCTGTACGGTGAGTGACGGTAGCAGCCGGACGATCGTATCCTTTTGTGGTGTATCGACTGATATTTTGTGGTCACTTGTGGATTTTGAAGCCTTCCCTGTTTTATGAATTATATGGGGGCAGGGACGTCGCTGTTAGAGGAGAAAATAGAAACGGGGGAGCAGAGGACCGTGTGCTGTTCAAATTTATTTTGTTGGCAATTTTCTTCACTTGCATTCTGTTTGCGTGGGGATGTTTTGGAAATTGTAAATGCTTCTTTTTTTTTTGGTAAATAAGTAAATGTTTTTAGTTTGATATTTGGTGTAGTAATTTCTCATGGAAAAGCTTCTACAAACCTCGTTACAAAGTTTTTAGTTTGATATGTTAAGTGTCTGTATGGGATTGGCATCGTTATGGAAATATTTCATTTTGAGAATTAATTAAGAAAAATTTATTTGGTCGGCATTTTTATTTTCTTTTTGCACATTTATAAAAGAGAATTTTATGGAAAAAGTCCCGAAACTTGGCCATTCATCGCGAAGAGTCTCCGAATATTGCGTAGCATAAATGGAGTCTGTTGGGACCTATCTCGGATTTTTTTTTTTTTAATGCTGAGGGGAGCGACGCTAGCGTTGCTCGTGTATGATAGGAGCAACGTTAGCGTCACTTTATGCGGTTTTCACAAAACACTCTTCTTTCTCTTATGTTTTTTTCCTCTTCTCCCACTTATTTTTCTATCTCCACCACTCCATTTTCTCCCAATCATCTTAGGAAAACGACATCACAGGCTTTATAAAAAGATTATTATTAATCGACATACTATTTTTTTTTTCTTTTTTCATTTTCTCAAGATTTATTTTGAAAAGTGAAAGAGACTGGGAAAGATAAATATGAAAGACATATTATGGAAGAATGGTTCCAATAACAATCTTATACTGATACATTATCATGTAGAGCTTACCATCAACCCATCCATGAGAAAACGAGAGAGAAAGGCTCGCTGCTTGACGGGGTAAATCTGTATTTGTGGGTTTGGATGTAACTTTTTCGCCCTTATGAACAATGAAAACTTGTATTCGCAGTTTTTCTACCCTTATGATGAACAGGGGAAAACTTGAAGTATTTGTAGCTTCTCCACCAATGTAACGCGGAAAAACTTATATTCACAACTTTTTTTCCATTGATATGAACGGCGAAAAACTTGTATTCGCATCTTTTCCATCAATATGAATGGCGAAAAACTTGCATTCGTAGGCCAATACGTGAGGATCGACGCCATCGTCTCTCTAAATTTTTGTAGGCGATGCTATCGTCGCTTATAAAAAAAAATGACGAAAAGATTGCATTTGTGCCGCACAATCTTCGAGGATCCTATACGAAAAATGGCCAAATTTTAAAAACTTCACGTAAAATCCTCTTTATAAAACCTCTCCCTCTCTATCTCTCTCAATTTTTTCTTACAAAAAGCTTCATTAATTTTCAGAATGATGCCTAATGGCCCCTAATGTGCATGTATTTCCCTCAATGTTCTCATCCCAAGGAGCTTCCACGTGAGGCTCTCATCATACCCTCCATGCATATGTTAAATGATTGATTAATAACATAATTGTGCCATTTGAACATTGGCCTATGCCTAAATGATCCTATTATTTATATAATATATATTATCTTTATAAAAAAAAGAAATCAGCCCACTTACGTGATTAAGAAAGGAGTCCACTGGTCCGGTGGTGTATAATAGGTTAGCTGCTATGTCTAAAAATGAGCTGTGCGTTTGAATATGATATAAAAAAATGGACATTCGGTGACGGGTCCCTGAACATTTCACTTTGAGGCCTTAAGTCCATAAAAAAAGTCATACAGCCAAAGGTACTTCTCACACTTTTGGATACCTGAAAAGACCAATTTACCCTTTGTTTAATAAACCAAAACCGTCCAGCCCGTCTCGTTTCACGATAACTCATGAGTTCTCAAATGCTCTCAGTGCGCGCATGACTTTATGCTCCGACATGTTTCATCTTGATATGCGACACGTGTAAAGTTTGAGGACACATGTTTCATTTTGTATTATTCCATGTATACAAGGTGCACTCACACCAACTATGAGGCCTTTGATACTCATTGTAAATAACTTGCAACACTAATCACACTAAACAATCTCCTGGTCATCGATTTCTGGTCGCAGAAACCAGAATAAATCGGTCCTATTCTGTGTTGCAGACCGGAACAGAACAGGACGAAGAAGAAGGAGGAGGATGGGTTTGGTGAGGGTTGATTCTGACCTGACCAGCTACGGAAGCCTAGCCCATAGCCCACCTGGTTTTTCCGTTACCACCCATCTCTCTCTGCAACTTCTCCTTTGTCTTCCTTTTTTTATTTTTCTTCTTCTGGTTTTGTGGGGTTGATGAAAACTGGGGTTTTTGAAAATTAATTTATCTTCTTCTTCATTGGTTTTTTTTAATTTATGGTGGTAATGGAGGTTGGATTCATTGGGGTTTTGATTTGCAGCCGCTCCTGCCACTGTTTGTCACCGTTCATTGCCGAACGTTAACTGTTCCCATCGTCGGAGGTTGATTTTTACAAATTTATCTGAGTCTTTGATAAAATAATCTGCGTTTTTGGCAAATATATTTGGGTTTCTAACAAATTTATCTGAGTTTTTGTGAAATTTATCTGAATTTTCGTCAAATTTATCTGAGTTTTTGTGAAATTTATCTGAATTTTCGTTAAATTTATCTGAGTTCTAGACAAATTTATCTGAATTTTCGTCTAATTTATCTGAATTTTTGTGAAATTTATCTGAGTTTTCGAAAAAATTATCTGAATTCTGGCCAAATCTATCTGAGTTTTTGGGGACCAACCCCATGGTCATTTGCAGCAGAAACCTCAGTTGCTGAAGCGGATGACATCTTGTCAGAGACTCTATGGAATAAACCTCCAAAAAGCCTATGTAATCCTGTTCTTGTAGCCAAGACATTAAACTCCAAGCAAACGGAGAGTGACTCTTCTCAGAGGAATTTTCACAAACATGTAATAGGCAAGCCTTGCAGAAACTGAGAATCCGGATCCGTGTGCATCATCTTTTGTCAATCATTATAGCCATAGGAAGGGTGTCGTTCTTGGTAAAACACATAATTCAACATGTCTCTATAATTCATACATATTCCTCCTGTTATAGAATGATGTGTAAAATAATTTCTCGGACCTATTATCCAATGGCAATAATCTCTACATTTGCTGTTTGGAACTATGGAGCACTTAACCCAAGACCTTGTTTACCAAAAAATAAAAATAAAAAGCATACCTAAATTGTTGATCACAAAGCATTCAATCACCGTTTGGTCATCTCATCTCATCTCCTTCTTTATTATGCCCAGGTAAGACATAACCCATCAAGACCTGAGATTGAGAGAGAGAGAGAGAGAGAGAGCAGACTCTTCTTCCTTTTTTTTATTTTCTAGGGAACGATAGAGAAAGAGGGTGGGAGAAGGAGAATGAGAAGCAACCGGTATCAAGAAATCACAGATCTATCCAAGTGAGATGGAGACGATTAGTTGAACGAGACCAAGAGATGCTTGGCTGGACTGGTGACTGGTCCCCTCTCTCGTTACTCTTCTACTCTATGCCTTGCGTTCGACGGCAAACAGTTACCGGGGCATTTTTGTCTTAAAAAATGATAACATGTGGGCTCAGGGGCCTAAGGCTATAAAAAGTCTAGCTAAGTGGATCATAAGCCTTAAAAAGTTTTTCCTCGGACTGGAGGCTGGAAACATTCAACTCTAAAGACCTTTTGCTAATTTTGCCTAATAAAAAGGGATATTGCCCACTGTCTTTAGACTTGAGAGTCACTCCTATTGAGTACAAGAGTTTTAAGTATTTTTATCTTAGAGATATCGTATGTCGTGTTTTGCGATGTCCTAACCCTTGAGAGGTCAAAAGTTGAAATATCTTCCTTAATAAAGGATTTGAAATATCACACTATTATCGTATTGTAAGAATAGCTCATCAGAAGTTAATAAACTTCAATTGTCGTGGGCAAATATCTATCCCGAAAAAAAGTGAAGTTTGAGTTATCTGGTCAAAATGTTAATGTTGGTGACGTACGTCTAATTGATTGGGATTCTCGTGTGGTCCCCATTTCAACAAGGCGAGAATGGTGTGGCTGCTTTTCATGAAAAGAAGGCCCCACTTCTGGAACACGTGTCCTGTGCAACATATGTCGTTTTCCGTGAAGGTAAGTAGGGTTGCTGTTGCCTGTTGGGCGATGTTGCGACTTGGAAGTTCCTCTGACTGAGTCTGACGTCAATGGAAATGGAAATAACATCCAATAACATTTGATTTCTATAACGTCTTTATCACTGCTGTATAATGTATATAGGAGGATTTAGCTCATGATATGTGGAAACGACTGAAATTAAACTCATGTAGATCCAACATAATTGGAGCAAGCTTTGATGATAATTTTAAACTGATTAGAGTCAATTATATTATCATCACAACTAAACTTTTTTTCTCTTTTGCTAAATACTTAGTCCCTCACCTACGTAACTTGGAATTGATCCGTGGTTTTGCATGTTCATGGGGGGAGAGGCCCATCTCCTCTTGAGTTATCATTACAACTCAACTAAGTGATGGCCTTTGCCTTTCATCCTTAACCAACCTATTAAGTTTGAACTTATTCAACTTATTTTTAGTACTTTCGAATCATCTTGGGGTCCTTTATTCTCTTATTTAAATTATTTATACGGTATATTTACCTTTTTGTGTTAAAGTTGATTTATTTTAGTAATATTTTTTCAATAATATGTCAGTGAGAGAGTAAAATTTATAAAATATCCTGATTGTGTGGGATATTTTCGAGCTATCGAGATTATCCTAGTTTCAATAAGAGTATTGGCTAGGCATGTCTTGGTTTCGGTCTTATGCATCTCAGCAATAGTGTCAAAGTGCATCTGGACAGTAGTGCCAAAGTGCATCTCGGCAATAGTGTCAGAATGCTTCCATATTAAGGTCATGCCTGACCTCGGTACCATCTTCAGTTCGGTTGGCTGAGACGAGCACTGACAATTATTTTTAGTTGCTTATGCTTACACACATGCATACGCACGTACACACGCCCACAATCCTGTTTTTCTCTCATTCCCTTTATTGAGTTGTTGAACTAATTTAGGCATCGGAGTGCCTTCGGCTGACTGCAGTCAGGGTCTCCCTCCTTCTTCATCCTTTGTTTAGTTGTGGAACTAACTCAGGCATCGGAGTGTGGCTGACTGCAGTTAGGGTCTCTGATCTTTATTTCTCCTTCCTTTTCAGATTTCAAGCATTTGATATTCCTCAAGAAACTTTATAAAGATCCTAATCAATCCTTTTTAAGCCTGTATTAATTTAGACACTTAGACCGACCAAATTCTCTCCAACGATATTACCCTTCCTCTGAAATCAGATTGATGGATTCAACAAAAACAATAGTTGTCAATTGTCATGTAACTTTATATAAATATAAATAGAGAAACGTGGAAGGCCCCTCGTGGACCGTTTTCTATCCCTGACTGTATAGTGCGGGCCCAAAAAAGGAAAAAAAAAACTGATATAGCATATTTCGCTGCAATGACATCAAATGAAAGTGACCGACCCGTGAATAAACAGGTTTTATACCAACAGTTGTATTTGGGACTGGGTCCCATCATTGATCAGCCAGGCCACTCTCACCATTTTAGTTAATGAACTTAGATATCAATGGTTGACACGTTATTATTGTGCTGGTCCATCACAAATTACAAGCGGTTGGCCCAGTGGTTAGGACTATAGGTTCCTCCCTCTTTCAGAGGTAGGTTCCGCTTCTTTCTTTTTTGAGAATCAAATGTTGAGTCCACTTATGTTATCACCTGGGCCCATAGAATTTGTACCAAGCTTTTATTTAGATCCTAAGAGATTAATTAAGTCCAAATGATTGAGAACCTCCATTATTAAAAAAAAAAAAAAAAAAAAAACAACCTGTATGATACATTAAAGTGGGGCGGCTACTATCGATAGCAGGTCCATCCGAAATCCCTCGCCATTACAGTTTTTAGTTCAATAGGACTTCTGTTAAAGTAAAACTCGAAGATATCATCATCCATAGTGGGCCACATTCATAAAGCTGTTTCAGGCTGCAGCATAGAGCCACAGGTTATAGATGATGATCCACTGTATATTGGTGCTCCCGCGATGTACGTGGAACAACGAGCGGCCATAGGCTATTTTCAGGAAATTTTATTTAAAAAAGGAGTGTGAGCGAGTGTAGACGATCCTCATCCACCACATGGACAGTCTGTCACGGCCATTGCTGCGAGCTACACAACAAAACTAGGTCCTCTCTACATCTCTCTCTATCTTTCTCATTTCGATTCCTCTCCACTTCTCAGTTGCAGGCTTTCATGGCTTCCTACATAGAATCCGGTTGGCTGGTACTTTCTTTCTCTAGCTGTCATTTTCAACTAATCTCGTTTCTCTTGTTTTGCTTACCGTCCTTGTTCCTTTTTATTGTGACTTTTGCTAGCCTGACCTAGTTTGTGATTTTCTTTGCAATCGCTTTGATGTCGCAGGATCTGTAGGATTTTGCATTATGGAATCGAAACTTTTTTTTTTTTTTTTTTTGTTCTGTTTCGTTTCGATTTTGATCGATTATCTTTCTCTCAGTTGATTCGTGTCTGTCGGATTCGATTTGGATCTTCTTTTTCTAAAGGATTGGAAGATCTTCTGTGAGGTTTATCCTGTAGTTTTTTTCTAAAGGAGTTTAGAATTTGATTTTAGTCGTTGATTGCGACTTCTGAATCTTTGTTGTTGCTTTTTACAATGTGTGAAGATCTAGATTTATGTAGATGACGCTGAGGTTGCTGTTTTGTTAGTAATATATGTTTTGTTTTTCTTCTGCTAAGTGATTTTGATTTGAGTTATAGATCAGGAGATTATTGTTTTGCTTTGGAATGTGTGATGTTTTATTGATTTAAATATTAGGTAATGAATCAAAGATTCTCTCTTTGGTGGAAGGGTAGTTTTAGCATTAGCAGGGGATTTTTACTTTGATGAGATTGGTAGTCTTGATTTATTAGATGAATAACCCTTGGGGGAGTGGGAAGTGATTTAATGTCTTGCCTATCCGCTAAAGATAGTAGATAATTATGATGCAGGAAGCAAGGTCTTCCAAATTGCATAATCTGAATTCTAAATAGGGGATACTGTGATGCAGCAGGTTCTTCCATATTTTATGTCCAACACATCTGACAGTATGGAAGAAGATAACAATCAGTGAATCAAGTTTCATACATTTAAAAAAAAAAAAATAATTGCATTCTTTTAGAGTGAGATAGTTCTTTGTTTTTAACTCTTTTTTTTTTTTTTTTTAATTATTGAGAAGTATACTTGTCAATCAAATGGAGTTAAAATTGTATGTTTAGGGAAGAGCTCTGTGAGGAGTGACTTTTGAAGCCCCTTTTGTATCAAATACAGTAAAAATAGAAAACATTGATATTTGCATTAATTTGTCCTTTGACTGTTTCCGATTAGAGTTAACAAATTATTTGTTTATACAATTCTCTGAATGGTTTTTTTCGTTTTCTTTTTTCTTTGATGCAGTATCTGATCACTCATTTCAGTGATTTTCAACTGGCTTCCCTGGGAAGTTTCTTTCTTCATGAAGGTGTCTTTTTCCTGTCAGGGCTACCATTTATATTTTTTGAAAGGACAGGAATCCTAAGCAAGTACAAGATTCAGGTTACACTTTTGATCGCCTGTAAATTTAGGAATTCTACACAATTCTCTTTCACCAACATATGTACAATTGTGCATCTTTTGAATGATGATTGTATGATTATAAATATACAATTTTGATGATTATAGATATAATGAACAAGCTAATGTTCATAAATGTATGGTGTGCTTTTCATTGTGAGTCTCACTTGGATGCATAACGATGGTTGGTCAGATGGAACCATTTTAACTGTGCAGTGTTTTCATTTACTTTAATCACATGGCTTGAATGATTTGATTGGTGGTGGTTACTCAAGGGAATCGTTTATATGTGTGTGCGTGGGTGCGGGTGGGGGATTCCAGAAACCTGTGCTCTCTTATCACCACCCAAAGCAAAGGGGGATCTTATATAAAGTAGTGCCCTTATATGCTTCTTGTTCCATTGGACTCTTGGAGTTCTCAGATTACTGTACTTGCCATGATTTTGAGTCCCCTGGGAGAGTATGTGTGAGCATGAGATAACACCTTGTTGGATTAGAAAATATTAAGGGTATCAAGCAGTTGGCTAGATAAGCTAAGAAAAGCGTCTGGTTCAATAACGACTCTGATCCAACCTCTCTTCAAAGTGTTTGTCTTTTTGCATGGGCCACATAGTTATGGTTTTGGATCTATCTCTTGATACCATTGGACCTTTCATTGTTGGTTCTAGGGATGCCAATGGATGGATATCCGAAGGAAGTCACCTTAGTCCAAATTCAATAATTTTGGACTCATAGAGTCCACTGAACCCTCAAGGCCCGACTAGATCGTATCAGAAGTAAGGTAGAATTGCTAAATTGAATTGTGTGTTGAGTCACATCTTCATTCCTTTAAGTAGTTGATTTACAGAGAAGGAAGGGGAAAACTGAATGAAGGATATGTTCAATATGAGGATTTCATTCAATCGTATCTTAGACAGTTACTAAAGAAAGCAAGCCTCCTTTTGGGCCTGTGGATATTGTGCTTATGGGCTTGGGCCTGTGAATTTTTGTGGGTCACGGACCTGTGGATAATGGGCTAGAAGCCTTAGCTTAGGTTTGAAAGCAGGTTGATCTGGTTACAATCGAGACTTTTTCTTTTTTAGGTGTGTGTCATATAAATGGGCTCCTTTCTGCAGCATATAGTGGTTTTTCCAAGTGACCTTTCTGCATGTTCCTATTTACATCACCGCATTTTTTCTTGGTTATGTATAGTTCGGAGAGGGTATTCCATCATCTATCTGTGCCAGGCGATAAGCCTCCTACTTGGAGCTCCTCTTGTTATTTATACAAATTCTCGTTGGATGCCCCATCAATGCAGACTGAAAATGTTCTCGAATGTCCCTGTGGTTTGAGCAGCATCTCAGGGTAAAAACACAAGGTGCTCATTATACTCTGTACTGGGAGTGAATCATTAATTTCACATGCAAGGTTGGAGTTTGGTAATGGCTTTGAAGGTATAGCAAAAACCTTCTTTCTTTCCTCCATGCATTTACTGAACTCATTTCATCTGTCATAGAAGCACTGAGCAATTGCTCCCTGATCTCTAATTTGTTTTCTCAATACAACTTTTGAACTAGATTGAGGGGGAGGCAGTTGCTTCGGTTCTTCATGGCATTCTGTACGATATAACTGAGGAATTTAGTGCATTGATCATTCGTCCTAGGAGCCATAATCCTCTCAGAAGATTTTCATCTTCTCATCATACAAGGCTAATTTTCCGTCTTCTAGTTATTTATGAACTCTAGATGCTCCAAGTGCTATTCAAATGGCTTGATGATGACCAGTAATACAGCCTTTAGCAAAGTCGCATGTTCCTACAATATGGTCAATGGTCCCTTGAAACTTTTGAAGGCTCATGTTCTTCAGTCAGTGGGGCCTGACATTCCGCTTAAACCATAAAAGTTAAAAGTCTCACACCTACCTCCCCGGGTTTGCCCTGGCCCTGTATGCGCCTCACACTTAGCTAAGGTGGCACGCCTAATGTCATAACATTTGTAAGGGCAAAAATAGGCAGGTTTGTGGGAAGATTTACTTTTTAACATTTTATTTATTGCAATATATGTGTCTAATGAGGAGAGTGGATGCTTTTTTGTTTGGAGGTAATGTTGATCTTGTGGGAGCTCTATTTCAATCCCATTTCGGGGAATCTGCTATCTATCACTCCACTCTAGTTTGTTGTGGTTTTGTATATAAATTACTTGCTCATACTAGCAAGAAAACACATGCAATCTACAGCTTGCAAATAATAAGGTGAAGTAGAAAGTTTAAGAATTAAAAGCTTGAAAAGAAAAATACAATATTTAGGTTTTAAGGATTTGTAGAAGGTACGGAAATTTGTATTGGTAAAAGTAATATTTACTTGACAAATATAATAAGCAATGTGGAAAAATGTATAAAAGCGTTAAATAAGTGCAAAAACCACAACTAAATATAAAATTATACAGATTTGAAATTCAGCATCTATATTTTATGGAATTTTTCAACAAGAAACAGAGCTGTTAGTAAAAGGAAATTGATTATTTGAGATATTAATATTAAGAAATTCTATCATTGATGAGAAAGGAAAGGGAAAAATATTTAATAGATGATGTAATACTCAGTGAAGAGGTTAAAATAATATAAAAAGAAACAACCAAAACAAAAAATAAATAAATTAAGTTCATTTAAAAAAAGAAGATAAAGGAGGGTGAACAATTTTATTGATAGACAAAAAGTATTAATTGAGAAAATTAAATAAAACCATCTATATGGGTAATGTAAATGAAAATAATTGAAAGTACAAAAATAATTAGAAAGGAAAAATAAAAATAAAATAAGAAAATGATATTAAATGTCTAGAACTTGTTGATTTCTGAGATAAATAGAAGAAATGGGTAAAATAATTTGATGTTTTCATGAAAGTACCTCAACTTTATGATGCAGTGTAGACCTCATGACCACATGTGTAGGGCCCACTTAGATTTAGGATATTTTATTAACTAATTATATGTCATTAGTTTCTTATTTTATTTAAAGAATTCTATTTAGGATTAAATTTTCAATTTATTTAGTTTCCTAGTTTAATTAGGTTTCTTAGAGCTTAAGTTTTCTTTTACTATTTATATGGTATTGTACAAGATTATTTTTAGAGTTGATTAATGAAATTGGGTTTTCCCAGTGAGGTGTGTCCTCGTTTATTGTCTCTTCGGAGATTAATTGTGTCTTCGGACACGTGTTTCGGCACCCATTGTGCTTTTAGCACTCCCCACGCAAGCCCTAACCCTAGCGCCTGCATCAATAGGTATCAGAGCTGAACGATCTCCGATCGGTCGGCGTTGGTCACCCCTATCATTCATCCCCGTTCATTTACCCATCACAGAACCCACCTCCCCTCCCAGCCCCAACCCCCACAGCCGACCCACAACCCAGCCCTACTGTCGTCCCTGCAAAAATCCCTACACCCCAGATCCCCTTATCTCGAAACCCAAAATGCTCCCATAACCCCACCCGCTGCCCAACCCTTTCTTCAGAAACCCATTGACTTCGAGAAACCCATCCTTCAAAGAAAAAAAAAATCACCCAGAAATCCACCCTCCTCTTGCCACTTTCCTATTTCGCACAACCCCAACCTAACCCACTCGCTCCTTGGCCTTCCAATCCCAGCCCAGACGAAAGAAGAAGCAAAAAATAGGAGAGAGAGAGCACCAAACTGGAAAGCAGAAGAAGAAAAAGAAGACAAAGAAGAAAAAAAAGAGAACAGAGAACAGCGTACCTGGCACCATCGTCGCTGCTGCTCCTCTCCACCACCATCGTCAGCGCTTCCCGTCGAGGACGGGATCACCCATCTCTCCTCTCCGTTCCTCTCTGTCGACAAAGAGAAACAGAAAGGGTTTCGAAACCCTTCTCTCATTCTCTGAAAGCATGAAGCCTGCCTTAAAGTCTGATTGGACCTAAGTCAGGTTGGGCCTGAATTTCGGAACCGGTCCGACCCATCATAGTTGAAGATCCAGCCAACACAATATCAGGAGAGATTTTAAGGCCCATATTTGACTAAGATCTAATGGTTAAAACTTATTTTCACAATATCGGGCTCATCTCCCGTCAGATTTTAGATCCGTCTTCGCCTGCGTGATCGTAAATAGCAGATCTACAGATTAGGTTAGTTCGTAATGAAATCCCATATCAGTAAGTTCTACAATGCACTTCAAGGAGTTAGATATGCGTGTCAATATGGATTATGGTATGCTGTAAATAAAAATTATTTCCAGCAATTTCTTGATTTGAAACAAGAAGAATTGTCCGTTCTTGAATATTCTAACGAATTTTCAAGACTCCAAGATGCATGTAGAATGGAGGATGATGAAGAACATGATTTCATTAGTTTTGTAAGAGGCTTGAGACCGGACATAATGGAGAGAATGATTGGCTGCAAGACCATCCACGAGGCATTTTGGGAAGCAATTCGTGTGGAGCAGATACTTAAAAGGTCTTAGCTAGTGGAAGTTACGTTTCAAGAAGAAAAGTCACCACACATAACAGACTGTGTTGAGGAACTAGTGCCAGCGGATATGCGGACCGATCCGCCAGAGTTGGACACAAAAGATTCTATATCTAGAGTTGGCCTTGAAATTTCTCCTATGAGTACTAATAATTCCGAAGTACAAATACCAAGTGATGAAGCGCAAGTTATTGATATTCCCCACATTAATTCTCCTATTGCTTGTCTTTCGGGATCAACTATGTCAACTAGGAGATGACCAGCGGATAGTCAGAGATTATGATTTGATGGTGCATGTTCTACAAGTAAGGCACATCAACACATATTTCAGCCATCAAAAGCAATTATGCATGAAGCTGTGCCAAGAAGTTATAGATTGACCGACAAATCGGAAGTTCGTCAGATTGATCTTTGATCCAGATGGACATTTTCCGAACTCGAGGTCGAGTTCTTTTTCAAGTGGGGGAGAATGATGCAGCGTAGACCTCTTTGCCACATGTGTAGGGCCCACTTAGATTTAGGATATTTTATTAACTAATTATATGTCATTAGTTTCTGATTTTATTTAAAGAATTCTATTTAGGATTAGATTTTCAATTTATTTAGTTTCCTAGTTTAATTAGGTTTCTTAGAGCTTAAGTCTTCTTTTACTATTTATATGGTATTGTATAAGATTATTTTTAGAGTTAATTAATGAAATTGGGTTTTCCCAGTGAGGTGCGTTCTCGTTTATTGTCTTTTCGGAGATTGATTGTGTCTTCGGACACGTGCTTCAGCACCCATTGTGCTTTTAGTACTTCCCACGCAAGCCCTAACCCTAGCGCATGCATCACTTTAGCCTATATTATGATAGATTCCCTTTGATTTTCCTTTTCATGGTAGAGTGCTTCAGACTGCCACCTGACTTGTAGAAAGATAAATTGTCCTCCACTTACCGCCTTGTGGTATCATAAGACATTGAACGTATAAAACCACCCAATTCTTCCTTGGCAAATTTTGAATGTTGAAAAGAATGAAGAATGGGAAAGCGGTTGGGCCAGATGGTATCCCTATTGAGGTCTAGAGGTGCTTGGGGGAGGATGGCATTAGTTGGTTGACAGCTTTTTAATGTAGTGCTAAAGAGCAAGAAGATGCCTAATGCATGGAGGAAAAATATTCTTATACCCATATACAAGAACAAAGGAGATATTCAGAACTGTGCGAACTACCGCGGGATTAAATTGATGTGCCATACGATGAAATTATGGGAGAGAGTTATTGAAAGAAGACTAAGAAGAACAACAAACGTTTTAGAGAATCAATTTGGTTTCATGCCTGGGAGATCAACCATGGAGGCTATCTTTCTCCTGAGGTTAATGGAACAGTATAGAGAAGGTCAGAGAGATTTACATATGGTGTTCATTGACTTGGAGAAGGCCTATGACCGGGTTCCTAGGGAAATTCTTTGGAGAGTTTTGGAAAAGAAAAGAGTGTGTTCGCATATATTGAGGTAATAAAGGATATGTATGATAGAGTCGTGACATCTATAAGGACGATTGGCGGCGAAACTAAGGAGTTCCCTATCAAGATTGGTCTACACCAAGACTCAGCGCTAAGCCCTTACTTGTTTGCCCTAGTTATGGATGAGATTGCAAGACATATCCAGGATGAGGTGCCGCGGTGTATGCTATTTGCAGATGACATTGTTTTAGTGGATGAGACGAGAGAATGAGTGAATGCTAAACTAGAATTGTGGCGGAAAACATTAGAGACAAAGGGTTTAGGCTAAGTCGATGCAAAACGGAATATATGAAATGCAAGTTTAGTCAAAGTAGGACACCTGGTAACATAGAAGTAAGTTTGGGCACACAAAAGATTGTAGAGAAAGAAAACTTTAGGTACCTTGGATTATGGTGCAACATGATGGAGGGATTGATACTGATGTAAGTCACAGGATTCAGGCCGGGTGGACCAAATGGAGGAGTGCTTCGGGGGACTTTCTGGGGGTCTTGTGTGATCGGAAAGTCCCCCTCAAGGTTAAAGGAAAGTATTATAAGGTGGCGGTACGACCAGCGTTGTTATATGGATCAGAGTGTTGGGAAGTAAAGCATAATCATGTCAAGAAGATGGAAGTTGCGGAGATGAGAATGCTAAGATGGATGTGCGGGATCACAAGGAGAGATAGGATTAGGAATGAGGAGATTAGGGGCAAAGTAGGAATAGCACCGATTGGAGATAAAATGAGAGAAAATCGACTGAGATGGTTCGGCCATGTTAGAAGGCGTCCAATGGAGGCACTTGTTAAAAGGTGTGAAAGCATGGAGATTGCCAGGAGTAGGAGAGGGAGATGGAGACCCAAGAGAAGTTGGAAAGAAACTATTAAACATGACCTTGCCTACATGGATCTAACGGAGGACATGGCCCTAAACAAATTTGATTGGCGTCGTCAAATCCATATAGCTGACCCCACCTAGTGGGAAAAGGCTTGGTTTGGTTTGGTTTATTGCATTGTTCTAACCAAAAAGTCCAAAGCAATGCCCTATGGTGTTAGATTTTTTTTTTCTCGAATAGTCAGTGTTAGAAAATGTTATCAATGCCCTTGATCTTGAACCACCCAAATGCGCAACTTCTAGATAGTTAAGGCGGTTCGTTCATTATCTTGATATAGAATTAAAATATTGTCAAATGTTAAAGCTGACTTGAACCAAAATCATTATGGAACGTAAATATCCATTTATGCTACGCATCTCTCTTTTTTTTTTCACTCGATCACCTATTCTTATCCTAGCTAGCCTATCAATTCAAATAGATAGAAATCCTAATGCAACTAAACAAGCCTATCAAATTACAAAAAAAGTAACTCATTGCAATCAAAGTAAGAATAGACAAGTTGGAGCCGATAGAAAATAGCCCGTGCTGTTAAGGATGTGGTTGCTATGGAGGCACCCTTGGGCCCTCTGAATTGGGTCATGGTTCTGGTTTCCGACAATCTCAAAATGGCATAAAAACTGCTGTGCCCTCTTTGAGGGAGTGCTGTGTATTTATAATAATGTTTATTATGTACAATTACATGAGTACCCCTGTTAATGGGTTTAAAGAGAAGACATGTGCAATGGTATTTTGGAAACAACTAATCTACAATCAGTTATATAGAGGGACTCAGTCTTATAGAGTATTATGCTCTGCTGGTGTACCGGAATCAGTACTCTCTTCATAGTTTCATCGGGCCAAGACTTCTATTCTTGGCTTGCTTTGGATTGTCATGGGACTGGATTTAGGTATAAATCTCGATCCATGCTTGTTGGGCCTGAATCCATTTGGGCTTACATCACTCAGCCACTTGACATAACTGGTCGATTAGGTTCTCGATTTCCTGATTAGCCCACAGCCTTAATGTGATTGAATTGAAGAGCATATTCTCATAAAACTGCATGGAATTGTTCTTCCATTTCTTGAAATCAACCTCTTTCAGAAAAGCAAACAGAGTAAATATGTAATGTAATAGAAAATTCGTGTATCAAGAAGGGAATGAGATGCAATGTAGATTCCAACTTCCACACAAGTTTTCTGGACTTGCAAGATTGGGGTTGAAGCCCTTAGTGTTTTTTTTTTTTTTTCCTTTTTTGTTGTATAGGAAAAGAAAATTACAGTTCCCTCTCTTTTCTTCGTTGTGAATAGTCAAAGTTGTCATGAAAGGGGGGGCTTTTTTTTTTTTCTGCAACAACACTGAAATGAGCCACATCATCAATTATAGATAGACGTTGACGTGTATAATCAGTTATTAATCCTGCATTGAATAGAGAGATGGTAACAGTAACAATTGGAAATCATTGTTTAAAGAATGGACATTGTTATTAGCAAACTTAGGAAAGGTATAAAGGGAGTTTGAAAGTTGTTGGGGTGGTAAGTAACATATTACAGCTAAGAAGAGGGATAGGAGTTGCCTCCCATAATTTTTTCCACTTTTTTAGGAATGGTATTGGATTTGCATGCTATTTATCTTTTCACCATATATGGGGTTTTTACCAAAAAAAAAAAAAACCATATATGGGGTTGTTGTAGTTATTAATGAGCTAGACGAAAGATGAATTTAACAATTGTGTTGGAAACTTTTTTTTTCTGCTGTAATGTCTAATGATTGATTTATGTTTCTTTGCAGAGTAAAAATAATACCCCTGCTGCTCAGGAGAAATGTATTACCCGCCTATTGCTGTATCATCTTTGCGTGAACTTACCACTTATGATGGTTTCCTATCCCGCCTTTAGATTTATGGGCTTGAGTACTAGTCTCCCATTGCCGTCCTGGTATATTCAGGTTTCTCTAGTTAATAAAGCTACCAGTTTTCAATATTTTAAGAAAAAAAGTTAGGTTTTTTTCTTGTTTTTATATGTTCATTTATGAATTTGTGCTCTGTTTCTGCAAATTCATACTTAAGAAGGCTCTGTTTGTAGTGATAATGGAAAATTATGGTTGTACAGGAAAACTGTTTTAGCACAGATAATTTTCTACTTCATCCTGGAGGACTTCGTATTTTATTGGGGACACAGAATCTTGCATACAAAATGGTTGTACAAGCATGTCCACAGTGTACATCATGAGTAAGAAACATCCTTTTGCTTCAAGCAGAATTATATGAAGATATGTATTGTATAATTGGGCCCCGACCCCCGAGTTTGTACATGCAGGAATCTTGTTTTGGCAATCCAACTGGTTATCTTATGGGTCCCAATGGACTGATCTTCCCTGCAACCTGACTCAGACTGGACAATTCTAGCTTTTCAGTTGTGCCTCTTAACAGACAATTAAGATGGCCCACATTTTACTTAAGGCTAAATATCTGATGTCTGGAATTGTTCAGTCTCTGTTACTTTTTTGGAACATTGCTGTCCACAACAGCGCTCATCAGAACAACATTCTGGATTATTGAAGCATGGGCACCACATGTAAAAACCCGTGGCTTGAGGATACTACGTTTTTTCTTGAGTTAGAATTGAAACTTTTCATTTGCAGCCACTATAGTCTATAGTTGCAATTACATCAATCTACTGCTTCGGGTTTTGGGGCATCATGAAGGTTTAGTTTGTTTTATACAGGTATGCTACTCCATTTGGGCTGACCTCTGAATATGCTCACCCTGCTGAGATTTTGTTCCTGGGCTTTGCCACCATTGTTGGCCCTGCCATCACAGGGCCTCACCTGTTTACTCTCTGGTTATGGATGACATTAAGAGTCTTGGAGACAGTAGAGGCGCATTGTGGTTACCATTTCCCATGGAGTCTCTCAAATTTATTTCCCTTGTATGGAGGGTGAGTTATTTCTTTTCCTTCTGTGCAACTTCTTGTGGTGAGGGCGATTTCTCATGTGGAACCTTTTACTAATTGGTTTATCCATAACAACTCTAACAGTGCTGACTTTCATGACTATCATCACCGTTTGCTTTACACGAAGTCCGGCAACTATTCATCAACTTTCGTTTACATGGACTGGTAAGTTTCTGTTGACTAGATGGTAAATTTTATTTTGCAATCATGAGTGTACATAGGCCCTAAAACCTAGTTCTTTCTGGATCCTTGCTAGAATGTGTACTCACAAATGTGGCTATCTGTATGAAGTCTTAGGGCATGCATGATACTATTAGTACTTACGCATCCGTGATTGCTTTTGATGGTTAAATATTGTGCTACATTGACTGGATTATGATGATCATTTTATCTTTCTTTTTTTCATTGCTTGTCATATTTTCATATATCATGTTACATCCTGATCCAACTCTGTCAAAATAATGATATGCTCTGTGATTTGTTGAATAGAGCAACAGCTCCGTCCATGCACAATGTGTGCATGCCTGAGGTGGGCAGACGAACTGATCTTGGCTTACTTGTCCCAATGATTTGATGAACTGCTGTAAGATGTAGGCATGGAGTATGCACAGATTGGCTTGCAAAGTAGATGGTGCAAGAGATGCAAGGCTGACCTGGAAAACTTCCACTAGGGTTGAGTAGTATTATACTAACACCTACAGTTCAGACAAATGGAAAAATTCAGTAACAGTTCAGACAAATGGTTTGCTGTCTTGCCCTATGGAATGAGCACAAGCACTGAGTGATTGGTTTTTTAACGTGTTGTGGGGTCAAGGCATAACCTAAAGAGGGTCAAGCCTGGAGTCCTTACAATACTCCAGTAGTTGTATATTGTCAAAACTACTAAATAGTAACTACTAACTATGGTGTGTCATATAGATATGAAGAGTGGTGGAAGACTAAGATCATGTTTGAGTGAAGTAATGATGAAATAAAGGGTCTGTTGGGTACAATTGAAAGAGCGTTCTAAACTTGTTCCCATCTTGACAAAGTGTTAAGTGGAGTAATGATAACAACAGGGGCTCTGTTGGATTCAAGTGTAAGAGTGCCCTAGACTTATTTCAAACCTTGGGCCTAGCATGAAGTTTTTATACCTTTATGTTGACGATGAACAAGGTGGTACAGCTTTTTAATTTTCTGAAGGTAGAATCAAGCGATAGGGAACGGGATGGGCTCGGAACTAGCCTAGGGGTGACTTATTTCAGTTGCAACCCAAAAAATGTACCGACTGCTGACAGTAAGGAACTTGGATGGAGTTTAATGGGACACTTGGATGGACTTTAATGGGACTGCTGACAGTAAGGAACTTGGATGGAGTTTAATGGGACACTTGTGTGATGTGACACGAACACAACCCCATGGTTGTGAGAATGGGCACCTTTTCTACCATGCTACAGGCTCTTGTTGAGTCCAATTAGACAAAAGGTAGGGATGATCTAAGCGAACATTATTGGTGTCTACCTGTCATGCAGCGACTGTAAGAGCAACCTCAACCTTGAGTTTCCGGAAGTACATGCACTACTGACGAGTAGAGTTTGTCTTGTCTTAATGAACCATGGCTTGTGATGTTAAAATCAATTCCATACATTAAGGGATCATGTGGCCACATCATGATAGGGGCCCAACAAGATAAAGTGTTCAGAGATTGAAGATAAAAAGACTGAGCTTTAGCTCTTGCTTTGTGATCCATGTCCTTGTACTTTTATAAGTGTGTACTTGGCCAACCAAAGTGTTACACAATTCCAATTGGGTGATCTTCAAGAATCCTCATCCACGTTTTGCCTCCTTTTAATAATTACAATCACCAGTAATTGTTTCTGTGGCACAACTGGCTGTTTTGGAGAATCTCAATGATAACCTCTAACGAGTGGCTTCCTTATTATTAGGGCCTGTTCACTTACTAGAACTCCTGACATGAATTCAGACTGTCTGGGAATTCAGAATTCCTGTTAGGAATTCTGTGTTTCATTACCAGAATTCCCACAGAATTCCTGGGCATTTGAAATTCTAAGCATTTCAAATTCCAAAAAACCCAGCATTTGAAAAACCACTTTAACAAGTAGGATTTGGAAATCTCACTTGGCACATAAATTCCGGGAGGGACGACGGCATTCCGGGAGCTCAGGTAGCAATTCAGGCCATGAATGAAACAACGAATTTAGAATTTCAGAATTTGGTAGCATTTCAAATACCAGGATTTGAAATTCCCAGACAACCACCAGACATGAATTCTATTGAATTCTAGTAAAGAAACGGGCCCTTAGGGTTTATTTAGTAAATCATAAACTCATAATTACAAAGAGGTGCCTTTATTTATGCATGACTACAGGTCAGAATGGAATAAACCGATTACACAATAAAATACTTCCAAAGAGCATAGAACAAATACTTAAATCTTCAACGGTTCATGAAAAAAACATGGATGCACAAAAAGAAACACGTGCACGCACACAGAGGAATCTGATTACTGGGCCCCATATATACTGCAATCTGGTACTAAGAATGGTAGTTTTCCTGAGACTCATAACTGATATATCAAGTGTTCTCAATTATGTGGACAACGCTTTGGGGATCAATGCCATTTAATATCTGCGCTTGACATGGAACTGCAATACATCTTAAGAGCATTTCATACGAGGTCGGGCACCAAACCTGCTTATAAATTGCAGCCTGTCTGCATAGCCTTCCAATTTCTGTATCATGTTGTAACACTAAACATTGGATCCAAGTATTACGTATTTTTTTTAGTACATCTAGGTGATAAGGATCACTGTCATCCTTAGAGCTCCACAGCTACCTATGTTCTTGAATCCAGTTTCTCTCTGTGGTGTAACATATCATTGCAGAAGGAAAATTTAACAGTTTTGTTTTTCCAAGTGCCTTCTCTTAGTAAGGCGACTATGACTCACCTTTGAATGATTACACATAAAATATTTTAAAGTTAATATTTAAAAAATTAATGAATGATTTTCTTTGCTATCAATTCCTAAATGTGGAGTGCACGTGATCCCATTTTTTAGGAACCTAAGTCTTGAAATAATGGGCCACAGTACATCGACTTGGGATAGCCACACAGTGAGGTTAAATATCACAGCACTTTGTTTCTTTTCTTCCCCCCCTTTTCTTTTCTTTTTTCCTTAATAGGTCTTTCTTCTCAACATTGTATTTTGGCTGCCAATGAGGGTACAATCTTCTAACATGGGATATTTTTTAGGAATTCTTAATTCACCTTCAGTCTATAATATTCAATTGTACTGATCATTGAATTATAGACACAAAAGATGGTCTCTGGATCTGCTGGTCGCCTTTAGCTATTAAATTTGCCAGGCTCCCTTCCTATTTCAGGATGGTGGACCCATCTTTCTCAAATCCATACCATCAAATAATTTCCCACTGGATTTGGAATGTTAAGATGCCCACATCTTTCTTCAATCTGTGAGACACTGTCGAATCCATCATATGTGCAAGAAAGGTGCTTTACCTTACAAATAAATTGAAATTAATCATTTATTTTATGGATGATTTATCCTCCATAGGATTTAAGGATTGTTTTGATGAGATTTACGAAAGGTGAGCTCCACTATCGAAGGCGAGCAAACTTGTTGATCAGGTTGCCCCTAACCAGTTAACTCTATAAATTGCACAGGTCATGGGGCTTAGGGCTGGATGGCTTTTCTTCAAGTTGAATGGAGCCAATAAAATCAAATGAAACAAAATAACATGGGTTTCTTAGAAATTACTGAAATAATAATGGAAGCATATGCATGTACACTTTAAATATCCATCTGATATGCGGCACCGCATTATTTGATCTGCTGCACTCTGCGGCCAGAATCCGATGCTTGGAATAATATGTTGCTTCTGTTACTTTGAAATTGTTGTGAGAAACTGACATTTTAAAAGGTAAGAGAGAATGCTATGGAATATTGCATTTTCTCCCTCCATGGAATTTGGTTCACATCCCTCCAGCATGTTTTATGGAAACCGACATCTTCCCAACTGTCGTGATTCTGGTTTTGATCCTATTCCTATAGCTTTCATTCTGTGCAAAGCATCATGGCTGCAATTTCTTATATTTATGCATCCTTTCCATTTGCTTCGATTCTGATTCTAGAGTATACAAATTTATTTTAATATGTTACTAATTCTGTCTTTCCTCATACAACAGGATCTTTGGTACTGATAAAGGTTATCGGAAATTGAAAGCACTGAAGAGTGATGTAGAAGTTAACAGCAAGCAAATGTAAGAAGAGATTTGTTCATTCAGCCGTTGCCAGGAAAATGGTTAGATAAAGCATATCAGAGGTCTCTTACCTGTCTCTTTTGTGTATTTGTTTTGAGGTTGGTTTTGATGGTGTGATAATTTGATGTCTGAGGAAGGTTTTGTTGTGGACATTACTGATACTTTTCCATTATAAATGGAAATACTGGTGCTACCCATAATGGAAGGTTATCACCCAACTTTTGCCATATGAAGGCACACATTCAATTGGGTTTTGTCATTCCAAGGGAAGTTGAAGCGTAGGACAGTCAGCATGTAGCATTGCTCCTAGGATCTTCAACTATGGCACCTCAGATTTACATAAGAGAGTGAGGCCCTCTGATTTTATGGTTTTGATTATAGTAAATATCTTTTCTCTCCCCTTCTGTTTATGGCCTACCCTACCTTTCCTTCATCCTTTCAAATGTTTTAAGTTTTCCAAGATGAGCAGTACAATTATGGATGATCTTAATAAGGTACTGCAAAATTTAATTTGGTTTGGTCATTGCCCAACGCTGTACCGCAAAATTAATTTGGTTTGGGTGGTGATCTTATATCGAAGTCAGCTGTGAATGTGATGTTCAAAACACCTTGACGGTCGTAATGCAGATGAATTCACGATTTTTGCTTTTAAATTTAGAATATCTTTTCAGCATATGGCATCATTCCAATTTTCTTGATACAATGAAATGATGATGATGATGGGTGTAAATTCAGGAATTGGAAATGGTGCTACCTGTGCCAGGATCAATCCACGCACTTGAGTCCTTGATCCCCCGTGAATTAGCAGTCATCCAACTGTGACACTCATCCCAGTTCACATCATAAGGGCTAGGGATTAGGTCCTTCAAACAAAATTCCTAGTGGCTAAAGGATATAGTTAAATATTGAAGACTCAAAATGCGACATTTACTTCTGCACTTAAAAAGCATCACAAGGGGAAGAACCTTCGAAGCCCCAATACGACCATGATTGTCTTGTTTCCAGCTTTGTTCTAAGCCAGTGACTGAAAACAACTCCATATAGCTCCCCTTTTGATGGTCCATCGGCAGTCTTGGATGCCGTCCAAATGTACAATAATGGGCATTGCAATACACTTAACGCAATTCAGATTTTATTTTTCCTTCGAAGGCCTCGCAGTCCCAGCCATTCATTACTTATACGTTATTGCGTCTTGTTTTTGTCATTTGTGGGGCATTAGGAATTTGGAGCACCACCAAACTCCCGTCGTTAATAGGATGTCCCATGACCACAGCCACCATGAAGCCATTATAGCTGACCCTGGGGCCTGTCGGATGAGTGGTGAATTAAATTGAGATGATGTAAAGCAACCATTATTCAATAAGAACTAAAAAAATTCAAAATTCCCTCAATTCTTTTTTTTTTTTTTCCAGAAGACAACTTCTTTTTTCCATTAAATGAAAAAAAAAATCATTTTACAAAAAAAATATAAAAAAATCTCTATCAAACCACTAAAAATAAAAAAAATCATACTAACACCTTTATATTTTATTCTCTTGATTTGATGTTTAAAATCACTTTAATTCAATTCACCACTCATCTAAACAGGCTCAAGGCCTATTTGGTGCCCTACTAGTAAACTTAAAGTGAAGTAAAGTTGAGCCTATTTGGTGCTTTACTAGTAAACTGAAAGTGAAGTAAATCCACTATTATCCAGATAAAAAAAGACCAAAAAACTATACTAAAAATACATAAATTTAAAATTCCCTCCTCTTAAATGAAATAAAATAAAATAAACGCAATGTATCATGCAACAAATTTTTCTTTTTCTCAAGGATAAGATCATTCTTTTTTATTCGTTATAATCAGTGTAGTAGCGACCTTATATTTTAATTCGACCTTCTATATATACTAATAAAAGCAACAACGAGGCCAAAGCTTAGTAAGCTCAAGATTGAAGCTATAAAACAAGTCAATTCAAGGCCAAGCTCTCTTTGGCTAAAAAAAATAAAATAATGGAAATCAGCTTGAGCATGACCAGATAACAGGCAATCGATATCGAGTCAAGCTGTGACTTCTGAATGAACTCAGTTTTAGTACTTGATTATGCACATTAGCGCAAGTACAGCCCAACTCAATCTTCCACGCTCATAGCATGCATTATTTAATCAATATTAATATACAGTTTCATATATATATATATATATATAATTTAACGTCAAACATGTGAAGTATATATGCAACGTGCATCTGATATGGAAAAGGCATGAGCATTACATTACATAGCTAAAATAATATAAATATACTCTTGAATTGTAGTTTTGTCCCTTCAATAATGCTCTCTCAACCAAGCACAGCTCCAATAAAAAGATATATAGCGAGATAGAGCAAGCTGAAAGAGATCATCATCACTCAATACCAAAGAAACAAAAATTCCCACTATATTACATACATAAATCTATATATATATATATATATATATTGTTTGGGATTTCCTTTTGAGCCCATGCCTAAAAGTGAGCTCGATTGGATTTCACCCAATATTTTTACCAAATCACCTTCACCGACCTCCCCCACAGAAATTTAAAAAAAAGACCATAAAAACTAATTTAAAAAAAAAAAGAAAAAAAGAAAGAAAGAGGGGCCGTATAAACAGTATATTTCTACGTACGCACTCTGAGATCGACTACGACTACGCTTATGTTATCCATACTCTGCCGAGCCAACGCCAGCTTCGTCAACAGCATCGACGCATCCGAGCACGCCCTATCCGACGACGACGACGACCCCTCTTCATCCCCTCCACACCCCGGCGCACGGCGCCCTCTTAGGCACATGCGCACGATATCACAAGCCGTCTCGTTCGACACCACGTCCCACAGCCCATCGCTCGCCAGTATCAGGCATTCGTCCTCCCCTCCCCTCTCCACAACCCTCACTTCCGGCTCCGAGCTCACGAACGGCTTCAAGTAATTGTCCCCTGAAGACAGTCATTCCATCAACTAATGTCCGCCTGAGAGAACCATAAAAAAAGAAAAAGAAAAGGAGGCATCCATCATATTAAAATGCGCACCACTCACCTATGGCCCTTGACATAGCCAGAACTCCAAGAACCCGAGGACCATCCCAATAGATTACACGGCCGCCCGCAGCTTGAATTCGCAGCAGCTCGTCCGGTCGGTCCGGCTGCAGTCACACCGGAAAAGGGCAATTGGTCATTATACAAAAAGAGGAAGAACCAAAAAAAAAAAAAAAGATTCATGATGTTTTTTTTGTTCTTTCTTTTCTTACCTTGTGATCGGAAGAGAGAGGAATCGGCTTCCCATTTCTGCAGAGGAGAGCTCGGGAATCGCCGCAATTGGCCACGATGATCTTATCAGGGGCCAGCAAAGCAATCACAGCCGCCGATCCGACCGCATCACACTGAGGTGTCTGCAGCTCGCAACGGCAGTTGGATGCCAGCTGTTCCCTTCTTCCACCTCCAGACACCTCCGCGTCCATGCGCGAAAAGCTCCGCTCTAACGCCTCCTTCCAGTCCAGCGACGCCTCGACATTTCCAAGCTCCTCCGCCACTAGGTTGTGCAATCTCTCCTTGCAGCACATCGCCACCTAAAATTCAAGAGAAAACAAACCTCCTCATAAGCATCTGAGTCTCAATGGAAAAGAAGAAGACTGAGTGAGATTGATCTTACATGAGAGCATCCATGGCCATCGTAAACGCCGAAGAAATGAAATCTCTCCGAGATATGACGCTCTCTACGGAAAAACGACGGATGAATCGACACTGAATCTTCCATATCCCTCCTCCGGCCGCATATCGACGTCACGCCGAACTTCGGAAAGCTATCATAAAAAACCGGAGGCAAATCGGAACTCATATCCGGTTTATCCTCGACCTTACCATCTCCGCCACCGTCTTCGACAGTGTTCTCGCACTTCCGCTGCAAAGACGACGCCTCTGTCTTCGGACGCTTGCTGCGGTCGGATTCCGTCGGAGATACGTCACCGGCGACGAACTTGAACCGCCGGATCTCCATCCTCCGCCGCCTCGCCGCTCGGGAGCTCGACTTGTACTGCGGCGGCTTCTCGTTCTCGCTCACCACATCACAACAAATCTCCGCCATGGATATTAGGTTTCCGAAAGACGACGAAGCCGGAAAAAAAAACCTAAGAAAAGAAAGTCTGAGAAAATCGACTATTCGAGGGAGATTCGTAGCTATGATTAGAAAGTAGAAACTCTGCTTCTCGATGTTATCTTTCCAACGAGCTTCCGATCGAAGATGAAGTGAGAAAAACCTCAAATGATGCAGAAAACCAGAGAAAACCTAACTAGTCAAAGATCGCTGCTATTAGAAAGTAGAAATTCTGCTTGTCGATTTATAAAAACTTGGGAATCCGTCCTCTTTCCTATGATTTCAGCTTGGAGAAACCATGCAAGAGAAGTAGAGAACGAGAGAGAGAAAGCTGCTGCTTCTTCTTGTATGTAATGATATATGTTTAAGAAGCTCAAATATCCCTCTACGGGGTACTTTTTGCAGTGAGACGTGCGACGTAGCCGTCTCTATCCTGAGCGCTGCGGGTACCGGGCATCTGCCCGTTACAGGGACGGGCAGCCCGGTCTGAGGACAGTTGGTGTGACGTGATGGTATTTCCTCCGCGCTAATGCATCTGTACCGTTCATCTGTTTCTTTCGTCTCTCTCCTCTCCAAATTCATCCGCGTGGCGATGCTTATTTCTCGTGTGAGACGTGGATCAATCGCCTAATGCCACCTTGTTGCCATTCTGACAGGTTTGTGGTCCCACGCAGTGGTCCGTCTTCTCGTCATTCGTTTCATATTTTTACTTATTTGCATTTATTTTCTTATATTACATTGCATGACGACAATTGATCCGGTGCTTCTTGATTCTTGAGCTGCGGCAAAATGTAGTAAAGTTGGTTTTTTAAGAAGGAATAAAATATAAATAAATTATGATAGTATTTTTTATAATTGAAAGATTTTTCTTTAAAAGTGAGATTTGGTGGGGCTCTTACATATATATTTAATATCAATAATTTAATTGTGAGAGTTTTCATTTCTATTTCTCATAATAAGGTGAGAGATATTTTCATAGGAGCTTCTCTCTTTATTTTTAGTTGTTTATTATGAATTTTTTTTTTACTTTTATATGGGAAAGCCGAATTTTTTTATACTTTAGTAGATAAATGTGATTGCTTTTTTATCTTAAAAAAAAAGATAGACGAAAAGAGTTTTGATTTAAAGTATTTTTAATGTGACATCTTGTATGAAAAATAAAGACTTTACTTGACTTTTATCAAACTTGTCATGATGGATCTCATAGATATCTATATACTTTAGAGTCAGGCCCACCTATGTTAAATTAGATAGTTCAATCAACTATATCAAATTGATCTATGTCATAATCAGACAATGATTAGATGAGACTTGAGAGTCGATTACATCATATTCACTGTTTTGATCCAATAGCAACTTTTCTTTTAATCGTTTTTACTTTGACAATTGTTCAAAAGTGATGAGTCAGGCCCAAATGACCCAACCCATGAGGATGAAGCTCAGGTCCAAGCCCACGAAGAGACTAAGTCAGGGCAGCCACGTTGCTCCGGAAGCAATCCCGCTCCTACCAGCTCCTGCGGAGAAATATCTCACCTGCCTCGTACAGCGCGATGGCAGTTCCTCACCTGCCTCCTTCAGCGCGAGGGTAGTTCGAGGGCTCCAAGGACGAACGTTGCTAAAGAGTCGTCCCCATCTGTTAGGGGAGGACTATAAATCAAGGAGCCCCACCAGCACTTGAGGAAGGATGGAACTCTCTCTATTCATTTCGACGCTTGTATTCCTCTAGTTTGTAATAATCATTGAGGAAGTAAAACACCACAGGCAATCTCTGCCTTTCTGCAGTGGACGTAGGTCATCTTGACCGAACCACTATAATTCCTTCTCTCTCTTCTTTAATTATTGCATTTACTGCATTTATTACTTGACCGTGGTGTCCGAAACCTTATTTTGGCATCATCAGTTTGGCGCCGTCTGTGGGAACGAAAATCAAAGCTAAAGTTCTCACTTCACACATCTTCTTTAGAAATTATGGTGATCACCACAAGATCAGTAAGACGACCGGAGGATAATTTCACTCAAGATGGGCGCCCAACAGGCCTAGGCCCTTCCGGGCGTCCAGGCCCTTCCAGGCGCCCAGACTCCCCCAGGCGGGGAGAGGATGTTCCTCCACCGAATAATCCTACCCCGAATGCTCCTGCTCCCACTCCTCAGCAGATGTTAGAGACCATGCAACAGCTGGTAACCCAAAACCAGCAGATCTTACAACTCGTGCTGGCAAGGCAAGGAGGAGCACAATTTGGTGGAGTACCGCAAGAAGTACCCGAGGCATGCTCCACGGCGAGAAGCACCTCACCCGGGCGCCCATCCCCATGGCGCCCAGGGTAGAGAAGCACCTCACCCGGGCGCCCATCCCCATGGCGCCCAGGGTAGAGGAGCACCTCACTTGGGCGCCCATCATCATGGCGCCCAGGGTCGAGGAGCACATCACCATCGACATCATAAGAGCTGCCAGTACAATCATCAAGCCCCTCAGTCAGCACGAAGCCTAAGAAGGCAATATCTGAGAAAGCAGTTCTCTCATGTACCGCCCCAGTCACTGTCTCCACAATGGTCTCTCTGAGCATCACCCTCTCACGGGTCTGTACAAGCTCAGCCTCATTGAGCGAAGCCCTCTCGCGGGTATTCAGAAGCTCACCTCACTGAGCGAAGCCCTCTCGCGGGTCTTCGGAAGCTCAGCCTCATTGAGCGAAGCCCTCTCGCGGGTATTCAGAAGCTCACCTCACTGAGCGAAGCCCTCTCGCGGGTCTTCGGAAGCTCAGCCTCATTGAGCGAAGCCCTCTCGCGGGTCTTCAGAAACTCACCTCACTGAGCGAAGCCCTCTCGCGGGTCTTCAGAAGCTCAGTGAGCCCTCTCGCGGGTCTCCAGAAGCTCAGCCTCACTGAGCGAAGCCCTCTCAAGGTCCTTCACAAGCTCAGCCTCTTCCTTGGCCGCCCTCTCATAGGCTACTAAGAGTTCGGTCTCAAGCCTGGTCGCCCTCTAGCGGGCCGCGGAAAGATCAGCATCGGAAGTTCTTCCAGCTGGCGCAGCCCTCTCCTAGCTGGCACAGCCCTCTCCTCAGCTTGAGAAGCTCTCTCATTTCTTCTTCTGAGATGACCCATCAGAAGTTACCGAGGGGCAGAGTCTTGGAATTTACATATGTTAAGGGATATATCATGCGCTACGCAGAGGATCCGGGGGTGTCCCCCGGCGGACAAACCCCCAGGGGACTCCCTCCTCAGGACAAATCCCCCAGGCGCCCAGGACTTCTCCCCCGGGCGCCCAGACCTACTCTTCTCCGGGCATTCCAAGGTTCCCTGGGCGCCCAAGCATCCTCCTCAGTCAGGGCGCCCAATACCAAGACCCCTGGGCGCCCAAACCTCTTCTGGGCGCCCAAGGACTTCTCCCCCTCTCGCCGCCCACAGCGTCGCCCTGCGTAACCCCACCTAGTGCGTCGCCCTGTGTCAGCCTCGCCCTGCGCGGGCACCCTGCGCAACCTCGCCCATCGCAGACCTTCTCCCCGGGCGCCCAAACCCGGGCGACCAAGTTCCCCGGGCAGGCCCATCTCTCCCTGGGCGCCCCGGATAACCCCCGGGCGCCCAGACCTTCTCCCCAGGCGCCCAGACCCCGAGCGACCAAGTCCCTCGGGCGCCCAGGCCATCTCTCCCTGGGCGCCCAGGCTTCTCCGGTTCTGATGCTCGCCCAAACCTGGATTAAAACCGGAAAAGAGGAAAAAGATTTTGGAGGGAGAAGAGACCTGAATCTACCAATGCCCCCCTTTCAAAAAATTATTTGGGCACGGGGCATTGAGGGGCAAATGATGAGTCAGGCCCAAATGACCCAACCCATGAGGATGAAGCTCAGGTCCAAGCCCACGAAGAGACCAAGTCAGGGCAGCCACGTTGCTCCGGAAGCAATCCCGCTCCTACCAGGTCCTGCGGAGAAATATCTCACCTGCCTCGTACAGCGCGATGGTAGTTCGAGGGCTCCAAGGACGAACGTTGCTGAAGAGTCGTCCCCATCTGTTAGGGGAGGACTATAAATCAAGGAGCCCCACCAGCACTTGAAGAAAGATGGAACTCTCTCTATTCATTTCGACGCTTGTATTCCTCTAGTTTGTAATAATCATTGAGGAAGTAAAACACCACAGGCAATCTCTGCCTTTCTGCAGTGGACGTAGGTCATCTTGACCGAACCACTATAATCCCTTCTCTCTCTTCTTTAATTATTGCATTTACTGCATTTATTACTTGACCGGTGGTGGCCGAAACCTTATTTTGGCATCATAAAAAAGAATATGATCAAATAGTTGGATTGAGAGAAAATTAGGTATTTAAGGATGCAAATGGGTCAGCTTGAGGTTTGATATTTTGCAACACAAAGGATCAATTTTGTCCCTGACATTCACTGTTTTGATCCAATAGCAACTTTTCTTTTAATCGTTTTTATTTTGACAATTGTTCAAAAGAATCTGATAAAATAGTTGGATTGAGAGAAGATTAGGTATTTAAGGATGCAATTGAGGTTTGATATTTTGCAATACAAAAGGATCAATATTGTCCTCTCACTTGCATCTTATGTGAGAGCTCCTATTTTATTCTAGACAAGAAAGTTCTTGTTATTTGCAAAGAGCAGGACTTCCACTGTCGCTTTCTTTACAATAAATCTTTTTCCTCAATGAACGTTACTTTACGTACAACTAAAAATCATGTAATAAGCATTTGTTAGTACATTAATAATAAACTAGGCACGCTGAAGCTCTTGAACAGATTTTCTTTTAAACCACTTCCCTACACTTCTTTCCCATGACTTGAAGCAAGCCCAATGCCCAACTGTTCAAATTGACGTCCTAAAAAAACGTCCATAGTCTAAAACCATTAAATCTATGACTAATTAGTTGGACATTGACACAGAGATCTAAATGGGTCGGGTTCAAACTTGGTAATTTTGGATCAGTCCATACTTTTGAGTATTCCGAGAATCCGAGCGACCAGGGAGGTCAATCTGACAATTCATCCGTATTGAAGTTTGCTTTACATGGGATCGGGACCGGAGATTTGTCAGGTCACAGCCTCACAGGTGTATCCTGAATACTTGATACACCGAATCATTCCTTTTTTTGAGACCATTTCATAAATGATCCCACCAGTCACTCTATTTACCAGATTGACCTTCTTTGGATTTAACAATCCAATCCACTCTTGGTACCCATGTAATTAATGCATTCCAGTTGTTGTCTTATTAAAGGGGGTCTATCTGCTACGTAGCAGCAGAGCCTTCTACTTTGATCAATCGATCTTGACTCGTGTCAATGATTGTGGAGTTTAGGGCGGCATATCATCGGCAATAGACCTAGAAGGCCTACACGTTTACGCCCGTGAGGTAATAAATAATTGAGAGTCTAACCAACTGATTTGGATAAACATGGATGGACGCTTCCTAGTTGATAAATTATTTGGGGCCGAGGCATAGTTGACCTCATTTCGCTCTTCTCTGCAAAATGATAAGTTTAGGTCGATTCGGATTTTTCGCCATACTTTTCGAAATTATATTTAAAAAATATATATAATATAATATATATAAATAAAAAAATTAGAAAAAGTAATAAATATAGATTTAATTTATTATAGTAATTTTTTTAAAATTATATATTTTGTGAAAATAAAAGAAATATAAAATATATGTGTAAAAAAAAATTAATTATGTAAAATTTCATTTCAACCGAAAAGTCACATTTCGGCTGAAATAGGTCGAAATTTTGAATTTTGGCCGAGATTGACTGAGATTCAAAACGAGAAGTGTTGGCCCAAATTTCATTTCAGCCACTTGACCGAAACGAAATTCTTAACTATCCGCCGAGGAATGAATGTCTTGCTATAAACCATGTTCCGAAAATTATTATCTTTGGCAAATGTTGGGTTAATGTAAGATTTGTGATATAGCAAAAATGGAGCATAACTTATAAGGAAACATCTCTACTTTGAACAACAAGTGCGTAAAGCAATGCTAAATGATGAACTAATATGGGAAAAACCCTAATTGTTTTTCTTATTTTGTACTCACTGCCAAGCTTCAAGATGGGGTGTACCTGCTGTAAGATTTGATGTTATCTTATAAGTGATATGTCTTTTGGCTTGTCTTAAGTTCGAATTAAATATAATATTATAAAGTATAAGCTATCAGAAAATAAAAATAATAAAAATAATAATAATAATAATACGTGTAAGAGTTGCATGATACATCCGGAGTTGTATTGAACAAAGGGGTTCTTTTAGCACCACTCACCGTTAGTTGTTAATTTCCATGTCCGTTGATCAAAAGTACATATATTTCTCCAAAAGTACTCCATTCTATTCTATTGTTGGGCGGATATCACATAAAAACTTTATTTAATGAAGCGACATTATATAAAGTTGGCTTTTTTTTTTTTACCCTAACCAAAAGGGCTGGAATTTAAGAAAGAGCTAGCAAGGAAAGGTAGCCCACTCAAGTAAGAATGAGGCCCACACAAGCGGAAAGAAGGCCAATATAAATGAAAATGAAGCCCGCACAAGTGGAAAGTGGTGACAAACCTGGGGAGTTCAAACCCCGGGCAGTTAGGTAAGAACTGACAATTCTTACTCCTTACCACTCGGGTAAGGAGGCGTTCTTATAAAGCTGGCTTGTTAAAAAATGAAAGGAGCACATTTTTCTTCATATTTCAATGCCCATTTTCAATAATCTAATAAGATTTTGTGCTATTATAAAAAAATAGAGCACATAATATCTCGAGTTTCATCACCTCATGCGGAAAAGTCCCTTAAATCAAATAAAAAATAGGAGTCCAATACTCCAATGCGACATTTAAGGCTGTCAATCGTGCCTCAACACATACATGACCCATTAAATAAACGGGTACATAAATCAAACACGAACACGACACAATTATTTAACGGGTTACATGACACAACCCGTTAAATAATCGTGTCTATTTTGGACCATGTCAATTAACACATACTCTTTTGCTGATAAAAAGAGAGTGGATGAGTTAGAAAATGATATTTTATTTGTGAGTGGTTTCACTTTAACCTTTTCAAACTTACCAAAATACCCCTAATGTATTTTATAATTTATATCATTTATCATTTGGTAGGTTGTATCGGGTTGTTAATGAGTTATCAATTTTATTCATTAACGACCCGCTAATTTAACGTGTTAACGGGTACGACCCATTAACGACACCAACACGTCAAGAGGCCATCCAAATTCATTAATATCATATAAATTCGTGTCATGTTAATGATAGAGTGGCATTTTAATAGCCCTAGTGACATTGGTGTATTCAACAAGAAAAGCTGCCATGTATGGATGCAGCTATCAAATATTGGCATTGAATTTTGGCAGTGGGCTCAATTAGAACTCTAATTGTGCACAGTTTAGAATTTTTTTTTTTTTAAATCATTTGATGTTTTATGAATTCACAGGACCGGTGTACGATCTAGATCACCCATTGCACACATGACCAATTATGTTGTAAACTTAGCTCCCATGGGAGAGACATTGTGGCAAGCACCTAATGGGGAGACGGGGAGAGAGTTCTAATCATTTGGTTGGAGGAATTTGATAGAATTTATGATGGGGAAGAATGATTGCTAAAATAGCATCAAGTAAAATTGAAGAATACATACCTAAAAAAATATGGTACTAAAAACTACTCTTCTAGTGGGTCCACCGCTATAAAAGCATTCGATTTATCGTATTTGCCACTTCTCTATTCTTTCTTGCAATGTTTTGCTGTGCAGTAAGATGAGGAAATGACTTTTTTTTTTTTAATCTTTTTTTCTTCTCAACTGTTTGTAAGAACATGTGGAGGAGGGTTAGAATCAAATATTTGCACAAACATATCTTTTATTCAAATTAAATCTTGAGGATTTAAAACTCGCAAAGTTGTTTTCTTTAAACTCTGTAATTCGATCGGCCATAATAATTTGCCTTTATATGATAATTTGATTTTGAACAATTTAATGTTGGAAGAATTTTGAGTTACTAGCTTCAAGAGTTAGCAAAGGTCGCTCATTTCATGTGGTCTAAGGATTTTACTTATTATTAGTACTTTTAACAGAAGATGCGTTTTTTATTTTAAAATAAATACTCACATGCCCACCAAGATACGCTCGACCAAGTTTCTTGCCATCGCTAAGGACACTCAATCAAGTGCCTCATAATCAACACTATAGTCAAGATTGATAGTTAATTATTTGTGGAAAGAAGGTGTCTCATCAAATAAGCTACCAATGGATTGATATCAAATGATGTGATTTCAAACAAAAACCTTAACTATTTGATAAAATAAAACTTGGGGTTTACAACTTGAAGGTTTTCTTGCTTAATAGGCCTTTACATGAGTTTCTCCCCAATAATTGGAAGAACAAATAGATCAACTAAATAAATGCCCTTTTAGACCCCTTAAAATATCTAGATTCTATAAATGAAACTTTGCACCAAGCTCATACTTTTCTTTTCGTCTCAGTTATTTACTATTGACGCTCAATCCGCAATCACTTGATTGAAAAATTACAGCGAGGGTTGGTTTGTTTGCATAGAATGCATAAAGAACTAAATATATATAGGAGATGGTATTATAAGAGCAAAGGGTGAGAGCCCTCGCATTTATGCTATTGACATTGCCACATCTACATCCAATGCCAACAGCCTAAATGTGATTGCCTCCACCTCGTGCTCTCATAATATCGTGAGAGTAATTCCTACAATTATATTTCTCATATATATATAATTATATAATAAAATGGGGGCCATCATCGAAGAAGGGTAAAGAATATAAAGTGGAGAGATGCATGTAGATGAGTCTTTAATTGTCTAGGTGTTGAATTAGTTGGTTGATGGCTAAATATTCACTTCTCATATTCCATCTTAATTTAACTTCTATTCATGAGAGATTATTTTTTTAATATTTATCTCTGATTATCTTTTAATATTTATCTTTGATTCTTATGTTTTTTAACAACTTATAGAGTTGGGTTGGATTGGACCCCACTTCTCAAACATGAGTCCATTCCGTCTAAAAGGTACACAGTCAGAAAATAAAAAAGAAAGTGAGATTGAAAATATCATTTATTTATGAGCACAAACTCAATTCTCATTTACAAAATTTCAGTGACGTGGCTATTTAGAATAAAAAAGAGGAAAAGACGCCCAGACCAGACGTCGATGGATGACTGACACGTGGACGATGATGGTGGACACTTGTGAGCAGACAAGGTGGATATTGAGGGATTGCGAGATGCAGCTGCCTGGCCGTTTCGATACAAGTGGGGACCGAAATCGCTGCTCAGGTCAATCGGCGTCGCGAAACGTGTCACTTCGCAGCTGGCAAGCATCTATTTGTCCTTTGATGTGACTCCTCATACAAAGGACAGTGCCACGTGATGGTGAAAGTTGAAAATTGAAACCCTCCCACACCCTACCCTACTGAATTGAGAATACACATGCAGACTCATCTCATCCGTGTCATGTTGTCTTGGGTTGGGCTGCAGTTGCACACCTTTGTTTTGTTTTCTGAGTTTGAGCGGACAGAATCCGTAGCTGGTTCCTCTGCACTTACACTACATGTGACAATCAGGTGCAAACTAGTGGGTCCGACAACTATAGGACAATTATCGTACAGCATGGGTTAAATGTAACAATTACCTCATACTTGTTGTAGGAAAAGGTATAATTACCGTATAATTATTCCTATGTACGTATAATATCGCAAGCTGCGATATCCTAAGATATAGGATATCATATTATCAGTTCTTTTTTTATATTTTTTTCTTGACTGTGAGACCACCAAATCACCATCCAAACCATTAGATAGCTATATGAGTATAAAAACTAATATTTTTTTATAAATTTTTCGATAATCATGATGGATCAACGGTTCAAATTTGGTGTCATATTTAGTTCTTATACTCATATAGCTATTCAACAGTTTGGTAGTCCCACAGTCGATGAAAAAAATAAAAAAAAATGGATTGTTCAAGTTTCATTTATTCTACTGTAATAATGTTACATGTGAAATCAACGGTTCTAAAGTTTTTCTTCATTTTTGGTAGCTATACATTAAATCGGAGGTTGAAAATTTTATGGCTAGCCGTTTTCATTATTTCAAAAAAATTAACGATCTTGATTGTGATTATGGGACCCACAAAAGTTCAAAAAAAAAAAGATGTGTGGTTATTCAATTTTTATCAAATATCTCGAGATCCGAGACAGATCAACGATTGAAATTTGGTATATGGGTCTTGTTTGACCGTATTAATATTTCCGAAGGTTTGGATCATCGTTAATGGTCACATGGTTTAACGAAGATTAAATAAAGCATTGAGGGAAGCATTATCGTCCAGGGAACTATAGCTACGCAAGTCTTCCCGCTTCAGATAGTGCGATATCCTATAGCTCCAATAGACGAATAGTTCTGCGGTAATTATATTTTTTCCGACAGTTCTGAAGGGTTTATCAGGTTTAACACCTGTTGTACGATAATTGTTCTAAAATAATAATAATAATAATAATAATAATTCAATCCAAACTCTTCCCTCTCTTCTTCTTTTCTCTATCAAATTCATCTAACCGACTGCAGATTATTTTATCGCTTGTCTGCACGCATTGGAAGATTTTTCATTTTGTCCCTATGATAATCTAATTGACTGATTATTTAGGGGACGTTTGGGCGCCGTTAATTTTAACAGAGTTTTGCTCGACGCGTTCGGTGCAGCAATGATACGGCCAACGAATCTCTCTTCTCTGACTTGATTTTTGCAGGAAAGCCTTCCATGGCCAGCACTAAACGCACCCTTAGTAATGGATTACACCCCACGGTTTAAGATACTTATAGACTAAAATACATTTGACTATGTGATAAATACGGTCCGAGAAACAAAAATGACATTTGGAATGTTAGCTTAGTAAATTTTCATCATTTAAATATAGAATCCAAAATTCTTAAGAAATAAGACATGCATTGCCATCAGGAATTCCAAGTAGAAATACCACTAAACAAACGAACCCTAAAAAATGCAGTTGTAAGTTATATGTAACAGCTGGGCCCCTAACTTCATCCATTTATGGGTTTTAGGACATGGGATATGAAACCCGCTCCAAGTAAAGTGCTAGTGTTTGATTTTTCTTATTTTTAAAACATGTCAGAATTATTTTTATATAAGGATTTGAACTCGCCAATGGCACTCCATACAACCAACTATGCTAATAAGGGCAGCATACCAAGAGAGAGAGAAAAGGGACAGGAAAGGCTATGCACTAGCAAAATTCGAATCCTCTCAAAATTTGACTTGGGTCAAAATCCAAAAAAAATTATAATTGATCCAAACCCAACAAACACACTATCAAACCTGCCTCCAACAAGAACGGGTTTGAACAAGTTCGTTTAAATCTGACCCGTTGCCATCCCTAACTAAGTCGAGATAAAAACGCATGCCATAGAGGATTTTCGGTTTATGTGAAAAACCCAAGGAAGATCCCGACCAGGGACTACTGAGTGCTGCACAGGTTGCGTCCCAAGTGGCTGCAAAAACGTGTCATACATGCCATGTTATGTGCAAGTCCCTGTGGGCATTTTCCGTTTATGCCCACCTTATAGACGATGTTAGAAGAAAAAAAGTTAACAATAACTGTTATTATTATTATTATTAGAAGTCTCTTGCACGAATTAAGGGCTATAAATTGGGTGTTTCTCATAACCCAAAATTAGATAGATCATCTCTTAAGTTCTGAATTTGTGATCTAATTGAGAGAAATATTTTTTAGAGATTTTTGAAGAGTTGTGCTGCCAAGTACTCTAGAGAGTCAGGTTTTTCTGCATTCCTTGTAGAAGATCATCTTCTTGCGTAGAAGATTTGAGGAATCAAGCGCTAGATTGAGTCTGTTGCAATCAACGGTGTGAAGTCGTTGAAGCGTGAAGCGAAACAAGGAAACTTTCGTCTTTAGATAGGGGATATCTGGGGAGGAAATCTGAGTTTCTTGTAATTGCGAGATTCATAGTGTTTGATTAGATCCAGTTCAGATCGGTGGTTTTTCATCCGGTTAGGGTTTTCCACCTTAAATTTGGTGTCCCTGTGGTGGTGCTTGTGATTTTATTTTCGTTGCGTAGATTATTATTTTTTGCACACTAGTGGGCTGATTTATTGTGTAGAACAATATAGAGATTTTTCGAACCCTAAATCTTCAATTGGTATCAGAGCGGGTTACACTAATTTACTGTGTTTGATTTAAAGAGATTTCTAGAATGGTATTCAATCGAGAATGGACATCAACTTCTAAGCCCCCTTTGCTAGATGGTTCTAATTATGCATATTGGAAGCAAAAAGATGATTGGATTCCTTAAGTCCATTGATGATGATGTGTGTGATATTGTTGAGGAGGGCTACTCCAGACCAGCAATTGTAGTTAGTGTACAAACTGTTCCTAAACCTAAAGCCGAATGGACTAAGGATGAGAAGCATGCCTACAATTGTAATAACAAGGCAGTGAATAGTATATACAATGGAGTGTCTGCTGAAGAGTTCCGTAGGATTTTCACTTGCAAAACTGCAAAAGAAGCGTCGGAAGTCTTACAGACAGTGTATGTGGGTACAGACACGGTGAAGCAATCTAAATTGCAAAGGCTGACTAAAGAACTTGAAGCCATCGTGATGGAAGAAGATGAGACATTTGATAAATTTTATGCAAAGTTGAATGATATTGTCAATTATGTTTTCAATCTGGGTGAGGAAATTCAAGAAAACAAGATTGTCAAGAAAATTTTGAGGTCTCTACCTTCGAAGTTCGATTCTAAAGTTGATGTTATTGAAGAAAACAAGAATCTTGATACCCTCAAGGTTGGAAATCTTCAAACCTTTGAAGCAAACTGTTTGCATAAAGGAAAATCAAAAGAGAAAGGTATTGCTTTGAAAGCCAACTCAGAATCAAGCGAGAAACCTGAAAAGAAAACTGAGTCTTATTCTGATTCTGATTCTGAATCTGAGGCTGAAGATGTTATGGCTGAAATGTTTAATTGCTTCAAGAAGTACATGAAGTCAAAACAAGTCAAGTAGAAGAGTTCTAAATTTGAGAAGAAGGATTCTGCGAAATGAACTAAGTGTTTTGAGTGCTAAGGCTACGGACACTATGCGAATGAGTGTGCCAATAAGAAAAAGGATATACAGAAAAAAAAGCTCTCAACACAACTTGAGAAGAAGGGTCATCAGAAGAAGAAATAGATCATTCAATTGATGCTTCTGAAACTGTGAATGGCAAGTTTGTGGCTTTAATGACTAAGTCTTTTCTGACAATGATACTGATGAAGATCATGATGATTAGATGTTAGATCAAGAAAAAGATTATGAGAGTTGTATAATGCTACATATGCTGATTGTGTCAAGATGACAACAAGATTATTATCAAGCTTCAGGCTGCTCAAGAAGAAAATTCTGAATTGAAAATTGAATTAGAGCAAGCACTTGAAAATGTTTATCTCTTGGAAAGTCAGAAGATCTGCATGGCTGAAACTTTGACTACTAAGGGTCAAAAATTTAAGAAGGCTGAACAAGAAATAGTGAATATGAAGAAAAAGATAGTGATTGTGAAAGCTGAAAAAGAAGATTTGCAAGGAAGATTGAAGATCACTCTGTCTGAGCTAGAAGTGAAACAAGCTTCACTAAACAAGATGAACACTGGTTCGAAGACTCTTATAAATATCTTGTGTAGTCAGAAGTCTCAATTTGACAGAAGCGGTCTCGGTTATGATCATGGTGCATCCACTTCAAATGCTAAAGGTAACACAATTTTTATTTCAAGTGTTGCACATGCTACTCCACATACTGCACATTCAAATAATGTGTTGAGTAGTTTCAAGAAAAAGAATGTGTCACGCGCTGCACGCACATCCGCTTGTCACCATTGTGGAAAGAAAGGACACATTCATCTCCATTGTAAGAAGCTGCAAAGTCTACCCAAGACCAAGCAATGGCGGAAGAATTTTTCTCCACCCAAGACGACTCCAATTTGGGTAAAAAAGTCTGATTTGCCTGAGGAGTTTGCTCACACTGTGCTGAAAACTCAAAATACACAAGTGTGGGTGACTAATTATAGAAAGCCCTGATCAAGGAGGTCAAGTCCCCACCCCAGTGCTGATACGAAGATCATAATGAGGGGGAGTCAAAATTGAGGGGGGGCTACTGTTGGATCCAAATTGACGGAAGCTGCATGATTTTTGGTTTGTCAATTATGGACAAATTCAGGGGCAGAAGAATGAAGCCAAGGAGACAAGTTAAGGCAATTCAAGATCTATTGTACTGATTTTTTTGTTTAAAATTCAATGTATTTTGGATTTTTCTTTTGGGTAGATCATATTGTATTAAGGGGATTTGTTCAAGAATTGCCAAAATGGGGAGATTGTTAAAAGAAAAAAAGTCAACAATAGTTGTTGCTGCTGTCAGAAAGCCAAAAAAAAAAAAAAAATACAGAAGACACAGAATGGTGTCTCGCTATAGCGAGATTCCTTCTCGCTATAGCGAGAACGGCGATGTGAGCCCAGTTGGATCCGGACTCTGTGTTGGAGTTTGAAATAGACTTCTTTTCTAAGTGGATTATTATTAGAAGTCTCTTGCACGAATTAAGGGCTATAAATTTGGTGTTTCTCACAACCCAAAAGTAGATAGATCATCTCTCAAGTTCTGAATTTGTGATCTAATTGAGAGAAATATTCTCTAGAGATTTTTGAAGAGTTGTGCCGCCAAGTACTCTATATAGTCAGGTTCTTCTGCATTTATTGTAGAAGATTATCTTCCTGCGTAGACGATTTGAGGAGTCAAGTGATAGATTGAGTCTGTTGCAATCAACGGTGTGAAGTCGTTGAAGCGTGAAGCGACACAAGTTAACTTCAATCTTTAGATAGGGGATATCTGGGGATGAAATCTGAGTTTTTTGTAATTGCAAGATTCATAGTGTTTGATTAGATCCAGTTCGGATCGGTGGTTTTTCACCCGGTTAGGGTTTTTCACCTTAAATTTGATGTCCTTGTGGTGTGTGCTTGTGATTTTATTTCCGCTGTGTAGATTATTATTTTTTGCACACTAATGGGCTGATTTATTGAGTAGATCAATCTAGAAATCTCGAACCCTAAATCTTTAGACGACCATCGACTACAAATGTAAATGGATCCCCGATTCTCTGATTACCCGGAGGTTCCGATCTGTTAAAAATCGGGTCTGGATCCTTATTTAGGCCCTGATAAGTAAATGGGCCCGGGTCTGGTTCCACCTTGATTTGGACCTGTGGATCCGAGACCCGACATATTACCTAAAGTTTCGAAAATATCTCCTGAAAATCATATTTTTTAAAATATCATTCTCTACCTAAATCCAGACCCATCCCAAATGTGATTTTGGTTCCGGTTTCGGAGCCAAGAAACCGGTTTCGGGTCCAGTTCCACCTTTTCCTCAATGGTTCCAGGTCCACCATAGACCTGAACTAGAACCAACTCGTTTACAACCCTACCATGGACCCGCTGCTCCACTAGTTCTACAGATGAATACAAGCCATGTATCCGACACTTGTATATGCAGATGCTTATTAAAGCTCTTACAGTGCTCACCAGACGAACGCCTAAGAAAGAAGGCATGACTTGAAAGATCACCAATTATAAGCAGAACTCTAGGCTTTGCTCACGATTATCTTTATGCCACAACATGGATATCGAAACAAGGAATTCTACCAACTGGCTCTTTAAAATTAAAAAGGTTAAGATAATCTTCGTTGGAAGCGCAATAATAAGGTCATAGCAATTTTGAAAGCTCTTCGTTGTTTTTAGAGGTTCTTTCATGGTGATTTTAATGTGGAAAGTGATTCTTCTAATGCTATCGCAGGGTCCCTAATTGGAAGGTCAACCCTTGAAAACTTCAATTTATCTTCAATGAGATTCGGGTTTTACCGGCCTCCATTAATGTTGTCTTCTGTCATGAGGTTAGATCAGGCAATTCTATGGCCGATGCACTAGCCAAACAAGGGGTTGGAAGGATCTCTCCATGGAAGGGTATTATTTGTTAGTTGGATGTGAGTGGGGTACAATGCTTTTGTATCTCATTGTTCTTGTTGTTCTCTCACTTTGTTTTCTCCTCCTTTAATATAAGCTTCTGTTACTGTTCACAAAAAAAAAAGGTCGAGGTCTATAGGGTCGGAACTTAGACCAGGACAGCAGACTGCACTTCACAGGGAATGGTAAAGTAGGTTTTGAGGATATGCGTACAGAAGCAGAAGATGTTTCGTTTTATTTAATCTCCTGGTTTTGAATTTTGTCTCTCTCAACATGATAAGCAATTCAAACGACTGCAGTAGCGGGGTATTTTACTTATGTCAATAATAGGGCCTTTTAAAGCTCATGCATCAAGTCTACGTGGAAAGGAAAGATCACCCTAACTTGGATCTCCTATCTTCACTTGCATCACATAATGTTTGAGAAACCTGCAGATTTGAGGATTTCTCATTGCCACTAGAAAAGGGAATTGTATAGCTGAACATTTCACATTTATATCGGTGCATACTAATGCTGAGAAAAATTAGTATCAGTGTGTAAATCAGCAAACATAAGGATTTTTCACTTGACCAAATCCAAGGGGATTTACAATAACCAAAATGTGGAATTTTCACGATCTGGTGGAAAATTGGTGAGGAATCCCCGAGGATTTGATTGCCAAACATGACCTAATAGTCAAAAGCAGATATCAGTAATTCATTCCTATAAATATCGGTAGCAGCAAACCTTTTGTTCAACATACCTGAGGATCCTCTTCAATGGTGCTTGTCCCATCCCAAATAGGCCTATACAGACAGGCAATAAGTGGGAACATCATCACATGATACATATTCATAATGTCCCCATCTTTACCTGGCATCCGGAATTCCACTGAGTTCATGTAATGGGTGGGGTAATGGCCCATCTTTACCTGGCATCCGGAATTCCACTGGGTTCATGTAATGGGTGGGGTAATGGCAAGGGGATTGAAAAAACAAGCTGTTTCTAACCATTTGATCTTCAGACACTTACTGGAGTGCCATATTTCAACCACCCAAAAACTAAGAATCCGCACAATACAGCTCATCCACCCATGTTAAATAGCAACCAAGTGCCTTTCAGTGTCAACTGGAATTACAAAATGGCATCAATACAGTAACACAATCAATTTCCTGTTTTCAGGTGGACTACAGTTTCCTGAAGAACGGACTTGTATTTTGTAGATTCCACAAAAGATGGGAGACATGCACTTTTGCATATTCCTGGCTTCACACAACAACGCAGATACATAAATGCATGGAGCCTTAAACAGTCACTGCTAATCCTGAGTCCTGACCCGACACTAGACAGGACCAAGTGTATGGTACAGAAATTTGTGATGCTAAACTTCTTCAAGACGTTCATAAAATGACTCCAAACTTGATTCGCTGAGTAGTTTATAACTAATTATGGTTCTCGTCTGGCCAAAAAAAAAACTACTGATGTTTCTAGTCATGTGATGGGTAGAAGCCATTCACGGTCATTCCCCCATCAACAGATATCACCTGACCAGTAATGTATGAGGCCGCAGGTAAGCAAAGGAATGCCACTAGAGATGAGACTTCCTTCGGCTCCCCAATACGACGTAGGGGAGTGCGGGAGATCACCTCCTCTGTGAATTGCTTGTCTTCAAATAGCTATTAAAGAACATAACAAATGCACAGTGTAAGTAAGTTGTCAGTGTTGAGATATAGAAAATAAACCACACAGGATCTATGATAACAAGATAACACAATACAGGTACACAAATCATGATATCCTCCAAAGGCATCCATGTGTGGGCTGAGATGGCATATGTAGTATGATCAAGCTACCAGCGGGCCTCAATATATTGTCTCTGGCTGAACTCATATCAGGTGGCTCACACTCATTTGAAATAAATAAGTGATTATTATTGATGAGTCAGGTCCAAGTGGCCTAGTCTGTAATGATGAGTTAGGTGCAAGTGACCCAGTCTTTGACGAGCCAGGGCCTAAATCTGTGAAGATCCGAGTCCGTTGAGGTCCGGGCCCAAATCTACGAAGTCTGGCCACATCAAGGCAACCCACGTCGCTTCGGAAAGAGTCGTTAACCCGCTTTTACCAAGTCCTGCGGAGAATATCTCACATGCCTCGTCTATCGAGGGTAGTTCGAAGACTCCATCAAAGTAGAGCGAACGTTGCTGTAAAGTCGTCCTCATCTGTTAGGGGAGGACTGTAAATAGAAGAGCCCCACCAGCACTTGGGAAAAAAGAAATATTTTCCCTTCTACACACTTTCTTTTATTCTCCTACCCTGTAATCTCTGCACACTCGAGATATAAAACATCCGGTGACCTCTGCCCTTCTGAAGTGGACATAGGTCACACTGACCGAACCACTATAATCTCTCTCTCCTCTTTAATTACTGCATTCATCATTTATTACTTGACCGGTGGTGTCCGAAACTAATTTAGGCATCATCAATTATCATCATCATCAGCAACTTGTATGAAATAATTGGTGATTAAAAGAACCTCTCACTCTCAGGTCGCCCACTATCTACATTTACTTGACATGTGTTGCCCACTGGATCAGTTTCTATATGTGTTTTGGGCCAGGTAATCTACAAGGTGTGGTTCACCTCTTGCACATGTTGTAAGGACAGATGCACCATATTGACTGGAGTATCAAGTGGGCTTGGCAAACCTTTCTTATGAGCCATTTAATGCCTTAATTTTAGAGAGAGAGAGAGGGGGGGGGGGGTTTACTTATACCATCCAATGAAAGATTGACATCGTCATTTTGAAAGAGAAAGCAACATAAAAAAGTAGTCATTTGAGAAATGGAGAAGGTAGGAGTCCATGCTTCAAGTAAGGACTCCAACTGCAAAGATAGGTCACATTGGGCTGCATGGTCCCTGGGTGCACAATCAATGGAACGTTGCATAGCACAAGACACTAGACGTCTGGAGTAGCAAAGCGAAGCTCTTTGAGAAAGAGGGGCTGTGACTTAAATAGAATGAAAAGCATTCTGAGTTGAACTCTAATCATTCAGACTAATTTCAAACAAGATTGAAATAAGTATTCTGTATGTAATTTCAATTTCTAAAATTTTATAGTAAGAGACATTTTAAAGGATAGTGTCAGTGAATTTATTATGAAATCCAATGACAGAAAGGAACCGTTTAACAGAATTTTTTATGGCAATATTAAAGTCCAGAGATATCATGAGGCCTTGAGTTTTTTTATCTTTTATGCTTAACAGCTTGCCTGCTTGGTAAGAGCTTACCCAGAGTTTAGGGGGTCTTGCTGCAAGAACCAAGAAGAGCACCACAGGTTGAATGTTATCTTTCCCCGGGGGGACCCATAAAATCTAGAGGAGTGAGTGCCTCTCACGCCTAGTCATATGTATAACTACATCAGGGATCCAAGGTGAATAACCTCAGGTTGATGGAACAATAAAGCTAAGGTTAGTCGGCAAAACAGATATGTAAAGAAAAGGAATGGGCTTGAGAGCCCAGCATGGGGTTCCTTGTCCCAAGCCTGTGGGCTATATTGGTGGGCTGCTGAGCTGCCCTTGCAGAGATAGCAGGTTGCCACGTGTTGGCCTGGAGACAGATTAGAACAGCTTGCTGAGGGGTCTTCCCCATGCATTGGACGGTCTACACAAAACTAGTATGAACAAGGGGAATTCATACTAAAAAGTGATGGTCTCGCAGGCTTTCAAGCAAATGTGGTTTCTGCCTAGCGCATGAATGTCATAGTGGAGAAGTTTAACCAAGCACAGATAAATTAGTTATGACCCTCTTAAGGTAGGCAAATGCCTTGTTATCTAATCACGATGCAAATGAATGAACTAATGAGATTCCCACCATCTGTCTACTATCTAGCAAAACCACAACTAAGGGAACAAGCTTGACAGTATCAGAGGGGATAGAGAAACCTTGTTAAGATTGACCCTACTCTCTAGAACTTTATGAAATGATTTGAGAGGTGTTGGGATAAGTGGGAGACCTGACGGTAGTGCAAGTACCATAATTTGAACAACGCCAAAACAAGATCTAACCAAAAGATCTTTTCATCATGTGTATCTTGGGGGTTGGTGCCTTGGTGGTGACATCTTGAGATTGGGAGTTTTGAAAGTACATCAAATTGATGAAGATTTAAGACAATTCATATTTTTGTCATCATAAAATATGTATGGATGGAGGGAAGGATAAGGTTCAAGAACAAGGAGCACATAGATTTCTGAGAATGGGATAGATTGGTGCATTTGTAGCATAATAAAGAATTGGCCACCCAAGTTTCTTCTATCTGGTAACATAGATTACAATTCTATCTTGTTGAAATTAAATCTTTAGCTCTGTCTACCCAGGTTTCTTTTAAGCATGTCAGGAGTATATTCAGGAGTATATTAAAATGATAGCAGATGCTTTAGCCAAGCAAGGTGTTGAAAGGAGATGCCCTTTGTGGATTATGTTTAGTTTTCTCTCTTGTTTGTATAGTCGGCTGTAATGCTTTTACACCTTCCACCTTTTCATGGTTTCAAATCTTGTATATTGACCTCATATCTCATCTTTAATATAATAACCTGTTACCTTTTTTCCACAAAAAGAGAAAAAAAGAAAAGAAAGAGAACTGGACACTTGCATTCTAACATATTGTTTTATCTGTAACTGTCAAATAAATAAATAAAAGTGATAACCAGTATCCTTTTTTACCCTGTGATCAAGAAACAAAAGTCAAGAAGATTTGTTTGGCAAAATGAAAAACTTTTTAGTTGTTGTGACCCCATGTTTATTATGAAGAGATGAACCATTATGATTTTACTACATCTAGGCTTGCATGCTACCTGCAACAAATCAGGAAGTTTTAGAATTCAGCTCAGAATTATTCTTCAAAAGCTTCTAATTTGAAAAAGAAACCATAACCTCAGCAACAATATACCTCCAAAGTGCTTTATCTCCTCATAAAAGAGAATATTTCACAAACAAAACAGTCTCTCTAACCATTTTTCCGAACAGAGACGAAACAAAGAGAAATTAATCAATATAAATCTATGTTAATCAGTAATGCTATTTATAGGCATATCCAGATGCCCCATTCAATCATCATGGAATCATGATAAACCATCCATAGCGCACAAAAGAGCTCAATTGGATGATCCAGACTGTTGATCTGATGGGCAACATCATGGATGAAGGCTATTCATAAGTATTCTAACCTGAAGATTATAGCACATCTTTTAGCAATTTTTTGAATCCTCTGTGGGTCAAGATCTTAAAAAACGGGTATCCAAGTACAGCAGGGCCCATAAATCAATCTTAATCATCAGGCCACGGACCACTGGTATGGGCCATGTATACCTCAGTATACATGTTGCGGCATTACATGGCCCAACAATTGCTCTGCATCACCATCACTAAATTTAAAACAGCATAATATCTGGAGAAACCATTGTATCCTTCTATCAAGAAAATTGCAGAAAGCATAGTCTTACATGCTCCACTAACGAAGTTTTTATATACCAAGGTGTCACACAATTTGCCCGAATATTGTCTTTCGCCCATTCACATGCTAGATTCTTTGTAAGCTGATTCATTGCCGCTGACAAAAACATAAAGAAAAGAACAACCATTTGATTAAACATTTCTAAACTTACAACCTGAGTGAAAATGAGCTATCAACAAGCGCATTACCTTTAGTGGCTGCATAAATTGTGCCGGAACTTATAGCTACCACCCCAGCAACAGAGGAGATGGATACAATGCTTCCCATGCCTGATGCTTTCAAAAGAGGATGGGCAAGTTGCACAAGATGGTAAGCAGATTCAAAGTTGGTTGTCATAACTCTTGTAAAATCTTCATCAGTATAATCAATGGTTGGTTTCCTTATGTTTGTCCCAACATTGTTTATCTGGACCCATAAGACACATCCACGTTTGAGAAACAAGAAACACATCAAGAAAATGACACGATCAATTGAATCCATGTTGATAATAAGCTAACTTTTGTATCATTGATTTTTTCGTAAATCAAGTTTCAACTTACATTCTCAAAAAAAAAAAAAAAAAAGTTTCAACCTAGGGCCACATGATCTCTAATGCATCGGCTATGATACTATCAATGGATCGTATCATTGAGGTGGAACTGCAATTGGATTATAAACTGCTAGTTTTTTAGACGAATGAATTTACAATTTTGTGCAAAATGGTGATGGGAATGAAGTAATAAACAAACAAGATATCAGCAAATTTGTAATTTCATTATTCATTTGATCAATGATATTTGGAAATTCTTAAACTAGGTTCTGATGAAGCAATACAAATACGATACCTGGCAGATGTATTTGAGCATCCAGAGTGCATTTACTTCAATGCGAGTTTATCTAAGGACACAAATAGCAAGGTTGTAGCCTGGATATGACATAGTAGATTCCCCAACTTTAATCGAATTATTGTTTACCAAAGACTGGGTGCTGACCGGCATCATCGAAATATAGACTTGTCACTACCTCTTCATCTAGCCACCTTTTTACCCAATCATGTTAAATAATGCTCCTCTGAGCAGTGAGACGTTTATCAACTGGTCAAGTGTGACAAATGATCATCCAATTAATCATACTTGTGGGTCATCTTGGGTGCCTAATACATTCCCTGTCATAACCAGTCACAATCTCCGAATTTATTTACCAATTGACCTCACCTGGAGCCAAAATTCCCATATTTAACTATCATCATAGGAAACATAAAGAAAAAAAAAATATCATCATAGTCCAACAAGTAATCAGATCATTGATATTAATAACAACTTCCTTTGTTTCATTTTTTTTAATCTTCAATTGCCAACTGGGCAATAGTGAGCCTGGTGTAACAGAAAGCACAAGAGGATTAATAAAGAGAAGATCACCGTCCTCAACCTAATAAAAAACCCTGAATCTACAAGGAAGAAAAGGGGGAAATCCTAAAGAAAATGAAATTCATAATATTCCTCATTAGAAACATATAACAATGACTTGTATAATCCCAAAACCCTGACTTTCTTGAGATAGTAAAAGTAACTAAAAACTCAAATTACATAAAAAAAAAAAAACCCTCGTACTATATTACATAAAAAAAAAAAACCCCTCGTACTAACCCTAAATTATTATTATTTTTTTAAGAACTTCCACCAAAACTAAGACTCGGACGAACTAAAAAACACCTAAAAATAAGCAAAATAAAAAATTATTATAATAATAAGTTTTGCACGAAACCTACATTTTGACCTTTGGAACGACCTTATTCACGTCTATTGAAAGGTGGTTTCTTAACGTCGGAGGTGTAATGGAACTGTTTTGAAGATCAAAAATGCAGTTTTCGTGCAAAACTTACTATTTACAGAAATCATTCTGCTTATGTTAAGAATTTTTGAGTCTATTTGAGACTGTGAGTCTGAGTTTTTGTGGAAGGACTTAGAAAGTAATTTAGGGTTAGTCCGAGGGTTTTTATAATTTGGGTTTTTCATACTATTTTTCGATTCTTCCTTATGGTTTCAGAGTTTTGTTATTCTTCCTTCAGACAATGAAAACACAAGAAGGTCTTCTGTTGTTTTGGAGATATGCCTACATCCACCGGAAAGAGAACTCTCCACCACTACGTTGTTCTTTTTTCTCTCTTCGTGGTTACAAGATACATCAATATATAACATGAACATAAATCCGACTGACCCAAATAAACCAATCGGGTTAACCAGGAATACAAGACATAACCCACCAATGCCTACCATTCTATTCTCGACCCATTCTTAATGAATATCGATGAAGAACTCCAGATAACCAATTCCAAATGCAATTGCGTCCATAGATTACAACAGAAATTTAAGCAATCATCTTAAATAAGCATTGAAAGGACTAGGAGCATCATCAGATCCGTTGAAAATTTGGGGCAGAGTAGAAAACTCGAAAAAGGCATTTTTGAAAGGGAAACAGAGGAAGCTTACAAGAATGTTGAGCTTTCCACCGAAGATCAAAGAGACCTTCTCCATCAACTGCTCACGTTGGGGTCGGGAAGACAGGTCGCAGACGGATCCCGTGACTCGGAAGCCCAAACCTTCCCATTGTTGGAGGCAGCGATGGAGCTCGGTTTCGTTCCGAGAGCATGTATGGATACAAGCTCCCATTTCTGCTAATTCTTCCACAACAGCATGTCTGATGATAAAACAAACAAACAAAGAAACTAGGTTAGGTTAGTCATTAGTAGTAATAGAAGAAAGCGAAGAGTTTCAGGATATATATAGAGAGAGAGACCCAATTCCTCTGGTTCCTCCAGTGACCAGAGCGGTTGCTCCATTTAGAGACCATCGCCCTCCTTTCTTGCTGCTGCTGCTGCTGCTGCTCTCCTTCTCTGCTGCCATGTTCCCCCTCCTCTCTTTCTGTGACTGAATAGAGAGATAACTAGTTAGATAAATGGTTTGTGCTAGAGTCAAATCTGGAGGGCTGAGCTTGAGCAGGCTTGTTCTCTCGTCTTTTAACATGTGCTCTAACTTGATTATAATTGAGCCGAGATTGACCTTGGGATTAGGATTTGGTTAGTAACTTGATCTTGGGCTAATGCCCGTGTATAATGTTAAATCGAGTCAAGCTAAAACTAAAGTCAAGTTGAATAGCCCCTACCGCCCTAGCCAGTAGCCCAACCTTACATTTGAGCTAATTTGACATTGGCTCCGTTGCTTCATGAATGGAGCCCAAGCCCAAGCCCAACCAAGCCAAGTCAAGTGAGCTGGACAAATTGACAACCAATGTATAATAAAATTGTTATTTGGTTTTTCTGTCATTCTTGGTTTTTATTTTTTTTTATGTTTTATTTATTTCTGGTTAGGGGTGATATTTTTAACTTTTAAAGACCCAAGGATCGAGCCTGCTGGTCTTAGAGGTGATACTTTTAACTTGGGGACCTAGGGATCTAGCCTCGGGCATGTGTGTAGAGGGAGGGGTGTTCAAGGGCTGGGCCAAGTCATATATAGGCCTAGCCTGACTTTAGAAAGATAGGCCCGAGCTGGCCCATTTAGTCAATTGGACTGGGCTGGAATGGGATGAACTGGGATTTGGACTTCTATCACTTAATCCAAGCCCGGCCAAAATACTAATTAGGCCCACTTTATATGTCCAAGCCTGACCCGAAGTGGGCTGGGCTGGGCTGGCCCGGCCCATGAAACCCCTTACGTGTGTTAAGCTACCATGAGTGTGTTGGCTCTCTTTGTTATTATTCTCGTTGTTGTTGTGGTCGTCGTTTTCTGTAAGCTTATGATTTCATGAGTGGAATTAAATTAGGCAAAAGTTTCCTATACGTTCTAGCATGCTACTGGACAGTCTAGACCCAGTAAATCACATAGGTGCTAATTGAAACATGCTTTGGAATGAGATCACTGTGAAGAGAGTATCAATTCTGATGCACCTATATAGCCAGACTGATTCGAAGATTGGAAATTTTTGCAGATTGAAGTGATCTGTGACTTTGGAGACCATTGCTTAAAATTATTTCTTTCTGAACTGCCCATGTACATATTTTTTAAACTCAGCTTAAAGGGGAGTTTATGGTGAGTGGATTGTAACCTTTCCTATGAAAAAGAAATCCATCCAAGCTCTCTTTTCTTCTCTGATCTGAAGAGAGTGATTCTTTTTTTTCTTTTTTCTTATTTCAGATTTGACGGTTTCTTTATTCAAATCTATTGATTGGAGGAGTAGTTGTAATCTAGTGCAATGATTTTCAAGTTCATCCCCCCCTGTCATGACTCATGCCTGTAGGTTGAAATCTAATAGTGCACAAGTCTGCTCTATCTTATCACGAGGTTTAATCCAAGGAAGGAAGAAATTTTGAGCTAACTTTTTAATCATAGACTAAAAGTAAAGGAATGAGAGAAGCTTAGGTCATCCATTCATTGACTTTGTTTTCTCTACTACTTGGCAAAGTCGTCATTGATTTCGTAATCAAAGGTGGGAACAGCAGTATTATATAGATTTTAAAATTGGTATAAACAGCACAACGTTTAAATCAACTTGGAAAAACGTCATCAAATCCATCATCAAAGGAATTAGTTATTCTGCTTTTTAAGAAAAGGGGTTGGTTATTTAGAGTCCACACGAAATAGAGGTGTCCCATCTAGCCATAGTAATTGTCCGACTCATTTTTGCCTTCAAATATCAAACTATCCCAGACTCTTTCTATACTTTTGCATGGGTGCTAGACAAAATATTGGTATTTGAGGCATTTATTATATATGAGCAAGGCTATTCTAAGCTCAAGCTTAGGATAAAATTTTATAAGCTCATGTTTGTGGGGCCCACATTTAGTCCATCCAAATGGACCAAACACATGTGACATGACCCTCCTAAATTACACATGTCTACCAACTTTTGGTCAAATTCAAATTTACTGGACCGTTAGATCGACTATGTATCGATCCAAATAGACTGTTGACAATTAAACTTTTGGACCCATATGGAGATTATAAAAATTACGGTTGAGGCTGATTTTTTGCAGAGAGGAAAATCCAATGGAGTCCTTGAAACTCCTCCATCCCCATCCCCATGTGGGTTCCCAGGTGGACCCCACCACACACTTGAGCTTACCTTATTTTAAATTTGAGCTTAGGAGAGCCTTGCTCTTTATATATTCATCTATTACAGCGCACTTTTAACTTTTATTTTTATTTTTTGGACACTGGGACTATTGATTACATTTATACTTTAAACTTGAAGGCCCAAGGATCAAATCCTAATTAAAGGGTTGGCCTTTTCACATGCTTTTCAATTTGATAACTCTAATTTGGTCTAATTTTCACTCCAAATATATTTTACATGTAAATCCAACCGTTCATATGTATTATTACTCTGATGTGAGGAGACCTGTCACGAGGGTGAGGTTGGTCCGTATCTCCTCCAATCGTTCCGCCTTTAATAATTTTCTACGGAACGCAAAGTTTGATGTGTACATTAACAGTTCATTACTGAAAAATTAATAGTTTGCACTTGGTGAGAATTTGTTTAAATGTCGTATTGTGAATTGAGAAAAATTAGTTTAAATAATTTATCTTATATGTGAAAAAATATTGAAACAAATCAAACAAAATATAGTTGCTTACGAAAATAGACCAACTCAAATGTGGCGCAAGGAAGGGGTGTTCATGGCCGGGCTAAGGCATATCCAAGCCCGGTTCGGATTTAGAAACATTAGCCCAGCCCGGCACGGGCCATAAAAGTTAAGACCGAGCCCGCTCCTTTAATCAATCCGGCAGGGCCGAGCCGGGCTATTCATCACTTTTGTGAAAATTAGAGCACTAATTACATACATTTCTTACACAAGCCGGGCTGAGCTACGGGCTTTCTATCACTTAATCCAAATCCGGCCTAATTATTAATTGGGACCTCATTACATATCCAGGCCCGACCCAAAGCGGGCTAGGTCCGGGTCAGGCTGGCCCAGCCCATGAGCACCCCTAGCGTAAGGACCTCTCTCCCTCTCTAGAAGAGATTACTTAGGATTAAAGGATTTTAATCATCCGTTCTGAATTAAATGGACTATGATGATATTTTAAGTGGAAATCTACACAGCGGGGACAACTTGGCAAGTAAACTAATGAATTGAAGAGATTACTCAATGTAGTTTGATAATTTTAGGATGGTCATGTGTAGCCCTTCTCTTTTGTCTTTTCCTTTGGAGTGTATATACTGCTCGTCGCGATGTTGGTCATGACTCATGAATGGATATGGAAACGGGATCCACCTACAATACATGCAGCATCTAGTCACAAGACTCATAACGTAAGAATTGGGGTGAATTCTATAAACAAGGAACGACTATCTTTTTTTTAATTTTTTTTTTCTATACATCTATACAAAGACAAAAACAAGCTGGTTCTCCATTTTTATAAATATAAAGCCTTTATAAGATCACAAACCTATTCTTTTCTTGTGATATGCTAATTTATTTATTACTATAAAAGACCCCTCTCAGCTGGTTAGGAAAATGGTGTGCGAGTAGTATTTAGAAAAACACCAAATGAGACATGTTGGAATGAAAAATACACCATATTATCCCCAAAAAAGGAAAGAAATACACATACTTTCCCACTAAAGTAAACATGAATGGATATATGCTCAAATATCTCACGGACATTTCAACGGAGAGATTTTGATATGAACTCTTAAACTGAATTGTGTGAGTGTGCTTTTATTTTGTGTTAAATTATATACCAACCGAATACATAGGTGGTTAAAAATAAAGATTAAAGGTGAATTTCCAAAAATGAAATCCATTTATGTATTCTAACACAAACAAACAACCACTATAATAAGAGTCCAAATCAATTAAAAAATGCGTAATTGCATGGATTGATTTCCTTAACATACAGAGAACTTCCCAATTCCCAAACGTAGAATTAAGAAAGTGAGATGCTTTATCACTGTGAGTAGATTGGGCCGATTTGCTAAGATTACACATTCACATATTGGGAATGATCCATATTTGATGGGACATCCTACCTAATCTTGATAGGGATCCTCTCCCTCTTAATTTAATTAATTTGAAAGGTAGTCCGACTGCAAGTAACATGCCTTGATTGCCTTGATTGACTCGTCATTGACCTAATATTGAAGACAAGACTCGAGAATTCCAAACCATTCAAGTAGATAAGAAACAAGAGATTTTTTTTTATATAACCCCCTAAGGTTTATATGATTTGTAAATAGGCTAATGTGATTTTAATATTTATATATAGGTTCTTACCTTTTCATTTCAATACCTTTCGTGTCCCCAAAATCAATATTTCTAACAAAAATGGGTAATGATCATGGGATTTGTGTTGAACTTTTATAAAAATGACAACTTTGCCCTCATATCAATTAAGCAATATGAGTATATTATTATTTACCAAAATTTCATTATTGTATCATAATTCCCAACGGTCTCTCTCAATAACTTTTTAATGCACATGAAGCCTAATTATGTATTTTGAAACTTTCATCAATTTAATGGTGGATGCATGGATTGGATCAATTGTAACTAATTATAAGCACTTGTATTGATTGTCATTATTGTAGATTTGGATTTAATGAAATATGCCCTCTATTGATAAAAATAAATTTACATACAATTATTCTCTCATACTAAATGTAATTATCAATGTTACAAAGTTTTAGAGAAAAACAAATTCAAGCTTGTGAATTTAAGCATATAAGGATAAAAAGATGGACAAATGTGTCATTTCATGTTAAAAACTTTTGATTGTTGGTTGGCTATTGATTTTGGGTCCTATCTGCAAAAAATTAAAACCATCGGGGCTATTTACAAATCCTACAAACCTTAGGAGTGTTTATGCAAAAAGGTCAAAAAAAAAAAAAACCACTAATGTTCACATTGTTTATAGAAGGTACGCGGTTAGAACAATGAGAATGATTGAACATTTGTTTATATAAAAAGATCTTGCAAGGTTGTTTGTTAACATGGGACATGGAATAATTTCCATAGCCACTTAATTATTTAAATCAGGCTTCACAATTAATTTATTTCTAGAGGTCTTAAATCTTGTCCAGATGCATGGCAGTCGTCCACCCACCTGAGTATATAAATTGTTAGGCAAAACCTTATCACTTGCTTCAACATTGACATCTTATTATTTTATATTATGAACTCAAATAAGGAACCAAAGGTTTGGCCTGGAATAAATTGAAATGGAAAAATAAAATTAATGTAGTTTATAATCCCAACATAATTAGAATAAGACTTTAATGATGATGATGAAGAAGAATTCAATGAAAGCTTCTAATGATTTTTTCAGGCTTATTTCTTATGAAGAAGAGGGCGAACAGATCCTTGAATCCTTGACCTCTTTTGCATGCTAACTCATGCAACCGTAGAGATACAAGGAAGATCGGTGATTTTCTCGGGCTTATTGTTATCCTTAACTCATAAGGTTTGTAATTTGAATTACTTCATACATACTCCAATATTACAAAATGGACCATAGAATTAGGGCACACCCATCCTGACATTTACTAGCAACAATTTGTATCATCATCATCCGAAAAGTTTTCGAAGCTTGAGTTTTCATGGATAAAATTATAATTAGAAATACAGAAATAGATTTCAAGTATTTAATAAAAAGATTTTAAATTATACAGATAAAAAATCTAGAGCTTTTAGGGACAAATCATGTGATGTATCATGAGATTCTTAGACTCATTAATTAACCTTCTCATAATCCATATTTATGATGAGATGGTACTACGATCTTGGTTGGTCATGACACAGATCGGCTCTGCCCCACAAGGGATTGAATTATAGAGTCCTCTGATTGGCAGTTTGCAAATGGACATTAGCTACAATTAACTGAGAGATCATGGGTTATGATCTACATTCCATGTAAGAACTCAGCGTAAATGAATGGTTGAGATCCGCCTATTTACTGCAATTCTTACATTAGATCATTCCCATAATGCTCAATCAGAGAATTGGTTATTGTCACCATAAAATTGAAAATTATACAGGTTAAGGGGAACATTTGCTAGAAGATTTTGAAGCATCCACCATAGCAGCATTTTTATAAAATTATTAGACCTTATGCACAAAAGTGCAACATATTCGAGAGTTTGGTAATAGAGAAACAAAATTCATAAGCAAGTTGGCAACCCCAACGTAGCGGGGACAATGATTTTACAATGATGTTAGAATTATCCATAGCTATAAAACTCTCAATAGACCACGGAAGAAGTCACAAAAACCCGCAAGGTAAAAAATACATGTAGGGAGATATTCAAGTGAGGGATCTTCCATTTTTGGGATTGTCAAGTACAAAAGTAACTTTTTAAGTACATTCAAAAGTCACTTTGTACTCTCTCCCAAAAATAAAAGTATCCATCATTATTTTGATGAGAAAATCCCTCACTTGAATATCCCCGTATATCCTCATTTGTATCATCAAAATTCAAATTGCGCTGCCTTTCCAAAATTACCCCTCAAGAGTAGCATAGTGACCTTTTAAATTAGATGCTTCTCTGTGTCAGATTCTCATGTAGCTTTCATGGTCTTCAACTTATAGAAAGAGATGCTTTGTTTCCATCGATACTCACCTTCCCCCAACTCCATTAAAAATCAATCTCTTAGTCCATTTCTGATTCATGTAACTATTACTGGTGCAATGGAGCATACAAGATATTGGATGTGGGCAAAGAGGTAAAATGAGTGGGAGCTCTCATGTTCTAGCCACCAGCTCCTCCTACAGTGACTCGTGGGGAGAGCAGGCCTTTGCAGAGGATTCAGCAGTTGCTTTAGGAAGCTGCATATGGCCTCCAAGGTCTTATTCATGCAGCTTCTGCAAAAGAGAGTTTAGGTCTGCCCAAGCGCTAGGTGGTCACATGAATGTGCATAGGAGAGAAAGAGCTAGGCTCAAGCAGTCTCCAAAAGCCCATCAGAACCCTGGCACCCCATTGGGTATTGAATACACTCCTAGGGTCTGCACCTTGGTTTGTAATCCTAACCCCGATATTGTAGCATCAACTCTCTCTCCTTTGCGGGCTTCATCACCAACCATCCATGAGAATTGTCGTGAACAAGACTTTGTTTCTCAGTCTTACTCCTCATCTCTTGCTCAACATCACCAAAATTGTTCCTGCTTTTCTTCCAATCCTAGTCTTTCAATTCGGGCTCTTGATATATTGGAATTGAAGTTGGGAAGGGAGAACTTGAGGCTGGGTGGGATTGGGTGTGGCATGAAGAGAGTTGAGCCTGATTTGTCGATGAGCTCGTTGAATTCAGCTCAGTGTCAATATCAAACAGAAGATTATGTCGGTGATGAGGAGGAGATTAGTGCTAAAAGACGGAGAAAAAAAGTCTCATCGCCACTTTTCATCGAACCTGATTTGAGTGAAAGGAGGATCGGTGTGTCGCCTTTTTTCATCAAACCAAGCTCTTGTGATAGACATCAGCTCCAATCTGAGGTAGATGTGCTCCTTTTGAACCCCACTGAGGAGTTAGATCTTGAGCTTAGACTTGGAGATCAGCCCAAGGTTAAGTAGATTTGTGTTAAGTAAGTGTGCTTCAAATTTTAATGAAAATATTATTTCTAGTTCTTGTACTTTTACATTTACAGAAACGCCTCCCTCCTTGAGATATGTCCATGGGTTAGTGGTAATTGATTTACATATAAAGTAACAATTTTAAGTATCTACTATAACAGTAAGGTAATCTTTTGTAAACAGAAGGTGTTAAAATTCAATTGATCTTGTTTATGACATCTCAACTTGTTTCTGTTAACAATTATGTGGTGTTAGACAATTTTTCATGACATCTGATGCATATATTTGAATCTTTAAGTGGCAACAGATTCAAATGGGTAATTTCTGATGACTGTGGAAGCAAATAAATACAATTCATCGCCATCTAAAAAAAATAGTCTTACAATATCCATTGACATTGATAATGTAAAACTGGAATCAGGATTCTTCCTGTTCCATTTATGACATTATTTATAATGAATGGTTTGTAGAATCTTAGACATGGAATGAAAGTAAAAAAGCTTCAGCTGTGGAATCTTGAATTGAATCCCTACAAATCTTCTTATATTGAAAAACTACACATGCCCGTCAGAAACAACAATTGGACCAAAACTCGATCAAGCTACAAGATCCAAACCCAGAAACTTGAATAAAATGCTAGGCTTATAACGTTCTTGAAGAGGGAATTAAAATAGCACACTACTAGGGAAGCACCAATAATAATATCTAGAGCGAAGTAGAATGATGTGAGATTCTCATTTTATTTTGTGTCGGGATGTTTTGTGTTCTGTAACCACTGATTTTCTTTGCTATTTTCATAAGTGTTAATACCTATGGCTTTTTTTTATTTTATACTGGAATTCAAGGATTTCTTGTTTGGGTAATTTCTGAATTCTTAGATTTCTTGAATTCCTAAACATAGTGAAATTTCTGAATGCTCCCTTGAACTTGAACATCTGAAAATCCTGCCAAAATTTTTTGCTGGACTCCTTGAAATTTCTAAATTCTCAGACATAGTGGAATTCGTGAATCCTTTGAACTTGAGCATCCAAAAATTTCACCAAAAGTTAAAATTATCACGCCCACATGCCCCAATGGATTCTCTTGCCCCTCTTCACTTATATATATAGATGCATCGTATATATGTGAGATCGACATCGATCAATCAAGACCTTTCAAATGGTTGGTCCCGCTATGGTTGGCGATCAGGATGTCACAATGATCACATACATTGATTTTCATTGCCAATTGGTGGCCATCAGTTATATGATTAAAAACTGATGATTATTCCAATTAGTTGCATCCCTCCCAACTGCAGTTTGGTCCGGAATACAATAGGATTGCATGCCAATTGTGATGTATATATACACTTCTATGGAACGATGAAATTTCTCTATTATCTAATGTTTATTTGAGTGGCACAGGGTCCAAATCTAATTTTGTTGATTTAAATGGTGATCTCATAGATGCCTTTGGGGCTAGAGATGCTTCAAAAATATTTAATAATGGTAGATTTTAATCCCCGGGTGTCCAGGGTTCGAGTCCCGGGTACATCACATCTTCCTACGTGCGCATGCTCCTTTTCCACTTGTGTGGGCCTTCTTCCCGCTTTTACGAGCTTCTTTTCCGCTCGAGTGGGCTGCCTTCCCATATGTTTGCGGGGCTCTCTCTTGGGTCCTAGCTCCCTAATTGGCTGGGTTACCAATAAAACATAGTAGATTCTAATCGGTCAGAATGACTAATAGATTGGAGGGTAACAGTTGGAATAATAACTATATAATATTGTGGAGATGTTTCATTTTCTATCTACTTTGGGCGATAACAATGTTTTGGGTCCCTCAACTGTGGGTCCCAGATGTAGAGAAATGGGGGCCGAGGGGAACTTGCTACTCCTCGATTTCCTTGCACTTAGTTTACCTGTAAATCTAACTACGTCTAATTGGTTACCTCCAATTGTTGGGGCCACGGATGTGCTAATAGTTACTTCCTATGTCAAAGAAGATTCAGTTAATCATTTATTTATAGGTATGTTACATGTTAGCATCTATAAAAGGAATCATTTGTTGGATTTGGCTCAAAAGGTCCATTGGGCCTTGATGGATAGTTTACTTAGGGCTTAAGTAAACTAGGGCAAAGTTCTTATATATACTCTCTAGGGTTATTCTTTGTAAGATACATCACAATAAGCAAGGGAGAACAAGAGAGCATTGTAAGGGGAGAGACTGTGAGAGCAAGATTGAGATCTATTGGGGGAGAGAGTAGGCTAAGTGTTAGAGGTATACCCTTGTAACGAGTTGCCCAATTTCCTGCATAGTGAAATCGAGCGGAACGCTCATAGTCCCGTGGACGTAGGCAATTGCCGAACCACGTAAATCTCTTTTGTCTTGTGTGCTTTGTGATTGATTGACGCGTGCTTTACCCTAGATTATTTCCTAACAATTGGTATCAGAGCGAAGTTAGGGTTTTCCTAGGGTTAGAGTTGCACGCGGATCAAGGTTTGGAGACTACTGTCACCGGAGGCGAGCCACGCGAATCAGAAGAAGACAGAAGTTTTTTTCTCTTGATCAAGACGAGAAGATCAGAATTCAGGGATTCTGATTGATCACTGTGCAGATCCGAACGCACAGGATTTCCAGGCCACACGGATCGGACGGACTGAGATTACTGGATCCCAGCCGTTCATCGTCGCCGGAACAGAGAAGCACTCGCTGCAAATCCTTACTGAAATCGCTGCCAGGCAGTAGTTCAACGGTTCAACCAGAAGGTGGGCCACGCGACGGACCGGAGATAAAGGCGCACACTTCAGTTGTCGCGTGAAGGAGAAGAAGGCAGCAGGCGAAACCCAGCCGCCGCCGCTGCGCCATCGCCGGACTGGTCCGCCGCCGCGCTGGAGTGCCGTCGCCGGCCATCGCCTGTCCCCGCCGCTGCGTCATCACCGGAGTGGAAGAAAGAAGAAGAAGCAGCAAACGCTGCGTTTCTTTCTGGTGCAGAACAGTGGGAAGAAGAAGAAGACAGACCCAGTTTCTGGGTCAGTTTGCAGGTCAGGTTGACCTGACCCGTGCGCCAGAAGCCCAGCACAGCAGGACAGTTTCGTGGGTCAAGTTCCAGTCCAGGTCAGTTCTGACCTGGCCCAGCTCGCGCACAGGAAGCCCAGCGAGACAGTCGGGTCAGTTTCCAGGCCCAGATCCAGTTCGGGTCAGTTCTGACCCGTCCGCACGAGAAGCCCAGCGCAGCAGCCGCAGGAGCTGACGTCATCTGGACGCCAGCAGCACAGTCAAACATACAGTTTGACTAAATCAACGGCCAGAATTCATTCTCAGTTTTCGGAGCCATCCGGACTCCGATTTGAGCTCCGTTTCTTCCTACAGATTCGCGTCGACGAGATCTACGAAGTTAACGGAACGGATTGACCATTTGAAGTTCTGAAGAAGGGGCAGATTTCAGACATAATGGCAAACAAGGCTACAGCAGCAGGTATCAAATTTGAAATTCAGAAATTTGATGGCAAAATTAATTTTGGCTTGTGGCAAAGGAGAATGAAAAATATCTTGATTCAACAAGGAATCAAAGTAGCATTGCTTGGCAAGGCAAAGAAGCCTGAAAAGATGGAAGATGATGAGTGGGCGGATATCGATGAAAGAGCCATGAGCTCTATTGAGCAGTACCTCTCTGACGAAGTTATGTTCAACGTGGAAGAGGAATCTGCAAAGGACCTATGGGAAAAGCTCGAGAAGCTGTACATGGGTAAGAATCTGACAAACAAGCTACACCTGAAGAAACAGTTGTATGGGTTGAAGATGGAAGAAGGATGTGATCTGATGGAGCACATGAACACTTTCAATAGGATGATCAGTGATTTGTTGAGGCTCGATGTGAAATTCGATGATGAAGACAGGTCACTGTTATTGTTGAATTCTCTCTCTGACCCATATGACCACTTTGTGACTACCCTGCTATATGGAAAGGAGACACTCAATTTTGAGGAGGTTACTCAAGATATCATCTCCAATGCTGCCAGAAGAAAACCTAACAAAGGTAATTCACATGCAGAGGGACTTCTAGCAAAGGAAGGCTCGCATAACCGTGGCAGGTCCAAGGACAAGGGTAACTCAAGAAGAAGCAACTCTAGATCAAAGTCCAAAAGCAAGAAAGATTCAGAATGCTTTCATTGTGGAAAGAAAGGGCACTGGAAGAAAGATTGCCGGCATTACAAGGCGAGCAAAGATGGGAAGAATAAAGCTGGGGACAAATCAGATAGCAGTGACTCCGCCAGCGTTGCCTCAGAAAAGGAAGTGGAACTCCTATCGGTTTCGCAAGGTAACAATCTATCTGAAACATGGATTTTAGATTCCGGTTGTACATATCATATGTGTCCTAATCGTGATTGGTTTGATACTTATGAGCCATGTGATGGTGGTAGTGTTCTAATGGGTAATGATGCTGCATGTAAAACCATTGGAATGGGAACCATAAAAATCAGAATGGCAGATGGAGTTGTTAGAACTTTGGGTGGTGTGAGACATGTTCCCTCACTCAAGAAGAATTTGATATCCTTAGGCACACTAGAATCCAAAGGTTGTTCATTCAGTGCAAAGGATGGCTTGCTTAAAGTGAGTAAAGGTATTCTGGTATTAATGAAAGGTACCAGAGTGGGTAACAACCTTTACAAACTGATGGGAAACACAGTTGTAGGTGGAGCTGCAGTCTCCACGGAAGACAAAAACAGCATTGATGAGTCTCAGTTATGGCATATGCGGCTAGGGCATATGAGTGAGAAGGCATGTTAGAACTTCATAAAAGACAGTTGTTGAAGGGTGTGAAAACATGCAAGCTGGATTTTTGCAAATTCTGTGTTTATGGCAAGCAGACGAAAGTGTCTTTTAAAATTGCAGGAAAAGATTGTAGAAGTAAAGGCATTCTTGACTACATTCACTCAGATGTGTGGGGACCATCCCCGGTTAAGTCAAAAGGTGGAGCTGAATACTTTGTGACTTTTATTGACGACTTTTCAAGGAAAGTTTGGGTTTACTTCATGAAACACAAGTCTGAGGTCTTCGAAAAATTCAAAGAATGGAAGGCAGAAGTTGAAAATCAAACAGGAAGAAAAGTCAAGTATCTGAGATCAGATAATGGGGGTGAATACAAAAGTCAAAGTTTTCTACAATTCTGCAAGGATGAAGGCATCACAAGACACTTTACAGTTCCAAAGACTCCTCAGCAAAATGGAGTTTCGGAAAGAATGAACAGAACTCTTTTGGAAAGAGCTAGGAGCATGAGACTACATGCAGGGTTAACTAAAAGCTTTTGGGCAGAAGCAGTTAATCACGCGTGCTATGTGGTTAATCGGTCACCATCAGCAGCATTGGATTGCAAAGTTGCAGAAGAAGTCTGGACAGGTAAAGAAGTTGATTATTCCACACTCAAGTTATTCGGATGTCCAGCATACGCACACATTCCCAGTGATGAGAGATCCAAGCTAGATTCCAAGTCACTCAAATGCATATTCCTCGGATTCGAGAAGGGAGTGAAAGGGTACAAGCTATGGGATCCAGTAAACATGAAAAAGATCATCAGCAGAGATGTAGTGTTTGATGAAAAGTCTATGCTACACAGGGAACAAGATGGTGAAGTCAAAGAGCACAGTGCTGAGAAGGCAGTTGTTGAAATAATTCCTCTTACAGATAATAAAGGCAAGAAATCAGTGCAAATTCAAACAGAGGCCAGTACATCTGGTGGTGAGGAAGAAGTAGAGGTTCAGCAGGAACCCACAAGTCTAGCACAAGGAAGAGCAAAGAGAAGCATCAAACCACCTCAAAGGTTTGGATGGGATGAGGATGAAGTCCATTTTGCTCTTATCACCAGTAGTGGTGATCCAACCACACTCCAAGAAGCTATGAACAGCAGTGATAGGGAGGGTTGGATGGGTGCTATGATGGATGAGATAGAATCTCTTGAAAAGAACTCCGTCTGGGAGTTAGTTCCAAAACCCAAAGATAGAAAATCAGTTGGCTGCAAATGGGTGTTTCGGAAGAAGGAAGTCCCACATGAAAACGAAACACCAAGGTTCAAGGCACGTTTAGTAGCAAAGGGGTACTCACAGAGAGAAGGGGTTGACTATGATGAGATCTTTTCCCCAGTTGTGAAGCACACATCTATCAGGGTGTTGCTGGCATTAGTAGCACAGTTCAATATGGAGCTTGAACAGTTAGATGTAAAGACAGCTTTCCTTCATGGTGACTTGGAGGAAACAATTTACATGGAGCAACCTGAAGGATTTAGAGAAGTCGGAAAAGAAGACTATGTCTGCAAATTGAAGAGATCATTGTACGGGCTGAAACAATCACCAAGGCAATGGTACAAGCGCTTCGACTCCTACATGTTGCGGATTGGCTACTATCGATGTGAGTATGATCATTGTGTTTACTTTAAAGTGCATGATGATAATTCATTTATTATGTTGCTACTCTATGTGGATGATATGCTTATTGCATGTAAGAACATGTCAAAAATAGAAGAACTGAAATCTCAGTTGAAAAAGGAGTTTGACATGAAAGACCTTGGGTCAGGCCACAAAAATGTTGGGTATGGAAATAAGGAGGGACAGAAAGGCTGGAAAGCTGTGGTTATCACAAAAGAAATACATCTCAAAAGTACTTGAGAAGTTTAACATACAGAATGCCAAGCCCGTGTCTACTCCACTTGCAAGTCACTTCAATTTAAGTGCCAGTCAATCTCCAAGTACGGACGATGAAATTGAAGATATGTCCAAGATACCGTATGCTAATGCGGTGGGATGTTTGATGTATGCCATGGTTTGCACAAGACCAGATATTGCTCAAGCAGTCAGTGTGGTGAGTAAGTACATGGCGAATCCAGGGAAAGAGCATTGGAATGCAGTAAAGTGGATTCTGAGATACTTAAAAGGCACCAAAGACTTGGGAATATTGTTTGAAAGAAAACAGGGACCAGAAAGTGTAGTGGGATATGTAGATTCTGATTTTGCAGGGGATCTGGACAAAAGAAGATCCACCACAGGCTATGTTTACACATTAGCAAGCGGACCGATAAGCTGGAGATCGGTGCTTCAGTCTACAACAAGCATTATCCACTACATGAGGCAGAATACATGGCACTTGCAGAGGCTTCTAAGGAAGCAATTTGGCTTAAGAGGTTTGGTGAATGAAATCGGGATTAAGCAAGAATCAATCTCAATACACTGTGATAGTCAAAGCGCCATATGTTTGGCGAAGAATCAGGTATATCATGCCAGGACAAAGCACATTACTGTTATGTATCACAGGAATTCGAGATTGGGTTGCTACAGGTGAGATTTTCGTTGAGAAGATTCACATAGATGAAAATGCAGCTGATATTCTCACTAAGCCAGTCACTACAGAGAAGTTCAGGCATTGCTTGGACTTGCTCAATCTCTCCTCTTGTTAGAGATTGAAGGTGCATCTCATCTTCGGTGAGGTGCAAATATGGTGGGAGAGCTTTCCCACACAGTACAGGTGTTATAAACACAGCATAACAATTCTTCAAAAGGTCGGACATTTTTCGCCAAGGTGGAGATTGTTGGATTTGGCTCAAAAGGTCCATTGGGCCTTGATGGATAGTTTACTTAGGGCTTAAGTAAACTAGGGCAAAGTTCTTATATATACTCTCTAGGGTTATTCTTTGTAAGATACATCACAATAAGCAAGGGAGAACAAGAGAGCATTGTAAGGGGAGAGACTGTGAGAGCAAGATTGAGATCTATTGGGGGAGAGAGTAGGCTAAGTGTTAGAGGTATACCCTTGTAACGAGTTGCCCAATTTCCTGCATAGTGAAATCGAGCGGAACGCTCATAGTCCCGTGGACGTAGGCAATTGCCGAACCACGTAAATCTCTTTTGTCTTGTGTGCTTTGTGATTGATTGACGCGTGCTTTACCCTAGATTATTTCCTAACATCATTTGCCCTTAAGGACTCTTTGTTTGCATAGTATACATAGAAATTCATTACTTAATTAGGGTCAATCCACTAGTAGTTTAACTAGTGAGGCACGTCCCATCCACGGATTGGCTGTTGTGTCGATGGCGAAGAACTTAGCTAAAAGTGAGTGATGAAACAAAAATAATAAAAAATGGCGTCAAATAACCTTTTCTTTAATAACAAATGAAATTAAGAAAATATGTAAATAAATATCCGGCCATTCACATCCTAAGAAAGTGAAATCCTATATCACAGATTTAATAATCCTAGAAAAGGGAACTCATGTAACCATGAGATCCAACAGAGCTAAAGTACACTCGTCTCGTTGACCGACCAATGTGGAGATGCGTGGTCTAGACGGTTAGAATGTTGAACGTGTCGGCACAGACAGGTCAAGTTAGATGGTCTTGGTAAACAAAGTCAGGTCAACGGTCAACCAAGTCTAAGTCGTTAGAGCAAGGACGATATCATTTGTTTTGGCTTCTTTATTGCACTGTTTGTTATCGTTCCTCGTATGCATTGTTTGTTTGAAAATCCTTGTATTGTGCAGGAAAAAAGCTTAAAAAAGAAAAAGGGAAAGATTTGTGCCATTAGCTTCAGTTCCAAGGAATTGTTGAAGGACAGAAAAACCCACCAAATGAAAAGATAAAAAAAGGTAACCAGCCCATTCGTGAAGCTGCCGCATGATGCAAGAAAATCGTGTGCGACTGCATCAGCTGGCAAACTGCTAGACCTGACCTCTGCCCATGTCAAAACAAAGGAAGTGCAAGCTAGGATTGAAAATGAGATTCATGATCCACGTCATTCTTATACTGTACTTGGTTTGTTTGATTAAAGCTTAGAAAAGTTTCAATTAAACCTAACTATTAAAATGGGTTCAAGAAGCTTAAACTATTAAGGTATCTCCAGTACCAAAGGCTATGAGTGTCATTTTTTACTAGGGCGAAGGAGATAAAAGATGAGACTTTTACTTCCTTAGCTACTGAATTACTAGGGTGATGGTCAGTCATTAATTGAAGGTCATTTTTTAATATACAATTTTGATTCTTCATTTTTAACCACTTATACAAATATGATCTTAAACATTCAATTACATGAAATAAACTATCCTTAACTTTCTTAACAGCCTTTAAAACATATTTTCTCATTAACCATCCTAAACTCATTCACGTAACACAAAGCACCACCAATCTTATTTTCTCCAATGGTATCTCCTCATACTGTAGCTTCATTTTAGCTAGTGATCCATATTATATCTGCTTTCTTTCTTCTCTTATTGTTCTAGTTCTCTTTCATGAATGATTTAAGGGTAGATTGTAGTCAACTACGATTGGGGTTGGGAGAGACCCGAATAGAAAAGGCCCAGCCCCATTAGAAGTGAAATTGAGGTTGACCTTGATGCGGTTCGGATTGGCCTTGGGCCTGGATTTTTCATGGAATTTAAATTGGGTTCCATTTTGGGATTGATGTACCTGAAATCGACATGAGTACCCAAGTTATCCAGATATGTATTTTGTATAATATATAGTGTATCACTTATAATATATATATATAATATTTACATTTTTTTTCTAAATTTTATACCCTTCAAAATGCAAGCCAAACAAGAAAGGAAAAAAATAAAAAAAAGAATGAAGCACCCACACAACCAAGTCAACTTGAGGCTCCACCTTCCCTCACCCGAGGACACGATGGGCTCCTAACCCCCTTAGTTGGGCTACCGGAAAAAACCTGACTCACACTTGGTAGGTTATGCTTGGAGTGAATTTGATGTTGATCATTTAGGTGAGAGAACCAGGAGCGATGTGATTTTCTTGAGTTTGGGTAAAAAGTTGGGCATGGATAGCGCCTATGTTGGTTGGAGATGGTGAATGAAGGTAGAGGCCTATGGAATTCATTTATTGTGAAATGGTAATTAGAGTAGGTGAGTAGAAGGGCTGGATTTATGAAAACCGAAAACCCCTTCTTTAATTGAAAGGGTTTTCAATATCATGAGCAATGAGGTGAATTAAGGTTGGTCCTCTCAAAAATGGATTTAAAATTATATTGATTGATTTAATCATGTAGCAATACATTGGTTTATATAGAGAATGGAAAACTATTCTAGGAAACACTATAAACAGAGGATCAATCTGATCCTGTAATTGATCCTATAATCTAGACTAATTTGGTATACAGCTCATTTGACACTCCCCCTCAAGTTGGGGCATATATGTCATCAATGCCCAACTTGCTAAGTGAGCTGTGAAAAATTCTGCCAGTGACTGCTTTGGTGAGGATATCGGCAAGTTGATCTTCGGATTTAACAAATGGTACCTCAATGATCTTGGCCTCGAGTTTCTCCTTGATGAAATGTCTGTCAACTTCAACATGCTTAGTCCTATCATGTTGCACTGGATTATGTGCGATGTCTATTGAGGCCTTGTTATCACAATGCAGTTGCATGGTACGTTTGGGTTTGAATCCCAAATCCCCCAACAAATTCCGTATCCAGAGTAGCTCACATATTCCATGTGCCATACCCCGATATTCAGCTTCAGCACTCGATCGGGACACCACTTTCTGTTTCTTACTGCGCCAAGAGACTAAATTGCCTCCAACAAAAGTAAAGTATCCAGATGTTGACCGCCTATCAGTAACAGACCCAGCCCAATCTGCATCAGTGTACCCTTGAACATCTAGATGACCATGCTTTGAGAACATCAATCCTTTTCCAGGAGCTGACTTCAAATATTTTAGAATCCGATTTACAGCGTCCATGTGTCCTTCACTTGGTGCATGCATGAACTGACTCACAACACTTACTGCATATGCGATATCAGGTCTAGTAAGTGATAGATATATCAACTTACCAACAAGACGTTGATATCTTTCTTTGTTGGTGGGTACCTGGTCAAGATATTCACCAAGTTTATGATTCACCTCCATTGGGGTATCAGCTGGCTGGCAAGCTAACATTCCAGTTTCGGTCAAAATGTCGAGGATGTATTTCCGTTGAGATAGAAATATTCCTTGTTCTGAACGAGCCACTTCAATACCCAAAAAATACTTCAGAGCACCGAGATCTTTCATCTCAAATTCACTGGATAAATAACGTTGCAATGCTGCTTTTTCCTCCGGGTCATTTCCAGTAACCACCATGTCATCAACATACACAATAAGGGCAGTGACCTTACCTTTCTTATGTTTTAAGAAAAGAGTATGATCTGAGTTACTTTGTTTGTAGCCGAAATTCTTCATTGATTTGCTGAACCTTCCAAACCATGCTCTGGGTGATTGCTTCAATCCATAGAGAGACTTTCTTAGTTTACACACCATGATGTTTTGACTAGACCCCATCTTGCATCCTGGAGGAGGATCCATATAGACTTCTTCTTCTAGGTCTCCATGCAGGAAGGCATTTTTTACATCAAACTGATGTAATTGCCAGTCCAGATTTGCTGCCAGAGAAAGAAGGACCCGAATTGTGTTGATCTTGGCTACAGGAGCAAAGGTCTCCCCATAGTCAATCCCATAAGTCTGAGTGTAACCTTTTGCCACTAGTCTTGCTTTGTATCGTTCAATGGTGCCATTTGCTTTGAACTTTATCGTATATATCCATCTGCAACCTACTGTTCTCTTCCCTTTAGGAAGGGTAGTCATCTCCCAAGTGGAATTCTTCTGGAGAGCCTCCATTTCTTCATTCATTGCTTGAGTCCACATGGGATCTTTCAGAGCTTCCTGCACATTACTTGGAATAGATACAGTGGATAATTGACATACAAATGATGCACATGACGGAGATAGCCTATGTAGAGACACATGATTAGCAATAGGGTATTTAACCTTTGCTTTAGGGTCCGGGTCATATTGTTGTTTAGCAATCCCTCTATTCGTACGAGGAGGTAACTGATAACCTGTGTTTCCTGTATGACTTGACTCAGGTAAAGGGCTAGAGTGAGAGTTTGAGTGTTCGGTTACCTGTGGAGGGATCTCAGGACCTGATTGGATGATTGGTGGTGGTACTGTAGGAAGAACTGTATCTGAAATACTATCTGGAGGAGCTAGTTGTTGTAGCTCTTGCTCTTGCTGTACCTGTGGAGTTGGTGACTCAGTAGTCACTACATCCTCAGGTGTTGTCCGCGGCTGCTCTGACATAAGCTGATCTAGAACATTCTGTGGAACTTGAATGATCTGATTCTGAGTATCTTCTGCAAAGATAGAGCTCTCCCCCTGCAGGGGATGCTCGGAATCTCCCCCTGAGTAATAGAACTCACTCTCGTGGAAAGTAACATCGGCTGTAACATGCAAGGTCTGAGTAGGAGAATGGAAACACTTATAGCCTTTTTGAGTGTCGGAATACCCCACAAAGACACAGCGGAGAGCACATGGATCAAGTTTACCACGCTGGTGTGGATATACCTGGATATAAGCAACACATCCAAATACACGCGGTTCGAGATTTGGTGTGGATGGCATTGTGAGGAGAGTGGTCAATGTCTGCATTGGAGTCTGATACTGGAGAGTACTTGATGGTGTTCTATTGATGAGGTAGGCAGCGGAACAAAGGGCCTCCCCCCAAAAACGATGAGGCATATGAGCCTCAAATAGAGAGGCACGGACAACTTCCAAGAGATGACGATTCTTACGTTCTGCTACACCATTCTGTTGTGGTGGATAGGCACATGTGGTTTGATGAACAATACCATGTTGGCTTAAAAAAGTATGTAGATCGTTGTTGACGTACTCTCCTCCATTGTCCGACCTCAATGTTGTGATTTTCTTGTCAAATTGAGTAGCAACATATTGGTGAAATTGTTTGAATTTGGCGGTGACTTCGCTTTTCTGCTTCATGGGAAAAACCCAAGTCATCCTAGTGCAATCATCTATAAATGTCACAAACCATTTAAAACCACGAATAGTAAGAACTCTTGACGGACCCCAGACATCTGAATGGATAAGCATGAAAGGCATAGAACTTTTATTCAATCTTAATGGGTAAGAAACACGATGGCTTTTCGCCAAAACACAAGTTTCACAATGAAAGTCTGATGCAGCAAACTGAGAACATAAATCTGGAAATAAAAGTTTTAAATAACCAAAACTAGCATGACCTAATCGTCTATGCCACAGCCAAATCTTCTTCATTCTGACGGACTCGTCTCCTCTCACATGATGTGCTTTACTCAATTTCTCACAGCAGTCATCTGTCAAGTCCAGATAATACAACTTCCCCCTCCTAGTACCACATCCAATCACGGCCCTGGTGAGAAGATCCTGAAACAGACAATACAATGGCCAAAAACACACAGTACAATTGAGGGAATCAATGATTTGAGGAACAGATAACAGATCATAGTCGAGTGAAGGAACAACCAAGACATGATCGAGACTTAATGAAGATGTAAGAGATAGGGACCCTTCTCCCAAAACTGGGGAAGTTGTTCCATTTGCACTGGTAATATGTGTTTGGCTTGATGGTTTGGTAGAGTGCAATCCAGTGAAACTAGATGTCATGTGATCAGTAGCACCAGTGTCAAGAATCCATGATCTATTATAAGTAAGTGAAGATGTGCAGGAGGAAGTACCTGAGGTGGCCAAGGCCTTGGAGCCAGATGTACCTGATGGAGGTTCCGATGCAGTCTCTTGGGATGACTCCGTTGATGCGAATGAGGCTCTGCTCGAATCCCTCTTTCGCCCTTTGTGAACCCATCCTTCTGGATAACCAATGATCTCATAACAACCCTTAATTGTATGGTTTTCTAAACCACACTTGGTACACTTCATTGGAGGCCGGTTACGAGTAGAGTCTGTTTTCTGGGTGGGTAACCGAGATTGCTTGAACCTCGCAGCGACCAAAACTGTGGCATCGGATGAGACACCAGCCTCAGACATGGTTCCCTGTCGGTTACTCTCTCTTTTAATATGCGCATATGCTGCTTCAAGTTCAAGTTTAGGCTCCATCCTCAAAATCTCTCCTCGGATTTGGTCAAAAATATTGTCCAAACCTGCAAGAAAGATATAAACGCGAAGACGGTCAACCTCCTTGCGTCTAGTTTCAATATCTGCTGGATCCTTCATGTTACTTGGACTTAATTGATCAAGCTCTTGAAAGATCTCAGTGAGCTCACTATAGTAATTGGCAACCGGTGCTCCATTCTGTTTCATTGTGAATGACCTTCTGTGTAGATCATAGATCTTTGCCTCATCTGAACCATCAGAGTATGTTTTCTTGATTGCATCCCAGACTTGTTTGGTTGTGTCATAACGGAATAAACCGCTTCATCTGATCGGGTTTCATGGCATCGAATAACCAACTCTTGACTTGACAATCCGATGCACGCCATTTGTTGTATGTCTGGTCTGTGACCGCAGGTTGGGTCATATCACCGGTCAAGTAACCATGTTTCTCTCGTCCGGCAATCTTCATCTCCATGACTTGATGCCATAGAGAATAATTATGTTCATCCAATTTTATTCCAGTTGAGAAGTTGGAATTATCTCCTTGGATGGTGACAATCTGGGTGGTTGAATCAGATTTACTGGAGTCTTCACTTGCCATGATGATGGCTCAATTTCTGCAAACGGGTCAGTTTGACCCGACCCAAATCCAACCTAGACTTGGCTTGGAAGTGGGCTGTTCTTCACGAGTCAGGTCAGAACAGACCCAACTGACTCGAACCAACCCACCTGGACTTGGCTGGGAAGTGGGCTGGGCTTCACGAGTCAGGTCAGAACCGACCCAACTGACCCACCTTCTTCTTCCTTCGGATTTGGCTGGTTCTGCAACAAAAAATAAACCCAGCGCCTGTGACTGCTACCTCTCCGGCGATGCAGCGGCGTCGAGCGGCACGGCGTCAGCGGACGGTGGCGGAAGAGCTCTGGCGTCAGCGGACCAGCGGAGGGAACCGGCGGGCGGCAACAGCGGACGCGCAGGATGGATGTGCGCAGGCAGCACGCTGGTCAGCGACGCGCTTCCCTCATTTTCTCCTCAATCTCTCTCTATATTCTCAAGCAATCAGAGCCGTTCGATTTAGATCATCTCAGATCAGATGGCCCGCACAAAGCAGACGGCAAGGAAATCGACCGGCGGGAAGCAGCCGAGGAAGCAGCTGATGACGAAGGCAGCGCGGAACGGTGGCGCTGAGGGAGATCAGGAAGTATCAGAAGACATCCAAGGACAGAGAACTAGAGTCCATTCATAGCTTAGATGTTCTGGAATTGATTAGGGAACATCTCTCAACCATTCTCGGCTGGAGAGGAAAATCTGATGTCACAGATAACTGGACAACAACTCAGATTTGCAGGCTGCAGCTTGGCCGAATTTATGCTGCTTCCATCATGTATGGGTACTTTCTGAAATCTGCCTGCCTGCGGCACTGCCTGGAGCTAAATCTCAGTCTGACTCATGTAGACCTCCCTCCTGGACATGAGATTGAACACCCACTTGCAGAAAGGCGGCCTTGTTCACTTGGAAATCTTGCTGTTGCCGACTGTCCAAATGATACAATATCTTCGTTGTATCAAGAGATCAGGAAGTATCAGAAGAGATCAGGAACGGTGGCTGATAAGGAAGCTGCCGTTCCAGCGATTGGTCCGTGAGATCGCGCAGGATTTCAAGACGGATCTGAGGTTCCAGAGCACTGCCGTGGTGGCCCTGCGCGGACGGCGGCGACGCGGACGGTGGGGACGTTGGAGCGGCAGGCGACCTCAGAACACGCGGCCTCGGCCTCTGTCTTCTCCGTTTCGAGTTTCCTGCAGAAACTCAATCCAAACTCTCTGTCTTCTGCGTGTGGCCCAGCAGAGATCGGTAGCCTTCTCCGTTTCGAGTTTCCTACAGAAACTCAATCCAGATCTCTGTCTTCTGCGTGTGGCCCAGCAGAGATCGGTAGCCTTCTCCGTTTCGAGTTTCCTGCAGAAACTAAATCCGGATCTCTGTTTTCTGCGTGTGGCCCAGCAGAGATCGGTATTGATCTCGGCGATGATCGGTGAGAGGGGGGCGGTAACAGCGACAGCGGCGATCGTCAAATGATCTGGTCGGATCCTCTGTTCGGTGATCTGGTCGGATCCTCTGTTCTCCGAATCTCCAGATGCCAAACAGCCAACAGAACAGATCGTCGACTGATCGCGTGTCTGGGCTTAATGACTGCGGGTGTGGAAGCACACTGATCGGATTTCACAATCGATCTCGTGTTAACTTCTAATGAAGATATGCATGCTCTGATACCATCTCAAAAATGGATTTAAAATTATATTGATTGATCTAATCATGTAGCAATACATTGGTTTATATAGAGAATGGAAAACTATTCTAGGAAACACTATAAACAGAGGATCAATCTGATCCTGTAATTGATCCTATAATCTAGACTAATTTGGTGTACAGCTCATTTGACAGGTCCAAGGTGGGGAATAAGCTTGGTGGTTTGGAGAACACTGGTGGGGCTCATTTTTTGAAAAAAATAGGTGGTTGAATTGGGTTTATTTACAGTTGTCTAAGTGAAAACAAAAAACCATAATTACTAACTAGGGATTTTATTTCAATTCTTGTAAGTAGGCAAGGTGCTTTAAGTCATTTTGGTTGTTCAATTAACAACATTTTTAATGGTTGTAAGCAAAGTTATTGACGACGACCTGTTTGAATCGAAAGGTGCCTTGCAAACTTGAGGACCAAGCTATGGATTAATTGAACCCTTTTTGTAATTAGGCCAAAAATCAGGGACTAGTTTGAGACTTTCCCTCAAAACAGTGACAAAAACCCAATTTACAATGATGGGCTTGGTCAGCCGGCGCCGGTCAACCTTCTCAGACAAATTTGGTCCTGGGTTTGAATTGAAATTGAAATCGAGTTGGGAAAAAGCATTGAATCGCGATCTAATTAATGGAGGGCCCTACCAGAAATGCATCTCAAATCTGTTTGAGCCTTTGAGGACACATCATAAGGGCTTGTTAAAAGTGACAAAAAATGAAGATTGAAGCTAGTGATTAGTTGCTGAGGATGCAGACCTGCAAAATCACTGAGCTTCCTTCTCTTTTGGGCGGTTTCTTATATTTCTCAAAATCTATTATCCTTTTGTTTTCGTTTTTACTAAACAGATACCTATTGATTTCTCAATCTATTAAAATTTAATATATGAAACTAAATATCTTGTTATTTCCCTAGTTCAGTAAAAAAAAATCAACAATTCAAATTACAATTCTAAACCCCACAGGCCTCCAAACAAATAGAAGGTGGTTGATGTCACTTTTAATCCTGCGACCCAAGAACGGCTCCTTACTTGAGTGGTAACGAGCTTCGGTTCATACCAGGTTGTCCAGGGTTTGCACCCTGGGTATATCATATCTTCCTATTTGTGCGGGCTCCTTTTCTATGTGTGCGAGCCTCCTTCCCACTTGAGTGAGCTCCCTAATTCCCATGTATATGCTGGCTCTTTCTTAGATCTGAGCTCCTTTGACTAAGGTAACAAGAAAAAACCCTGTGATCCTTTGAAAGCATATACATCACTCCTCTTTTGAGGTGTGAGGTGTGTATCGTGAAAACATCTAGAGAGGTAGTATGAAAGTAAGCCATTTTCATACTATCTTCACACCATATTTTTTCTTTTTCTTGGAAGATTAAATATATATTAGTAAATCCGCAAAAAGAAGGGCCTCAAAACCTCTTATACCAAAAGAATCACTTATGGTGTTGCCACACCAGCGTAATAAGGCCATTAGCTAATCCAAGGCATATGGCGGGCGTGCAGCAGACAGAGACCGCAAAAAAACTAGTGCGAAGCAGCCCCCAATCTAGACCTACTGTACAAATAGAAAAACCAGAAAAAAAAACCTACAAATAAAAACCTGAAGCAACCTGCACCATTTGTCAACAACTACGAACAAAAGGCTCCTAAAGCTTAATTGGAAGTGCATTGATCCTGTTCTTGGGTAGGAATAGGATAGTCGAGATGGTCATTTTACTTGTAAGGGTCATGCAAACAATTACCCACATCAGATTATCACAGCAGTTGATTTAAGGGTCTTAAAGTACTATAATGATCTTTTGAGATGCAATTGCGCGGTGAGTATACATGTATAAAGAAAATAAAATCATGCAACATGTCTAGATATGGGTGGTGAAAGTGTGAAAGAACTTGTAATAAGTCAAAGTGTGAAAGGACTTTCATGGCTAGCTGTAAACGCGGTCTACTCATCTTCCATGACTACCCTCGTAGGCTGGTAAAGAAAGAATAGAAGCATCTGTTTGGCTGTTGCTATTTCTTTTCATCATCCATCGTTCTGCATTTTTTTAAAGATTCATTCATGGTCACTCATGGCCAAAGATCTTCTCTGAGTCATAATATATGACCGGAAAAAAATACCAGAAGACCCTTTTACCTTATAGGGCGGCAAAAAACAATAAAAGGAAGAAAGATCAAATGGGTCGTCGGAAACGGTCCAAATACTAAAATTAAGTTTGTAATATTTTCCAAAACGACAAAGTGATAACTCCAATTGCCTTATAAGTAGCAGCTGCACTTGATGAGGTCCCATTTTTTATTTATTTAGATATACTTCCTTATGAGAATATTAAAACACACTGTAAGGGTCATAATGACTTGTTGGGGCCAAAATCGGAGGGTCAGAACCAAATGGCAGAAGGGTCTCTGGCTGTAGCGAGGATCCAGTTCGTTACAACGAGACGGGCGGTATTGACTCACTTCCGTCCGGATTGTTACGAGGAGTTAGTAGTGTATTATTTTTAAAATTACGATACAAGAAGTTAATTTTCTCTCTTGATCTGAAGTTATAATTCTAAGAGAGATTTTCATGTTTCTCTAAAGTCATTGAGAGATTGTTCTAAAGGACTTCTCTAGAAGGTTTTTTTGTTGCTTCTACTCTCTTGTAGAAGATTGATCATCTTGGTTGCAAAGGTGCGGGGAGATCAAGTAAGGAGAACGGCGCACGGTACAATTACGGTCCTTAGGTCGAAGTACAGACTGAGGTAAAGGAGCCTGTGAGTATATCTTGTAACTGTTCATGAAATCTTGATTTCTATATCGTAGTTTTTCTCCCTGAAAATGGTTTTCACGTTAAATTTGTGTCTGCCTTCTTGTGGTGATTGCTCGGTAGATTTATTTGCTAGTTCTATATTGTTTGATTGATTACATCCACTGCATTGATTTAATTAATTAGACTAGCATTAATTCTAATGGGTCCTAAAAAATCTTCACACACATAGAGCTCCAACTATGTGTTTGGACTTTGAAGGCTTCTGGCTTCTGGCTTCTAGCTATTGGGAAACCTCATAAACCTCATTACATCCGGACAGCTTACAGTTCACAGACGATATCCTTGGCAGTAACTAATTTTTAGTCCTAAACCTTTCACTTCTGACCTTGTTCTTCATCATGCTCCTCTATATATGATTGGACCCACTCTTTGAATGATTCTTTAGTTGGTAATATTATCAATTCTACAATTTTATTTTTATACTTATTCTTTTTGTTGTAACACAGCGCTGCCTTATTAGCTGGATTTTTTTTTTTTTTTTGAGAGTAGACATTACCAATCAAGTTCTCCAAGCCAACAATGCAAAATTTACAAAAAAAAAAAAAAAAAAAAAAAAAAAAAAAGTCTTTCCAAAGGCGCACAATGTGCAGATTTCCAGCTTGTTTGAACTAATAAGGTCATTAATCTTCATCTGAGCCTTATGCCATTGTTGTAGCGTCAGTAAAATATATTCTACTCCTATGAAAAATAGTTAAGATTATATGCGGTCACTTTCTAAAATTATGTAAAGTAATTAAAACTCTCTCTATATATATATATGGGTAATTTTTCAAAATGCCCTAATTTAAAAACGATCCTTTTTCCGCCCCTCTTTTTTGGATTATGGAACTCAACTTGAGTCAATCTAGTCTTTCACCCCACCATGAATAGTCACAAGTCTAAATTTGACGCTCATCCAAGTTTTCTTCACCATTATATTGAAAGTTTAAGAAAATGATGCCTCTAAAATCATTAAATTTTAGTGCAATGGATTAAAGGGTTAGGATGATCTCATGGAGTCCAAATTTTGCATATAAGTAGGTTTCGTAAAGATATTTCCATCCAACAGACTCTCATGAGACCATCATGCATCTTGATAGATCCTATTACGATAGGCGTTATTCTCCTAAAAAATATTGAGGTGATGTCTAGCGCTGCCCTATGTGTGTATGAGTGATTGATCATTGATGTGTGTAAACCTTGCAATCTTTTCAGTATTTTCCCTAAATATCTTAACTTAGGACATTGAAATATTAAGCTATCTCGGAATTTGACTATTGCATCTTCTCTTTTCTCAATTCCTTAACTTGCATTCTTTTATATTTTTTGCTCATCTCAAGGCCTGTTTAAGTTTAGAGCCTTAGTTTATCCTCTAACCTTGTTTGAAGCATATACCATGCTATTTCCGCTTTGTTATTTGCTGTTATACTTCCCATAGTTAAAAAAGTGTCTTTCCCAAAGGTTATTAAGTTGATTATTTTGGGTACTAACCGAATTGTGCAACCGACTATTGGTTTTTATACATTAATAGCATTAGGAGCCTGCCGAAATTGAGGACTATTTTCCAATACATACTAGTTTCAGCCATGTTGATTCCAATTTTCAATCGCTACACCCTAAAACCTGAACTGTACTGTAATTCTATCCTCGCCAACTGAATGTGCCTTATTAAGGTTTTACATCTAAAATACTATTTAACTCATTAAAGCGTTTATGGCCTGTAATCAAATGCATAGAATTGTTAAATTCTCATTTCTAAAATGGGTAAAATTAAAGAAATACATGTAAATTTTCATAAAATGACCATTAAATTATCTTCCTCTAATGAAAAATGAACCAAGTGGAGCTGGGAAATGAACACACAGCCAATGCTCTAGTAATCCAAATCTTAACAAAGTGAGGGTTGCACCTACATGGGTACCTTCATTATATCATACACCCCTTATCCTTCCACCCTCGTCTCTTTAATGATTCTTCCATGGAGCTCATTTAACCTTGAATTCTTGAATATTCTATGCATATAAATGGGCTCTTAATTCTTCACTTCAAAAAAAAATCAACAAAATTATCCACAATATTAAAATACGGCTGATCAAGAGACAGATAGCAGTTTCAGCCTCGGCTCAAGGTAGAAAACCGCGTTCTCTTTTAATAATAATAATAATAATAATAATTTTTAAAATTAATCTTTGGTTTTTCTCTTCCAAAGGGTAGTTCTGTCATTAACAGAGACACATGCACCACTGGCAACATTCTTTCTTCTTGGAGGCCCTTTTTAATCCCCCAGCAAATGAGCTTTTCCCTTAATCAGACTCCTAAGGAAACGTCTCGCAGACCGGCCTGTACGTTGACCCCCATCTCTCTCTCTCTCTCTCTCTCTCTCTCTCTCATGCAACCATAGCTGGAGATGGAAGCCAATCCCCTCTGCACCTCAGATGATCAAGGCTCGAGCCATGTCCGATCCTACGAGTGCACCTTCTGCAAAAGAGGCTTCTCCAACGCTCAGGCACTTGGGGGTCACATGAACATCCACAGAAAAGACAGAGCCAAGCTCAAACAACCCCCCAAGGACAACCAAATGCCTTCACATGTCACCAAGAAGAACCCCTCGTGTTGTCCGTTCCCAACTGGCCTCAACCTGGAGACCAGGTCAGGTAAGGGGCCCACTTGCACCCTCAGGTTCCCATGGTTTATCATCCCCAGAGAAGATCACTCGAACAAAGGTGAAGCCCACAAGATCCACAAAGGTGAACTCCAGCAGCTGCCCTTGTTCGTCGATTCTTTGATGGGTGATGACCAAGTTCGTCGACCTTCGGTTAGCCATGGTTACGTTGGGCAAGAGGTGGACCTTGAGCTTAGGCTCGGGCCACATCCCCAGGAACTGTCCTTGGGCTTTCCATTTCCCAAGGAAATTCCTTGATCGAGGCTTCTTTGGATGGATGGGATTTGATAGATAAAGGTGCTTTTTTTTCTTTTCTTTTCTCCCTTTTATCTTCATCAAGAGATACACATTTGCCTAAAATGGAAGTAGTTTTATTGTTCAGCACTTTACCTTATAGCTATTGTGAAGAGAAGAGATGGTTTATTTCTTGTCTTCTATGTCATTATATGTTTCTTCACGTATAGTCATTTGCTTCTTTTATCTACTATACTTCCCAAGGGTTTTTGTATGGGATTACTTGTTATTTGTAGATAGCTTTGAGATTGATGCAATAAAAGAAAAACAGTGTTTCGGATGTTTCACTTGATTCTTTGTAAGCAAGGGCCTAACCATTGGAGAAAAAAACACTAAAAACGGAATCAAGACCACAATCAGTTTGCAACTTCATAGACAGTTCCATCTCTCAATTCATTTTTATAGTTTTCTTATTGATAGTAGTTTGGTAATCCAATCAAAGTACCAGACGTTTGTGTTCCAACACTCACTGAATGTGGGAGGACATGGGATTCTTAGAGAATATTTTTAGAGAAGGTGGAATCTTTCCTTACTTTAATTCAAGATTTAAACGAATGCTGATATCTCTAACCAACTATTACAAATATCATTCAAATGTAATCTAATTTAAGATGAGCTCATCTATTCTACCTTCTCTAAAATATTCTCTAATTGGGGTATGCTCCATTGTATACTTCAAAATGTAAAGTGAAGTGTCAAGATAGTGCATGATTTCTTCGTTTTTGCTCTTCTTTCATCAAAGCACCAAGGTCTACTTTTTGAGTTGGTTTTGTTTACTATTTAGGGAACCTCTAATGAACTATAGATAACTTGGCATGTAGATATAAAAGAATTTGGAAACATCATACAACTTGCTAATTAGAGCTCCATTATGTGATCAATCAACTTATCGAGTAACCTACAATTTGCCTGAGATTGATACTTTGCTTAGTTTAAGGTATATTAGTCTTCATTGTGACATGTATGAGGTGTTATTCGTTGGTCCTTTTAGGCAATCATCTGTCAGCATTGACAATGAACAACTCGAATTGTATTTATTTTTATTTCCTATTTTAGTTCCTTTCTTGTTTCATGTCCATTCAAGGCATTGATGGGCCTTTAGTCTCAATAAACGTCTTTATATTCATTGAGTTACACAAGGCCTACATGAAGTACTACTCTATTTATACATGTCATTGCTTGTTACACTTAAAAGATGGCTTGGGATATAATAGGAAATATAACCATATTTTTATATGTGCTTGTGGAATGTTCATGTGCATCCACCCCTCAATATAGGATGAGAGACACTTACATGACTTTTCCTCTTTGTACATGAACCATTCATATATATAGTCCTAGTGATGATATGTGAAGAGGCTCTTGTGCTCTTGACGCGCTAGAAAACGAATTTGGTATCATCTACACTGTGATTTTGTTCCCCCAGCCTAATGAAGCATGTCTTTGACATGAGCATTACCTATATATTTTTCGTTTATAGATCTACAATAATATTCAAGTGTGAGCCATCTTAACATAAGAAGCATGCAGTCTAACTATATATTTAGGGATACCTGCCCACTTATAATCAAGTTTTCCTCCTCAATGACACTAAGAATTGCTGCAAGCCCAAATTACTTTTGTTTAGAATTAAATGCTTCATCATCTTTAATCACTTGACAATGTAAATCATGGTTGTCATCGATAACTATCTCACAACATACAACCATTGACTGTGAGAATTTAGGGTCGACTACGGCTTGCTCAAATCTTTTGCTGTGATTTTATTAAGAATAGCCCTTGGCTATTTATAAGACTACAATGACTCAAAACATGAAATGTAATTTAAATAAAACTAGAAAACTGGATCAAATCCCTAATATTAAATCAAATCATATGGTCATGGAAAACATAATATAACCCACATTTAATATAATCTAACCCAATCTAATCTAATCCGACTCAAACTAGAAAACTAGTCACATTTAATTTCTAATGGGAAATCTAATTGCATAGTAATAGAAAATCAAGATTAACCCACGTCTACTATAATATCATCTAAGATGAACTAATCCTTTCAATATCCAATCTTCTCTAGAATATTCTCTATAATACTTCCCTGCAATCACACAAACCTTTCAAAAAGGAAGCCTGCGATTAGTTATAATAAATAGAACCCTTCAATCTTTGTTGATGCTTTACCAAAAAGTTCACGTACCTTGCTGGTAGTTACCGTTTGTCTGAAGTTGCTCACGCAAGTGATTGAAAGAAGTATCTTCTAGGGCTCCCAAAACTCGCTTGGACGTGTCAAGATAATGACTAAAGACAATGCTTCCTTGGTCATTGTTCTAGTCATGCATGTTTTCAGAGACTAAACATTCTTCTCCCATTGCACAAGTGAAAAACTGATTTCAAATTTGAATTTAGTATGGTATATATAAATTCATACATAAGTTTGCTTAAATTAGAGAAGTAGTGAGATTCATATGTATAATGAGGTTGTCTTAAAACCAAACCAAACCATTCAATTACCCTACGCTTTATGTACTTACACTTTCAAGTTATAGGGAAGGGTGTTTTTTTTTTTTTTCTTAAAAGGTAATTTGTATCCATGGGCAGCGCTACATGGATCCCAGTGGGGTCAATTGAGATCTAAAAAAATATTTAAAAAAAAACTCTTTAATGAATTGAAGGAAAGCTTTTGACCCCACCCCATTCGGTGCTTAAGGTAATGGGTCATTTGTCTACCAAAATAGAAAAAAAATAAATAAAAAAAACTAATGAGCCAAATTTTATTTTTTAAAGAAAATTCTATATTTTAGACATTTTGTCGGTAAGTATTCATTTAGCCAAACTTAACATCTAAATACGGTATTCTCTACATATTAGAAGGAGAAAACTCTAATATTATCAAATGTATATAACAGATGTTGATAAAGATAAAAATAAATTTATTCGATTTGTGGAAAATAAGTCTTTTGTTAACTCCACTAATTCGAATTTCTGGAGCCACCATTGTTTGTACTAAAAAAAAAAGGAGAAACAAGAGAACAAGGACTCATAGAGTCCCAAGAGGAGAGTTAGCCCAAAGGGAATTACAAGAGTAAGAGTATAGAAATCAAAACTCCACTATACATGTGTGGTGAAAGGAAGTTCATATATCCCCAAAAAATTAAGGAGAGACCAAAGATGGTTGCTCTCAAAAGGTTTTTTTATTTTCTTGAACGATAGAGACTAGAGAGAGAGTCTAGAATCTGAGACTTAACTATGTTGAGAGAGGCCTCGTAATCGTTGAAGATGGCTTCATTTCTAGCTTTCCAAAGGCGGTAGATGACATAGATGAAGACTGTAGCCATATGCTTCGAAGCCTCAACATTGCTTCCTGTAAATCGGTGCTGCCAAATTGTGGCCCGAATATTGATGAGTTGAGAGATCCATAACCATAGACTTTTGGAAAAGTTGAGGGAGAAGAAGAGATGAGGAACAAAATCTTCCCCTCAGAGGCAGAAAAGGCTAACGAAATCCCCAGGCGTTGTAAGCGATCTTGAGTTCGAGTTTTTTGAAGCATCAAGTGCCGGCCAAAATATGAGATACGGGGGAGGGAGATGCTATTCCAAATTAGATTTGGCCATACCGGTTTGTTTGCTCTTGACCGAATGATGTTCCAAGCTGATTTTAGGGAGAACTTGCCATCCAACGATGGAGTCCAACATAGAGTGAACTCTAGGAATGGTGTTCGTATAAATGTTTTTTTTTCTTTTTAACTTATTATGTTATAATAAAGATTAAAAAAGTAAAGTTAATATTGATATATATATATATATATATATTCATGAGCTCTCGTGCAATTGCTCCGGGTTTTTTTTTTTTTTTTACAATTTCTCCTTTTGATGCGCTATGCCTATACGTGTTTCTTTGATGTGTTTGCATTCCTGAGCTGGCTTAATTTTTTCCTAGTAATCTGATTCCATTACATGGACAAGAAAACCTAAAACAAATGGAATATAATCTACTCAGTCCTATCCATGTGATTGAATCCTTTTCTCAAAAATAACTTTACACCATGATTTTATATGCTCTATCAAATAGGCAGCATCCCATTTCAAAAGTCAGGATATTCAATGCTGTCTGACAAACTATTTGATGCTTTGGTTTCATTATGTATGCTTGTATATTTTTTTTTTAAATGACTAAATCATACTTATCTAGATAACTACATCAAAAACAGGAAATTATAACGGATTACCGTTCCTAATCTGTCCGTTCCTAATCCGTTAATCCGTTCCTAAACCGTTCATAATCCGTTAATCCGTTCTAAAAATAAGAAATTGGACTCATTCATACTTTTGCAGTGAATTTTCATTCAATTTGCCCTTTAGATGACTAAAAATAGTTATTTAGATCCCAGCAACTAAGTTCATTTTGAACTAGTTATTTTCAATAACTCAGCAATTGGACTTACTAAATGGTTTGAAATAGTTTGGTGTGACTTGCAATTTTGATAGAACTCATTCGAACTCATCGATCAGGAGGTATCATGACAGTCCTTTTCTCATACTAAACATATATCACAGTCCCTTTTTTTCTTACTAAACATACTAAAAGTGTCTCACCTTATTTTATAAATACACTGAGTAGTATCTACTTTATAAATGGCCTCTCAGAAAATTTATTAGAAGAGCTATTATTTTAGTACTTATTAATAAGTTTTCCTATCAATTATATGTAAGGGTATTTACAGGGTTTTTTAGAATTGAATCCGTTCTTATATATAGTTCACTAATGACTAGACTAATTTTACAAATTGGTAGTATAAAAAACAGACTGAAATGTCCTCCAAGGAATTTGTGAACTATCATAAGTACCAAACTGTGAAGTATCAATAATCTGATTTTTTCTCTGTAGATTAATAGCAAAAAAACATGTTTTAGCTAATTGTATTGAATTTCAGTGACTTTACACATGTTATTTTCCTAAAATCTGTGTAAAGTTTTTCTTTGTGGGAAACACTAGAACTTTATGGCTTATGGTGGAGAACCTCATTGAGGAACAATCCAGTCAATGGGAACTGTTAACTTGTTACAAAATTTTATTAAAGTATGTGGATGTGAGCTCGTTGAGGACACTTAACTACTTGATGAACGTCGGCATGGTTTTGATCAACAATGGGACTACGTACAATGGACCCCATTTTGCTTCTGCTATGTATGCATGTGCCGCATTATTCTTCTTCTAAGGGTTCTAATGGAAAGACATCAATGTCTAAACGTCCATCTTCTTACTTCCTCTAATACTCAAATACACGGTGCTTCCTCCATTTTCTTCTCCAGTGTTTTTGCTATTAATTTGGAAATATAGAAGCGATCATATCTTTAAGAACGTTAGAGCCTCCCAGACGAAGGAGGAAATCTATCTGTCTAACCTTCTTCTTTTTCTCTAAGTCAGATAGACAAGCCTTTTCTAGTAGGCCTCTATAGGATTTTTACAACTTTTTTGCTATTCCATTCAGAGTATGATCGTCTATCAGCAGGGTAGTCTTCATGTTTCTTCCTGTTTTTTCTTTTCCTCTTCCTCTATTTCTTTGTTTCTTTCCCTGTGAAGCTTTCTAGCTGGCTTTCCTTTCTTGGGGCTTTTTGCCTTTGTATTTTTCTTCCCTCCTCTTAATACAATTTGCCTTTAGCAAAAAAAAAAACCCTCAAATACACGACAAGTGCAAGAAACACCAAAGATGAATTGTAAATTGAGAAGAAAAAAAATGCTAACAAAGAAAAGAACAACCTCAAACATATAAAACCCGAACCTTCCATGAATAATTAAAGGAAATCTACTATAGATATTGGGAGTTTAAGTACACATGAAAAGTTCAAAACTAAAAAGAAAATAAAACTTTAAAGAGAACAACGGATGGTAACTATCAAAAAGTCTGGTTCTAAAATAGATATAGTTTAATACAGCTCGAATTTTTTGTGTTACTTATTATTAATATGGTATCGGAGCTATTGTCATTCACTAACGGCTAGAGCTTTTGGTGCATGTTACTGGTTATTAATAAATCTAAGATCTAATATTGAAAAAAAAAACTGTAATTTCAAACGTTCAAATAAATAGACATAAATCAATTAAACGAAACATTATCTTTTTCGTTTTTCTAAATTAATATGTGAAACCAAAGTTACAAGACTAATTTCAGAAAATTAAAACAAAAGGCCAGCTACAACTATCTATTAAAAGATAAGCTTTGAGTTTACAGAGCTTGGATCATATTAGCATTGGAAAGTGTACAGAGGTGCAAATTATGTTGCAGTTCAAAGCTCCACTTGTAGAGTAAATAAATCTATTTGAGATCTATGCATGCGTGGCGTGGTGGCAAGGCAAGGTGTGTTGTGTTTGTAAGAATCACTAATAGGTAGTGTGATCATGACAGCCTACCCAAAATGAATGAAGGAGAGAATTTATTTTGACGTCCATTATCGAGTGTATATAGTCATATTATCACCTCAAATTTTTTGTCTGGGAGTCATGGGAGTCAGATCTAGATCCACATCCTTAAAATTTTCTTTTCAAAACGATGCGATTTTTCGATCCAAAACATATATAGGGCATGTTTCTGTACTCTAATTTCTAGAAATTTAGGTTATTTGAGAATTTTTTGTCAGAAGTTCCTCTTTTTTTTAGTAGAAATTTGAGAATCATGAAAGCCGGCATTCCCAAATGCCTAAAACCAAGCATCCCAAAAACCTAGTAAGCATTTTGGATTGTTACTGTAATCTAGCATCTTTGTGTGGGAAAGTTGGTGTCCTCAAGCATGATTTCAGACAAGGTCCCATATACTTTTTTCATTTCAGACAAGGCCCCATATACATACAGTATAGGATTAATTTATTAATCGATTATCTGTTTATCACTCTAGTAACTATGAATCGATATGTTCATGTACAGTCTCTGTACATTTGAATCTGGATGTACAGAATGCGTACCCAGGTAGGAAATCTAGTAGCTATGACAGAGAAAATCTATGCAGTTGAGGATGCATGAATGAAATTTCAAGCAGAAAGTTCAGTATGATGAATGATCAAAGAATTTAAAAATGATAGAATTCAGTAGCATGTTAAAAATCCAGCATTTGAAATTCCCCAGAATCTACGGGAAATGGATTTTAGGAATTCTTCTAAATAAACATGTTCATTAGATTAGTGTTAGATTTGGATTTGGAAATGACTCTGTCCTATATAAAATGGAGCTTCATGCTGTTGAGGTCAACGTCCACCTTCGCTCCTGAGCGGTCATAATTGCGGTCGAGCCCCCGCCCTCACCATAAAACTATTGTTGTGTCGTTTCCTATCACCAATTGATTTTTGGATAAATGGTAGCTCAATAGGGTGTAAGATCCTACAAGTGATATCAGAACCTGGTAGATCGGGTGTTCGAGTCACGGGACACGCGTTTTATTAGTTTGCAGGGGTGTGCCGTTGAGGGAGAAATTGTTGAGGTCAACGTCCACGTGCACCTTCGCTCCTGAGCGGTCATAATTGTGGTCGAGCCCTCACCCTCACTATAAAACTATTATTGTGAAATTTTCTATCACCAATTAGGTTTTGGATAAATGATAGCTCAATGCAGTGTAAGATCCTACACGTGCACGGTTCCACCCAAGAATCAACAAATTTACATCTCTTCTGAATGTATAGCCATGAGCCCCACTAGTCAAATGGATTATTCAAACAAGTTACATCATTTATAGCCAAGACTATAGTTATATATGGACAACATTTTTTTCCAAAATGCATACATTTCTAACTTCTTTTTTCTCAAATTCATGCTGATTTTTAATAGCCTTTTGTTTTTTTTACCCACAGGACACCACTTTACTTGTACCTCGTAAATATGACTCACCAATGGGGACCCGGCACACGAACAGTGTATGGTTTTTGATTTACCGTCTACAAAATGGGACTCCATAAATAGGCCTGTTAATGGGACGGGCCGGGCCTGGGCTTGGGTTGTCCAATCCCGTCCCGAAAATAGGACGGGCCTGCCAGATGTTGCCCAATCCCGGCCCTAAATTGAACGGGCCTACATCTAATCCCATCCCGTACGGGCCTGGGATGGGACAAGGCCGGGCCTGGGCTTAGCCTAATCCTGGACATAAGGAAAATATTTTCTAATTATTCTGACTGTCTCCAGACACCCGGTGTGAACCGAACTTTAAACCCTTCTCCTTTTTTCCGGACTTGGGACTGGCAATGTAATGCAACAAGCAACATGGCGGGGTTAAAAACTTTTTTTTTACTGTGACAGTAGAAAATCAGAAAATCAATAGAAATGAATGAGTATCCTATATAGGCTATATGCGTCAAGTAATGTCGGAACAGTTAAAACCTTTTTTTTTCCCGGTGAAAGTAGAAAATCAGAAAATCAATAGAAATAAATAAGAATGAGTATTCTATATGAGTCAAGTTAAAGTAATGCAAGATCGGTTGAATTTTTTTTTTTTTAACCGGTGAAAGTAGAAAATCAGAAAATCAATAAAATAAATGAGAATGATTATCCTATATGAGTCAATTAATGTAAAAAAGAAATCAACATAAATTATTTTTCTTTTAATATGTCTAAAACATGATCAGTTAGTGCATTCCCTATCATTGTCTAAATCACCATCACTAGTTGGGTCATGACTAAACCAATCTTGAGCACAAACTAATGCTTCTATCGTATCTGGTTTCAAAGAAGTCCTATGTGGGTCAAGTACCCTCCCTCCTGTGCTAAATGACTTTGTAGTGGGCCGGGCCGGGCCTGAATTAAAAGCATAGCCCATTGGTCCCCTGGATTAAAGGCCCATTGGTCCCCTGGATTAAAGGCATAGCCTGTAGGTAAAAATTAACCATTAATATAGACGACACAATTTTTTTTTTGGGATAAAGACAACACATGAAGTTGTGATCCCCCGCATCTGTTTCTCGACCTGCTAACCATGGAATAGACTAGACACCCCGTAGTACCAAGGGAAGCTGCATGGAAACTTCTTCATGAATTACAAAGGCATTTCTGTACTCCCGAATTCTAACATATCCATGGCCGAATTCGAAAGAAGCACATTAATTACCATATTAGACTAGTTTTCTCAGACCAATTATTGTCTACTCGTGTCTAGTTTTACTGGACCAACTTCGATTTTGGGATCGGCCAAAGCCTATGATATATAGCTTTATCAAAGGCGAAAAGTATACTTGCATATATTTTTTGGCATGAATCTTGGACAAACTCTTATGTTGTCCCTTGAATATCACATGAATCTTGGACAAACCCCTATGTTATCCCTTGAATATAACTGATATTCAAGGGATAACATAGGGGTTTATCCAAGATTCATGCCAACAAGTATGTCCAGGTAACATTACTTCTATCAAATGATTGATATAGTCATGGGGCTTTCATTTATAACATCAGTTGTAAGAAGAAGCGTCAACAGAGAATAAAATGGGGAGATTCTATATGCACCCTCCCATAATGCAGTACACACCCACATCCCTTTATATGAACAGTGACACTGTTCATATAAAGGGATGTGGGTGTATACAGCACATAAAGGGGGTGCATATAGAATCACCCAATAAAATGAGGACAACAATTACTACAATATATCATCTATAACCTTTCCTTTCGGGCTTGTTTGGATAGATGAAGAGTGGAGTAAAATAAAGTAGATTTCACATGTGGAGTGGAGTGAAAAGAAGTATGTTGAAGTTAAAGTAGAGTACTTCACTTCACTCCATTTGGATGCTTATTTTGAAGTTAAGGTTTGGAGTAGAATCCATTTTGACTCAATGAAATGGAAGTATTTAGAGTTGAAGTGAAATGGAGTACATGTGGCTCACAACATTACTTCATCTATCGGACCAGACTCATCCAAACAGGGTAAAGTTAGAATTTTAGACTGTTAGGGTCCATTTAACTTCACTGTACTCTATTTTTTACCTATCCAAACATGCCCGAATTGGGAGCGGGAGCGGGAGGGGGAGAACTTTTCTTGTTTAACTTCCCAGTTTGTAGATCATTTGACTCTTGTTCATAGTATATGAAGGTTTTTTAGGGGCTACAAGAATGGATTACTAGTTCTAATTTAACTAATCAATGCAGCGGAAATATACCAATCAGGCAATATAAAACTAGCTATCTACCAATCACACACCACAAGAAGACGGACACAATATTTAACTTGGAAACCCTGTTCACGGAGAAAAATCACGAACCAGAAATTAAGAGTTCACGAACAGTTACAAGATATACTCACAAGCTCATTTACCTCAGTCTGTACCTCGACCTAAGGACTGTAGTTATTCTTGCAAAGAATTCACTGACATGACATCCACCGTGCCCCGTTCTCTTTACTTGATCTCCTCGCACCTTGCTAGTCAAGATGAACTATCTTCTACAAGAAAGGTAGAAGCAGCAACAACTTTTAGAGCAGCCCTTCAGAACGATCTCTCAATGGCTCTAGAGAATAATCTCTCTCTTGTGATATCTCTAACTCAGATTAATGAGAGGTGTTGTGCTGCCTTCTAGGGTTGAGAGTAATACCCTATATATAGCCCCAAATTCGTGCTTATGACTTAGTGCACAAGTAGGACTCAACTTGGGAAACAGAGTCTCAATAGGAAACAGTTTCGCATCAGAAAAAAAAGAGCTTCCTGGAATTCTGCGCACTATTCGCTTGAGCGAACCCTTCATCCGTTCGAGCGAATGAGGCTCTGTCTCACGATCGCTCAAGCGAGGATATGGGCACTCGAGCGGACTCCATGTTGGATGATGCAGAAAATCAGCACTCTTTTCTTCTAATGCTTTCAGACTTTTCTTCTTAGAGTCCTTTCCTCTTCTATCTTCGGAGTCATTTACTAAATACAAAATACAACTCAAAGACCCATAGAGTTTTGTCCAACATGAATTAACCAATACAAAAAATATTAACAGTATAAACTCTTTACGTTTCGAGTTCATTCTTTGATTCTTTTTAGGACCCATTTGTTTGGATAAGAATTGAATATATAGATATTTATGGTCAAATGAGCTCCACCAAAAGTTTAGGTGGAGATGTAGGCGGGACATTGACTTTTCTAGATATCGAATTACTAGAGTGGTGGCTATGTGTTGATTTTCCATTCCACTTGATTCAATTTCCATGTAAAGAGAAGTTATTATTTGGGCGTCATTTTTAGATAATCACTTTGGTTCTACATTTCTAACCACATAGAGAAATACAATTGTAAGAATTCAATTAGCTCTTGGAGCATTTGTTGCAATAAGTTCAGTATGCAATCTGATCCTATTAGGAATCGTACACACAGGAAGATATTATACACTCAAAAGAGATTACAAGGTTCAAGGTGAACTTGTTCTCCTAAGCTGAGAAATGTACAATGTGAAGGCTGCCCAAAGTTCAATTAACCTTCCCAGAGCCAATTTTCTACAAGTCAAGGAAATATGGGCCAGGTAGCAGGAGCCAAATTGAAATGACTGGACCTTGACCCATATGCGAAACATGATTGGCCTACTCATTGACTGTGGACACTATAGCTTATTCCTATACGGTTACGAGGAAATGCCACATGATCACTTCTTTGTCACGGGATGAAGGGTATTTTGTAGATTAATCATCAAGAAAATAGTTAGATTAATCATCTTAGGTGACCACCCACTAGCCCTATTTATCGGGTAAGACCTTAAAAAGGAATTCAAAGGTAGGACCTCCAAATTAAAACTGGACTTCCTAACCACACAAACTTTTTAAGTGTGGATTCTTATTTATTAACTTTATAAATGAATAATGAAGCTGACCTTTGACAAATGACTATTCTATGAATTCCTCCCTATCTAGATGGGTAATTGGACTCTGTGAACAAGTTCTTGCCCGTCATGGACAACCGTCCGTCATGTTATAAAGATTGTTAAAAGATAATGCTCGTTTTCCTTCTTTTTACTATATACTCTTTGTAAGTTACAACTTACAGTTGAATGAGTCCCCAAATTAACTTATACGTTAGTGATTTCGTGCCTTAGTATACCCTCTTGCATCTACTGTCAACAAAGACATGCATGCTAAGCTGTGACCTCCCAATCTGGGATGTTCTTTTCTTTTCAATTAAACTCATCATACCAACCTTTTCGAAGAAGAAAACAGTGACATACCACTAGATTCATGTAGAAGGGGTTATTTCAAAACTATATCATTTCTTCAGGCCATAGAGTTTAGTTAAGTCCTGTGATTTCGATTTCGAAATGAACAGGCGTCCGAATTTTATTCTTGTTAAAGAATGTCATTCTTACGAACAAAGTCGAGATCCTGCAAGGCTCCAACTCATAGGAAATTCAAGAGGCTCCTCAATGGGGTCCACTTATTAACTACCCAATCAAAACATAATAGTCTTTCCCATCTTATATGGGACCTAGCCAAATTTCACTCCATAGGAGTTGATCCGATTGTAAGAAAATTCATATCTTTTTGTAGGTTATCAATCTAAACTAGGCCAAACTCCAATCGAAGTAAAATTGGTCAAGCCTAATAAATGATGAAAAATTCTAGTATTCCTAATTTAGATTATTTAAGATAAAGCTTGAGGAGACACAAGTTTCCCGTTAGTGGGGAGTCAATCAGTTATAGTGAGGGACTTGGGTAGTGTCTCTATACTAGAGTTAAATATATATATATATATATTCCAAATATTCCATTCATAGTATTGATAAATTTAAGTTAAAAGAAAAATCATGCAAGAAGATGAACAGTAATCAAATATTATAATTACAATAAATAAGTATCATAAGTTAATTTTATGCATTCTAATATAGTAGATTTGAACTATGGTTTGGATACCATTCACCGTGATCGCAGTTCAGAAAAAAAATTTATGACCGTTGAAATGCTAATATATTGCGTCTATTAAATTATGCTCGTTGCCATGAATCTGCATAACTAAATCGTTCCTTGATCGGATAACGGATGAAGAAGTTACGCAAGACATGAAGTAAACTAAGGCACGTCCTTTTCAACCTATAGAGAGGATCGAAGCAAACCGAGGCAAGGTCCTTCTCAACATACTCAGGATGTCTTTGTTTAGAACTGAAGTCGTTTCAGAAAACCAAAGCAAACTACAGATTATGCACGCAAATCGAAAGGAAGGCTTTGAGTTTTTCTTTTCCACGCACGCAAACCAAGAGGATGGCTTTGGTTTTTTTTTTTCTTTTCCACGCACGCAAATCGAAAGGAAGACTTGTTTTCTTTCTAAACCGAAAGCGGTTTTTTCCTTGTTTCTTCTCTCTTTAGACCGAAGAGTATCGTGCGTGCTTGATAACATATTAGAAAAGAATCGTTTTTTTCTTTTGTTTCTTTCACGCATATAAATCGAAAAATATTGATAACGTATTAAAAAAGAGAAAGACCCAGAAAAAAGAAATTAAAAGAAGAAGAGAGAGATTTCTATCTTTAACTGTATCAATATAAAAGAGAAAGAGCCTATTTATAGATAAAGTACTCTCATATTTGAGGAACTCTAATTCTAACTCTATCTCATCTTAAGTGTACATCCTCCAAAGATTCATTTTTTCCAAAAACTTGTATTGTTTCCAGATTCTCTCCTACATTTTGTGCGCATTTTAACTAGATGATTCTTCATTTAAATGAGTGTAATTCTTCTTTCATAAAGCACCTTGCTTTTTTCTAAATAAACAAATGCAATTTTGGACTTTGAGCAAACAAATACCATAATTTTCTTAAAACCCATTGGAAAAAGTGTGGCCCACATAACATTTTTAAAAAAGCAGAGAACTTCTACAATAAATGATCCCTTGGGAATTTCTCACTTGAAAGAAAAAAAACCTAGGTATATATATATATATATATAAAGTCCCTCTAAACTATTAATTTTGACCGGTAATCTTCCCCTAGATCTTCCAATGGGTGCATTTAATTGAGTGGGTCGCGATTTTTTTGACATTTTCTTCCACCTCTTTGACGGTCAGATTGGGACATCCCCATGTGGATGTTTTTGCACAAGAAGAATTTCATATTTATCATATTATATATAATTCTAAGGTAGACTATGTTCATTGTAATGGAATAATAAAAATAACTTTGATCGAGATTCTTTACTCCTTCTGACAAGGCACCTTTAACTCTATATTAAACTAAACCAAATTGCTATCTTCACTTTGGATACAACCTCCAAGTGAGTCATGTCCAACAGCCATGGAAGCTGACTATTTGTCACTAGTCTTCCACTCTTCCTATGTAATGTGAGAGAACATCGGCTTGTATGTCGTTTCTTTCTATATTATACCTTCTTCCATATTCAAAAACTCCACGTCCACAGAATAAAAAAAAAGGAGGAAAGGAGGTTAAGTTCATTGAACAACGGATAAGCCCATGATTATAATAGCATTAGACTGACAAAAAAGCTTTTGATGCTAGATCCTCGCTGATATAACCAACTTGCTCCAGCTTTATAAAAGTATTAAACTGACAGGGACAAGGATATTATGATGATGGAAGATCTGAGTCCTCCATAAGTGATCTCTGAGTGTATACCTCGCATTTTTCGTGAATTGATTTCTTGAACTCCTCTTTGGGCCTACCTATGGATGATTTTTTTTTTTCTTTTTTTCTTTTTTTTTAAAAGAGGGATTCCAATCATTTCGGCTAGACTAATCCCTTTGGACCCAAAAAGAAGCTGGATAAAACTCCTGTGGCCCATAGGTGATAGCAATAGTGGACTCAACCTTCAATTTTTGAAGAGGGGGAAACCGGTGATTGATAGCAGGTTCTCTAGCTCCGAAAGAGAGAGAAACCGTGGTCTTGATCACTCGGCCATCCCCTTGAGGTTACCTACCTACTGATGATCTAGACCATTCAAAATGAACGCCATCTCCTCCAATTACATGCTTGCAAATCTTATCTTAATAAAAGTTGGTCTCCTCATAAGATTCAGCACATGATGGATATCGTGATTAAATATATGATTAAGGAGGCATAAGATTATGCTAATCATATTAGAAGTCATGTGGTTACTGTTGAACCCACTCTTATTGAAGTAAACTTTAAAAATGCGTCATTAAAGGGGATGATGGCATTCATTTTGATCAATCATGATTATCAATAAGTGGGCCTGCAGTGGAGTGTGTGGGAGACGCTCAGGGTATCTAAACTGATCAAGGGCGGACCTATATGTAGGCTGTAGGCATCCCCCCTTTTTCATTTTCTGGTTCCGCCCCTACCGCCCCTAGAACTGATCACTAGATTCTCTCCAATATAACGAACTTGCTCTTCTAGCTCCGTAGGCATGGTCTTTCGACCTGTTAACATGCATGATACATGGCTATATATTATGTCCTTCTTTCTGGGTCTTCATTTCATAATGTTCTTACAATTTGCAATTAACTACTACTTTGGCAGAATATAAATAAATGATGGGCCTTCTCTAAAGCAACTAAGCAAGCCCTTTGAATGAGCCCACACCTAGATGCATCACATTTAAGGGAGGCAGAACTATAGAAACGTTTGAACCTAGATGAGGGAAAATGAGTTATTGGGCAATCATATTAATCCCAAAAAGTCTACATGGACAAACTCTCATGGACCACTCCATGGACAAATTCCATGGTTCAAGGGTCACATCATCTAAAATATTAGATGATGTAACCCTTGAACCATGGAGTTTGTGCATGGAGTTGTCCATGTAGCATCACTCGATTGATCCTAGCCCTCGTTTCAAGGCCTAAAATTAAATTTCATAGCTATATACCGAGCAGTTTTGTTGTGATTAAATTTAGTTGTGAATGATATCTAGATTAGTTTAAAGTTCGTATCAATGCCAATCCAATGATAACCGATGAATATAAATTAAATGGATCATTTAAAGGTGCGCTTCAACCTTCAAATATAAAAATTCAAAAGGAAGGTGCTACGGAAGTGGGTTATGTGGAGAATTCCACATAAATAATTGCACCAGCTTGCAAAATGTAATGAAAAAAATCATTTGGACAGCAATCCACCCAAATGCAAATTCAGCTCTATCCACCATACAACGGATACCGCTAACAAAGGTTTTACTTTAAAAACGAAAAAGTCGTTGAAAAGGGAATTACTTTCCTCCTCTCATTTCTTGAGAAAAGGTTTTATCCTACTCCCATTCCTCCACATCCAAATAGGTCCTACATGTTTAGTCTTTTGCAATCCTACTTGACTTTAGAGTTTACTTTCCGTTTGATGGCTTATCATGTTGGGCATATTTTTATATATGGGTAATATTTAGGTGAGAACTAGTTCTCACATATTATATGAGAACTTTTTTATGAGGCCCAATTGTGGACCCCATTTGAAGATGGGACCAGGGGGATGGAAAGATCTATGTGAGACCATCCCAAGTATCAAGTTTGACCCCAAGCCCATGTCCCTAACCCCTTCATCCGTGGCCCACAAGTTTAATGGCTTCATATTCAAAAAAATATTCAACCCTGGATCCAACGGTTCAGTCCATTCAGATGTGTGCAAATCCTTGTGATTAGTGTCTATCAGGGGGTTCCCTATTGGTTGCTAGGTTTGGATGGATTGCTAGTTGGGTTTTCGCAAAAAGGTTCTTATATAATACGTGAGAAATAGTTCTCACTTTAATATTTTAAACCGCTCAAAGTGAAAGTTATTTCCTTTTAGTGATAATTACTCCAATTTGTTTCAATAGGAGTTGGTCCTAGTCCCAACGAACGATTGAGCACGTGATTGATAATGCGATTAATGAATAAGATTATTTTAATCACATAATTTGTCACGTGTTCAATTGTACAGTGGGATCAACTCTTATTGAAGTAAAATTTGAAAATGTCACCGGAGAGGATGATATTTATTTTTAAAAATCTAGAATATCAATAAATGAGTCCCATGATCGAGTTCCACATATTCCACTCATGAAAATCACGTAAAGCTGAGAGACACTCAGGGGATCCATACTCTTTTTTCCTCCTTTTCAGCCTGCAAATTTCATATGAGAATGAAAAGAAGAAAAAGCCAAATTGGGCCTTAATATAAGAAGCTCATCTTATTTGTTTGTGCCGTTTAGCATTAGCATTTATGAGTTCCTTCACTCTTTGGAATTCAGAGCATTAAATATTATACTTGGGACATTGCTTCTCCATCTGCTTGGATGAGGAAAGAATGCAGAGAAAATGGGGGTAGAGAAAATTCTCTCCACTTGTTTTCTCATAGCCCTTGGACCTGCCCCACATCGGATCCATCAAATTGGTCTGTCAATTAGAAGCGTTAATCTTGGGTATGTTTGGATAGGTAAAAAATAAAGTAGAGTGAAGTTAAATGACCTCTAACAATCTAAAATTTCAACTCTTTTCCATTTGGATGAGTCTGGCCAGATAGATGAAGTAATATTGTGAGTCACATGTACTCAATTTCACTTGAACTCTACTTCCATTTTCTTAAGTAAACGTGTATCATATTCTAAACCTTAACTTCAAAATAAGCATCCAAATGGAGTGAAGTAAAGTAGTCTACTTTAACTTCAACCTACTTCTCTTCACTCCAGTTCATTTTACTCTACTCTTCATTTATCCAAACAGACGTATCACTATTGTAAATTGAAAGATATTGAGTCAGTATTTGGTTATGTAATTAGGAGTTCTTAATAAGAAGTTATGAGAAGGCAGGTCATAACTTGTGAGGTTACATTGATTAGATTAAATTCTGATTTACTGGATTAGATTAGATTAGAGGTTGTTAAAATCTTTTTCCATAGACATCTAGATCTATTAGAATTTGAATTAGTTTAGTGTTTATGCTAGGGTGTGATTTTTGCAAGATATGTACGAATCAGAATCTTCTATAAAAGTTGGCGAGGGTTTTAATCTTTGCTTAGATGATTTTTTTTCCAGCTTATCCATCCCATATAAATGACCGTTTGGACTACCCTAGCATTAGAAAAGACTTTCATTGGAGATAGCACAATAATGCCTAGTCATAGAGTAATTGTGTGGCCTACTTCATCCATAGAAAATCCTCTCCTAGGACACATCAGGATCATCATCAAAGGCAAGACCCCCCTTCAATATATGTAATTACAATTGGACCCAAGGGCATATGCACTAACTACTGGTGTATGTCAGTATGTGTGTGACATTTGGTTCTCGCAAAAATATTCTAATTTTTTTTTATGTAATTTACTTAAGACGTGTTTGGTAATGGGTGAGGAATCGATGAGAAATGTATAAAATTTGAAAACTCCCTAGTACTGTAGGTTTGACTATTCTATGTAGATATTAGCGTGAATCAATACATATAGTTGAAAAAAAATTAATGTTAGTGTATAAATCTGGAAAGCTAAAGATTTGCAAAATTGCCGAACTTAAAATTTTCAAATCCCCAAGAAAAACCGGCCAATAATCCACAAGGACTTGCTTACAAAAAAAAAAAAAATGACTTTGTCGATTATGACATGTTTTTCTTGAGAAAAGAGAGAGAGAGAGGAGAAAATTGAGCTGGTTTTCTCAATGAAGATGGTTTTAATTTTCCATAAGAAGATTATAATTGCAGGATTCCTCTCTCTTGGAAATAAAAATATGGGAGCAAGTACTACACGTGGCTTAATAGGACACTTTGATGTAATTATCTAACCATACCATGTCAAAAATATACGGCTTAGACTAGTGGGTCCGATTGCTCGTTCTACAAGTCCTAGATTCAATAGCATGATAATTAATCAAACCGAAAAGAGTGGTAAATATGTAATCTATGCAATACCTTTCAATCAAGCCATCTACTATACATATAAGTGGTTGAAGTGGGGCCAGAACTTTATACAATAGTCTCATTCGTTTCGATCTTTTGGAATTTAATTTTGTTTCAGTGTATTCATTGATAAAGGAAATATGTATGTGATTATTTATGTCCAAGAATAAACCAATGTTGACTTACATAGCCCTTGTTTTTTAAATTTGAGGATTTTATCAGAAAATACTTGTATACGTACGTTGCACGAATCAGTTCCCCCTAGTTTGGCCCTTACGAAAGATTTCCTTCATCCCATTTTCATTTTTTTTTTTTTTTACTTTGACTATCGTCACTTGTCTCATACTGGAGAGCAACGCTAGCATCACTCTGTCGTTACTTGATTTCTTTGATTTTCTAGCAATCCTTGTTTCAGATATCAGATGCAAGTGGAAATATGTTAATGCCCATTCCTATGTTCTCACAAATGCTCTTTTTCTTTTTCTTTTTTTTCTTCTTTCTTTCTTTTTTCTTCTTCTCATCCTCTCACAGCCCTGCCTTCACCTTCACCACTCTTTTATTTTCTTTTTCTTCTTCCTCCTCCTCTTTCTTTTTCGCCTCCCTCTTTGTTCTTCCTGTCTGCGAAAACCTATAAGTATTCATTAATGTGGACAATTAGAGATGAGAAAATAAGGGTTTCAAATGTGAGTTTATATATCAACGAGTAACGCTGGCGTCGCTCCCCAGTCTAAGACGAGTGACGCTAGTCAAAGTAAAAAAAATAAAAAATAAAAATAGGATGAAAGAACTCTTTCTTAAGGTCCCAACTAGGAGGAACGGTTTAGTGCAACCGTCTGTATACCGGGTATTTTCTGGTAAAATTCTCTTTAAATTTTAAAGTAATCCATTAACAGTATTAGTTGTACTTGATTTAGAAAGAAAGATTCATCTGTGTAAAGGGTTAAGATCTTCCACTCCCAATAATAAGACACTTAACATAAATGTTGATCCACGGATTAAGTCTCATAGTTAATATTAGTTAATAAAAATACAATATTTGATGATTAAGTATAAATTCATTTGTGTAATCGTCCGACTATTATAACTTCATATTATAAAATAATTAATTAAAAAACCGTATATAACACTTCAACAATATTTGATTAAATATTCGTAAATTAATTCACAATTCTTCTAATTTAAACTAATTGTGTATTTAGTTAAATATTTATATAAGTCTAATTAATTATTGTTCACTTCAATTAATCTATTTATATAAGAAAAAGATCATCAAAATATCATTTGACTTAAAATTAAAGTAAATATTGAGATGGACTCACCTGATTAACATCATCATTGTATTTGTGGGGATAATGAGTAGTACATTGAGCTCACTTATGGTATACACATTTGATCCCATTGATGGGTCAAAATATTGGATTGGCTAAAAAAATGAGTGGTGGATCTGTAGGTTCGTACAATTAATGGTTGGGATCAACCAAACCATCGTTGATTTGATTTGATATGACTTTTGGAAGATGGCACGTGGCACTAAGAAAAGATATAAATAATGGATACCAGCGGAGAAATAGCACAAGTAAAGGAAAGAAAATGGAACAGAAAAATTTGAGTGTGTGTGAGTTCGAAATAGAAATAGAATGCCTAAATTTATTTCCACCGAAGTGGTTTTCGGTTTTCCTTTCCTGTGGGCGTTTGGAGACGATGGATTCATCCAAAATCATTGAATCTTTCTCTCTCTACTCTTTTTTCTTCCCCTTGCCCTTTTCCCTGCTTCCTCTCTCTCTCATACACACATGACATCTTAAAAAAAAAAAAACAATCTCAAATGTCTACTCTCCCTTGGCATCCGCTCTCTTCTCATATTTTTCCCGCTTTGGCATTCTATCAAACATGTCGTCCTCCACCTTCCCCTTCCCTCGCTGTCTCTGCACAGAGGAAGACTCTCTTTTTACTGTCGAAAACATCCTCCAATGCCAGAAAGCGAGCGACTTTCTCATCTCCCTCGCCTACTTCTCCATCCCTCTCGAGCTCTTCTACTTCGTCTCCTGCTCCACCATCTTTCCCTTTCGATGGATCCTTCTCCAATTCGGCGCCTTCATCGTCCTCTGCGGTCTCACTCATCTCCTCAACGTCTGGACCTACGACCCTCACTCGTTTCATCTCATGCTATCTCTCACGGTCCTCAAATTCCTCACAGCTCTCGTCTCCTGCGCCACATCCATAACTTTGGCAACTCTTCTGCCGCAGATGCTGCGAGTGATGGTGAGGGAAGGGCTGTTGAGGAAGAAGACGAGGGAGCTGGGCCGGGAGGTCGGCATGATGAAGCGACAGGAGGAGGCCAGCTGGCATGTACGTATGCTGACTCACGAGATCCGACGGTCCTTAGACCGCCACACCATCCTCTACACGACTCTCGTCCAGCTCGCCAACGTCCTCTTCCTCGAGAACTGCTCTGTTTGGATGCCTGAGGATGACGTGGAGCGGGAGGAGGAAGCGATGGATCGGCTTCTGCGGCGGCGGCGTCTGAGGCTGATCCTCACGCATGAGCTGAAGCGGTCGGACGGTAGCGATCGCGATCGGAATATCCCGATCTGCGATCCGGATGTGCTGGAGGTAGTCGGAAGGAAGGAGCCGGTGGTTTTGGGGCCGGATTCCGCGCTCCGGCGGGGATTTGAGAGGGGACCGGCGGCTGCCGTACGGCTACCGCTGCTGAAGGTGTCGAATTTCAAGGGCGGGACGCCGGAGGTGGTGGTGGCGAGGTACGCCGTGCTTGTGCTAGTGCTGCCGGGGGACGGGAAGAGGTGGGGAGCGGAGGAGCTCGAGATCGTGGAGGTGGTGGCTGACCAGGTGGCGGTAGCGCTGTCGCATGCGGCGGTGCTGGAGGAGTCGGTGCGGATGAGGGAGAAGCTGATGGAGCGGAACATGGATCTGAAGCTCGCCGGGCAGAAGGCGCTGCTTGCCAGCGAGGCGCGGGTCGTGTTCCGGAAGGTCATGAGCAGGGAGATGGCAGCGCCGGTCCGGTCCTTGTCGGCAATCCTCTCGCTTCTGCAGCGCGATGGGAATCTCAAATCAGATCAGAGGAGGATAGTTGATGGAATGGTTAGAGGGAGCCTTCTGCTGTCTTCTTTGATCGAGGATGCCCTAGAAGACGCGTCGAGCTCGGAGAGTAGGCTGGAATTGGGTCCTTTAAGCCTCCATTCATTGATGAAGGAGGCAGTGGCGATGGCAAGACTTCTATGCACTTTTCGAGGATTGTCCTTGGATGTGGATTTTGTGAAAGAAGAGGTGCCTGATGCTGTGATAGGGGATGAGAAAAGGGTTCTCAAGGCTTTCATGTACATGGTTGGGAATGTGACCAGTTATGGTGGTGATCAGGGGAATGTTCTTTTGCGTGTGTGTAGAAAGGGCGGGTCGCGGGGTAACTTTGATCCCAACAATTTAGGTTGGAAGCAACCAATAACTGAGGAGTTCATGCAGTTGAATTTTGAGGTGACTAGAATCGGTTCGAGCGAAGATGTCTCGAGCATCTTGGAACAGAGAGATGAGGAGTGCAGAGGCAACACCAATGCTGAGGGGCTTAGTTTGGCAGTCTGCAAAAAGCTAGCTCAGGTAACTGCATCCATCTTCTGTGACTGTGGGACTGGAATTCAATCCAATTCTTCTCTTGATTTGGATAGATATTGGTTTTGGGTCTACTCCAATTTGCAATCTATGAGGCTATTTGGCAGGGTGGATGGTTATCAGTCTTCTCTGCCTTTGGGGTGGGACAGATATAAAAAATCATAAAAGATTGCAAATGAAGATGACCGATTATTTGGGGATGGAGAAGGCAGAGCAACGCTTGCCTTTTTTTGGGGGCTCACATATGGTTAACCATCCTTTCTGCCAAAATGTTCAAATTCCAAAAACTAGCAATTCTGGATGAATCCTGATGCTCCAGTATTCCTGTTCAACTGGACCATAGTCACATGACCACAGTTCTGGTATTCACTGTGTATTGGTTTCCATTTAAAAATCAAACCTTGGCATCTTGTTCATGCTTCATGCCAAATTTTAATATGATAATACACATCTACATGATCCTAAGTGCTATGAAAAACATAAAAGTCAAGGTGTCTCATTATATTCTGACTCCTCAGGCCGGCATGCCTTCACCCTGCTGCATGCATTTAAAAACTCACCAATACAGCATATAGATTTGGTCGTATATAGCCATCCTCTTCAAAACCTTGTCCCAACTATGTTGGGTTCGGCTACATGCGGCTACATGATTCTGTTTCGCCATTCTAGTATGTCCATGGACTTTTTTAGATCTATCATTACTATTTCCATCCATGTCATTTTCGACTTACCCTTTTCCTTGAGGGACCACAACCTGGATAGAGATCTTCTCCTTTTGTTGGTTTTACTCTGTAGTGCTTTGGCTCTTTCTTTGTTGCTATTTCATTTGTTGTGGGTATAATGCTTTTATACCTTGTTTTCCCTTCCTCTTCTTGGTAGGGTGTTGGTATCTCTGCATCTTTCCTGTGTTAAATGAAGTTAATGTTACTGATAAAAAAAAGAGTAAAAAACTGGATAAAGAAACTTTCCCTCTCGAGCACCATTGTTGGCCTACATTGGACACATCTAAATCATCTCAGACAAGTATCTCTTAATTTATCACCTATTGATGCTATCCATAAATGCTCCCGGATGTGCTCGTTTCTTAATTTTATCTTTCCTAGTTTTGTCACATATCCATCTCAACATTCTCATATATGCTATACTCATTTTTTTCATGTGTTGTCTAATTAGCCAACACTGTGCTCTATAGGTCATAGCTGGTTGACCACTAATATAACCATTACATATGAAACCATGAGATGATATAATTCATTTCTTGGGGATGATTACGCATCAGCTGTGTGAATTTTATATCTGCCTATAAATTGTGGACGAGATTTATACATTACTGTTATGTGCTGTTTGCTACTCATTTATTACTTTCGGTTACTGCTTGTTCTTAGTCACCTTTCATTACATTACTAGGTGAGGATCTATTTGTATTTAGTCATTGCATTTTGAAATGTTTGGGAAGTTAGAATCCATTTGATTGTAATATGTTTAAAGTTTAGATAGTTGTGTTGGTTAAAAGTCTCGTGCGGGTGCGGCCATCATTAGAAGGTGTAATCTCTTATTGAGAGCTATGATTGTGGACTACCATAAATATGAGGTGTAGAATCTAAATAAGGGCCAAGGTTATTGACTACTAGCTTATATAAAGTTTGTAAATTGTCCCCAATGAAGTTTATGGATATCTTCCTCTCTTCCTGGCTTGAGTTGACGAAAATCTCTCTAGCCTTAGTGAAGACTCCTTGCAATCTCCAATGGGTAAAAACTCCATAGGCACGGCTGTAAAATGTGTGTGAAGACTCCACATCAATCCACCCTCTGCTAAACGAAGGTGGCTTCAAGATGTGTCTGAAGAGTGACTCCACATCAATCCTTCTGCGAAATTCCTACTCTATATTTGATCAAAATGCTAAGTATTGTACATATTTGAAAATTATTATATACTGTTTGGTAGTTTGTTGAGCCCCTCTACCACATCCTTAACACCCATGAATTTGGTTATCCAGATCATTTATGTGACAGTTCCAATAGTTACCAAAAACATTCCAGATTGTAGGATCCCTGCCGCCCAATTGCCCATTCTTTGGGCACCTCTTTTTACTTTTTCTTCCATCATTCATCTCCCAGTGTCAGGCAACAGGTCCAAGAGTTAGGATCTACCAACCAGGAAGGTTCCCTTTTTCTCTCGTATGCATCAATCTGAATAGTTTTGTGGAGTTAGGAGGCTGAGCATTAGCCTATACTTACCTGTTTTACTTTATTGCATGTTGCAACTACTTTCTACCTTGAGACCATGATGTCAAAACTAGGCCAAAACTGAGCCATGTCACCCAACGCATAACAGGTTTTGGCCATGACCGCAACTAATTTTATATGGTTAAAGCCAAAAAAATGTGTTGAAACTCTATTCTCACTGCCATTATATTATATCTTGTTAAATTTGTCTTCTGATACTGTTTCAATTTTTTTTTTTTTTATTGTTTCACAGATGTTCGTTAAGAAAAAAAAATGCCCAAAACAAACTGAAATATCACTCATGAACAGATCCATCAGCCGATACTATCACAAAATTGGATTCATGGTAACCCAAGCTCACAGGGAATTGGACCAATGAAGCCTTATGCTAGTATCCAGAAATAACTATCTAAAAGCAGTTAAAATAACTTACTTCATGAGAGTGGTAGATTTTAACCAAAATCTTTTTCTACAATAATTATGGACATATTTCTTAACCATCACTTTGAAGGCCACAGTTCATAGAGTCTCACCAGTGAGACTTTACGGGGCATGAGATAATGCATGGTTATACCAGTAATTCTAACGTTCTGTATAATTGAGGCAAGTAAAATAATTTCAGACTGAAATTAGAATCCAAACAATGACTTGTAGTTTCAGTCAGAAATCATTAAGAGGCAACCAGAATTACCGGCAGCCTTGGAACTGAGTAGCCCTACACTCAGGTTACCTGCATCTCTGGTTACCCAGTTATGGCAAAATATATTACTGCTGTGACCTATGGGAAACTCAGGTTATCCAAAAGATGAACCCTCTTTTATCCATAATCCAAGTTACCTGCACGTAGGTTCACAATGATTCAAATGAGCCCTAGGGGTCCAAGCATATCCTGGGGCTTAGACTCGCATATATGATGGCTTAGACGCGTATATATGATTAAATCATTTAGTTTCTGTACAATTCGTTGTTTTTTCTGATTACTGAATTCACACGCCACAAAGCTTTTTGGTAATCATTATGTCAGTCTCTTTGGGTATCCGCCAGAATATTGAAAATTGTCTCTCTTTTCTATTTGCAGCTCATGTATGGGAGTATATCAGTGTCCACACAAGGTGAACAAATGAACATGAACTTGACCATCAGATTACAGGTCAAACGATCAATGGTAGGTCTTCCTAGGCCGAGGTACATCGGTCCCAAAACTCCTGAAAGCTTGTTGAATGGAATGAATGTCCTCTTGGCAGATGGGGATTCTTTTAACCTATCCATAACAAGAAAACTTCTTGGACAAACAGGATGCCATTTAACTGTTGTGTCCACTTGGTACCAGTGCTTGGAAACTCTTCACCATAATGGAAATGAGTATCAATTGCTACTGATTGATCTGGATATTCTTGAGGAAAACATCCATGAGGTTTGTGCACTTGTAAGAAGATTACAATCAGAAAGCTGGTTTCTTGTTGTTGCACTGACCTCTAAAGCGGATAGGGATACCAGGAACAGGTGTCTTCATAATGGAATGAATGGTGTTATATCCAAACCAGTCATATGGCAAGAGATGGCAGTTGAGTTACAGAGAGTTATTCAAAAATTTGTGCAGGTTCCATCCCCTCCTCTTCATACTGATTTGCAGAGCTAAGAACACATGACAACCTTTTTTTCGTTTTTTTTTTTTGGGGGATTTTCATACAGAAACTTTATGTAAAGTAATAGCATTTATTTTGGCAAGTGGAAGTAGAAAAGATTACATCATCCAGAATCTCCATCTGTTTGTGGCATTTGGAAAGATGGATTAGGTTAATTTTGGATGTTTGGAGAGACTGCTTGCCTTGTGGAGAGCACAATGGCCACTTATCTCGCAGCAAAAGCAGAGAAACTGTACCGGACATAATGCAGTCCCTTCTTTTAGCCATCTTGGATGCACATTGGAAAGGATAATCAATTCTGCAAGAACTTTTCCTACCTGAAAGGCCACCATTATGGAATACACCTTCATGCATCATTTGACCTCCAGTTTACCGTGGGAAATCTTAATATATACTGCAGCACATATGGAACCCAAAATTGTTAAGAGCTTGAAGAAGTTGACTAGTTGAGTGGCTTTATCATATCCATGCTCAACAGAACAGTATCTCCAGCGGAACAGGTATTTAATTCAGTATCTCCCAATGAGGTCCTATAAAAACATTATATCCTTGTAATCCATGCTTGCTTAACAGAACAAAGTTGCTCATATATGTGAATCGAGATTTAGTATGATATAAGCAGGATGTTTGGATATAGATAAACTAAGTGCTGATAAGTTGGTTTATGTGCAGGTGAAAAGTTCTGGTGTGTGGATAGCCCCACTAATGTGTAAAACATATTATAAGATTGTCCTCTCAAAATCTTGGAACTTGCTGGGGAAATTTTTTGCAAACGTGTAACTCAATTTCAGACAATCTAGATTTAGTGGGTGATCTCACCCTCGGGCTAGTTTGGCACATTACTAGCATAGTAAAAAATCAAATAAAGCCTTTATTTTTCAGACAAGATATCACATCAAAAAGCACTTTAATTCAAAATTTTCTTCATTTTTTTTTCAAAAGAAGTAAAAAAATAATCATCTTTATCCATTAAAATACAAAAACTTTCCACGATCTCATATAAAAAGTCAAAAAGATTTCAAAACAAACAATTAAAAATAAAATACAACCAAACTAGCCCTCAAGGATATATATATATATATAAATAAAAGATGGTGGTTGCTTTTTTTTTTTCTTTTTATCCCACTCGTTTGATACTTAATTCTTTCAAAATTATCTTTTGGCTTGGTTAAAGAAATGGAGAAGATGGACCCTATTTCTATTAGGCACCAAAGTAAAAGATGATTCTGTCCTTAATCAAAATAAGACACTTTCTGTCATCTTTTCTGTGGATGTTTTCGTTTTTCTCAAGTGTACTCAATTTGACTAGTACTTATTTGATTGAAATTGTACCCTAGTTTTCTGAGTGTCAGGGTAATAATATCTTTAAATCCAGACACAGCAGATCAACAATGCTACTTATTTGATTGAAAATGTTTACCTGGATATCAGGGTAATTAATATATTTAAATCTAAACACAGCAGATCAACAATGAGTGAAATGTTTGGTTTGAGAATGGGGCGGAAGTTCTCCCCTGGCACCACATTCCCTCGTAAAGGGCTTTGTCACCTCATCCGAGGTCTACTACCCTCACTTGGGGAGATCCCAGCCCCCTATATTGGGGTAATAAAAAAAAAAAAGGTTGAACGTTGCAAATTGGATGCAGAGGTTACAATTCCTGGCCCACCACCCATCCCAACTTGATGATTTAGGGTTGAAATATAGATTTCAAGTTCTACTAATGTATTGGTTGGATTTGACCCTACCATTGCCACCCCATGTGTAAGCTGTCTCTCAAAACACATCACATTGTTATGACTTGCTAATTCGTCTTTGAAAAAAAAATAAAAGAAAAGAGAAAGAGGAGAAATATTCTCTTAGATAATAATGATGGTGACCATGATAATTACAATAGTAATCATTTCTTTCCCTTACCAGGCAAGGGCGCTGGGACCCATTTAGAGACCTATCCTTGGGTGGAGATAATGTCCTCTTATCTGCTCCCAAGAAACTCTTATCTCCACTCCGGATGTATAAAACCAGCTCCCAGTGGGGTATGCTAGTTTTTTTTTTTTTTTGGGTGTAGAATGGATGCTAAGTTGAGAAGCGGGCAACCCCTTGTTTAAGCATTGGAGGGGCTATCCTTGTGCGCAACCCCTTGTTGTATTGGGGTTTTAGTTAAGGGTAGATTTAAGGAACGAGTTTATAATTTTGATTGACAACGAAAACGAATCTCATTCGTGGAGGTACGAACCTACATAGGAGGGGATTTAATTTGAATATCTAAGGGCCATTTGGAAACTATATTCTAATTAATAATAGCTAATTAAATCAAGGTAAAATATAATTAATTTTTAAATAAGCTCTAAATATAGATAATACAATTAGAGATTTATCAAACGCTCTAATATGTAACTAAGCTCTAAATCATGCTATATATGAGTGCTTATTTTCAAAGTTTCCAAACGTTCCTTTACTCATAAATCATAATCCGTTTTGAGTGAGAGACACAGGAGCATTGTTTGTAAATGTCGACCTCTTCTATAATCATGTTTGAAACCTTTTTGAGATTAATGTTTGTTGACTCATGACTCGATGATTAAGGGTGGGAACATTAAGAACCATTCAGTTTTCTTTTCTTTTCCACTCGCCCAACAGTTCCATTTAAAGAGTAGGAAGTGAGGCAGGCGCATTCTACAATAAGTATATGGTTTGGACTGCGACGCTCATTGGGCGAAAATCCCAATCCAAAAGTCCACTATACGATGCATTCGGACGATCTGAACGAGACGACCACGACTAATTCAGGTAAAATGAATGAATTGATAAAACAAGTTTAGAAAGTGACAAACCAACTGGAACGTCTGTCTCCCTCATGTTACAGTTAGATTGACTGGGTTGCATGTATTTACGATTATTACTATGTTTTTGGGGCTACCCCAGCCTAAGGGGCTTAGGGTTCAAAGAGTTAAGAGGATGGGGAGCTCAATCAGAAATCTTGACTTAAAAGAATTAAACTCCACATTAGATCCCACTTGTTAAAATACCAATACCACTGGTCAAAATAAATGTCCACTTACCCTATTTCATTATCCAAGTTTTACTTGAATAGGTGTTAGAATAATGTTTCATAGAAAATATGAGTAATGAATATGCTTAAGTAACTATGTTTTTTTATTCTATAATAACCAATTTTACAAGTGCAACTATTAGAATAAAACTTGAGAATACGTTGATTGCTTGGTTTTTTCTAATTTTTTTTTAAATTATAAACTTTTGACACATTTTAGAAAAAGCATGTGAAGAATTAAACATTTCAAAACAATGTAAAAACTTTTCATGTTAGTTTTAATCAAGTCCCATAAGGTGATTTTTCCAACCATTGGCAACTTTTTGTAAAAAAAAAAAAAAACACAAAATGGCCTTAATCAAAGAAACAAAAGAGTTTTTCTTTTCTTCCCCCAACATCCAACTCTTTCTTCTTCTTTCAAAACCCACATTTTCCTTCTTTACACAACGTAACAATCTTTCAGAGATAAAAGGAAAGGATGTGTAAATAACTCTAAAATTTTCCTACTCCCAATCACCATTAGTTGGATCATCATCTAATCTAATGGCACCACCGTCCTACCATCCACTCAAACCATCTCTCAGGCAAAGACTTATTATAGGTCCCGTATTCGGAGGGGTGCCGTGAACCGATGCATGCATGCTTTTCTTTCTTTTCTTTCTTTCTCTCTATCACATCAGTTGGTTTATTGTGCCTCGCAAAGTGCATTTCACCTAAACAGTAAACATGGCATGGACAAATGTTCACTGAACAGTACACGGGGAGGAGACAGCTCCCGCCCACTCGACTCCTGTCTTCCAATCAACCAATGATAATAAAAAGTGAAAGACAGGAACCCTAAATCAACCACCGACCTGATGGACCCAACGGACCCTGATTCAGTGGGCCTCGGGTTGCTCGCTCCATTAATGATTTCAGCCACTTACTTTTTTCATGCCTTTGTAATTGTTGCTATCATTCTGGAGTATCTTCTCCTGAGCTCCTCAAAGTGAAATTCTAAAATGATAATGGTTGAGCAGTATTCTAAAAAGTGGATAAATGAGAGTTTCATGACATGGTAAAACCATATATATCGTTTGGAATTTTTCGTTTGCAGAATTTTTCTCAATCAAACAGGTCATTTGGGATTACTGGGAGACAACAATTCTTTTAGTGCTTCAAAAAATTTTAAACAAAAGAGAAATTTTATTGGAAATACTTGCAATCAAATAGGTCTTAGTGTATGTTTGAGATGTATAATTTTTTCCTCTATTTTTCTAAAATAGATAGAAGTTTGAAAAAATAGAGTGTTTGGCATCACCTTTCAGCCTCTATCGATTTTAGAAAAGTAGAGGCAATCATAGCCCCCTTGATGAGGTAGTTGAGAAATAAAAGAAAAAAATAAGAGGCGAAGCTACAGTATTTTGTGCATAATCACGCCCAGTCCGTTTTCTTAATTTTTTTCCAAATTTGAAAGTTTCAATCAAGATCCAAACCGTTGAAAATGTTCACAAGGTCAAACAAGGCCATGCATTCAATTTCAGTTGTTGAATCATCACCAATATTGAGATGTGTCAAAAACCGTAAGCCATTGGATATAATTTGTTATGATCTGTGGGCCCTAAACACAAGATCAAAGCCGTTAGATATGTTTGGAAGGCTGAAAATGACTATGTGATAAATTCTGACAACATAATACCTTGTGAATCTCGAGATATGTGAAAATAATTTGTTTCAATTTTTATTATCATTTAGAGGCGTGTAAGATAAGATCTAAACATTAGTAATGTTCACAATATCAAACATGACCATGAGACCAAATTTCACCGGTTGGATTATCACCAATATCTAGATATGTGCAAAAAACGTGAGCCATTAGGTATAATTTTGTGGATTATGTGGGTCCCAAAAACAAGATCCGAACTGTGAGATCTGTTTGAAAGGCTGAACACGTCCATAGGGTCAATTCTCATGACCTAATACATTATGGATCTCAAGAAATATGTGAAAAACTCTCAACCAATGATATAAAAATGTCTATTTAACATAGACTCTTGCATTACCAAACACTTCTTTTTATTTTAGTCTCTCTTTTTTTTTTAGTCTATTTTGAATGGTCTTTAAAAAAATAGACTGGACCTTCCAAACAAGCCCTTAATCTTGACAAAATATGACACCGTAAATTTATCTTTTAGTTTTTATTTTTAATCATTTATGTAAATTTCTATATATTTAGTTTTTATATTTTCCACGCAAACAAACAGGTAGTAAGTGTTTCAATCAATCTCACTCAAATTCAAAGGGGCAAGAGGCAGGAAGGTTTTTTTTTTTTTTTTTTTAAATGAGTATGAGTGATAGCATTGGTTGCTGGTCCCATTGCAGTGGACGCATGTGCTAGAACATGCTTCTTGCATCTAACATCTAACATAATATAAAAAAACAAATGGAGTTGCTAGCTCACTGCTCACGTGCAACGCAAGAATTGATTTGGTTCCTTCCAGCATCTTATCACTCTTACATGTTGCTGTCGCCCCCATACCATCTCTTTCAGTGGGTCACCCAACTCACCAAACACAACCATTTCAAAGGTACAAGACCAAATAGCTAGAAGACTCCTTATTATATATGGCCAACATAAATAAATAAACATGACTTGAAAGAAAGATTGTTTGATCATCCCAGATCCAGTGGGTATATAGCCATTCTTTATTTGTATGTGTTAAAATACATAGAAATTGAATGGTTAAAAGTAAAAATTAAAGATAATTTTTAAAAAATAAACATAAGATTTAGCATCTTCTTTTGATTCTATTTTCCTTAAAGAAAATGTCATTCATTTTAAAAACTCATCTTTAATCTTCACATCTTTTGATTTTGCTTCCCTAAAAAGAGTGTGGTTTTCAAAATTCACCTTTAATGTTTATGTATTCAATTTTTATGTATTATAATGCAAACAAATAGGCCCTCGAAGATTCTTTGATAGCACCTATTTAAATCCATCATTGAGCGATATATTTTAAACGCAAACCATTAAAAAAAAACCATCTCTCATTGAACTAAGATTAAGTAAAATCAGCATTGTGCCAACTATTAAATCACATGATTTCACATGATCAATAGCATGCATAACTCTAGATGCAAGAGGGAACAATAGAAAAATATCCAAATAAGAAAAGGTCACGGATTAGAACAAATGAGGGGTGTCCCTGAATTAGAATTAGTCTCACTCATATGCCAACGCATGTGGGTCCACTTTAATTGCTAACATTAGAGGTCTCTCTTTTTACTAAATTAAAAAAATTTCAAGAAAGTAAAAGAATATATATTGCTTATCTTCATTTGTTAATTGCGTTTCGAGTGTTTTTAATATAGAATAACATAATAAAATAGAACATAGAGGTGGTGGGAATGAAGTTCTAATATATTATAAGTTTTTCATTAATGGTTTTGGTCATAGACAAAACCTCGAACTATCAAAGGTAAAATGACTTGATCTCAATTTTTTTTAACGGTAACAAAGCTTTATTATAAGAAACACCAAATACAAGACTTCAAAAAGATAGGAGTTCAGCTTTTAAAAATCCTGCACATCTATCAGATGAAAAGTTAAAAGTAAATTTGGTGAGTTTTTGGATTTTCTATTAAGTTCAGTGTATGAACTCTTGCCAGATGGGAGTGAGAGTAGGCTTCAATCATTGATGCTCCTATTTAATACCTACAAAATCTCAGGGTCTGTTTGTCCCCTTTGCAAGAAAAAAAAAAAAACCCTGCAAAGAGGAAAAACCTTTGCAAAAATAAAAAAGGGACCTATTTTTCTCCTTGGTATTGAATTGATGTGAAAGGGGCTGATATTGAGAAAGTCGAAATAATATCAATTCACAAATAGATGTCAAACAGTCTTTTCTTTTACGAAAAATGATATTTGTTCCATCACCTCGGCAAATTAATTTTTAAAATAGCGAGTCTGCGTCAATATCTCTATTTTATTTTCTCTGTTTTTTACCTTATGAGTTTTATTTTTTTAAATCTCACTTTACAATGAATTTCTAGGAATTCAATATGAAGAAACGAATGAAACAAATATATAAGAATTCACGATGAAATAAACTCAACTAAAGGATTATTAAAGATGTGAGGATAAAGGATAAAATGTGGGGATATACTGAAATCTAAATATCCATAAGTATTGAATTAAATTGTTCTGATTGAACACATGATTGAAAACAGAACTAGGCACTGATGTGGGTTTAATCATGTTTCCATCTTGTGTTCAATTGGACAATGCGACCCCTTCCTATTGAATTAAGATTTTTGGATATTTCTTCAGACCAGATGAAATTCATCTTGAATGGGGCCGATCATCGCTATGTGGATCCCACATTGGTGTTTTGAGCATTTTTACACAATTTATATATAATGGTTGAGATAAGGGAACCACACACACAAAAAAAAAAAAGAAGAAAAAAGTATGAATAGATAGAAGTGATTTTGCATAACCTTTACTCATAGAAAACCTGATATTGTGATTAAAGTTGAGATAATTTCATAACGTCACTCGTATAATTTTTATAAAGTAAAGTATTATTAATTGTGGAATATTGCATGCTATATTTTTGTGCTTTTACAACCACTTAATTTATATGATATCAAGCAAAAATTTCCCTCTTGTTGAGTTAAAAAGTAAAAATTCATACCCCATAATTAGGGGCGTTATAATCCATAAAAGTAGACGAGCATCTATAGAAAAATTTGTCAACCAGCAGGTGGGGGTTATTAATGGCTAAAAGGTTAGCATGCGGAAAAACTGCCTGGAAGATTGGTACTTTGTGGCCGGTGGTCACCTGACGGAGGCAGCAATGTGATAACTGATAAGCGGCCATCTGATCAGGGATTTCTAATCCATGTAACATTTGACTAATTGTACGTTCTTGATTTGCCTTGCTACTCTCAGCTACCAAATCATAGATCAAACTCTGTTGGCAGCTACGACCATCAGATCATCTTGCAGATCACAATGACATGTGGTCCACTTCACTCACATGCAGTGCAAGGCCTAAGATGAGTGACACAATGCCTGCCCTTGGTCCATGATTTTTTGAGTCGGAAAATGCTATGAAGGAGTGGAACTCTTCCCACTCGGACCTACCAATTATATAATTGATTTTCTCTGCATTTAGTCTTCCTAATTGGGTTGGATTTGGACAAGGGAGGTGGAAGAAGAAAAGAGGAAAATTGCTTTTTTTTTTTTGGTTCTTGGAGGTTGATATTAACTCTTATCAAGATTGATATCGGCCTTAAAAAAAAGTTGATTTTGCGGGAAGACAAATTTGATTAGAGGGAAAATAAACATGCTCTTTTTAGCATAGGGTGCATCTCAAGTGATATTTTTGGTAAAATCCGCTTGACTATGTATTTCATATATGGTTAGTACAATTTAAAATATATTGATCATTCACATTTTTTTTACACAGCAAACGCAAACGATTTAATTTTATATTGAGATCAACTTGGGAAACCCTCTACTGTAGTGTACTGTGAATTTCCATTCCTTCAATTTAGGATTTTTATTTATTTATTTATTTATTTTTTCCACAGAGAAGATGATAACACCGAACGGTATGTCATTCAAAGTGGGCCCGACCCACGGAATGGATGGACGAGATCCACCAAATTAAGTCATATTAAATAAGAATAATCATGATTAACCTCAGGATTAGGGTCAATAAGGGCCGACCGGGGGCTCCGCCTTTGTAAGCTTCGGACCATAGTCCCTTGGTATTCGATCCAATGTCGGTTCTCGAGATAGTGACGTGTTTGCACTTCCCCACCACCTTCCCACGCTACCCTACCCGACCTGTCTCTCAGCATCAAGGTCTCTATTCATTACCATACACCGCGGGAGCACCAATCTGAATGTGCTCTTTTGGTTTCAAGCTGTGGCCTGTGAACAATAGGGGGTAGGACTTGCTCGCAAGTCGCAAGTGATAGGGCTACTACTACTACTTTCATGTTCATAGAGTTGTGACAGGGATATAGACTTTTGGCCGAGTGAGAGTCCGCCCGTACCCTACCCTACCCTACCCTACCCTCATATATGCCAAACCCCTAACCTTAAATTTAAAGGCCAAGGTCCGAGCCATGACCGAAAGAAAATAAATCTTGTGTACATTCTTATTTATGCATTCAAATGGGCATTATGAGAGTCTCGTGAAGTTAGAATCTATGCATTTAAACATGTTCGTTTGTTTATATACATGGAGTTAAAATACAAAAGGATTAATGTCAAATGGGCTTATTTGTTTCCATCATATTATGGATTGATACTTCTGTTTGAGTGAAATTGAAATAAATAAAAATTCATTAATGGAAGAGCCTATTTATTTGCATAAAATCGGGATACATATGAAGTAATTTATTCAAATGAGCATGTTTATTTTAATGGATTTGGAATATATATGAAGTAATTTATTCAAATGAGTTATATGTTTATTTGCATGAAATTGGAATATATTATGTAATTGACTCAAGCGAGCACATTTGTTTGCATGCATGAAATTGTACTATATAAGATTTGTACATATGACGCAATTGATTTTATGGGCTAATTATTTGTTTGCATGAAATTGGACTACTTTGGAAGTAATTCATTTAGATGATTCTGTTTGTGTATAGGAATAAGAATTCGTTGTTTCATGCAATTGGAATAGATATGAATTCAATATTGATTAAATGGACTGTTTGTTTGCAAAAAATTAAAATAGATAAGAATTATTAGAATAGGTATTAATTGAATGGACCTGAGTTGTTAGCATGGATTTATAATACATAAGAAGTAATTGATTCAAATGAGCTTATTCAATTACTAGATTAAAGAGATGCCATTAATGGGGAGCTATGACCGTAATTATTCTTTGGTAGATGCCATCGTAAATCATTTGATATAAGAAAAAAAATGAGCGAATTAATCATTGACTTGAAAAATATAAGAAGTAGTTAATTCAAATGAGGTTGTTCTCATGCATGAAATTAGAATACACGAGAGATGGATAATTAATTTGAATCGGTCTTTCTTTGTATAAAATTAAAATATATAAGAAGTAATTGATTTAACTAAAACCCATTTAGTTGGTGTGATCGAGATAAATGAACTAAATTTCTTCTGCAGAAAGGATTTTTATTTCTAATAAGAGGAATCAAAATGCAAGATTCATCTCTCTATTGAAATTATAATAATTATCAAACACTACAAATACAATCCAGTAAACCACCCAACTCGACCAACATCAACTAAAAGAGCATTAGTAAGCTGGTGGTCCGGCGGTGTATGAATATGAATAAAAAGGAGAGACAAAAAACCATCATCCCACCGAAACCAGGAGGCTAGAAAACCTGCAATGAATCTAGTCGGAAACAAGAGAAGTTATTCGCGCGCTAGAGAAGCCAGGGTCGAAGAAGAAACAGATTTCTACTACACGCAATCACAGATTGAAGGTAGAAAGTAATCAACGGTTTCTACTACTTCTCTCCTCTACTTTTTATTCAATCAAATGACGCAGCAGCAAAAACCTCTCACACAAAGCAGATCCGTTATCGTACCTCTGCAAACCTTCTTCCATTCGTACCCACTCACAGACCCTTTTCACATGACATCAATTAGCGCTGCCCACTTCATATAAACCGAAACCAAACACAAAAACAAACACAAGCACAAACACAAACGTTTCATATTTTTCTGTACAACTGCAAGCTTTGGAGTGAAGAAACAACCAACCGAACAGGTCTCAGTAAGTAAAAACCTCTCTCTCTCTTTATTGTCAGATTCTCCAATCCACAAGAAAACGTGCAGAGAGAGCAAGACGTGTGATGTTTTTGAGTACTGTCTCGTGAGCATAATCCCAAACACAAGAAAATCAAAGCAGAAAAGTAGAAGAAAGATCTAAACAAATACAATACAAGTAGAAGAAGAAAAGGAAACCTAAGAAGCTGTGAAACTGCTGTTTGCTTGCACTTGCACTTCTCTTCTTATTTGTTTCGTTTCATTTGCTGCTCTTCTTCTGCTTCTTTGAGTGAAAATGGCAAACAGGTGGTGGGTGGAAAATGTAGGAGTGAATGCATCGCCACCACCTCTCCACCTCCGAAACTCTGATTCTCTTTTCAACAAGAACGACACGGATGAAGCGAGCAACGAGAATCATGAAGATGATGACGGCCGCGACGCCGACGACCATTCCGGCGGACAAAGCAGCGGTCGCCGGCCTCGCGGTCGGCCGCCTGGCTCCAAGAACAAGCCCAAGCCGCCCATCATCATCACCAAGGAAAGCCCAAATGCGCTCCGGAGCCACGTCTTGGAGATCGGCACCGGCACCGACATCGTCGACAGCGTGGCGGCGTTCGCGAGGCGCCGGCAGCACGGCGTTTGCGTCCTCAGCGGCAGCGGCATCGTCACCAACGTTACTCTACGGCAGCCGGCCGCGCCGGGCGCCGTGATCGCGTTGCAAGGGAGGTTTGAGATACTGTCTCTCTCCGGCTCATTTCTCCCTGCGCCGTCGCCGCCCGGCGCAACTGGGCTGACTGTTTATCTGGCTGCCGGTCAGGGGCAGGTGGTGGGAGGGAGCGTGGCGGGGCCGCTGGTGGCATCGGGGCCGGTGATGGTGATTGCGGCGACGTTTACAAATGCGACATACGAGCGGCTGCCGATCGAAGAGGAGGAGGATGAGAAGGAGGTGGAAGCCGTTGCACAACCGGCGGAAGGAGGAGGAGCGAAATTAGAGCAGTCTCCAGGGGTAAATTCGGGAAGTAGTGGTATTTCTGCAACATCACAGTCTCCTCATGGTTTGGGAGGTGACCCTTCTTCATCACTGCCCATTTACAATATCAGGCAGATGGCCCACCAGCTGTACGATTGGAATTCTCCACCTGCTAGACCACCTCCATCTTACTAATAAGAAAAGAAAGCACCCAAAAAAAAAAAAAACAAAACCATTTCTTCCCTTTTATTTTCTTTCTTTTTTCTGTTCTGTTTCCTTTGCCTTCTTATCTTTCTATCTTCTTCTTCTTTTCTAAAATGGGTTTTGGTTGTTTTCATGTCATTTCAAGTTCTTTCTCTGTACACAAAGCAATGAGATCAGGAGGCAAACGTTAGATAGATGTTAATGTCGCTCATGTTCTACTCTTCTTCTTGAAAAAATTCAATGTCTTTCATTATTTTTCATGTTATGTGCTTGATGGGGTTTGTCTCTAGATTTTCCTTATTTTGGAGATTGTTTCAGATTCTTTTTATGCAGGTAGAATAAGCTCAAGATATGAATGAAAGCTTTGGAAAGATTTGATCATTAAACTTTCTTGCAAGAAACTTATGGACATGACTGGTGAGATCCCTTCTTCTCCTTTTTCTTTCTTTCTTTCTGTTTTTTTTTTAGTTATTTATCTATAGTTTCTGAGATGAACTTTTATTTGGGAGGAAATAATACCGTAATCTGAAAAGATTTCCATACCATTTGGAGCATCTGGAGTGATGGGGCCACTGGTGTGGGTATCGATATTGGGTATAGTCTTTCAGAGTACGTCATATCCTTTCCCATCAGTGTAGAAGTTTGGATAAAGATGAGGAAATGGGATTTCCTGATAGCAGTTAGTTGGTTGACTAATGAGCAATAACGACAAACCCAGCTGGATTGTATTGACTGGATATTGGCACCCATATCTATAAGAGCAAGTTGCATGCATTTAAGAGCTGCATTTGTTTCTAGGATGTTTCGTTTGGTTGGTGAGGAGTAGAAGGGTCATTTGGAAATGAATGCTTGCTTTTACAGCAGTCAAGAGTGGAATCTGAACCTTTGAGGGGTCATTTTTTACATTCCACCGGTATGGCTATATCTCCTTCCTCAAAGGGCAGCAACAGATTATAGGGGAATCTACATGTATTCTCCGAATGACAGTTTTGAAATCATTTTTATCTTTTGAACCACTCCAAGTAGGATATGTGAAGTCAATTAAGTGGATTTGAGAATCAAGGAGTTGAGTTGGTGAGACTGTAAATAACTTTGTTATGGATCTCAATATCTAGAACTTGTAGATCAATTTAAAGAGTTGGAGTTGGAAGTGGAAATAACATTTGCATTTGGTAGGCAAATTGAGGAGTGGCTATGGAGTATTAAAGGACATTACAGAGTGCCATGTTAATTAAGGGGCACTTTCATAAGACAGAAGTTAGAGCTAATTTGTTGTATGGAGTTGAATGGTGGTCAACAAAAAAGGTTAGAAGCTATAAACATCTAATATGTGCTTTCTAAGATAACGCATGGGTTACAAAAAAATATATAACAAGGGGCGAGTGCATGATAGAAAACTTACAAGTAGGTCCAATTGAAGAGGAAATTGTGTGGAAAACTAGAACACAGAAACCAATCACAGATATATGGACTAAGGCTTTGATGATGATCTAGGCAATTTTAATGTCTAGAAGGATAGCAATATGTGATAAGTATAATTATTTAGAACCCTTTAATAAAGAGTGTAGATTCTCTATGGTCATGACAGTTTTTGCCCACCCACTAAATAGCACGGTTATGATGGAAAACCTACAATAGTTAGCTTGGTTGGTTATATCTAACCATGTAATATATAAAAACGGAATCTAACAATCCAATGTTGAGTGTTATGTGTATATACTATGATGCATGGATACCTCATAATGGGCAATGTATCGTGTCATATCGTATTCGATACTTCATAGATAGTGTGGAACTAGAAATTATAAAAAAAGGCGCACACACACACACACACACACATATATATATATATATATTTCTGAGTAAGGTAGTCGGATGATGCTTTTGTATAATTTGATCAAAATATAATGGAGTTCAAGTTTATTTCTTTTATCTGTAAAAGAAAGAGATTATGAAGAATGCCACTAGAATTTAGAAAGAAGCATTTTGAAGCAACTACGAAATGTGGAACAAATAGATTCATTTTTTTATTCATTCCTCCGATATTCTCCTCACCAGGTGTCACGTCCCCCGAATCCGATTAAAGAAATAACCGGATCCGGGGAGTGAATTTTTAGAATTAATTACAAATTTTATCCTTTGGGCCCACGGATCGTAGTCCGCGATGAGGATTTAATATTTCAAACCTCTTTTAATACAATAGACATTGAGTTCATAGAACTCTAGGCATATGGAATCTCAAGCAATGATTAATAATCCATCATTAATTAAAGTTGCAAGAAAGAATAGACAAAACTAAGAATTTAAGTTATTTATTACATTGGCCATCCCATATATAAGGCCAATAAAAGTACGGAAGTCAATAATAAAAGAAAGGTCCAACGAGAGAAATAAAATGAATAAAAGCATAATCTAAATGAATCCTCATATATCTCTCTCGTGCCCGGAAGTGATGACGCTACTCTACGTCATCGGCACGCCACTCTCGTGCCTCCTCAGCTGGTTGGAGATCCTCTAGGATCTCCTCACCTGCCTGCTCCTCGTAGTAGTACTCACCTGATGTGTCTGCACACCAAGGAACAAAGTTAACGACATGTTGAGCAATAGATATACAAAACATAATAAACACGACATGCATCAAGTGTAGAATAATGACGGGTATAAAATCATATGAATACAAGAATGCGAAGCTAGGCATAAAGCGAGAATAAAATCCAAGGAAACAATAATAGGAATCCTAGCAGCCATCTAACAATAACCACTATCCATGCAAATGCAAAACAAGAACAAGCAAGAACGAGACTCCGAGGATGTCCAAAACCACCTCCCGGGATACCAGTAACAATCCCCTTGGACTACTGATACCATAGTCCGGCTCCAGTGGGATCCTAGCTCCCTGTCCTGGGAATAGCAGCACGGTCCTAGCTCGCTCCCAGCTATTCAACGCCATGGACGCCGTCCTACGCCGACTGCCCACCCCGACAACCGAGTAACCGGTTCGTCATTAAATCCCAAACTGCAGATGGCCATGATATGCAAACAACAATAAAGTGGTTCTGACACAAGAACAACAGGACAAGCAAGTCTCGCTAGTTCCAAGTACAAGACCAGATCATAGGGATTATCTTATTCAAGATATCACAAGACAAGCAACACAAGATAATCCCTTCCTTCATTAGCCAGTCATGTTCATCAAAACAAGACACGGGTTCCTATGGACTATGGTACACTCTAAGTCAAGTCCAAGTCCTATATTCTATAAGAATTTATGTTTCATAATTGATTACGTGTTTTATGCCAAGAGAGTGTACAAGGAACATAAACAACGGATACAAGTCAAAGTCAAGGGAAAATTATAATCCAATCCTAGGCAAGTGGTGTCATCCCTGTATCCTACGTGTTCTAACGGAGTACATATGGAAATTGGATCAATGATGCTTTTAGGAAAATCCATTGGTGTACAATCATGTCGAGCATCATTCCATTCAACTCTATATGCATTCGGTTACACTACGTGTAATACACGAATACCTAGACAACCCATCGAATTCACACCAAGCCACGTGATTCGACTTCAATCCCATTTATGGTCATGTGATAGTAAATTAAAGGTTTCCATCATCTAAGTCCCAATCATAGGTTTCAATCTTAGTTCGGAACAACAAAGCAAAATGGCCAATTTGGGCTGACCCTCATGATGGTATCGGTTGACCGACGTGATGGCCTCGGTTGACCGACACGAACCGAGGGCTAATCGACGGAACAGTAACCAATTTCTGCTCTCTGGTTTTGGAACCGACACGAGCCTCGGTTGACCGAGTCAGTTCGGTTAACCGACGTTCGAACCGAGAGCTGACCGACTGTACAAAATCGGTGTAAAACATGCTCTCGGGTTTTCTGACCGAGATGGTGTTTGGCTGACCGACACCATGCTGTCGGTTGACCGAACTGAACCGACGAGTAAACCGACAGTACGGAACTCGTACGGGTTCAGGCCATTTCTGAGCTCTTCCTTCCCCATTTCATTTTCTCCATTCCCAAACCTTTCCAGAGGCTACAACCTGCATAAACAGAGCCTTCTGCTCTCCCAACAATTCATTCCATCCATTCCATTCCATTCCATTCCATTGAATCAATAAATAATTCTAAACAACCTATGATCATATATTTATCCATTTCATTCCAATTACCCAAATATCTAACCTAACATATAAATCCCAAATCAACAAGAAACATGCTTGGAATTAAAGGGGAATCTACAAGAAGCATAACCAATCAATTGAAAACAAACATACATGCATATTTATGAATTGCAGATCTACTTGCCTCAACCAAGAAGAAGATTGGAATTGGGTAAATTCGAGGAGAAGCTTTCTACTCCGAAATCCACGATCTAACCCGATAAAACGAAAACTAGGAAGCCAAGAAGAAGATAGGAAGGAAAAGAATTAAGATCGGACCTAATCTAACCAAAGAAATGATAAAGTGAAAATAAGAGATTGTGAGGAGTCTTACCAAAATGGTACCGGAAGCAAGAGGGAATCGCAAGGATGAAGATGAGCGGTTCGGATCGCGGAGTTGATCTCTCCGGGCTAGAGTTCCGAGCTTGAGAAAGGAAGAAGAAGATGGGAGGCTACGGTTAGTTGCAGAAAAGAATAGGATTAGGGCTAATCCTTGATTAAGAAGAAGAGAAATAGAGAAAAGGACTAATTTGCCCATTTAGTGGGTCCGGTGACAGAATGGACCACTTGAAAGGTTTCTGATCGCCGGATCGTGATGAGTCAAGAGACAAAAGTCATCGGAACAACGAGACCTTTCCAACGAACCCAAAATCACGGCGTTTGGAATATTTCAGAAAAACACTCAATTTTTCCTAAATTGCAAACTACCCCCTGCTATGATGAAACGAACTCGGAATCGAACGAAACTTCAGGGACACTAATCTAATGCTAAAAGAAACTCGCTCATGCTCTAAACCCACTTAAATATCTAAAAATACAATTAAATAAAATAATAAAAAATTAAACGGGTCAGGGTCTGATATTGGGCCCAACTGACCCAGTAAGGTCACGGACCTTACACCAGGTATATGGATGTTTCATCCACTCAAGCAACAACCTTAATGGAAGATAATTACATGGTCCATGGTATTAACCTTAAACTCTATGACCTACTTGTCATCCTAATTGGAGTATGTGTAACCATTGTACCACATATTTGTAATTAATAAACAATGAAACCTTTTAATTCGTAGACTATATCCATGCCCTTTAGTTGGTAGTTAAAGAATTTCAAGAGACACTGCTACCAAAATAAACACTAAACTTTATTAACAAGCCTCTTCAATTTTTACAAGAGAAGAGACTAACTGAGGAGAGGTATTCAAATTCAAATATTTAAAATAACCCCCACCTATAACCAACTATCTTGTTATCCCTAACAACATAATATTCCTAATATGTCTACTCCTGCAATCGCATGATCCTTTCATGGAAAGGGTTCTGCGATTGTTAATATAAAGAAATAAAAACCTTGATCTTTCTAGATAACTTGCATGATCATTTATTTGCTGGTAATCACCGTCTGTTTGGAAGAGTCCATAACTTTCGCATCCTGCTCTTCTTTAACATAGAGATCAATTAGACACCAGCAAGCAAGTCCCAACTTGATGGAATAAGGCTTCCATGCTCCATGGTGCTTGTTCACCGACTGCTCCCATGCTCCGTAGTGCTTGTTCACTGAATAACAACTCCTAATGTGTCTTGAAGAGAAAATCGATTGGCGAAATTTGGCTTCTACCTTTTAATCCATATTTGGTTACAAAATTTGGGAAGTTTGATGGAAGATTACGGCTTATGGATTTTGGCATATTGTCGATGGACTTGAACTCATATTGTGGCTACTGGCTACTAAACTTGTCATCAACATACCTAGTTCATAGATCCTCTTTGTAGAATGTCACTCTCTGTGACAAAAAATCAGTGCAAAAATCATCATTTGGAATACTTCGTTACCATACAGAAAAGAAAGGTCAGTTTTCCTTCAAATGAACGTTTGAGAGTAATTCATTGGAAACCCAAGAAATTGTTGACTGAGATACTGACACTGCTGCTCAACATGTTTCTCAGAAAGTGGTTCGATTTGATGTTAAACTCCATAGGCATACCACATATGAAGCTCTACAACAAATTGGGATTCCCAAGAGGAACAATCAACATAATTGAGGTTGCTTAAGGGAGGGAGTTGCCCAAGTCTACTGAACCGTAGCAATGCACACTGTTTGATTATCAGATGAATTGGATGTTATATGGTTCCATTTGAATCACTTCATGACCATAAAATAAATAATTCTCTCTCTTTTTTTTTTTTTTTCTTTTAAATCCAAGACTTACACAAAGTAGTCTTCTAAAACTCATACAAGCTTACTGCAAAACTGAAAAGTTCTTGGATTATATTGAGTTCAAGAAAGGAAGCATCAAGTTACATCAGCTTCAGATGACGAAGTGTTAATCCAGAGTCACACTCTATTCAACAAAATTGCAGTAAAAAAAAATCAGCCTATCACATCTTTGTTAAAGAAGAAATGTTCACTCTCTTTCATAGCAGAAGGTTAGCACGATCCTGAGCATGAAAGCTATCCTGTTCGATGAATTGTACACTCACTGTTGTGTTAAAAATGCATTATGCACATGCAACACCAACAGCATGAAACAAAAAGCTTTCAAGCAGCTGGGGATGATTGCTGGTTTTAATTGATGCAAAGAAGACATGGAATTGCTGCATTAGACTGAGCTATGTAAACTAGTCATCTTATAGAAGGGAACGAAGTCAATGGTTGCAAGGTGGGCTATAAAAGAGAAAAAGGAAAGAATCCCATTAGTGCAAGAGCATTCCATTGCAAAAGGATTTTCTGGAAGTTATATGGTGGAAAAGGACAGAACTTTAATCCTCTATCATAAGAAATCCTCAAGTGGTGATATTTGAGAGTCTTAGGATATGACATGGAAATCATTTGTATCCTGACTAATGGCGAAACTGTAGATCTCCTAATCTTCCCTGTAAAAGATGAATATGAAAACTTTTGTCTCACTGGTTGACATGGATACCAATCTTCCTTGTGTCTCACTGGTTGCATGATTAGGAGTACATATAAGAGGTCAAGGGTTCAAGGATTGGTACCACCCTCATCTTCTTCAAAAAAGATGAATATGAATCACAAAGACCAGGGAGTGGAGCATCAAGCATGAAAGAGACTAGGCAATGAGGAAGATCATATATAGTCGTTTTAGATGTTGTGTTTAGGGGAACGGATATGATCGAAATAGGAATCGGAAATAGTGGTGGAACATGGTTGTGGGTTGTCTTGTATTCTAGGTTAAACAGGGCTTAGGTCCAGGGTTCAAGTGTATTTTTTTCTTTGTACTAGGGATTTTTAAGGTCTTAAGAAAAAGAGTATTATATATTGATGTCACTAGTAAACCTAATCCCAAGGAGGAAAAGAATGGAATTGGCGATATCTCTCTTTTTGTAGATGTTGGTACACTGCTGAACCACGCCAAATTGCTGTCTTCTTTGCGATTGCTTGTATGGATGCATCGTGATTGTGTCGGTCACAGGTTTTTCCATTACGCAGCAACACATGGTTGGCTGACGTTGTATAGAGAGATGTTATAGGTAACATAATTGGTAAGTTTTTTGGTTGGTATCTGAATTTCCTGTGCAGTGGCTAGCATAGTGAAGAGGAGAGATCACCGGATCATTTTGGGAAATCACACTGCATCAAAGTTTAGGAAAAATGAAATGAGTAGGAATTTTAAGTTATTTCTTTGCAAGATTTAAACCTGAAGATACATGAACTTCATTAGAGCATGTAACTAAGTTCCACTGAACTTGTGATTTTAGAGAGCTATTTTTTCTCCTGCCAGCTCTCCTTTGATTACCCATTCGTTGCTTTTGATTATTTTCTATAGTGCAAGTTGGTGTAGCGAAAAGCACAAAAGGATTAGAGGAAAAGATTGTCGTCCTCAACCTAGTAACAAAATCCTGAATCCGCAAGAACTAAGAAAAACTCAAAAAGAGAACTGAATTTCCTAAGAAAAACTCAAAAGGGAACTGAATTCCTATTATTCCAATACCAGGATGACAATGTCTTATATATAAACCTCAAAACCCTGACTTTACCAAAATAGTAAAAAAAATCCCTAATTAAGTAATACCTGTAAATCAAGCTCTAAATTACTTTTTAGGACCTTCCAAGAAAATTCAGACTTGAACTGGCTCAAAAACTCCTAATATCATAAGAATAGAAAATTGCTATAAATATAATAAGTTTGCATACAAACTGCATCTCGACTTTTGAAATGTCTTCATTTTGTCTTGAAAATGGAATCCAGATCAAATGTTATAGCTATTTGAATTCGACACTATTCTTTTGGGGCTTTTTTTTTTTTTTTTTTTTTTTATGATCTTCACGTACTAGAAATTCCTCTTCAAGTAGTTTTTACATCAGCGACCTTCCATGTGGATGTTAATGGTATATGGTTTTTTTTTTTTTTTCTTTAATGGATGTTTTTGCTTATTTGCAACTCTCATCAGCATTTTATCTAATTTCCTTGCGAGATCTGCATAAACCGAACCCAGGTAAGTCGTGTTATTTGTATATGAACCTTGTGTGTTTAGATAACCCGATTGCCCTGTAGGTCACTGTTATTTTCTTCCTTGCAAGGAGTGTCGGGGAAGTGGGTAACAACCATTACACCACGTAACTTAGGCCCCGTTTGGCATCATGCCAATAGGACGATTCCATGTTAAAATTTATTCTTCCTGGCAGGATCCCAAAAAATATATCCGGCTGGATTAAGAAAGCGAAAATGATAAAATTTTGTGACTGCTGACGATGCGTCTTGCTGTCACGATTACTTCTCCGTCTTCTTTCCTATTTTCAAGTCCTAAGAGGAAGGGAAAACAAGTTGTAGCCTGCAAAATCTTTTGAGAACCCCTTCTCTGTCTCCCAACTCAAATAAATATCTGATGCACCAACCTTGCAAATTTCTCCCTCACCCCCAAACGACCCACTGCCTTTTTCTTCTTCTTCCTCTCTTCTTGTATTTTCTTTCTTTTCCTTTTTCTATTTTTTATCTTTTCTTCTCTCCTCTCCCCAACCCACCCACTCGACACGATCCCTCTCTTCCCTTTTCTTTTTTCTTCGTCTGCCCCAGCCCCTTGATCTCTCTTTCTCTCTCTCTACTCTCCCTCTCTCCCTCCCCATTTGTTCCAGTTTTGGAATTTTGAATACTGTGTATCCACTCACACACAAATTTTGATTCTGGATGTGATGCATGGATTACGTTTTCTTCAATCTCTAAATATGTTTAGTAAATCACATTTTAATATAGAGGATTCAACTAGGAAAATCCCATAAGACTTGTTATAAGCCAAAAATGCCATCTATGTCTTATAAAGACCATAGTGGTCACAAGAGCGTTTTTTTTTTTTTTTATACTTTTAGTCTAAGCGGGAATATCCCTGTTCCTTTTACTTTAAAAAAAATCTCAAAATCCTTTTTTCCCTTTTCGTTCTTCTCCCATCTTTTTCTCCCTTCCATGACGTTCAAGCTCGACCACCCCCTGGATCGAAACCCTAATCCCTCTTCTGCCATTGCCAACACTAATGAGGACGAAGAAGCAGAAATTTGTCTAGCTTCATTAAAAAAAGGCGGCGAACATTCTTCTTCCTATGCAAACCTCAGCACTAAAACAGAGTCCCCAAATAAAAAGATTGTCCAGATCCATCATCCAAGTGCACAAATCAGCAATTTGTACTCCAATGGGGGGGGGGGGGTCAATAGTATACAGGTTCCAGTAGTTGAATTAAGGAGCTCGATACAAAATTACAAAAATCAGTGCAATTTGTGAATGCCAGAACCACTACTTCCATCAAAACATCTAACCAAAACTTACCTTTTGTTTTTTTCTTTTTGGTTGGTAAAAGGAAATCAAAATTGGTTCGAGATCCAACAAAACCTAGTTTTCACATATCATATCATAATTATGACGCAAGAAATCAAACTCTTATCTGGAGATCAAATCGAGAACGCACCAGAGCGTCCAAACCAATCTTGGAAGAGAAGAAACTCGAGAGCCGCGTCACCACTAATTTGCGCGGGGATATCCCCGGCTAAACTGAAGCCACTTTGACCCCACAGTACTTTAATTGGCGGGGATATCCCCGTCTCAACTAATACCACTATGAAAGTAAGCATCCACAGTACTCCCCGCTCATAGCACCAACACAAGTAGAGATATCCCTGTTCACAGCACTAATTTGGGCGGGGATAGCACCAACACAAGTAGAGATATCCCTGTTCATAGCACTAATTTGGGCGGGGATATCCTTGTCTCAACTGATACCACTCTGAGAGGCGGGGATATCATCGCTCACAGCACTAACACTGGCGGGGATATCCCCGCTCACAACACTATCATGGGCTGGGATACCCCTTCCAAAACACTATCATTGGTGGAGATATCCCCGCCCACAAGACAATGCATGCGTGGATATCTTCGTCTAGTCCATAAGAGAAATGCATATCTACAGCCCATGAAGACATAAAAAAAAAACATGTATCAAAGGTAGACATGAACATTTACATTCACATCAAAAATGATATTATTTGACAATCACACATTCGTCCATCAAAGGTAGACATGCACATTCACATTCACATCCGTCAATTAATATTTACGAGCAACTTCCCTGCCAATCACATGCACATTCTGCCAAAATAGTGTAGGTAAAAAAAATTAACAACTGTCTCTACAAATACAATCATCTTTGACTAGAAACCTTATACACATCTAATTCTCCAAAAGCATGTCCTACTATAGGTACTGAATATACATGCAAACTGACCATACAAAAAAACTGGTCAATTACACAAAAAGATCAAGGTCAGAATCTTAGTATAAAGCACTTAAATCCAATCTATAGAAGTTTAGCACCCAGGTCCTTTTGAATATCTCCAGAACTATTTTGCTCCGATAAAATGGAATGTCAGCTTGCTCCGAAAGCCATGCTAAGACCCCACAGTCGTTTCCATTGTCTTGGAGGGGGATGTCTATCTTTTCTTTGAAGGTCCAGACGAAAGGGTCATTCCAACCATAAACTGCAAATCTTTGAGTGAGCCAACCAACCTGGGGAGTATCAAAATAGAATGTTAGTTTGCAAGTAGTTAGAGAATTGTTTGTATAAAGATAGTACAATGCACAATTTCAACAGATTCGACCCGACTACATTCGAAAAGTGCGCGAGTTGAAAGCCAGGCAAACATGATTATTTTGTCCTAAAAAATAGCAGATTTGAAGGGTATGATAAAAACTTTGAGACCCCAAAGTCTCAGCCAAAAAAATCCTTTGGAAGCGGGTTAACAAGTTGCCTAAATAGGGGTACTCAGCATGGAGGTAGCAAATTTTCAGCACAAAACTGTTCAACTAGGCATCTTTAGGAGATAATAACTTCTTCATCTTAATTCCCTTTTCACTTTTGTTTTTTTTTTTTTTTTTGGTTTTTCTTTCATGCATCATCTAAGGTTAGGAATTACAGTCATTAGATCTAGGTCTGGATCATCTTAGGTAGGTCGTATCAGCCCAGTGAAACAGGCCCGGCACTAGTTGCCACACTAGATTTTCCAACATTCATCATATTTTTAAAAACATTCATCACATAACAACAAAAACCCTTCAACCAATTTCAATAAAAACATTGGTCAGCCCCAATGCTAGTGTCAACTAACCACGCCACTACATTATTTGGTCTCTAAATTAAAGGTCCATATTTAACCTAATTCTTACAATGAAATCCTAATTATGAAACAATGGCCCACTTGCTTCGTATTGAATTCATGGGGATTCTACGCAGCACCTTCTAACCAAAGGAGATAAACTTAAAGAAGCAAAGTTGAAGATCCTTTAACATCCAAAACTAGCATTGAATAGGACCTTTGATCATCTCTCCATGTCATTGAAATAAACATTGTCATGATTTTCAATAAAGAAAGCTAAAATCCAAAAAAAGTAAAAATAACAATGACTCTGGTTTTTGGATTGGAATATTGGGTGTTTTTGGTCTCGTGTGATTTAAGGTTCTCTTATTAGCTCTATAATGATCAAAAGAGAGTTTCTCATGTTGTTTAGACTAGGGCGTTTATCTTTTATTTTCTTATTTGCAAATTGAAAGGCAGTGGAATAAGAGGATATAATATATAGAGAATTTGAATACACGGTCATAGCCCCATATTGATCTTGGTCAGAGGTTATCATTTTTATTAGAATCTCACATTTATTGTGGGTTAGTATATGTGGGGGTTAAGGTTTTGAGTTTTTGAGGTTTTCATTTTGAGAGAGAGAGAGTGGAATAGCCGCAAGATCCAAAGGGAAAGAAAGAGACCGGAGACCCTAAACCAGAGACTGCAGGGATTTGGGGTTTTCATCGAGAGTGAGTGAGAGATGGTTTTAGGGTTTTCATTGTGAGAATCTAATACCAGGCATGTGCCATTTGCCTATAGCCCTTTATGGGCCTCTTCTAGATCAAACTGGGGCGGACTGCCCTAGGTACCTAACACGTGCGTCCGCCCCTGAATTGGGACTTGTTGACAGCCAATTCTGAAGGAAACATGGAGGAGTTTTCATCAACCCAACATAACCCCTTTATGAGATTCTAATGCAACAACTGAAAAATTAAATTCAGAACAGATAAATGAAGAATCTGAAAACAAGAAGAGAAGTTAGGTATTGGTACCGGCGGTGAGGAAGAAATGCATGTGGGGAGGCGAGGAGAGGAAGAACTGCAATACTATGCTGCCAGTGCCGACCGATTGGGAGAGAAAGGGAGATAGACGGAGGGAGAGAGAAGATGTTGAATAAGGGAAAAGGGGAAAAGTGTTTTGGGGTCTGTTTAAGGTAAAGGAATAGGGATATCCTGCTTAGAGAAAAAAAAAATCAAACTTGGCCTTTGAGACTACTGTGGTCTTTATAAGATGTTGATGGTGCTTTTGGTTAAGGGATTTTTCGGGTAAAATTCTCTTTAATATATTCCATATCAATTTTGTTCTCATATGATTTTATCAATCTTATTGTCTATATAAAAACTAAAAAAGACGAACTATGAACAGCTACACTTTTTCTCATGTGGCAATGTCAAGGGCTGGATTAAATAGGTGGGTTAGTGGATGGGACGATGGGTACTATTGGTGGGTCAATGGATGGGTTGTGTGAATGGTTGTACAGTGTGTGGGTTGATAGATTGAATGCCTTTGTGGGGTTGCACATGTGAGTTTTCCAAACTTTGGTTGGGAGTTAAATGATGAACCCATAATTGGGGGTTGGCGAGTAATGGTTGAGTTGGTCCAGTTGAGTTATGGTTTTGGCAAGTTGGTGAAGTGGCTTGAATTGTTTGTGATGATGCCAAAAACAGGGGTTCGGACACCACCGGTCAAGATGATTAATGCCAAGCAATAAATGAAGAGAGATGAGGGATTTATAGTGGTTCGGTCAAGCGTGACCTACGTCCACTTCAAAAGGGTGATCCTTGATTAATGTCGAGGGTTACAAATATGTGAAAGTAGAGAAAAACCGTCCCCCCTCAAGTGATGAGAGGGCTCTATTTATAACTCTTCCCCACCAGGTAGGGATGCGATCAGTTCAACGTCTCTTTGGAGCGTCAGACGTGTCCTTGAGGATCGAGCCAGGTGGAAGGCAGGTGAGATCCTCTCCGTGAGACTTGGTAAATGCAGGTGAGGGGAGGACTTCGTCTAACGAAACCCGGATCTCAACGGAGCTATTCCGGCCTGACCCAGATCCCAGACGGACCGGGTCACTTGGACCTGACTCGCTACCGCGATCCGGATTGGGCTTGACTCATCATTTGCCCCCTCAATGCCCCGTGCCCAAATAATTTTTTGAAGGGGGGCATTGGTAGATTCAGGTCTCTTCTCCCTCCAAAATCTTTTTCCTTTTTTCCGATTTTAATTCAGGTATGGGCGAGCTTTGGAACCGGCCAGGGGGAGAAGGCCTGGGCGCCCGGGGGACAAGTTCCTGGGCGTAGGCGCGAGTGGCTCCATCCTGGACACTCGCCAGTCGGCGGTCGGACGTGATTTGCGCTGGGCGTCCGTCAGGCCGCGGGCGCCCCTGCGGCGACGCTGGCGCCTCCGGCAATCCCGCAATGGGCGAGGACGAGGCGGGCGCCCCTGCGCTGCTTGGCGAGGAGGAGGTGGGCGCCCGTGCGCTGCTGGGCGACATCACCCTGGGCGAGGGCGACGCCACGCAGGGCGAGGACGGCACAGCCGAGGCGGGCGAGGGCGGCGAGCCCTTGGCTGCGCCGGGCGAGGGCAGCACAGCCGAGGCGGGCGAGGGCGGTGAGCCCTTGGCTGCGCTGGGCGAGGGCAGCACAGCAGAGGCAGTCGAGGTCCCCCCTTGGGCGAGGAGCAAGGGCGAGGCTGCCAAGGGCGCGGGCGAGGTCCCCCCAGGGCGAGGAGCAAGGGCGAGGCTGCCATGGGCGCAGGCGAGGTCCCCCCTTGGGCGAGGAGCCGAGGTGAGGTCCTCCCTTGGGCGAGCAGCCGCCGAGGTGAGGTCCTCCCTTGGGCGAGCAGCCGAGGTGAGGTCCCCCCCTTGGGCGAGCAGCCCACGCACCCCCTTGGGCGAGGAGAGAAGGACTTGGGCGCCCGGGGGAGTCTGATCCCGTGGCGGACGTGTATTCCTTTTTTTTTTTTTTTTTTTTTTTTTTTTTTTTTTTTTTTTTTCGGGGGCGCTGCCCCCGATCCCCCGCCGGGGGACACCCCCGGACCCCCTCTGCGTAGCGCATGATATATCCCTTAGCACATGTAAATTCCAAGACTCTGCCCCTCGGTAACTTCTGATGGGTCATCCCAAAAGAAGAAATGAGAGAGCTTCTCAGGCTGAGGAGAGGGCTGCGCCAGCTAGGAGAGGGCTGTGCCAGCTGGAAGAGCTTCCGAGGCTGATCTTTCTGCGGCCCGCGAGAGGGCGACCAGGCTTGAGACCGAATTCTTAGTAGCTTAAGAGAGGGCAGCCAGGGCAGAGGCTGAGCTTGTGAAGGACCTTGAGAGGGCTTCGCTCAGAGAGGCTGAGCTTCTAAAGACCCTTGAGAGGGCTCACTGAGCTTCTGAAGACCCTTGAGAGGGCTTCGCTCGGTGAGGTGAGCTTCTGAAGACCCTTGAGAGGGCTCACTGAGCTTCTGAAGACCCTTGAGAGGGCTCACTGAGCTTCTGAAGACCCTTGAGAGGGCTTCGCTCGGTGAGGTGAGCTTCTGAAGACCCGCGAGAGGGCTTCGCTCAATGAGGCTGAGCTTGTGAAGGACCCTTGAGAGGGCTTCGCTCAGAGAGGCTGAGCTTCTGAAGACCCTTGAGAGGGCTCACTGAGCTTCTGAAGACCCTTGAGAGGGCTTCGCTCGGTGAGGTGAGCTTCTGAAGACCCTTGAGAGGGCTCACTGAGCTTCTGAAGACCCGCGAGGGGGCTTCGCTCAGTGAGGTGAGCTTCTGAAGACCCGCGAGAGGGCTTCGCTCAATGAGGCTGAGCTTGTACAGACCCGTGAGAGGGTGATGCTCAGAGAGACCGTTGTGGAGACAATGACTGGGGCGGTACATGAGAGAACTGCTTTCCCAGATATTGTCCTCTTAGGCTTCGTGCTGACTGAGGGGCTTGATGATTGTAGTGGCAGCTCTTATATATGATGTCGATGGTGATGTGCTCCTCGACCCTGGGCGCCATGATGATGGGCGCCCAAGTGAGGTGCTCCTCTACCCTGGGCGCCATGGTGATGATGCCCGATGAGGTGCTTCTCGCCATGGAGCATGCCTCAGCCAAACTGATGATGTCTATGGTGATGTCGATGACAACTTTGAGAGTGATTAGAGGGCAGGGGACTCTATTAACTTGTAGCACTTGACTCTCTTATGGTATCACTGGTAATTCATTTTCAACAGTTCTGCGTTCCCTGGCAATGTGTTCAACCACTGCATCGCGAGGAGTGAATGCTTGTCTGTCTCTCTGCGAAGCAGGACCGCGTTGGTCTCTGACAGGTAGCCTCTCTGTCCTGCTTCGCTTGTTGCTTCTATCCTTCCTTTCCTCTCTGTCTCGCCCCTTCCCGTTGTCGACTGCTCTGGAGGACTCCCCTCGCCTAGCCCTTGTGGTATCTTCAGCATTTATATACTTCTGAACCTTTGTTAGTAGCTCTGGCATGCTTTTTGGCGGGCGTTTCATCACTGAGAAATGGAATCTCGATGAACGGAGACCTCCGAGGAAGGCTGTCATGGACACCTTGTCGTCAGGCTCTTCAATTTGAAGTACCTCCTCGTTAAAACGAGTGAGGTAACTCCTGAGGCTTTCATTTGTATCCTGCTTTATGCTGAGCAGGTGTGTGGCAGGCTTCTGGTGGCGGCGTCCTCCGATGAAATGTGACACAAAGGACTTGCTTAATTCCGCAAAGGTGGCGATGGAGGTAGGGGCGAGATTGGCAAACCACTGCCGGGCGGAACCCTTCAGTGTGGTTGGAAATGCCCTACACATAATCTCGTCAGGGATATTATGCAGCTGCATTTTGGTTTTGTACATCTCCAGGTGGTCCAATGGATCCTTTCTTCCATCAAAGGTCTCCATGGACGGCATCTTGAACTTTCGAGGAAGCGGGTAGTTCACCACATCGGGCTTGAACGGTGTGTCCGTTCGCCCGACTAGGTGATCCACTGTCTCCGGTGCCTTCGCCTTCATGGCGTTGTAGACTTCTCCCAGCTGGTTTTGCATCTCCTTGATCTTTTCGTCCCAGGGATTATGGGGTTCTCTGGAAGGACCAGGGAGATAGCTTTCCTCCCCCATTGTATTATTTTCACTTCCCCCTTCTTGGAAGTGGGGATCATCAGCCTGAGGTTCTGCAAACTGGGCTCCACCTGGAGGTGGAGGCACTGCATGATAAGCCTGACCTTGAGGATCAACCAGGATCGGGCCAGGTGGGGGGTCCAAGGGAGCGCCGGCAGAGGCATCCTGGGCGCGATGAAGTTGCATCATCGGGGGAACTCCTCGACCCCGGGCGCCATTGGGATGGGCGCCCAGGTGATGGAGAGTGGGCTGGGCGCCCATATGAAGTCCTCTGCCCTGGGCGCCCAGGGGATGGGCGCCCGGGTGAGGTGCTCCGTTTCGCGGAGCAGTCGGGCCCCGCGGGCGTGTTGCCTCCTGCTGCTGTATCCCACCGAATGGCACTCCTCCTTGCCCTGCGAGCATAAGTTGGAGGATTTGCTGGTTTTGAGTCACCAGCTGCTGCATGGTCTCCATCATTTGCTGAGGAGTGGGAGCAGGAGCATTCGAGGTAGGATTGATTGGTGGAGGGCTACCCTCGCCCTCTGCTCGTCTTGTCGATCTAGTGGTGATCACCATAATTTCTGAAGAAGATGTGTGAAGTGAGAACTTTAGCTTTGATTTTCGTCCCCACAGACGGCGCCAAACTGATGATGCCAAAAACAGGGGTTCGGACACCACCGGTCAAGATGATTAATGCCAAGCAATAAATGAAGAGAGATGAGGGATTTATAGTGGTTCGGTCAAGCGTGACCTACGTCCACTTCAAAAGGGTGATCCTTGATTAATGTCGAGGGTTACAAATATGTGAAAGTAGAGAAAAACCATCCCCCCTCAAGTGATGAGAGGGCTCTATTTATAACTCTTCCCCACCAGGTAGGGATGCGATCAGTTCAACGTCTCTTTGGAGCGTCAGACGTGTCCTTGAGGATCGAGCCAGGTGGAAGGCAGGTGAGATCCTCTCCGTGAGACTTGGTAAATGCAGGTGAGGGGAGGACTTCGTCTAACGAAACCCGGATCTCAACGGAGCTATTCCGGCCTGACCCAGATCCCAGACGGACCGGGTCACTTGGACCTGACTCGCTACCGCGATCCGGATTGGGCTTGACTCATCAGTTTGGTTTGGATGTATGATTGGCTAGTAAAAGTGTTTGTTGGTGATGATGGATGGATGAGGAAGGTGGCCGTTTGGTTGGGGGGATTGGGAAAGAGATGGATGATGAGCAGACTAACTTAAGAAAATGTACTGCGGCATGGGGTGAAGGTGAGTTCGTTGGTTGCACAGGCATGGGTTGGGCCCTACTATTTTTAATATCTAAGATGAATGGATGAATATTTATAATAAATTTATTCCACACTATTACCAAGTATAATTTTTTAATTCTTATTTATGAGAATTAAATTGTTATGTTGTTACCAAATTACCAAACAAGTTATTCACCGAACAGCTTTGGCACAACTTGATCTCAGCACAACCCGGTTTCATCACAAAATCGGAACAACAAAGGAACGATTCCAAAGGGGGCCTATTAGTAACTTGAGTGGGAGACTGGGAGTGCACAGCAACCGGATATCAAGGATCCAAATGGAGCCTAATGTATATGTTTTGAAATTGCGGAAGTAATACTAAGCATTATGGAAATCTGTTGAATGGATCTGAATTTTTGCACTGACCGTAATGCAATTTACCAAGCACACGAGGACTTGATCAATTTGTAAGGATCAGAGGGTAGTCCTAAGTAGGGTCTGCAGTTTAGCGACCTAGACTGTTGATATGGTTGGCCCTCTGTGGTTGGATGATGCACTCTCTGAGTGGGAGATTTTAGCATCTGCTCCTTGGGTTTTTGTGGACCATTCATGTTCTTTGCTATTTTCCCCCCAGTGGGCCACTAGACAAGGGATTCACGAGACCTTTTGTGATCTTTTGCCCCATCTGATCATTGGGCCGGATCACAATGTGGTGGCCTCATGTACAAGATCCAGGATTGGAGCCTTTTTCTTTAGTAGAATTTCCAACACGAGAACCTGGTGTGTTGTTTTTTTTTTTCACATGATGTGATAGCCTATCCCGAGGTTCGCATTAGTTCATTTGGAGGCGTTTCTTTGAGAATCTCTTATGCCTTTTTGTGGGCAATTCCCCAATTCCTTAGAACAATGTAAGTTGCTAATGGGCAATTTCTTACATCTATCTACCTTCAAACACAAGAGGTAGCCCAAACAAACTTAACAAATTCAAACATTGTTTGTCATGGCGTTTGGCTAAACCCTAATCTGTACGTATGGCATGGTGGGAATGAAAGGTATAAGGGAAATTCTGAACACACCACCGATTTTTCTGAGCACATCCACAAATTTAAAAGAAATTTACATATGACGAAAATACCCATAGTTTCCGTGCATATCTCATGTGCACGGCTATGAAACTCCGTGCACCCCTAGAGAAGAGTACGATCAAGGGCTAGAGATGGTGCCTCGATCCTTTTTCATAGCCGCCTCCAAATTACTTCGCCTCCCATCATCAAACACCTGCCGTGCAACCTCGTTAGCGTTTGTTGCAGAGGGCTTCCATAGAGGGAGCTGCTCGAGCTTGTCAATGGCAGGCTTTTGATGAGCCAATCCACGACCTTGCTTGGTTGGTCATAGCGGAGCCAGTCCTGCACATCATAGAATTTGATGGCGGTGTGGGTGGAGAGGCAAACCCTCCGGTCCCTCGGCCCCTTCGCCGTGCAGACCTTGCTGTGGCGGTCCTTCCGGCCAGTTGACCAGACAATGTGGCCTCCTTCCACCTCCATAATCTCCCCAACCCCGGCGTTTCTCACTGCCATTCTCGCTGCTGCCGATGACTCGTTCTGCCTGTGATTTTTCCCCATATCGAAATGGGCATGTTCGGATGATGATGAAGGCCGGAAGAATGAGAGGGAGAGGGTAATTTGGGTATTATTGAAAAAGGGGGTGTGCTCAGCAAAATATGTGGGTGCAAATAGAATTACCCAATCTATATAATATGGGAGAGCAGACTTTGAATCCTTGGACATTTTGGACCCTTGGATCTATGTACATAAATCCAATGGATATTTTGGACACTTGGATTTAAGAGGCGAATGCAAAAGGGGGCAACAAGTTAGAGTTATTTACAGGTATTGCCATCCCTTTTTCATTTAAAAGAAAAGGGGCTAAAAGTTGGAGAAATTTACCAGCAAGTTTGAGTTATTTACAGGTATTGTCATCCCTTCTTCATTTAAAAAAAAAAAAAAGCACTACTTCATTGATAATGAGATGGGACCAAGATAAGAAGATGATATGAGCAAATTGGGTGAAAGATTTCATGATTCAGTTTTGTTAAGAATAAATGAATGAATGAAATTATATCATTTGGCAATCAATTTGATTTTTTTTTTTGTGGAATCCATTTTATGGTTGGACTTGCTTTCGAGACGCATGGAATCTAGGTTCGGTCGATCTGAGGCATATCCAGGTCCGGTGGTGCGTCGTGCCTTCAGGCATGGGAAATTTCTAGTATATAAACATAGTCTGATGATCGTGACCGTTAAACTCAATGGTTTTACAATTGTTTATGTAAACGTTCTACTTAGAGGCTTCTTAAAGAGATGTTTATGGTCAAGAGATCACATTGATTTTTGGGTTAGCTTTGATCCATGTTAAGTCCTGAACTCCTCCTTTTACCTGGGATTAACCCACCGTTGGGGATATGGTTGGGCTGTGGACGACGGACGAGTACCGCAACTGTTGGGGTTGACCGGATTTCATTGATGAGCCACCCAAAGGCATGCGACATAAGAAAAACGAGTCAGATTGAGATTAAAGTTGGCAAACAGCTCAGGGCCTAGTGGACCACCGTTTTTTAGTCGTAGTTCAAAGAACACTGATTCACATTCACCAGGAGAGAGAGAGAGTTTAGCAGTCAAAACTCAAAAAGCATAACCAGATCGAGTGGGCCGGAAACAATAGATGATGAAGGGTTGATAGCGACTGTTTGGAGTTTCAAACGCGCTAATGCTTGTGGAAGTGGCATGTCGACCGTCAACAGGATTGAATCCAATATTTAGAGACTTGCGTGTTTTCTTTTCTTTTTGGTCAATTTGAGGGAGTAATTTATAGTTGGGATAAGGCTTTGTTTTAATGAGAGAGTAATCCAGAATTCTTGTTTCTCTTATTGAAATCGAGTTTCTCCGGTCAAGAAAAAATTAATTCAGTTTTTCCTTTTATGCGGACGAAATGTTTCGCACCAAAAAAAAAAAAAAAAATGAAAGATTACAGGAAATTCAAAATTATCACATACGAGTGTGGAGAGAGCTTTATAGTCGGGTCTAAAATTTGCAAAGGCATTAAAAAAATCGAAAACCCCCTGAATTCCATGGCATTGCTAAAAAGTCTGCATGGTGAAAAACCCCTGGGTTTTACCAACAATATTACCAGGGTGGAACTAGTGCAGGGCAAGGGGTGGCCATTGACCTTAAAATGCCTTTTTTTTTTTGTATATTGAAGAAATTATATTATTATTATTTTTATAATTTCCCCCCAAGAAATTTAATTTTACATGGGACCCCCACCACATATGTGCGTTTAATGCATTTTTTTTTTTTGTGATTTTATATAGCTTCAAGTAAAAACTTTGTATAAATATATTACAAGCATGCTTGTTTGCATTAGAATTCATGTTATACGTCGTTAAAATGAAGATCTAAGGTAAATATACAAAAATGTCAACTAAATAACATCCCCTTAATGGAAACTGAATCAAGATAAGATGAAAAATGGATACCAAGTCAACAACCTAATAAACTCCGAGGAGTAGCTTAGTTGGTCTAGGACCACGGTCTACCCTACCACACTGGGCTATAGGGGATTTATCCGGATCCTCCTAGGCCTGTAGGAATTATTTTGATCCAAAAAGATAGAGACACCCTCCTTTATGAAAAAAAAAAAAAAAGACCATTTAGAAAAGTCGTGGTCTCATCTAGAGGGCCAACATTTAAGTCGTGCTTGAAAAAAGATTAATATAAAGCATTCTTTAACAAAATATACTTTTATGGGAGATGCAATAGCAAGTATTAGTACACATTCACAAAATAATATTAGTAATATATGTGTTACAAACATGCTACAGGCACCGAAAAAATGGCCTGAAGAAGGGCCTGAAAGGCCCTGGGCCCTAGGATCACAGGCCCTGGGCCCTAAGATCAAATGTGATCCTAGGGATCCTAGGCCCCAGGGCCTTTCAGGCCCTTTTTCAGGCATTTTTTCGGTGCATTCAGACTTTCACTATGTGTTAATGATTGCACGCTGCATTAAGGGTTGACTTTAGGCATCGAGTCTTGACTCGCATCTTTGAGCCAATTCAGGTAAGTTAGGGTAGAAATAACCGAAAACTGAACAAGATCTTCTTACCCTTTCAAAACTCCAGGATTCACAGGTGTGTAGTATGTTAATTCTGTACTAGCAACAAAGTCCCTTGCTTAGCTCGGGCAAAAAAATGAGAATATATTTGAAATTAAAATAAAAAAAAGATATTATTTAAAAAAAATAAGTAATTAGATTGAAAAGTGAGCTTCTCCTTATCTACATATATAACTTAGACTAAAATACTATTTTCATGTGGCTTTGCAAAACTCAAAACATCAAATTTCAACTCTTAAGTCCTTATTTGAAAAATTACATGTTTCTGTATGTGCTATTCAATTTTTATTTTTATGTGTTGTCCAATGATTCATTAATATCACTGAACCTTTACCCTGTCTACTTAGCGTCCCCTGGCAATCTCGTAGCAGTGGGGTTCATAAGGTAGTTGATGGCCTGCGAATATAAGGTAGGTAAATAAATAAATAAATAATAAATGAGGTGTACAAAATAAACAGTGACCCGACCTGACCTGGTTACCCGACCCGACCCGTGGGTCAATGGGTGGGTTGTGGTAGCATATTTCTGGTGCTCGACTCGACCCGTGACCGTTGATACCGGTTAATGGGTTTCACGGGTCGGGTTACTGGGTGACCCGTGAACCCGGTAACATTTATTCTTTTTTTTTTAATTCATCATAGAAAACCAACTGTTCTTCCCTGTTTGTGAAAGATTAGTTTGTTGAGATTCATGTCATGGGGGTGGAGATTTGTGGGGTCAATGTATGTTTTTATTAATGAGATAAGGACTATTGATATCTTATATTTTCATGATGTTGTTCTATTTCATGTGTATTCATATTTATTTATTTTTTCAAATAAGACATATAATCCATGTTTTGGTGAATTAGGAGATTTGGATGGTACCCAACTAAAAGTAAAAATCAGGCAGTGGTTGTTTGGATCGGTATCAGGTTTGGACTTGGGTTTTTAATCTACATGAGATTCAATTTAGGTTTCGGTTTGGTCTTGACCTAGGTGGCTGATTCTATATATGATAGTGTATAATGCTTACCAAACTCAATATATTATGCCTACGTTGGTGTTTTTTTTTTAAACAGGTGAAGATTCCCTCTATATATTTGATCCATCTTCATTTTTCCTATCCAATCTCATCACTAAAATCACCTCAAATAAGGCCCCTTTTCTTCTCTTTTTTTAGAATAAGTTAGAATTGATCACGGATTATGATAGAGGTAAGCCTGAAATGGTGAAAGGAATTGCAGAAACCAAGCTGCAAGTAGGACCTTGTTATGGTTGTTGGCTCAAACTGGTTCAGAAGTTCCATGATTGTAGTAGATAAGGAGTCATTCTGCTACCATCCTTTGGAGTGGATGGAGAGATTTTAGGGATGAGATGATAAAGAAGATTGGAGGGGATGGAGAGATTTTAGGGAAGATTGGACGGAATGGAGAGATTTTAGGAGATTTGAGGAGATATAACTTTTTAAGGGTCCCTCGTTTTTTTTCCTTTTGTATTTAGAGAATTTTCAGGGGTGAGGTGGCACCATCCACAGCCCACCTCCCCCTTTGCTTTTTTATGTTTTTTTTCTTTCTATTTCTCTTAAAGAAAAGACTTTTTAGGGATGAAGTGGCACCCCCCACAGCCCACCTCTCCCTTTGCTTTAATATATATACTAGCACCAAACGCCCGTGCTAAGCCCATGCCAAAAGTAAAAATATATTATAAATTTAAGAATTATTTTAAAATATTATTAAGATAAAATAACTCTAAAAGAAAGAAATTTATTCTCTTTGAATATTAAAATCTTTTAACATATGATGAAAATAAATATAAAATGAGAAGTTAACTTACATAACATAATGCTCTCTTGAATTTAAAGGCATTGACCATTACACAAGTATGAATGTGTGTCTATATGGGGGCAGCTCTCCTAAGCTAAAGCTTAGGTTAAGGTAAGCTCAAGTTTATGGTGGGGCCCACCTGGCGACCCACATGGGCTTGGTGATGTCTGGATTTCAATGACTCAGTGGGACCATTCTCTTTGCAAAAAATTAGTCTCAACCGTGGTTTCTGCCATCTCCATCTAGCCCCAAAAGTTTAATGGTCAACAATCCATTCGGATCGGTACACAGTCGATCCAACGGTCCAGTAAATCCGGATCTGACTAAAAGCTAGTGGACATGTACAATTTAGGGAGGTCGTGTGTTTGGTCCATTTGGATGGACCAAGGGTGGGCCCCACAAGAGTAAGCTTACAGAATTAAATGGAGATGTATGGTGCCCGGGCTTGTGATAAAGGTGCATCATGATGTGTTTAAAGGTGACCTTGTTTGTCTGGTCTTTAACTTGAAAGAAATATCCCACGGTATTATTAACTTCTTGGTAGAAGTGGAGAAAGGATAGGTGTGATAAGGATGGAAGAAGTTGTTAGAATTAAATAGAGAGGTATGGTGCCCGGGCTTGTGATAAAGGTGCATCAGGATGTGTTTAAATGTGGCCTTGTTTGTCTAGACTTTAACTTGAAAGAAATATCCCACGGTATTATCAACTTCTTGGTAGAAGTGGAGAAATGATAAGTGTGACAAGGATGGAAGAAGTTGTTTAGAGTGTGATAAGGATGGAAGAAGTTGTTTAGAGAAATTGTAGGAGATATGATAAAGATGTGAGTTTGTTCTCTTTATAAAAATTTTTGAATGAAATGGAGAGATTTAGGGAGGTGATTTGAAAATAAAATGGAGAGATTTAGGGAGGTGATTTGGAAAAGATACTTGAAATGGAGATTTAGGGAGGAGATTTATTTTAGATGAGTGTGGTAGCCCACTTTTTCTTATATATTTATTTGAAATGAGAGACTTTTTAGGGATGACGTGACACCCCTCATAGTACACCTCAAACACCTAAAGCTCTATGGTAGCGTTTGGTTCGCTGTAATGAAGGTCGGAATGGAATTGTCATTCCAACGGAATGGTCATTATAGCGTTTTGGTTCGCAAAAAAGTGGCGTAATGACCATTACCTCCGGAATCCCATTCCCTTATATAGAGGAATGACCATTCCATCTGGGATGGGAAGGGATGGCCATTCCATTCCTTTCTACTTTTTGTTGAGACCAAAATGTCATTTTTCACATCTATACATATTATTATAACAATAAGATTATAAAAGAAAAAGAACTTATGTGGGCCCCACCTATATAATAATAATATAATATATACATTATTATTATAATTATTATTATTATAAGATTATAAAAGAGAAGAACTTGTGTGGGCCCCACCTATATGATAATAATATAATCTATACATTATTATTATTATAATAATAATAAGAATATAAAAGAGAAGAACTTGTGTGGGCCCCGCCTATATAATAATAATAATATAATATATACATTATTATTATAATAATAATAAGATTATAAAAGAGAAGAACATGTGTGGGCCCCACCTATATAATAATAATATCATCTATACATTATTATTATTATTATTATTATTATTATTATAAGATTATAAAATAGAAGAACTTGTGTGGGCTCCACCTATATAATAATAATATAATATATTATTATGATTATGTATTATAAGATAATAAAATAGAAAACTGTGTGGGCCCCACTTATATAATAATAATATAATATATACATTATTATTATGTTATAAAGATTATAAAATAGAATAACTTGTGTGGGCCCACCTATATAATAATAAAATTCTACATATTATTATTATATTATAAAATAGAAGAACTTGTGTGGGCCACCTATATAATACTAATATAGCATAATCTATATATTATTAGTATTATAAGATTATAAATGGAGAGCTTGTGTGGGCCCCACCCTATATAATAATAATATAAATCTATTACATTATTTATTATTATTATTATAAGATTATAAAATAGAAGAGCTTGTGTGGGCTCCATCTATATAATAATAATATAATCTATACATTATTGTTATTATAAGATTATAAAATAGAAGAGTTTGTGTGGGCCCAATTATATAATAATAATATAATCTATACATCATTATTATAAGATTATAAAATAGAAGAGCTTGTGTGGGCCCCACCTATTTAATAATAATATAATCTATACATTGACTGGGCCAAAGATAAAAATATAAAAGGGTATTTTGGTAAGTCTTATGTAAATTTTATTCCATTCCAGGGCTCATTCCAGCGTACCAAATGCAGGAACAGGAATCAACTGGGTTGATTCCTCAGCGTACCAAACGCTGGAATGGAAATACGTATTCCTGCCTCATTCCATTCCAGACTCATTACGGTCTCCATTCCATTCCCGCCTACAACCATTCCAGCGAACCAAACGCTACCTATGTGATTTTATAAGTATTTTTATAAAAGGAGAGGCTTTTTAGGGATGATGTGGCACCCCCACAGCTCACCTCTCCCTTTGCTTTAATATATATTACTAGCAACAAACGCCCGTGCTAAACCCGGGCAAAAAATTAAAATATGTTAAAATTTAAGAATTCTTTTGAAATATCGTTAAGATAAAATAAGTTTTTTTTTTTACTATCTTTGAATTTATAAAAAATTTCTATGTATGAAAATAAATATAAAATAATGTAAATTTACATAACATGATGACCCCTTGAATTTAAAGGCATTGACCATTACGACCATCTCATTTACGGGTATATTATACCATTGACGATTGAAAATATAAGAAATGAAAACAAATAGGATGGATCTACATCTACTAAAAAGAACAAAAAAAAAAAGGATAAAAAAATTAACGTGTTTGATCCATCAGTGGGGGCTACCCTTGAAATGTTTTTAACGTTTGGGACCCACTGATGGCTCTACATCCAAAAAAGGAAAAAGGAAAGATAAAAAGAAAGGAAATGGAAATCAAATGATTTCATCCCCAATGGGCCACACACCACATCTAGATTTATGGTGATGGAACAATTGACCCCCACAGATGATGGATAGTATAAGAAAACAAAATTGAAAGAGAGGGGGGCGAACAAGTGTAAAAGAAGAAGAAAAAGACATAAAAGATGTACATTGCATGGGATGAGTGTACGTGGATATAGATATGAGTCATCATAGTATATTTCTATTAGTTATAACTCATGTGCACACAAATGACATCCTAACAATTATCAAAGGAATTAAGCTTGTGTATGATACTAACCCAGTCTGATTGCCCACTACGGATACATATTGACCTAGAAAACTAATATCGATGCATAATCCATGAGTGAGTCCCACTGCAGAAATAAGATAAATGTGCGGGGCCCACTAATTGATTTGCATCCATTAAGAAATCAGACAACGGGGCTTGTCTCCTTCCATCAGTGGGGCCCGCTCTTGGAAAAAAGGGATTAAGAGAAGGCCATTGGGATTTCATCTAAAACTGGAGTCCAATCTTGAATTATATTTAATACGAACTGATGCCCACTATTGGAACCGTCCATTTGGGAAAAAAACTAAAAGGAGAGTAAATGAGCTATATTAATCCATGAGTGGGTCCCACTACAGAAATAAGTTAAATGTGCGGGGCCCACTAATTGATTTGCATCCATTAAGAAACTAGACAATGGCCAACAGGCTTGCCTCCCTCCGTCAGTGGGGCCCACTCTTAGAAAAAAGTGGTTAAGAGAAGGCCATTGGGATATCATCCAATACGGGAGTCCAATCCTTAAATATATTTAATACGAACTAGTGGAGCAACAACTTGGATTTCATTCATCGGTAGGGCCCACAAAACATATTTAACATGGGTGACCCATTGATGATTGAAGATCTAAGGAAAAGAAAACAAAACGATTGTAAATATTTGCTTAGAATTTGGATAATGGCAAGAAATATGACTCAAATTCAAACATTCATAAAAATCTCTTATGAGAGATGTTTTAGGAGAGAAAGAGTAGCCCCAAGTGAGGTGGCACCTTAAAATAATGTGGGTTTTTTGTGCATATTTCTTTGAAAGGAGAGACTTTTTGGGGATAAGGTAGCACCCCTCACAGCCCACTAGGGATGGCAACGGGTCGGATCGGCCATATCCGCCTCCATATCCGAATCCAATTCTCCGGTGGGATAACCTCCCCCTTTGCTTTAATATATATAATTTTACATTTGCTCAGGTAGGACCAAGTGGGTTTCACAATTAACTGATGGAATCCATCAATAGGAGATTGGTAATGAAATCCCAACGGCTTAAAAACTCTCCCCCTCTCAATGAAGACATGAAAACTTACTTCTTATGATGCTGAACCCATGAGATGGATCATATCTATATATAATGCATAAATCAAATTATAAATCACATAATTAATATATTTAATAGTGGGCCCAATTCCAACTGAAGTAAAACATAGTTTTAGAAAAGTTTCTGTTACTCCTAATCAGGAACACGATTCTATCGATGAGAATAGACATATACTCAAACTCATTTCAACAGGACTCAGGGTCGCTCGTGACTGATAGTGTGATAAGCACAATCTTATGTATTACTAATTATATATTTTAATCCCATAATAATTAATATATGCCATAATATTTGTACAAAAGTTAACTTATGCAGTAGATAAGCCATTGTAAAATAGGGAAAATAAATCACATAAGACTCATGCATGGCTTGTTTTACGAGAAAAAATCACATAAGAATCACATGGAAATCATATAAAAATATATTTAAAAAATCACATAAGAATCACATAGAAATCACATAAGGGTCAGGTCGGGCGAGGACGAGCCAGGTACTCTCATACGAGGTCCCCATGGTTAATCCTAATTTGGGGTGTGCTTTTAGGACTATATTCCGCTGGACCTGCTTGCCATTTTCTGAACTAGTAGTTTAAGGGTAGGGAAGCCCACACTTGTACCGGCACATTTGTTACAGATTGATATTTTTAATTTGCAAATGGTTAGGGCCTGGTTCTAGCTTTTGGGCCCATCAGGTGAATTTGGGCTTAGACAGTAGGCCCCATAATTAAACACGGGTCCAACCCATTTACTTAGGTCTTAAGCCATGTTGAGGATGATAAGGTTTAGTTATCGATGACAGCAACTGTTCTGGTTGACCGGATTTCATTGATGAGTCACAAGGAATCAAAATCATTTGACATAAGAAAAACGAGTAAAATTGAAGTTGCCAAACAGCTCAAGTCATGTGGCCCACCGTTTGGGCAATACCAACAAGAACACTGATTCCCCACAAAGATTGAAATCTGCAGTCAAGGGTCAAAACATAACCGGATTGAGTGGGAATGGGCTATGTGGAAGGCAAGAATTGATGATTAACATGATGGGCTGATAGCGATTGCTAGGATTTTCAAAGTTAACCTTGCTTGTTGAAATGGCAGGTCGACCCTACCAGGCCATTGACTTCTTTCCTCTGTCGAGAAAAATTATTTCATTTGGTTTTCTTTTCTAAATACAAAAATGACATAACAACACTGGGCTACATGAAAAATTAGAAGAAATTCTCACTCACCACAAATACATTTGAAGAGACCTTTATAAATGGTAGAGCTGCACATGGGCGGTTCGGATCAATTTAACACTAAAACTAATAACCAAACCGAACTTGTCAGTTTTTTAATTAACGGATCCGATCCAACCGATAGCAGTTCGGTTGTTTAAACCGTAGTTTTTTATTTTATTTTCTTGAAAATCAGACATTGAAAAATCTAAAATGATGATACCTCGCCCTTTGTATTTATTCTAATGTTTAGTATAAACATAAAAATCCAATATTCCAGTGATCCATATAAAAAATAATTCTATTAAAAAACAAAAGAGTTTGGACTAAATGTAAGCGCACAAAAACGTAATTCTAAAGTTAAAATAGTAAAAAAATATTAATTAAGTTACTATATACGGTCGATTCGGTTTAAGTAGTTAACCGTTGACTCAATCTGATAATCGACTGATGTAAGCAGTTTTTATGATTTTCAAACAGTTAACTTAACCGATCTACTATAAATCGATCCGAAGTCCGGTTTTACGGTGATATCGGATTTTTTGTGCAGCCCTAATAAATGAGTGTATAATTTGAAAATCCACATTTATTCATGGTGGTTTTGGAGAAATTCTTTGAAGTGGAAATGTGTGCATAAAGAGGCAAAGTGCCTATTGAAAAACTGAGAATCCCTTGATGTCATTTGCCTCCAAATACCTACTATTCCTATTTTTATCCATTCTTCATTCAATTGTAGAGTTTTCTAATCTCTTTTATTGATCCTCTATAATTGGCATGTACCCAAATGAATTCCTTAAAAAGGACTTTTTGGTGCTCTTTATTTTGATTTCTAAATCTAAACCATATTTTTCGCTCAATTTGTCCAATAGAGCTTAGAGCCTTTCGGTATTGAATCTAAACCATATGTTAACAATTACACGCTACCATTATGCCTTTCGGTATTGAATCTTGATTCGCACGTTTGACCAAACTCAGGTAATCAATAATCAATAATATATACAATACACTGTGCTGTCATATGCAATGCACCCATAGAAGAAAAAAGAAAAGCCTTGTTCCCTTTTTCAAACCTCCACCATTTATAGTTATGTTTATTCCAATCTCAGGTGGGATCAAGTGGGCTCCAACCTCCACCATTTATAGTTATGTTTATTCCAATCTCAGGTGGGATCAAGTGGGCTCCACAATTCACTGATGAAATCAGTCAATAGGGATTACTATGAATTAGTATGAAACTGCAACCATTTAATATTGACAAGGTTTTTTTTTTGAAAAAGGTCTTCTAAATTTATTATAAAATCGTTAAATTTGCGGAACATGAATAAGTTAATAAAAGAAATGAAATGGAAACCATTCTTGATATTTGGTGTGCAGTAATCAATCAAATAAAAAACATTGGAGGAGAGGAAATTAGCAAGAAAAGATATTTTTGGGATCCTGACAGGCCCCCATGTGAAAACATGATATTTCAGTCAATCTCAACGGACTTAACGATCAGCATCTGAGGTGGCGGGTAAACGCATGCCCTTATCATGGACGCTTATCCGTTGACACCCGTACCGACCTTCTTTCCCTCCATTTCTCCCTTCGCTCTGTACCCCAACTGTCACCAAGCGCGTCTGTCTGCATGAAGCAACTCCGAAATGCCCTTCTTAAACCCTTCATATTCAAACCCTTCTCTTCCAAAAACCCTCATCTGCTCTTCTCCTCTACACAATCTATTCTTCTTCTTCTTCTTCTACAAGTATCTACAATGGTTACTGCAAAGATATGGCTTTCAGAGCTCGGTCTCCGAGGCCTCCGTCGATTGGAACCGGCCAAAAGGCCTACCACCGTCGGAATCCTCGCCTTCGAGACCGCCAGAACCATGTCTCTCCTCCTCTCCCTCTACAATTCCCTCTCTGACTCTGAAATCCGCGCCCTCCGCCTCGACGTCATCCGATCAGAAGGCGTCCGCTACCTCAACTCTACCGACGAAGGATTCCTTCTCAATCTCGCCTGCTCCGAGCGGATCGAGGATCTCGATCGCGTCGCTCTCGCCGTCTCCAGATTGGGGAAGAAATGCCAGGCCACGGAATTGCAGGGATTCGACAAGGTCTACGATGATCTGAAGATCGGATCGGTCGATGTGGTGAAATTAGGGTTTCCGGAGAAGAAAATCGCTCAAAAGATCCAAAAGATCGAGAAATTGATTTCGGCGACGGCCGAATTGTACTCCGGATTGGAGTTTTTGAACGAGATGGAAGCATCGGAGCGGAAGCTGCAGCAGTGGAAGAGCTACAGCGGGCCGATTCAGGCGGAGGCGAAGTCGAATCCCGACCAGTTCCTCCGGAAGTTGGCGCTGCAGAGGAAGCACGTGCGGCGGATGCGCGCGGCGTCGCTCTGGAACCAGCCGTTGGAGAAGATCGTCCCGATCATGGCTCGCCTCATCTGTAACGTCTTCGCGCGGATCTGTATCGTTTTCGGCCCCTACGTGTCGGATCTCCCGCATGTCGTGTCGGACGGTAGAGTCCTCTTCATCGCCTCGCTGCAGCGGCAGTTCGACGACACCGTCCGCTCTGCCCCGAGCTGCTACACCTCTGCCCCTCTGGAGAGATCCGTGGCAAAGGACGTGATTATAAGATCCTCCGGTCCGATTCCGCAGAAGCCGAAATCGGTCGGTGTCAATATATTCCGGAATCGGAAACCGAAGCAGCAGGAAACAACTGGTATGTGGTTAGGTTTCGGATCGGAGGAGAAGAGGAGAATCAGTAGAAAGAGGAATCCCGTTACGAAGGAGGCGTCGAAGTCGACCTTGGGCGGATCGGGTTTGTCGTCCCGTTACGCGACGGTGATTTCGGTGGCGGAGAGGCTGGTGAGGTGTCCGGATCTGGTGGACGAGGGGACTAGGGAGGAGCTGTATGAGATGCTTCCGGCAGCGGTGCGGGTGGCGGTGAAGACGAGGTTGAGGGGGCTGAGGAGGTGCGAGGGATTGGGGCCGTCGGATGCGGATGATTGGAGGGAGGCGCTGGAGAGGATGATGCATTGGCTGGGACCCATGGCTCACAGCATGCTGAGGTGGCAGACGGAGAGGACTTACGAGCAGCAGAGGTTCGATTCAAGGCCGACGGTGCTTTTGCTGGAGACACTCTATTTCTCGGACAGAGAGAAGACGGAGGCGGCGATCGTGGAGCTGCTGGTTGGGTTGAGCTGCATTTGCAGGTACACGAATACGTCCTCGGCCTGTTCATCTCAGGGCTTGATGTCTTGATTGGTGGGACCCACTGGGCTTTCTTAAGGGAAAGCAGTGATCTCTCTGATATCAATTTCTCTACACTTAATTTACTGTACATAGATTCTTTGGAATGGCTGATTTGTTGTAGGGTGGTGGGGGTTGATGCAAAGTGATGCATCTACTAATTTTTCTGTTCATATCTGTCTCTCACGTGGTGCATTAATATAAAAAATAGAAGATTTTTTATTTACAGTTTTTTTTTTTATAAGTTTTAAGTACAAGTATATAGGAATACTCTATATGTACTTAAAACTTTTCAAAAAAAAAGAGTATGGTGAGGGATAGATGCATAGGAATACTCCCCGTTATAATATGCTTTGACACCTAAATATTAGGCATTGGATCATATTGGCAATGGCTAGGATCGTTTGATATGTGCGGTTCGTAATAAGTGTTTTTCTGTTTTATAAGCAATTTTATGAATACAAAAGAAGACGTTCTCCTAATTGTGGTGAGTTTGTTGTGTATGGGGGTTGCGGGTTTCAGGCTTTATGCAAAGTGATGCATCTACCAATTTATCTGTTGGATTTGTTGAGGTGTGATGCAAAGTGCTGCATCTACTAATTTATTTGTTCATATATCTTTCTCATGTGTTACATTAATACAGAAGATGGAAGACTTTTTTATTTACAGAGGTGAAGTTAGAATATGCTTAATGCTTTGGCATGTAAATATTAGGCAGTGGATGGAAATAGGGGACCTGGACTTGGATGAAATTGGACCGATCTGATACAATATGGTGAAATATAATATGTGCATAAAGGAAGATGCTCTCCTGGGTCTTCTGGCAATCAATACGAAGATCGAAAGATCAGACTTTAGGCGCATCTGAGCGCCGCCTGTCCGTCGCAAAGACGGGCTCCGGATGTAAGCAAAACTGCTGGAGAACCGGGATAACAAAAGCCACGATCAGAATAAAGGAAGTTCGCCTGGTTCTTGCATTAGGAGGTGCAGGTTCGAATCCTGCTCGTGGCTGGGTTCTGAACAAAGAAGGATGCGAGCTTGACAGTGCAATTCAAGTGGATTGTTATTTGAGGGGCGCACAACCAATTAGATTTTGGAATTTTCATGTGGTTTTTTGGGGGACCGCACTTCTCCCTTGTGCCGGTTGGGATGCGGCTTGGGGCTCCTGCATAGGACTGCATACAAGAGAATATTTCCGCACGTAGGTAGTACAACATGTTTTTTTTTTTTTTTTACAATTACCATACGGACGGTTTGTTCGATCGGTAGGATATTCCACAATCAAAAGCGGGATGACTTTAATTGTCCCTTTTTTTTTTTTTTTACTGTGGGACCACCAAACCACCATCTAAACCGTTGGAAAGCTGTATGAGTGTAAGAACTAATATCGCATTAAATTTGAACCCTTGATCTATCACGGTTATCAAGAAACTTGCAAAAAAATACGACTTATAATTTGCAAAACAACGTGACTTTCTTGTAAGAATTAATATCGTACCAAATTTGAACCGTTGATCTATCACGGTTATTGAGAAATTTACAAGAAAGTCACGTTGTTTTGCAAATTATAAGTCGTATTTTTTTGCAAGTTTCTTGATAACCGCGATAGATCAAGGGTTCAAATTTAATGCGATATTAGTTCTTACACTCATACAGCTTTCCAACGGTTTGGATGGTGGTTTCGTGGTCCCACAATCAAGAAAAAAAAAATACACGGACTGTTCAAGTGATTGTGGGATATCCTACATCCTTAAGATATCACAAGCTGCGATATCCTACGGATCGAACAGCTCTGCGGTAAATATACATTTTTGGGCTGTTTCGGGGCTCTTGTCAGCTTTAAGATCGTCTGTACGGTAGTCGTCCCTTTTCTTTTTTTTCATAGATACCTAGAGTAACTGTATTAGGACTACGACCAGGAATCTGGGTTCTCGAACAATGACCTTTTGACTTAGCCCTGGTTTTCAACTTCTGAACCAAAGTGGCAAGAACTACATGTTTATACCTAAGTCTGGCCCGATACGGGGGTCTGGGTCCTCTACTGCTCTTTTATATACTGATTTCGTGTAGATTTTGAGTCCGCATATGAAACAGAGAGCTACCTTTTCATCCAATCCACATTCGCCAACTATGTAAAATATTTTTTTTTTATTTTCTTCATTCGTGAAAGGGTGCATTATAGCTTGTATAAGGTCTTACACAATTAGCGAATGCGAATAAGATGAAATAGTATCTCCCTGTTTTTATGAAACGGGGGATCCGGTCTAGTAGATTTTCTTGTTAAATCATACGAGACGTATCCTGTATGTGGGGCTCATTGCCTCCATAAAGAGATGCAAGGGTTGTCTTTGGACTAGACATGTAATAAATTTCAAATATTGTTAGACTTTTGTTTTCCTGAAAGTCTTCATCTTGTCCTTGACTCCCACTTCTGTGGGGTAGGGATTCTTAAATACTTTTCAATACTCTTTTTCGGGTGGAGCTCACTCCTCAATACTTCCCATCGGTGGAACTCGATCATTTCTCTTGGAATTAGAACTCACGATCGATTGGATTTGATACCATTTTAAGTTTTTTCAACTAACCATTATTATTAAAACCTCGAAGTATTATTAGTAGAGGCTGCGTAAATACTTTTCAATACTCCATATGGAATGGAGCCCACTCCTCAACAGGGATGAGACATCAGAGCGTTGGCTCGGAAATAAATTGCCACCATCTTTAGTCAACATTTGTACAGTGGACCCCAAACTTGTATCACTGTCCCCTTCTATGTAAAGTTTTTGAGTGAAGTGGACCCACAGCTTTCACATTCCAATCCTGCTGCATTCAAATGCCAATCAATTCAGTTTATCATCCCCTTTGATCCTTTCCAACCCAACACACATTTATCCTCTTCCCACCTTGTTTGGTCCATGGGAATTTATAGCTGTTATTCTTAGTCGGTTCAGTTGAATCTGTATTGTATCATTTCTTGGAGAGGCAGAATATGCAAACCTGTCAACGACACCAAACATGGAATGACATTATCTCTGTCATGCACTCACAGCACAATACCAGGGCTGATATAGAGCCATCAACCATCTCTACATGAGCCATGTAATACAACTCCCTTCCTAGTTCCTACAGCATGATAACCATGTAATGATTCCTCCTCATATATTTTAGCACCCCCTCAAGACTACAGAGCCAAAAGTGTCAGGAGACCCCAACCCCCTTTCTCCATGCACATTCTCTTGATCGATCATGGCTCATGATGAAAGATTAGCAATCTCTGCTATATCTACTACCACAGGTGACCACATTCATGAACGAAGATCGCTCTCATCAGTGCTTTCACAACGCTCTTCTCCAAGGCCATTCATCTCTGCTTCTGCTGCTACCACCACGGAAGCAACAGCGACAACTGCATATCTACAAGAACACTCTCCATGTTCTTCTCCAAAGCCATACGTCTCTAGCCCTTGGGACGTCGAAACATACAGCTCGACGGCCCCTTACAGATGCCTGGCATCGATTCTAAAGAGATGTGGAAAGATCTTGGCACTGGCCGTCTCGGACACTAGCCTTGTCTATGTGGGTTCAGAGTCGAAATCAATCCGGGTTTGGAAGCTCCCTGGTTTCATCGAATTCGGTCACCTCAAGTCGAGCAGTGGCGCCGTGAAAGCAATACTAGTTTCAGAAGATGGTCTGGTGTTCAGTGCACACTCAGATAACAAAATAAGGGTGTGGGAATCTAGTCCTGTTCATACTAGGAAGGGTACATTGCCTTGTTTCAAGGACTGTTTTGTCCAATCCTATTTCAACCGCCCAAAGAAGTTCCTAATGCGAAGCACTTCTAAATCTGGTCCCAGCACTATCAACAGTTACAACAACAATAACAACAAGATCAAACACTCGAGCGAGATCACAGGTCTGGCATATAATCCTCTTGGAAAACTCCTGTACTCTGCATCGCTAGACAAGACGGTGAAGGTATGGAGCATCAGCGACATGAAGTGCATCGAGACCATTCGAGCTACATGATGATCATGTGAATGCACTTGTGGTTGGGCCTGATGGGCTACTTTTCAGTGGGTCTGATGACACAACTGTGAGGATATGGAGGAAGAGCTTGCGTGGTGATTGCTACCATGGCCTAATATTGAACTTGCATGTGCAACATTCACCCGTGAAGGCCCTGGCATTGAGTGGAGAAGTAGAAGAGAGAGACGAGAGTTATATCCTGTATGCGGGTTGCTCGGATGGATATGTGCATTACTGGAAAAAGGGTGAGTTATCAGGTCACATGAACTATTGTGGGTACCTAAGGGGCCACAGTCATACAGTAATGTGCTTGGCTGCGGTTGATAACATGGTTATAAGTGGATCGGCTGACACTAGTATACGCGTGTGGAGGAGGTCAAGTGATGGATTGGCATTGCATCGATGTATGGCTGTATTGAGTGGCCACATTGCTCCAGTGAAAGATGTTGCAGCCAAGGTTGAGGATGACCATGGTTGCCTTGTTTATAGCGGGAGCCTCGACGGCTCAGTCAAATTGTGGTGGGTCTGGAGGGGCAGTTTTCATAGTAGTAGGGGCAATCTTGCAGGAGATCAAGAAACAACATCTACTTGGACCGATTATTTTGAAATCTCTGGGCCAGTTGGGTGAATACAGGGTTCACAAATGAAAGGACCTGGAGAATGTGTTAGAAATTTGTAACTAACTTAACTTTGGCTACTGCTGCTGCTGCTGCTACTTCTATCATTGCTTTTCTTTTGTTTCACATATTAACATGTTACTCTGTTTTTACTCTGTTACTGTCATGAGATTTCAGTCACACAGATGTGATTAGCATGTTCAAGATTGGGTTTTGGTGTCCTTACAAGAATTATTCCTAATGTATGAGGAAAGGAAGCCATAACCTCTGTTGGTGCTTCTAAACCTGTAAGAGGCCTAATCCATCCTCATGTATTGCTTGTTTTTAGTATGTCATTGAATTGAATTACATCTCTAAAAACTTGGCATGTAGTTGGCCATCGTATTGATTCCAAACCAGGTTCAATTTGTCAACCAGTCTCATCACTCCCAACTGTATCACTTAAGAGACTGGCTCCCAGCACAATATTAATTCACATCATTATTATATTAATGGGCAATAGGTAGAATGTAATGGGATATTTGAAACCCAACCTAATCACGTTATGATAGTCGACGAACTCTTTATTTGGCTTGAATCTCTATGTTGAATAAGGTATAGGGTTGAAAACCCTCTGCAGGATTTTCCCTTCTAAGGACACAAAAAAAGGGGTTTTTCCTTGATGGCTTTTGCTTAGAATAAAACTCAATCTAAATTAATCTTACCCATCCAATATAAGTCAAATGAACTAAAATAATAAGAAAAAAAAACCTGATCTAGAACATAGTCCTTAGCTAGCTATAGTTAAATCCATCATCTTGTGGTCCTAAGTTGAGATTGTTTCTTTGGCCTCCAATCATGGATAATCGTCTCTGACTTTCACAGGTTGCATCAAATATACAAACAACAGTTGGATATATTTCAAGAATTGCATCAAGGAATTGCATGACAAGATAAAGTGAGATTTGGGTAATTCTAGATTTGGGGAGATTATTGGACATCAATGAATAAAATGGAATTCTTCTTAAATTTTGGGATGGTCCAAGAGGAGAGACTTTACTGCAAATTTAATAGATTCACAACATTTAACTCATGAAAAAGTACATGACCAAATTACGTTTAGCAGCCTAGCATTCACAATGAGAAGGTGACTTTCATATTGGAGTTATGTTCCCTTTCAGACCATCATGAATGTCACATAATTGCAATCTGGAGACTGACCCCACTTCTTAATAATATTAATAAGGGACCGTTTGCCAATTTGCTAATAAATGGATGTTGATGACAGTATGTTGATTGGATTTACATTTTCATGAAATAGCTATTTTCTGTGGGGAGTTTGTCAGAATTTATTTCTTAGAAAAAAATAGTCACGATTTAATTTATTTCCCCAGCTTGATGATGGCCAGGGATCGAAGGGTCCAAAGTACTAGTCAAGGTCCAACCTGAACTCTAGATCTTAAGTCTGAGCCCAACTTTTTTTTTTTTCGAACCCAAATAAGGGGGGCTGAGTCCCCTAGAAACCCTCACATATGAGGAAAAGAACCCGCAAACATGGAGAGAGAACTATGTCTGAGCCCAACTTATAAGAAATATATGAGGCTAGAGCCTATTCATCAAAGGCCCGAGAGCGACTAGGGCCCGATTCGGAATAAAGCCAATCTCAAGAAGACTTGATACTATCAAAAAGTTCTGTTTATACCTACTCAAATAAACCTAATAGACGAATAACATGTATAATATTGTTGTGAATACAGTAGCATACATATACGAATAATATATATCTAAGGTGCCTGGGGTCCAAGCCCCAACTCCAATAACATCTGGACCCTGTATTTGGGTTTGGACCTGGTCCGTTGGAGAGAAAAAAAAAAAAATGAAATAATCAGATGCAACCCTCAGTTGGAACAATTGCTATAGTTCCGACACTCCCCTGGTAATCGTTATTGGCTATGCCAAATATTGGATTGAGTGTGAAGCCCAAATTCTTGACCGGAAGGGACTCCAATGGCCTTCGATCCCTTGGTTACATAGAGGGAGGGCAGAAATTTGGTATTTTTTTAGATGGCAAACATTTTTCAAATACAAAAGTTCAGTATCTTCCCCCCAATTAATGAATTAGGCAGGGTGTTTTTGTGCGGAATAACAAACGGCGAGTCAATTTTCATAAAATTCATTGTAAATGTAAAATATTCATACAAATGTGGGAGAGATCAAGAAGATGCAGGGTCGTTCATCTGCTTGGCTAGTCAAGCATGAGCTAGTTCATAGATCTTTGGGCTTCGATTACCAAGGAAGAGAGACTTTACAAATATAGCCTGAGGATTGGAATACTGTAAATAACAATCCATAAAAAGGGCCTGTACTGAGATCGGCTAGAACAAGGCAATAACCAAAATGAATTACTGAATAACTTATTAGAATTGATATTATACTGAAAAAACGAATATCTCCTCTACACCAATAATAAATAAAGTATACATCTTTTCCTCACAATAGAGTGAGGGACACTCTTATTTTTGCACATGAAAAGTGTATTTTGTACCTCACCCTATTATGTACTTGAAAATTTTCAAAAAGAGAAGTGTCCCTCACCATAGAGTGAGAGAAAAATACATATGAATGTTCCCTAATAAAATAAATAAGTGTGGACGATTATATATATTTAGTAGCGATAGGAATTGATAAGTGCTCTATTTTATATAAATGGGTTGAAGAATAACAATGCAAAATGGCATGAGAAGAGGTGGCAAGTAGAAATGGGCCATTGCCTCAAGGGTGTATTTCACAAAGCTGGAATTCGGTTGCATGTTTGTGCAATATCCAGTAGCAAGAAAAAGCCCCTCATTCTCCATTCTTGTCATTTTTTACCATGTGATCTAAACACCTTTTTAGGTGGGAAAGAAAATTACAATATGTTTTTTAGAAAATCATGTCCTATAGAAGGAGGTTAAATATTTTATTTTTTACAGCGCCCTAGAAGAGGAATCTACACTGCCACTAATTCTAGCCTCGAACAAAACATACCCATATAGAAATTCTCTATATTTTCCGTACAACCCACTATGTCATTGTTTGGTGCGGCGTATTTTCCTCGTGGAAAAGGAAAAATAATGAACAATTTTTTCTGGATAAAAAAGGTTTTAATTTCCTATATATGATAGAGGTAGAAATGCAGGATTTCTCTCATGTGGAAACAAAAAATCCGTGAGAGTAGAATTCTCTCATTGGACAAACAAGTTCTTAACCAATGTTCAAATTTATATTGTGATTGTTGACAATTTCATCCATTTATTTTCTTCGAATATAAATAGTCCCAGTCTTCGATCATCTTTTAAAGGTTATTACAATGCTTGATCCAAATCAATTTTATAGTAGTGGGTTTTTGTGTGTGTGTGTGTGTGTGTGTGTGGGTGGTGGGGGGGGGTGTTTATGTTTTGTGAGGGGGGGGGGGGGGGGGGGGGGGTGGTTATGTTTTGTTATGTTTTTGTGAGTAGTGGGGGTATGTTTGGAGTGGTGGGTGCAGTTATTTGTATGTTGGGATTGGGGGGGTGTTTGTGTTGTTTGTGAGTGGTGGGTGCAGTTATTTGTAGGTGGGGGATGGGGGGGGGGGGTGGGGGTGGGGGGGAGGTAAGGTTGGGTGAATAGTGGTGCAGTTATTTGTAGGTTAGTGGGGCGGGTTTATAGTTGTAAGGAAGCAAGGACGTGCAGTTATTGTATGGTTGATGGTAGGGGAGGTTGTTGTGTGATGTGGGTGCAAGTTATGTGTTATGTTTAGGGGGCAGGGGCGAGTTTAATGTTTGAGTAGTGGGGTGCAGTTATTTTTATGTTTGGGGGGGGGGGTAATGTTTGTGAGTAGTGGGTGCAGTTATTTTTATGTTTAGGGGGCGGGGGGCGGGATGCTTACCCACCTTGTCAACGGCCAGGATCACCTCTCACCGGCCCACATATATAAGACCAATACCAATTCAATCACAAGTCACAATTTATGATATTGCTGCTTGTCGCTGGCTCTCTTCCACCGATTTCAACCTCGGGTGAGATGCCACAGACGTGTAGCTGTTGCAACCACAATCATCTGGGGTAGGTACCAGTGGCCCAGAAATCTTATATATGTGCCATATGTATGGTTCAAAGCACTTCTTCCACCTCAAATTTCTTCTGCTTGAAATATAACTCTTCCTTTTTTTGTTAGTAAAATTGCTTCTCTTCAGCGCCCCCCAGCCCCCACCCCCACGCCCACCCCCCCAACCCAAAAAAATAAATAAAATAATAATAATAAAAAAAGAAAAAAAACTTGTGGTGGAGGGCCATGTTTGTACATCTCATTGTGATTGGAACTGTTCAATCAATGGACCACACTGAGGGAAAGTCCCAAGGGCCGAGTAACCATTTAATGAGTGACCTGTTATCTGAAGAATCCATTTAGAACTACTGCTCGCTACTTTTGGTAGATTGGCCCATCCAAGATGGGGTAATGAGAGAGAAGGGGTGGATATAGACAATTGTGTCAAGGTACGTACAGGAGAGGTTGGTATCTGGATCATCTTAGGCCTAGAGAAATCCTGAAGGGGTGGATATAGACAAATGTGTCAAGGTACAGGAGAGGTTGGTATCTGGATCATCTTAGGCCTTAACCTAGAGAAATCCAGAAGGGGTGGATATAGACAAATGTGTCAAGGTACAGGAGAGGTTGGTATCTGGACCATCTTAGGCCTTAACCTAGAGAAATCCTGAGATTTTTATTGTTAGAAATTCTGAGTTAAAAGAGTGGTGGAACTTCTTAGTGGCGCACCCATCAAAATCAAAACTGTGGGGTATTTTCAGATTTTAGGTTATTTTGTGTTTGTTTCACCGTTGGGTTGATTTTTTTTTCATGAAAAATCTTGTGTAACATTTGAGGATACCCCTTGAGGCCATCGTTTATTTTGACTGGTTCAAATCTCAATATGTGGGCCCATTGTTGATTTTCACTCCTTTTAACTCGGAATTTCTCTTTGGTTAAAACCTTATATGATATATGTTGGAGAAATTGAGACATTAATCTCCCCACTCCTGTCTCTAAAAAAAAAATAGATAAAGAAAAACCCATCAACCACTTTTTTTCCTGGGCCATGATGGAAAATTACCCTCATCAAATAGTTTATGAGATGATCATAAAGAAATAAAAATAAATATATATAAATATATGCATGTTTTGGTGGAGTGAATATACCCAAAAACCCTGACCACCCTTTTTGTGCAAATGGGCCCCATGAATGTTATCTTCGCCACATCCCATTAAATGCTGCCACGTGTCATGTAAGCCAATCACAATTGTATGGCCGTTAGAGCCTTCGTAAGTCGACCACAAGATTTTGAGCAAGAAACACTCAAAACACACGCGTTTTTTATAAAGCAATCTATCCTTCTCATCTTAGATAGCAGCAGAGATTGTGTGAGATCTCAGTTTTGTTTCAGTTCGATCGCCCGCCCGCCCAACGTTCGATCAGAACCGTCGGTTTAAATGGCTGCAGCCATCTCAACCGTTGGAACTGTCAACAGAATACCGGTACTGACCCTTAACCGCCGCCTTTCCCCCCTTCCCTTTCTTCTCTCTAGTTTGATTCTTGTTTGATGGTTTGTTGTCCTGAGAAATGGTTTCATTTCATTTTTTAAAAATTTGAGCTTTTCTTCGCCAAAAGGCCGAGAAAGGAAAATTTTGAGATTTTCTTGTGTGTTTGGGTTGTTTCGTTTATCCATGTGCCTGACTGTCCTTTATTTCAGTTTTTGGGAAATGGGTTCTTTTTTAGATTGTAGAATTTCATGGGTCTTTTCATATTCTCTATTTAGGCTATTTTGAAGAGTGGGTTCTCTTTATCTTTTCTTTTTTTGGGGTGTGCTTGTGTTATATTTTCTTAGTTTGATTGAAGATCTTTGAGTCTTTGGTGGTTCTTATTCAACAAAATTCAATAGTACTAAAAGAGATTTGACTTTTCTTTCTTTTCGCATTTGATGATTGATTTTTTCTAGTCTTCACTCCTCTTTCATCCATGGCCTATGGGCTAAGGCATTCATTTTTTAAGTATAAAAAAAGAATTTTATTTTGCATAATGCTCCTCGATTTGCTGTGCAAGATGATTCTATAGATTACAAACAATAATCTCTTGATGATAGAAAAGTGATAAGTATAGTGGATTAAATCAAATCAAGTGCTATTTACGACGCATGCTACCAACTGTACAAGAGATAATAAGCATTTGGGACTTACTGTAATAGCCTGTGATTTCATTTGAATTGTGTGGTTTCTTGAGTATTTATTTATCAAGATGAGCTTTTCTTTTCTTTGATGCAGCTAAGCTTGCACAGCTCTGGTTCTGGAGCGTCAGTACCAAGCTCTGCCTTCTTGGGCAGCAGCTTGAAGAAGGTGAGCTCCGGTTTGGTCCGGCCGAGGGTTTCGAGGGGAAGCTTCAAGGTTGTTGCTGAAGTTGATGAAGAGAAACAGACCAACAAGGACAAATGGCAAGGTCTAGCCTATGACACATCCGATGACCAGCAGGACATTACTAGAGGAAAAGGGATGGTCGATTCCCTCTTCCAAGCTCCTATGGAAAGTGGAACTCACTACGCTGTCATGAGTTCCTATGAATACTTAAGCACGGGTCTCCGCCAGTAAGAAAACTTCCATCAAATCTTACTGTTTTCTGGCCTTGAATGTTTAGAGCTAGAGTTGCCCAGAAGAATATCCAGTACTTATGCTGATGTAAAATTTGATTTTGTTAACTAATTACAGGTACAATTTGGACAACACAATGGATGGCTTTTACATCGCACCGGCTTTCATGGACAAGCTTGTGGTTCACATCACCAAGAACTACATGAACTTGCCCAACATCAAGGTATTATAATTGAAGCTTTATTTATTTATTTTTGTTTTTTTTTTTCCTCCTAATTTCCTCACAAACAGGTGTAGCTTATTGCTATTGTGACAGGTTCCTCTTATTCTTGGTATCTGGGGAGGCAAAGGTCAGGGTAAATCCTTCCAGTGTGAACTTGTCTTTGCCAAGATGGGAATCAAGTGAGTTGCCTCTTCATTTTCTTGATTTTAGATCCTAGAATGTAACTGAGTTTGGATATGAATTCTTCTTTTCCATCTCCTTCTGCTGGGTTCCTGGCTCATTTGCAATTATTTGATATTTGAGGAAATTTAAAGTCAAATTGAACCATCTTTTGGAGCCCACAAACTGTAGATATGAACAATGTAAGCAGTCAAGCAGTAATACAATATGATATACAATGGATGGATGTTCCTAACCATCCAATTTGGCCTTGTTTAAATGTGATCAATTGGTTGAAATTGTCCATTTCCTTTGAATGGTTAGAAACTTCCAGCATGGGTGATTATCCATTCAGTGATGGGGTTATCCAGATGAAAGGCTAGTTAAGTCACTGGGAGTTTAGACCATTTGCACCATCCCTTTGTGGAAACGGAACAGTACACTGGTATTCTATGTTTATCCTTTATTGAGCAGAATCATGTTGCTCTTCTTTATTTACAGTTTGTTTTGACAATTGAATTTCAGCCCCATCATGATGAGCGCCGGAGAATTGGAAAGTGGAAACGCAGGAGAGCCCGCAAAGCTAATCAGGCAACGGTACCGTGAAGCATCAGATATCATTAGGAAGGGAAAGATGTGCTGCCTCTTCATCAATGATCTGGATGCAGGAGCGGGAAGGCTTGGTGGGACCACCCAATACACAGTCAACAATCAGATGGTGAATGCCACTCTGATGAACATTGCTGATAACCCTACAAATGTTCAGCTTCCTGGCATGTACAACAAGGAGGACAACGCCCGCGTTCCCATCATAGTCACAGGAAATGACTTCTCCACTTTGTATGCCCCTCTCATCCGTGATGGTCGTATGGAGAAATTCTACTGGGCTCCCACCAGAGAGGACCGCATTGGAGTCTGCACAGGTATTTTCAGGTCAGACAAGGTGCCAAAGGAGGACGTTGTTAAGCTTGTTGACGCCTTCCCAGGCCAGTCAATTGGTAAGCCTTAGAACCATGTCTTATGAACAAGCATTTCATTATCTTACTCTTATTGAAGCATGACTCTCATTTTTAGGGAGCACCCCAAAAAACTGATCACTGATCACCTTTTTTTTCCCGCTATGTCCTTAATACAGACTTCTTTGGTGCAATCAGAGCAAGAGTCTATGATGATGAAGTGAGGAAGTGGATCGAAGGCGTCGGTGTTGAGCAAATTGGGAAGAAGCTTGTTAACTCGAAAGAGGGACCCCCGACATTTGAGCAGCCAGCGATGACCCTTGAGAAGCTCCTTGAGTATGGCAACATGCTTGTCCAAGAGCAAGAGAATGTGAAGAGAGTCCAATTGGCTGACAAGTACTTGAGTGAGGCTGCTCTTGGGGAGGCCAATGAAGATTCAATCAAGCGGGGAACTTTCTATGGTTAGCACCTTAATCCTGGAAGGTCTTGGTTGGAGGTTTGGATCTGGCTTTCCAATCCGACTATGATCGCATTTGTATTGGATGCCACAATGTCCAATACAAATGATATATATATATATATATATAAAGGATTGGCTAGGATATGAATTCATATTGATAAAATGATTAAAATCAATGTGAGATACATCAAGGAATGATCTCAATTTATACAACCTAATAACAATATTCAAATTTAAATTAATCCTTATCTAATGGTATTAGAGCCAATTGGTTGCGAATTCTAGTCCCAGGAGGAATGAGTTGGCATTGAAATGTGTCGCAAAATATTGTTCGCTGATCGGATTCCACTCGAGGGGAGTGTTGAAAAAAAAAAAAAAAAACTGGGTTCCACCCAAGGGGGACTATTAAAAAGTATTTTCATTGTCTACTAACGCCTCTAGGTTTTGGTAGGAATAGTTAACGGAGGGAATTTAACATGGCACTAGAGTTAATTGGTTGCAAGTTCAAATCCCAAGAGGAATGATTCGGCATTGAAATGTGTGCCACCAAAAGCGCGCTGACTGCGGTACATATGAGGGGAAATATTTTTTTTGGTAGCCCAACCAAGGGGGTTGAGACCCAAGAGAGAACCCATATACACGGGAAGACAGCCCGTACAAGTGGAAAGAAAACCCACACAAGTGAAAAGAAGCGACGTACCCAGGGTTCGAACCCTAGGCAGCTAGGTGAGAACTGCCGCCACTTACTAGTGAGGTGAGTGGCCGTTAGGGAGAATGTTGAAAAGTATTTCAGCTGCCTCTACTCATGCCTTAACGTTCTCGTATGAATAGTTAGTGGATGAAATTCAGTATAAATGTATATACGAACATAGGATACAGCTCTGCATTTTCAGAAAATCAAGGATATGAATATTCTGTCCTGACACTTCAATACCATGAGAAAATAGCCTGAGAGTCTAGAAAAACTGCCAAACTTCATACAACAGGGGACTGTTAAACCATAATTTATATTCATGTAGGCTATCCTCCAATACCTTTATTAGTATTGACATAATACAATACTGGTACCTGCAGCATTATTGGAAGTACCTGGCTATCATAGATTACGGGAGTTTTCAATCATCTCATGGTTTTTGTGTTAATATTGTTTGGATGCAGGGAAAGCAGCCCAACAAGTGAATATTCCTGTTCCTGAAGGTTGCACTGACCCCTCTGCTAGCAACTTCGATCCCACGGCCAGGAGTGACAATGGCAGCTGCTTGTATTAGTTCTAGGATTGCTCTAAAGTCTTGTTCAATTGGGAAACCCAAGGGAAGAAGGGTTCTGTTTTTGGCTTTTCTGTTTTAGGATGGGTGGAATATGTAATGGCATTGTGTTAGGATATTGAACTTAATCTTAAAAGGGCATTGTGTTTATGATTTGAAATTGCATTGCTCAGCTACAAGGAGAACTGCGTCAAGTTAAAACAGAGTAGGCTCATTACTTAAGGCCCTCTCTCTTTTCTTTTTTTTTCTTAAGTTGCAAAAGAATTGTATAAAGAGAGGATAGGGGCATACAAAAATACAGCCCTAAAAAAAGAATACGTCCAAAACCCAAAAAAAGATAGGCCTTAGATAGAGAACAGCCATCAGGCTGCAATAGAGCCAGCCAACTGACAGCAACAGAAAACATCAGAACAGGGGACTATACAAATCTATACAGAGAGGAAAAAAAGGATAAGTAAAAGGGAAAAAAGATGTTAATCTCCAAAGATTTAAGTTGTTTTACAGGAATTGAGTTTCTAGGATTTCTAAGCAATGCCTTCGTATCAACGGGGCTGAAACTGAAGGATTCAAGGCGGGGATTCTTAAGATGCCATCAAATGATCCCACTCTTGATAGCCCACCCATGACCCATCACCCTAGTAAACTAAATCTTAGGAAAGTATGATCCCATCTACATCGCCACATTACACCTTTCATCCCTAGCCTCTTCACACCCTTCATCCCTAGTCTCTTCCTTACTCTAAAGCCTCTCTATGAATTTTTAGGAACTCGATGAGGGGCAGACAAACTTCCCTTAAATATAAGAAAATACACATGCATTTTTAAATGATACACAGATTGTGTGATTGTAAGCTATATGGAAGTGCAAACTTTGAAATGTAGACCTGAACGAAGGTAGCGCCACATCTGATTTACATGGATTGATGGTCTAAGTATGCATTTCCATATGACTAAAATGATAATATTGAGTGGTTCTAAATTGTGTATAACAATCAGGGTTTGATGATATTCTCTGAACCAAAGATGTAAACAGGGGGAACACCCATGTTAATTCAGGCAGTGCTCTTGGCATCTGTCCATTATTATGTTAATTCATTTTGAGGATGACATTGATACTTTCCTTTACAAGCTCAATTTGAAATCATGATCATTCTCGATCACACGGATTACTTCATAAAATCATTCTCTTTGTTTGAGATATTTATCAATGAACTTGTCAAAAACGAGAATTGTAAGATCCCGGTCCCACCCTATATATATATTTAATATATTTTAATTAGATGTTATTATTATTTTAATTGAATGTATTTTAGTTATTTAAGTGGTTAGGATTAAGTGGGGCACACATTAGATTTGATGCGCGGATTGGTAAGTTGGGTTAATGGGTAGATGACTTGACCCGCAGTTTGACCCGACCCAATAACTTAAGCCTAGAAATTATCTTCTTTTAACCTAATCCCTATTTTAACTAACCGCACGACTTATCCATCCCCACTTATCTCTGCAACTCCTCCCGGTTAATCTTCGTCTTCTTCATCTTTTCACTTCCCAAGCCTTTGCAGCTTTCGGATCCAGCCATCAAAATTAAGATCAGAGGATACCATTATTCCTGATTCAACTTTCTTATAGCAGGTAACCATTCTGATTCACTTTCTTATATCAGATAACATTCTCCTCAAACCATTAGGAGTAGATCTGTACTCTTAGGTTATGTTTTTATTCTTTCCAATGTTGGGTTTTGGGTAGGAATAACATAGATCTGATCACCTGGGCATTTCTATCACATCTCTTGTGTCGGATTGGTGTTAGGATTGTGATCGAGTGCCCCGGTAATATCGGATTGGGTATTGATTATGATCTGTTGCGTTTTCTTCAACCCCGGTAAAAGATAAGTACTTAACCACAATTTGTAGATTTAATGCTGGTGTTCCTCGTTGATTTGTATGTTGATGCATGTAGAAGCCCTTTGATGCCCTTGTTAAAATATTTATGTTTTAATGATATAAATCGGAGATTGGAGATCATCGCATTGATTTTCTTAATTTTTTTACGATTATTGTCGACACACCAAATGACCCAAAAAGGACCGGACTTGTCATAGGTTCCCAGACGCAAACCGTGAGGCCTTGTTACTTACTGTGTATTGGTTGTGGAGCCAGGTGGACCCCACTGATGATTGATCAAGATCATAGATCCAGTAGTGGACCCACGCGCGACCATAGGGATGGCGGACCCGTGTGAGGTGGGCCCTTTTTGGTCCACCATCCAGCAGTTTACAAGGGGACATGCAGTAGTTGGAAAGAAAATGGGATTTCCGTTTTTGGGACTGTGGGGCCCATGTGAGCCATTGATTTCAGATCAAGTCCCTACATCTTGAAGAAGGGGTTTGGGCGACCATGTTGTTGGGGGCTGATCGTGGGCTCTTGATCAGTGGAACCCACTGTCCGAAGTGGCCAGTTCTTTGGGCGTCGAACTTCATCACAGATAATGTCCTCATAGGTGATATTAGTACATGAATTGATGGATAGAGGAGTGTAAGAGAATCAGAGAGAATGGTGTTGTCTGGTGATGTCATCCCATATGACAAGGTGGATTAACTTTTTGTTAGAATATTTAACTAGCCCTTTTAAGTTTCTAAGAATTTGGAAAAGGCCCATTGTATTTTTAGAATGGGTTGTGTGTGTGGAGGTGAAAAGAGGTTCTGTGTATGGGTTGTTGGCCTGGACTAGTTTTTGGAGAAAGGAGCCCCATGTGACATCATAAGCAGTTGTTTTGTGAAAAATATTTGGATAGGGTCCTCAGGTTTTCTAAAATCATAAACTAAGATTGTTATTTATCATTCTTATTTGTAAATTAATTTTGTATGGTATCTTTGATTTTTAACGTGTTAAAATTATATGTTTATACATTAATAATTAAATCATTGGACCTGAGTAAATACCGACTGGGCATGCGGTATCTTACTAACATGGGGTTTAGTGCTTCGTATAACCTAAGGGAAATCCTAGTAGATTTGAGTTCAATCCATCTCTATTGGAAAACCCTTAATTGAGTCTATGCATCATTGATGGAGAAGGGATACGTTGATCTTTTATCTATTAGAGATTCATGTGGTTGTTGGGTACGAGACCTTATGTCTGACCTTAGGATTGGCTTGTGGTTATTCTTTGACCTTCGCATGCATATATATGTTGGTTTAGGATATGTATTCTTTTAGATGCATACCCTATTGTGTGTTATGAACTATTAAGTGGCTTAGCAAATTTTGTATGACGATTTGATTATGATATGGAATGTGGAATGGTCAGCACTTTACTTTGACTTAGGACTGTTGTGTCGGAGTATTATTATTCGGGTCTATTACGCATATTTGTTTTCCTTTATGTGGGTCATTTATGGACGACTGCAGATCGATATATGGACGGTTGATCACCGATGTGAACGGATCACTTATAATCCGCTTTGAATGTGAACATGTTATCCTGATATTTAATTGATCGGTTTTTGACCACCGACGTTATGGACGGGCTTTAACGATTATGTAGGCTTGACCACCTACAACGGGGACAATTGTCTCCGTGTGAATCTTATTGCTCCATTTTTTTTATTTGGATTTATGTCATCCGTCTATTCGTGTTATATCTGTCTTTACTTCTATATGATCATACTTGTCTATATTCTTCTTGTTTTCACATTTAATTTCAAACTATGATTATGTATTTGGTATTTACTTTGTAATATTTGGTGCATAGGTACCGAGCCCTACTTTACCGAGGAAACGGAGGAGGATCAAACGTTTCAAACGTTTGAGCCAACTGACGAACCCGAGTGAGATGCCGGACACGGTTTCGGAGCCGTGAGAACGTCATCTTAGCAATTCTTTAGGTGAACTTTCTTTTAATGATAACCATTCCTTAGTAATTGTTTGATTTATTCTTCCATATTAACTATTAATGTTTATTTGATTTTCGTGTTAGATTTTATTTATGAACTTTGAATACCAATTGAATAAAGTTCCCGTTGTATTTAATGAAATTTATTTTGACTCACCACACGTTGAAATTTTATATGGGTCCACTTTTGGAAGCTTGTGTTGTATTAAATACAGGAATTTGAATTTAAGATTTTAATTTTTACGTGTTTTCTCAATTCTTATTTTGAGAACGTGACAAGAATAGTAAGTGATAGAGGTGGCGAGTTTTCCTTCTTTCTTCAGCTTTGAAATCTTTTGGATTGAAACTGATAATATTCAGTTCAAGTGCAAGCAATCCCAATATGCCCATCAGGATTCAGGACTCAAAACAGAATAAGAAATTTCTCCTATGAACAGACCACATACCACCATTCACATGCGGTTCCCCTCAACGAGCGGTTCCCCTCAACGAGGCTAACCTTCGATCGTCTACAACCCCCCCACCCACCAGCCCACCATTGAATAGTTTAATATATAAGCCCTGAAATGGGTCAGATTAATATATTTCCCCGTAGTCTGCACCACTGAGACATGTCCCTAACAACCCATTATCTACTCCACGTACGACAAGTTGCCAAGTTGGGAGTGGAAAGTAGAAACCCCTACTCATCCAATCAATAACATGAAAGAGAGTGAAGAGGTTGGTCTAAAGTCAAATATTCTCTCTGCCAACATTAGCATGTCTTAAAGTCCATGGCAGAGACTAGAAACGAGAATAAATGCAAAAGCCTCGGCAATCATCCCAGAATGACCCCAAGTCCCTAGTCCATTCAAAATCAGAGCTCAGATAATAAAATTTCTTGGCTAAATTATGGGGCACCATCAAGACTTGAGCCGGATTGCATTTTTACTGGGTCCGGTCTCTGGGTCAAAGCAAGGTTTCAAGTTAAGACATAGACCGGGTTAGATGCGTCTGTGTCAGGGTCAGAGTTCAGGTCTAACTCAGTGTTGGGTTCGGTAATCCAAATATGGAGTCAAGTGCTTCTAACATAGGTTGGATCAATTACTTACATAAACAATTTAGATCTTAGATGTCAAAAGACAAACAAAAATAATATGATCAGTATGATGCTTGTGTGGTTGAGTCCACTCGTAGGCCCTGGAACTCGACCATTCGACCCACTGGGTCAGAACATAAATCCGGACCCAGTCTTCTGGTTCAATAGGATATTAGGATCTCAATTCTCAAACCAACTGTACCATGCTTTTTGGGCGTAGATTACCAAACTATTGATGGCGCTGATTTTTGTACGTGGACTTTTGGGGGCAATGTTTGGGAAATAGGTTCTAGATATAAGTTATCATCCATGAGGTTCAATACATGTAATTTTATTTTTTATTTTTGACTATCGGAGGGTTTCCGACCCTTTGGGCAGGACTAATCCCTCAGAGTTTAGAGGAAAGCTGCGTAAATTTCCTTATAACCCCAGTGTGGTAGTGCAATTTTGAACGTAAAACCTTATGATGCAAAATATAGTCTTAGTCTAATACGTGCATGATAAGTCAAAATATAGTAATCTAGAATGCATTTTTTTTCTAAAAGACTATAATGTAAAACGTGGAAGAAAGATATGTATCCACCAATTCAATTAGATCCGTCCAGTAGATACATGATGTGGACACAACACCTGAATACAAACTGGGCCCAAAAATCGATACATACCAGTTTCTCTTGTGGGCCTGGTCAGTCACCTTTGAACTGAATCATTTCAAATTTGCAGCATATGAGTTGAGGTGCTTAAATTTTAAATAGATTCCGAATGATTGTTTTTCGCTTGTTGATTGAACGTCATATATGATATATCCGTGACGAGGCCATTTCATCTCATCTAGCACCATAATTGGTGACTAGTAAAAATAAAAATACATTTGATTTGGGACTTTTTTTAAGACACTAATTAATGAGATAAACACAAATCCAAAATAAATCAATACATCGTCCATCATGTCTAAAATTTTATTTTAAAGGAGAATGTTTACGCAGTGAAATTACATAATCCGCAAATCAGTTTTGAATTTATTAAATTTAACACATTTTGATTTTTAATATAAAAATCAATGAAAAAAGAAAAAGAAAAAAGCATTAATTCTTTAAATTCTACAAAGAAAAAAAATTCATAAACTATAAAGAATACTATAAAAAATAATATACAGAGAGAAAAATAGAAAAGAATCTATCAGACATCAAAAGGACAAAAAAATAACCCTAACTAACCACATATTATCCTTACACTGAAATATTAAAAAATATAAAAATATAGGAACACATAAAATCATTATATTGAACAATAAAAAAAAAAAACATAACATGTGTGTCCTCGGGAAGTAAATACAGAACAATAAAAATCATAATTGCACCAAATCATTATATGGAACAAAAAATATATATAAACTGAATCGTACCTGGATGGAGCTTGAAGTACTGAGGAAAAAAAAATCATATTGTGGGGAAAAATAAAAATTAAAAAAAGAAAAAAGAATACCTGTAATAGATAGGGTTTATCAGATGAAATAGAACTTTGAAATCCTAATCACACACGATCATTACACTGAGCAATGAAAAAACATAACCTATCCGGTATTGGAGAAAAACGATCATATTATTTTCTCATTCAACTTTCTCACCCTATCACAGTGAAATGCTCTCGTCTCCTGCCTTTTTATAAGATTAAGCAATCTTTAAAAGGGACATTGCATGGATGAATTGTTAAAGAGGAGTAATGCATTTATATATCCTTGCTACATCGTCTTGAAAGAGAACTGGCTGGATTTGGCGAGAAGGTAGAGATGGCCACGTGAGATTCAGAAGAATGTTGAAGCAAAGTGAGAAAGATAATAATAAAAAAGGAGATTATGTTGGGCATTTGAATTTAATAAAGATAATGTGCTTTAAGGTTCTTAAAGAGTCTGGATGTCCGAACTCTATTTTGGGTTAGATGCAATTTTTAAGTTGTTTTTCCAAACTGAGATACCAATGTCATGGACTATGAAGTGAATTGGAAATGTCAACAACGAGATCTTTAGAGGATTTCTTGAGTTTTAGATATTGAAATAATAGATATTGCTATGTGAATTTGAATAATTAATTAGTTAAAAAAGATTTTTAAGAAGGCCTAAAGAGTGTGTTTTATCGAAGACTCTTATTGTTGTGAATTTCAATGCAAACACCCCCACGAAGGAGCTAAGCTTATCCCAATGATGATAACTTTTGAAATGGGTTAGATGGGACCACATGAATTTAAAGAAAATCATCTCCGACCAAAATAGAAATCTAAATTGGAGTTCCAATTTCGCAATTGAAATTGAAATTGAGCACTAATTTTTCAATCAATTATGAATCCGGACTCCAATTTCAAAATCGAATCCTACACTTATAATATATAGGGCCTTTTGGCGATAGGTCCCTCATCATTCCGATTTAAAGCCTAGGGTCCACGCACTTTTATCGTAGCGGCGGCAGTCCTCTCATGAAAATGACCTTGTGAAAAAGACAAAAAGGCCACTGTACACACGTCAGCATAAAGGCTTCGCTTAAAACCGCTTCAAACCATTTCAGTGAAGCAAAAATCACATTCATCCGAAAGCGAAAGTGAAGACGAAGCAAAATCAACTGATCGAAGACCTCGATCATCTGAATCCTCTTCACTTTAAGGTCAGATAAAATACTTTTTCCGTTCCTGAAACGAAGATGTACAAGTTATTTTTTCGAAAAAAAAAACTAAAAACCTAAAATGGTATTTGATTTCGTTCTTCTCTGATTTTATCTATCTTTTATGCTCAATTCTATGTAGACAATGGCTGGAACAAAGTTCTCACTTAACTACCTCAAGTCAAGAGAAAAAGCAAGTTTCTCTGATACTTAAATAATTTTTCTCAAACTTGGATAAATTTGTTTTGGTCCAAACTCAAATAAATTTGTTCGAAACTCAGAAAAGTTGTTCAAAACTCAGATAAATTTATCTGAGTTTTTTTTCCAGAAGTTCATATAAGTATGCCAAAAAATCAGATAAATTTATCTGAGTTTTGACAAATTTATCTGAATTTTTGTCCAGTTTATCAGGGTTTCTGTTAAGTTTATCTGAGTTCGACGACATCAAAAGTCAGAATACGAAAAATTAGATTCTAATAAAAACCGAAATCCAAAACAAGAACACTTGATGACCATGATCCAATCGAGAAAAGAGAGAGAGGGAAAATAAGTAAAAGAGCGAACTGCTCTCTTTCAAATCAGTTGGAGAGAGAGAGATTTGGAAGAGACTTCAGATGAAAGAGTAAGAGAAAGTAAAACCGTTTCTATCTTTGAAGAAATGAAAGATAGAGAATCGGAAGTCATGGTGGCGACGGAAGGTGCTCAGCAATGGTACTTCATAACCATGGAAAGGAACATAAAATGGTAAAAATGAGAGAGAAGAAGATGAAAGGAGTTCTCTTTGACAACAAAGAATAAGAGAGAACTTGGCCTAGAAATAAGGGTTGAAAGGGACAAATTAGTCATGAAAATATATGACGTGGCGTATTAGGGACCTCTCATCAAAATATCTCCAGCTGTCTCGAATATAGACATTAGAGAAAAAGTTGTTGGACTCGATACTTTAGATATATAATAATAATCCTAATGGACTTCATGAAAAGGATCAAACCTTTGCTACAATGAGGTTTGACTGTTCGCATGCAAAGGATAAAGTTCCACTTGGGACCCTAAAAAAGATTGAAAATTACTTGGGCATCCCCACCAAGTGAGAGCCATCACATCAAAAGCTTCTCCCAAGCCATGGGCGGGACCCGGATGACAGTCAATTGACACTCAAGTCGGTCCATACTCCATACAACATGGGATGGGATTCTATCTGTAATTTTGTGACATGATCAGCTGCCAAATGAAATGAAATTGCAGTTACAGGCTGATAGAATAATTTGTTGGCACTTTCAAGACAAAAAAGCAAAAAATAAAAGGACATTATTTTGGAATGCCTTGTCATTGTGGGGCCACCCAGATCAAGGCACCTGCCCTGCACTGCACCTTAAAATAACCTTTCAGAAATCAGATCCTCTTGCAACCCTTGTTGGAACTCGGAATCCTTTCAACTTTTGGGAAGGGTGGCAGAAAGAACCAAAAAGTTCTAGGGCCACAATAAAAAAAACATATATCTGCTGGGAACGGTGGGAGACCAATGTGAAAAACAAAAAACAAATTACTCATAAAAGAAGAGAAGCAGGCCATAGCATCTAGATTCTAGACCGAACCCCTCGTATCATCAAAGTTGGAAGAGTGCCTATTTGTGGAGTGTGGGCGAGTGTGGATGGCTAGAATTTTACAAAGCTAAGTTTTATTGGATTTATGTCATGTATTTTGAGTTTACCGTATTAATTTATTGGGTTGGCCAATGAACGGGTCATTGGTACTTTGGTAATTATATCGAATTTTTTTTTTAGATTAAAAGAGGTAAGAGCTCTCTTTCCATAGTTGTTAATGATTGTTGAACCATAGGGGACTAAATGGAAGAATGTTGAGTTTCTTTCCGGCGAAAATAGACATTCTTGCCGAACCACATAAATCTCCATATATGATTTTTTCTCTTTCTACGTGGCTTGATCGATTGTCTTTTCATACAAACACATACAACAAATATGGTATCAAAGCGATAAAAAGCCCTGCAATTTGTTTGAAACATGTTAATGTGGTTGGACAAAGGAGTGAATTGATTTAAGAAAAAAACCTTATATTTCTATCTTGTTCTCTTTCATCTGGATTCTCAACTGAAATACTGGTGGACCTCCCCACTCTTTAATGTCATTTCACTTAATGTTGGTTCTAGACCTGTCGTTGTATTGTGAGTATTCTTTTTATTTCTATCTTGTTTTCTTTCATCTGGATTCTCAACTTAATACTGGTGGACCTCCCCACTCTTTAATGTCACTTCACTTAATGTTAGTTCTAGACCTGTCGTTGTACAGTGAGTATTGGTGTGCTGGGCTAAATGGGTTTGGGTGTTGAGGCATAATTATTTAGTGGAGTCATTGGTCTCTTTTATAGGTAAAAAAGAAAGGGACACCATAGAAAAAATAAAACAAAATGAAGAAAGCAAATAAACCCACTGCTTTATACAAACAATTCGAACCATATCAGATCACACCACCTCATCAGAAAGAGTAAGACCAATTTTGCCAAGCAATTCCAGGGACAACAAAATTCAACCCCATCGAACTCCTAGCAACTGCTGAACATCCAAAATCTCAGACTCAATGGTCCAATCTGCTAGAAAGCTCGTGAACATACAACAACCTCTCTTCCTGCAACTTGTTTTTCAAATTTGGTAAATTCCCTGTGTAATACCAAAAGGGTTGATCACGAATCAATCCTAATGATAAATAAGTCCCAACACAGATTTCAATATAAGTTTGCGGAAGAAGAAATCTAAGTTAATCAATCTAATAATCACCCAGATGGACACTTCAATTTTATACGTGGAAAACCCTGAATAGGGAAAATAACCACGGGACCTTACCCTGGTCCGAAAAAGATCAAAGCACTAAAAGAAACGAAGGTTACAAGATACTCACTACCCCTTTACAGTTGAACACAACCTAAGACTGTAGTAGATCTAGTCGACGAACACGCCGTTCACCTTCTCCAGCACTTCGATCTCCACGCCTTAAACAAGACGAATCAGCAAATACGTTGAGGTTGAATCTCCAGAAGAGATGAAGGCTTCAGCACATGATTTTCACAAAAGCTCTCTGGAGGAAAGCCATCTCTCAAGAAATAGTTTAGGGTTTTTAAGTTCTATCAGAGATACATTTCTTGAGAGGTTTAAGCCTTAAAAAGGCTTTCTGAAACGAATGGGATAGATCTCGTTTGAGTGGGATACGGATAAGACAAGATGAGATCCAGTCAAATAGGCTGCAGTTCGCCGCTGTCCGATCGATCGGACTGAGGGTCCGATCGATCGGTTTGTAAATAACTGAAAGCATTTCAGATCCGATCGATCGGCCAAAGGGTCCGATCGATCGGACTGTAAATAACTGAGAGCATTTTTTGAACGATCGATCGGACATCAATCGCCTGTACATAACTGAGAAGTGTTCAGGTCCGATCGATCGGCCAAGAGTTCCGATCGATCGGACTGCAAATGTTTGCTCCCTTTGTCTGCTGAAATCCGATTGAGTATTCAAAATTCTTCATCTTCGGACTTTTGGTTCATCAAGTTACAGTCCAATATAAAAAAAAATAAAATTACATTATTCCCATATTTTGTCCATCCACATGAAGTAGCCAACTCTCAAAAACTTACAATCTGTTCCACCCTGGTGAGGCCTATCCCAACAAACACCCACAAATGTTTGAAAGATGAAAAATAGCACAAATGGGCCTCACATGTTTGAACCATAGGAAGCGATCGATCCCAAAATACACTTGATCAGAGATATACCCCAATCCATTTTTCATAAGGCTAGAATCACGAAAAAGATGCACTTTAAGAAAAGAGAACACCTTCCATGCTTATCAACCACCCAGTGGCAAATTTTTTTTTTTTTTTTTTGCTATCGGAGGGTTCTCAACCCTTTGCACTGGACTAATCCTTAAAAAAAAAAAAAAGTGGCAATCACTCTCCCTAGTGTAGGAGCTAAAAACTAGCTTCTCACCATTCCAAACGGCTCAATGCCAATTTTAGATAATTCAAATAACCCTAATCCTCTAACTGTTTAACTCGAGAAATTCTGAGTCTAAGCCCGTTTGGATGAAATTGAATTGAAGTAAAGTGAGATGAAGCATCAAATCAAATCAATGGAGAATAATATATAAGGGGGTTATAATGGTTTTTTATTTTTAGTGGCTTGATAATGAATCTTTTTTACTTCTGTTTTATAAAAAGATGATTTTTTGTCATTTAGTGGAGAAAGGAGGTTACTTTTCATATAATTTTTTTTTTTTGAATTTGTGTACCTTTTGATATGAAAAGTGGTGTTTTCTTGTCTGGATAATGGAGGCTCTATGTCACTTTACTTCAATTCACCATCCATGTAGACTATCATAAGTTTCAAGTCAATCTGACTTTTTTTCCATTTCTTCATTTACTGTTTGATACAAAAACATGATAAATACAATCTTATGCATATTCATTCTCATAATTCTAATTAAATAGTCAATCAATAGTGGAACAGGCTCGGATTGACAAAAAATTCTAAGATACCCCATGTATTTTGGAGGGCGTTTATTTTGGATGGTTGGGGCTCATATCATTATCTGCATTAGACCCAAGTTTACAATCACTGAATTTCTACAATATCTTTACTATTAAAAAGCTCCTAAAATAAGGCTCAGATAATCTAATGGGGCTGATTTTCTTTCTGTTCCTATCTGTTAGTAGGCTTTTCCACCAGCCATCTCCTTTGATACATTCATTTGGGCGGGGCTTCAATACATATACCACAGCGTCTTGCATTATCAAATCAGGGAATGCCACCTCATTATTCACAGGAGGAAATCGTTAATGCTTCTGTACTCCTTTCCTTAAAGTAGGGTTGTTTAATTAAAGTTGATTTTTTTTCTAAAACTACCATCAACAATTCTTTAACAAAACTCTTTCTATTAATATCTTCACATTCTTAATTGATCATATTAAGTCCATCATTTCATAATTAGATTTAAATCCTCAAAATCATCACAAATTGTCCCACTGTTTCTTTTTCAATTATTGATCTAGTAAGAAACTTAACTGTGAGAGTAGATAAAAGTGAAAAGAATGTGATTTTAGATGTGGGTCTCAAAAAAATCATGAGGGCAAAAAAATCCCAAGGCCTACCATTAGAAAAAAAAAGGAATGCCCTCATTGAGCCATCTGATTTTCACGATTAACTCATATGAAATTAGATCATCAAAACTGATCGACACTTAAATGTGCAACGCTTAACCGCAAGACTACGGTGTCGTCAAGTAGTAAAGGACTAAAGAGTCTGGATTATTGATCCCATGAAGAGAGGATGAACCAAGCAATGAATCCAATTTAAGTAGAATTGAACTAAGATATAGCTAATATAGACAATTGAAGTGAACAAGTAAAACTACTAAACTATGCAATGTAAATAAATAATTAACAATCTAAAATATGAAGTTAATTAGATCTAAGCTAATCTAACAAGCTACACTAAATTAGTGTGTGAATGGTGGTGAAAATGGAAGATTTAAGGTGAAGATGTTGTGTGAAATGTGTAGGATTTTAAAACAAGTTATGTGAGATGTAGATCTAACAATTTAGAAGTGAAAATAACAAATCAAACAAAGATTAAAATTAACAACAATCAAGATAAGAGATTAGGCAATCCAAAATCCACTAAGTATGTAATTAATTCAAACAATGCATGTTCTAATTTAATTACCAAATCTACAATCCAATTAGCAATATCTTGCCTAATTGGATTGGATGATATAATAATAAAGATTAAAATAAAAGAAAATCAAAGGCCAAGATCCCAGATCATCATCTAGCTACCCTAACAATAAATCATCAAAATCAAGATATAAAAGATCAAAGATAAGGGCTCCAGAGCATGCTATGTGAGAGAACTTAATCTAATTACAAACAATCAATTGAGATTATCCAAGTATTAAATGTAGAGAAAAAGCATAAGAAATGAGAGAGATTAGCACAATTAGATCTAAAATCTACTCATCAATCAAGACACAAGTAGAAAATTTAAACTAAAACATGCATAGAATTGAACTAATCACATTACTTAGCTTCAAAATGAGAGCCTAATCCAAGAGCTTTAGCAACTAAACATTAAGAAAGAGCTCCAAATCTTCATTAATGATCTTCAATTACACAAGGTAAAATAAAATTGTTAAAAGACTAACTTACCAAAAGATCTCCTCTTCTCTACAAAAACATTCAAAGTTATAGAAACTTTGAAGACATTTGATCGACTCATTTCTATTCACAACCATTTGGTTGGTTGAACCCATAACCTATTTTATAGGAACCCAAGCTCTAACCAATACACCAACCACTCATTCGTGTTAGAAAATGACTTCTTTTATGCTTAAAGTCTTATCCTCTTATTTTAAAACTCTTCAACACTTCACCAAGATTTCTTCATGTAACTTCTTTATTGAAACTTCTTGATGCCTAAGGACACTAGTCGGAAGATTGAGGTAGTCGTGGGGTCCACCTACACAAGAGAAATTACATAAAAATGTGCTATAAATAATCGAATTTATGCATGATAATCCGATAATCCGTTTAATGTGATAGAATGATAAAAGCTCTGTATAAAGAAAATGATATGCATATGAGATGCTGATAAAACCCGGACTAATGAGGGGTAAAACATATAATATTTAACACTCATCAAAAACAAAAGAGGAGATATTGTGTTATTTGATTTCTATAAAGTCATCCCTAATAAAAAAAAGGGGAAAGAAAGTAAATTACCAATATTTAATGGGTGTAGGCCCTATTGGCTCTCATTAGGAGATGGGCCAAAATCCAAGAGTCCGTTAGGCCTGCTTATGGATACACATGCTTAAACCCACGTAAACATTAAATCTGCCCTTAGAATTTGTATTTTTTTAATTTCATAAACCCCTTCCCATATCATACACTTATAAATGTCCATATTTTTTTATGGGCGTAAGCCCATGAAAATCTTACATCATATCCATTTTAATCTATGCAAATCGATCCTCCTCAAATGGTCTGGCTTTTAGCATTTTCATTTAAACTAAGTTCAACATTTTTATTTATTGGATCTCCAATTGAAAGTTTGGGCCTATTCCTATTGACGTATGAAAGATATTATGGAAAATTAGACGACTAATCAGTGGTAAATAGATGAGTGGATTTTTTTAAAAGCTTCTCTTCCCTTTTTCATCTATCTAGTTTTATATGAGTCAATATTATGAATTAGAGTGCTCACCTTTCTCTATAATTATGGGGCTTAAAATGTTCTTGGCTTTCAAGATTTTCATGAGGCCCACATTTAAAACCACTCTCTTCTCACCTTGTCTCATAATAAGGTACGTTGTTAGATCAATAGTAAAAAAATGAAGTGTGCCAATTTAATGGTAGGCCCAATTTTAAGCAAGGGAAAATGGTGGGCCCAACTTAGCAAGGCAGAAAGGTGATTTTGAGCCATTTACATTTAACTAGTGGAGCCCTGCACGTGCATTGAACACAGTTTTACAAAGACTGTACAAAAGATTAAAGGGTTAATATTTAAAAAAATAATAATAAAGGGTTACATCAGTACAAATTAAGAAAATAATCTCATATCTTCTGGAAACCATCCGGAGCCATTTGATATTCTTAACTCTCCAAGATCAAATACAACTACCACTCAAGTATCTTTTAGTTCCACTAAAAAATAAAAATAAAAATAAATAGAAACTATTTGCACAATTAGTATTGTTTCAGGTATAAAAAAAAGAAGGAGAATGTTAATTCTCTTGTGTGTAGTTAATTTGGTATTTGAATTATAACACAACCATCAATTGGCCACGGCAATAATAACAAAAGTAGCAAGCTAGCTAATATCTTTTATCGCGACTTTTAAACTGATTTTTAAGCTGATGACGAAGTATTTAATGCGCCTACACAATTGTAAGTATTAAGCACGAAAAGGTAGAAAGTAAAATACACTTGATTCCTTTTCTTTTGATCCATTATAAAATACACTATTCATTTTCTTTTTTATTTTCATCCCGTCTTAGTTCAAGGTTTATTATTGAAAAAGCACATGGCATTTAAGTTTTAAGAGTTAAAAGGCAGTATGTACACCATGAACCACATAATGGAGTAAATAGTGCATAGTTAAAATCTTTTGTTTTTTGCACCATGGCTTAGTTTATTAATCGGGGTGGACAAAATAGTGCCAAGAAAGACTAAAAAAATTTCTGAATAATAAAATCTGAAATCTTTTTCCTTTGAAATGATTCTTTAATAGCACCATATCTCACAATTAATTTTACAAAATACAAAAAAAAAACAACTGAATAAAAATTTCGAAATTAGTGAACAAAATGGCTCAATGAGAACTACAAATGATTGCTTATTGGTCTTATCCCACTCTTGAGGGGTTCATTTGGGTATAGAAGGGGGGTAGTTAGCAATTTTCCAGATAATTTAGGGGGCTATTTCATAATTTTAGATTTTTGAGATTATGGTACCGTTGGGTAGATATTTTTAATTCCTAAACTTTGGTCTTTTAGCTCATCTTGATCCGGATCCTCAAAACCCCTCTAAATCCAGGCCTGGTCCAAAGTCTATTTTAAACAAATTGAGAAATTCTCATTCTGTCCCCATCTTTATCCATCTGATTCACTCTCTCTTATCTCTTTTCTTTCTCTTTCCTTTATCTCATTCTATTTCCTCCCTTACGACATCTTTCTCTCTTTTTATTGGGCATGTGTGTAATGAAACCGTACTACATCTTACTCTCTTTTATAATAGGGTATAAATACAAATTGCTCTTTTTTTATTGGATAGATGTGTAGTGAAACCGTACTACATCTTACTCTCTTTTATAATAGGGTATTGATATAGAAATATAAGATAATATATATAATAATAATACTAAGTGGGGCCCACATCTTGCATTTTATTAGGTAGGTGTGTAGTGAAAAAAGTACTACATCTTGCTCTCTTTTATTGGGCACTCCGATTAACCTGCTATAATGATCATGCTCATTAACACCAATGCATTTTTTTAGATTCTTCAATATTGCTTTTCTACTATTTATAGTTCTACTTAATGAAATCAATGGCAAATCTCTATATTAAATTAAATACCGCTTATCGAATGTATCTCTATCATACCCTAGAAAGTTCTCCATTATTTTATTCTCTTCCTAATTCCTATACTCGTCCACAGCTCTTTATAGTAATCTATATATCTCTATCCAAATTCAAAATTTATCCAAAAAAATGCCCTACATATTTTACACTACGAGAGAGTTCTAGATCATTCTAGATCCATTATCACATGGAAAGCTATATATTATTTATCCATACCAATCATTGCTAGATTGTAGTGTACGTTTAACATTAGAGTTTGATGTTAATAGTTCAATTTGGTCCATCTATTGTTGACATAAAAAAATGCCAATATTCTATTGATCCATTGTTGTAGGTCATGAATAGATGGGCCTAAACCTAATTATGCATTGTGCTCACTTATGTAAAGAAATGCCTAAATCTACTCAACAATGGACCCACTCTTAAATTTTAGTGGATGGGAGTAGGCCACTAAGCCATGTCTAATTTTGGTCCATATACAACTTGACCATTTTAAAATCATGCTCTAACTCATGGCCCAAATCACCGATATATATATTACTAAGTGGGGCCCACATCTTGCATTTTATTGGGCGGGTGTGTAGTGAAAAACATGACCCATTTAAAATCATGCTCTAACTCATGACCCAAACCACCAATATATATTATTAAGTGGGGCCCACATCTTAAGTTTTACTGGGCAGATGTGTAGTGAAAAAGTACTATACTTTTTTCTCTTTTATATAAGGGTATAGATAGATATAGATATAGATATAGGTAGATATTTGGGGGTGGGCCCAACAATGGTGTAGTGAAAAGTTTACAATTTCTTATTATAATTTATTATTATATTATATTATAATATTTGTGGGTGGGCCCCATAATGGTGCAATGAAAAAGTTTGCATTATAATATTTGGCGGTGAGCCCCACAAACGTGTAATGAAAAAGTTTACAATTTCTCATAATAATATATTATTATATTATATTATAATATTTGGGGGTGGGCCCCACAATGGTGTGGTGTAAAGTCTGGGCAGATGTGTAGTGAAAAAGTACTGCACTTTTCTTTCTTTTATATAAGGGTATAGATAGATATAGATATATAAATATTAATATAGATAGAGATAGATATTTGGGGGTGGGCCCCACAATTGTGTAGTGAAAAAGATTGCAATTTCTCATTATAATATATTATAATATTTGGGGTGGTTCCCATAATGGTGCAGTGAAAAAGTTTGTATTATAATATTTGGGAGTGGGCCCCACAATGGTGTAGTGAAAAAGTATGCATTATAATATTTGGGAGTGGGCCACATAATGGTGTAGTGAAAAAGTTTGCATCTTGCTCTCTTTTATAATAGTAGATTTATAGATTTATTTATATAAAGGTATAGATAGATAGATATATAGATATAGATAGATATTTGGGGGTGGGCTCCACAATGATGTAGTGAAAATGTTTGTATCTTCTCATTATAATATATTGTTATATTATATTATAATATTTGGGGTGGGCCCCACAATGGTGCAGTGAAAAATTTATATCATAATATTTCTCAGAATAATATATTATTATATTATATTATAATATTTGGGGGTGGTCCTCACAATGGTGTAGTGAAAAAGTATGGACAAGTGTATAGTGAAAAAGTATGGACAAGTGTATAGTGAAAAAGTTCTACACTTTTCTCTCTTTTATATAAGGATATAGATATAGATATAGATAGATATTTGGGGTGGGCCCTACAATGGTACAATGGTGTAGTGAAAAAGTTTACAATTTCTCATTATAATATATTATTATATTATATTATAATATTTGGGGGTGGGCTCCACAATGGTGCAGTGAAAAAGCTTGCATTATAATATTTGGGGTGGGCCCCACAAAGGTGTACTGAAAAAGTTTATAATTTCTCATAATAATATATTATTATATTATATTATAATATTTGGGGTGGGCCCATAATGGTTCGGTGAAAAAGTTTACATTATAATATTTGTGAGTATGGGCTACAATAATATAGTGGCCCCACAATGGTGTAGTGGGCCCCACATATAATATATATTATATAATAATAGATATATAATATATAATATATGATTATAATATATATAATATATATAATGAAGTGGGCCCCATATATGGTGTAGTCACGTGAAAGGACTGGTCTAATATGATCAGTTTCCACTTTGTGAAGGATATTGTTGGTAAGAGATCTCATTCATTTACAAATGTATTCCAACAACATACAGTATCACCCAAAGTAGCTCATCAGCAGTTGGCTTTTTCTTCCTCCACCTTCTCATGGTGGAAACTTGTAAGGCCATTCATCGGTTTTGAGGTCCTCTTCTTCTTTGCTAGCTCCTCTGTACTGTAGTGCTCTCTCTCTCCGTCTCAAAACTTTTTCGTTTATTTTTTTTTTGGGTAAATTAGCCAAAAGTCCCTGCGCACGGTCTTCTAAGGCATCAAGGACAACAACTATTTCTCTAATGTCTCTAGTCCAGACAGCTGGAGATACTTTGGTGAAAGGTCCCTAATATGCCACGTCATATATTTTCATGACTAATTTGCCCCTTTCAACCCTCATTCGAACTCCTGCCTTCTTCTTCTCTCTCATTTTCCATTTTCCATTCATTTCCATGGTTTGGAGTATCGTTGCAGAGCACTTTTCATCGCCACCATGCCATGGCTTCTGATTCTCTCTATTTCATTTCTTCAAAGATGGAATCGGTTTTGAAATCTCTCTCTATCCAAATCACTCTCTCTACTCAAACAAATTTATCTGAATTTCTGATAAAACTCAGACAAATTTATCTGAGTTTGTGTCCAACTTGTGAGGTATTTTTCTATGATATAACGGTGGAATCTTGACTTGGTCTCTTCATGAAAGTTGTAGCCCTAGATGTGTAGATGATTCTAGGGTTTGAATCACCTGATTTGGACTTTGGAAGCTCAAGTTATGGCTCATTGAAATTTACTGGTAAAAACAGGAATTTTGGATCGGTTTTTCCGGCCTTATTTTGAAGCAACGCTTGGAGGCCCAAACAAACTTGAATTTTTACGAATCAGACCTTTCTGAAAAGCTTAAGACGTCCTCTAAAAACTTCATGAAGACCACTTTGTCGTTCTGAAACTCTAACGCCATCCAAACCTCAATGGAATGAGAGAAGTTCATTTGACAAATTTATCTGAATTTCTGATAAAACTCAGACAAATTTATCTGAGTTTGTGTCCAACTTGTGAGGTATTTTTCTATGACATAACGGTGGAATCTTGACTTGGTCTCTTCATGAAAGTTGTAGCCCTAGATTGTAGATGATTCTAGGGTTTTGAATCACCCGATTTGGACTTCGGAAACTCAAGTTATGGCTCATTGAAGTTTACTGGTAAAAACAAGAATTTTGGATCGGTTTTTCCGGCCTTATTTTGAAGCAACGCTTGGAGGCCCAAACGAACTTGAATTTTTACGAACCAGACCTTTCTGAAAAGCTTAAGACGTCCTCTAAAAACTTCATGAAGACCACTTTGTCGTTCTGAAAGTCTAACGCCATTCAAACCTCAATGGAATGAGAGAAGTTCATTTCACAAATTTATCTGAGTTTCTGGCAAAACTCAGACAAATTTATCTGAATTTCTGATAAAACTCAGACAAATTTATCTGAGTTTATATCCAACTTGTGAGGTATTTTTCTATGATATAACGGTGGAATCTTGACTTGGTCTCTTCATGAAAGTTGTAGCCCTAGATGTGTAGATGATTCTAGGGTTTTGAATCACCCAATTTGGACTTCGGAAACTCAAGTTATGGCTCATTGAAGTTTACTGGTAAAAACAGGAATTTTGGATCAGTTTTTCCGGCTTTATTTTGAAGCAACGCTTGGAGGCCCAAACGAACTTGAATCTTTGCGAACCAGACCTTTCTGAAAAGCTTAAGACGTCCTCTAAAAACTTCATGAAGACCACTTTGTCGTTCTGAAACTCTAACGCCATCCAACCTCAATGGAATGAGAAAAGTTTATTTGAATTATTGCTGAGCTTTGCCAAAACTCAGATAAATTGTCTGATTCTGCTTTTCCTGACGTGTACAAGGGTGTTTTTGTATTTTTCAATGAGTTACTTTTATAAAAGGACTGCCGTCAGTACGATAAAATGGTGTGGACCGTTTGCAATAAAAATCACAGTTGAGGGACCTCCGCCCAAATGCCCTTTTATTTTTAGAACTCTCGCCTTTTTCGTGAAGAGTCCTATACGGCTTTACTTCTTATCTCTTTCTTTATAAAGTCTCACTCAAATCCGACCAACAGCAACTCTGCTTCCACCATTCCAATCTCCCCATCCCCATCTAAATACATATTCACACCCACAGTTACATACACACATCTCCAACATTCTCTTCTCTCTCTCTCTCTCACACACCACACTCTTGTTTTTGGTGCTGATTTGCCTCAGTAGATGCAGTGTTTTACTGTTTCAAAGAGTTCATATATCTCTGTTCTAGCTGATTCAAACATGTAAAGATCTCATCTTTTTCATCTCTCCTGCTTCCCCTTATCAAAACCTCAAAACCCCAATCTTCAAACACATCAAAACCTCTCTTTCCAATGACCAAACCCTTCAAACTCATCTGGGTTTTCTTCTCCTTTCTCATCCTCACGACCCCAACCTTCTCCCAAGTGGACAGGATCTTCTACAGAGGATTCTCCGATGTGGATCCCAACAACCTCACTCTCAACGGTGTCGCCACTATCCAACCCAACGGCATCCTCCGCCTCACCAACGACACCTCCCGTCTCATTGGCCACGCCTTCCATCCTTCCCCTCTCCAGTTCAAGAACTCCACCGCCTTCTCCTTCTCCACCGCCTTCGTCTTCGCCATCGTCCCCGAATACCCCAAGCTCGGAGGCCATGGCCTTGCCTTCACCATCTCGACATCGAAAGACCTCCATGGCGCCCTCCCCAGCCAGTATCTCGGCCTCCTCAACGCCTCCGACGTCGGAAACTTCTCCAACCACATCTTCGCCGTCGAGTTCGACACCGTCCAGGACTTCGAATTCCAGGACATCAACGACAACCACATCGGCATCGACATCAACAGCCTCCAGTCCAACGCCTCCGCTTCCGCCGCCTTCTTCGATAACACCGGCACAACGCGGAACCTGAATCTCAAAAGCGGGGACCGGATTCAGGCCTGGATCGACTACGACGGAGCCGAAAAGCTGCTCAATGTAACGGTTTCGCCGTTTTCAACCAAACCCAGTTCGCCAATTCTCTCATTTCCTATCGATTTGTCTCCAATTCTGCAACAATCCATGTACGTGGGGTTTTCTGCTTCAACGGGTCTGCTGGCGAGCTCGCATTACCTCTTTGGATGGAGTTTTCAGATGAACGGCGCCGCTCAATCGCTAGATCTCTCTTCTCTTCCTTCTCTCCCTCACCCCACCAAGAAAAACACGGCATTCATCATCGCTGCAACTTCCTCCGCCGCACTCCTAGTACTAATCTCCGTCTTTGCTGCAATCTATCTCTTCAGGAAGATAAAGAACGCCGACGTGATCGAGCCGTGGGAGCTCGAGTACGGCCCTCACCGCTTCTCCTACAAAGAGCTGAAAATCGCCACCAAAGGATTCCGTGACAAGGAGTTGCTCGGATTCGGAGGATTTGGAAGAGTATACAGAGGAACTCTCCCCAAATCAAAGATCCAGGTGGCAGTGAAGCGGGTTTCGCATGAATCGAAGCAGGGGATAAGGGAGTTTGTGGCGGAGATTGCGAGTATTGGGCGGCTCCGGCATCGGAATCTAGTCCAGTTGCAGGGCTGGTGTCGTCGGCGCGGCGATTTGATGCTGGTTTATGACTTCATGTGTCATGGGAGCTTGGATAAGTATTTGTTTGATGAGCCCAAGGCGACTTTGAGCTGGAACCAAAGGCTGAAGATAGTGAGAGGCGTCGCTGCGGGGCTGCTCTACCTCCACGAGGAGTGGGAGCAGGTAGTCATCCACCGGGACGTGAAGGCGAGCAATGTTCTGCTTGATGGGGAGATGAACGGCCGGCTGGGGGATTTCGGGCTGGCAAGATTGTATGAGCATGGGACGACCAATCCGACCACCACCCGGGTGGTGGGGACTCTCGGGTACGCCACAATTCAACTCCAACTAGTAATTTTATTGATTCTCATTGATTGATTTCTTATCTATATATTTGGTTGCAAGCATTTTGGGATTTCTCGTCTGAATTCTCAAAAGTAATTGAAATTCTCCAAATGCAATGTTGCGTAAGTGGGATTCTAGTATTCTACTGAGAATGCTTGGGATATGTATTCTGCATTGCTGATGTGACATTTGAATTTCATGATTTATACATCTGGGGCTGGGCTGTCAAAGTGGACTGTCACTGCATATTAAATACGGCCCCAAATGGTTAAAAGCACCTCGAGCTCATTGTTGGACTTCCAAATGATGGAAATTTAAATGTGGGTATGGTTGAAAAAGTGTTGTGTAGAAGTTTGGAAGTCTCAGCACTAATTTGAAAATTTATAGTCAGAAATTAAATGGGGATAGTTACACTTACAGGTACCTGGCGCCGGAGCTGACGAGGACGGGGAAGGCTACAACTAGCAGCGACGTGTTTGCATTCGGGGCACTGCTGCTAGAGGTGGTGTGCGGGCGGCGTCCCGTTGAGCCGAAGGCGATGCCGGAGGAGATGGTGCTGGTGGAGTGGGTGTGGGAGAAGTGGAGGGAGGGGAGGGTGTTGGAGGTGGTGGATAACAGGATGGGAGGGGATTACAGGGTGGAGGAGGTGGAGTTGGTGGTGAAGCTGGGGTTGTTGTGTTCTCACCCGGTTGCGAGTGAGAGGCCGAGTTTGAGAGAGCTGGTGAGGTATTTGGATGGGGAAGAAGGTGGGGTACCTGATTTGAGCATTAATCTGCCGTTGGATCAATTGGATCAAGGTGGTCAGATGGGGATGATCGGTATGGATGATTTCGTGCATTCGTATCCGTCGTCATCGATGGAGAAGGTGGTGGAGGAGGAGGAGTAGTAGTTTGGAGTGGGTGATGCTCCATCCACGTCGCCTGTTTTGCTCTTGCCCTACACTGGAGAGTGGAGAGAGGGAAGGGATTGATTGGATCAACGGACGAGATTGGATTGGATTCAGTTGGATCTGCTGTCCCATTATTTGCAAGTGTGGCCCACATTTTTTTTAATCCAAGCCATTGATCCGATGGGAGTTAAATCAAAGATATGCCGTTATTGTATATCTTTTTTTCCCCTTAGCAGGATGTTGTTTCTAACTTTCGTGTTTTTGGTATTTTTGGTTTAGTTGTAACTTTGGTTTGATGACTGATGAGGCACTCGTGGAAGGTTTATTTATTTTTCAATTGAAAAAATTTATTATATTTGTGATGCATTTTGGATATAAAAGAGTTTTTGTTTGGTTTGAAGTGAAAAATAGATACTATATTTGATTTAATCATTCACTGTTTTTTTTTATCCTCTTCATCATCGAGCATGATGATGCAAGATTCATTCACGATCTTTCTCAAATTTTGTCTAATGAATTGATGAAAACTTTCCTTTATTAAGTAGAATTAGTAGAGTTGAACTTCTCATATTCATAAATATTAATCATAGCATCCACCACTATAAAATTCACAAAGTCTTTGATAAGATAAGGGAGAAAATTCGCAGCAATTTTATACCGAGCACCAATCACTCAAAAATTGCTTGGGCGTTCTTGATTGAGAACTCACAATGTCAAGTCAAACACACACATGGTCAACTTGAGTGGTTTTTGCATAGTTTGACACAAATGTCTAGTGATCAATCTTTGGATCTTCAAGTAGAAGGTTCACTCAAAAAAGTAGAAGAATAAGTTGAAACGAAAGCTGTTTAGGACTCACACAACCGCCATATCCAATGAGTCTTCTCTGTTTACTAAACAAGCCCCGAAAGTATAAGAAAAGCAGAAGATTCACAAATAAGTTTTACTCTTTCATGGTAAACACTCGCACACCTACTTTGAGGTCATCCCGAGAGTGATGCCTCACACAAAGCTAGCTATCAATGGATTGTCACAAATTAGGTTAACTTGGAAATTGAAGAAAAAAAAGATAAAATTATTATGTATTAGTTAAAGAGAAGACAATGGTAAAAGCACATTTGCTCTTATGCGTATGTCGCGTAAGGAGTTACCCTACGTGAAAGGAAATGAGGCCCATCATATGATCAATCTGAATGAACTATCAAAATCTTGCTCCCTACATATCATGGATCCTATGGGGTGTATAGTGTGATTCGAATAGGTTTAACCGTTGGATTGCGTGTGAATTTTCTAAATTTAAAACCGTTGAACTTGGGGGCACAAATCAAGAGGTCAATCATTGGATTGACTTGAGATTTCATATCTAGGGCAGTCCCACCTAGATCGTTTGATCCTTACCTCCACCATATTGGTGTGGCCAAAGTGGGCCCTAACAGCTTTCTTGCCCGTGTTCTTCTACAAGACTTATGCATATGAGCACGGCCTAGCAAAATAGAGGAGATGAAGACTCTTGCAATTGACAATGTCTTCTTTGAGAAATTAATAAATTTTTGCAAAGAATTTTTTTTTGATATAGTGGATTTTTTTTTGTTTTGTTATTTGGACGAGAGTGTCCGGCCTTTTTGAGAACAGACTATTTCCCCCACGCACATTGTAAATCACACTTCTTCTTGGGCAAGTGGCCCCAAGGAGGGAGCACGAGTTAGACATAACAACCAACGGTTTTTGAGCTGTGGTTCTAACCAACTGCGCTATGTCTTGGGATTTTTTTATTTGAATTAAAATACCTATATCTAATAAGAATCTAAAAATATTAAACACCCATCAAATAACTTAAATAAAAAATAAGGAATTCTAACCTAACCTTATTTTTGAATAATATTTGCAATGGGATTTACATATATCATGATTCTTTGCTTTTATTTAAACTCTTGTTCCAAACGTCTATGGTGGTCTTAATAAGAATATGGTCGTTTTCTAACTTATGCTACCTTAGGATAGCATATAAGAATGTTTGATGATGCGATTATGGCTGGTCGTGGATAGACTTTAATTAGTTGAGGTGTAACATTTATTTGGACCATTTATGATTATACTATATATTGATCCACTACCCTTAAAACAAATAGTAAATATGCATAGATGTCCATCCAAGCCCCAAAGGTGTTTTTTTTTTTTTTTTTTTGGTTTTTTCAGAAATCCAACCAAGGTGTTGAAATCGTTTAAACCATGCTTCAAGCTGAGGAAGAGGATGCTTAACAATCCTAACCATTCAACAAAATGTACTTTAGAATATATAAAAACATAGTCTGGTCTCCTTCGTACCAAGACTAGAAGAGAGTCCCCCCATCATAGCTTGCCTTTTCTACTTTGCCTGTTGTCTGTTGAAGTGTAAAGATAAGGTGCAGAGCATGAATGAAAAAGCAACAGAGTTTGCAATATTTAATAGTATATATTATAAGATGCATTGGTTCTAATTTCACATCACAAATGTGGATAATGTAATAAAGGTTTATTGTTATATTTAGAAATATTAAAGTAGGACTACTGTGATTTATGTAATTATGTGTGGCTCCATCATTTATCACATTAGCAATACACATCTATATCTTTGATTTTTTTATTGATGCATATGAAAAGGACTTTCAGGTGTATGGGTTTAGCGGGCACTACTTAGGGAATTAATTTTATTGGGTCAAAGACTTCAGAAATACCCACGTCATTAAAAAAAAAAAAAACTTTAGTAACCAAGATGCTTAATCTTATTGAGGCACCTACTCATATCTAGTAAATTTTGGGGTCTATAGCCCACACAAGGAGAAGCGTTTAAATTTAAAACTAGTTAGAAGCCTGGACTGTAACAAAACATAAATATGATAATAAGATGTCATAATAACAAAAAAAATATTTGAAATATAGAAAGGATAGATGATTAAAAGAATACAAAAGTTCAAAGAGAGCTTAAATTTGTTAAAACTATAAATAAAAAAATCAGGCATCAAGATATAGAATTGAAAGAAAATGAAACACTGAAATTCGTAGTTTTATTTAGTTGATCATCACCATTCATATGATGACCCATCATCACAATTAAATCAATCTTGAAAATTATAAAATGTCGGAGGAGAAAAGAACCTTTGGTTGAGTTCAAGTGATTCGTGGTGGCCCCACTTATGATTAGGTAAAGTTTGATCTACTATCTATATATAGTAGGATTGTGATCTTAAACAATTTAATTTCATAGGTGAGCCCCACAAATAGATTTATGGGTCTTTAAGCCTCGAAGGATACAAATCCAATATTGGACTTACATAATTAATTTTGAGGACCAAATCTTTGGAATGAAATAAAAGAAATAAGTAATCACATTTTCAATATTCTACAAACCATAAATTATTGGTCCACATGAAAAGCTAGTGAGTTCCATATTTTGATACAAGTGAGAGAAGAAGAGAAAAAAGAAAAAGAAAAGAAAATAACATAGACTGGGGCTCACAATTTTGATTTCTTCTAATTTTTTATTTTATTTAATTGGATAGAGAATCTTAATGGGATCGAAAGATATTAGATAGACTTTTAGTGTTTTTTTTTTGTAAAGTTTTAGATTATATTCAAAAACTTTAGAAAAGCTTTATTTAGTGCATGAATATTTATAAAAATTGAGTTGGGGTGTGCCACATATAGCTGCGAAACCCCAAAAGCGAATACCACGTATTGAGGATGTTGCTTTGATATAAGTTTCATATGTCACACGAAAAGACCAGGTCATGTGAATTTATTGTCCTCAACCAGGGAGTGTTTGTTGTTTGTTGTTTATTGTTTATTGTTAAGTGGCAACTGTCAAGGACCTTGTGGGGTCAATCGTAGTGGGATCATGTTGTAGGCTAATCTACACTGATCGCTATCAATAATTTAGTTGAAAATGGTGAAAGTAATAATTCAATCTGAACCCTTTAATGGTGCAATTAAGAATTGCCACCACTTGTTAGTTTAGCCCACAGGAGGAAGGAGTTGGAACACAAACTGATATTCAATGGTTAAATTTATGCATAGTTTTCGACCAACCAAGATTAAGTTAGATCATGTGGATCAAGGTATGTGCATGGCTTCTTGCCAAACTCATCAAGCCCTTATCCCATCTATTGAAGTTGCCTTTTTTGAGCTTTACTTTTTCTTTTTTTCTCGCTCCATCATACTTAAAGCAACAATGTCTGGATCTTTAAAACCGTTCTTGTCTTTTCTAACTACATTTGGTGGAGTCTACTTTGTTAATATTCTTAGAATTACTCTCATGTGATTAGTCTAAATACATTTTCCCATCCTATCAACATGAGTAATTATTTTTATTATAACTGAATAAGTCATAATTCATTATTTATCAAAATTTTGAGGCGTAAATAGAAATAACATAAATACTTTTCAATACTTCATCTTGGGTGGAACTAGGGGTGTTCATGGCGGGACTAGCTTGAGCCCGATCCAGGCCCAACCCGCTTTGGGCTGGGCTTAGATATGTAATTGGGCCCGTCTAATAATTGAGCCGTGCTTTGATTAAGTGATAGAAAGCCCAAAGCCCGGCCAGTGTAAGAAATGCATGTGAATTAATTTAATTAGTTCAATAATTGATCAAATGCCTCCAAAATTTATAAAAAAACCCGATTTGGCCCGCTCGATTGATTAAATGGGCGGGCTCGGGCAAGGCCTAGGCCAGTGTTTATAGAGTCGAGCCGGGCCTAGATATTCCTTAGTCCAACCCCGCCCATGAACACCCGGCCCTAGGTGAAACCCGTTCCTCAACACTCCCTCTTAGGTAGAAATCGGTTGGCGCACTTTTGACGACGTACATTTCTACGCCATTCCTCCTTGTATCTATTAATTTCCAATTCCTGATCTCCATTGTATTTATTAATTTCTGATTCATATGGCCCCTTTTACTACCCTTTGATGATGTGTGCTTGAGACTTTTAAAACCACCCACGAAGCAATTCAACCAAACACTCCGAGTTTATTTGGAACTTTGACTGATGGAGGCTGCATTTTCTCTTCTTTCTATGTACCTTGGGCAATCATGTTACAACTACCTTGAGATTCACAACGGCAGTTTTATAGTGACATGATCTAGACACCCTGCAGGTTTGGTTTGTTAAATATGAATGCGACGTGGCCCGTGGCTGCTATGCCATCTCAAGCAACACACTCGTTGGGCGGTGGGGCAGGTCAAGATTTGGGCAGTGTTTCAACTTTCAACACAAATGGGCACAGTATATATTCAGTGAACTGATTCAGGCTGTCCCCATAACTAAGGAGCTTTGGTTTTGAAAAGTTTGGACATGGGTGATCTAGGTCTACGTGCGTCCCTAGGGAACCATTTGGATCAATGTAAAGAGCGCGTTAGCGGTGCTGATGGGCTAACCAGCCCGGGACCATCCCACTTTGGGCCAGCTTGGGTTTATAATCTGGGCGTATTTAATGTTTGGATCCAGCTTGGATTAAGTGATAGAAAGTTTGAAGTCCAGCCCGCCTTGGCCCGAATAATGAATTCTCATAATTTAGTGGTAACTTGTCCAAATAATTTCAGAAAAGCTCATACAAACGATAAAAACCTTGATTTGACCCAGCCTGTTGACTAAATGGGCCAGCTATGCCTAGTTATGCCTTAACCAGGCCTGACCCTGCCATGAACACCTCTAGAGCCCATGACATATGTGAAAGGTGCTGGTTGGGGGTTTCTTCCTTTCTAGTACGTTTTGCTCTTCTCGATCTACAAGAAAGAGAAATAAGTTTAGCTGAAAAGATCTCCCAAGGCTGGGAAAGCGATTTCATTTTTCAACTCAGGTCATCAGTGAATAACTGGTGAGTGAATTCATGTGAGAGAGCCTTCAAATCTGACTTAAAAAATCTAAGTTTTTTTAAGCTAGGTAATTGGGTTCCTATGATGTGACATGTAATCCCATGTTTGTGGAAACAACGAACACCAAATGAATTGGAATTCAATAAAAATGCGCGGTCCACTGCTGGACTTCCATTTCTGGTTGTGTTAGTATTTGTCAAACATTGTTGGCCCTTTTCCATAAAAAGAGGAGAGAAAAGAGGAATGGAGAATGCTAAATAGTTTTTCCTCTTTGCTCGTGGTCATAGACTTTTTTTGTTGAATGCATGGTTGCTTGCGGTCATAAACTTTAAGGGTCGTTTGTCTTTTACGCATGGAATATGTAAATGTAATTTACACGTGTAAATGATGCATGTGTAAATGTTAAGCATGTAATGTTTACACATGTATTTCATTTTACAACGTTTGTCTAATAATAAATGTGAATGTGATTGCATCTATCGATTTACATGTCTTTCACAAATTTTGAAAATCTCATGATGAATCAAGTGATAAGATTCGATCCATTAAGCATTGTTGGCCTTCTAAAGAGGATTAACGGTTTGGATTGGGAAAAAGAGGGCCAAAAAAATAATAATTGAAGATCAAATAAACTATAATTTTTTTGCAAATAGCTCACACTCCATGAAGAATCAACGGTTGAAATTTGGTCTAGTGACAATTCTTGACCTTGTGAAGAGGATAGATGGTTCAGATTAGGATTTTGGGACACACATGAGTATACAAATTGAAAAGAAGGACTTAAATTGTAGGAAGTTAGATAATTATCCAACAGTTGTGAATTCTTTTTATTATATCTCAACATCCATGATGAATCAATGGTTGCAACTGGACCCTTCGCCGTGTTTGACCTTCTAAACATTACTAACAGTCCGGATTATGAATATAGGTCCATAAAAATCAGAAAAGCACAAAAGGCAGACTCCTTCATGTGAAAATGGGCTGCACATAAGTTCATAAATATAAAGCTAACGTTTAGGAAGTCTTCATCAAGATCTTAAATTCTATAAAGACTCAACGGTTGAAAGTTGATATGGTAGCCGTTTTTAACCTCCCTCACATTATTAATGGTGTGGATCATAAGTTAGAGTCCCAGATTGATCACAAAAGTGCAAAAGGCAGACTGCATTTTTTGTTACTGTAGCACCGCCTGCCAAAACCAGGTCACATGTGTAAACGAATCACACCTCATGAGGTGTGATTCTTGGCTGCCTCTTTTGCATGTGATTTACACACCAAAATCACATGGAATTTACGTACTTGGGTGTGTAAATGTGGTAAACAAACATTAATGTGTGAGTCCATTTCCCATGTGAGATGGTTACATATGTAAAAGTTAAAAAACAAACGACCCCTAAAACGATGCATGTAAAACGCGATAGGATTTTTCAAAAAGTTAGGGGAGCCGTGGCCCTTGCCCCTGATTTTTCCCTAACCGTGGAGTGTCGACAGTGGTAGTGTTGGTGGGTATGACTTAATGATGAGATAAATAAGGCAGATAATCCGGTGCCAACCAGGACATAGACATTGCGGGGGCATTGTGAATAATTTTTTTTTTCATGGAGGGACCATTGCAAAAAATAACTTTAAGGGGGGGGGGGGGGGGGGGCGCCGCCTGCCAGTCCCCCTCTAGTTCCGTCCCTACAGATAATGTCACAAATAAAAACAAACTAGTCCCAGTCTTCTCAAGGGCTCGTTGCTTGGAGGTATTTCTAATGAGAAGTTTTTATATCGGTAATTTCTGACAACAACGACAGATGCTGCCCTCTAAGAGTTCTGATTTTTTTTTTTTTTGCTGAGTTGGCCTAGTGGCAAGGAGAGTGAAGGGCAAACCACCCAGTCAGAGATCGATCCCTATCCCAAAGTAACTCCCTGTTATTTCCATTGTGAGTTTTCTTTTTGAATCGCTCTTGTACCGGTTGCTCTTTTCTTCTTTTGTGTTTATTCATTCTTTTATGCTCTTTTTTATCTCTTCCATTTTGTTTTCCCTTTATGTAACCTTCTTTTAATTAATTAAAAAGTTTCAGTTACCGTTCAAAAAATAAAATGGGGACAATATATTGAATCTCCTCGGTGAAATGCCCGCTTTTGGCCTGCAGCATTCTCAAAATTTTAGGTTTCAAAATGCTATATTATAAGTGTTTATGAAACGAGGTGGCAGGAAGCATTTGGAGAAATATCAGAAAGAGCCCAGCAGGGGACATGGTCTTTTTTTTTTTCCCTCCTATTTCTATTTTTTGCTCTTCTCTACAAGAACGAGAAACGGGTATCATTGAAAAGATCTCCCAAGGCTCGGGAAGCTATTTCATTTTTCAACGAAGGTTATTAGTGAATACATGTGAGAAAGCCCATAAAAGTCTTGAAGCTAGAATTCATCTAGGTTGAGCTCGTATGGTGTGACATGTAGTCCCATGTTGGTGGAAACAACAAACACCACAAGAATTGGAATTCAATATAAATGCGCGGCCCACAGCTAGAATTTTATTTCTAGTTGGATTAGTGTTGGTCAAATATATTGTTGGTCCTCTCCAGGAAAAAAGGTAAAAATTAGCTAGGAATGAAGAAAACATTGATGGAGAAGGCCAAGGTTTCTTCAAATATAAATGCAACATTAATTTAAACAAGGAAATGTAAACAACCTTTGAAAAAAAAAGGATAACCTAATAAATCAAATCTAATCTCTTAACCTTCATCTAAGATGCTACCAAATCACTATTATATCAATGTAATAATAGATTAAAAAGCTCTCCTTACTAAAAGTAAACAAAGGATCATGGTAGAAGGTCGGGTCAAAACCCAAGTGGTTCCGACCTCCTCTCTGACTCTCCACCTCCTCCATATTGGATCTATATCCTCTATTAGTCAACCTCATCTCAATCGGCAAAGTGTGGCCCACCTAACCTATCATTCCTCAAATCATGATAGCTATGGCTCCGGATCATCATGATTTGAGGAATGATAGGTGATGTAGCGGAAGCGTCTACGAGGAAGATCCACACGGAAGGTTGGTAGACAACCCTCTATTAACCTGTTGATTTGACTAGGAATACCAGATAATAGGCATCAAAGTTCGTTGATTAAGTAGAATACCGAGAAATTGGAAGAAACAAAGGGGAAAAACTCCTCTGCAATTTTCATTCAAGATCTATTCTGACGGCCATAAGGCTTACAAGGGGTATAAATATAACCCTAAAACGAAAAAGTAACAAAATAACACGAAAATGCTTAAAATATTTAATTTTTCCAAAAAAAGGAAAAATCTGAGATAATGACACCACTGGAAAGTATTAATCACAACTAATTCAACGCTAAAAACAACAACTTATTCCGACCTTCTTACTAAAAGTTATTACCGAAAAAAAATATTACAAAAAATAGAAAAAACGCACTTTTCTGGGCCTGAACAATGGAATTTGCCCGAAAAAGGCCGTGCATCAGTGACAAATGCCACTGAGTTGTGTTCATTGGCCTGTTTCCACCCTAAATACCATGTAATTTTACAAAAAAACGGACACTTCGAAAAGTTGCCCCAAAACTATCAATTTACCTTATTTGACCTTACATCGGTCCCCACCTTTCCATGCTATCAAAACCTTTCTGCACTGCATCAATAGGTTAGGTGGGTCACACTTTGCCGATTGAGATGAGGCTGACTAATATCCTCTACCCTCCCTTCCAACTCTTCTTTCCTGACCTGTATATCTGAACAAGGTTCCAATCAATGGGTTTCAACTTTCAATGCACTGTGTAGAGTATGGATTCGGTGGAACCGAATGAAAACGTTTTTGATGCAGGGTGGTCAAGCACTTCCTCATTCGTCGCAAATGGATCCATAGTAGTAACATCCAATGGCAGTTCGAGGAGCACAATATCGTCATCCAGGTACTGTGTAACTTGCCTCATGGTTGGCCTAGCAGGCGGCGCAGGGTGAGAGCAGCGTAGCCCCAATTTGAGAACCAATTCCAATTCCTTCACCACATAATCATCACCAAGTTTGCTATCCCTAGCCTCTAGAACAACACCTCTCTTCCGAAGTTCAGTCACCCAATCCACCAAGTTCACCTCCTCAGAAATGCGTGGTGGTCTATCAGACGCCCCCCACAAGCGACTTCCAACAAAACCACTCCAAATGAGAACACATCAGCGCTGGTAGTTGCCTTGCCGGTTCTAGTAAGTTCATTTGCAAGATAGCCCAAAGTCCCCAACTACATGGCTGGTCTGAGGATTTGTTCCAGGATCATGCAAGCGAGAAAGCCCGAAATTCCATTCAAGTCACTATCTAACAAGATGTTGTTGGCTTTGACATCTCTATGTAGGACCACTTGTTCCCATTCTTCATGTAGATACAAAAGTGCAGATGAAACACCCCTCAAGATTTTGGATCTTTGATCCCAATTAAGAACAGGTTTTTCGCTGCTAAAGAGGAACTTGTCCAGACTTCCATTGGACATGTAATCATAGACCAAGAGAAGCTCTCCTTTCCTTCGGCAATATCCTAGTAGTTGCACTATATTCCTGTGCCTAAGCTTTCCAATGCTTGCAATCTCTGCTATGAACTCCCTCATTCCTTGTTGCGACTCATGGGAGATTCGCTTCACTGCTACTTGAACATTTGATGTAGGCAGCAGCAGCACTCCTCTATAGACCTTTCCAAACCCCCCTGCACCAAGAAGTTCCCTTTCACTAAAACCTTTTGTTGCAATGGATAGATCATTGTAGGAGAACCTGTGAATGCCATATTCATCCTCCCAATCTTCTTGTATTTCTTCACTTTACTTCTTTTTCAATATGTACATGGTGAGAGAGATGGCTGTCACTGCAAAGACTACTACCGCAGCCAGCGACGACCCAATTTTCAAAACTAGATTGCCTCATGATTTCCCTTGTGTTGGAAGTGAAGGAAGCTGAGAAAGATCAAGCTGCTGGGCCTTCCCATTCATCTGAAAACTCCATCCAAGGATATAATGAGAGCCTGCGATGCCACCACCTGTTGCTGCAGAGAAACCAACGTACATAGGGTCCTTAACAACTGAAGAGAGATCAATGGAGGACGACAAGAGCCAGTGATCGGGTTTGGGGATGGTTGTAGGAGAAATTGTTACATTCAATTGCTTCGCCACTCCATCATAATCTACCCAGACCTATATAGGTTTTCCACTTGTAAGGCTAAAGTTTTTATATTCTCCTTCATTAGCAAAATATATAGGCCGCAGGAGCCGATATGAACGACTTCAATTATCCATTTACATCGACACCCACATGGTTGTCATCTATATCGTCGAGATCAAGGTTGCGCAGAGTATCGAGCTCGATTGCTAATACATGGTTTGAGGAGTTTCCGTTATTTGAAGGATTGAAGATTCCCAAATATTCACTACCCACTGCTTCAGGGAACTCCATGGATGGTGAGATCGTAAATGTGAGGCCGTGAACACTCAAACTCTTGTATGCAGGAACCACTGCTACAACAAAACAAGTGGAGAAAGAGAAAGAGAGAGGCTCTGCAACACCATGGGAAGAACTGTCTTTAAACTGGACAGGAGATGAATAGATTGCATGACCCATCCGATGGTTGGATGTGTTTGTCAGCTGCAAGAGGCCATTGGGGTGAATGAAGGCGACACCATCCAGGCTAAAGTTAGCTTTATTGAAGCCGTTGTTGTAGTAGATGACATGATCTTTCTGTTCATGTGAGGGTGAAAATACCATGGCCAGAAACAGAATTAGAGTGTGAAGTGGCCTGTGAGATTGCGAATGAGCTATTTGATTTTCCAAGGGGCTTTTGTGGCGAAAAGACAAATTCTTGATCGCGTGTTGATTGCGAATGAACTAATTGATTCGAGAAAAAGGTCTAAAGTTGATGGGGTCCTTTTAAAGATTGATTTGGAGAATGCTTATGATCTTGTTGATTGGAATTTTGTCGATTACATGCTTCTCATATTCGGATTTGAGGAAACTTGGCGACGATGGATGCATGGGTGTATTTCGACTACATCTTTCTCTGTGTTGGTCAATGGCTCTCCCTCGAAGTTATTTAAAAGTTCCAGAGACATTTGGCAAGGGGATCCCCTTTCCTCTTTTTATTTACTATTGTGGTGGAGGCTCTAAGTTCACTTTTGGTGAAAGCTAGAGAGATGGGAGTGATAAGTGGGTTTCAGGCTAGTAGAAATGGGGAGATTATCACTCACTTGCAATTTGCAGATGATATGATTCTTTTCAACTCGACCTAAATGGAGGAAATCATGTCTCTTAAAAGAATTTTGCAGTGTTTTCAGCTAGTTTCAAGTTTGAACGTTAACATTTCTAAAAGTTGTTTGGTGGGAGTTGGGTGCTCTGAAGAGACCACTCAGTCTTTGGCAGCCATGTTGCATTTTTAATGGGGGAGACTACCCCTGTTATACTTGGGCATTCCGATAGGGGTGGAGTCAAAATCTAAGTCTTTATGAGATCCAGTCATTCACAAATTTGAGAAAAAGTTGTCTTCTTGGAAGTGACAATATTCATCATTAGGCGGAAGGATCACTTTGATAAAAGCTTGCTTGTCAAACATCCCGGTGTACTATATGTCTCTTTTCAAGATGCCGAAGGCGGTGGTGGAAAGACTAGACCGTATTCGTAGGAATTCTTTAGGAGGGTAAGAGAAATAAGAAGAATATGCATTTAATGAAGTGGAGTGAGGTGATTAAACCAAAGTGGTGTGGGGGTTTAGGCTTTGGTAATTTGGAGTATAAGAATGCGGTTTTATTAGTGAAGTGGTGGTGGAGGTTTGGAGATGAGAGGGAAGTTCTTTGGAGGAAGGTCATTGCTGACAAGTATGGGGTGGACAATTCTGGGTGGTGGCCTAATCTAGGTCATAGGTCTCGTAGACCGAGTTTGTGGGGTGCAATTGCTTCAGTTGGGGATTCGTCTTCTGTAAGTGGAGAAGTGTTATCCAAAGGGATGGGTTTTGTGGTCATAGATGGGAGGGTTCTTAGGGTTTGGTTTGATGATTGGGTTGAGGTGGGTCCCTTGTGTGAATTATTTCCTAGGGTCATTAGATTAGTGTCCATTAAGGAGTCTGTTGTCAGTGATTGTTATGAGGTGAGGATAGTTGTACTTTATGGGGTGTGACTTTTAGAAGAAGTCTTCGTTTGTCAGATGATGTCCAGTATGGGGAGTTGTTGAGTCTTTTCTCTGACTTTTTTTTTTTGTGCAGGGTTTTTAAGGATTTTAGGATTTGGAAGCCATCCATATCCGGAGAATTCTCAGTGAAAGCCTTCTACTCAACTTTGGAGGGGAACCATTTTCCTAGAGCTCCTTATTCTCTTGTTTGGACCGGTTTGGTTCCTCCCCGAGTGGAGGCTTTTTGTTGGTTAGCAGTGGCAGCTAAGATCTCAACAGCGGATAACTTGACGATAAGATAATTGACATTATCCACCATCACTGACACTTGTGTGATGTGTCATAAGGAGTTGGAGTCGGTGAATCATCTTCTTCTTCATTGTGAGTTTACATCCAATGTTTGGGCCATTTTATTGGTAGGTGTGGTGTTGATTGGTGCTGTCCTGGGAAGATTGCTAATGTGGCAGAGTTTTGGTTGGGAGGTTGTTTTGTTGGATGCGGACGCATTCTTTGAAAAATAACTCAATTTGTTATTTTGTGGTGCATTTGGAAGGAAAGAAATGATAGAATTTTTAGGGGGTCTTCCTCAACTTTTGAGGAGTTGATTTCTAAGATCACTTTAACGATCTCGAAGTGGGCTTTGGGTAGAAAGGAGTTCTCTAATTTTTATCTTCATGACATTCTTATTAATTGGGAATCATGTATGGGGTGTGGCCCAGTCAAAGTAAGAAAATCTGTTCTTTAGTCTCCTCCTCCTATTGTTTTGTTTAAGTTCAATGTTGATGTGGCCGCAAGAGGGAAGCCTGGACCAGCTGGTATTGGAGGGGTGCTTCGAAATTGCAATGAGAATGTTTTATTTATGTTCTCCAAATATGTGGGGGTTTGTGACTCTAATGAAGCTAAGGTTTTAGCTATTCTGGAATCTATTCGATGTTTTTCGAGGTACTACCATGGCAATCTTATTGTGGAGAGTGATTCTCTAATGCAGTGAGTTGAGTTTCGAACCGGAAAGCTTATCCATGTAAGTTTCAGTTTCTCTTCAATGAAATCCGGTATTATCTACCACCATTAATGTTAGTTTTCAGCATTAGAGTAGGTCATCAAATATGATGGCGGATGCTTTAGCCAAGCAAGGTGTTGAGAGAGTTTCCTCTTAGGAGGGTTTTATTACGTAGTTGTGGTGCGAGGGGGTACATTACTCTTGTACCTCTGTGTTTCTTCCCCCCTTTTCTTTCTTTTCTTCTTGTACTCTTTGTTTGTATTCTATTATCTTTTAATATAAGTTACTGTTACCGATAAAAAAAAAAGTGGCCTGTGAGATGGGGCCATGAAATGAAGATTTCTCTTCGTTGCAGGGAAGGGAAATGATGAACTGGGGGTATTATGAACTGAAAACGTGAGTAAGCTATAGTTTTCAAGGGGAATTGAGTACTCAGTGGAGATTGAGGAGATAAGATCCTCATTTTCTTCTTAAGAATCTAAGGATAGAAATGTCAATGCTGACTAGTTGTGAGAATCTTGAACATTTGGCTGGTAAGAATCTAGTACGTTTGGCTCATTCTCAGTTAGGGGAATAGAGAGCCTCTTTCTTTGGTTGAAATGGGGAAATGGATAAATCTCACTGTTTAGTTTTGTGAAATGAGAAATAGAGAAACTTACTCACATCTTCTCAAATGGAAAGAATTATGACTTGGGCTGTGAGAATGCTGGACATTTGGGTCATTGCCGGTTTGGGAACAGAGTTTTTAATTGTGAGTTTCTTTGATCTTTCACTTTTCTCACTGCATCTTGCTTAAACTAACATTGTCAGGATCTTCAAAACCAGTGAAGACTTTTCTTGCTGCACTTGGTGGTATTTATAAGTATTCTTAAAATCTAAACACATTTTTGTATTAACAGCATGAGCTTCTCTGGGAACTTGAATTAAGCTTGGCAATTGCTATTTATAGTATAAGAATTTCAGCTACTAATGTACATGTGATACACACCATCTATGTGATAGATGATCCTCGCTGCTGATCACTTGGGTCTCTTAAGGGTCATTTTTTTTTACGCGACACATTTTAATCATTTACATATGCAAATGATACATATATGAAAGTATTCCAATATTTTTCAAAATCACCATTTTCACGTGTAAATGATTACATCAGTGGTTCTAGATTTTTTTCACAAACTTATCTATCCATATAGGAGATTTTACTGTTTATCCGTATTTAACCATATAAAGAAAATGAATGGCTTGTATCATAAATTGGCAGCACACAGAAGTCCAAAAGATTCTGACAAACAAGCGTACATACCCATGCGTAACATTTACATGCGTAACAAATTGATGGTTCTTGTAATCCACATGGTCCCGTGATGGTAACAAATAAATGGTGCAACTTTTTCATCCAACACTTTGAATTTATTTTGAACTTTGATTGATGAAAGGCTACATTTTCTCTTCTTTCTTCAATGGGCAATCATGTTACACGACATTAGTAATGCTGCCTTTTTTCAAGGGATTTTTTAATGACAGGTCTAAACGCCTAGGATTGGTGTGAGAAATCTGAATGCGACATGGCCCACTTTGGCATGCTATCTTAAGCAACCCATTGGTTGGTTAGGGCTAAACTTGCCAACTCACCTTGAGCAGGATGTAGGCTGTTCTTCCATGTCCATGGTTGGCCTGGGTTTGATTTTTAAGACTGATACATAAATGGGACACCGTGGGCCTATTTCTGCCTATAAGCATGACTGGATGGCCCTGTTAGCCCTCTATACAAATGGGCCCAACATTTTAGTATTGGGATGGATTGGGTCCGGACTTTTGGAATGTGGGCTGGATTCAGGCTTGCCTCATAACATGTAAGTGATGCCAGCCTATTGGGGTGAATTGAGGTTGTTAGCTTTGGGACTTTATATACCCAAGATCAGGACTAGCGTGCTTTCGATGTGGGACTTGTACACCATTGCATACCCAGTTTGAAAGAATCTAGTACATTTGGCTTTTGGAAGTAGAGAGTTTTTTCTTTCGGAAATGGGAAATGGGAAATGGGAAATGGAGAAATTTACTCACATATTTTTTGAAACTGTAAATAGAGAAATTTACTCACATCTTCTCAATTGAAAGAATCATGACTTAAGGTCATTTCAGGTTTGGGAACACAGGTTTTTCAATGCTAGTTTTATTGAATTTTACATTTCTCACAGCATCATGCTTAAACTAACATTGTCAGGATCTTCAAAACCAGTCATGGCTTTTCCAAGTGCACTTGGAGTCTTTGTTGGTACTCTTAAACTTTATTACATTTTCAAGCATCTCTGTTTATATTACATCAATAATAATGTGTGATACACACCATATATGAGATAGATGATCCTTGATGCTGATCACATGGGTATCTTACAAATGGATGGCTCTTGTAATCCACATGGTCGGCGATGGTAACATGTAAATGGTGCAACTTTTTCAACCAACACTTTGAATCTATTTTGAAGTTTCATCGATGGAAGGCTACATTTTCTCTTCTTTTTCGTCGGGGAATCATGTCACATGAGATACTTTCAGAAGGGATGTTTTTATTGACATGATCTAAATGCCTGGGTTTGGTGTGGGAATGTCAATGCGACATGGACCACTTTGGCTGCCATGCCATCAGCCATCTCAAGCAACCCACTGGTTGGCGGGTGGGCCAGGTGATCCCATGTTGGTAATGATTTATGTTAATACATATTAGAATATGACTTGATGGGTTAGGCCCAACCCGGATTGCGGTAAAGAGTCAGGTCCAGACAACCCGGTCCGTCCAAGGTCATGGGTCGAGCCAGTTTAGCTCAGCGGATATTCGAAACTCGTTGAAGGAAGCCTCGTCACGTCAAGGCCTCCGAGTCATCACAACGAAGTCCTCCCCTCACCCGCTCTTGCCAAATCTCGCGAAGAAACTCTCACCTGTCCTCCACCTTGCTCGTTCCTCGAGGACACGTCTGAGGCTCCAAGCCCTCCGCCTTACTCGTTCCTCGGGGACACGTCTGAGGCTCCAGGCTCCAGAGAGACGTTGTTGCGCTCCAAGTCCTCCGCCTTGCTCGTTCCTCGAGGACACGTCTGAGGCTCCAGGCTCCAGAGAGACGTTACTTTATTTTTGAATCCCATCTGTTGGGGAAGGGTTATAAATTCATGGTCCCCTCATCACTTGAGGGGCAATGATTAAAATCTTACTCACCTCTCTCTCACCTGTAATCGACCTTATCAATCAAAGATCACCATATTCAAAGTGGACGTAGGTCATACAGGCCGAACCACTATAAATTCCCTCTCTCTCTCTCTCATTTATTTACTACATTCTCACCTAGCATTTTATTACTTGACCGGTGGTGTCCGAAACCTATTTTTGGCATCATCAGTTTGGCGCCGCCTGTGGGAACCGAAAAAATTCAAACCCCTTTTTGTTAGAATCATGGTGATCAGCACGAGGTCTGGAAGACGAGAGGATAACCCTGGCCTAACTACGGGTCCGGGCCCTAACGCTCAGCCTAACTCTCCCCGACAGGGAGAGAACGGTCCTCCACCGGGTAATCCTGTCCCGATTACCCCCGCTCCTACTCCCTCTCCACAGCAGATGTTGGAGACCATGCAGCAGCTGGTGACTCAAAACCAGCAAATCCTCCAGCTTATGCTCGCAGGGCAAGGAGGAGCACCATTCGGTGGGATACAGCAACAGGAGGCGACGCGCTCGCGGGGCCCGACCGCTCCGCGAAACGGGGCGCCTCACCCGGGCGCCCATTCCCTGGGCGCCCAGACAAGAGGTCTTCCTATGGGCGCCCAGCCAAATCTCCCTCACCCGGGCGCCCATCCCCTGGGCGCCCAGGCAAGAGGGCTTCCTATGGGCGCCCAGCCCAATCTCCATCACCTGGGCGCCCATCCCTATGGCGCCCAGGGTCGAGGAGTTCCCCTGACGACTCAGTTCCATCGCGCCCAGGATGCCACTGCCGGAGCTCCTTTGGACCCCCCACCTAGCCCGAGCCTGGCTGGTCCACAAGGTCATGCTTATTATGCGGTGCCTCCACCTCCGGGTGGAACCCAGTTTGCAGAACCTCCGGCTGATGATCCCCACTTCCAAGAAGGGGAAAGTGAAAATAATACGGTGGAGGAGGAAAGCCATCTCCCTGGTCCTTCCATAGAACCCTATAATCAATGGGAGGAAAAATTCAAGGAGATGCAGAATCAACTGGGCGATGTCTTCAATGCAATGAAGGCCCAGGCACCGGAGACTGTGGATTATCTTGTCGGGCGGACGGATACACCGTTCAAACCCGATATAGTACATTACCCCCCTTCCAAGGAAGTTCAAGATGCCGTCCATGGAGACCTTCGATGGGAGGAAGGATCCATTAGACCATCTTGAAACTTACAATACCAGGATGCAGCTCCACAACATCCCTGACGAGATAATGTGCAGAGCCTTTCCAACCACTTTGAAAGGTTCTGCCCGCCAGTGGTTCGCAAATCTCCCCTCAGCATCCATCGCCACCTTCGGAGAGTTGAGCAAGTCTTTCGTCTCGCACTTCATAGGTGGGCGCCGCCACCAGAAGCCCGCAACACACCTGCTTAGTATAAAGCAGGAGGAGAATGAAAGCCTAAGGAGTTACCTCACTCGTTTTAACGAGGAGGTACTCCAAGTCGAGGAGCCCGACGACAAGGTCTCCATGACGGCTTTCCTTGGTGGCCTTCGTTCATCGAGCTTTCTCTTTTCCGTAATGAAGCGACCGCCGAAGAGCTTCTCGGAACTGTTGGCCAAAGCCCAAAAGTATATGAATGCGGAAGACATCACCAGGGCGAGGCGCGGAGAATCCTCCAGAGAAAACAGTAAGGGAAAAGAGAGGAGCAGAGACGAGAAGAAGGAAGCTAGCAACAAGCGGAGCAAGACAGAGAGAGTACCTGTCAGAGACCGACTTGGTCCCGCTCCGCAAAGGGACAGGCTGGCGTTCACGCCTCTCACGGCCACGGTGGAGCAGATCTTGTTCCAAATACAAGATGACCCAGCCATAAAATGGCCAGGAAAGATGAAGTCTCCTCCGAATCGGAGGAATCCGAACAAATACTGTCGCTTCCATCGCGACCATGGCCATGACACTGACGACTGCTACGAGCTCAAACGCCAGATTGAGGAGCTCATCCAGCACGGCCACCTACGTCAGTATGTTGCCGGCAGGGGACAAGCACCTCCACCACCTCCACCTCACAATCAGGAAAATCAGCAACCGATCGGAGAAATCCGAACAATTTCTGGAGGGCTAACAGAGTCGTTCTCGGCCATGAAGGCCCATGCCAGAAAGGCAAGGCATCCTGAGGAGGCACGCCCGTCCAAGGCGCCAAGGCATGGAAATAATGAAGTTATATCCTTCTCAGACAAGGATTTGGAGGGGATCCAGCACCCTCACGACGACCCTCTAGTGCTCACGATGACGGTCGCCAATTTTCAAGTGCATAGGATCCTGGTAGACAGTGGAAGCTCTGCAGACATTCTGTTTGTAGACACTTATGACAAGCTGAGGCTGGGACGGGAGAGGTTGCAGCCCGTCAAGTTTCCTCTCATCGGCTTTTCGGGAGAGAAGGTGTATCCCCTTGGGGCAATCACACTGCCAGTCACAGCCGGGACTGCGCCTCGAACTTCCACAACAATGGTCAATTTCCTGGTGATTGACTGCGCATCGGCTTACAATATCATCCTGGGGCGTCCAACTCTTAATGCCTTAAGAGCGGTCCTCTCTACGTTTCATCTCATCCTCCGGTTTCCAACTCCTAATGGGATCGGAGAGGTAAGAGGGAATCAAGTAGCTGCAAGGGAATGCTACGTCTCCTCTATGAAGGCCAAGAAAACGCAGGAGGCGTTACAGGTCGAAATCTCGGACCCAAGAGATGAAACCACGGCAGAGAGAGGAGAACCAGTCGAGGAGCTCACCTCAGTGGTCCTAGATGAAGACTTCCCAGCAAAGAGAGTACAAATTGGCTCTTCTCTCCCTGAGGATCGGGCCAGCCAGCTGACAGACTTCTTGAGAAGTAATATGGATGTTTTCGCATGGTCTCATGCGGATCTTGAAGAGATTGATCCCGACGTCGCAACCCACCGCCTCAATGTCGATCCTGGCTACAAGCCTGTCCGACAAAAGCTTAGAGGGGCCTCCACAGAAAGGGCCCAAGCAATGGACAATGAAGTCGGAAAGTTGCTGGAGAACGAGGCTGTCAGGGAAGTAGCCTACCCTGAATGGCTCTCAAATGTTGTGATGGTGAAGAAGTCCAGCGGAAAATGGCGCCTGTGCGTTGACTTCTCGGAGGTTAACAAAGCGTGCCCAAAGGACAGCTACCCCCTACCAAGGATTGACCTCCTCATCGACGCCACAGCAGGTCATGAACTACTCTCGTTTTTGGATGCATACTCTGGATACAACCAGATTAGCATGCACCCCCCGGATCAGGAGAAGACATCATTCATCACCCCGAAAGGAACCTACTGTTATAGGGTCATGCCTTTCGGACTGAAAAATGCAGGCGCCACCTATCAACGTCTAGTGAACAAGATGTTCCACTCTCAAATCGGGCGGACCATGGAGGTTTACGTAGACGACATGCTGGTGAAGAGCCTCGCCGCAGCCGACCATATCGCCCATCTGCAAGAGACCTTTGACACTCTCAGGCTTTTTCGCATGAAATTGAATCCTGAGAAGTGTGCCTTTGGTGTGGAGTCCGGAAAGTTCTTAGGTTTTATGGTCGACCAGAGGGGGATCGAGGCGAATCCAGATAAAATCAAGGCCATAATAGATATGAAGTCACCCTCTTCCACAAAGGAGTTGCAGCGCCTCAATGGAAGGATTGCGGCACTTAGCAGATTTGTCTCCAAATCTGCAGACAAGTGCTTACCCTTCTTCAAGATCCTCCGCAAAACATTCCAATGGGGGCCCGAGGCTGAAGAAGCATTCCAGAAGCTCAAAGTTTACCTGACCGCTCCCCCTCTCCTCTCGCATGCTACACCAGGCGAAGTGCTGTACCTGTATCTTTCGGCTTCACCCTCAGCCGTGAGCTCTGTTCTCATAAAGAATCAGGACGGAGCGCAAAAGCCTATCTACTATGTGAGCAGAGCCTACCGAGGGGCATAGTCCAAATACCCAGAGCTCGAAAAACTGGCCCTCGCCCTGATCTCCACTGCAAGGCGTTTACGACACTATTTTCAGGGCCACACCGTGGTGGTAGTAACAGATCAACCTTTGAAAAGAGTTTTGGGGAAACCTGATGTAGCTGGAAGACTTGTCAAGTGGGCGGTAGAGCTGGGGGAGTTTGATGTTAAGTATCATCCAAGGTCTGCCATCAAAGCACAGGCTCTAGCTGACTTCGTAGCCGAACTCACTTATGATGAAAACCAAGTAGATGGAACAGCGGTGCTCACCTCCTTGCTAGCACCACAGGACCCTCAAACCCTGGGCGCCCAGCTTCCCTCGGGCGCCCAGCCTCTCCTCCAAGCCCCTGGCGCCTCACTCCCCCCTCAAACCCTGGGCGCCCAGCTTCCCTCGGGCGCCCAGACTCTCCTCCAAGCCCCTGGCGCCTCACTCCCCCCTCAAACCCTGGGCGCCCAGCTTCCCTCGGGCGCCCAGACTCTCCTCCAAGCCCCTGGCGCCTCACTCCCCCCTCAAACCCTGGGCGCCCAGCTTCCCTCGGGCGCCCAGACTCTTCTCCAAGCCCCGGGCGCCTCACTCCCTCCTCAAACCCTAGGCGCCCAGCTTCCCTCGGGCGCCCAGCCTCTACTCCAAGCCCCGGGCGCCTCACTCCTTCCTCAAACCCTGGGCGCCCAGCTTCCCTCGGGCGCCCAGCCTCTTCTCCAAGCCCCGGGCTCCCAGCTCCTCCCTCAAGCTCTGGGCGCTCCTCAAACCCTGGGCGCCCAGCTTCCCTCGGGCGCCCAGCCTCTTCTCCAAAGCGCCCAGGTACCTCCCCAGAGGTCGATCGCCCCGCCTTTACCGGTCTGGAAATTGTATGTTGATGGTTCGGCAACCACAGACGGAGGCGGAGCTGGCTTCATCCTGATCAGCCCTGATGGTACACCCATCAAGTATGCAGTGAAGCTCCACTTCATTGCATCAAATAATGAGGCCGAGTATGAGGCACTCTTATCAGGACTGAGGTTGGCGATCGAAATGGACGCCAAATCAGTTCTTGCTCACAGCGATTCACAATTGGTGGTGAATCAAATAAATGGCGAATTCGAGGCAAAGGAGGAAAGGATGCAAGACTACCTCAATATGGTCAAAGAATTGGTCAAAAGTTTTCAATGCTTTCAGATCTGCCATATTCCTCGAGGACAAAATGTTGCAGCAGACGCACTGGCTAGGCTCGCCTCGTCATTGGAGGCCTCATCCACAGAACCTACACTCATCGGGCATCAGTTGGAGAGGAGCAAGTTAGATGTAGTGGTTGGAAACATCAACTGTGCGTCAGAGGGCAGCGAGCCAAATTGGATGACACCAATAAAGGCTTTCCTCCAAGAGGGCACCGAACCAGAGGACCGCCTTGAAGCGAAGAGACTCAGAATGAGGGCTTCCAGATACACCCTTCTGCAAAATATCCTTTACAAGAAGGGTTATTGCCTACCACTGCTGCGTTGCCTCTCCCTTGAGGATGCTGATTACGCTCTTCGTGAAATCCACGAAGGAATATGTGGGAACCATTCTGGAGGATGCTCCCTCGCCCACAAAGCACTAAGGCAGGGATTCTTCTGGCCAACCATGGCGAAGGACGCCAAAGAATTTGCTCAAAAGTGCGACAAGTGCCAGCGCTTCGCCACTGTAACCAGGCAGCCACCAGAAGAGTTGACTTCCATTTTTAGCCCATGGCCTTTCTCCAAATGGGGTATAGATATTCTGGGCCCCCTCCCTTTGAGCAAAGGCCAATGCAAGTTTGTAGTCATTGCCATTGACTACTTCACAAAATGGGCGGAGGCAGAACCCTTGGCCAAGATCACAGACTTCAATGTAAAAAACTTTGTTTGGAAAAACATAGTCTGTCGATTTGGGATACCTAGCGCCATCGTCAGTGATAATGGCAAGCAGTTTGACAACAAACTCTTCAACACTTTCTGCACCGACCTCCAGATCAAGCAGCCCCACTCCAGTCCAGCGCACCCCCAAGCAAATGGGCAAGCAGAAGTCATGGTCCGAACAGTTCTTCGCAACCTAAAAACCAGGCTCGAAGGGGCGAAGGGTCTTTGGGTTGACGAGCTACCAGGGGTATTATGGGCATACAGAACTACGCCGAGAACCCCTACTGGCGAGACTCCTTTCTCGCTAGCTTTTGGGACCGAGGCAGTCATCCCTGTCGAAATTGGCGTACACTCCCTCAGGGTCCATCTCCAAGACCAAATCAACAACGAGGAAGGACTCCGCATCAACCTCGACTTGGTAGAGGAGGCAAGGGAGATGGCCACGGTCCGCAATGCAGAATACAAGCGGCGCATGGCAAAACACTACAACTCGAGGGTGAAGCCTCGTTCTTTTCAGCCAGGAGATCTAGTCCTGAAAAAGGTGATCCTCGCCACTAAAGACTCTCGCGAAGGAAAGCTAGGGCCAAATTGGGAAGGACCTTATCTCGTGACAGAAGTAGTAAGGCCAGGCACATACAGAATCCAAAATTCTGATGGTAAGGCCCTGCTCCATCCGTGGAATGCGGAACATCTGAAGAGGTATTACCAGTGACAAATGGGCCAATGTACAAAAAGCATGAAAATTGTTTATTTCCCATTTCATTGTTCAATAGACTATAAATGAAATAAACATGTTATTACAGAAATGTGCTCCTTTCAATAGGCTATAAATTGCCAAACAAAAAGAAAAATACATATGAGCCTAGTCACTTTCCTTATCCCCCTCATCCTCGCCATCATCCTCATAATCACCTGAGCTCCCGCTGCTGCCATCAGGCTCGTCGGCAGGCGCCTCATCAGGCGCCTCACTCGCCTTAAAGCGCGAGAAGTCGATATCGGGAAATGCTGCGGTAATCTTTCTCCGGAGTTCGTCATAACCAGCAATAAATCCATCGGCGAGGCTGTTCTCAGCATCAGCCAGGCCGTCCTCCAAGTCATTTTCGGCCTGGATAGCTCTCTCCTCTGCCGCCCTCAGCTCTACCTTCAAAGCAGCCTCTCTGAGCTCTGCCCCCTTTCGGGCCTCCACGAGCTCAGCCTCTCTGAGTGAAGTCCTCTCGCGGTCCTTCACAAACTCAGCCTCCCTGAGGGAAGCCCTCTCGCGGGCCTTCATAACCTCAGCCTCACTGAGCGAAGCCCTCTCGCGGGCCTTCACAACCTCAGCCTCACTGAGCGAAGCCCTCTCACGGGCCTTCCGTAGCTCGGTCTCACGGAGCAAAGCACCCTCGCGCGTCGCCACTAGCTCAGCCTCAGCCTTGGTCGCCCTCATGTGAGCCGTTGAAAGCTCAATCTCAAGCCTGTTTGCTCTCTCCCGAGCTGCTAGAAGATCAGCATCATAAGTCTTCCTGGCGGCTTCTAGTTCAGCAATTTTTCCTTGACTTGCAGAGAGATCCCTATGAATACCTGCATTCTCCTGTCTCAGCTTACCGAACAACTCAGCCTTCGAAAATAAACATATGGATGATGCAGACATCTGGAGCAAGAAGAAATCAAGAGAAATGAGAATGCATATACAGAAGGAAAACCTGAAGAAAATTCAGACAACCTTTTACCTGAGATAAACCTTCTAGATAAGCGTTTATCATTCCCTCTGTGCTAAGGGCGCTGACCCGAGTAATCACGTCACGAGCTGGGAATCTCCAAAACTTCTCTCGAGGAGTCAGCGGCTTAGGACCAGACGGAGGGGCAGGAGGTACAGATGTGGCGGAAGAAACCACAGGAGTTTTAGGTTGATGAGGCACAGCCGCGGGGGCCACTACATGGGTAGTGACAGGAGAACTCGTCTGCGGCTCCACTAGATGAGTGGTTACAGGAAGATCACCAACCATCACACGAGGAGAATCCCTTCTCGGGGCAATACCTATCCTCGATATCTTGGCAAGATGGGTGTTAGCACTTGCACGACGATCTTCAATTGCCTCCTTGGCCTCGACCAACTCCCTATTAACCACCACTGCGGAAGCAAAATGAATGGTTAGAAACAGAATATCAGGAAAAGGTACGCCTAAGCCACTGAAAGCTCCTTACATTTTCTCTTAGTTGATGCCCGGGAAGGCTCACCCGTCCTACGTGGAGAAGGGTCAACAGAGGGCCCACGATTGCTGTCACTCTCTTTAGAAAAGAGAATACCCAAATCTTTATCCGAATGATCTCTTACAGCCTGCAGTTTCCGTTTCATATCCGCGGAGAGCACAGGTGACTCTATATAAAAAAAAAGGGAATGAACAAATAAAATGATGAGCATATGTATGCAAATGAATAATGAGGAGATGATAATGAGTGGCGTACCACGTCTTTTGGCGTCGGTCCACTGTTTTGGGCACCAGAGCCCTGTCTGCCTCTGAGGCCCACTCGCCACCAACAAAGAAGAAACGAAATTTCCAGCTGTGACAGTTAGAGCGCAATCCCGTGAGCAGTCTGCCGCCCTTGGGGGTGAAATAATACCATCCCCTGTTAGGAGCCGGAGATTCGAATAAACTGTAGGCAGCATGGAGTTCCATGGGAGATGCCTCCTCGTTATGTGTTCTCCTCCAAAGCTCGAGAAAACCCAGCATGATTCTCCATCCATTGGGTACTAATCTCCCCGGAGTCAGGGAGAAGTAATGAAGAATTCGACAGACGGAGGGGGCATAGGGAATCTCAGCCCAGCTTCAAGCATATCCTCGTAAATAACAATGTCACCCGATGCGTCATCACAAGCTGGCTCATCAATTTCGGCCCGGCGACAAATCACGGTGGAAGGAATATGATAAAAAGTGATGAAACTGGAAATATCATCATTGCTGACTGTGGTACAAATGGTACTTACCTTGGGTCTGTCATCATCGCTTACCATTTTTCCTTTAGAACGCGGACGCAACTTGCCCAGCGTGTCTGAAGAAGGACTGCCCTCGGCATAACCTCCCCCTACTATTGTTTCTTCCCTGGCCGAGATGCCGAAGGACTGGGCGCCACCTGAGGCGCCAGCTACTGCGAAACCGCCTGAGCCTCGAATACCTGCAAAACCACATGCGGCTCCCCCTGCGGCGCCCGGCGCCCCTGCTCCCACTGCCGCGACGCCCGGCGCCCCGGGGCCCGCTGCCGCGGCGCCCGGCGCCCCTGCGCCCCCTGCCGCGCCGCCCGGCGCCCCGGCGCCCTCGCCCGCGACGCCCGGCGCCCCTGTCGCGCCGCCCGGCGCCCTCGCCCCGCGATGCCCGGCGCCCTTGCCGCGCCGCCCGGCGCCTCGGCGCCCTCGCCCGCGACGCCCGGCGCCCCTGCCGCGCCGCCCGGCGCCCCGGCGCCCTCGCCCGCGATGCCCGGCACCCTTGCCGCGCCGCCCGGCGCCCCCGGCGCCCTCGCCCGCGACGCCCGGCGCCCCTGCCGCGCCGCCCGGCGCCCTTGCCGCGCCGCCCGGCGCCCCGGCGCCCTCGCCCGCGACGCCCGGCGGCTGCCTCCCCTCGCCTGCGACGCCCGCGGGCTGGGCGCCGCCGTGCCGCCCTCGCTGCCCGGCAGCGCCTGCCGGGCGCTCGCCGTCGCATCGCTCGCGCCGTCGCCTCTTTTGCTGCCGGTCTCCATCTTTCTCTCTCCCAATGGTTTTTCTGCAGAGGCTAGTTTCTTTCTTTTGAAGAAATACTACTCTAGGGTTTATTTTATAGCTTGAGTTTTCAAAGAAGAGTAGCCCAAGCCGGGAGGACTCTCCGAGATACATATCTAAAGGAACTAACAGATAGACAGAATTACAACCAAGAAAAAGAAAGATTTTTCAGGAAGAAGAGAGTTGGATGCACAGAAAGCCCCACTTTCAAATATTGTCGAACGCGGGACTTTGAGGGGCAAATGATGGGTCAGGCCCAACCCGGATTGCGGTAAAGAGTCAGGTCCAGACAACCCGGTCCGTCCAAGGTCATGGGTCGAGCCAGTTTAGCTCAGCGGATATTCGAAACTCGTTGAAGGAAGCCTCGTCACGTCAAGGCCTCCGAGTCATCACAACGAAGTCCTCCCCTCACCCGCTCTTGCCAAATCTCGCGAAGAAACTCTCACCTGCCCTCCACCTTGCTCGTTCCTCGAGGACACGTCTGAGGCTCCAAGCCCTCCGCCTTACTCGTTCCTCGAGGACACGTCTGAGGCTCCAGGCTCCAGAGAGACGTTGTTGCGCTCCAAGCCCTCCGCCTTGCTCGTTCCTCGAGGACACGTCTGAGGCTCCAGGCTCCAGAGAGACGTTACTTTATTTTTGAATCCCATCTGTTGGGGAAGGGTTATAAATTCATGGTCCCCTCATCACTTGAGGGGCAATGATTAAAATCTTACTCACTTCTCTCTCGCCTGTAATCGACCTTATCAATCAAAGATCACCATATTCAAAGTGGACGTAGGTCATACAGACCGAACCACTATAAATTCCCTCTCTCTCTCTCATTTATTTACTTCATTCTCACCTAGCATTTATTACTTGACCGGTGGTGTCCGAAACCTATTTTTGGCATCATCATGACTCATACAACGTGAGGGCTGACCTTGCCTGCTCACCGTGAGCAGGATGTGGGATGTTCTTCCATGGTTGGCCTGGGTTTGATATTTTAGGTTGATACATAAATGGGACACCCTGGGCCTATTTATGCTTAAAAAGTACAACTAGATGGTCCAGTTAACCCTCAACACAAATGGGCCCAACATTTTACTATCGGGATGTATTTGGGCTTGGATTCAAGCTGGCAAAGGAATCAGTGGCCTAGAACACAGGCCCAATTAAAAACGAGATCTGCACAATCTTTCGTGTGCCCATTAATCACGTTTTTAATCAAATGATTAATCATATGGTGGAACGAACACCTATTGTGGTAAAATTTGACGTTACATTATATACTAGTAGGGCATTTATTTTGAACGGCTTGGATGCCAATAGGTGAGCCCTGCTCTAGAGTTCCACTCCAACTCAGGATTTCTCCAACTCATAGCTACCGAGTTCATGGAGCTCAAAAGGAAGAAAAAAATACATGTGGCAACTGAAATATTTCAGGGCATGAAGCTACTTGCATTGACATATTCGCCCAGCACATATTTTAATTACCATGATTAATCTAAGTCATACATCTCAAAATTCAAAATAATAAAAATTAAGAGAAATATTGATTGTCTTTTAGATCTCCTTCACTGGGCTTTTGTTTTGAGGCCAATCCTTACACCAGTAAAGCAGAGTTCTCAGCTGGGTAGTGGGTGTTTGAGAGACAAAGTAACCGGTTCACTTGTGTTTTAGAAAGTAGAATTCTTCGCATGACAGCTGGAAAAATAAAAAGAATTTATTTTGTGGCTTGGATTTTACTTTCTCAATTGCTGTGACCAACTAAACATAGAAAAGTAAAAAAGCAGACCGTTAAGATGACTTTTCAACAGTTTTTATTTCACCTATTCAAAACCAACATTCCCAATTAGAGGAAGATTCCCTCATAAGAAGGATGTAAACAAGACCGATCAATGTCATAAATGAAAACAAACTAATATGATCCAGTGTCTCTCAACCAGGAGTGCGAGAAGTGCGACTCTACTGTGGAATCCACCCATTGAAAATCTGAACCATGAGCGAATATATTCCTAGAGAGATGCACCTTATATGAATTGTGTAATGAGGTACGACATGAGTGGATATATAGGAATCCAAATTTGCCCAATCACCCATGGTATGATCTTATACATCACCGGTCAACCCAACCACTATACACAGTACAGTGACCTTTGCATTTTAAAGGCATTACTTCTCTGTCTGTACAAATGGATGGATATGATCATCTAACATTGCAATGTGTTACAAGATGTACGTAATAATAGATTAACAAGCTCACTCCATTCTAACATGAATTAGAATTAGTTGTGTGAAGAAAAGACTGATGATATAAGTTAGCTCTACATCTAAAACATGTTATCAGATGAATCAATAAGAAACAACGTCCCAATCAATGGGTTTCAACTTTCAACGCCCAATGAAAAGTATGGATTCAGTGGAAACCAAATGAATCTGTTGTTGAGGCTTTCTCATGAGATGATGCAGGATAGAAAGAAGAATGGTTGAGCCCTTTCTCATTCGTCGTTGCAAGCACACTGATAGTGGCAACACCCAATGACAGTTCTGGGAGCACAGCATCACAATCCAAGTATTGTGTAACTTGCCTCATGGTTGGCCTAGCAGCAGGCACAGGGTGAGAGCAAAGCAGGCCCAACTTAAGAATCAATTCCAATTCCTTCACCACATAATCATTGCCAAGTTTGCAATCCCTGGCCTCTAGAAGAGACCCTCTCTTCCAAAATTCAGTCACCCAATCCACTAAATTCTCCTCCTCAGGCGATGCATGGAGGTCTATTGGACGCCTCCCACAAGCGACCTCCAGCATGACCACTCCAAATGAGAACACATCGGCGCTAATGGTTGCCTTGCCGGTTCTAGTAAGCTCATGTGCAAGATAGCCCAAAGTCCCAACCACATGGCTGGTCTGAGGATTTGTTCCACGATCATACAAGCGAGAAAGCCCGAAATCTCCTAGCCTTCCGTTCAGGTCAGCATCTAACAAGATGTTGCTGGCTTTGACATCTCTGTGTAGGACCACTTGTTCCCATCCTTCATGTAGATACAGAAGCCCTGATGCTACATCCCTCAGGATTTTGTACCGTTGATCCCAATTGAGAACAGGCCTTTTGCTGCTAAAGAGTAACTTGTCCAGGCTTCCATTGGACATGTAATCATAGACCAAGAGAAGCTCTCCATTCCGTCGGCAGTATCCTAGTAGTCGCACTAGATTCCTATGCCTAAGCTTTCCAATGCTTGCAATCTCTGCTATGAACTCCCTCATTCCTTGTTTCGACTCATGGGAGACTCGCTTCACTGCTACTTGAACATTTGATGTGGGCAGCACTCCTCTATAGACCTTTCCAAACCCCCCTGCACCAAGAAGTTCCCTTTCACTAAAACCTTTTGTTGCAATGGATAGATCATTGTAGGAAAACCTGTGAGGGCCATATTCCTCCTCCCAATCTTCTTGTATTTTTTCACTTTTCTTCTTTCTCAATATGTACATGGTGACAGAGATAGTTGTCACCGCGAAGAATACCACCGCAGCCAGCGACAACCCAATTTTCAAAACCAGATTGCCTCTCGATTGCTCTGTTCGTGGAAACGAAGGAAGCTGAGAGAGATCGAGCTGCTGGGTCGTCCCATTCATCTGAAAACTCCATCCAATAATATAATGTGAGCCTGCAGTGCCGCTGTCTGTAGATGCTGCGAAACCAACATACATAGAGTCCTCGACAACTGAAGAGAGATCAATGGAGGAAGACAAGAGCGGGAGATCGGGTTTGGGGACGGTCGAAGGAGATACTGTTACATTCAATTGCTTTGCCACTCCATCGTAATCTACCCAGACCTGTATAGGTTCTCCACTTTTGAGGCTGAAGTTTCTATACTCTCCATCTTCATTAGCATAATAGGCTGCAGGCGCCGAATTGGTCGAGTTCAAGCCATTCACGTCAATACCCACATGGTTCTCGTCTACATCTTTAAGATCAGGGCTGAGCAGAGTGTCTAGCTCAATTGCCAGTACATGGTTCGAAGGGTTTCCGTTGTTTGAAGTATTAAAGAGTCCCAAATACTGGCTACACATTGCTTCAGGGAACTCCATGGACGGTGAGATCGTAAATGCGAGGCCATGACCACTCAAACCAAGGTCTGAAGGAACCACTGCTACAACAAAGCAAGTGGAGAAAGATAAAGAGAGAGGCTCTTCAACACCATGGGAGGAATTGTCTCTAAATTGGAAAGGAGATGAGTAGAATGCATGACCTATCTTATTGTTGGATGTGTTTGTGAGCTGCAAGAGGCCGTTGGGGTGAATGAACGCGACGCCATCCAGGTGAAAGTTAGATTTGTTGAAGCCGTTGTTGTAGTAGATTCCATGATCTCTCTGTCCATGTGAGGGTGAAATTACCATTGAGAGAAGCAAAACTAAAGCGTGAAGTGGCCTGAGAGATAAAGCCATGACATGAAGAAATCTATCTTTTTATGTAGCAGGGAAGTGAAATGATGAACAGGGTTACTGAGATCTGTAGGTTTGAAGCTGAGAAAGGTAAGGAATCGCGGGTTTCCCGGGAACTTTCAGTCGAGACAGAGGAAATGAGGAGGTGCTTGCAATTACGTATTGCTAACTCTAATGCACCAATTAGTCTAGTCAACGAGAGGTCAACGTTTACTAGTCAACCTGAGTTTCATAATATGAGTATAGTCCATCAGCCACGTACAATTTATTCTTCGTCCAGAAACGCGGATAAGAAGGTAGAAAAGAGAAAAAAAAAGACAAAAGAGAAAGCAATGGGTGGCAGAGATCTTCCAATCTAGTGTCTATCCAAAGTGGACCCCACTAGAAATATACTGAAGAAAATAACCCCACCTCTACATGTCCTGATCATTGCATTAGTCATGATGAAAAAAACAGTAATCAGACAGAAATAGGCCATTTCCTAGAATTAGAGCGGTTGAAAGTTGTAACAAGGAATGAAAACACAAACAAAAAGGAGAAGACACGACCAACATTTTAGACCCCCTTTTCTTGTTGAAGGGGCAACAAAAAATTAAGGTATCTAAACATTTTCCTCTACCCTTGAAATAAACCATAGTTTATCCCTTCAAGTTGAGCTGATTCTCTATGAGATTTTTAGTTATAGTTGCAACCATGTGGTGATCCATCTGTTTATGTTAGACTGAAAATGGGTCTCCACAGCATGTAAATAATGATCCATCCGTTGCTGTTTCGACTGTGCATATGGAGAAATCTCTCTCTGTGTGAATTTGGGAATAGATATTATTTATTTTTCTTGTTCTTCTTTTTTTTTTTAAAAAAAAGGGAAATAGAGGAATTTACTACTTTAATGAAAAGAATGATGATTTAAAACCCTTTTAAGCTACTTTTCGATGGTTTAGTAACACATTTGTAGATGTCAATTTGGCTAGATTAGAATTGGACACAGATTTATGGAGTGGAAAGACCCTTACAGCTGCTAGTTTGGGGATGGAGAGATTTTAATTTTGTGGTTGATCTGAATTAAACTTTTGAGCTTTTCTTTAGTCCCCACTTGAGGTTTTTAGGATTTAGAAATCGACTTATTAAATTAATTAATGGTTTAGACTTTAAGTTATTAATGCTTGTGTTATGATCCTGTCATGTACTAATGGGTGATTTAAATATTCCGCTGTGATTTCACAAGTCTCACATAATTGATTGAATTGAATTCTCACGACTCATACTCTGGGTTTGTATAGATGTTAAAAAAATTAAGTCTGAAATTCAGGCCCTGACTTGGAAAAATCCTGAGTTGAAGGAATGAAAATTCACAGTGGGGCCCATTTAAACGGCCTCCATGTGGATGTTGTATCCCTTAATATTGCCCTTGTAGGAATTGATTCCACCTCAGATTGACAAATAGAAATACGATATTAATTAGGGTAAAATTTGGGGATACTACATATACAGAGAGGCAATTCATTTTGTGCAGTTAGGGCTTTTAACATGTGGGCCCCACTGTGAAGTTCAACCCGTAAACATGCATGTGAAAGGATCCATAGAAAAATTGCATGTGAGACTTGGTAAGGAGATGAAATAAGACCAAATTGAGAAAACACAACCAAACATTTTATGCCCTTTTCTTTTTAAGGCAGAAAATGTTAACAAACCAAAGTTAAAAGACAAACCACAGTTACATGAATTAGCTGGATTCATTGCTTACTTACTGAACTAATGAGATAACAGTTATAACTGTGACTCAGGTCACTGAGTTGTGTACTTCGCAGCAGGTGTTAGTTTCAACGAGATTCAGTTAGATCAAGATTAGTTGAGCTCATGTAACTGATCTTCTTTGTATCTAATAAATAGAGCATAGTCTCTTGTAATCCTTAATGAAAAACTTTCCATTCAGCTGATCTCATCTTATTTTCATTCTTCTTATCTTCTCTCTGTTCTGGTTTCTTGAATTGTTTTGAGAAAACACAACTAATATACCTAGCTCTTTTTAAATATTTATCCCTTTTCTCACATTTTAACACTTTTCAAGAAATGCGTTGGGCTGGAAAAAGAAAGATGGACTGCAAACTGCCCTCCTTAGGGTCCCAACTGGATGAGAATTTTTTTATTGGCACCCCAAAAAAAAAAAAAGATTACAAGTAAGATTGTATTTATAACATAAACCTTTCTTAACCCGTAAATGAAAAAAATACACTCGAACAAACCTTAATTAAATGAATCCTGGCAACCCGTCGAGTCCAATTAAATCGAAATACAATACATAATTCAACAGTGCTACTGGAGGAGAGGAGTAGATTGGTGGAGATACTGGAGCCGAAAGCATAACTAACTCCAAACATCAATCATGAAGGTCTAGATACAAAGCTCTATTAACCTCATTTCCTACTTCAGTCACAAACAACACAAATCGCGTATGTACAAACTACTCATTAAAAAAAAAACAAGTACTCATGGCTCATGCTATATAAACTACTATACACTGTACATTGAACTTTGTTCAAAAAATATTTCACTAATGAATTCCTTTTATAAGTTTGAATAGGCAAACATTCATCTCTTTAGTACAGGCAAAACCTAACAAGGGCATATGTAATAATACCTTAGCAAGCTTTTGTTTCTGACAAGAATAAGAATTAGTTGTGTGAAGAAGACTTATGCAAGTGAGCTCTACATTTCAAACATGTTATTTATAAAAAGACAGAAAACAACATGTACCAAACAACGGGTATCAACTTTCAATGGTCAAGAGAATGGATTCCATGTACCAAACAACGGGTATCAACTTTCAATGGTCAAGAGAATGGATTCGGTGGAAGTGAATGAAGATGGTGTTGGGGCCTTCTCAGATGATCCATTCTTAGAGGGAAAATGGTCGAGCCCTTTCTTATATATTGCTGCAATCGTGCAGATATAAGTGGAAAAATCCAGTGGTAGTTCTGGGAGCACAGCATCACCATCCAAGTATTGTGTAACTTGCCTCATGGTTGGCCTAGCAGCAGGCACAGGGTGAGAGCAAAGTAGGCCCAACTTAAGAACCAATTCCAATTCCTTCACCACATAATCATTGCCAAGTTTGCAATCCCTGGCCTCTAGAAGAGACCCTCTCTTCCAAAATTCAGTCACCCAATCCACTAAATTCTCCTCCTCAGGTGATGAACGGAGGTCTATTGGACGCCTCCCACAGGCAACCTCCAGCATAACCACTCCAAATGAGAACACATCGGCGCTAATGGTTGCCTTGCCGGTTCTAGTAAGTTCATGTGCAAGATAGCCCAAAGTCCCAACCACATGGCTGGTCTGAGGATTTGTTCCATGATCATACAAGCGAGAAAGCCCGAAATCTCCTAGCCTTCCATTCAGGTCAGCATCTAACAAGATATTACTGGCTTTGACATCTCTATGTAGGACCACTTGTTCCCATTCTTCATGTAGATACAGAAGTCCAGATGCTACACCCCTTAGGATTTTGTACCTCTGATCCCAAGTAAGTACAGGCTTTTCACTGCCAAAGAGGAATTTGTCAAGACTTCCATTGGACATGAAATCATAGACTAAGAGAAGCTCTTCTTTCCGTCGGCAATATCCTAGTAGTTGCACTAGATTCCTGTGCCTTAGCTTTCCAATGCTTGCAATCTCTGCTACAAACTCCCTTATTCCCTGGTTTGACTCATGAGAGACTCGCTTCACGGCAACTTGAGAATTCGAGATTGGTAGCACTCCTCTATAGACCTTTCCAAATCCCCCAGCCCCAAGAAGCTGTGTCTCACTAAAACCTTTTGTTGCAATGGATAGATCCTTATAGGAGAACCTGTGAGGGCCATATTCCTCCTCCCAATCTTCTTGTATTTTTTCACGTTTCTTCTTTCTCAGTATGTACATGGTAACAAAGATGGTTGTCACCACAAAGACAATTAGTGCAACCAGCGACAACCCAACTTTCAAAACCAGATTGCCTCTCGATTGCTCTGTTTGTGGAAGCAAAGGAAGCTTATAGGGATTGAGCTGCTGAGCCTTCCCATTCATCTGAAAACTCCATCCAAGAATATAATGTGAACCTGCAGTGCCGCTTCCTGTAGATGCAGAGAAACCAACATACATAGAGTCCTTGAAAACTGAAGAGAGATCGATGGAGGAAGACAGGAGCGGGCGATCAGGTTTGGGGACGGTCCGAGGAGATACTGTTACATTCAATTGCTTTGCCACTCCATCGTAATCTACCCAGACCTGTATAGGTTCTCCACTTGCGAGGCTGAAGTTTCTATACTCTCCAGCTTCATTAGCATAATAGGCTGCAGGAGCCCAATTGGTCGAGTTCAAGCCATTCTCGTCAATACCCACATGGTTCTTATCTATATCGCCGACATCAGGGTCGTGCAGAGTGTCTAGCTCAATTGCCAGTACATGGTTCGAAGGTTTTCCGTTGTTTGAAGTATTGAAGATTCCTAAGTATTCGCCAGCGATTGCTTCAGGGAACCCCATGGATGGTGAGATAGTGAATGCGAGGCCATGACCACTCAAACTATGGTATGCAGGAGGAACCACTGCTACAACAAAACAAGTGGAAAACGAGAGAGCCTCTGCAACACCATGGGAGGAATTGTCTCTAAATTGGAAAGGATATGAGTAGAATGCATGGCCTATCTTATTGTTGGATGTGTTTGTTAGCTGCAAGAGGCCGTTGGGGTGAATGAATGCGGCATCATCCAACCAAATGTTAGTTTGGTTGAAGCCGTCGTTGTAGTAGATGACCTGATCTTTCTGTTCATGTGAGGGTGAAATTACCATTGAGAGAAGCAAAACTAAAGCGTGAAGTGGCCTGAGATATAAAGTCATGAAATGAAGAAATCTCTCTTGTGTAGCAGGGAAGGGAAATGATGGACTGGGGTTCTGTGATCTGTAAGTTCAAAGCTGAGAAATTGAGGAAACCAGAGGTTTCCAGGGAACTTGAGCTGGCGAGATAGAGGATATGAGGAGGCTACTTGCAATTGCTAATGCACTAACCATTCTCATCCCTCGTTTAAAAAGAAGTTGGAAGGATATAAAGTTCAATGTTGACTAGTCATCCCAACATTTTATTCTTCCTCCAGAAAGCGTGGATAAGAAAGTACGTAGGAAAGAGGAAAATGAAAGAAATGGTGCACATTCAATGGAGAAAAGGCTAATGATGGGTGGCAGATATCTTCTAATCTAGTGTCCATCTAAAGTGGGGGTTTTTTCTTCCTTCGGATCATTCTTATTTTGACCGGAGGAGAAGTCTTTGTCTGAATTTTTAGTCATTACATCACTTCATTGAATAAGTCACGATCAAATAGTTCTTTACTCATAGAACCATTGGTCTTAGTCTTGGGATCTTATTGAATCATCTGAATCAAGGTTTCACTCGATCCATAGTGTCTCAACAGGAAATTTCTATAAATATGGGCCCTCTTCTTCTCAGCGCAGCTCATTTGGACGGAAAGTCCCATTTGTTCATTCTTGTGGGACCCACATGGGGGCCTAAACTTGGGGAATAAATTGGCGGCGGGGTGCATTTGAAGATTTGCCTTTGGTATGTATAAAAAATCAGCCACATCCAATCATCCTAACACTATCATATCGATCGAGCTTACAATCACAGTTCAATCATATGGGATGTGGAGTTGATCCATCCAATGGTATATCATGTCTATTCAGATAGGTGCAAACCTGTGGGGCTGGTGACTATAGGATAGATTTTGGGTGGTCCACTCCGATGGGCCAAAGGTGGGCCCCACACATGCTGATGAGAGGCTCCTATCCACACTCCGGGCAAACAAATCTAATAGTAGTAATCATAGTATCAGAGATCAAACTGTATACAATAGAGAGAATTTGAAAGTTTAAAGGGCAATGAAACTATTTTTTTTTTTTTTTTTGGGTAAAACAATGAGATTGCTTAGAAAGAGTCCACTTCTAGCATGTTGTCTTGTTACCTACAAATATAAAAAAGACTTGATCTCACAATAATAAAAGAAGAAGAAGATTGTAAAAAGGATTTTTTACCTGTATCTTATTGTTATAAAAAAATGATTAATTTTCTTTTTACGATCAACGACCGCATAAATAATGAATAAAGACAATAGTGATCCATTGTATAAAATTAAATCAGTTATCCTACAAAAATAGAGAAGTTGGGGCTAATTATTATGAGGTTAATTGATGAACTACCTTTCCATTTCTTAGATATTTTAGGGCTAGGTTTTGATGAGCCCGTTTATACTTGTTTTTGAAAAATTTTATAGGCCATTAAAGACATCCTTAGGTTTTTTTATTATTATTATTTTTTTTCATCAGGAGCCTAGAGCAAGAGGGCGCATACCTAACAGTGATACAATTTTAAGATTTAATAATTAAAAGAATACTCTTGCCATGCTTAGAAGCTTTCATCACTAATAAATATGTTAGGAGTCATGACTTTGTTTTTGGTCCCTTGAAAGGTTTTACTTGGGTTCTAATATTTCAAAACTTGAGTTCCAATTTGTTTGACTCAGGCCTAGAGCCTGGTCAATGGAAAGAATTACAGGAAACTTCTAAATAGAACCACAATAAATATCTAAACATAATATTTCATCAACCTGGTCAATGGAAAGAATTACAGGAAACTTCTAAATAGAACCACAATAAATATCTAAACATAATATTTCATCAACAGATGTTTAGAATTTGTTTGAAACTCAAAAGCTTACTGTATGGATTGGAGTTGTGAGTTGTATAGATTATTGGTCCTTTATTGAACATTTTCTCTCTATGTAATATTGACACTTACTATAGTACATTTGATAGGAAAGAGTTATCCTACAAAAATCTATCTTTGTCAATCTAGAGCCCATTTCATTAGCCCAAATTGATCATAATGATATTAATACTTGTATTTATATTTGGTCGCAGTTGACCCCCGGTCCTTCACGACCAACTTTTGAATCGATGAGAGTTTCAAAATAAATGATTAGGCTTCATTGCATGAGAGAGAGAAAAGGGATGTGGAAAAAGAAATTTTGGGTGTGGCATGAGCTCTCCTTGTTGCACATTATTGCAAGGACTCAAGGTTATTGAATTTGGTATCTGCAAGGTATTAAAATGACAAAGGAAGTATATATTTCTAAATATGAAAATCACAGGAGCCCATTAAATCCTAGAAACCCTATGTGGTATATACCAAAAGAAAAATATATTACAGGTTTTTGATTGATGTAAGGCTACATTTTAACTCCTCTTTCCTTAGTTAATCATGTTACATCAGATTCACAATGCCTTTTTCAACGCATGTTTTTAATGACATGGTCTAAATAACTGGGTTTGGGGTATGAAATGTGAATGTGACATGGGACATGGCCGACTTCGGTTGCCATGTTATCTGAATTAGAAAAAGCAAAGTTGTTATACTTTGAAAGTTATATGGGCAAAGCTATTTATAGTAAAAATATTACATATAAATTTATCATAAAGTAGAAATAGTGTAAGTAAACTTGTCATGTTATAAAAGTTATACTAGCAAACTTACAAAGAGAAAAGTAAAAAGTGTTTAATTGTTTTAGACATTCATATTTTATGGGAAAAAGTTATGTTTTTAGTTACACTTTAAAAAAGATATAAGGTCTTCGATGGAATAAGATGTCCATATGAACTTTGTGAGACATTCTAAAGCACTTGGAACATCTATCCCAATCAATTTTAAGTCAAATAGACATGAAAAGTAAGACTTGCGAAAAGTAATGTTGGGCTTTCATAAGTTTTGGGTTGAGTGATGCTAGCCTATTTGCAATTAATCTCATGGCCATTGGGATCAATTTAAACCAGGTGCAGGTGACTTAGTTGAGTTACTTTGTTTGAGCAAAAAATTTGTAATTTAATCAGGGCCAGCTCTGAGGTTTGGGTGGCCCTAGGCGAACTCGTAGAAATGGGCCCTGTCTTAGAAAAAAAAATAAGTGCAACTTATTTTTTTTTTTTGTAAAAAGAATTTAGAACTTAACCCCACTAGCAAGATAAAATAAAACATAACTAGTATCAAAATAATTACAAAACTAAAAAGTCATCTAAAATTTACTCATCTTGCAGTTTTCGCTGCAAAATCAGTAATTACATTTGTATAATCTATCTTCTCTACCAACTCTTTTTCAATCGATAACATAGCCAGTCCATTCAGTCTTTCTTGCGACATGGTTGACCGAAGGTAAGATTTGATAATTTTTAACTTATAAAAACTTCTCTCTGCAGAGGCAACTGTTACTGGTATAGTCAACAAAATTCTGTAAGCAACCCAGGCATTTGAAAAGCAACTGGCCCTTGAGTTCAAATGAGTTACCACATCAACTACCTTCTTTATGTCCTCTGGTAAAACTTCTCTCAAGATTTGCAATTCTAAAAGTAATTATGTCCCATTAATATCAGAGATGTCATCATGTTTCAGAAACTCGATCTACAAGGTTGCCACAAGAAGCTATTAAGCTATTCCTATCTGCAGACTTTAACTGTTTTGTTTATTTGTTGGGCACTTGGGCCAGGCCAAACATAAAAAAGCCTAAAGAGTACGGGGATATTGATTTGGTAATTGGGGGCCTAAATTTTAAATAACATGTGGGGGCCCTAGGTAGTGGCCTAGGATAACTACCCCTCAAAGCCGTCCCTGAATTTAATGCTCTATGAATGTGCAGGAGGGGTAACTTCTCGAGGGTATGTAGATAAACTTCTCTTTCGGGGAGCTTCTCAGTGGCAAGGGCGGACCTAAGAGTTACGCAATGGATGTATAAGATGATATCTAGACCGATGGATCTTAATGAATTGCATGACAAAGTTGTGCGATGCCAGCTTGAGTTGATACGTAGAAAGCCCAAACATGTATATGAAGCCCTCTAATATCTATTACCCTTGTCAGTAGATGTATAAAATGATATCTAGACGGACATGTGGGATGCTTTGTACCAACTCAAGCTTAAACTAAAAGGTGGAAGGCCTAAACATGTATATGAAGCTCCGTCAAACCCATTCCTTGAGCGATGTGTGACTTTCCCAACAAAAGTGCCACATGAGTGGAACATATGAACCAAAATCTGCATAATCAACCATATTATGATCTTAAACACGCCACGTCTCTCTAACCACCATATTCTGTACGATGACCTTTGAAATTTAAGAGCAGTTACTTCTGTTTGTCAGTTTAACAAGCTTTCATTAAAAGACAAGGCAAAATACAAGAGAAGAGCTTGGAAGGGAGGTGCAAGAGTATTGTACCCCACCTTCAATCACTTACATAATAAGAACCTCCAAAGGACACACCCTTACAACCTCCTTATTTGGCTAAAGCATCAGCCATGGTGTCTCTAATATTTAACTATTGAGTTCCTTCATCAGTTTGAATGGGCAGACATCTATCTTTGCAATGTACTACAAGAAGTATTTAATAAAAGATGAACAAGTCTCTCCTTTCTAACGTGAATTACAATTACTTGTGTGAAGAAGACTATTTAAACAACTGACCTCTGCATCTGAAACAGTTAGTTGTGTGAAGAAAACTAATGTTACTGCATACATCAATAAGAAACAATGTTCCAATCATTGGCTTTCAACTTTCAACGCCCAATGAAGAGTATGGATTCGGTGGAACCCAATGAAGATGTTGAGGCCTTCTCAGATGATCCAGGGTGTAAGGAAAAGTGGATGGGCCCTTTCTCATTTGTTGCTGCAACTGCACCAATAGTGCCTGCATCCAATAGCAGTTCTGGGAACACAGCATCACCATCCAAGTACTGTGAAACTTGCCTCATGGTTGGCCTAGTACCAGGTACAGGGTGAGAACAAAGAAGGCCCAACTTAAGAACCAATTCCAGTTCCTTCACCACATAATCATCACCAAGTTTGCAATCCCTGGCGTCTTGAATAGCCCCTCTCTTCCAAAATCCAATCACCGAATCCACTAAATTCATCTCCTCAGGCGATGCACCGAGGTCTATTGGACGCCTCCCACAAGCAACCTCCAGCATAACCACTCCAAATGAGAACACATCGGCGCTAGTAGTTGCCTTGCCGGTTCTAGTAAGTTCATGTGCAAGATAGCCCAAAGTCCCAACCACATGGCTGGTCTGAGGATTTGTTCCATGATCATACAATCTAGAAAGCCCGAAATCTCCTAGCCTTCCATTCAAGTCAGCATCTAACAAGATGTTGCTGGCTTTGACATCTCTATGCAGGACTACTTTTTCCCATTCTTCATGTAGATACAAAAGCCCAGATGCTATACCCCTCAAGATTTTGTACCTTTGATCCCAATTAAGAACAGGATTTTCCCTGCCAAAGAGAAATTTGTCAAGACTTCCATTGCACATGTAGTCATAGACCAAGAGCAGTTCTCCTTTCCGTCGGCAGTATCCTAATAGTTGTACTAGATTCCTGTGCCTAAGCTTTCCAATGCTTGCAATCTCTGCTATGAACTCCCTCATTCCCTGTTTCGACTCGTGCGAGACTCGCTTCACCGCAACTTGCAAATTCGATGTGGGTAGCACTCCTCTATAGACCTTTCCAAATCCCCCAAACCCAAGAAGCTGTGTCTCACTAAAACCTTTTGTTGCAATGAACAGATCCTTGTAGGAGAACCTGTGAGGGCCATAGTCCTCTTCCCAATCTTCGCGTAGTTCTTCATATTTGTTCTTTCTTGATTTATACGTGGTTACAATGATGTATGTCAACAGAAAGACTACTGCTGCAGCCAGCGGCAGGCCAATTTTCATAACTAGATAGCCTTTGGATTGACCTTGTACTCGTGGAAGCGAAGGAAGCTTAGAGAGATCGAGCTGCTGGGCCTTCCCATTCATCTTAAAACTCCATCCAAGAACATAATGTAACCCCGAGACGCCCCCTGTGGATGCAGAGAAACCAACATACATAAAGTCCTTGATAACCGAAGAGAGATCGATGGGAGACGACAAGAGCGAGCGAACGGGCTTTGGGATGGTCGAAGGAGATACTGTTACATTCAATTGCTTCACCACCCCATCATAATCTACCCAGACCTGTATGGGTTCTCCACTTGAAAGGCTAAAGTTCTTATACTCTCCGTCTTCATTTGAATAATAGGCTGCTGGGGCCGATTCGACCGACTTCAAGCCGTTTACATCGATACCCACATGGTTGTTATCTATATCATCAAGTTCAGGGTTGCGCAGTGTGTCTAGCTCGATTGCCAGTACATGGTTCGTGGAGTCTCCGTTGTTCGCAGAATTGAAGATTCCCAAAAATTGGCTAGGCATGGCTTCATCGAACTCCATGGATGGTGAGATCATAAATGCAAGGCCATGAGCACTCAAACCCGGGTACGAAGGAACCACTGCTACAACAAAACAAGTGGAGAAAGAGAAAGAGAGAGGCTCCTCAACACCATGGGAGGACTTCTCTTTAAATTGGACAGGAGATGAGTAGAATGCATGACCCATCTCTTGGTTGGATGTGTTTGTGAGCTGCAAGAGGCCGTTGGGGTGGATGATGGCGATGCCATCGAGGCTAATATTAGCTTTGTTGAAGCCGCTGCTGTAGTAGATGGCATGGTCTTTCTGTTCATGGGAGGGTGAAAATACCATGGCAAGAAACAGAACTAAAGCGTGAAGTGCCCTGCGAGAACAGGCCATGACATTATAAAAAAAAAAAAAATTTTGTGTAGTAGGGAAGGAAATGGTGAAGTGGGGTACTGTGATCTGAAAGCTAGAAGCTGAGAACTGAGAAAGCTCTGTTTTGGAGTAGACTTGTTGAGGCAGGCAAGATAGAAGAGATGAGCTTGACTTTAAAATTGCGTATGCTCTCGTGCATTATTCTCATCCATTCATCAAGAAAGTGAAGATGGAATGGTCAATGTTGTGTCTTGACTTAATTAATCAGGACACGACAAATTGACTGTGATGAATGATCCACCTGCAATTGATACTTCACGTGCCTAGAATTGTGGTAAAGCAGAAAAAGAAAAGAAATGACAGAAATGGTACAGATTCAAGGGAGGAAAAACCCAATGAATGGGGACAGGGATCTTCCAATCTGGTGCATATCCAAAGTGGGCCAGCCAGATCAATGGTCAGAAATACTGGGAAAATGACCCCAACTATGGATGGTTACAGCATGAAGGTTGACGATAAAAACAATTGAAGTAATCAGGAAGTAAACAGGCAAGTCTGGATCGACATGAGTGAGAATATATAGTTGGGTCTGCCCATTGAAAATCCCAGATGTTCAAAATAAACCCCCTCAATGTTTATTGGGTATCCCTTATCCCCGTATTTTGTCCCTATAGAAGCTGGTCCCACAGTAAATTATCCGTTTGATAAAAACTGTGAAGAGATAGGCATTACTCATCATCATATTTTTTTTTTTTTTTTATGAGAGCACCCCATGCAAAGAAAGGATGCCTGGAGTTCACACTCGTTTTTGTTAGTCAAAAGCATCCAAGGATTCGGATTACAAATCAGTGATGTGAACAGGTTCTTCGTGGAAAGAGAGCCTGTGAAAGTTGTAAGAGGGAGAAGGAAGACGAAATGGAGAAAATACCATTCAGCATTTTATGTCCTACTTTTGTTGAACATAGAAGCACCACCCAATGAAAAAAAGAAGGAAACAAAAATCTACACAGTTTCCTCTACCTTGCAAGGAACCATTGTTTATAACTCCAAAAACTCATTTTTCCTCTTTTTTTATTTAATACTTTTTGCATTTTAACAATTTTCCTTGTAATGTGTAGGGCCCAAAAGAAGAAACACACTGAAAAAATGGACCTCCTGTGGGTCCCAGCTGGATGAATTACAATGATGGATTGAGGGATGGTTAGATTTGGAGATAGGAAAAGAGAGGCCAAGCTCATTAACACGATTCCCTCAAACAAAATTGAATGATCACAAATGGATCTGGCCCACAACTCAAAAATACTGCTTAATGCCAAAACCAGGCTTTGCCCAAAACTGTAGAAACCACATAGCAGGGGCCTAATCTGTGCTAACCAGAACAGGCCCAAAGCATGCTACATAACCATGAATGAGCCTTCTACGACCATGAATGAGCCTTCTACGGCCTAACCCGACACGCCCAAAACAAGTACTATATATATTAAAGTAGCAACCCTCTTCACGAAAGAGGACATAGTCTCTTTAATTAAGATAAGATAACCATAAAAAACCTCATCATAATATACATATTTTAAAAAGAGTCATTTGCTTTCAAAGGTTATTTCTCCATAAAAGAGTTTTTTCTTTTGAATGTGGAGTCGATCTATACACACTTAACTACATGTTTTCCTGCAACTAGAAGAGGCCTTTTCCTAACAAAAAAAAATAAAAAAATAAAAAATAAAAAAAAATAGAGAAGGCCTATGTGAGGTGGTAGGAAACCTGTGATGATAAAGGATTTTAGTGGGCCCACCCTGTATAATGCGTCGGCCACCCCAATTGGTGAGCATTGAAAAATGAAAATGAACATTGTGGCAAATTTATGTCAAAAGAAACTATGTTTTAAATGTCAACCAAAAGTGGGTCAAAATTTATGATTGGCTCTGTTTCATTCTTTATGACCATCTATTTGGGGTGATTGGCTTTTTCATCGGCCTGTTTGGTCTTCCATTGGGCCACAAGTTGTTTAGATTTCTTTCTTCATATTTCTAACTAAACCTAATCTCTTTTTAATCTTCTTTCCTAATTGGTCTCCTTTATATATTTGAAATTTAAATTTATATAAGATTATTCATTCCTAAAAACATTGCTTTTTTATATTGATTTCTTGAGTCCAGATTCCCTGTTTTAATCTAGATCCACTGTTTCATTGAAACAAGGAGATACGTATTGTTTCATCTAATCAAAATTTGCCGACGGTATAAAATCTTATGCCAGCTAATGTACTCTCTCAATTACTTCTTTGAATGAAAAAAAAAGGGGGGGGGGGATTTGGGCGGAGGTCCCTCAACTGTGATTTTTATTGCAAACGGTCCACAACATTTTATCATACTGACGGCAGTCTTCTTGTAAAAGTAACTTACTGAAAAAGATAAAAACGCCTTTGTACACGTCAGCAAAAGCAGAACTCAGACAACTTATCTTAATTTTGGCAAAACTCGGCAATAATTCAAATGAACTTCTCTCCTTCCATTGGGGTTTGGAAGGCATTAGAGTTTCAGAACGACAAAGTGATCTTCATGAAGTTTTTAGAGGACGTCTTAAGCTTTTTAGAAAGGTCTGGTTCGCAAAAATCCGAGTTCGTTTGGGCCTCCAAACATTGCTTCAAAATCAGGCCTGAAAAACTGATTCAAGATTCCTATCTTTACCAGTAAACCTCAATGGGCCATAACTTGAGTTTCTGAAGTCCAAATCGGGTGATTCAAAACCCTAGAATCATCTACACATCTAGGGCTACAACTTTTATGAAGAGACCAAGTCAAGATTCCGCCATTATGTCATAGAAAAATACCTCACAATTTGGGCACAATTTCTGAAATTTGTGTTAATCCGTTTTGAATTACTTATAATTTAGGGATTGAATTTGGTGAATGTGGGTCGTTGGATGGCACCACATCACATAGCTATTTGTTCGAAACTCAGAAAAGTTGTCAAAACTCAGATAAATTTATCTGAGTTTTGGGCAAATTTTTTGAAAACTCAGATAAATTTGCCAAAAGCTCAGATAAATTATCTGAGTTTTGCAAATTTATCTTTATCAGAGTTTTGCAAATTTATCTTTTGTCAAGGCCATGTGATGGATCGATGGCAACAGGAAGGTCATGTGTTGAAATTGAGAGATTAGGTGTGAAAGTATTGGGTGCAAGTGTTGGAATGACGGGCCCATGTATTGAATCATGAATAGCAAGCGGTGGTGATGGATGTTGGGTTATAGGTGGAATGGGACCAGGTTTTGATGCAGGTGGATGAGACATGTCCAAAGAAGGTGAGTGAGTAGGAATAGTTAATGGTTCTGTTTGGAGCAGAGTGGCTGATTCCGGACCTGAGGTGGATGAAAAATGGATGAATGAAGGGCCAATGGAAGTACTGGATTTAAAGAAAAATCCTGAGAATGATCGAGGGCAACACCCTTGAACGAAAAATTTTATCTCATAAAAACTACATCCCTCGATTTGCAGAGCTCTATGGTGAAATCCCTCGTTCCTAGAGAAGAAGACGGAAGGGGATCTCCAGGACAACAGAGAAGAAGACGGAAGGTGTTATGCTGAAACTGTTGAAAGGGACAAATTAGTCATAAAAATATATGATGTGGCATATTAGGGACCTTTCACCAAAATATCTCCAGCTGTCTGGACTAGAGACATTAGAGAAAAAATTTGCTGATGCTTTAGAAGACTGTGCTCGGGGACTTTTGCCTAATTTACCCAAAAAAAAAGATGAGATTTTATATATTTAGAAAATATTGCTTGGATGACACTATAACTATCTGTTTTAATGAAATAGGGGATTCGGACAGTGATTTCTTATATCTCCCTAAAATCTTTTCTAGTACATGGTTTTTCTAGTGCCTAAATTCTCTCCAGATTTTAATAAAATTCACTTGGTCCAAACTATTCTATTTCCCTCTATAGATGAGATCCAACTGCACCTATTCTATTTTCAAATATAGATGGGCCCAAACTATTTTTAATTTTTCATATTTTCTTAGGAATCACCTTTGATTGGAAACCTATTCTATTTTCATCTATAGATGAGCCCAAACTGTTTTTTATTTTTCATATTTTCTTAAGAATCACCTTTGATTGGTAAACATATTCTATTTTTAATCTATAGATGAGCCCAAACTACTTTGATTTATCATATGAATCACCTTAGGCTGGTGGGCCCCACCCTGAGACAAGTTGGTGTCCGATCGTATTGTTGGCTCCGCACTCAAGGTCTCATAGACGCTGAGAAAATTAGGTCAAAATCCTTGTGGGCCCCACTTTAACCTATCAAAGTCTCCTCCTAAGAGATTTCTATTTTCCTGATTACCAATTGTATATTTAGTAAGCCTTTCTTCTCCTTCTTCTATCGAAAGACTTACCAATTGTATTTTCCAGATTACCAATTGTATAATTTGTTTGAACTGTTTATTATTTCTAACAATTGAATGGAGAGAGGAGAAGAAGAGCAATACCATATATATATATATATTATATCAAAAAGTCTGCATGCAACGGAAAAAAGAGCTGGCCCTGCTCACCCACTTTGAAGAGATCCAGGGTGGGAGAGCTTCCCTTTTCGCTGTGTTCGGGGAGACCGGTTGATATTTAAATCCTGTGGTGTCCCACCTTTGGTCAGGACTTACGAGCGACCGGGTGAATCCGCTCCGTGTCGTAGCGCAGTTGAACCGTCAACCTTCGGACAACCTTTTGAAGCAAACTGTGGTCCTAAGCTTCATCAACATTAAAACTTTCTTTCTTATCATACCACTTGTTGTTGTTGTTGTTTATTTCCACTTTTTTATTTTATATTTCAAGGTTATAGGGATGCGATTTGAAGCAGTAATGGCAGTAAAAATGTCATGAGGTGAATCAGGATCCCATAAGTCACTATCCACAAACAAGTCAAAACAAACAGTATACAAGATATTGATTCTTCTGTCCGCAGGAAAGAAAGAGGAAACGGATGATTTAAAGAAGAGAAGATTTATGGCCAGCTGTTGGAGATCGTTACCAATTCTCTGCAACAGTAACTGAGTTGGACTGGGTCAGGTTTGACTGACTAACAGTTCAGTTTCTATAGATCTGTAGCTTATCCATTTGGTTGCTTATTTTCTTCTTATGTTAACATCTGTTAAGGTTGGAGAGTCATTAGGTTCAGTAAATATCAAGAGTTTGTTTCTGAATTCCTGATTTTATGTATAATCATGTAAAGCTATAAATGCAGTCATACAGCATCAGCTGTGTGTGTGTTTTCCAGTCTACAGAAGCCTTGCTTCACTGTTTTGTGTGTTCTACACTAGCATGGTTTAAAATAGTGACAGATATGCTATGAATCATCCACCACATATTATGGTTGTAGTATGCATAGCCACATCGACCCATATATTTGGTATCAGCCAATATCACCGATACCATAAGGCCAAAGGGCCAAATGTATCATCTGCTACAGCGGCCAATAGTCCTATGATTCCATAATTTCTACTCTTTTTTACCTTTTTCTTTTTCTTTGGGGCCAACTTCTATTGAAAGTATGTAGATGAACTTCTCTTCCTGGGAGATTTTTAAGTTCACATCCAATCATCTAATTATGATAGAGAAGAAGCAGGTATAGTGATACCAGCGGAAAGGAGTATGTTGGTGGAGATATTGGAGCTGAAAGTGCCGCTTTAAATATAGATGTTGAGGGTCTACATACAAAGCTTGATCACCCTGTTTACTATTTCAATTATAAAACACACAAATTGCCATGTATAAACTACTCATGCTACTAAATAAACCACTATATCGTGCACGTTGAACTATGTTCAAAAAATATTTCACTGGAGAATTCCCTCCATATGTTTAACTAGGCAAACATTCATCCTTTTGTTGTAAGTGAAACCTTACAAGGGCATATGAAATAAAAGATTAACAAGCTCTGCTTTCAGACATGAATTAGAATAAGCTGTGTGAAGAAGACGATTCATGTACTACATTTGAAACATGTTATTGTATCCAACAACAGAAAACAATGTACCACACAATGGGTTTCAACTTTCAACTTTCAACACCCAGTGAAAAGTATGGATTCGGTGGACCCAATGAAGACGTTGTGGTCGCTCTCTCTGATGATGCAGGGATCAGAGAAAAATGGTCGAGTACTTCCTCATTTGTCGATTCAATCATACCCATAGTAACATTAAATTGTAGTTCTGGGAGTAATGCATCACCATCCAAGTACTGTGAAACTTGCCTCATGGTTGGCCTAGTAGCAGGTACAGGGTGAGAGCAAAGTAGGCCCAATTTCAGAACCAATTCCAATTGCTCCACTTCATAATCCTCACCAAGTTTGTGATCCCTAGCCTCTAGAATAGCTCCTCTCTTCCAAAATTCAGTCACCCAATCCACCAAATTCACCTCCTCAGGCGATGCACGCAAGTCTATCGGACGCCTCCCACAAACGACCTCTAGTAAAACCACTCCAAATGAGAACACATCGGCTTTAGTAGTTGCCTTTCGGGTTCTAGTAAGTTCATGTGCAAGATAGCCCAAAGTCCCAACCACATGGCTGGTCTGAGGATTTGTTCCATGATCATACAATCGAGAAAGCCCGAAATCTCCCAGCCTTCCATTCAAGTCAGCATCTAACAAGATGTTGCCGGCTTTGACATCTCTATGTAGGACCACTTGTTCCCATTCTTCATGTAGATACAGAAGCCCAGATGCAATACCCCTCAAGATTTTGTACCTCTGATCCCAAGTAAGTACAGGCTTTTCACTGCCAAAGATAAATTTGTCAAGACTTCCATTGCACATGTAATCATAGACCAACAGAAGTTCTACTTCCAGTCGGCAGTATCCTAGTAGTTGCACTAGATTCCTGTGCCTAAGCTTTCCAATGCTTGCAATCTCTGCTATGAACTCCCTCATTCCCTGTTTCGACTCATGGGAGATTCGCTTCACCGCAACTTGCAAATTCGATGTGGGTAGCACTCCTCTATAGACCTTTCCGAATCCCCCGATCCCAAGAAGCTCCGTCTCACTAAAGCCTTTCGTTGCAATGAATAGATCCTCATAGGAGAACCTGTGAAGGCCATATTCCTCTTCCCAATCTTCATGTATTTCTTCACTTTTCTTCTTTCTCAATATGTACATTGTGACAAAGATGGTTGTCACCACAAAGACTATTACCGCAGCCAGCGACAACCCAATTTTCAAAACCAGTTTGCCTCTTGATTGCCCTTGTTGTGGAAGTGCAGGAAGCTTAGAGAGATCAAGCTGCTGGGCCTTCCCATTCATCTGAAAACTCAATCCAAGAATATAATGCGAGCCTGAGACGCTGCTGCCTGTAGCTGCAGAGAAACCAACATACATCGAGTCCTTGACAACTGAAGAGAGATCGATGGAGGTCGACAAAAGAGAGCGATCGGGTTTGGGGATGGTGGAAGGAGATACTGTTACATTCAATTGTTTTGCCACTCCATCATAATCTACCCAGACCTGTACTGGTTCTCCACTTGTAAGGCTAAAGTTTTTATACTCGCCATCTTCATTAGCATAATAGGCTGCAGGAGCTGATTGGATTGACTTCACGCCATTCACATCGATACCTACATGGTTCTTATTTATATCGTAGACATCAGGGTTGCGAAGAGTATCTAGCTCAATAGCCAGTACATGGTTTGAGGAGTTTCCATTGTTTAAAGTATTGAAGATTCCCAAATATTGGCTCCCCATTGCTTCAGGGAACTCCATGGATGGTGAGATCATAAATGTGAGGCCATGACCACTGAAAGTAAGGTATGCAGGAACCACTGCTGCAACAAAAGAAATGGAGAAAGAGAAAGCGAGAGACTCTGTAACACCATAAGACGAATTGTCTTTAAATTGGACAGGAGATGAGTAGAATGCACGACCTATCTTATTGTAAGATGTGTTTGTGAGTTGCAAGAGGCCGTTGGGATGAATGAACGCGATGCCATCCAGACTAATGTTAGATTTGTTGAAGCCGTTGTTGTAGTAGATGGCATGATCTTTCTGTTCATGTGAGGGTGAAAATACCATGGCAAGAAACAGAAGTAGAGTGTGAAGTGGCCCGTGAGATAAAGCCATGACATTAAGATTTCTCTTGTGTGTAGCAGAGAAGGGGAAAAATGAACTGGGGTACTGTGATCTGACAGTTTAAATCTGAGAATTTGAAGCAGGGGAGAATAGATAAGAGGAGATGAGGAGGTCCTTGCAAGCACAAATGCTCTTATGCATTAACTGTTCTCATCCCTCCTTATAAAAAGGAAAAGTTGAAGTATACAGAGGCAAATGTTGACTAGTCACCGAGAATAACACAATTTCACTGTACTTCATCTACAATTGATTCTTCACGGGTCCAGTCGTGGAGAAGAAGCTAAAAATGAGAAAAATGACAGCCATGGTAAACATTCAACGGAGAAATGGCCATTGAATGGGTGCAGAGATCTTCTAAATAGTGTCTATCTAAAGTGGGCCATGCTAGATCAATGCTCAGAAATACATAAAAAAAGAAAAAAGAAAAAAAGACGACCTCTACGGTGGGGGCCAGCTACGTAAATCCAAGCCAGTTCAAAAGAAATGTCCTCCATGTTGATGGTGTATCCCTTATAATATTTTTTCGGTAGGAATTGATCTCACCTAGAAATAGAATTGACTCTTTGATAAATGATGTGTTAAGAATATCATACACAGATAATTCATAGTCACCCTTTACGGAACTGTAAATTGTATGGTGGGACCGACTCTTATCTTGGGATAAAATTTGAGAATACCCCATTTGACAAGGTTAGGAGTTTTAATATGTGAGCCCTTCTATGGAGTTCCACTCTCTGATTTATCTAAGTCTATGAGGTAGGATCCGGACTCGTAAACATGCATATGGGTAGGTCCTTCATTTTGACTATGTTTTTTCCTTTCGTCTTTCCTCTCCAGTCAAATATTTTATACCCATATCTTGTTTAAGAAGAAAACACACACAAACTACAGAAAAAGGAAAATCTAAACTTGTGACCTCTGCATTGAAACGGAACCATGGTTTTACAACTTCAAAAGGTCAGAGTCCTCTTTTATTTATTTATCCTTTTTTTTTAACAAGTTTCCATGAAATTTGTTGGATTGGAAGAAAGAGATGGACTGCAAAATGCCCCTCCTTCGGGTCTACAGCTGGATGAAAATTCTTGGTACATAAATAATAAAAACAGAAGCTCCTAACTAGTTATAACACTTGATTGGACGCATTCCTTCAGTCGTAGGGCTTTTGGTGTATTAGTTAGGTTCATAACATTTGGTATCTTGGTATCAGAGCCAACCTCCACCTCTCGAGTTTGAGTCATTGAAAAGGTTACCTACCGCTATAGTGAGAGCCACTAGGGAGAGGGCCACTTGGAGGAGAGTATGAGCCGTCTCAAGAGGGGAAAATGGCCTACTTGCCATAAGAGTGAGAGCCGCCGAGGACGTAAATAGTTATAAGACTTGATTTGATGCATTCCAACAGCCATGGGCTTTTGGCATTTTGAATAAGTCAATAATAAAAGATTACAAGTGACGTTGTATTTGTAACATAAGCCATTCTTAACTCCATGTTAGGAATGAGCAAACCGGCCCAATACTTGGAGATAATATAGATCGTTCAAATCACATACCATCCATGGATGTATGCTAAAATTTTATATCAATAGGAGTCTGGCCAACCATTCGATTGAGCACATGATTGATTATGTTTGCACAATGTCATACAAAAAATCTCAATTTTGCAAAACAATAATAATAATGTCACTTTTCCTACACTACAAGTCTACAACCATCTCAACACATTTTTCATTTAAGCAAATTAAAAGGTAAACTCTACTTTCAAACCACCAATATCTTTCAATGATGTGACATTTCACCATTTAAACGGGAATACAATGTATATCCCACCAGTATTACTAAGGAGACTAGTAGAATGGTGGAGCTAGATATTGGAACCAAAAGCATAGCACTGAATATCGATCATGAGGGTCTACATACAAAGCTCCACCATCCTCATTTCCCATTTCAATCACAGACAATGCAAATCACGTATGTATAAACAACTCATGCTACTATATAAACTACTATATAAGTTGTACATTGAACTTCGTTCAAGTAATATTTCATTGATTAACTCCCTTTATAAGTTTGAATAAGCAAACAATCATCATACAAGGGCGTTTGTAATAGTAGATTAGAAAGCTTTCGTTTCTGACATGAAATAGATTTAGTTGTGTGAAGAAGACTGATGGAGTGAGCTCTACATTTGAAACATGTTGTTTATAATAAAACTACTTAAAACAATGTACTAAACAATGGGTTTCAACTTTCAACGCCCAATGAAGAGTATGGATTCGGTGGAACTGAATGAATATGATGTTGACGCCTTCTCAAATGACGCAAAATGGTAGAGCCCTTTGTCACTTGTCGCTGCAATCGGGCCAATAGCAGCAATATCCAATGGTAGTTCTGGGAGTACTGCATCACCATCCAAGTACTGTACAACTTGCCTCATGGTTGGCCTAGTAGCAGGCACAAGGTGAGAGCAAAGTAGGCCCAATTTGAGAACCAATTCCAATTCCTTCACTACATAACCATCACCAAGGTTGGGATCCCTAGCCTCTAAAATAGCTCCTCTCTTCCAAAACTCAGTCACCCAATCCACCAAGTTCACCTCAAGTGATTCATGTAGGTCTATCGGATGCCTCCCACAAGCGACCTCCAACAAAACCACTCCAAATGAGAAAACATCAGCGCTGGTAGTTGCCTTGCCGGTTCTAGCAAGTTCATGTGCAAGATAGCCCAATGTCCCAACCACATGGCTGGTATGAGGATTTGTTCCATGATCATACAAGCGAGAAAGCCCGAAATCTCCTAGCCTTCCATTCAAGTCAGCATCTAACAAGATGTTGCTGGTTTTTACATCTCTATGTAGGACCACTTGTTCCCATTCTTCATGCTAGATACAGAAGCCCAGATGCTACACCCCTTAGGATTTTGTACCTCTGATCCCAAGTAAGTACAGGCTTTTCACTGCCAAAGATAAATTTGTCAAGACTTCCATTGGACATGAAATCATAGACCAAGAGAAGCTCTTCTTTCCGTCGGCAATATCCTAGTAGTTGCACTAGATTTCTGTGCCTAAGCTTTCCAATGCTTGCAATCTCTGCTATGAACTCCCTTATTCCTTGTTTTGACTCATGAGAGACTCGCTTCACCGCAACTTGAATATTTAATGTGGGTAGCACTCCTCTATAGACCTTTCCGAACCCCCCACCACCAAGAAGTTCCCTCTCGCTAAAACCTTTCGTTGCAATGGATAGATCCTTATAGGAGAGCCTGTGAGGGCCATATTCCTCCTCCCAATCTTCTTGTATTTCCTCAATTTTCTTCTTTCTCCTTATGTACATAGTAATAGAAATAGATGTCGCCACAAAGACTACAACAGCAGCCAGTGATGACCCAATTTTCATGACTAGATTGCCTCTTGATTTCCCATGTCGTGGAAGTGAAGGAAGCTGAGAGAGATCGAGCTGCTGGGCCTTCCCATTCATCTGAAAACTCCATCCAAGAATATAATGTGAGCCTGAGACGCCACCATCACCACCTGTAGTTGCAGAGAAGCCAACATACATAGAGTCCTTGACAACAGAAGAGAGATCGATGGAGGACGACAAGAGTGAGCGATCAGGTTTGGGGATAGTCGAAGGAGATACTGTAACATTCAATTGCTTTGTCACACCATCATAATCTACCCAGACCTGTATGGGTTTTCCACTTGTAAGGCTAAAGTTTTTATACTCTCCATCTTCATTAGCATAGTAAGCTGCAGGAGCCACTTTGATTGGCTTCAAGCCATTCACATTGATACCCACATGGTTCTCATCGATCATGTCAAGATCAGGGTTGCGCACAGTGTCTAGCTCGATTGCCAGTACATGGTTCGAGGGGTTTCCATTGTTTGAAGGATTGAAGATTCCAAAATATTGGCTACCCATTGCTTCAGGAAACTCCATGGATGGAGAGATTGTAAATACAAGGCCGTGAGCACTCAAGCTCAGGTATGCAGGAACCACTGCTACAACAAAGGAGGTGGAGAAAGAGAAACAGAGAGGCTCTGCAACACCATGGGAGAAATTTTCTTTAAACTGGACTGGAGACGAGTAGAATGCACGACCTATCTGATTGTTGGATGTATTTGTGAGCTGCAAAAGGCCATTGGGATGAATGAATGCGATGCCATCCAGACTAAGGTTAGCTTTGTTGAAGCCTTTGTAGTAGTAGATGAGATCTTTCTGTTCATGTGAGGGTGAAAATAATATGGTGAGAAACAGAACTATAGTGTGAAGTGGCTTGAGATACAAAACCATTGCATAAAAATCTCTCTTTTGTGTAGCAGAGAATGGAAATGATGACTTGGGGTCTGATGATCTGAAAGTTGAAAGCTGAGAATTGATGAAGCTTTGGTTTCCAGGGCAGGCGAGATAAAGGAGATGAGAAGGCCCTTGCCATTACGTAATGCACCAATTATTTTCATTCCTCCTTTCAAAAGTTACAGGATTGAGAGGTCAATGTTGACTAGTCAACCATAATATCAAAAAATGGTTCTAGACCATCTACAATTGATTCTTCACGGGTCAAGTACCGTGGAGAAGAAGGTAGAAAGAGAGAAAAATGACAGCAATGGTACACACTCAATGGGAAATAGGCCATTGAATGGGTGGCAGAGATCTTCTAATCTAGTGTCTATCCCAGGTGGGCACAGCTAGATCAAGGTTCAGGAATACAGAAAAAAAAGAGGCCCTGCTTACACATGGATCACCAGGAGTCATGACTCATGACTCTTGATGCTAAAAAAAATAGTAGCACTCAAGACGTTTAAGCCCTTTAAAATGTTGTGGGAAAGAAAATACATAATCAGCATTCTAGTCACTTTTCATGTTAGAGCAGAAAAGTTAAAAACAAGACATCTAAGCTTTTTTCCCCCAACTTGAAACCATAGCTTATCACTTCACTTCAAGTCGAGTTAATTCGGTCGGTTACGCTATCGTTCAAGTCAAACTAATCCACATGCTTGGCTAGACCCTGCAAAGTTACTCAGGTTGGTGACCTTCAGCTATGATGCACAAATAATTCAAATTAGATAACATATGGTGTCGTATTATATCCGATACTTCACATTTTATGTATAAAATCCATATCCATGCTATATCTAATCGTAGACCTGCAGCATTGAGTTTATGAGAATTTTAATTATAGTTAGAACCCTGAGTTGATCCACCTCTCTACCTTGACTGGAAATGGGCATCTCATCGCAATTTGCTGTCTGATGCCACTTCGCACATAAATAATCATTCTGCATGGTAGGAAGTATGGCTAAACCAAAATTTGGTGAGCAAAAACTAATGAAAGGTCGCAGCTTGTTTATTTTTCTACTTATTTTGAGTAAGGTCATGAGTGAAAATATCACATAAAGTGTCTGTAGGTGGCGGCATCGTCAGCTGGATAGTGAAAACAATTGCCGGTTTGGTCATTTTGGTGTGTTGCTTCTCAAATGAAAAGAACCATGACTAGGGTTGTGTGAGTCTTGTACATTTGGCTCATTGCTAGAGATTTTCTTTCTTTATTTGGAAATAGGAAATAGAGAAAACTACTCACATTTTCATGATGAACTGACAGTAAAAGATGGAAAATGAACCCAAAAGAAAAAGAAAAAAAAAAAACAGCAGGAAATTCAGTGTAAAAGACACATTTTTGTAACTATTTCTCATCAGACTGCAAAACAAAGTAATTCATTTTTGCTTGCTTTGGTAATTGAATCATATCCCTTGATCTTCACTGGACTAATTATCAACACTACAAGAAAATGCTTAATGATTAGAATCCTTTGTTCTCCTTTCATCTTTCAAAATAAAAAATGTACATTAATATACACATTTTATACTCAATTCCTACAGAAGGGGCATCCAGTCATTGGGACAGGCTTTCGCTGTATCCTACAACTTTTACACTCTGTATCAATGAGAAAAATCATATTTTATGGTTATTTTCTTCCTTGCAGGCATCATTCTGCTAGCTTCCATTGTCATCATCTTCTTCTTCATCAATGCCAATGTTGTAGATCTCCTCATCATCAAAACCTGACCCAATCAGTTTAACTTAGTCATTTGAAGACTTGTGTGGTTATGTTTTCAAACAAGAAATGCACATACCTGTATCTAATCCTTCAGGTTCATCACTTGTAAATTCTGAATTTGTAGTATTAGCTATTGGTTGGTCGAGTGCTATCCAATCCAAATCCCCATTTTCCTCAAAGAATGGCTCCTTCTCTACAACCCAATCTTCCAAATGGTCAATGTTATCATGTGAAATGGGGTCGAACGGTTTATTCCTTAAGAGTTTCCTGAGTATTCATGAACAACAAATTAGTTTTGCAAATAACCTCATAGGTGCATGTGAATCTATCACCAATTGTATATGAATCCAAGATTTTGGTGGGACAATGAGTGTCTCATAAAATTGGCAACAGAATATTTGACATAATGGAATCATAACCAACTGGATAAAGTTTAGAAAAAAAAAAAGCATTAAATTTTATTTGTAGATACCTTTGCTGTAATCGCAAATTGTATTGGACAAAAACAAGGTCATATAACCGTTGATGTTCTAGGCGATTCCTTTTCTGACCATGAATATGCTCGACCGGAATCAAATCTCGATTGCATCCACTTGTGCTGCAAGTTTGACTGAGAATACGTATTGCCAGACGTGTCAAATTTGGGCAACCCCCACCATATGTAGACCACCAATCAGCTAAGAGAATAAAATGATCAAAAGAATCAGATTATTCTGAATGCATTCATATGGAAGATAGATGAATGATATGGTAAGACAAGCTAGCCTGCAAGGAACTTGGCCTAGCACAATTTAGCTTGAGTTTGAGCTCAGCTTGATTGTTTCATTAGCAAACCTCAAGTTAGGCCGTCGGCCTGGCTCAAACTTGAGGTCAGCCCTATAAGGTGATCAGCTTGAGCTTGAGTTTGGTTCAACTCAATATACATACACATACACGGTAATCTGGTGAGAGCCATATGTTTAGAAGACCATACAGAATGGCCTGTTGGGCCCAGCTGGGGCCATTCCAGTCATGGTAGAGGGGCGATGCAAAAATCTCAATGAGACCTAGGGGTATGCAGAACTTGTACCCCATTAGATCATCCTAACCCCTTGATCTATGGCGCTCAGGTTTAATGGTTTCAAAAAGGCATCAAATGTTTGGATTTCAATCCAATTCAATGGTGAGACACAGTTGGATGAGTATGAATTTTAGGCTTGCAGTAATTCAGTGTTTGGGGGGTTGCACGCACGCACACCCACCCAACCCCCACCTGGGAGATGAAAGCTGTGTGTATCCATACATACAAACATGTGTGTAAGAGAGTGAGGCAGAGAGATTTATGGTGCGATCTGTCTTGAGGGGCCCACCTAGGTCTGGCCAATCATGGGGGATGAGGAGGATAGAAAGATCTCAACAGAACCTTGGGGTCCACAAAATATCAACTCCATTAGATCATCCTAACCCCTTCATTCTATGACCCTTAACAATCATGTGGGAGGAGGAGGGGTGGGGTTAGTATAGTGTGTGCAAGAAGGGTAACTTGAACATGGGTGGGCCAGATGGCCACGTAGGGTGGAGCACATAGGAGATGGCTCTCTCTCTCTCTCTCTCTCTCTCTCTCTCTCTCTCTCTCTCTGCTCTGCTCTGTGTGCGTGTGTGTGGATCATTAATGGTTCTCTGCTCTGTGTGTGTGCGGATCATTAATGGTTCTGTGAGAGGAAAAATCCTAAGCTCTATGTGATGGGTTGCACTTAGATGCGTGCCTATCATGGGGGGACAAAGTGACTGAAGGATCTCATTGTGGATTAGATTTCAGGCAAAAAAGCAAGCCCAACCAGATCTTTAAAATCTTTGATTTAAGGGGCTCAAAATTTAACTTCTTAAATTGCATTCTTTTTGAAGTTCGTTCAAGTCGCCCACACAGAGTGGTGCTCTAACAGTGCACATGTAAGAGTTGGTAAGAGAAAATTATCCTCTTCTCAATAATATACATCATTTTTTTAAGTACAGAAAATTTTGAGAATGGTTCTAGCCTTCTAGCACACTTCTCTGAGTCTAGTAGCCCCCATACAGATGAATTGCCAGAAGCCCAAATTTGACAATCATCTGAGTTGTTTAACCACCCAATTAATTATGCATAATTTGGCGAAAATCTGGCCTTAGATAGTAGTAAGGATTGAACAACTTTGGGGCCCTCAAATCAATACTTCCCTAGATGAGATGGTTCTCTTATTTAGCATACAGTTAGTAAATCAGGAAACTTCAAATTTCCAAACCAAACCAACTCACAGTGGGACCCACCGGGCGGGATTATCCACATTTTGTAAACAGTATGCAATACAACCAAGCACACCATGCACATTTAGATACACCTTTGAAGTGAGTATTCTTACCCGGAAACAAACTGTTTCTGGCTCGAATCGCCATCTTCCTCCCAAAATCCCCACTAGCATTCTTGTATGAGCTCAGCTCTTTGTTGATTTTGTCTTGGATTTTTATATCAGTAACTAATCTTTCTATACAATCTAGCATCCCTGACATGACCTCAGTATGCACATCTCCTTGGATGCTATAGAAAAAACGCGGGTTAAGGAAGAAACCTGCTGCATGAAGAGGACTATGTAACCGTCTGTCCCACCTCCAATCTATAATATTCCAATAGGGCATGTAGTCTTCCTTCTTCTTCAGTTCTTTCTTGATTGTTTCTTTGGCACGATACATACCCTCATAGATGAAGCCCATAGCTGGCTTTTTGTTGCTATCAACCATCCTCAAGATGCGCACAAGTGGTTGTGTTAAACGGATGATAGTAATGCAGTGAGACCAAAATGTTTGACTACAGAAAAGATCAGTCATTTGAACACTAATGGGCTTCTTTGAATATGGGCAATCCAGCCACTCCTGTGAAGTAACCATAGCCCTCAAATTCTCTTTTAAACTGACCATGTTTCGCAATGTAGTAAAGTTCGTTGCAGAGCGAGTGTTGTTGGGTTGTATCAATTCCTTCCCACCTGTATGCTTTCTTATCATATTTAAAACAGCACTGTGATTGTGGATGAACTTCGAAATTGATTGCGCGCGCTCAATAGTAGTATTTATCCATTCTAGTTTCTCAATATCTTCAAGCATCAAATTTATGCAACGAGCAGCACATGGAGTACAAAACATAGTAGGGAAGGCTTCAGTTAACCTGTTGGCGGCGGCAGTATAGTTCTCTCCATAGTTAGTGATTACCTGAATTACATGTCTCACACCGACTTCTTCTACTACCCCCTTGAGCAATTCAAAGAGAGCATCCACAGAGGTAACTATATACGATGCATCAACAGATTTCAGAAACATTGTTCCTTCGGGACAATAGATAAAAAAGCTTATCAGAGTTTTACCGGTTTCAGTTGTAAATTCATCGGCCATGATGGAACATCCAGTTCTTCCCCATGCCGCTTTAAATCGCTCCAATGCAGTATTCACTTCCACAACTGCATTCTTCAAAATCCAACCCCGCAAATCATGATATGAAGGCCCTTCAAGCGCTGGCCCAGCTGAGGCAATAGCATCAATCATTGGTTGGAAGTAGATGGAATTAACTGCATCCAGAGGCACTCCTGCATCATAAAGGAACCGGCCAATTGCCATATGAACCTGATCTTTTGCCTTCAATGTCGCTGAATTAAACTTACCAATGGGATGAGCATCAGAAGTCGTTGGAGGTGGAGAAATATTCTTTGGTCTCCCTCTCTTCCTTCTTTCAGGACTTTTTATAAATCCTTCCTCCTTTGCAGGAAAACACGAATTTGAGTCAACCGCATTGGGCAATGCAAGCAATTGAAGCCCAGAATCAACTTCATTTTGATTAACAAATGTGTTCTCAACTTTGTTAATGGCCGGGGCGAAGTTTCGGATGTCTTCAGCAATCTTTTGCTTCTTCTTCTTCTTCTTCACTACAACACCATCTAAGCTCTGCTGCATTGAAAGCCGAACATCCGCGTGTACTCTGAGGCAACTCGCTGCATTGCCCTTCTGCCCAGCAAGATGCTCTTTTATCCGATGAATCCCGCCACCAGAGAATACTTTGCCACAGTAAATACATTTCAGCTGTGTTCTGTCTCCACACTTGATCATTTGACAATGCTTCCATGCAGGGTCATGTTTTTGTGAACCAATAGGAATAAATTCTGGGGTGGATGCCATTAAACTACCAACACCTCAAACAAAAAAAATAAATAAATAAATACTAAAAAACCAAGCTTAAGCTTTCACTGCTAGCAATAAAAACATATACTAATTTTTATTTTCGTTTTTGGATAGGTATGATCCTTGATCAAATGAAGTGGTGCTTTCAGTTTGAGCAAGTGAGTGAAAAACTGGGACCCACCCACCAATCCCAGATCCAGACCATTCATTTGGTGGGCCACACTTAAAAGATCATGTAACAAAAACAATTTCTCCTATGGATGACCCTAGCTGTCCAATTAGTTACCACAAATGAATTTTTTTTTTTTTTATGAAAAGTTGCCACAAATGGTAATTCAGCTGATGGTCTATATTCAACAGGACATGATCAAATGAAAAAAAAATTTAAGTGTTGAGATTTTACAGGCATGGGCTTTGTGGGGCCCACCCTTTTGTGGCATTACTGAATTGTCAATTCTTAAACTTCAATTATTTCCCTATTATATATATATATGCTTTTTTTTTTCTTTTTAGCACACGACATCTCTCTCTCCCTCAAAATAAAAATGGCCAAACAGAAAAAAATCTTCTCAAATTACAAAATGGAAATTGGAAGGATGAAATACAAAAGAAGAACTTACATGGGATTGTAATTTCTTTTCCTTCGATTGTGCAGGCAAAAGTGATTTGATCCCCCCAACAATCTCCTCTGCTTTTTTTTTCCAATAAAACCAGTGAGAGAGAGAGAGAGAGAGAGGTTGGTTTATAGCCCGAGAAGAGAGCCGAGATATAACCGGGTGAACCGGTGATTCGGGGTGACCGGTTTTATGTCTATTCTCGGGTTGACATTCATCTGGGTTGAGTCGGGTTGGGTTGGGCCTTTCATGTGCTTTTCAGCAAAATAAATCCAACTTGTTTTTTCCATCAACACACCTGCTTTTTGTTCTAATTATAAGAAGAAATATATATATCTATATATATATATGGGGCAGGCTCTCCTAAGCTGCAGCTTAGGGGTATCCTAAGCTGCATTAGTGTAAAAATGGGTCACACATGTGCTCACACATGTGCGGTTTACACACTGCAGCTTAGGATACCCTAAGCTGCAGCTTAGGAGAACCTGCCCCTATATATATATATCAATCTTCCAAAGCATTTATAGTCATATATAGACCATTGAATGCAATTGAGATCTTTCGATTTTCATGGGTAATGGGTCATACTTCTAAAGCCCTATGTATTAAAATTCCTAATCACATGATTGATGGTCTCCCATTGATTATAAAAAAAATGTGAGCATGGATTAAATGTCGATTAAAGTCTAATTAGAGCTAAGTTTGAATACAAAAATAACCTACAAATCCTCTTTTATACAGTGAGCTAGAAGAAAAATAGCCCGTGTCACAACCGATGATGATGTCTCTTAATCTAAAACAGCTGTGGGACCACCCTTTTTTTTTATGACAATATGGGCTCTGATTCTGGGCCTTTATGCCTTGGTTTCAAGAAAGGATCAATGGTTGAGCCGGGTCCATCCTATAAAAAGGCCCGGATTCTGATCGGGTCATCCATTTGCAATTGCGGCCCTAGTGATAACATAACTCATACGGCTGCTGGAACCGGTTTTAGGGAAATAGGAAAACCGGAACTTCCGGTCTTTAAGCCCTAGCCGTCGGCGGTTCGCCGTCCTCTCGCCCCGGCTCAGACCGGCAGAATATCGCCCGTCGACGGCCCTTAGTCGGAGAAAAATCCCCCCTTTCGCTTTTCTCTTTGAACTTTCCAAGCTTTCTCATTTCCACACACGCTCCTTTTCTTTTTCCTCAATAGAAACGAAATCGAGGAAAAGATGTCAGCTTTTCTTCGATCTGCTCGTTCGTCGACTCAGATCTGATAGATCGATCCATCTTTCGACCAAACCCGACTCTTTCTCATGTCTCAGGTACTCTCGGAATTTGAGATTCATCGGTTAGGTTTAGGGTTAGGGTTAGCGTTGTTAGGTCATGATGTTCTTGGAATTTAATAACTCGATCTTCATATGATTTGCATCTAGTGGAAGAAACGATTAGATGTAGTTGCTGCAATTATAATCAATCAATTGAGTTTGATTTTGTGAATTTGCATTGGTGTGGAATCATACTTCATCATTCTTAGCTTTCTTTTTGTCTATGATTGTTGTTGAAGTTGTAATTGTTTGATCAATTTGGATTTCTATGTTAATCTGAATCTTGGATTTCATTGATCTTAGCTTTGATGAAATGAGTTTTGATGTTAAGGGTACGTTGGTTTGATGCTCATTTCTTTAAAATGCACCTTTGATCTTCATTTTTAACTAGTTATGATATAAAATATATGTATTCAATTTGTATGTATTTTAATGCAAACAAACGGACCCTAAAAGGAAAGGTGATTTCATGCTCATTTTTAGAATTTTCATTTAATTTTATTTTTAACCACTTATGGTATCAAGTGTTAGTCTGAATCTTGAATTGCATTAACATCGCTTTTGCGCTATCTCCATGCAAATGCTCACAAACTACAACCATCTAGTAGAACTGTACATGTTTCAGTTTCAAGGTTTTTACAAACAGGCCTTTCAAATTGTTGGAGAAGTGGCTACTCTGTCCACAGGTTATACACTAACTCCATTTGAGTAGTTGGGAGTGAAGCACCCTCATTACACTCTCCTTCACGTGAAAGGGACAGTGGTCTGGTGCCACATTAGATTGACTCAATATTTTAGAGGGCTGATTATAGAACCCATACTAACTGCTTGGTGGCTACATTTTCGCAAAAGAACTTCATGTTTAAGACTTCTGGTATTTTATTGAAGAATGCTGAAATTGGAACTCCAGCAACTCTGTGATTCAAAAGATTTAGGCCTGATCGATCTTAGTCAATCTGGAATAAGTTTAAGCCAGGACCTAATTGATAAACCCAATTTGGTCCAGTCCATCACTCTTATCTATACATTTTTGCATCGATATGTGGAGAGGGCCTTCATGATTTTTACTCATTTTCTTTTGTTGCTTTGTTTTGGTGTTTGTCTCAGATATGTCTCTGTTTATTATCAGAATTTTCCATTATTGTTCAAAAATAATAATAACTATTGCGTTTATATTTTTCTTTGTTGATCCAAATCATGATCATCATCAGTATCATCGATATCAACATCAATCAAAGACCTTCTCCCATCCATCTGTTGTCAGCTCTTTTGGTTCTAATCATCCCTATTTTGAGCTTCTAAGTTCTCTTATTATGATTTTTTTTCTAAGTTCTTATTATGAATTATTATGAAGGGAATTCATGAACTTTGTGGCATTGCAGTCTCTTTGAATGTTGGAGTAGACTGCAACTCGACTATTGCTGATTTTACTATTTTGGCTTCTCTTATAGTGATGGCTCTATCAATTGCTTAACAGCAGGTACACCAAATACCGACTGTTAATAAGAGACATTGGTCTTAATCTAATGATGCCCTCCCCACCCCTCAAAAAAAAAAAGACCCCTGATTGCACTATACTAGCCCTTCAATTTATTATATGCAAATTGATCATTTAGAAACAGAAAGTTCAATGGCCCAAATTCTACACTGAATAGCTGGCATCTTTCAACATGGCATTGCTTTTCTTTTTTCTTTTCCCTTTTTTATTATTATTATATTTTTTGGCATATCTCTGCACCCCATACTCCATTGCATGAGCTTGATACTTTAGTCACAAAGCATTAATTGGAGCAGGGAAACAACAGTTCTCAATGCTGACATGCAAGTATCACAAAGGTGGGGTGGGGGATTTTGACGCAGGTTTGGGAACGTTCCTGCAGTTCAGCTTTGGAAGAGGGATCACCAGTTAGCCTCAACATGTACAAACTAAAGGACTGAATGATATGCTTGTGTTTATGTTGGAAAGAAGTGCAGAGTCTTGAATTGTGGCTAATTAAGTTGTTAATATGATTGCTGACCTTATCTGCATTCCTTTTGATGTATCTATATGGATAGTCCCGTTCCACTTTGATTTTGAAAATTTCTTTCAGACGAAACAGTAAGGTTCAAAGTTGTGATAGCGTAGGAGCGCTGAAGTATGATATGATCATATTATTTCTCTAAACAGGAATGACAAAAACATCCAGTAGAAGCTTTGATACAGTGATGCAGCCAGGCAGATCTGTACATTTGGGACCACCTTTCAGGAAGTAGAGTGTCAATCCTCCCCACATTATGGTCATGTGCTCGACCATCACTGGTTGTAATAATATTACGACGGATCTGACTTCTTAGACTGAATTGGAGATTGTCACACTTCCTGCACTGTTTCAGTCCGGAGGTTTATTATCATTGAGTGAATACCTCACTGCATGAGTCCAATTCTGGCCAACAGTGCAAGGAAGTCAGTTTTGAGTCCAAGTCACCACCAGTAATGAACAAATATGCGGTTGTAAGAATAGAGAAGCTTGCTTTTCTTCTTCCAGGATCTGGGAAGACTTCAGAAATGCAGTCTCATTAGCTTATGAGTTTTAATTGCATGCTGAATCATAAAACAAACTGATGAAAGAATATGATATTTGAAATTTAAGTAGGATCGTTCACATACTTGTTTTGTACCAGACAGTGTAACATTAATGTTTGATATCAACTTTAATTTACTAGGTAGATAGCACGAGAAACAAACCAAAGTATGTGGAATCGATGATCTGACTCCTGCCCTGGCCATTGAGCTAACGACTGAAAAGAAAAGGAGAAAATATAGATTTGTGTGGTTAAAACGGATTTTTTTACTTGAGCAATTGTTTCATCGTCTCTTCAATTTTCATTTTAGGCCTATTTGTTTTCATAGAATACACAAGAATGCATAATCAAATTGAAGGATATGAGGTACTGATATAAATGGGACCTCTCCTTCACCCTTGATTTCTTTATTTAGCAAAAAAAAAAAATGCTCTTATAAAAATACAAAGTCTTAGAATACCTTACAAATTCAATTACATGAAACAAATAGGTTGGGAGGAGAATAATCTATTGACCAATTGTTTCATCGTCTCTTCAATCTTCATTTTAGGCCTGTTTGTTTTTATAGAATACACAAGAATGCATAATCAAAGTGAAGGATATGAGGTACTGATATAAATGGGACCTCCCTTCACCCTTGATTTCTTTATTTAGCAAAAAAAAAAAATACTCTTATAAAAATACAAAGTCTTAGAATACCTTACAAATTCAATTACATGAAACAAACAGGTTGGGAGGAGAATAATCTATTGACTCTAGCTATAGATTAGTGGTCATTCTAATAGAGCTAAATGGTTCATCACCATCATTTAAGCATTATCTTACTTCTTTGGCTTGTTGATGTAAGTGCCCAAAAATTAAGGACTTTAATGCAGGGATTAGGGTCCCTGATTCGGATGATTTAGATGAAGCTTGCTGTGGCTCCGACTGGACCTGAAAAGGAAGAGAGAGAAGAAGCGTCAAAGGACCCTGGCTGCAGGCAGCGCAAGGCTCTCCGATGCTTAAGTTAGTGCAATGAACGAGCAGGGAGAAGGAGAGGAAATTGCAGAGGGATAGTGTGTATGATGGGTAGCGTACCTTAAAATGGAGAAGGGAGTGGTATTTATAGGAGATGGAAGACGTCTGGCGTAGGCGTGGACGAAGCCTCATGATGGGCCATGCAGCATGGGGCGGTCCTGTCCACTCAGCCCACATTTCATTGAATGCGAGCCTTACCTACCCATTCCTCATTAAATGCCAATCTCATCGGGCCAGGCATGGGTCTGACTTTTGGGCCAAGTCCCATCGGGCCTGGCCTGAAGCCATGCTTTGTAGGCGCATGGGTACCGTGTTAACGCTGTTCTGTCAGGAATGATGAGTTGCAGGGCACGCCTTAGCACGTGCCTTTATGCTGTCACCGGTCCTATCAGTGTCTGTCAGATCCGCAGTGCCGAGGTCGGACATTCACTTCGGCAGATGCCGCAACCCGTTAGCCGCGGCCAATCTAGACCGAGGTGAGGCATAGTTAAGCTGTCTCAGGAGCGGGGTCAGCACTGATCTCGGCTTAGTGGAAACATCCCCACACAATTGCCCCCCAGTTTTCGAGCTCTTAAGAGTACTCTTTTGAGGTCGGAAACTGAGTAGGTCTGGCTGAGATGAATTGTGCCGTGATGTATCGATAGTCCTGTGTCTGGAACCCGAGGGAGCCCAAACGACTTCTTGGTTTCGAGGCCCAATCGGCGCTTCGATTGCTGGCGCTTTCATCTCTATCCGCCGTCGCTTGGTTGCCCGAGGCATTAAATGGGGCACGGGAATCGGGCCGGCACTTTCACGTGTCCCTTTCTGTTTGGCGGGCCCGTCTTTTCAGGACGGCGCGCGCAGTGAAAAGACGTGCGTTTCTCGAATTTCGCAGAGGCGCCATGATTAGGCGCCTCGCCCTTGGCTATAAGTAGGGGATTGGGCTCTTCTTCTTCTTTTCTTTACCTTCGTTCTACCCTTGCTTGCCAGAGCTTTTCTTCCATTCCTGGCTTTTCAGAAACCTCTTCCTTCTTCGCTGCCTCTATTTCTGTAAAACGGAACCGCCTCTGCCAGACGGAAGAGATCGTTGCAGAGACTGTCCGGGCCTGTTTCGGAACGAGGCGCTGGTTAGGGTTTTGCTCTGAAGTTTAGCTTTTGCGTAAGTCTTCTTCCTTGCATTTCTGTTTCGCTGTGCTTTTTAGAGCTCTGTTCTGCTTAGGGTTCTTCTTCCTTTGGGATTCCCTTCGCCTAGGGTTTTCTTTTGCCCCCTTACCCTCTCCCTAGCTTTCCTTTTGAGAGATGGGCATCTATAGCCACTGGATAGAATCCGAGAGGGGGTTAGCCGAGCTCAGGGCTAGATACAGCATACCAGAGGGGGTCCAGGTCATGGCGGCTACTGTCATGGCCCATGCCTTTGGCGATTTCTGCGACGGCTGGATGACTTTTCCCCTGGTAGCCATAATTGAGGGCGGGGTTAGGTTTCCCCTCCGCCCTCTGCTTAGGGAATGCCTCCGGGCATGGCACCTCTGCCCTTGCCAGCTAATGCCCAACAGTATTAAGATCATAATGGGTACGGATAAGCTCAATACAATTTTGGGCATTGGCCTCGGCGTCCACGATATCGAAGACGCTTATGATATCTGCAAATCCGGGACGGATATGTACTATCTTCGTGGCAAGTCGGGTCGGAGGCCGTTTGTGCAAGCCTTGGAGGATTCCAATAAGTATGCCGGGGACGACCGCGTGATGGTCACGGGCAACTGGGAGTTCGGCGATGATGAGCCCATTTCGGAAAGATTTTTCAGGATCCCTCGTCACTACGGCATTCCTCCAAGTAAAAACCTTAGTATGTCTCTTTACTTCTTCCGCTTTTTGTACTGTCAGACTAACGTTTCTCTGTGTGTTCTGCAGGCGTTCGCCAGAGGAGAGCGGCTGCCTACCGAGACGGCTGGGAGCTGAACAGAGCATGGCTTCGGGCCCTTGAAAGTTACCACGGCCATAACGACCGATCTGCCTGGTCGCTGCTTGGGTACGAGCCCAGATACCGCGGCTATAAAGAGAAGAAACAAAAAGCTCATCGTGTGCTAGCCGCGGCCGAGGTAGAAGAGGAGGTTGGTGCAGACGAGGGGCAGACCGCGGAAGATCCAGGGGATCGCTCCGCATCTAACTCCGAGGCGTCGACTTCGGGATCTGAGGATAACGTTGAGACGATTGGGAGAATCGTCCTTTCAGATTCCGAATCCGAAGGAGAGATGGACAGGACCCGCCCGAAGCCCGTACTTCGGAATCTTAAGAACGTGCCAGTTAGCGGCAAGGGCCGCGGAGCGGCATCCACCTCCCGCGCTCCTCCTGCGTCGGGTGCGCCATCGTCATCTACTACGCCCCCCCGAACTCGGACCCCCATGCCACTTGCCGCGACCGGGGCCGAGGGCCCCTTACCCTTGGCCACGCAAGGGGAAGATCAGGCAAGGAAGAGGCCGAGGGTCGAGAGCTCGCCTGGCGAGTCGTCCGGATCTGGCGTGGCGACTCGGGCGCATCCCGCCCCCTGGAGGCCGAGCTTCATGCTCCAGCAAGGGAGGCCACTGACGGTGGAAGATCGGCTTTCCGGGGGGCCGCTGGTGGTAGCTTGTTTGGGGGGCGCCTGTGCATTGCCGCGGGACATGGAGAACCATGACAAGATGGACGACATCTCCCTGCTGGTATCACAAATAAAGGCGAATCTGAGCGTAAGTCTAATATTTCTTTGACACTTACCTTTTATTTATGGCTTCTGCTCACTGGTTTTATGCATTCGCAGTGCGTGCAGATGGCCCAGGTTTCGGTGTCCCGCATTCAAAAATGCAACGCCGAACTGCAAAAGGTCAAGGCTGTCTGCGAGCAGCAGAAGAAGGCCCTGGAGGCGGCGCAGGCTAAGGTGGCGGAGTATGAGGACACGCACCAATCCCTCCTCGCCGAACTTGATAACGTGAGGCCGGCCTTCAATCTGGCCAAGAGGAGGGAGGCCGAACTGGAGAGGTCCGTCTCGGGGCTGGAGAGGAAGGTGCTTGAATTGGAGAGTGAGAAATCCGAACTCGAGCGCAACCTTCAAGCCGAGGTCGGAGTTGCCTTTCAGGAGGGCGCCGACGTGGCGGGCGAAGAGTATGCCGCTCAAGTGAACGACATCCGGATCTCGTCCTGGGAGATGGGGTGGAGGGCGGCCTTGGATAAGTTGGGCATCCCCCACGATCACCCTGCCTATACGAGACCGGACGAGTACCCGTGCTCGGATGCCACGGAGGATGCAGTGGAGGGGCCCGCCGCTCAGCCGGAATCGGAACTCGCTCCAGCAGTGCCCGAGGCGACTGTGGAGGTTATTGATCCGGCCGCGGCATCCACATCCGATGCCCCTCCTGCAGTTCTTGCTCCGGGGGCGGATGTCACCGCTCCTGCCGCGTGAAGGCCATCTGCTGCTGCCCTCTTTTTTATGCTTGTTTTCTGTAATTTTTTGCTTCGGCGCGTCGCGCCCTTCATGTTTGAGAAACTCCTGTGTTATCTTGAATGAAAAAGTCTTTTCTTTGGACCTTTTTTGTGTTCCCATTTCTTTGCATCTGCTTTTAGTTTGAAATTGTCTAAGTGTTTTACCTTGGTCGCACGGCCGAGCCCAATGCGTTGGGGATCTACTGTTAATTAGCCGCTCTCAGTAGCTGTAGCTCTTAGAGTGCGATGTAGGGTTGATCCGAGGCGCTGTGCGTTTCCCACAGTGTAATGTCGGTAAGAGCCCTGATACTTTCACCAAGGATCATTTAGCGCGGCGTCTAGATATGTAAGGAGATCCCCCTGGCTCGTCGCCAGGGGCCGTGCAGGCTATCTGGCTCGTGGGCCGAGATGCGCCCTTGGCACGTTTGGAGACTTCCCCCCGGCTCGTCGCCAGGGGCCGTGCAGGCTATCTGGCTTGTGGGCCGAGATGCGCCCTTGGCACGTTTGGAGACTTTCCCTTGGCTTGTCGCCAGGGGCCGTGCAGGCTATCTCTGGCTCGTGGGCCGAGATGCGCCCTTGGCACGTTTGGAGACTTTCCCCTGGCTTGTCGCCAGGGTCTGTGCAGGCTATCTTGCTCGTGGCCCGAGATGCGCTCTTGGCATGTTTGGAGATTTTTCCGCCGAGCTGGAGAGGGCGAGGTCATTCCTTCGCCGATTTTATTTCCCAAGCTGGGATGACCCCGCTCACTACTGCCGAGCTGGAGAATCGTGGTGCTCGAAGTGGTTCTTGACTTTGAAAAAATAAGAGAAACTCCAGAGGAGAGATTTTCCTTTATTGATTTGCATGAACTGTGTACATTTCAGAAGTAATATTTTTTGAGGTGCGAGGCGTTCCATGGCCGCGGTAACTGCTTGCCACTCATATCCTCGAGCTTGTATGCGGACCGGCCAGCAGTCGAGATCACTTTAAACGGGCCGCGCCAGTTTGGAGCCAATTTGCCTTGGTTCGGATCCTTGTCAGCAGGCAGTGCCTTCTTCAGGACCAGTTCTCCGACGGAGAATTTTCTTTCCCGAACTTTTTGATTGTAATCTCTCGCCAGACGTTGCTGATAGGCTGCTAAACGGATGGAAGCTGCCTCTCTCCGCTCTTCGGCCAGGTCCAGACCCAGGGTCAGGCTCTTATCATTCTGGCTCTGGTCGAAAAGCTCGGATCTGAGTGTTGGAAGGCCGATCTCGAGAGGGATCACGGCTTCCATTCCATATGCCAAGGAGAAAGGAGTTTCTGAAGTCGAGCGCCTCGGGGTAGTCCTGTATGCCCACAGTACGCTGGGCAATTCTTCCACCCATCTCCCTTTTGCCCCGTCGAGTCTCTTTTTGAGTCCGTCAAGGACCACCTTATTGGAGATCTCTGCCTGTCCGTTGCTCTGGGGGTAGGCTGGAGTCGAGAAGTGGTTCCTGATGCCGAGCTCCTTGCAGAAGTTTTTGAAGAGGTTCGAGTCGAACTGGGTCCCGTTGTCCGAGACCAAAATTCGGGGGATGCCGAACCTCGTGATGATGTTCTTCCATACGAAGTTTTTGGAGTCTTTCTCGGTGATTGAGGACAATGCTTCTGCCTCTATCCACTTGGTGAAATAATCGGTGGCCACTATCAGGAACCTCTTATTCCCCGGAGCTCGGTGGAGTGGGCCCACGATGTCCAGCCCCCATTGTGCGAACGGCCATGGGCTGGAGAGTGGGCTTAGATCCTGCGCGGGTTGATGGAGATTGTGCGCGAACTTCTGGCATTTCTCGCACTTCATGGCGTACATCTGTGCGTCCTTCTGCATGTACGGCCACCAGTACCCTTGGCTTATAGCCCGGTATGCTAGTGACCTTCCTCCTATGTGACTCCCGCAGATGCCTTCGTGTATTTCGTAGAGAAAATCTTCAACTCGGCTTGGGTGGACGCATTGGAGATAAGGGCCTGTGAAAGACTTTCTATATAGTTTTCCTTCCGGGGAGACCCAGAAACGGGCCGCCCTTAGCCTGATTTTATGAGCTTGAGCTCTGTCTTCGGGGAGTTGGTCGTCCTTGAGGTATGCGATGATAGGATCCATCCAACTGGGCCCGAGGTCAAGGCTCAAGATCTGCCGCGGTGGGCGAAGCTCTATGCTTGGGGATGCTAACGAGCCTACTTCTATGGTCCTCTTCCTCCCGGCTTCGACGGCGGAAGCTAGGTTGGCGAGCGCGTCGGCGTGTGAGTTGGAATCTCTGCCGATCTGCTTGATTTCAGCTTCCTGGAATTGAGAGAGGAGCTTCTTGGCGAGGGTTAAGTAGGCCGCCATTCTGTCATCGCGAGCCTGGTAGTCCCCCGTGAGCTGGCTTGTCACCAACTGAGAGTCGCTGAAGACTATCAGCTCTTGAGCTCCGAGAATTTTGGCGCTGTTCAGTCCTGCTAGTAACGCTTCGTATTCTGCCTCGTTGTTCGATGCTCTGAAGTCGAGTGTCAGAGCCTGCTCAATTACCAGTCCTTCCGGAGACTGGAGGACTATGCCGACGCCGGCCCTTCTGGAGGTGGAGGACCCGTCAACGAAGAGTTTCCATGCGGAATCAGTGAAGGTGCTGCGAGGCGGCTCGCAAACAGTACCCGTGACCAAGTCTTCACTGCCCCCGGCCCCCAGTGCGGGGTCGAGCGGGCTCGGCGCCGGACTCAGGGTAATGAACTCCACGATGAAGTCGGCCAGAATTTGAGCTTTAATCGCCGTCCTCGGTTGGTACTGGATGTCGTATTGCCCGAGTTCCACCGCCCACCTAGAGACGCGTCCGGAGAAGTCCGCCTTTCGGAAGACGGACTTGAGTGGGTGCTCGGTGATAACCACTATGGTGTGAGCTTGGAAGTAGTGCGAGAGTTTGCGCGAGGCGCTAATGAGTGCCAGAGCGAGCTTTTCCATCTGTAAATATCTGGTCTCGGCATCGATGAGGGTTTTGCTCGTGTAATAGATGGGCTTCTGCTGCCCGCTATCCTCCCTGACCAATACCGAGCTCACGGCATGATCCGAGACTGCCAAATACAAGTACAGTGCCTCACCCTTCTTTGGGGTTGACAGTAGTGGAGGTGAGGCCAGGTAGGCTTTGAGTTCTTGGAGCGCCGCATCGCACTCCGGGGTCCATTCGAACCTCAGATTCTTCTTCAGCAGCTGGAAGAAAGGCCGGCATTTATCAGAGGATCTGCTGATGAAGCGGTTGAGGGCGGCGGCCATGCCAGTGAGCCGCTGGACCTGCTTTGTCGTGACTGGGCTTTTGATCCCCAGCAGTGCGGAGATCTGATCTGGATTTGCCTCGATGCCCCGTCTGGTCACGAGGCTCCCTAAGAATTTGCCGGAACCGACCCCGAAAGCGCATTTAGATGCGTTTAGTTTCAGGCCGAATTTCCGAAGGACGTCGAACACCTGGCCGAGGTCCGCCAGATGGTCGTGGGATTGTACCGACTTGACGACCATGTCGTCGATGTATACCTCGACTGTTTTGCCGAGTTGGTTCTGGAACATCTTTGTGACCAGCCTTTGGTACGTCGCGCCCGCGTTCTTGAGGCCGAACGGCATCACTTTGTAGCAGTAGGTTCCCCTAGGAGTGATGAATGCCGTTTTTTCTTCGTCTGCCGTGTGCATGGGTATCTGGTGATAGCCGCGGTAAGCGTCAAGGAAGCTCATCCTGTCGTGGCCGGCTGTGGCATCGATCATCTGATCAATCTTTGGGAGCGGGAAGCAGTCTTTGGGGCACGCCTTGTTAAGGTCGGTAAAGTCGACGCAGACTCTCCACTTCCCAGTCTTCTTTTTTACAACCACGGTGTTTGCCAGCCACTTTGGGTATTGTACTTCCCTGATGGCGCTTGCCTCAAGTAGTTTCCCCACCTCTTCGATCACGGCTGCAGACTGCTCCACTCCTGACCTTCTTGCCTTTTGGACTACAGGCTTGGCTTGTGGGTCTACATTCAGCCTATGACTCATAACTTTTGGATCCACTCCCGGCATTTCTTGCGGTGTCCAAGCAAAAACCTCCCTGTTTTGCAACAGGAAGCCGAGCAGCTCGGACCTTTCTTGTTCAGTGAGCTGGCTCCCGAGGAGGAAGTACCTCTCGGGATTGGCGTGGTCGATTTTGACCTCGGTGAGGTCTTCGACGCTTTTTTCTTCTGGGTCGCGGCCAACTCTGTCTAGCTCGGCTTCGAGCTCCGCCATGTGAACCTGCTTTGGTTCCTGCTCGCCTGGTACAACGGCCATCATGCAGCGCTTGGCCATCTGCTGGTCACCCGCGACGGTGACTACTTCCATTTTGCCTTCCCTTTCTAATGGGAACTTGAGTTTCTGGTGGTAGGAGGAGGGCACTGCTTCCATCTGATGCAGCCAGCTCCTTCCCATTATGGCGTTGTAGGGGGATGGTGCATCCACGACGAGGAAATCAGCCGTTACGGATGCACCGTCAACCTGGACTTGGAGGGAGACTCTCCCTTTTGGATATACGGGCTTCGCGCTGAACCCTATCAGGGGGGTCCGCGCCTCTTGGAGGTCATCCTCAGTGAGCCCCATCTTGGTGAAGCAGTCGAAGTACAGAATCTCAGTCGAGCTGCCGGGGTCGATGAGTATCCTCTGCACCTTGCAGCTTTTCATCTTCAGGGTCATGATTAGTGGGTCGTTGTGGGGGAGCTGGACCCCTTCAAGGTCCTCGTCGGAGAACCAGATTCTTGGCTTTTCCTTTCGTGCCCTCTTGGAGGCTGGACCGAGCTCGGCCGACATCACCTGCTTTCCATGGGAGGCCCTCCTTGCCTCGGCGCGGGCCTGGCCGCTACCCTGTTTAGCGGGGGCGAGGTGAATTACGCTTATTAGCCTCTCCGATCCGTCGCTATGATGCTCCTCCTCGGCTCGGCGCCGAGGCCGCTCCTCATTTCTGCTGTCTGTTCCCTTGCAGTATTCTTTAAGGTGCCCGTTTTTGACGAGCTTTTCGAGGTGGTTCTTGAGGGAATAGCAGTCCTCAGTGTCGTGCCCGTGCTGCTTGTGATAGGCGCAGAACTTGTCTTGGTCCCTCCTGGAGTCGTTGCCGAATAAGGGGCGCGGCCAGCTGAAGTATGGTTTTCCCTGGATTTTTTCCAGGATCTGGTGAATCGGTTCTTTGAAAACCGTGTTGACCCTCTCACGCGAGCGGTAAGATGGTTTGTATCTCTTGCCTCCTCCTGAGGTGCGAGCCCTAGGCGAGGTCCGGTCGCCCGAGCGATTTTCTCGGCTCGTTTCATCTCTGCGGGAGGTCTTCCTCTCCCTGTCTGCGGACCGATCCTCCTGCCTTGATCGGTCTTCCCGCCGCGATCGGTCATTTTGCCGAGATCGGCCTTCCTGCCGAGAGCGGCCCTTGGAGACGCCGAAACTTTCGTTGGCGCGCGCCTCGTCCTCCTCTTGCTCGATGTATTTATTTACCCTCGCCATGAGGGCTGTGACGGAGGGCACAGGATTTCGGACAAGTTCTTTCCTGAGCTCGCACCCCGGCAGGAGGGCGTGCTGGAAAGATCTGATTGCCACGGTCCTCGGAGGAGTTGTCAATCTCGCTGTACACTGTCCAGAATCTCTTTGCGAACTGGGTGACGCTTTCGCTCCATCTCATTCTGAGGGCCATGATGTCGCTGTCGGTCTTTGGGATGACCCGGTGCGCCTGGAACTTTCCCAGGAAGGAGTCCCGCAACTGGGGCCAGCTCGAAATCGACCCCTCTGGGAGTCCACAGAACCACTTGAGGGGGAGATCCCCCAAGCTGGAAGAGAAAACTCGGCAGTTGAGGTGCCCGACGTCGCCCCAGACGGACAGCTTCTGGGTGAAATGCCGGAGGTGCGCTGATGGGTCCGAGGCTCCGTCATAGAGGACGAACCTCGGGACACTGAACTTCTTCGGGAGGGGGTACTCGATTATTTCTCTGGTGAAGGGTGACGAGTCGAGGCCAGCGAAGTCGGGGAGGTCCAGCTGGCTCTGGGCGAGCCCCGCCTCCTTTAGGGTGTTCTGGAGGGCCTGCTTGACCAGGCGGTTGATCACGGCCTGCTGGTCCGCCGCCTCCGATCTCGGCATTGACCCCTGTCCTCGTGGTCATGGTAAGAACTCCCGACGTGACTTCGCTCCCGACTCTTATCGTTCAGGTGGTCTCTCAAGTCTTTGCCGGTGACGGGATCCTTCCTGCCTACGGGATCACCGCCCCCGGGGGCTACTCCCTTTTCTCGGAGCTGCTGCCTGAGCTGGCGGATGAGATCATCTTTCTCCTGGAGGGCGAGACTCTGGGCCCTGATTGCGGCCTGAGCGGGGTCGGCCTGATTGCGATGTGACCCCTCCGCAGCCGGGGCCTTGTCCCTCGGGAAGCGCTCCTGAAGGGGAGCGTTCAGCCGCGGTGGCCCCCCCAGCTCTAGCGGGGACGACGCGGACTCGGTGTGGTAGCTTTCTACCTCTGCGACTTCCCTTGATGCGTAGGGCAATGGTCCAGGGAGAACCAGCGGCCCTGGGGGAAGGGACTTCCTTGCGCCTCTCTTGTTCCTCGGAGCCATTGGTGATTGAAAAGAATTTTGGGAAAGGTTTTTGAGGTATGGGTTAGTACTTTCCCACAGACGGCGCCAATTGTAAGTGCCCAAAAATTAAGGACTTTAATGCAGGGATTAGGGTCCCTGATTCGGATGATTTAGATGAAGCTTGCTGTGGTTCCGACTGGACCTGAAAAGGAAGAGAGAGAAGAAGCGTCAAAGGACCCTGGCTGCAGGCAGCGCAAGGCTCTCCGATGCTTAAGTTAGTGCAATGAACGAGCAGGGAGAAGGAGAGGAAATTGCAGAGGGATAGTGTGTATGATGGGTAGCGTACCTTAAAATGGAGAAGGGAGTGGTATTTATAGGAGATGGAAGACGTCTGGCGTAGGCGTGGACGAAGCCTCATGATGGGCCATGCAGCATGGGGCGGTCCTGTCCACTCAGCCCACATTTCATTGAATGCGAGCCTTACCTACCCATTCCTCATTAAATGCCAATCTCATCGGGCCAGGCATGGGTCTGACTTTTGGGCCAAGTCCCATCGGGCCTGGCCTGAAGCCATGCTTTGTAGGCGCATGGGTACCGTGTTAACGCTGTTCTGTCAGGAATGATGAGTTGCAGGGCACGCCTTAGCACGTGCCTTTATGCTGTCACCGGTCCTATCAGTGTCTGTCAGATCCGCAGTGCCGAGGTCGGACATTCACTTCGGCAGATGCCGCAACCCGTTAGCCGCGGCCAATCTAGACCGAGGTGAGGCATAGTTAAGCTGTCTCAGGAGCGGGGTCAGCACTGATCTCGGCTTAGTGGAAACATCCCCACACAGTTGATAAGGGCTTTTCTACGTTGTGAAGTCCCAGACCTGTGCCAACTTTCAACACTGAACACTCAACGGTTGTGCAGCATTTCATTGGTCCTGCAATTACATGGGGGTGTAGTCAGTAGTCAGAAACAACTGGCCATTGAATGCCTTCACTGCCTCCAATTACAGTGGGTCCCATTGCCAACCCCACGAGGCTGACACATGACCAGCGAACCCCCTTTGGTTGGTTTGCTACTCTGAGAGGGGGAGATACTTTGCTGCTCTCAGAGAGAGAGAGAGAGAGAGAGAGGGAGAGAGAGAGAGAGGGTCATTAAATGAATAATGCTACACACACATCCTCGTGCAATCACGCAATTGGTTACTACAGTAAAAAAAACTGTTGCATTTACCCGTTCATGTGTCCTGCCACGTTCTTAAAACTCCCCACGCCCCCCAACTCACTCCCTAAAATTAGCCCCACCACCTTTTTCTCACGTCCTACAGCACATATATACCCAACTCAACTATCCCTAAATCCCCCACCACCCTCAATCCTCTCCCTCTCTCTCTCTCCTGTTGTACAACCAATACAAAGATATAGTAGAAGATGTACTATCAGGGATGGATCCCCTTGTCAGTTGATGTTTCTCTTTTTCCTTCTCATTTCATTGGCCGACTAATGTGTGTTGCCATAGATAGATAGGTAGATAGGATATTTGGGTAGATTCAAAGCTCTAAATGGACAACAAGAGTCTCTTGTGCGACGAGGAGTTGCTCATTAGTCCTCCTCCTACTCTCTATCTTACGCGCATGAAGCCCAGTTTAGACCTGCTCGCTGGTTCCTCGTACTACCCCAGTAGAGAAGATAGGGACCGGGCTCTTGGGATTTGCATGGAGAGGGAGACTTGCCACATGCCACATGATGGATACGTGGACCATCTTCTGTCGGCCTCCGACTTGGTTGCGGCTAGATTCAGAGTTGTGCGATGGATGATCAAGGTGATCGAGTTTAATAATTCTATTCTTCTTAGTTTTTGAAACTCTTTCCTAATAATGACTATATTCTTTTCTGTTTTTTCTTAGACTCAATGTCGATTAAATCTCTTGCTTGGGGCAGTCTTCGATGCCATGAACTACTTTGACCGATACATTTCTCTCACTCTTTGCAAAGTAAGAAATTTTGGGTCCTATTAATCTCTCTCTCTCTCTCATCATCATCATCATCATTTTATTTTTTGAAGCTTATTTTATACTAAATAACCTTTTTTTGCAGGAATTGAAATATTGGGTGATTGATTTACTCTCCATCGCTTGCCTATCCCTTGCTGCAAAATCTAATGAGGTCTCCATCCCCTCGCTTTCTGATTTTCAGGTGGGTCTTATTATCATTTTATCATAATCAACACCCATGACTTACCAACCCCAGCAAAATAGGCTGAAAACATAATAAAATAATTTTTCAAGAAATCTTTGTACTGTGCAATTTAATAGTATAAACACTCTTAAATTTTGTTTTCTAGTAAGTAGGAAATGTAAAGTTCATCTCAATTCACTAATCCTGACGGTAATTAAGTGCAATTAAATAGTGTTTTTTTTTTAAGTAATAAGAGGGTGCTACTGTCATATGCATGGGTGTTGAATTGCAACTTGCTTATCTATGGTCATTGATGTGTGGGTGATTGAAGGTGGACAATCTCGACCATTCATTTCAGCCAAGTGAGATCCAAGAGATGGAATTGAAGGTGATGAAGGCTTTGGGATGGCGCTTAAGCTGCATTACTGCGTATTCCTACGTGGATTTGCTGACTTGGAACCTCGACTCGCTCCATGTTGGCTTAAGTGCTCGCATTACTGAGCTTCTTGTGGCCACTCTTTTAGGTACTGTATGCCCAATAATCCTCCATGATGTGATGAGATTCAATTATCAATTGGGTCCAATTTGTTGACCGGATCTCAAATCTTCTATACAGATGTATTTATACTAGATGAGATATAACAGGTGTTATACTTCTTTTTTATTTAGATCAGATAATCTAAGTAGCTCTTCATCTTAATTTTAGCTGCAACCCATATGAGTCCCACCTATGATCTCACCTTTCTCCTTACACAGCCCCCAATTGAATTGGTATTGGACCCTATTTAACATTGATTTGACTAAATTACTAGTTTGATTATATGTTTGAATTTTCTCTTTGCTTTTTCTGCCCTTGATCTTGAGGCCCTTGTGTATGACAACCAAGGTAATTCTTGCTTCGTCTTTTATCTAATTATATAGAGACTCTCATCCCTCCATTCTTACTGACTGGCATGCACCCAAGTGACCCCCCACTGGAGCTGTTGCTCACAATTGGGGTGAAGTACATCTCTAGTAGAATACTGGTGTATCAGACTTTAATAAACAAAAATTTAGGTATAGACTCAATTAATCAGTTCCACCTAATTAATTGGTCCCAGAAGTCCCTCCATGCCCAAAACTTTTTGTGCGGGTCCTTTGAGTAGCCGGGTTGTTTGGGCCTTGTGGGCCTTTAGGATATCTGCACTACATGTGCCTTGTGGCTAAGGTGATCGGCCCAGTTAATCTGATGGGTAATCCACGATAGGGCAATATAACACTGAAACTGTGATGATGTAATAGGGCCTATCTATTTGATTGTCATCTGTCGGTGAATCATCGCTTAATTTTGCTCACAATTCTTACCAACAATCACGTAAGTTCGGCCCAATCTATGGCCCATCTATATCATCTCCCAACATATAAATAGTCTCAATCACAATTCAATTGTGTAAATGTACCAAATTCTTCATTTGTGCCAATTCTCTAGACACTGATAACAAACCAATTAATTATTTTCAGATCCAAAATTCATCACATTCAGGCCATGTACCGTAGCTGTGGCCGCATTAAGATGCAGCTTGGAAGAATTACTGCCATCAAAATCAGCCACTCTCTTATCTGATCTTGTGCCCATCCTACCAGTTGATCAAATGGTAACAATATCTTGACTCCTATATATTTATAATAAGAACTTTGGTTCTACTTCAATTTTTGGTGGACAAGAAACCCGTTGCATAGTGGAAGCTGCTAACTATTGTAACGGTGAGCTTGTGCTTGCGGGTTTAAGTCATGTTCCCAATAAATAAAAATATTGTACTTCTCTAATTGTTGCAGGCCGAGATGAACAAGTGCCATGGAATAATGGAAGAAAGCATCGCAGACCCTTTGTACAGTTTAAAGTCGAATGCCGCCCCCTATTTCCCTTCTAGTCCAGTAACTGTCCTGGTTTCGGACGGAATCCCCACCGTTGAACTCAGGCCATCCAATCCAAAGAAGCGAAAGAGATCAGGGTGTGCTAGTGATGGGGTATGAAGTTTTTGGTCATGGAGTGGCCAGCGTCAAGACCATCAAAATCGATTTTCATTTCTTTATATGATCAAATATACCAAGTTGGCATAAGCAAGTTTTTTTTTTTTTTTAATTTGTATTATTTGGATGAACAAATAAACATTTTTCTAATTGCTATTTGGTTAGAAGAAGAATTGCAGGAGATGATGAGAAGGGTCTAACATGGAGATCAAGGCAAACAACACTTTTCTAGGATTCAACTAACTTACTGGGTTAATGGGTGGATAATCATTTCATGTAATATGAGAGACTTGAATTGCTTGTTGATCGAAGATCACCTTATCCATTTCTCTTTTATTCATGGCAAGATAATTGCCTGGATACCTAAAGATTCAACTTTCATCTAAACATATGAGCCCTTAAGTATGTTTTTTGCTGCTAACTTTGATACATAGCGGTTCAAGTTAGTGCAATATGCAGTCTTAGTTTTTATCGTAGTCAACTAGTCATGCTATTTATGGTAGCCCTTAAACTACTGAACTATCAATTTCTGATATTCGTGTGCTGATTCTGCAAAAGTATTACCAGCGGGAACACATGCAAGCGAACATTCTAATCAACCAACCTAGGCCCGTTAAAAAAACCATGACCCTATTGAATTAAAGGCACCAACTTTGACATCTGCATGCAAGAAAGCCTGCCGAAGAGAATTCCAAGTTATAAAGCATTAAGTATCTGATTCATCTTTGGACCACAGGGATGCCACCTTATTGTTTCCTGTTGAGCCAGGGATGCCACCTTATTGTTTCCTGTTGAGCCTCTCTCTCTCTCTCTCTCTCTCTCTCTCTCTCTCTCTCTCTCTCTCTCTCTCTCTCTCTCTCTCTCTTCTTTACAGGTGGCTCCAACTTATGCACCAGAAAATACCATAAGTGCTATCAAATCCATTTCTTCAAAAAAATAAGAGGTTACTGCAAAATGTGATTTACAAATTAGTCTACAACATGTGAAAATAACTTCCTATAATTTTGAAAATTTGCGAATCCTTTTTTTTTCTCAAAATAAAATTACTGAAAATGTTGCAAACCCACTTCATAACTAATGAAATTATTTGAGATTGTACAATCAATAGCTAAATAGCATGTACACTTCAAAAGAAGAAAAAATGAAAAGGAAAAAGAAAATACAAATCCAAATCCCCACAAAAGAAAAGACGAAGGCTACTTTTGTCTCGCTTGGGAGAAGGCTGTAAAAACTCTCAGTTGGTTTGGAGTATTCTTTCTTCCTTCTCTTCAATGATCTCTGCAAAACCAACTTCCAAAATTGTAATTATCCAAAACTATACACACTCTGAGAGAACTAGAGTTCGTTCGTTTGGATTATTCTTTTCATTATTCCAAGCCACTGATGTTATTTAGTGTTTTGCCCTCCCTCTTCTAGGTCCCATTTCTTCCTACGGCTAGATATATGTGGGATTTCTGAGGTAGCATTTCCTCATTCGTTACAATATTTCTAATCAAGTAAAGCTGGGAACGCTGAGGCTTTCTTGTTACTGCAACGGATTCATGTCTTGGGCAATGGTCATCGTGGTGGTTCCCCCACATGGGCTCATACACCAACAAAAACATTGGTGGGTCTGGGTCCAGGTTCACCATGGACTAAACAAATACATACCCCAAGCCAAAAGGATAGCTGGTTTGGTGTGATAAATTAGTTTGCATGGACTATATAACATACATACCTGCATTAGGATTTATAGTAACAGTAGCCTTTGGGTGCTGCTCTTCGATTCCTAGTAGTGAAGACACAGCTTCTTTTACCTTATCAACCACACCCATCTCTCCATTGTTACCCAACTTGCCCGGACTCATAGCCTCGGAGATCACCCGCGAAAGTGCCTTCTCTTCTTCCCCAGGCTCAAGCTTCTGCATCAGATACTCCTTCACTGAAACCCCTTTGTCCCAATTCTGTCCTGTCCCAGTAGGGCTCGACTCCTCTCCTGCAGTATCAGTGATGTTGGCCATTAATTCAACAGGTGGGCCTTGGGTCTTCGAGGTTATCACTTGGGTCGTCTGTGAGACCTGGTCACATGCAGGCCCAGTCACCATCATGTCGTTGGTTGATTGTGTTAGTGTCTTTCTCTCAGTAGTAGTCGTCGTCGTCCCCATGTTGTCCTTGGCCGATTGTGTTAGTGTCCTGCTCTCAGTAGTTGTCCCAATGTTGTCCTTGGCTGTCTGTGTTAGTGTCTTGTTCTCAGTAGTAGTCCCCATGTTGTTTCTGGCTTTGAGAACAAGCTTCTCGGCGATTACCACATGTGGGGCTGAATGTTGCGTCGACGACGTCTCTTTGTAATCTTCAAGCGCCTGCTCCGATTCGTACACTGAAACAAACAGAGGAGAATGTAATTAAGCAAATGGTTAGATCTATGATTCGTTGGATTAGAGGATAAATTAACGGCTAGATCACACCAAATTGCCCTGCATGTGTTAGATCCTAGTGACCAAACAGTGGAGCCCATATTTAGATTATTCATGGGTCCATCAGCCGGACTGCCTCTCTCTGTGATCAACCATTGTTTTATATTTTAACTGATGTCAAGTTTGGTAACAAGTGAGGAATTGGTGGATTTTAGGATTCCTCACTACCCCTTGTAACAAGGCTTTTCTCACTGAGAATTTGTATCATTTAAGTTAGGTCGCATTTGGTGATAGGTGAAGAGTCTGTGTATATTTAAAGATTTTATATCCTGCCCCTTTTAGTTGAGGATTTTCACATCCTATTGGAGTTGGACATGAGAATCCTCAAAAGTGAGGATCTAAGATGGCCCAAATCATAATTCATAAGAAATTATACAATTGCCATATTGTTTTTCACAAATTCATGTAAAGAATAGCAATTGAAATTAATATAATTCTCCTTAAGAACAAAATAGAAAAAGGCATGGAGATGAATATTGTTATTACTGGGGGCTCTATGATATTCAGGAGCTCCTTCCTCTCCTTCTTCTACCAAGCCAACTTTTCTGGTGGGCGTGGGCGTGGCCATGGGACTGGCTCCATCATGCCCATGCTTCTTTTTACTGAGTGTGTTGCGCCATTTTCTCGCCTTCTCCTTCACCTTTGCCAGAACTGATTTCTTTGTATGGGGGCTTTGATATTCTTCGTGATCATAGCCCCTCGTTGTCATGAGCGAAGAGCACCTTCCTCTCTCATGATCTGCATTTGCCATACACAGCCAATAAATATTTCTACTCTTATATTATACAAATCAAATAGAAAGGAGAGAAAGAGAGAACTTGATAAACTCTCCTTTGATTTTATATCTCTATCAATCCAAAAGCTTTATAAATCGTGGCAAAAAATAATGGTCATTGTTCCCATCAACTGGGGTTGAAGTATAGAGCTTCAAGCAATAGACTCAATCTTATCAGTTTTTCTCCAGAATTAATCCTTGCAACAATGACCAAAGGTTTGGCCAATTCTCCAAAGACCATGGAGGTCATTTGACTAATTACTTGTTTTTCTTTCCTGACCCATCTAATTTTAGCCCACTGGCCAATGGTGAGGATCATGCAATCTCTGAGAGTTTCTTAAACCCCCATATAAAGTCCAACCCATCTAATGCCTCTTCATGTCATTAGAATTTTTACCAACTTCCAAACCCACAGGCCACAATGCAGGAAAAAGAATAGGAAGAAGAAGGATATCTGAGCACCACCAAGAAGAAGTTCTATCTTTGGTTTTTCCAGCCGCATGCTGCCCATCTGAGCAATGGTTGAATCACCCGTGCTGAAATTCTCTTGATCTTTCTATTCCACTCTCATCTATCTACTTATCAATCCTACACAATTTAAGGGTCGTTCAGAAACGAAATTTTCGCGCCCCCTCACCTTATTTACCGTTAGCATTTGAAATACAAAACAACCACTTGTATTGTAGTTAAAAAAGAATCGAAGGATTGTCTCGTCCTCGAGACAGAAGAAAGTTTGTGGGCGGAAACTATCCACGTTGCAACATGTCTTTCTTCTTATACCTTGAAGTGGAATTGGAATGAATGGTCCCAAGTCCAATTTTCAACACAAGCTTGGACCAAGTCCAAAGCCTCAGGAAGATTTAAAGGAGTCAGATAGATTGGATATTTGGTATTTAATCCCAATTTCTAAATCAGGATAATTAATTTTAACATTAATTTATAACGTTTTGATTTCATGCAAACAAACATGCCCTTACTAACTGGAATGTTAGATTATATGCAGGGTGTAATTTTTTGAGCAATGGCCATCTAAAATTTTGTTAGAAATCATGTGGTCGACCTGTCATGGGGCTCAGGTCATATTAAGCAGTTGATAAATATCATGGATCATCTTCATTTGAAGTGTTAATCAGGGTTTACCTGTCCTTGAACCCTTTACCTCTTTTATATGCTCCTAATCATGCAACCATAGACACAAAGAAGATTGGTTCTCCATATTGCTATTTATAAATATTGGTTCTCCATATTGCTATTTATAAAGAGATGAAAACCCTACTTCGAATCATAGAGGGAAAATATTCAAGTGCATCCATCCCTCATCATTTTGGTGAGGGACACCTCCAATTTGAAAAGTGTGTAAGTATAAAAAGGAGAGTGTCAAGTACATATGACTCCCCTTTTTGTACTTGATACTTTTCAAAAGAGGGTGTCCCTCCTTAGAAATTATGAGAGATGGATGCACTTGAATACTTTCTATCATAGAGATGTTAATTTTTGCAAGCCATTTTAGTGACTACAATTATTACAGTGGACTAAGTGACTGACACATCTTAGCATATCAATTTGTCAATCAAGATCAAATATTTCTGTTGATCTTGTGACCTATACCCTTGTCCACCAGATCCAACCTTTCCCATTAATCAAACACCTCAAGTCTAAGGTCCATCAATTGGATGGACAGAATCCTCTGATCAGTATATCGTTCATTATGGCCCCACACAAAAATGTAAGCCACTGATTCAGGTAGTCCAGCAAGCTACCAAATACTTCCTCTGCAGTTTCATAGATAAGGCAGCAAGAAAAAGCAATGGCTGGGCAGTAGTTAGGACTGAGAGAGCCATGACAATCTTATCAGCCATTTCATCATCCTCCCTCCTTCCTACCAGGCCTCTAAGTACAACTTCTCTTTCTCACCATCAATTTCTCTTCAATAGCTTCTACATGCATGGAAATCTCCATAAGCCCATCTCCGCTTTCAGAATCAAAGCTGCAAAGCTTCCTCCAGGAGTATGCTTCTCAACCCATCTAACCTCTCTCTCAATTCCATTGATGTTCCTCTTATGGTTATTTTCTTTTCCTCTCATTTCATGTCCATTATTCTTTTTCTATACTCTACAGTTGATGGAGATATATATATATAAAAAATTCAAATGGTTATGGAATTTTCAGGTGCAAATGCCTAAAGTAGAGCCCAAGCTCACTGCCCCATTTCTTGGATTTACTGAAACAGCTGAGATATGGAATTCCAGAGCATGTATGATTGGCCTCATTGGGACTTTCATAGTTGAGCTGGTGGGTTCTTTTTTTCCCCTTTTATGATTTGATACCATTTTTAAGAGTGCAATTGAAAACTGGGGGCAGAGAGTGGATTGTTATCCTTTCATTGTTTGGAGTTAGCAGAAATATGAAACCACAACAGAAAGAACCCAACATCTTTGCCTTTGTCTGCCCCCAGATTATAATGAGTGCATATTGGAGGTGTTTGTTTGAAGCCGGAAAAATAACAAAAAGCCATCCCACCTAACATGGTTTCTGATTTCCAAAATACCAATATAGATTGTTGGAAGAATTCCTCATTTGATTGCTGGATTTTGCTACAGCAGAAATTGCTACTGTAATCCTTTGAAGTTACCAGAATCCCAGAATTCCAAATGGGCTTTTATACATTTGGGAATTCTAGGGAGACATCATTTGAGGGCTTCTCCAAATTCCCACAAAATGAGTTCTCCAACTTCTCCGACAGTGGGGATTATAATTAATTAGGAAAACAGAGCAGAAGTAGGAACCTGTTATATCTTAATTTCAGCCATCTTATGTTGGCTATAGCTGATTTTTACTGTTTGATTATGTCTTTCAGATTTTCCACAGGGGAATACTTCAGATGATTGGAGTGGATGTGGGAAAAGGGCTTGATATTCCTCTATAATGTATTTGACCAGAGATCTCCTTACATATAGTAGAGATCTAGAAACAGGGTTTAGTTTCAATGTTCTCCATTCACTTTGTAATTTATCTTCATCCTTGATATTCAACCATGTCTTATGAATACATTTTCTTCATGCAGCACACCTTTCATTTTGGTTTTTCATTCTTCAAATATGTAAGATGGATATCATTGGATGTTCTTGTATCTAAACATGTGATGAACTTGCTTTAGTTTCTCTGGTATGGGATAAAAGTGTGGTCCATCTAACGGTTGGCCAACTGGAATTTTCTTTGAAAATCTTGATACTATGTATATGATGAGTGTTGGAGCTGATGAGCGGCTCAGATTTTGAAACTGATGAGCTGATGCCTGATGGCCACCATGCATTAAAGAAGAACGCCGAGGCGCTGCATTGTAGCTATGTCTCAGAGGATTATTAAAGAGGTGAAGGTGAAGGATATGAGGTGTAGGTGGGACTTTGACTTTCTTAGGTATCGAATTACAAGGGTGGTGGTGGCTGGGTATTCAATTCACATCTTTCCGGAGTCTGATTTCATTAAATTAAATGAGAGGTTATTTGATCGTCATTTTTTAATATTCAATTTTGGTTCTTCATTTTTAATCACTTAGATAGAAATACAATCCTAGTCATTCAATTACATGATAAAAACAGGCCCTAAAGTGAAAAAAAAAAAAAGAAAAAGAAAAAATGAAGAGAAGCTGGAAATATCATTTTCCAGGTGCAAACAAGGAGGATCTGGCGTGCCAAATCATGAAAATCCCTCAACATTTTCGCCATAAAGTGTTGCCGTCCAAAAATGATTTTCTGAATGCATTTTTAAATAAAGCGGTGGGGTGCCCACTGGGTAAGAATTTTCTTCATCCCACTCCCTTGTTCAGATCATCCAAATTCCAAGAAGTGGTGCCTTTTTTTTCACTATACAGGAAGTATTGACAAGCTGATGTTTATTCCCAGCTAAATTCATTAAATCTAAAGCATAAGCATCATGACCAAAGGATGGTAACTCTGTTCTCTCATTTCAAGTTAAACACCACTACCAAATAAAAAATATATATATATATATATATATATATATAAGTTAACACAAGACCAACAGCAACAGCACAGAGAGGAGAACAAACAGCCTGTTAAAGTATTAACTGCAGAAACCCATTCTTTCATCTAAGTTTTGAAAGAAAGCTCTTTACTGTTCAAAAAAAAAAAGACGAAAGAATGCTCTTTACTCTTACTCCAATCATAACAATCACTAGATGATTGCTCTGTATTACTAAATAAGGGGAGAGAGAGAGAGAGAGAGAGAGAGAGAGAGAGAGAGAGAGGAGAGAGGAGAGAGAGAATATTGCTCAGTATTACAGTATTACTAAATGAGAGAGAGAGAGAGAGGAGAGAGAGAGAGAGAGAGAGCCTTGTATAGGATCATGCAACTATATAAAGAACCTTGTATGGATGACCATGGCGAAAAAATAAATAAATAACTGAGATTAACATGTCTGCTTTACCACTGGCACCTTTTATCCAACAAATGAACATATTTCCACCATTTGATGTCACCAAAACTTTCTCAAAACTATTATGACAAAGAGGTGAAACATGCTTAGGTCCTATCCATAATCTCTATAGAAAGGAAGCATATGAATAATTCAATCTAACTGTTCACAAATGAGTCACGAGTGTGTGAACATAAAAATAATATCACGATCAATCAAACTAACAAAAGCATCCCTCGATGCGTAGCAACTGCTATTAACCACAACAGAAATTATGACAGGGTAGTAAGAATCACTAGTTTTACAAAATAATCAAAATATTGATAATACATAGGGAGCACAATCATAGATCTTTCTTGAGATCTATGCTGACAGCTGCTAATTACATCAAAAACAAATAATCGACATGCGGGGATGGGAGAATGGATAAGGAAACGCCTGTATTACATGGCACGCCAGAATGATGCATACAGACAGTCAATGCTACCAATACACAAATGGGAGGGAGCAATGGGCCTTTGTGTGGACATTCACCATCCTTCCACCCAAAAATGAAACGTTCCTGATAAAGTTCTTGTTTTATGAGGCTTTCATGATCAGATGCAGTTGCACCAGGCATGACTCCACTCCCATCATCAAATCTGAGGTGACAGACTCCATTTCCCTAGAGTCCCAATTCCTTTTTTAATTGAGCAAGAGCAGCTTCAATCTCATCAATGTTCTCTTCAATGCCGCTCTTCTCCTTGCCAGCTTCATTTTGAATATCATTTCTGCTTGGCCTCCCTTGCCCAGTTTCTTCATGCGGTTTTCTCTTCGTACTTTGATTGTCTTTGTTTTCCACGTCTTCATTTGAATCATTGATATTGAGCTCCTTCTCTAGAAACTCCACAAACTCTTCACCAATGTCCTGTAAATGTGAATTCCAACAGGTAAATGTCTATTTCACAGTAGAAGTTTATGAAGCATGCATTTGGATGTAAGCATTCTAAACTGCAAGTGGTCTGAGTACTATGGCAGGATGGTTGATTATCGCTGTACTAAGATGTGTTTGAAGATGACTGGCAATTGAAAACCATATTAGATGAGACAGGGGTCACTGACTTTTATACCCTCAAAGCATTATTATCAAAGGTCAATTGGTGGCATTCCTTTGAGGTAGAAAAGCCAGGAAAACTTGCTTCTACTAATTTGGTTTTGTTCTGCCGTACCTAGAGCGGAGAAAGATCAAATAACCATCTATCCTTGCCAATATAGTCAAAACAATTGCACTCGGTTTACAGAACGTATGAAGTTTAAAGACAAGAAATTATTGCATCTAAAAAAAAAGGTTAAATATAATGGAGAGAACATACTGCCAATTCCTCCCACAAGCTCTTTGGCTTCCCTTGTGAAGCAGCACTTGCTTCCCAGTTCTGAAATTCCGTTTGCATGTCACGAAAGAAGTCCTCTGTAACATCATAGTTTTGCATCAATACAATGCATTCCGTATACTGGAGATGCCAGAGTCTAATTAATTTTCAATTGACGAAGAAAATTTCTTGCTTTCACGGTCTACATAGAAAGAATAAATCTACCTATTGTAATTTGAACATCTCTCAAAAAATTACCTGCAGAATGAACAGGTTAAATAAGAACTTGCAATCTGATCTTGAGGCTTACATGTGTACAGAATGATTTCTGAAGTTCATATCCTCATTGGTTTTCACAATGAATGTAGAAGAATTGGCATGCTCTTTATAAAACAGATCAATGAGCAATACAGTCCTCAACCTGATGACTCTACTTAATCACTAAAACTTCATTGACAATGTTGATACTCGGTTTATGATGATGCAATCCTTAATAGCTTGGAACACGTAACAAATATATGGATGCTATTGTGTCATATTGTTAACAACAAAGATTATATGCTGAATCTTGGAACAATGAAGTTCGCAATAGAAAAACCGATATTGATTACTAGGGCCATGAAGCACTATATAATATAAACTGCTGGACATTTTCGAACTGATCAGTAGATTCATGAACACTAGAACAAGAACTATAATTTTCACGATTCTCATAAACAACTTTCTAGATAATCATGGATATACCTCATCAATTGATGTCTGAAGCAGATGACAAATTTAAGCAATAGGGCCTTCAATGGAAAGCCAACATAAAACAATTAAGTGCCCAAGTAAGAACAGGAAAGGTCGCCTTGAAACTAGGGTTGGAAGGATTTCAGGCTAGCCCAGACATGGACCTCAGTTACTAAGTTTGCCTATATTTTGAGGCCCCCGTGGACTTTGGCTTGAAATTTCTAGGCTTGGTAACTTATTGGACATGGGCAATTCTCTTGATCCTGAGGTCAGGTGACTCATATAATTGAGAGACCTTAACATGAAGATAGAGGTGTCTGCTTTAGGTGTCGATTGTGCCTCACGTACAGATAAGCTTCCCATAATCTTCCCTAGGTCAGGCTTGGAGGCTACTAATTGCTTCGAATAATGAAGAGCTGTAGCAGATAGGTAGATAGATAAATGTATAGAGAGGGAGGGAGAGAGAGAGAGCAACATCACAATATGCTATCTTTACATCATATAATCTGTTGACACTGCAAAAGAAAGAATATGCACCTAATGATATTTATATGACTAAAGGTGATTTTGGATGCAGCTGAATCACAACTGGTTTGGATTTTCGCAAAATGGATGGTTTTAGTTTTTACCCACTCTGATGTGTGCTATGGAATCAAGATAATGAGAAACCGCAATAGATGGGACATCACTGTTCCAGGTTTGCTGCCTTTAAGTAACACAAGCTTTGTTGGGTCTGAGAATGAGTTGGAGCATAAAAAGTGAAATAAATTGTATCCTAGTGCAGTTTTACGTTTCCATCTTACATCAAAAGCTTAGTGCAATTGATAACCTTTACTCCTCAAATATTCAAACTGCCTGAGACTCTGGTACAACTAAACACACCTAATAGCACAGTGCTTTTGGAAGCATAAAGTGTGAAGAAACATATATGGGCATAGAGCAAATGGACCCAGTCCAATAGCCTGGACCAAATCAACCCATGTAACTGTCTATTGATAAGGCTTAACCCCTTTGTTGTAATCTCTATTGATAAGGCTTATCAATCCTAACTGTATGCAATGGAAGGTTATATAAAGAAGGGCTGTGTGGTATCATGAACACAACTGATGTTTTCCAAGCCTTTAATTCCTTTTTCCCCATTAATAACATAAAGGACCATCATGAAGAAAACAAATATAATACCCAAATAACTCATGCCTAATATCCAGCAGCAAGTACATAATTATTCAAGAAAAATCTAATCACAAAGATCAGTAGTAAAGTAAAGGAAGTAATGGATGTGGGTTTTTTTTTAGGAGTTATATACCAAATCCATAGAAGTCTTCTTCATCCTGGGCAGTGCTGCTTCTATTACTTTCAGAAGTAGAATAATTTGATGTGCGGTTTCTGAAATCATACTTGCGCTGAGACTCAGGGTTCATTAGCGTGTTGTATGCATGCTTGATCCGCATAAACTTCTCTTGCGCATTAGCCTATTAATCGGAGATAATGTTAAAACAAATATGATGATGGATCTCAAGAAAGATAAAAGGAATAAATGTTTGACTCTGACGACACAGAATGGAATAATGCAAGCTTATAAAAAAAAAAAAAAGATACATCATTATCAAATTCTTGCCCCAACTATGTTGGGGTCAGGGAAAAAAGATAAATATAGCAGTTTAAAGAAAAAAGACCTTAAGTTTGACTAATCAAGTACAACCAAGTACAGTAATACATAAGGTATAATTTCAGCATAAACAGAAAGCAAACTGCAAGAAATTAAATAATAAAAAAATCCCTGCACCAAATGGACAGACCAGGCCTTAAGTTTAGCCCAGTACAGAAAAAGAATAAGCGATAATGTTGCCATAAACAGATTGCAACTCACAAATAAAATGCAAGTGATTTAAAAAACTGGCATACACCAACTGGACAGACCAGAGGCACCTTTTCTGGTTCAATTATACAAAAACAGTCACCCTGGTCAAAACTATCCTATAATCAGCCAAACTGGTCTTGACCCAATAAGTATGGCCAATCTTGGGTATTTTCTATCTTTAGCGTCGTTTAAACTCAAGTCCAATCAGATCAGACACTGTCAAACTGAAATATCCAGTCCAGCAATTCAACCTCCTGAGGCAAAAAGAATTAAGGCCCAGGCCTCAAGCATACCTCCTATGGTATCAGTTACAAGATCAAAATTGAACACGGAACTAAGGAAAACTAGGTATAGTGTCCAAAAGAATTTCACATTATAGGAGCACATTCCTTAATGATAAAATATTCCATAATACACAACATTTTTCTGCAAGAAATGTATCGAGGATACTCGCTCTTATATCAATCTCAAGTGTAGTGAACAATGATTATCAATTCAGGTACTTCAGTTCTTCCCTTTGAGAGCTCATTTGATCTTCTCTCTCTTTTTATATATTTTTTATAAGCCCCTATACTCTGGTTACCTCGTAAACCCCCGTTACCAGGAGCTCAGCTACATGTAACAAGTTATAAAGGTAAGCAAAGTGTGATTGTTTGGATCCCCTGTAAATCACATAACCTAGAGACTCTTGACTTTTCCTCATAAGAGTTACTAGCATTTTGAGAGGGGATTCAATTTCCAAGCTTTTTGCTACAACTATTACAAGGAACTCACATCTTATGATTAAATCAAGTTTGATGGACGGGGACAGTACCAAAATAAACTAGCAAACTGAGGTGCCCTCACTAGTTCTCCAAATTCCCATCACTAATTCTCCAGAATTCCAAAAAACAAGAGTCCATTTCTAGCCAAACACACAAGAAACCAGACAGAATTAAGCCTAACAAACAAATGGGTATTTATCCATCCGCAAATTCTCCAATAACCCAGAAAGGAATTGTCAATTTGTCTCCATTTACATGAAGAACTAGTTCAATTTTTGAAAAATAAAGAAAAGGGTTATGAAGAACAAAAGACACCAACCTCTTTGTTGACATCTGGGTGGAGTTTGAGAGCCAGTTTCCGATATGCTCTCTTGATTTCATTGGGAGTTGCAGAAGGAGAAACGCCCAAGACATCATATGGAGATTCCTTGAGGCTCGCTCTCAAAAGAGCAACCTTTCTCTTGTTTCTCTTTCTAGAGGAGCAGTTCCAGAGGGCTTGGAAGTGTGTGGTTCGCAGAGAAAGCTGGAAACCGAATCCATGGCCATGTCTGCAAGTGGGTATTGAAGATTTAACGATGTTTTCAAGGAAAGGAAGAGAAAGAGGAAGATGGGAATGAGATGAGAAGGCGATGGAAGAGATTCCATGCATTATTCGATGATGAAACATTGGGGGCTTCAGGTTTCTCCAGGTTTTTTTCATTCATCTCATCTGAAGCTGGGGTATTATGGATAAACCGTCAATCAGATGGGCCAAGCTGGATAACCGTCCGACCTCGATCTCGATCGACCAATGCAGGAAGGGTGGAAACAAGGGAGTTGGAATCGGAAATAGCCCAACTCATCTTATTCGTTTGAGAAAAAAATGAGTTGACTTGACTTGCGAGTCAACACGGTCACTCACCGTAGTTCATTTTTCACTTAAGTTATTTTTAAATATTATGTACAGCGAGAACAACGGTCTAGTCCATTCACATGAGTGCTAAACTTCCAAGAGAGTCCTTATTCATTACAGAGTTTGGATTGGGTGATAGGTGCGCCCCGCCTATGTTTTGAACCGTGTAAAGATTTCTCGCCTAGTTATTTCCGATATATTTATATATTTAACTCAATATAGATTGAAATGAAGAAATAAAATTTTTGAAGCCAACCCAAATATAATTGGGACAAGACTTTTGATAATAATGATGGTGATATATTTATACATTCAACAAACGCAGAGCCAAGAAGAAACAAATATAAAAACTTGCAACATTTTTGTTTGCACTTATGTAGTCCTACTCTCCTTGTCCAAAAATAAGTAAGTCAAGAATCAAGTCTGCGAGTATTCCTTACTTGAGTGGAAAAGATGAGTGATTATGGGCATGATTGTCCCATTGTTGTAGTTTCTATGCCTATCCCATCAACATAATATGGACTAACATAATAAACCCTTCTCAACATAAATATGGCTAACACTCCAACTTAAATATTCATACATTAAAAAAAAATCCATAAATCTGAGAAAGAAAGCAAAAGAAGAGAAAGGTTATGAGAGTACCTTTGATGTAATCTAAGAGCTAACTGCGCATAAAAAGAAAAGAGGAGAATTAGAGTATAAAGGGAATGATAGAGTTTGAAGGTTTTTTAGGACCCACTAGAATGAATTACTAGTTCTAATTTAACCAATCAATGCAGCGGAAATAAACCAATCAGACAGAACTAGCAAATAAATCTACCAAGCAATCACCACAAGAAGGCAGACACAAGTTTTACCGTGGAAACCCTTTCCGGGAGAAAAACCACGAATCAGAAATCAAGACTTCACGAACAGTTTACAAGATATACTCACAAGCTCCTGTACCTCAGTCTGTACCTCGACCTCAGGACTGTAGTTGTTCTTGCACAGAATCCACTAACACGACTTCCACCGTGCACCGTTCTCCTTACTTGATCTCCTCGCACCTTGTCCACCAAGATGATCAATCTTCTACAAGAGAGTAGAAGCGGCAAAACCTTCTAGAGCAGTCCTTCTAACCAATCTCTCAATGGCTCTAGAGAAACAAGAAAATCTCTCTTAGGATATACTAATCTCAGATCAAGAGAGATAATTAACTTCTTGTGTGTCTTGTGTGTCTTTTTTGGGTTGAGAGAATCACCCAATAAATAGGCTCAAATTCGTGCATAAGTATTCTACTTAGACTCCAATCAGAACAGCACTCATTCTCAAACTCTTTCATAAAGTCCGGATCAGAATGGGCATTCCCGTCATAACTCGCTCTAGCGAGCTTGCGTCTCGCTAGAGCGAGATACCATTCTGCCTTGGGCAGAATTGGCACTCTGTCAAGGCTTTTGACTTTTAAACCTAACAATCTCACCCTTTTGGTAATTCTTGGACAAAATCCCCCAGTAAAATACAATTTGATCTACCCAAAAGTAAAACCCAAAATACATTGAATTTCAAAATAAAAAAAATTCAGCACTGTAGATCTTGTATTGCCTTTGCTTGCTTGAACTCTCAGATCTTGAATTGCCTTGCCTTGTAAAGCTCCCCCTAGCTCCATTCTTCTCCCCCTATTTTTGTCCATAATTGACAAACAAATATTATCATGCAGCTTCTGTCAACCTGGATGCAGTAGCTCCCCCTCAATATTGACTCCCCCTCAGAAAGATCTCCGTATCAGCACTGGGGTGGGGGCTTGATCTTGCAGATCAGGGGTGATGAAGCTTAGGCACACACTTGTAAATTTAAATATTTCAGCAAAGTGTGTACCAATATAAAAGAGAGGTCTTCTTTCTTGACCCAGACAGCTTTGGTATTCTTCTTTTTCAGCTCAGCCTTCTGCGTTTTCCATTGCTTCTGATTCGGTAAACTTCGCAGCTTGTTGCAATGGGGTCGAATGTGTCCTTTAATTCCACAATGATGACAAGTGGGGATTCGTTCAGGACGTAATACATTCTACTTCTTTGGAGCTTTCTTTGCAACACTAACAACCGGATTAGTAATAACTGAATTATTAACAAAACAATTTTTACCTTTGGCATTTGAAGTGGATGCTCCGTCAGCGTATCCAATACCATGCTTATCAGTGTTTGCCTTTTGACTGCACAGGATGTCATCTAATTTTCTCGATCCAGTGTTCATCCTATTCAATGAAGCTTTAGCAGTGTCTAACTCAGATAGAACTATCTTGAGTTTTCCATTTAGATCAGAATTCTCTACTTTCAAAGTCTTCATATCAGAATCAAGTAAGTCACACTTTTTTGATTCTGCAGTCAATCTGTCAGCCAACTTGTTATTTTCATCCTCCAATTTTTGTACTTTTGCAAGTGAATCTGCAAGTTCAGCTTTCAAGGAGGAATTCTGCTCTTCGGACATTTGCCAATTAATAGCAACTTTTTCATTCACTTTAACCATCTTCATGGTTTTCTTGAAAAATGTTTCATATTCAGCTTTCCAATCTGGTTCTGCCTCTGACTCAGTATCTTGATCAGTCTTAGCTTCATAAGAAACATGGGAAGCAACAGAACTACAAGTTGCCATAAAAGTAATAAACTTCCCCTTGCCAGTGTCAGACTCAGAATTTTCAACATTCTCATCAGAAGTGTCATCTTCCCAAGTAGTATTCAAGGCCTTCTTTTGAGATTTTTTGTTTCCACAGTCATTAGCAATGTGTCCATAGCCTTGACACTCATAACATTGAATCCCTTTAAAAGATTTTTTCTTTCCATAATTTTTAGGGATCTTCACATTAGTTTTCTGCCCCTTCATAAAAAGCTTAAATTGCTTCATGAATTGTACAGCAACTTGGAGATCAATTTCCTCTGAATCGGAATCTGAATCACTTGCAGCTTTCTTATACGATTCATTGGACGCTTTCTTGAATGGTTCCTTAAATGCTTTCAAAGCAATACCTTGAGATTTTGTCGTCCCATTAGACCTAAGGTTTGCTTCAAAAGTTTGTAGGTTGCCAACCAACTCATCAACTTTGAGCGTATTCAAATTTTTATTTTCTCTATGGCCACAACCTTTCCATCAAACATTTCTGGGAGAGACCTCAAAATCTTTTTAACAATTCTGTTTTCAGGAATTGGTCTCCCAAAGTAAAGGTATCATTCACAATTGCATTCAGCTTCGAATTAAAATCATCAAAAGTTTCATCATCTTCCATCTTTATGGTTTCGAAGGCTGTATACAATTTCTGAAGTTTCGACTGTTTGACAGTGTCAGTCCCTTCATATACAGTCTGTAGAATATCCCAAGCTTCTTTTGCAGTAGTGCATGTAGAAATTCTACGAAACTCAGACATATTAACTCCATTATAAATAGCATTCAAGGCCCTGGAGTTACAAGTGGCAGCCAACTCTTCTTCCTTAGTCCACTTATCTTCAGGTTTGGGACCAGTTATCCCATCAGCAGTAATAGTGGGCAAGGAATAGACATTCTCAACAGATTTTCAAACTTTCAGATCTATGGCTCTCAAGAAGGCAGTCATCCTGGCTTTCCAATAAGCATAATTGCCACCATCCAACAGAGGAGGCTTATTGGTTGAAGTGCCTTCGCGGTAGATATTCATTCTAGCAATATTTCGATCAACACAATAAAATAGTGTAACCCGCTCTGATACCACGTGAAGGTTTTTTAGGACCCACTAGAATAAATTACTAGTTCTAATTTAACCAATTAATGCAGCGGAAATAAACCAATCAGACAGAACTAGCAAATCAATCTACCAAGCAATCACCACAAGAAGGCAGACACAAATTTTACCGTGGAAACCCTTTCCGGGAGAAAAACCACGAACCAGAAATCAAGAGTTCACGAACAGTTTACAAGATATACTCACAAGCTCCTGTACCTCAGTCTGTACCTCGACCTCAGGACTGTAGTTGTTCTTGCACAGAATCCACTAACACGACTTCCACCGTGCACCATTCTCCTTACTTGATCTCCTCGCACATTGTCCACCAAGATGATCAATCTTCTACAAGAGAGTAGAAGCAACAAAACCTTCTAGAGCAGTCCTTCAGAACAATCTCTCAATGGCTCTAGAGAAACAAGAAAATCTCTCTTAGGATATACTAATCTCAGATCAAGAGAGATAATTAACTTCTTGCGTATCTTGTGTATCTCTTTTGGGTTGAGAGAATCACCCAATAAATAGATCCAAATTCGTGCATAAGTATTCTACTTAGACTCCAATCAGAACAGCACTCATTCTCAAAATCTTTCATAGAGTCCGGATCAGAATGGGCATTCCCGTCATAGCTCGCTCTAGCGAGCTTGTGTCTCGCTAGAGCGAGACACCATTCTGCCTTGGGCAGAATTGGCACTCTGTCAAGTCTTTTGACTTTTAAACCTAACAGAGTTTGAATAGAAAAAAAAGTTATTAAAGAGAAGGAAATGTTAAGTTTAAAAAGTGGAAAACAGAGGTGAGTGATTTCTATTAAGAGATAAAGTAGGTAGTTTGAATCACATAAGTGAGGAAAAAATCAATAATCTTTGAAAACAAAAGCTTACTTTCAAAAATATAACCGCGGATCAAAATTAAAGTTAAAATTCTTCGCTTTTAATATATTATATAATGCCAATTCTTGACCAATAACCAAAATGAAAGCTTAACTACCTAGCTAGCTCCGCCCCCATCCTCATCTTTGTAAATGGGGTGGAAAAGACTTAACGACAAAATGCTAACTCTCAATGTGGTCAAAACTGACTCACCTGCTTATGGACGCCAGTGTGTGGGTTCGATCTCCAATATAGAAAAGAAAGGCTAAATGGGTTCAGATCAATGGAATAAGATGATGATTGTGATCATTTTGCAGAACTTAATTCGGCAGTCAATATGATTAGGACATGCACTTTCCTGACTCAGTGTTCAAAAGTTATCTGATTAGCAAACAGTGTTCAAAGCTTCCTATATTGTTCTTACTGTATGATTGTAAAAGCAAATTAATAGTGGATACGCACGCACAAATCTTCTGATGTAGCCTGTTGATGCCATTACTATAAAACACCCAGCATAGGTTTTACTTTAGACATCCACCTGACTCATTTATTCTTTGGAAGCATGTATAAAGCAACAGGACCCATCCAACAATCTTCTGGCATACAAAAGAAGGAATCGTGAGCTACAGGGAATAGAACGTGAGACTGTATCTTTGAAATTCTCCATTTATGAAATTAGACACACCTTTCTTTTTCTTTAATGAAGATACAGGTCTCCTATCTCTCACCCACAATGATGAAATTAGACATGCCTTTTTTATTAAACGAAGACAAAGGGCCCTATCTCTGCCTCTATTTTATGTAAGGCCAGATCTAGTAATTTTCATAACAATGCCGCTTGTAAGAAAAGATGGTGTGAAGATATGGATTAACCCAATCTGAAAGTGTTATGAAAATGAGTGAACAGTGAAGCATCAACTAAAAATCAATCCATGTTCATTTTCACTAATTAGCCTATTCTAATATAGTGGAACTTTATAGAAAGCCCCATTTTCCACCCTATTTTTTTTAGGGTGTAGGACCCGCCTTAAGCCAATCCAACTCTTTCACATACACTCCCCTCGTGAATTGGCACTAGCCCAAAATTTATACTTTTTTCAGATTTCAGCATGAGAAAACTGCATGCTGTATTTTTAGTCTTCTAGGTATTTGCCAAGTTTTCACTATATTTTTCCAAGTGCACGACACCACCCATGGCATGAAATACTATACTTGCTAGTAAAAGATATAAGAGTTATAAATGCAGAAATACTATAGAATGTAGGAAAATATTCAAGTGCATCAATCCCTCACCAATAGTTTATGAAGGACACCCCCCTTTAGAAAGTATCAAGTATAAAAAGGGGAGTCCTATGTACTTGACACTCTCCTTTTGTACTTGACACTTTCCAAAGGGGGCGTCCCTCACCAAAAAATGGTGAGGGATGGATGCACTTTGAATACTATATTGCCTTTAATATAGATAGTTTGTTTACTATATATAAACCCTCTTCGTCATATTTTATATATGATTTGAAAGGATCTTGATCACATGATTAAAGGGAAGAGAAACTGAGAATTTAAAAAAAAATCAAAAAATCAAAATAATTATTAACCTTCTAATGGCCCATAGTCCCAAATATGGGACCCTACTCACCAGTCGGGGGCAGCCAGATGGATAATTAAAATATTAGTAAAAAAAAAGGTAAAATGGATAAGGGGAGAAACATGAAAGGCTAAAAGAAACCTCCTGACCAAGCAAGGGATATATTCTTCCAATAAAAAAAGTTTAAAAAAAAAAAAGAAATGACAGAAAATTAAAAGAGGAAAAAAAAAAAAAAAAAAGAGGAGTCAAAAAGTCAGTCAAACCATGCACTGATTAACAAGAGAACCCACTTTCCAACTCTCTTTGTTTCCATATATATATCTCTCCCTCCTTTTATACTACCTCTCCTGCATTTGCTTATAAAATCCGAATCCAAGGTGACCATTCACAAGCACAATCAAAATCCAAAAGAAATGCCTGCTCACTCACAACTCCTCTTTGTCCTCCTCGTCTTCCTCTCCATCTCATTCTCAAGTATAACTGCCTACTCCCACACTTATAATCGTTTATTTTACTCTCTCTCTCTCTCTCTCTCTCTCTCTCTCTCTCTCTACTTGTGCTGAATTATAATCGTTTTGTTGTTTCTCTTTGGTTGAATGCAGATGGTACCCAACTCATACTAGTCAACAACTGCAATGAGAGCGTATGGCCTGGATTGCTGGGTGGCGCCGGACAACCGTCTCCTGAAGATGGTGGCTTCCATCTCAGCACCGGCGAGGAAGCAGTCCTCAAGGTTCCTGACGGGTGGTCGGGCAGGATCTGGGGTAGGCAAGGTTGTAGCTTTGACACTAACGGAAAGGGGTCATGTGACACTGGAGACTGCGCAGGGATGCTGCATTGCAAAGGCATGGGTGGCACACCGCCAGCGACAGTGGTAGAGATGACACTAGGGACCCAGAAGTCACCGCTACATTACTACGATGTGAGCCTGGTGGACGGATTCAACCTGCCGGTGGCAATGATTCCTGTGGGAGGAGGGATCGGGTGTGGGGTGGCGGCGTGCGAGGTGGACTTGAACGTGTGCTGCCCATCAATGCTCGAGGTGAAGAGAGGGGAGAGGGTGGTGGGGTGCAAGAGCGCATGCTTCGCACTGAAATTGGATAAGTACTGTTGCACTGGTGACTTCGCATCGCCGCAGAGTTGCAAGCCCACGCTCTACTCCAACCTCTTCAAGGCCATCTGCCCCGGCGCCTACAGTTTCGCTTACGATGACTCTTCCAGCCTACGCACTTGCAGGGCACCCAGATATGTCATCACCTTCTGCCCTCCTCTAAAATAGAGACGCACATTGGATGATGGAGATCATATTTCCTGCTACTATCACTAGTAACTGCACTAGATGATAGTGTTTTATCCCCCCAAGATAGTTGAATAGGTAGATAGATGGAGATTAGGTACAGACTAAGAGTACCATTTCTTCTAGCTTGCTTTTGCACCAGTATTGTGTGAACTATGAAGTGTATGCCTTCTCTTTTGTATGTAGTAGTTTTTCTTCCCACAGAAATTCAGATGAAGATGAAAAGTGCGAGTCCCTAGAAAATGAACTGCTGATGAAAAGTCAGTCCCTAGAAAATGAACTGAAATATTAGATTAGATTATTTCAATGAGACAATTGCTGTCTACTTTTTAATACATAGAATGTCATTGGCGGAAGAAAAGGACAAACTAGTGATTATGTTTTGTGGGACATCCTTCCCCATGATGGTTATAATAATTACAATGACAAGCTGGCAGAAAAAACAAAGAGCAAAACAAGTTTCTTCTCAAGGGATATCAAGATAAACAGTGAGAATGATTCTTCCTTATAATCAAAATAAATGTTTTTTCTCAATCTCATAATAATTTTTCACTCGCTGAAAGTAATGGGCGTTCAAGATGAGAGTTCATCAGAGGATCAAGGATTGGGTTGGGGAAAATCTTTGCCTGTAGAAAGTGTTCAAGAGATAGTGAGAAAGGACTCTCGAAATATTCCACACAGATACATCAGAGAAGTTGTTGATAGGCCAAAAGATACAGATCTATATCCTCTTCAACTAGAAATCCCTATAATAGATTTCTCCTTGCTTTCAAGTGACAAAGATGAAAGGGAAAAACTGCACCAGGCCTGCAAGGAGTGGGGTTTCTTCCAGGTATGAATTAAACCTCTTGTGAACATCACAGTAAACCCACCTCCATATGATCCACCAGCCTTTTTTTTTTTTTCTTCTTAGTCTTTTTAATGGAATATGATTCATGATGTTACCTGTAAAGGTATATGATCTGCAACTGAGAACGTAGACCATGAACATGTTGGACCTGGTGTTTGGGTAATCCAACCTATTTATCTGGTGAGATCCACAAGGGAGAGGCCAAGCCTTAAAATCTCTCCCACAGGATATAAACCTCATGATTGACAGCCTGGGATGAGATCAATGAAATTAAAATGAAAGCAATGGTCCACTCTCTGTTACAAAAAGTATACATATACATCCAAATATCCGATGGCTATAATCTTTCAATCATCAGCTTTCCTACTAACTGATGCAATATGTATTGGCCTGTTTGTATCGGTTTTCACCTGACTGAACAAGAGAGGAATACTGATATTTGAACCCAATGTTTCGTTCCACAGAAATTCAAAACAAGTCCAGAACTTAGAACATGGCCCATAAACAAAGACAATAAATTGGTGTTTGAATTACAGAGTGACAACACACAAAATTTGAGGGCACAATTCATTAACATCTCATTTACAAATATAAGTCACTGTCTTCTCTTATCACAGTAGCAACATGGTCTAGTTAATTTATAAAGCTAGACTAAATGCATGACATTCTCTGATATGGAAAAATGAAGAATTGTTCAGTCAGGTTATGAGGCAAAAGGTACATAAAATGAATGAAAAATGCCTCCAGGTTCCAGCATATTGGGAAACGACTGATACCGTTGTAATGTCCCCTTTTGACTAATTTTCACCAAAATATATAGAGCAGCTCATTCAAAAGACTGAGTACTCAAAGTTCACAATCAATATATCAGGTATGGATGCAGTAGATTAATTTTTCCAAAAATATCACCTAATAATTGCATCCTTTAGTGCATATATACTCATAGAATGATCAACAAACAACTGTCGACGTAAAAAGGAGGAAACAAGCTATTTCCCATTAATTTTATCTGGATTCTGATGCATACTGGTTCACTACCATTTTGCAGATAACAAATCATGGGATAGCAGAGGATGTGCTACAGAGGATGAAGGCCGCTGCTGCAGCATTTTTCGAACTTCCATCAGAAGAGAAGAAAATGTATTCAATGGCATCAAATGATCTTCAAGGATATGGCCAAGCCTATGTAGTGTCAGAAGAGCAGAAATTGGACTGGAGTGACATACTATTTTTAATGACACTCCCAATTAAGGATAGGAAACTAAATTACTGGCCAACACGAGTAACAGGCTTCATGTATGTTTCCTCTGCTCCTCGCAATAAATACAGAAAACCGTATGACGCTTTAACTTTGAAATATATGCTTTGGAAACAATTGGGGCATATCAATTGCTTAAAAAATGAACAGAATTATTACTGGAGATATCTAAGCATTCTACTGAGCTAGAATCATAGCATATATCAGAGAATATTCAGTATCATAGCTAGCTAAAAGATGCATCAGGAATTACAGGATTGTTCAGTTTTCCAGATGTTCAAAATTTGTTTGGCTTCCAAGAAGTGTCCAAGTTAGTGGTAGGTAGTCCTGTATTTCACACACACACACACACACACACGTATAATGGTGATTTGTCTTGAGGAAAAATGATGCTTCATTTTATATCATTATCAGAAATTCAGAATAATGCTTTGTATAGTATTTTAATAGATGGTAGATCGATGTGGAGTTTTCACACACCATACCAATGGAGTATCCATGGATTGGATATGCCAAGGATTCTTCACTCAAATCTAAGAGGGAGTTTATTTAACCATCTCAAAACAAGAAAAAAGAGAGATATTCATTGACTTCATTGGAATTCTCTATAAGTTTTATATAGACTAGTAGCCAACAACCTTGGCTCCTAATTAGAGATTCTATCTAGTCATAATTGGCAACCATCTTGACTCTTAGTTAGAAATTATACCCTCTAATTACAGGCCTATGAGATTTTTTACCAACAAAATCTTGCTAAACTTAAATATGTTAATCAAATGGATTCTACTAGGAAAAAATTTCCTAAAATGGTTCGCAGCATATTGGGCATAGTATTAACAAAATACCCTTATTCAGCATGTGTAAGTAAGTCATGGACAATTTTAGTCGATTGGGCCTATGTTGGACTTCTTAGGCCTTCTTTGATGAGCTGTCAAGGGTATTTTCGGATGCCAAAATAATGAAGGGTGGATCAATATGGAGTCTTCATACCCATCATGAAGCCGTGCCAATAGAATTCATGCATTGGCGATGCCACGGTGTCTTTACTCAAAGCTAGAGAAAACTTATTTCACCAAAAATATGGATAGAGATATTCATTGAAATTCATTGGGGACCTTTTACAAGCTTTATATAGACTAGTGGCAAACAAACTTGGCACTTGATTAGATATTAAACCTTTTATTGTGTAGCCAAAAATCTTGACTCCTAATTCGATATACTATAAGTTTTGACCAACAAACTTGGTAAACCTTTTCTTTACTTTTCTTCTTTTTTAGTTATTTTTTATTTTTTATGTGTTGGAATAGGAGGAAGAAGAAGAAAGGAGAAATAAAAATGAACAAAAAAAGAGTCGTTAAAACAGAATCTAGACATTGAAAGGAGAAACAAAAATGAAAAAAGATGTTGTAGAAACAAGAAAGAGGTATGATTGATTGAATGAATTTAGATTACTTTTTAATCAGTAAACCAATCCCCTTTTATTATTAATGAATACAAATTACATTACATAAAAAATAAAAAATAAAAAAAACCTAGTACAATAGTCTCAAGTGTACCTGAAGATAACATGGTCCACAACAAAGCGTTGTCAATTATTAAAGGATACAGAAGCGTATTTTATACTTCAAAGGTATTATTGGATTTGATCTAGAGTCTATACAGGCTATTTCATTTATTTTCCTCATTATTTCACAGGGAAGCAGTTGATGCGTACTCAACAGAAATAAACAGGGTAGCAAACGAGCTCTTTGCTAATCTGTCCTTGATGATGAACATGGGTAAGAAGACCTTGCAAAGACTACATGGTGAGATGAAGCAAGCTATCCGTCTGAATTACTATCCAATTTGCAGCAGGCCAGAACTAGTACTGGGCGTGAGTCCTCATTCAGATTGTAGCACTATGTCTCTTCTTTTGCAAGATGATGAGGTTAGTGCCCTCCAAATACAACACGAGGGCCACTGGGTTCCCGTTGAACCAATTCCAAGAGCATTGGTTGTGAATGTTGGAGACATTTTCGAGGTAACTGATACTGAAATCAACTTCATTTCTTTTCCAAAATACTACAAATTATTTAAAAGGGAAAAAAAAAATGCTTACCTAAGCACAGTCAATAACAATACTTATGAAATTAAATCATCATAATTCTTTGAAGACCATAAATTATGTCCAATAAGATATTTATTTAACTTTTTGACCGACAATAGAGAGGCCACAAAAAGGAAAATAGCACCTATTTTATATATTTTTATAGTATGTAACAAAACTTGGTAAATATAGCAATGGAACCTTATTGAAGGAGCAATTGCAAAATGCAAATGGAAGTTGAGGGCAGACATCCTTGAGAATAGCCTCTCTCTTAACTCCTGGTATGATTTATTTTTATTCTTAACCAAATATGATTGGATCAGTTGCTTCAAAGATCGAGGAGTATTGGCCGACCCAAATTGATGGATAAGTCTTTATTGCTGCTGCTGATAATGATGATGATGTTAAAATGTTAAAGTTCGTAACTTAATCATCATGACCGTTCTTCACTTGCAGCTGAGCACAGAGCCAGACATGAGCAGGGAACAACACATTATGCCTTCATTAACTGCAGTGTACCCTTATCTGACTCTTGCAGGCTTGGACTAATGGTATGTACAAAAGCATCGAGCACAGGGCCATCACAAACAAGAAGAAGGCAAGAATGTCACTAGCAGCATTTCTACTTCCAGATCCAGAGGTAGAAATTGGACCGCTGGATGAGATGGTGGGTGACCATCGGCCTAGAAAGTATAAGAAGTTTAAATACCTAGACTATATTCGATATACTTTGGATAGAAAAATGGAGGGGAAATCTCACACCCAATTTATGAAACTAGAAAATGAGTAATGGTTGTCGCCTTTCTATATTTTAATAAGCTGATGCCAGCATATGAGAGGAACTGAAGGTACAGACTATTCCAACCATTATTCTCATTTTATATAAACACGTCATTGGATTAAACAGTTCATCTGGGTTTTTTATGTAATGTTTTCTGTGAATGATTCTTGGAAAGCTGTGCTTTTTTCTTTTTCCTAATCATTAGATGCAAAACTAAAAGACAGAGTCCGCACATGAAGCCTACTTTTATAGTTCACATCCAGCATGCCTGTTAAGATTAGAGAGTGCAGTACTTCACACCCAACCACCCAGTAACCAGTGCCATTTTGTTTCCGATAAAATAGCAAAACAAATTGGACATTTCTGGAACAGAGCACAGTAAAACATGATGTTGCGAACACAAGACAATCAAAATTAAAATCAGTTTCACCATTTCAGCCAAAATAACTGAAATAGAGGTGTCACCGCTTTTATAGACAAATTTCCAGGTACAATTGTGATGGGACAATCGTTTTCTTCCTAAAACGAGGGCACTGATGGGACAATCGTTTTCTTCCACAATGTAACAAATTGTACATTTTCAGTTGTGATCACTATTCGCTACAGACCAGCTTTGGATAAAGTTTTAGTCTACAAACAATGTTGTTTAGCACAGACAAAACGGGTTCAAAGTTTTTGTTGTTTTTTATTTTGTTATTGTTTTATTATGTTCTTAAGCGTAATCGAATTGTACAAGTTCTCAAATCAACTTACACTGAACTGGCGCTAAAAGTTATTGATTCAACACAACAAAACCCAAAATTTCTATTTCATCCAATCCAAACACCCAATTTCCAATTAATCAAGTTCTCTAAATTGTATATCAATGTTCATATTAAACAAAGGAAGCTTACAAAGAATAACACATGAGAACTAAAGAAGAATAGCAGGAGGAGCTTATACCTTTAAGACGATGTCTACCCAGTTTCAATTCGAACAAACTTATCTCTCGCTTGGAGTCATATGAGGGTAAGACATAATCGACCCATACTTCTGCTGCTGCTCTCTATGCATATTGTACGGATGAGATTCAAACCCATGATAAGATGGCCCACCTCCGGATTGAATCCGACCCATGTGCCCGTGAGGCATGCCGAGAACCGGCACGGGCATCATCTGAGCCGTTGGCCGCGGCATCATTGGCACCGGCAATTGCCCAGCGCCGGCCTCGTGAAAGCTCTGTGGGATGGGCGTAGATGCGAAGAGATGGTCGGACGACGATGGCCCGCCGCCGTCGTCCGAGACGCCCTCCATCCTCCTGAGATAGAGCCGGTACTTCTGGAGATGGCTGGCGACGTTCTCCCTCGTGAGGCCCTCGACGTTCATCAGCTGCATGATCGTCTTCGGGACCGCGTTCTTGATCCCGAGGTGGGCCACCACATCAACGAACCGCTTGTGGAGCTGCGGCGTCCACACCAGCCTCGGCCGCTTCAGCGTCCGCGTCGACTGCTCGTCCTCCGCCGCAGCCGAATCCGCCTCTTCAGCGTCCGATCTCCGCCCCTTCCTCATCTCCGACTCCGAATTCTCAATCTCGTCGGTCGGATCTTGGTGCCGTTCCTCGAACGGAGGGATCGATCCGAGGCCATTAGAGTGGTGGTGATAGCTGCGGAGGACGGCGAGTGTGTCTTGAGAGGCGCGGCTGACTTCGAAAGCGGTGCGGCGGGGCTCCGGCGAGATGGAGAAGGCGGAGGCGAGCTCCGGCGGGATGAGCGGCTGGGAAAGGGGCATGAGATCGGCGGCGTTGGGGAGGCCGTCCTCCCATTCCATGACTCGGTTCTCGTCTTCTTCTGCTTCTTCCTCGTCCATTTCGTGGTCTTCTGCTCTTCCCATTTCCTGATTCTCTCTCTCTTATCGGGAGAGATTGGGATTTTGGAATTAGGGTTTTCGAAGAGAAAGGTGAGATTTTTCAGGAGGAGATCGTAGCGTATCGGAAATTGAGCTGTGAGAGTGAGCCGACACGGAGTCAGGGTTGGGAACAGGTCGGGAGAGAGATGTCAGTCAGACTCAGATGAGGGGAGAGTTGTTGTTGCCTAGAGATATTTTGACAAAGTGCAAAAAAGATAAACATTTTCTATTCGTTGAGAGATTCTATGTGCGTCTCATACCACAAGCCAAACTTTGTGTTAGGTCAGTCACCAATCACCATTGAAGGCATTGATCCTATTACTGGCCCTAACAATATTGGGTCCAGATCCTCTGGGGGGTGCTATGACTGAGAACATGTTTATTTTAATTAGGGGTAGAATGAAATTAAATCAACGGTCAAATTAAAAGAAAACAAAAGATGCAAGAGTTTAAAATAAAGAATACAAAATGATAAGAAACTATCTTTAAACAACACTAAATGAAAAAAAAAAAAAAATAATAATAGTGTCTTTACTCTTGTTCCGCATTTCTATTTTTCTTTTAATTTGACTTTTTTTTTAGTTGAAAGAAAAGACACTCATCAAAATAAATGTCACCCAATGGATGAGTATTTTCAAATGATATACTATATTAAAGCTAAGGGTTTTAAAGTCAATTTTGATTGTAACTACTAATTTTGACAATAGTTATATCCCTTCTTTGTAACTTACCCACAATCTCCCCCTACTCCTCCTTCGAACCAATTTCTTCCCCGCCCCCACTTCCGCATACATCCACTCTAACTTCTTTCCACTTTTCATCCTCTCAACCACTTCATTTCCATCCTAAATCCTACTTGCGCTACGCATTCTCCTCTTTCCCTTTCCACCCAACTTTTCATACCCTTTTTTTTAATGCCATATACTCTCGAATGATAATAAAAGAGGTACCGTCATAATCATCTTTTTTTTATTGTTCTCTCTATTAAGTGTTTGGGGATGATTTATGTGATTTGAATTTTTTTAATTACTTTTTATATATGTTACTATAAATTTTATAGGTAAATATATCCGTGCTTATTATAAAGTCCCACTCTCAAGGTCAAAGCCTTGGGGAATCGGACAATATCTTAGAAGAACATGCCACAATTCTCAAGAAGAAGAAAAAAATAGACAGAGCCGAAGGTTTCTAAAATTTTCAGTTGAAACTTGAAAGCCATTAATTAGTTCAGTTGAAGGCTCGGATCATCTAACCATGCTTGATTTTGCCACATTTTTAGTGGATAATGAAAAATTAGAATGTTCCATTTTTCAAGAGTACTACTTCGTACTACGCAGCCCTTGCCAGGCTTGCCTCATGAGTCATGAGTCATGACACGGAAAGCATCCATTAATCTAATATTATTTGGTGCTGAAACGGAATGAGAGAAAAAGTGCATATATATATATTATTTTATTATACCTGGGTTCTGTCCGAATGCTCACGTGGAGGGCCTTAGCCATGTATATATTTTATGTGATTTGCTTACCCTTTTGTCCAAGTTGGTTTGATTTCTTTTTAAGTTTTAATGCCGCATTTTTCAGTGGGTAACACTTTTTCTTGTTTTGTTTCAGATATCCTTTAATTTCCTTGTCTTTTGCCATAACATCATCATCAGATAGAGCCTGTTTCTTTATTTATAATCTTCGGAATTTATGAGAGAAGAAATTCTAAATAAGGTGGTATTTCTGGATGATGCGTTTTTTTGGATTTGAACATTCATGAATTCCATCAAAATATAAAGAGAGTGGAATTTCTGAATTCTCAAAAGTCAATTGGGACCTTTTATGTGCTCTAATTTAGAGATTCTTCGTAAGAAACGAGGAATTTAAAAATGCTAAGGGATATTATGTCACGTCATGTCCCAAAAATTCCAACCACTAGAATTCCTGTCAGGAATTTTAATAAAGAAACGAGCCCTCATAAGATTACTAAGGTATGATCAAGCAAAAAGTTTATTTATGTTGAATGATCCATCCAACATGGGTAATATGATTTGGATCGATAACGAATTCTAATTTTGTTTGGTTGGTTAGGGACTTATTTAGTGGGCGTGGCCGTGTGGGTGAATGACTTGAAAGATTTGCGGCAGTACAAAGTTTTGTTCTATGCAAAACGTGCATGAAGCTGTCATGCATTTTTCTTATATAAAATTTGTCATGGAGTATATCCAGAGATGTCTAATGCGGAGTGTGTTTTCCTCAAGTGTCTCAATGCAATCCCAAGTACTGTTTGAAAAAGAAGAATTCACAAAGTTAACATTCTAAATGCTACTTCAATCATGTAGAATTCCTAGGAATGCTAGACAGCCCCTTGGTATTTTGAAATTTCACTTGGAACAGCATATTGAAGAATTCAAAAGTGATCCATACAAGAAATCTCCAAATACTTGCAACCAAGCAGGTCCTTAATGTCATTTTTGTATGTCCGATCAATACATTAATCCTGCCAGGGTGACTAAAAACTGGTTCATATTTGTTGGCGGGGTGTATAGTATGGATGGCATAGAATAAAAAAGAAACCGGGCCTTCTTGAGATTGTATCAATGGCAAATAAACATAATATGTGGTTGGGTGTTTCTCATAAAAGATAAGTGGAGATGATTGACAAAGATCAAAACAAACCAATTAGATTTGAAGCTTTTATGTGCTCTAAACTTCAAAGTAACAATAATAATTGGATAAGGCTTCCTCTTTAGTAACGATGATAATGACATAAGACGCCAATGTTGATAATGATAATCCACAATGTCTTCCATCACCGCGGACTGTTATCTGATTTATTCATGTGAAGGCTACATTTGTTTGATTCAATATTAATAAATCACACATCAGTACCTTTGTTTGAATCAAGCCAATCCACCGATAGTTCCATGGTGAGGCACCTCCACTCCATAGAAACAATCAGAGACCTGCTGATTGATTCGCTATACCATTTTAAGGGAGAATCAAATATGACTTGAATATCCTACTTCATTGTTTGCTACATTTGTACTTATCATTAACATAACTATACTTAAATATGACACATGGCATGTAGGTGGGCCCCTTGGTCCCACCATACAAAAGAGCAAAGGCAAATGCTTCAAACTCCTCTAGTTTGCTTTCATTTCCTTTGATCTGTTGACCGCTAATGTCCACTATAACTGATTTTACAAGCAATAATCTAGTGAACCACCCTCTTTCATTCATTCATTCATCCCTTTTTTTTAATATAATGACTCCCGCTGTTGAGAGATTTTCGTAAACCTTTCCTGAATAACTTTATTCACTTACTAGAATTCCTGACAGGAATTCAGGCTGTCTGGGAATTCAGAATTCCTGTCAGGAATTCTGTGTTTCATTACCAGAATTCCCACAGAATTCCTGGGCATTTGAAATTCCAAGCATTTCAAATTTCAAAAAATCCAGCATTTGAAAAACCACTTTAACAAGTAGGATTTGGAAATCTCACTTGGCACATAAATTTCGGGAGAGGGACGACGGCATTATGGGAGCTTAGGTAGGAATTCAGGCCATGAATGAAGCAACGAATTTAGAATTCCAGAATTTGGTAGCATTTCAAATACCAAAATTTGAAATTCCCAGACAACCACCAGACATGAATTTTATGAATTCTAGTAAAAAAAACGGGCCCTAAAACAAGAGTGACCACATGAACCCCTCCCCATTCTTTAGTTCGCCCACACACATCTGCATGCTGAAATTTCCTCAATGAAAGTAGCATCAGAGAAAGAGAGGCGTTGAAGCCAACAGGTCCTGACCCATGAGGAAATTCATTTGAGATATTTCAGATTAGAATCCCTCTTTTATCCCATCTGACTCTTCAACCACTAGATTTCCAGTTAGATTCAGACATTATACACTTCTTAGTAATTGAGAGAGAGAGAGCAAATACTCTCTTTCGATTCCATGAAACAACTCTTGAAGATCTTAGAAATAAAACAATCTAACCTATTAAAATGGGAAGACCAAAAAGATTCTTCTAATGAAATCCTAGGTGTAGAAAGAAAAGTTAACTATACTTAGTTTTTGAATATTGGGTCATATGACTTTGCAAATTGCACATGCACAAGTTTCTAAAGCATAAATTGTGGTGATCATTAAAATTCTCAAGTGGGTTCTTTTATTTACTTATAAGCAGAACAAGGCAAAAAAAGAAATTTGGAAGTAAGCAAAACTATAACCAAATCATAGCAGACTACAGCCGCTGTACACTCTGAAATAGTAAAGAGCCAATCATATGCATAGTTGTAATGAAATAAACCATGCCAATATCCAGAGACTATAACCAAATCAGCAAAACTATACTCTGAGATTTGGAAGGCAAACACATGCCAATATCCACAGACTATTTACTTATAAGCAGAACAGGGCAAACAAAGGAATTTGGAACTCAGCAAAACTATAACCAAATCATAGCAGACTATAGATGCTGTATCCTCTGAAATAGTAAAAAAGGCAATCATATGCATAGTTGTAATGAAATAAACCATGCCAATATCCACAGACTTAAAAAAGTAAGACGTGTCCTCAAGCAAGGAATTTGGTGAATTAGAAAATTGTATCTAAAAATATCTATTTGACTATTTTCTTAATCAGATCCCATGTAGAGAAGGAATAATACCTAAACAACAAACAGCTCTAAACATAGCGACCTTTGTACAATCTCGTAAACATATCCACTACCACTTTTACACCTCTTTTTACACCCTTAAAAAACTTGTACAGTCATTTACCTATTCTGCATGGGCTTCAGGTGTATTTACCATCTGAGCCTCAGCCTTTGCCTGATTTCAGTATCCTCGAACTACACAATGTACAATTCTCAATACAAGCCACATTTTTATTTCTAATCAGCTTGTACCTGTTTCGATTGATGACACAAAGGAGGCTCACTAAAGCCCCAGTTAGCTGTACAACAACTTTATTCCTATGCAACTGAAGATGGGTACGAAGACTGAAGTCCAATTCTCCGTTCTGCAAACAAGAACATATGTTAGGAGCATGGGGTAAAAGCTAGATGAAAAGGAAAAGAACACAGATGTATTTTGTTATCCACAGTAACTTAGGCGGTGACAGGCTTATGCTTCAGGCAAAAGATATTTGGGTTATATCTGTACCATAAATCTAGGACTGCACCAAGTCATTGGACCACAGTATATTTGCACCGACAATTTTGTTTCCCAAAGTAGTTTCATTAGATTAAATATCATTTTACCATTTACACTAAACATATTCATGGACTTAAGAATTCAACTACCGTCTATTATCAGTGGCTTTGCCCCAACTAACTCCATTTGAGTTTTTGTTATATATCTCAAAATGTACCACTTTATTAGATTATAGTATGTTTTTGCTACCTTGTTTAGACAAATTATTACCTAAATAGTGTAATTATGGAAATCTTGTGCAAATCATTCCTAGTGGATGAGAATTAAGAAGTCCGCCAAACTGATATGCTTTCTCATTGTAAATAAATAGGCACACCTGAATAACAGGCACATTTACATATGAAATGGGACTACGTAGAAAATATTTTCAAGGCATTCTCCCACTCAGAAACAGGTCTTGGGGTTGTCTATGTCAACACTGTTAAAAAAAAAAGGCAGGCAGAAGATGGCGTACCTCCAGCAGCAACAAGCTTCTCTACACGAGCCACTATGTGCTTTCCATAAGTGTACTTCTTCAGGGCATTCAGATGAACTTTAATTCGCGAGAGGATAAACTCGCGTTGCTGGTCATCACAAGTCTCCAGGACCTTCTGTACAACATAGTTGGCAAATTGATCTTTCATCATTGCCTGTCAAAAGGGAAAAGCAGGGGAAAAGAGGCAACGAGTCAATATCTAAAGTTAAAATAGGTAACTTAATGGGAGTTGAGAAGCATATGTATAGATACTATACAGTCACATATGAGGCTAAACAGTGGCCAATTATGTTAGTATCTCTTTTATAAAGCTTGCATTTATGTGTGTTATTTATTTTTGGGTTGCTACTTGCTAGGGAGGACTCAAACTCACTCTCGCCCTCAAACAGACTCATTCGGTGTCTCTAACCAGCTGAGTTACAACTGGGGATGCATTTATGTGTTAATTCTGTGGAGCCAGTCACATGTCAATTTCTCTAACAGTAACTTTGTGGATAGACAGTTATACATACACATATATGTTATATTTCTTTTGAAAGAGTAGTTAGGATGTTATAGTAACGACTTTTAGAAAGTTATTACTGGATAATTAGTATATGTGATGTAATTTCCATTATCCAAGTTGATGAATGAAGATTAGAATTGCAGTCCCTTCTCCAATTTTATGTATGTGCAATTGAGTGAGAACTGAGAACTTGCATGAAATTCATCGGTTTGATTCTTCGGTGTAGTTGGGTCAAATATTATGATTCCAATCTGCGAGGATTTCTATCAAGTCTTTATACGTGATCAATCAGATTGCTGTAACTTGTAACTCTGATTAGAGTTATATATGGTTGATGATAAAATTTAGCATTTATGGTTAGCAATGGGATGTACTCCTTCCTCCAACAGGATTATCATGAAAAGTGATTCTTCAAGTGCAATCACTTGGGCATGCTGTGGTTTGTCAAGGTATCCTCAACTGCATCTTGGTGAGAGTAGATTCTTCAAATACTCACATGGGTGACTAGTAACAATCATATATTGAAGTTTGCTATTATTCTTGACAAGATTAAGGTAGTTTTCTGAATCATCACACTATCCTTTGTGCTTGTTCCTAGGGAAGCAAATGGGATGGTGATTTCTTTCCAAAGCAAGGGGTTGGAGGAAGTTCTATGCTTTTGGAAGGGTCTCCTCTGGATGCTATAGTAATTTCCAGCTGCATTTGATGCACATATTGTTCCCCTGTACAATGTTTTCTTTCTGATTAAAATTTTCATTTATTATTCTGCTAATAAATAAGTGATGCTCATGGACATCTGAAGAGAAGAATGATTTCTTAAGGAAATGACCAATTTAATATAGAAGGCAGAGCTTACGAACCTGCAGCGGCTCATTCTCATCAGTAGAGCCAAGTATCTCATTTACCAAAATCTGGCGTTCCATAGGATCACAAAAGGCTAAACACTTCTCAACTACATTTGAAGCAAACTTCTGTTGGCTCATCTGAACAATCCGTCCAGCTAATTTCTTGATTTTAGCAGAACGTTCATGTGGTTTTCCATGCTCCAGCACATGCTGTTAACAATCCAATTGAGATGGTAAACATGATGCTCATTGAACTATATAAAATACAGGAATGCCATAGGAGAATGCATTTTATTCTTTTGAGGGGAAAAAGAGGACAGTAAACCAGGAGAAGTACAGTGGCGATTAATATCTAAACCAGCGTAGGAACTCTCCCAAACACACACATACTTTTGAAGAAAAACTTATTTTTTTTCTAGCAGAAAAGAAGTGTGCAATAATTTGATAAGCATTTCTTGTTATTATTGTTTCTCATTCTAGTTATTTGAAGGGCTTATCTTAAACCAAAATATTAATGAGTCACTGAATACTCACTGTCCTTGTGTTGAGGCCTTCAGGTGACTAAAGAAATCCCAGAGAACATCTTGAAAACCTCTGAACATGAAGAAAGGTGTCAAAGAAATTATTTTGTTATTCTTATTTTTGTTTACTCATAGTGATGACTGATGAGTGATAACTTGAGATATTAGTGATGGTAAGAAGGGACGTTTGGGATTTTAGTATTAATGATGACTATAAAGGTGGGATTTAGGTGGTGGAAACCAACTTACCATATAGACTTGCCAACAATCATCCCATTCAATCAACACAAGAGAGCTAGACGGCTTCAGTAAGCTCTTCCCAAGAACATATGTCATACAATTATGCTATTTATTACAGCTTTAAACTGGAAAACCAACGAAAGGAGTAACAGTACAAAGATACCAAGCAAAACCACGAACCTGAACAACATAGTTTCCATACTGGTCCTGTGTCAACATGCAAACACACTGCAGAATCTCATCCATGACAATACGCTGGGTTTCTGAATCATTGCAATGCTCTAATATTCTCTATAAAATGAAATGTAAATCATTGGTATTTAAATTATCTTAAACTGAATTCTAATAAAGTTGAATGAAATCCATCAAACTTTTATCAAGGAAAAGGAGAGTAAGTGTAGAACCTGTATGACTCGGCAGCCATATGGATGAGTTGAAAAAGTCACAACTTGATCATAGAATGTTGAGATGATAAATTGAATCGCATCTTCGGGTATACATTCAGTACACTTTTGGATGACATGGTTTCCATTTTGATCACGTACACACCTCACGATATGACCGTCAAGCTCTGTAACCATTTTAATTTGTTGGTCCAAATCAACAACTTCTATTGCCTGCAGCAATCAGTTCAAAAAAAAAAGACCGAATTGCACAAATAATCATTTACTGATAAATTAAAATCCATTAAAATTTTCAATTTCCAGTTTGAATAGGATCACATAACAGATGATAACATTAATGAATAAGGATAACGGAGAACAATACTGGAAGATCTGTTAGTAAAGTAAAGCCCCACATCCCACATCGCCTAAGTAATGCCTTTAGCAAGGCTTCATATATGCTTGTTTGGGACTTCCACCTATGAGCTTAAGCTTTTGGGTTGGTATATGGATTATTACATGGTATCAAAGCGGGTTCCGATCCCGTCGTTCTCGTGTAGCCCATGTGATAGGCCCGTCCATGAAAAATGTTGGGCCTGCACGTGAGGGGGAGTGTTGGTAAAGTAAAGCCCTACATCCACAACCCACATCGCCTAAGTAATGCCTTTGGCAAGGCTTCATATATACCTGTTTGGGCCTTCCACCTATGAGCTTAAGCTTTTGGGTTGGTATATAGTTTATTACTCCCAAGATTGGCATACAGAGTGAATGCTATCAAATCCCAGTTGTTCATATATACAACAGTTTACAAACCACTACTCAAATTACATATTAGCTGATCAGCCTAATTCAATGGTTTCAAGAAAGAAATATTTCAGAAAGGATAAAAAAATCGAACTCAGTAGTGATTCAGTCACCTTGAAATATGAATAATTCAATGGTTTTGATCTTCTAGAATCAGTGCAAAGTTTCCCTTAGAGCCTCTCACAGCTTTTCCCAATAGACTAAATAGGAAATGAGTGTGTTTCGAGCCCAAAAACCATATAACTCAGCCAAGTAGGTTACGTGGGGGTGCGTGGCTCGACTCCTCCAAGTCAACTAAAATGCCCAATTTTTAGAACATGTGTCACCACAACTTACATTTTCCAAAAGTTGAAAATCCTATTTGAAATGAAATATCATGATGTAAAGGTCAACTAGAGTTACACTCGCAATTCGCATGGCTCTCAATTAGGTAGAGAGGAAAAGCAGAATTCACAAAGCCAATCCCAAATAGATAGATAAGAATACAATGATGATATGATGATGGTGGTGGCAGTGGTGGTGATGCCGATAATGACATCAACTGGGAAAAAAATGTTTCCATGGTCCCGCATAAATAAAGACAGTAATATTGAGACAGATGGCATGTTACTGAAGCATAGAAAATTCTAAATGTGGTAGTACTTGAAACATTTAGTTGGAATAAGAGGAAGAAGAGAACGTGGTATTAGCAGAAGTAAAATAGTATTTTGGTTAGGTCACAAGGGACAGAGGTACCTTCTGGATCACTCGACAGCCATACATTTGAAGGCCAAGTGTCAATACATGCCCAGTGAGCTGGTTAGCCAGTTCCCTTCTCTGGTCAGAATTTCCGTGATCGAAAAACTGAAAACAGATGCACACAAAAATGTTTAGCTGCACATAGAACTGCATAGAAGTGAAGCCCGTGAAGGGGAGTAATCCCTCTGAATATAATGTTAAGAAAGTAAATACACCTTCTGGATCACATAATTCCCGAACACATCTGTCATCAAAGAAAGAGCTTGAGGAATGATTTCATTGAAGACCATGTTTTTCTCTTCGTTGTTGCTGTTTCAAGCTTTTGCTGGATAAACCGGCTCCCATACTGGTCAGCACTGCTCATAAAAATGTTCAAATAATTGAAGACTGCAGATGTACAGGATTTATAAAAAAAAAGGGAAGAGAACACTTACCTGAATTCAACTATTTGGCCAGCAATCTCTGAAAGTTCAAAGCATCTGGTCTTATTGATTCTGATTTCTTCCAGAAGTGACGAGGTAAAACTTTCATCATTATCTAAGTGCCAAGAACCCATGATGCCACCAGGTAGGTTTCTCATACCAGAAGGAAAACGCATGTTTCGCTCATTGTGTCTAATTGGACTTACAGATCCAACAGGGAAATCCGAAAGAACAGGACTCTCCAAGGCGCTTTCTTGATATGACATGCCAAAACCAAAAGTAGAACTCCCATAGTAACCATGATTCAAACTACCAGTTTTATTTGGAAAGGGAACAGCATACTGTGATTTCTGTGGAGAAAGCAATGCCTCAAGATAAGCTCTCTGGAGCAAATCCACATAAGAATTGCCCATGTAGTTCCTATCCATGGAAGGCTCACTATAGCCAGCTGCAACTTGTGCTGCATATTCAGCTGTCCTTAAGTACTGAATATATAAGGGATCCATAAGGGACACCTGATAAGCAGATGCTGGTGCATGATTGCCCACCCCACTGAGACTCTGCAAGTCTGCCACTCCATTTAAATTTGGTCCTGAAGGCAAACCTCCTCCCATTGTTCTTGAATCCATTCCAGGCGCTGCCAAAGCAGATGATATGACAGAATTTTCAAATAAAGGATGTAAACTACCGCTCCCCAGTTGGTTGGTCATCATGGATGGTAAGGCTGGATTTATGGAATGCCCACCTAAACCATAGCCTGTAAATGCTGAATTTGTACCATCTGCATTCTGATAATTAATAGCAGAACCTGCTGTATTTGTTGACTTGTGCATTTCAGCTTGCACATTAACCATCAAAGGAGAATTGCTTTGGTTTGCTAAAGCTCCATTGTTTTTGCTCAAATGAGGATATGATGGTTTAGATGACTGGGGAATGTAAGGCAGATCTAAATTCACTGTCGCAGATTTTTTCACGTGTGAATACTGCTTAACATGGCTTTGATCTCCTTCTTGAAGATCAAAGAGGATATTCTGGTGACCATTAATTTCCTGTTGAAGCTGTGTTGGCAAGTGATTTTCTTCATCTGCAATACCATTTATTGATAGGCTCATGCTTGAGAAAGCAGCCGCCAGATTTGCAGATTCAGTGATATTTGATGAGCCATTGATGCCCTGTCCACTGATACTCTTTTTATCTATGGCACCATACTTGACTCCCACAGGCGGAAGGCGAGGACTGGAAGCCCTAGCCATAAGTTGAGGGTCAGGGGTGGCGCTTCTTGACAGAGATACACCTAAAGAAGATGCAAATACATGAGAAGGCACTGCTCCAGTACTTTGCATACCAGCCACGTTTTGGGCATTTGCACTAGACACAAACTCATTATGTAAGTGATCAAGCTGGGTATTGACAGTGCTTAATGTTTCAACACTATCATCAAAAGCATTGTGGCTTGCTGGACGAGTTGGTGGACCTGAGATGGGGGATGCACGCCCCAGATCATCCTGCAACTTAAATTACACTAAGTTTACCCAGAAATAAATGTACATTTCAAATTTTACATAATGTACTCCAGTACAGCATAACATGATAATGATCATGTGAAACACATCCACGACCAAAACATAAGTAAACAAATTGTTCACATCTTGAATCCATAAGTGTGACAGACAGTGAAGGACCTCTGTGTGTGTGTGTGTTTACCAGAGAAAAAAAAAAAAAAAAAACCATCTCAATATGGTAACAAAAGGCTGGCTGTCATTATCATATGCTTATGAATCTATCCTATTAATCTTCTGAATTGTGCTGTTAATGACCCAAAATACAATGATTCTTGATGCAAGAATGCAAGGTACCAACTGTTAAGAATGCAAAGATAAAGGGATCACACATTTATAGTTCTACTATGCAGCAAAAACTTTCTCAGAAGGCTTTACAAAGCATTGAGACTCATTGATGGTTATCTCGTTGATGTTCTTAAAGACCAAAACATGCAGGCTATGATACTCACATACTTCAAAATAGACAACATATCTATATCATATCATATCTGATTATCCAATTTATACTCAAAATCCACGTCCTAGCTGTATCCATGGCATGTCCTTCCTCATCCATGTCATAGAGCATCTGAGAATCAGAGCATTCATGGAACTGAGGATTCTGACTCAAACCGTTACAAGCAGTACTCAACTTCAGTCATTTAGATAAACATTGTAAATTCAATTTAAGTGCCAAAACGTCAACACCCAATGGAAAACAAATCAACAGAATATGCATAATAACAGTTTGAGCGTGAAGACAATCAGAATACTGCTCCAGTATTAAAGTATGCCTTGAAATATCTTGTGCACTTGTCATAAAAGTATGAGAAGCAACAAAAATGTGCAATTGGCAACACAACACTAAATTTCCTGCCATAGAAAACTATATATACACAGTACTTCAATATGAAAATGAAAGTTTCATGAAATCCTCCATTGAGAGAAAAGAAAACTACCCAAACAAAGTGCACTAACACACACAGAGAAAATGATAATTACCTGAATAATATCTGCTAGGCTCTTGCGTCTATCCCCAAGTCCCAATCCAGGTAGCCCAATGAGGCCATCATCCCCTCTATTATCCAACCACTTTGACGAGGATTGTGGTTTCCTCGCCTCGACCGCACTTTCTTCTTTATGTTCATCATAACCAGACTGCATTGAGAACAGTGGTCCCATTCCTGCGCCATCCACCCGATTCACCTGCCTCTTATCTTCTATCCCTCCCAATCCTGAACTTCCAGCCTGCAACCGCTGAACAGACCGCCTATCTTCCTTCGACATCATCAGCTGTGGGAGTCGAGGGTTCAGTCTCATGTTCGCATAGTAGTATGACAGATAGGCTGGATCAGAGCGCAGCTCTTCTTCTGAAGCGAATCCATTGCCGCTATTACTGGCAGAGAATTCTGCCAATCCACCGCCTTCCCCGCCACCCCCAAACAGACCTCCAACAGCAGCTAATGAGCCTTCTATAGTCGGTGGAGCAGAACCGCTCCTATAGCGACTCAGCTCCCCTTCCCGATCACTCGCCTCTTGGCGGCGTGGATCGAGAAGCAACAATTCTAGCTCATTCTCCAATTCCTCACTATACAAATAGCAATTGCTTCCCACAGCTGGCCTCATATCCATATCTGGCGACCTCTTTTTTCAAGAAGACTCTCAGGTACCATTCCAAAACCCTAGAAAATAAGTAAATACAGCAGCTTGAACTGCTTCAATCATGTTTTCTTTTTCTTCTCTACAGGGCCGGTCCTGACTTTTCAAAGTCCCGGTGCGAATCACTAAAATGGGCCCTTTATTCATTTTTATAATTTTTTAATATATGCACATATATATAACATGTTTTCATAAATTTAGCCCAAAAATAATAATTTCATTAAAAACCAAATAATATCATATGATAAATACATTTAATACATAAATAAAATACATTTAATACATAAATAAATGAATCTCTCATACCAACATCTCGGTAAGAGTACCAGATCGTCGGCCAAATAATTTCTCATACCAGCATCACCATCTAGAAGATAAGTTGAAAAACAAAATCACAATTAAAAAAGTATTATTGAAATGATTTTCTTCTTGCATTTTGAGAAGCAAAATCCTCAATTATGCTTTCAAATTCAAGATTTTCTAATCATGAAATTACCTTCAATTGATTTCTACAACGACCAATTTTGCAATGAAAAAAGCCACACTTTGGATTTTGGAATCTCCCCAATCTACCAAGACAACGATGATATGGATGTTATGAAGATTGAAGAAGATCTATAAGCTATGGGCCCATGTGTTGATGTCTACAAATCTGATGCAAGTGGCTTTTTTTGTAAGTTGCTGTTGACTGTTGTTTTGGATTTGGGCATAACTCAAACTCAGGCGAGTGAATGGGTCCACCTGACTTGTATTGATTTGTTACCAAAGGAAATGGCTTGTCGGCAGAATGGATCATTGGATCAGGTCCAACCCGACCCGAACTCTACCTGAACTAAGAAGACTGGGCTGCCTCGGTCTTCGTGTTGGAGGAAAAACAAAAGGAAGCACTGAAGTGTACAGAACAAAGAGATGTGGCGTGGCGGGTGGGTGGACGGTGGAGGCATGGAGCAGCACTAGCAATCAACCTGTGGTGCTGGCCTGCTGGGTGCTTCTTCTTCTTCTTCTTCTTGTTTTTATTTTTTTTATTTTTGGGCTTGCTGTTTGGTTGAGATGGGGTATTGGGGTTCAAAGGAATTCGATTGATGAAGGGTTGATGGGTTTGACAGTTTGACTACTGGGTAGCCTGGGTGTTTCGTCCAAAGTGGTGATGGACTGATGGTGCATGATTGCTATTGTAGCAATCAACCAGTGGTGTTGGCCTGCTGGGTGCTTCTTCTTTTTTTTTTTTTTTTTTTTTTTGGGCTTGCTGTTTGGTTGAGATGGGGTTCAAAGGAGTTCGATTGATGAATGGTTGAGGGATTTGACTGCTGGGTAGCCTGGGTGCTTCGTCCGAAGTGGTGATGGACTGATGATGCTTGACTGCTAGACGCTAGCACGAAGATGATGGGCCCGCAGGTTCTGGCGATGGCGGTGATTTGGGCCTAACCGGTTATGGCGGTCCAGTTCTCTGCTGCTTCTTCTTCTTCTTCTCCTTGTTTTTTTTTTTTTTTTTTTGGCTTGCTGTTTGGTTGAGATGGGGTTCAAAGGAGTTCGATTGATGAAAGGTTAAGGGATTTGAGAAGGAGGTCGGTGGATTTGGAGGAGTGGAAACATTTTCTTCTTGAGGAGAGGAAGTGTTTTTGGGCCCCCTGAAAAATGGGGGCCCGGGGGGCCCGGGGCAGGCGCACTTACTGCCCTGCCTCAGGGCCGGGCCTGCTGCTCATCAACTTCCACATCTTTCTCTCCATCCCATCATCGCACTTGGCCAGCCCCATCATCATCCATCCACATCCCCTCACCATCATCCATCTAGCCAGTCAAACATCTCTCCTCATCATTCTCTCATTCTCCCTCTCTTGTTCTCTCATCAGGGCCGGTCCTGACTTTTCAAAGGCCCGGTGCGAATCACTAAAATGGGCCCTTTATTCATTTTTATAATTTTTTAATATATGCACATATATATAACATGTTTTCATAAATTTAGCCCAAAAATAATAATTTCATTAAAAACCAAATAATATCATATGATAAATACATTTAATACATAAATAAAATACATTTAATACATAAATAAATGAATCTCTCATACCAACATCTCGGTAAGAGTACCAGATCGTCGGCCAAATAATTTCTCATACCAGCATCACCATCTAGAAGATAAGTTGAAAAACAAAATCACAATTAAAAAAGTATTATTGAAATGATTTTCTTCTTGCATTTTGAGAAGCAAAATCCTCAATTATGCTTTCAAATTCAAGATTTTCTAATCATGAAATTACCTTCAATTGATTTCTACAACGACCAATTTTGCAATGAAAAAGGCCACACTTTGGATTTTGGAATCTCCCCAATCTACCAAGACAACGATGATATGGATGTTATGAAGATTGAAGAAGATCTATAAGCTATGGGCCCATGTGTTGATGTCTACAAATCTGATGCAAGTGGATTTTTTTGTAAGTTGCAGTTGACTGTTGTTTTGGATTTGGGCATAACTCAAACTCAGGCGAGTGAATGGGTCCACCTGACCTGTATTGATTTGTTACCAAAGGAAATGGCTTGTCGGCAGAATGGATCATTGGATCAGGTCCAACCCGACCCGAACTCTACCTGAACTAAGAAGACTGGGCTGCCTCGGTCTTCGTGTTGGAGGAAAAACAAAAGGAAGCACTGAAGTGTACAGAACAAAGAGATGTGGCGTGGCGGGTGGGTGGACGGTGGAGGCGTGGAGCAGCACTAGCAATCAACCTGTGGTGCTGGCCTGCTGGGTGCTTCTTCTTCTTCTTCTTCTTGTTTTTATTTTTTTATTTTTGGGCTTGCTGTTTGGTTGAGATGGGGTATTGGGGTTCAAAGGAATTCGATTGAAGAAGGGTTGATGGGTTTGACAGTTTGACTACTGGGTAGCCTGGGTGCTTCGTCCGAAGTGGTGATGGACTGATGGTGCTTGATTGCTATTGTAGCAATCAACCAGTGGTGCTGGCCTGCTGGGTGCTTCTTCTTCTTTTTTTTTTTTTTTGGGCTTGCTGTTTGGTTGAGATGGGGTTCAAAGGAGTTCGATTGATGAATGGTTGAGGGATTTGACTGCTGGGTAGCCTGGGTGCTTCGTCCGAAGTGGTGATGGACTGATGATGCTTGACTGCTAGACGTTAGCATGAAGATGATGGGCCCGCAGGTTCTGGCGATGGCGGTGATTTGGGCCTAACCGGTTATGGCGGTCCAGTTCTCTGCTGCTTCTTCTTCTTCTTCTCCTTGTTTTTTTTTTTTTTTTTTTGGCTTGCTGTTTGGTTGAGATGGGGTTCAAAGGAGTTCGATTGATGAAAGGTTAAGGGATTTGAGAAGGAGGTCGGTGGATTTGGAGGAGTGGAAACATTTTCTTCTTGAGGAGAGGAAGTGTTTTTGGGCCCCCTAAAAAATGGGGGCCCGGGGCAGGCGCACTTACTGCCCTGCCTCATGGCCGGGCCTGCTTCTCTAATAACAGAAATGCTCTTCCTAAGCCCGAAAACCCCAATCTCTATGCAGAAGTTTCAAATACTCAGATTATTCACTGATCAGAAAATATAAAACTAGAATCCCCAAGGATGAACTGCGAACAATTTAATGGAGAAAGAGCATCTTCATATGAGATTGTCATTTCTTCAATTCTACAACTGAAACAGTCTTCCCAAACTCCCAAAAATCCAATCTTTTTAGTTAATAGCTGCGGTTCAGATCGTTTTCTGATCACCCCAGAAATCAGATATCCAAGACATGTACTCGAGCTGAAGCTCAAGCTGCTCGGATGCTATTTCTCCGAATTCACTACTGAAACACCGCCTACTCCGCCTTCAGAAACAACACGTATCTCTAACAGCTCTACTGCAGATGGCGTTTCGATCCAAAGCCCAATAAGAAACCCTACAAAAGGGGGTAACAAACAGCAGCTCGAGCTACTAAAATGCCTTTCCACTGATTCATTAACGCTTCCTAGGCTTGAAAAAAATTTCTCTTTCCGCTCTTCGTAATAGAAATATAACAAACGAAAAAACAAAAACCCTAGAAGAAAGCTCAGAAAACAATAATTAAAAAAAAAAAACACAGCTTGAGCTGCTGGAAAGCGATTTCTCCTATTCAGCTTCGAATCCGCTCATGAATCGAAAGATCGTGTAGAAAAGCTTCGATCTTTGACTTCAGTTTCGAGAAATCGACGATCAGAAAGGGTTTTTTTTTTTTACTTTTTCCGCCATGTTTGTTTGCAGAATTGGAGAAAGTGAGACTCGAGAAAGAGAGAGCAGTGCAATGAGGAAGCAGTGTGATAAACGAAGAGAGAGATATAGATCTCGTCCATTGGATGAAGAAACGGACGTATCAGATCGATTCAAGCGAGGGAGATTTTGTGATTGGGAAAACCCTAAAAACGTTTTCACGGAAACATTTGTTAATCTGGACTTGTTTGGGCTCGTGATTAACACTGAAACCTGTGGTTTTGTGTAAACGTGGCAAACGTGAGATAAAGCGTAACGAGAAAGTTGTCACCGAATCAGGATCCTCTGATGTCAGCCGTTGGTTCGAGGATATAAGCCCATCAGCGGTGGGTTCCACAAACCGGATTTCAATAGCTGATGCTTTGATCTGCATTGACAGTTGGGATTAGATATCAGACACCGTGATCACGTTTTAAATATGTGATCTTTTGGTGCCTTTAATTTTTACTTATTTGAGTATGTTTTTTTTTTTTTTTTACTCACAGTGAGTTTTAAACTCTTTAGGTTGGACTAATCTTTATGGGCACTCTGTGGCCCCCAGGTACTAATATTAGTGGACTTGAACTTTGGTTCTTAGAGAGGAATCGGAAATCGATGCCTGGACCACTCGTTTCCAAAGAGAAGGGAACAGTGATCCTGACCACCCTTTGAAATTAAGTATGTATTCTAGATACTTAATTCTGAATAACCGATAAAAAGGAAAATGTCTAACATTAGTTGTTAGCTGTTTTGAAATCTTATAAGTGGGTCCCTCCCACTGCCAAGGAATTTCATTACTATCGGATCTCAGAAAATTTTCTTTCACAAGGCTACTAACGTCCTACTGTGTTAAAAATACTGGAGGGATCACATGTAAGAAAAAAAAATTATAAATTTCTCATAATTATAGTAGATTTTTCTTTGGGAGTGTGGGTAAGGAGAGATTAAAATTAGCTACTATCTCATATTCAACTAGTATTCTTAATATAGTTTTTGGAAGAAAACGCCCAATTGTATTTAAAAAAATATTCACACCCCCTTTTCGGGTACTCGACAACCAACCAACCATTGGGGTAGGCCAGGGGTTTCAAATTAGGCAAAACCCCGCCCCCCCCCCGCCCCCACCCCCGCCCCGCCCCCGCCCCCGTCTCTAGAAATAACGAGATCAATCTATATAATATATATTGCAGCGACATTTATAGTAAGAGGCTAGGGTATCTGACTAACTGCGCGTGTGGGTGTGTGAGCATTATTTAGAGCGGAAAGAAAAAAAAAATAGAGGAAATATAAGAGAAAATAGATATCTAAAAATACATAGCAGGGATCAATACCTAAGTATTTCTATGGAGAATAACTGGGCTACCACCCTACCAGTACTGGATTGACAATTTAATATTTAGGTTCACCATTTCAACCTGACATTTTGCATATGAACCAATTAAAGTTGATAAATTTACTAGACTAGATTATGCATGCTAATTTAAATCTGCAGAATGACAAGAATCCATAAATTTATAAAAAGCTAAGGTTGGACGGTCACAACGTAATATATAGTCTCCAATGAAATAAAGTTTCAGCTGATTTTGATTCTCAGACAAGATGCTTCATGCAATTGGGCAAACACCAGATACTCTTTCAGTTCTTTTTTCCATGAACATAGAGACTGGCAAACAGAACTCCACTCACTGCCTTACCAGCTTCCAAATCAAGGTGGCCCACTATAAAATGTCCCACAAGTAGATGACAGAAACTGCAATTCAACAGCATTTACTATCCAATTCTGGCCCACTACTTACATTCTCCATGGACTTGTACAATACGTTCATTGGCCCAAGCACAGCCCATTTAGCTCATTGGACGAAACTCCTGTTGCGGGCCCACTTTTGGGCCCAAAAGACAAATTTTAAATCTAGTCCAATCAGTTTACTGACTCGGCTCTCACACAAGCAATGAGCCATGGCTCATCCACTGATTGGAGAATAGCATGTGTATCTCACGTTCATAATGGGCCATTGGAATGTACCCGATTTGGGCCCACACACGAGTAAACACAATCATCTGGTTCAGGTCCCTGTCTGGTTTGGCATGAACTGCTTACAGTCTTATCCGAATGCCAAATCTAATGGTGAAACTCAGGCAGCTTGATTGGATCTGGGGCTAACCCTAAACTGGCCGGAATGCCACCAAAAAAAGCATCTCAGACCCAGCCGAACCTGATTTGACCTGACCCAGATTTTAAAATAGCAGAATGAAACCAAACATGGCCCAACCCTAGAGAACCCAACCTCCCAATTTAGGGTTCAAATCTATCATTGATTCCCATTGGGTGCGACTAGCTACTGTTTTTTTTTTTTTTTTTTCTCTTTCTTTTTTGGCACCCTAGCTAAGGGGGCTGGACCCAAGAGAAAGCCTACACACATATAGGAAGTCAACCCACTCATGTGGGAAAGGAGCTTGGACACGCAGGAAGAAAGCCCACACAAGTAGAAAGGGAGCCCATAATGCATGAAGAGGTGACGTGCCCTGAGTTCAAACCCTGGACAGTCAGGTGAGAACTGCCACTCGCAGCTCCTTACCATTCAGGTATAAGGAGCTGTTGGTTCCGACCAATATTGAACTGACACGGTGACACCAATCATGAATTGGGGTTGTTACTGATGTTCATTGGAGGGAACTTTTTATGGCTCAACCAAATCATTAATGGAACATTTTCAAGCCAGTCAAAGGATGATATAAATGATTATGCGCCTAATGATAAAGGCACTTCAACCATACACCATTTAGAATATGATTATTCTTACATAATTCATTTAGATACAATGTTATGAATAGTACATACGGATAACCTACCATGTGAATAAGTAAGGTTAAATCAAAATTTTAGATGTGTGGTCCACTTTGTAAAGATGTAAATATTCTAAAGACGTGCATATATGCCTGTTCTTACTGTGTACCGGCCAAACCATTATGCAATGGCCGCTCTTTAAATGTATATTTTTTTATAACGGAGGGTGTCCTAGTCTTTTAGGCCATAATAATCCCTACGGGCTCAGGGGGAGCCGGGTAAGTCCCATGTTGCCCAATGTGGTAGTGCAGTTTCAAAGGCTCAACCTTTGGGTGCAAACCGCAGTCCTAGGTCAACTGAACTACCCCTCGTAGTTAAAATTTTATGTTTTGAAAGCTAGGATAGAAAAGACCATTTTTTTTTTTTTTTCAATGTTCACAGGCGCTTGTGTCATTTGTTAAATGAAATTTGACTGTAACAGTCAAAAGGCCGGAAAATGATGCTCAATGCTACTGGAACATCTGGATAATTAGATCAAAAGGCAAATACTATATTATCATTTTACAATCTACTTAAGGCTGACCCTACTTACTAGGTTTTTTTTTTTTTTTTTTTTTTTTTTTTTTTTTTTTTTTTTTTTTCTGGAAAGAATGTTTAATTCATCAAAAAGAAACAAAGTACAGCCAACAAAATAACAAACGCTTACAACTACAAGAACCATTAATTACAAAGCTAATAGCAATCATCATTCATAGAGTGCAGACATGACTCTCAACCTTCCACTTCAGTTCTGCAGCTGATAGGCATCACACCTGCAGTCTTCAAGTTAGCACAGTTAGGGTTGCAAATGGGGGCCAAAACTGAAATGAGTCCAATTCACTTCCTAGATCCAGCCCATGGGCCTGACAGTAAGGCCTGAGCTAAGCCTTTTAGTGAATAGGACTTATTGTGTGGGAGTACATCTTGGGTGGCTCAGTCATGTTTAATATTAATCTAAGCCCAACCTGAAACATAAGCCCAAACTAATTAAGGTGCTGTTTTCTTAACGCGAGCTGGGCTGTGTCCAGTTGGGTAATCACATATATATAGGATAGGATTTTGTTAGGTTTGATAAGGCTGGGGGCTACTTGCTAAAGTTGAATTGGAAATTTCAGCTCCTATGGCAACCTGAACCCTACCAATCCCAATCCTGGTTGGGTCAGTCCGATCCATGTTGCACCCATAGTTTGCCGCTCACTTTAAGATTAAGTCAAATAATGACGTGCTTGAAAGTGATAAGTGCCCTTTTTCATTTGATAGCTATTATTGGCAATAAGTGCTGTGAACCTAGGAAAATTAATACTCAACCATCTGATGGCCTCAGAATTATCTATAATGAATCTTTGGATCAAGTCTCATCCACCTCGGGCCCCACCTATGCAACAACTTGTCCTGAACCAGTGGGAGCTCTTGGTCAGCATGGGATAGCCCCTTCAACAACAACCAATGACATCTACTTGACAATATACTAATCACATATTAGTTGTGTAATGATGTAGACTTTAAGAATTGAAATGCAAATGTACTAATTAAGTAATTGAGTTGTGAAGAACGATCTTAGAATTGGCATGAAAACTGTTGTATCCTCTCCATATCTATACGTACTAGCTATCATACTGATAACTAATTTATAAATAGTTATCTCCAAAAGTCCCTATCTTTGAATCAGTCTTAGGTGGTTAGGTGGTGTACCAAAATTAGATGGGTCAGAACTTTGACCCCTGGGTGGATAAAATTGAATGATCAGAGGGTCAACAACTTTGGCCAAAGCTCAGGGTCTAGCTAGAGAATAGATGAAAGAAGAATGAGAGATAAGGACAATATTGTTTTGAATTCAACTGGTAGTTTTGTAAGAAACCATTGACCCTCTTATGATGTTTCCAAAACCAGAAACTGTTTGTAGACAGAGGAACAACATCCACATCCAGGACTTGGGACATTTTTTCCCATGACATCATGCAGAAGAACAAGAACAATATTTCAAACAGGCCCCATTAGATTTCTAGTTGGTTAAGTTTTCATGTTTTGAATCAATCTTTTTTCATAAAAAGACGAACGAATTAGATAAGTCAAGATACTTCGATCAACTATGCAGATTACAGGCGAGTGGTCCTTAAAATGCAAGTTATATCTCATTTTTGCTTGGTGTACTGTGGTGCTTTAACCTTTAGAAGTGGAACTTGCAAAGCAGGTTCGTGCTTGAAACAGCTATAAAAAAGAGAGAATAAGGACGTGTAACAACTATCGAATTCGAGCCATAAGGAAAACACAAAGGAACTTTTGACTCTACCAATTGATGATATACATAAATATATATATATATATATATATTCAAAGTACCCTAACCTATAGCTATGTTGATTATATTTAGGAAGTCCCCTAGAAATCATACCATACCACTTTAGGGAAAGAATGGATATAATACTCCTACAATATGAGGACCACCACCCTTTGGCTAATGATAAGATACACTGATACATCATCATGGTAAAATAAGCAGGCAAGAGCTATATTGTGGTTGCCCTATACTGCTAGGCTAGTGTGTTTCCTAGAGGTCAATAACATGTGTGAGTGTCTAAATTAATATGGGCTTAAAAAGGATGGATTAGGATCTCTATAAAGCTTCTTGGAGAAGATTGAATGCTTGAAACTGAAAGGGAAGAAGAAACAAAGATTAGAGACCCTCGCTGCAGTCAGCCAAAGGCACTCCGATGCCTAAGTTAGTTTCACAACTAGACAAAGGATGCCGAATGAGGGAGAGCTTAGAATATGGGTGTCTGTAAGCATAAGCGTAAGCATATCTTTTCTGGATTTGCTCCTTGTATATATATATATAGGTTTGGGATCGAGTCCTTTGACTTTTGCCCTGGTTCTTGGGAGGTAAGGTCCCATCAGACCATACCCTGGCTCCTTTAATGATAGAGTCCCATCGGACCCTACCCTTAGGAACAGTCCAATCGGACCTTACCCTGATACCTTAGAGGTAGTTGAGGATCTCGCTTTTTCAAGGATTATGGATGTAGCCGCCGGATATGGATAACTTCTATCTCTATCCGATGCATGTTCTTCATTACTCAACACAGTTCTGTAACGTGGTTGAGTCTTTATAAAAGCACAGCTGTCAGTGCTTCGTCTCGGTGACCGAACCGAACTGAAGATGGTATCAACGTCAGGCATGACCTTAATATGGAAGCACTCTGACACTATTGCTAAGGTGCATTCTGGCACTATTACCGAGGTACACAAGACCGAGACCAAGACATGCCTAGCCAGTACCTTTACCGAAACTAGGATAATCTCGGTATCTAGAAAATGTCCCACACAACATGCATTATAGGACTTGTTTGTTTTATATAATTGAACTCTTTCCAGTTTGCTCTCAAGCCTGAAAAATGGAGGTGGGTTCTATTAGTAGGTTGTAAATTAGTTTAAATTTTTTGTTACAACTACAACATAATTCTAAAAAAATTAGCATTCTACGTGAGAGATTCAAATGATAAGAAATAATTCATATAACTGACCCTTAATAGTTGGGATAAGACTTTGATGATGATGATTTCTATATGTGGTTAAAAGTAAAGAATCAAAAGGTGAATATCTGAAAATGACTATCAAATAACCTTCTCTTAATGGAATTTAATTAAATGAAGATGACAAATAAATATGCAACCATCACCCTAGTACGTACTTCAAATCCTATATATGAAAGTTAAGATTCTATTTACATCAGAAACTCATATCATTTACCCCTTACCTCTTTCACAATCATTTGGTGGAGCTTTTTTGTCCATGATTTCCTATATATATTATTCATACAACAAGCTCTTAGGGTGCGTTTGCATTACAAGAGAAATCTGCAGTAAAGATGAAAATTATTATTAATTTCTCAGGAAAGGCTTTTTTTTAATTGTTTAGTGAGACACATTTTCTTCTTGAAAAGAAAAAATAAATTAATTTTTCTTCATAAAGAGGACTTCATTTTCCGCGTAGAAATGCATGATTCCTCAATTTTGCAGAAATGGAAATTCATAGAGTAAGCATCAGAAATACTTCTATATATACATAAAATCAGGAATTACAAAAAAACATTCATATCAAATGATGAAAAAGTTCTTCTAAAAAAAAAAGAAATAAAGAAAAGTCTAAGGTTCAGTTTGGCATGTCTAATTTTTGTGTCTTATTGTTTTTAAACTGATTCAAACCGTTTTTAGCATGTTTGGATGTAACGTTTACTGTGTCCATTTCAAATGGGTACTGGACATTATGGCTCTGTTTGAAGGAGGAGGGAAAAAGGAGCATAATTGAAACAGACGAACTAGTCTGAAGCGGGCAGCCACAGTGATTTGGACAGTGATTTTTCCATCACCTTTTTTTAATTTGTTGTAAATATCCGGGATCCAAAACATTAATTTGAACCGTTAGAATCATTCTTAAGGCCCAAAACGACCCACATACCAAATTACAACCGTTGGTCCGACTCAGTTCTCGAGATTTGTGCAAAACATCGAATAACCACACATCACTTTTTCTAAGCTACTGTGGGGGCCATAATCACAATCCAGCTCGTTGATCTTTTTTGAAATATTGAAAACTGGCTGTGCATAAAATCTTCAGCATCAGATTTGACTTATAGCTACCCAAAATCAAGAAACATCTCAAAACCGTTGATGTCACATGTGGTACTATGAAAGTAGAAATAAATTGACACTGGACAGTATTTTTTTTATTTTATTTTTTCCTTAAATTTCAGGCCCATAAACTACCATCCATTCCATTGGATAGTTGGAGGAGTGTAAGAACTACTATGTGATCAAATTTGACCCGTTGATCTATCAAGGATCTAGACCAATTTGTAAAAAAACGTGGATTATTTGGTCTAATTTTCTAAAATTTGTGGGCCCCTATTTCAAGATCCGAACTGTTGGTTCTCTTGATAATACTTTGGTCATCCATGGGCTAAAAAATTAGCCTCAGATTCCTTGTGGGTATGGAGAAATTAAAGAAAAATCATTTATGGTTGGATTTAAAAATTTTATTTCAATCAGTTATGTTGTGTTACCAAACGCACTATTTCAAGAACATCTATTTCAAATAGGGCTCATTTGAAATAGATCTTTTTCATTAAGATGCTCTTAAAACCAATAAGAGTTGCCAAACTAAGCCCTAAATCCTTGCTTCTTGTGGGAAAGAGTTGGTAGTGTTGAAGTCTCCTTCGTGTCTCACGCAAGATGATGAATACATTAACATAGATTGAAATGGTGAGAAAAACATCTGAATAGAACAAAGCAAAGGATTTACCTTGGAAGTCTCAAAGATGCTTTGATATTTCTAAGTTCTAACGCGTGTGCGTGTCTTGTTTGGCATATGCAGTCAACAAAAGGGTGAGCCCATCATATTCCATTTCCAAGTGGAGATATAATTCCAATTCCCACTCTTGTTTTCTTTTTCTTCTTTTATTATTATGACCTCCTAGAAGGCACTGGGCCGGGGACAAGGACATGGCATGGCAATGGCATCTTTTCATTTTTTTTTTTTCTTACCCTTTACTCTCTCTCTCTCTCTCTCTCCATCAAGGTAACATGTAGGCAACTCTCTCTTGTAGCCTTTCGAGAATCCAACGTCCATCAAGGTAACATGAAGGCAACTCTCTCTTGTAGCCTTTGGAGAATCCAACGTAGAGATGATTTGGCAACTTACACCGCCCTGTCAGGGGAAGCTTCAAGTGTGTGGCACCTGTTGGAATCATGAAAATATAAGAAGAGGGTACAAACTTAAGGCAGCTGATCATACTTCCAACTCAGGAGAAGGTGTTGTGAAGGGTCACCCTCACTCACAGCATCATGTGTGAGCACCTGTCGTGAGAACTGCCTTGTGGAGCTCATCTCTGGGCCATGCCAATCATGGAAGTGATGGGGATCCAAAAATCTAAATGAGATACAGAGTTTTATGATTTTAAAAGACAACATTTTACTAGATTTTAATTTAAGAATGAACATAGTCGGATGAATATGAAATTTGGGTTTGTGTCAATTTATGGAGAGATAGTAAATGAAGATGTTGAATTGCTCATAGAGACTCCATATAGTTAAAAGGGGATATGCTCAAATAAAGGTGTTTAATTGGGGACTTTCCTAATGAAATCCAAGTTATATAAAAAGGATAGAGTTTATAGGGCCGATTGACCTCATCAAATATAAGATCTAATCATGTTAAGAAAAAAATCAAATTCATAAGATGTTTTTAATTGTGTCTTACCTAAATCTTTATATACACTATCACAAGACGAAGGGTGAAGTTTTGATTTTTATCGTCCATTTAATAGCGTTAGATTAGATAACTGCAAACAACTTATATGCCAACCTTTTTTTTCTTTTTTTCTTTCCAATAGTTAGATTCCAAATCAATACAATGAGCTTGCTTATATGTAAGAATTCCTTGCTATTGGAGAATTCTAACAATATGTCTTTCCTCTAAGTTTTTGAAATTTTTGTTTGACTTGAAACTCTTTTGATAATATTTAGTTTTTTCTTACATAATTTACATAACATAATTATGGAAACTCTTTCTTACATAATTTACTTTTACTTTTAAATTTCTGTTTCCTTGCTATTGGAGAAATCTAAAGTGTCTTTTCTCTAAGTTTTTGAAATTTCTGTTTGACTTGGAACCCAACTAAGGGACAACTTTTCAGAGAATTCAGATATTCCCAAACAAGAACTCCCCAATATCCCCTAATCAAACATGCCTCATATCTATTTGATATATCTCATAAACCCTACCACAGGAGAAATTTCCCTTGGAGTCTCCACTGTGTAAAAATAAATAAAAATATCTTGAGGGCTGGAAAGGGTTGTATATATATATATATATATAAAAAAAAAATTCTCCAAAGATAAAGGGATTAATCTCCAAAAATTTTGCTGAAACTTTAGTTCACAACCTTTATATATTGTTGAATTGGTCATGTTCAAATACTAAACAACTGATATTTTATTTTATGACCTTTTATTCTCCCCATTTGCTCCCATGTCCCATGCACCCAAGCGTACTAAGCTGTAAGCACGTTCCTAAGCAGCATAGCAAGCAAGGATAATAAAAAGGGAAACATTTATATGCATCTTTCCCTTACATAGGGTGATAGAAACTTTTCTTTTTGAAAAATTTCAAATACAAAATGCACTTTTTATGTACAAAAAAGAGAGTATCCCTCACTCTATGGTGAGGGAAAGATGCATATGAACATTCCCCTAATAAAAATACCATAACAGCTGTATTTCTATATTTTTTTAAAATCAAAGGTTACAAAATATTACATCACATTCTTACCCATTCAAGAAACACTCATCGTGAGCATAACCCAAGCCCCCGGCTCATACTGGGCTGGATTTGGGATATAGTTTTAGGCTTGTGGGCTAAGTTTGGGTCCACCTTTCTTCGTTCTCAAGCATGGGAGTGTATATGTTCTAGACCTGCTCAGTCTGACATACGAATACACTGGGAAACTGTAATCTAATAAATGAAATCGGATCCCCCATTTGGATGAATCCGGGGCGACACGCAAGGGGGCAGATTTTTTTTCACTTTCCACCGCCTGGCGTGTCGTGCTTGGAGTTGGGTCCAATTCCCAGCCGCATCAGACCCACCCACGTACATGTCCTGACTCCTGATAAAAGTATGGGGCTGACTCTGACAGCATTCGTCCGTTGAACATCCAAGCCCTCGACTTATGGTGGGCTGAAAAAAATATTAACAGGTCCATGTAATTTACTTTGATCACCCAAGGAGTTCCACCCTTTGTGTTATTCGGTGGTATTATGTGCGGGCCATGTATGAAATCAATACCTTCCCGTCCAAGGCCAAAGGTCCAGCACTCCAGCGAGAGTCGTAAAAATGGAAAATTACTGAGGTAAAATTCCGAAATGAAACTGAGAAACACACCCTACACATTAGGGCTGTCGGTGGTCAGTCTTGGTCGGTTTTCAGTCACCTCTGCACCCGGGCCAAATATTCGGTTTTTTGGATATAGATAACCGAAAACCGACCACTGTATTTAGTGCAAGTGGGAAAACCGAACATTCGGTTTGGTCGGTTTCCGGTCGGTTTTCGGTTTTGGGATGGGCTCTAATTTGAATAGGTCAAGCCTTATTTGGTATTGGTCTAATTGGCCATTGGGCCTTTAATTTCATTAAATAAGTTAAGTGTCCAATCTAATTTAGTAACTTACACACAAATAAAACAGTCCAGCAGCAATTAATAGTAAGTACAGGCCCAGCAGCTAACTATTAGTACTTAAAAAATGTAGATGTTCAACAGTTCAAGTCACTAAGTTAGTGCAGTCTCCAGCTGCTTAACAATTCGGTCGGTTCGGTTTTAACCGAACGGTTTTTTAGTTTATAAAAAAACCGACCGTAGTTTAATTTTTAGGTGAAACAAATAACCGATTGGTCGATTTTCTTTAAAAAAATATATATAGAACCGCCCAAATGGTCGGTTCGGCCGGGCGGCTCGGTTATTTCGGTCAATTTTCAGAGCCCTACTACACATACAGGGACTTTTGTTTTAAAAGTCTCAGATTCTCAGCATGCATGTACTGATGTACATGTACATGTACGAGTCTGCAACACTAAATATTAATATTTCACTTGGTCAAAGCAAAAGAGCGTGGAATCATTTCTCTCAGTACCTCCTTTTGATTTCCAGCTTATTGTAATCAACGATGCTGATCATCCATCTACTATTACGCGCGTGATGACGCTTACTCGTCCGGACCACCACAACGACAACGACCACAACAACAACAACAACAACTTTGTTTGAAAATCGTCAAACTCTCGCTCACCGCGCCAAATCGGCGCCCTCTCCACCGCCATTCCCACCCAAAACCCAAAACACAAACAGCTCGGCTCGGTCCAAGTCTCCAGCTCCACTCCAAATGACGTCGTTACGTCCCAACCAATCACATCATTCCACGTCCCCACACACCTCTTTTTTACTTTCCTCAATTTTCTCTCCCACACCTCGGTAAGTGCGAGACAGAACAAACAAACAAAGAAAGAAAGAAATACGAGAAAGAGAAAGTGTCAAGACACAGACACGCTAACCCACGACAACACGCGTCTCTCTCCCCACATCCAAGAAAACCCATCTCTTTCCTTTCCTGCTCTTCGCCACCACCGTAAATCTAAATCGCAGGTTCGTTTCGTCTTTTTCATCCCACTTTCTACTTGCAGAAACCAAATTCAAGATTTTTCTTTCTTTCTTTCACTGATTGTTCGATCTGATCTGATCTGATCTGTTTCTATCAATTTTTGAAATTTTAGTCCGAGTTTCTCAGATCTGCGGATTCTAGCTAGAGAGAGAGAGATCAACGAAAGGAAGGGATTTTTAATCTGGTTTTTTGGTTCAAAGTTGGCAACTTTACTCGTTTTGGTATCCGGATCGGGGATTTTCAGAGAGGGATTGAAAATCGATCGAATGGATTCTTCTTCTTCTCCTTCTCCTTCTTCTTACTGGTGCTACCGCTGCAGCCGCTTCGTTAGGGTTTGGACTCGCGACTCCATCGTCTGCCCGGATTGCGAAGGCGGATTCATCGAAGAGGTTGAAAACCCGCCCCGATCAGCCTCCCCTTCCCTCGCCCGCTTCCATCCGGCTGCCATGTACATGCTCGGCAACCGGCCCGATCGCAGCTCCAACACCGCCTTCCGACGCGGCAGGCGGAACGGAGGTGATCGCTCGCCGTTCAATCCAGTTATCGTTCTTCGTAGGACCGGCTGACGGCGGCGGAACTGATGCTGGCGGCGAGAGAGGGAGCTTCGAGCTGTATTATGATGACGGAGCAGGATCTGGTCTCCGCCCGCTGCCGCCGAGCATGTCGGAGATCTTGATGGGATCTGGATTCGATCGGCTTCTGGATCAGCTGTCGCAGATCGAGATAAACGGCGTCGGGCGGTGCGAGCATCCGCCGGCGTCGAAGGCCGCCGTGGAGTCGATGCCGACGATCGAGATCGCCATCGGCCACGTCGCTGCGGAGTCTCACTGCGCTGTCTGTATGGAGCAATTTGAGCTCGGATCCGAAGCACGGGAGATGCCCTGCAAGCATATCTACCATCCGAATTGCATCTTACCCTGGCTTTCTATGAGGAATTCGTGTCCCGTCTGCCGCTACGAGTTGCCGGCTGCTGACGTCCGGGGAAGGAGCTCGCCCGAATCCGGTGGCAGATCCGCTGGGGATCAGTCCCCGGCTGCTGCTGAAGAAGAGACAGTGGGGCTGACAATCTGGAGGCTACCCGGTGGGGGTTTCGCCGTTGGGAGGTTTTCTGGGGGAAGACGGGCCACCGGAGAACGGGAATTGCCGGTCGTTTACACAGAAATGGATGGGGATTTCAGCACCGGCGGTGCGCCGAGGAGGGTTTCATGGACGTCGAGGGGGAATCGATCGAGGGAGAGCGGTGGTGGGATTGGCCGGGCGTTTCGGAATTTTTTCTCTTTCTTTGGCCGGCTAAGACCCTCTTCTTCGCGGTCGAGATCGGAGTCCAGTTCTCGACCGAACCGCTCTCCAAATTCGGTTTTCAGTAGAAGCTCAGGTGGGCGTTCATGGCAATTGGATGAGTAACAAGTTTGAGATGACAATTGGAGGATAGTGAAGAAAATGAGCCTAAAAAGCCTCTGTTTTTATCCATCTGGGTTTCCTGTTTGATCTTTTGATCATGGTGGGTTTTCTTTTTTTATTTTTTTTGGGGTCTTATCTTATCTCAGAAGAGGAAGATATCTATAAGTAGAATCTCTTTAATTTCGTTTGTAAATACCCACTACAGCAATGCATGGAGAAAGAAGAGAATTGAAGGATTTCTTGATTTAAATTCTCAATTGAGAGAGACACTTGGTGGATGTCAGGTTTTCTTTTCTCGTATGGGTTGGGGTCTGAAAATAACTGCAGCTGCAGTTTTGTTACAAGGGAAGTGGATTGAGGAAGAAGGAGATTAGGAGAAGGAAGAAGCAGTTTTAATGGAGAGATGAGTATGGCCTGTGGAAATTCAGAAGGTAAATGTACTGTGCTTTGTTCTGCAAATCATATGTTATGAACATTCATTTATTTTAGTATAATCTTGTATGGAATTTTTTCTCTTTTCCTGAACTTTTGTTGCATTATCTTTTAATCCAAAAGCTTTTCTTTCTTAGTTTTCTGAATTTATTTTTATTTTTATTTTATGGAGCTCATTGTGTTGAATGCTGTCTATATCTTGATGGGTTATCTGATGAATGTGTTTATAAGATTTTTCAAATTAATATAAGATGATTTTAATTTTGTTTTAAAAGGGGGATGACATGCACCAATGTTACAGTTTGGACTTATGTATGAGCTGCAATGCTACCCTTGGTTATATGGATCCAACACAAAGGGGCATTGAATTGAATGGGGACACCTTTCCTAAAATTACTGTAGTTTACTGTACTTGCTTTTCCATGGTTTTCTTCACATTCACTAGTTACAACTTACAAGCACTCACACTTGCATCTTGCATGTGCAGCTGCAGTTCTAAAGATTCAAACGTGAATTGAATTGAATGGAGACACCTTTCGTACTCAAAACTCTTCTGAAACTTTTCTATTTTCTTCCCAATCAATGGTGACAGATTTCTTACTTCTGAGACACGAATCTGTCAAATTTGCCCCCCTTTATATTGTGTTAAGGCATGTGATGTTGCTTGAAAGATCAGTTTCTCTGCCCAATTGAGATTGAACTTGAGTTTTATACTGGATCTTGTCATTAACCCAATTAAAAGCAACTAGTAGCTGCCACTATCAGATTTTTCCATCTACCTCCTTACTACAAGTATTGTTTGGATTTTCATCTACCTCCCTACACACACTGTCAGTAATAAATGGTAGGATCATTTGTCAAGGGAGTTGGCTATTCTCGTTGGGGAATCCGCGGGTCTTGCTTGTTTGGTCTGCTCTGCAAAAATATCCAACCTCCTACTTGAATATATGACCTGACTCCTGAGATTGGTCTCGTAAATCAGCAACTTCTGCATGTGGGAGGGCCCTATTTGGTTCTGTAGGTTAGTGGAGTGGGCCATAATCTTTGTGATGTGATCAAGGCAATAATTAGTAGACAGCAGACGAATGGTTGGCCTGCAACCTGAAACAGGTTTAGTTTAAGGTTGATGGCTAATTTTACAAACAGTTTGTTTTGTAAATTAAGAAGATATATTCATAGCTTGAGTAATATTAATATTTCAGGGACTACTTAGCTTTAATTATTTACCATTTAATAGCCCCGTGTGTATATTTAAAATGTTTATTTTGAAGATGTATGCTCGGTCAGATGTGTTGTAGCCATTACCTGTCATAGCCATCTCTTAGTATGTAAGCTTTGGATTAAGCAAGACTTCAGGTGTTGGACACCCAGCACTTGACACTTAAGTTAATGTATTGGCAAAAGCATTTTGAACAAATGGGGGCAAGCTGGTGTCATCCATGTATGCTCGGTCAGATGTGTTGTAGCCATTACCTGTCATAGCCATCTCTTAGTATGTAAGCTTTGGATTAAGCAAGACTTCAGGTGTTGGACACCCAGCACTTGACACCTAAGTTAATGTATTGGCAAAAGCATTTTGAACAAATGGGGGCAAGCTGGTTTGATCTTGGTACAGTTGTAGGCATCTCTCGTTTTGATATCTATCAAGGATTAATCCAAGGTTGCTGTCAGCTGCATTGGTCAGGGACTTTTGTATTGTTTATGAGTGCGTGCTAAGTAAAAAAGGTGTTGATAAGAGAATTTTCCTGGTGGAGTTGGTTTAATTTAATTAAGGTGGTTCTTGTAACTTATTTATTTGTTATCATTCCAGTAGCTTGTGGTTTGATCTGTTTTTATACCCTTCCTCTCTCCCTAAGCCTACGGAGATGTTTCAAATACCATGCCCGATGGTAAAGAACCTGGTTTGATCGTTCATTTAACCTAGCCAAACTGTGTTAGGAAAAAAGAAAAAAAATTAAAAAAAAAAGATATTTCAGAATAATTGAAGGGGGATTCGATCAGCTCAACCATTGGACCGATTTTACTAGATTTGCCTGATTTTACTAATCCTTACAGGCTCAGGAAAAGCCAGGTAAATTTCATGTGGCCCCACCAAAGTGTGATAGTGCAGTTTCAAACCTTTAACCTCTGGGAGCAAACCGTGGTCCTAAGCCAACTGAGGTACCCTTGGATTAGATTTGTCCAGTTTTAACTAATCTTTTTTCCAATATCCTGCATCTGACCGGACTGGTAAAGTAACTTGTCTGGTTTAACCAGCCACTCCTGTCCGAGTTTTAAAGGATTGAGGCTTAGTATATAATAAACAGAAAAAGATTGATATATAATGACATTAGTAAGAGGCAGTGTTGTGCTTATTACATGGTTTGATGATGATGATGATAATAATGATGAGCACAAAAGGAAAAATGACATTAATTTTTCATAAAATCAGCTGGGAAATATTTTATGCTTTAATCAAGAAAAGGTGTGGCCAAATGGATGAGAAAATGAGATCTACATTGCTACTCCCATGGAGTCTCGATCCTTCCTTTTGGGCTAAGGATTTGTTTGTGCAACAAGTGGATCTCAGACTCCACATACTGCTGTTTTTACGGGAGAGAGAAATTCTGCATTCTTGCCCCTCCTGTCATGCAAAATTGAGACCTCTTCAATGAGGAAATTTAATTCATTATTTCATTTTTCGTATGGAAAATGTGTCAGGCCAAACAACAAAACGGTTAGCTTAGGAAAATCAGAAGAAAAAAAATTCCCTAGTGAGGAATTCTGTCACAACACAAATGCACCATACAACTAAAGTAAAACTCCCGAGTCTGCTCGATGTAGAAAATGTGTTAAATGTAAAGAGGGTAGAAAAGTTGTTTATTTAAGATGGTATAGATCACAGGTCTTCATTTTGGAAAAGATTTTGATCATACGCCGGTGTCCACATGGGGGAGTTCAGTTTGAATCCTTCAAAGGCTCATGCTGACATAAAATCCATGATGCGCCTGAGTGCGTCCACATATAGGGTTGAAAAATATAACCAACTCACATTTGACCACATAACTTGACCTGCATTATATATGGGGCCAATTACGAGTCAGAAAAACCCGGCCTTCATTAAATGGGTTGGGTTATGGTCAACCTGCTCAACCGCTTAACCAGTCTAACCTATTTATATGGGTGATCCATTTGCACATCTCAACTCATTTAAATAATTTGGTCATTTAATATTTGGGTGCTTAAAATAGTCTATTTATATGGAAGCAGCCAAGCTTGTATTAGGCTTTTTTGTCCTGCAACTTAACTCAAATATAGCCATAAATCTCTACAAACTGGGTCGGGTTAAACAGGTTAACCTGCATTTAATCCTGGTTATATCAGTCGCGGATTGGGTTAACCTGCATCAAGTTCATGTTGAGATTATTTGACCTGTACTATAAAAATGGATCGAATATGGATATTGGACCTAAAAAGTAAAAACTACATGTATCCCCTGTCAACCCAAGTTGTTTCACCTCCACATGACCCATTTGCCACCCCTTCTTATATAAGTAAACATTACAAACGCCACGTTCTACATGATGTATTCTCAAAATTTCACTCTCTTTTAGGAGTTAGTGTATGCCAAAAGAATTGTCTTCCATATAAAAAGGGCAAAGTTTATAATGTAAGTACCCTTGTTTCCTTTTTAATGTTAGATTGGAGTGGTGGGCAACTAAAAACATCTAATAGGTCTCGTACCTTCTATGAATGGTGAGACCCAAGACCTACAAATTATAACACACGTACATGTGATCAGGGCCGGCTCACCCTATAGGCAAGTGAAGCAAGTGGTGGGGGCCTCACCATGAGAGGGCCTCATAATTTTGTTGGATTAGTAACATTAACATGATAAAACTAAAAAGAGAAAATCATGGTAGATTTGAAAACCAAAATCAAACCAGAGAAGAAGAGCACAGTAAAAATAAAAATATTCTAAAATAAGTACGTTTTTAAAGGTATCAAATCTCCCTGGGAATCATCTTAAATGAATTCAAATGAACTCGAGCTAGAAGAGAAAATTGATCACAATTTGACCCGTTTTCTAATGAAACTGAAATCATCGAAAAATTCCATCATTGAAAAATTTTCATAAAATCAGAATTTCAAATAAGTCCTTTGTTTTATAGAAAATACCCTGTTTTTCATAAAATGGCATTTCAAATCAACCTTGACTCATGGGGTCCACTAATTAGGATACTATTGAGTCTTTTCCAAACTTATATATTGCTTATTGAATACTATTAACAGTACCGGTTACAGTTGCTTCCACCGAAAAAAGTTTTCGAAATTAAAGTTAATAAAATATTATCTATGATCAACTATGTCAGAAGAGGGATTAAGCGGGTTAGCCATTTTATCTATTAAGAAGAAAATTTTGGAAAACCTTGAATACAAAAAATTGATCAATAAGTTTGCATCACAAAAGGCAAGAAAGGTTAAATTCACTTAAAAAAAATAAATCCCTCAACAAGCTCTAAAAAAAAACCCCAAAAAAAAAAAAAAACCCAAATTTTTTTTTAAGTCCGCCAATGTACTACTCATAGTGTACATTGCCGGTCCCAAATTAACCCGGATTAAGGACGAGGGTTTTCTCGTGTCACACATAGAAGCTATGGGCCTCGTTTATACTTTCGCTTGGGGCCACATATTGTCTTGAGACGGCCCTGCATGTGATATCTTTCTTAAAAAGTAGTAAGAAAATCTAGATCCAGATTCAGATTCAGATCCAGATCCAGATCCAATCCGAAACGGAATTATTCCCCTATTACGCCTAGAAGCTCGCCTTCTTTGTGAAATATTCAAGACCCGAGTGACCAGCACTTTGTAAATTCTCCACGTACGTTACAACATCTGTACAATCCACATGAAATGTTCTCCGTAAAACAATGTAAGACTTAAAGAAGCTAAGTAATTGATACGCAAACTACTCGCAATTCTCTTTCTAAAAACTGTGCTTCCCACGTTAGAATAGTATTTGTTTTACGTAGATAGATACTTCTCTAATTCATTCATTCATTCAAAGAAGGAAAGAGAGACATTTTACAAGTTTTTCAATATCTGCTGGTTTTCTTTGGGAACAAGGAGAATGAAGATGAAGACGGATGAGGGATTGGGTCATGATCGAAGGGTGGAGTTCGAGACGGATGATGAGGAGAATGAAGCAGAGACAGTTGCAGACAGCGACGAGGTTGATGACGACGACACTGAGTGCTCTAAAACTTCTTCAAGTAATAAATCTGATCAATCTGACGATGGGCTGGGCAATTATGTTTCATCTTGGCCTCAAAGCTACAGGTTTGGCTCCCCTTCTTCTTCCCTTCCTTATTCTTCTCCATTCCTCCCCCTTTTTTTTTATATACCTTTTATTGTTTTGGACATGTTTGTGTAATTCATTTTTTATCGAAACTCTTTTAATTTTCTGCGGACATCAATTTTCATAGTATGATGCTAATAATTTTCTATAAAGAAAAACAATTTATTTGCATGATTTTCCACAAATCCATGAAAAAGCCTTTTGTTCCTACTCTACTATGATAGAATGTAAGATACCATATGCCAGACTAAAAACTTAACCTAATAGGTGGAAGGTCCAAACTGGTATGTGAAACCCTATCAAACTCATTACTCGGACGATGCGAGATGTGTAACTTTCCCAACAAAGGTCACCTTTTTTTAATGAAATAATCATCTTCAAAGTTATTTCTCATACCATTTATAAAAGTTAGCTATGAGAAGAATAACTTTTCACACCTCTAGAATAAATTTAGCAAGAACAAATAAGTTTTTTTTTTTAAGAAAAGTTGTTCTTTAACTTCGCTTTTGTCCTCATCCAAACATGTTTTGGTTTACAAGAATGTGTGTTTGCCTTTTAAAAATAAGGGGTATGTTTGCAATCAACGTTGACTTATAAGATTGGCATCTTTCCATTTTTTTTCCACAATGCAAGGAACCATGCTAATTTGAAAACCCCACGTACACATGCTTTTGGCGTAGAAGATCAAGGGACTACACTTCCCTTCTACTCTAGGATTATTTCATTATGAATGGTCAAATTTAAAAGAATATGTTCAAGTAGGAAACTTGAACCCATTCATAATAGAAAACCTAATTACACAATATGAAAACCCTAAATACATCATACCTTTAGCCTCAAATTGGAATTCTAATCATTTGATATCATGAGGGGAAATTTTAACTTTTGGTTCATTTAAAAAAAAAAAGAATATGAAGGATTTGAATATTTCAAAAAAATATATAAGTTTTCTACAATTCTTTCAATTAAGACTATAGAAGAATATCATGATTTAAGAGTAAATAGAAGAAAAAAGTTGACCATTTAAAATTGGTGCATTTAGTTCTAGATTAGCTCAGGTAGAATATTAAGCAATCCCATTAAATATTAGAATATAAGTCGGATTGAAGACTTATTTGATTTTAGATCTCAATTAATTCTTGGTGATCATCCTTCAATCTCACATGCCACAAACGCCTGGACACATGGGCCATGCATCTAGCCCTTTAATATCAATCATCTTCTGAAAATAAAATCAAATTCAGAATGGAATCATCTTTTTCCTTTTTCCATTTGTACTCAAATCTTCACACATTTTTCGGTGGTAACTAATGTGTGAAATAGAAACACGAGATACCCCAATGATAAGGGTGTCTGATCTCACACAGCCGCGCATGGATCGATCTTTGGCGGGTTGGTTGGCCCTACTACAAGAACTTTACACCTGACCCAATCTAGAAAAAGATAAGGAAAAAAAAAACTAATGTGTGAAATAAAGAAAAGATATATATATAGGGGCAGGTTCTCCTAAACTGCAGCTTAGAGGTATCCTAAGCTGCAGTGTGTAAACCGCACATGTGTGAGCACATGTGTGACCCATTTTTATACTACTGCAGCTTAGGATACCCCTAAGCTGCAGTTTAGGAGAACCTGTCCCATATATATATATAAGTATATATATATATATATATTGGCTTGTTGGCTTTCAGAGTAATAGGAGCTAGGCCCACCATTACATAGATCACCTGTAAAACAAGAGCAAGTTCATATCTAACAGTTGGCCACCATCAATTGTCGGTAACTTGGCCCAAATCAAGTTGGCAACATGGCGTTGCGAGAGGAACGATTATGGAAAAATAAAGCATACATTTGACGGAATAAAATGATTAGATATGAATCTTCAACTATAATCGTAGTGAACCAAAAATCATACTGATCAAAGTGATATTCACCATTGAATTGATTGTAGAAGTCAGGTCACTTCATCCCTCAATTAAATGTATGATATCACAGATTTCGCATGTAGATTCACTGTAGTATATCTGCACTTATTAGCGGCATGCTTTTCTTTTTTTTTTTGAATTCACAAACATGTGACTCTCTCTTATTTGCAGGCAATCCATGGACATGCTGACCACAGTGGCCCCTCCCAATATGAATTATTTAGCAAGCCCGCGTCTGGCAAGGCTAGGCAGTTCCTTCTTTTCTTCTCAGCAGAATCAACCTCTAATTCCCGAATTTGATACTTCCTTGAACAACCCCTTAATAGATAAAAATAGATCAACACACTCATCTCATCTAGAGAACCAGTCTTTCCAAAAGATTTCATCATTTCGTAGCCAACAGTGCTCCTATGCTCAAGCAGTCCTCAATGGTCAGTTAAAAGTATAATACTTTTCATGTTAAATGTGTTCCATATATCTCTATACAATGTATTAATGTACTAATCACTTGTGCACCTCTAGGAGTCAATATCCTCTGTGGAGTAGGCCTCCTTGCAACGCCTTATGCCATTAAAGAAGGAGGGTGGTTGGGCCTCTCTCTGCTTTTCATTTTTGGTATCATTTCTTGCTACACTGGAGTTCTATTGAAGCAATGTTTAGATAGCACTCCTGGGCTTCAAACGTACCCTGATATTGGGCAGGCTGCATTTGGGACAGTCGGCCGCTTATTCATATCGGTGAGTCCTTATTTAACATGTCTATGCAATGTGTTTTGTGTAGTCCTGTCACTGTAGAGCAGAGTAGTTGTTGGAGGGATTTGCTTATGCTAGAAAGAAACCCATGTTACCTAATTTGAAGTAGGACTAACCATTGAACTGGGTTTAATGCAGGTATGCTTATACATTGAGCTCTATGTAAGTTTTAGACCTTACAACTTTCTCTTTCTTTTTAGTAACCACTTCTTATTATTGCCAATGATAATACGTATATGCTTTGTTTGCAGTCAAGTTGTGTGGAGTACATCATTCTAATGAGTGATAATCTGTCTTCTTTGTTCCCAAATGCTCATGTCAACGTTGCCGGACTTCACATGAATTCTCAGCGTGCTTTCGCAGTAGCAACCACCATTGCCGTTCTTCCGACCGTTTGGCTTCGCGACCTTGGTTTTCTTTCGTACCTTTCAGGTCTTCTACACCCTCTCTGAGACTCTTTGTCCCTCCCGTATGAAGGGGGCTGGAAAGCTGGAAAGCTGGAATAGACTTGTTTCAGGCAGTGCAAGATGTTGGTTTGGAAAAATGCCAAAAATCAAGATACAATGTGTGAATGAAATAAATAACCAAGAGTTTGCGAACGAGCACACAGGCAACTTGGCCTGCCTGAATCTCCATAGTAATTGTTAAATATGGCCTTGGCTCAGCCCAGTTAATTAATGTGCACCTAGAACATAGCATCGTAACTCATTCTATTTCAGCCTAATCAACCTGGCTTGGTGGGCAAATTTGGAGGAATATGACCAAGAAGTCGGACAGACTCGCTTGAGTGAATTGGCTTGGTGACCTTTCAAGCGGAGTTGAGTTTCTGGGTTTTCAAACTTTGGTCGTCATATAAGGCCCAAGTCAGCCTATGGCAAGCTCACAATTTAGCAGCTAGGCTGGTGACCCTTTCCAGCCCCCCACCCCATAACATGGTATCCTCAAATTCAATTTCAGGTATTATTGTTGATCTTCATACTTCATAGGCTTCTGGTTTCAGCTGGCGGAGTCATTGCTTCATTGCTGGTGGTGTTTTGCTTGCTATGGGTGGGCGTGGTCGATCAAGTTGGGTTTCATCCAGTTGGGACTGCTCTGGATATTACAAACATTCCTGTTGCAATTGGGTTATATGCATTTTGCTATGCCGGGCATGCTGTTTTTCCAAACATCTATTCTTCCATGAGGAACAAGTCCGAGTTCCCCTCGGTTCTTATGGTCAGGTAAATTGCTTAAACAACAACGTACCATGTGTATTTTGGGTGAGGCTTAAAACAGATATATAGTAGTTGCACTTGTTGATTTTCTCTGTCTGCTTGCTTCCTCTAACAAGTAGTTGCTTTAGTACAGTTTTGCAATCTGTTGGGTTATATATACCGGCGTAGGTGTACTAGGATTTCTGATGTTTGGTGAATCCATAGAGTCTCAGTTTACTCTAAACCTCCCTCATCAATTTGTGGCTTCTAAAATCGGAGTGTGGACCACGGTATGCTGAAAATTCCATCATATACATATATCGCCTTCATAAAATAATTAGTGATGGACATGAGATTTAGTTTAAGCTTATAAATGGCTTGTGTTATGTTTGGAATTGTTTGTAGGTTGTAAATCCTCTTACTAAGTATGCGTTGACGATAACACCAGTGGCATTGAGTCTTGAGGAGCTTCTGCCTTCGCATAACGCGCGCTCTCATTTCACCTCAGTGGCTATCAGAACAGCTTTGGTTCTATCAACATTGGTTGTGGCTCTCTCAATTCCATTCTTTGGTGAGAAGTGTTACCATAGCATCATCTGTATTAATGATAATAATGAATAGGTGATTACCACATTCATTGATTTTGCAGATTGGGGTTAGGGTAGCAATAGGCTAGGTTTGAGTGGACCACTGAGGGTAAGAAGCATCACTCCAGCCCAAACCTGATCCTTTATCAATTGGGGTCGAAATAGAAACCTAAACCGTAAATTAATGCATTGTTCGAGTTAGAGTCTGTCTAGCAGGTTAAGTACAAAAAATCTGGTTAGATTGGTTCAGGTCCAGTTTGCAGGTTTACTGTGGCCTCTGTTGGATATGTTCACAATGGCAAGTATACAAAGCACAAAACAGAGATAGCCTCAACCTGAACACAACCCATTTATTTATTTGATCAGAAAAATCTACCCAAATTCATAATTACAGGGTTGGTTTGGGTTGCATTGGGTTGGCAGGTTGGGTCAGGAATCGCCACTCCTAATTTGGGTGGGGCTTGGATAGAACCCTCAGTAACCCTTAGTTCCTTACTGGGCCCTATCCATCCTTCAAGCTTTGCTCTCTCATCTATATGAAGGTGAATATACAATGCCCATACTAGGGTATTGCAATACCTCACTACTGAAAAATGTATCATTATAGTTATTTACTTGGAGTGTAAGATTTCTCTTTTTATGAGAATGGTAAAAAAAATATTTATAGACTCTAATAAATATAGATGTTGTCTCTTGTTTGTTATAAAAGCTAAAACTGGTGAGTCTGGTTGCAGGCTTTTTGATGGCACTGATTGGTTCTTTCCTTTCCATGACTGTAGTAAGTTTCTTACCACAAATTACTGATGCTTTGCAACTCTTTCTGCAATTGAACAAAGGAATCTTTCATCCTCAGTATTGTTGTGCCTTCCTTTGGAATATATGTGGGGCCCATTTTCTTCAAAACATTATTTTATTAATGATCACCATGATGGATGAATGATGTACCGAAACTTCCCAAAATGAATGGTCCTGATCATTTGATTTTGCCTCATCTATTTCTTTTGTTAACTTTCTATGGGCAACAGATAGAATTAAATTGTAGCGGCAGGTGAGATTTTGGTTCATTCCCCATCCATCATGTAACCCATCAAGTCATCCTCAGTGCAATCACATGCTTGTTATCTCAAGATCATAATTTTTTAAAATAAAATCTTAACCATATTTATAAATGTACTTAAATATTGGATGTTGTTGCAGGCTCTTATTTTCCCATGTGCTAGTTATCTCAAGATCATGAGAGGAAGAGTAACTCGACTTCAGGTAAGGAAAAGACCATTTTGAAAAAAATTCTTATGTCATCATTCATAATAAAAGCCATCTCCCAAAGATGTTTGGGTCAACTACAAGTACTTTGATTTGCCATTTAATTCTATCCTGGGCGAAATCCTCTGATAAATTACACCCCTTTTCTTTTATGTAAAAAAAAAAAAAAGAAACTAATATCATTGCCATGTTCTTCATTGATTATCACCTTCATTTGTTTTTGCAGGTTACTGCATGCGCTTTGATTATTATGGTGGGGGTATTATGCTCCTGTGTCGGATCATATTCAGCTATCAAGAGAATAGCTGACAGCTTGGGGTGATTGAATCAAAGGTCTATAAGCCATTAGCAAAGTCTCCATACAGAGAGAGCACAGAAATGTTATAATGCTGGAAGGGCCCTCCATTTCATTTGTGTTGGATTGTTATTGAAGGCAGCCACTGACTCTGGACAAAAGAAGATGTCAAAACCCGCAAGTGCTACATTTCATGCCCAAAGAAGCCTGTCTATCAATCAGTAGCCAGTATTCTACCCAATGAAATACATTTTTACATCAATAGAAACTGTTCAGACATCTCACCAGGATTAGCTGAACCAAGTTCTGTGTAGAAAAATCTCTAGAATGCGCGTAATTTATTATTATTTTTTAGTTTTTTTTTTTTTAGATCCTTAATGATATATTGTTACTCATTTATGCCATTGAAGCTTTGGGTCAAGTTGATCCATTGAGTCGCCTATGTCAAACTGATTATGATTGATCATTGGGTTGCCTACTTCAATCAGGCTTGAGTTATCGAATCCCAACTTTAGCCGGAGAAAACTCAAATAAAATAGGACACCAAATAAAAAGGAAGTTTGTGGATTAAAATAGCTTGTGTTTAGTGAGAGTTTCTATTCTGATCTTTCATTTGATGGCCCTTAAATTGAATGTCTAGCAATTTCTGATGAGCCATGGATTTTGAGGATATTAATCCAAAAGGCCTTATTGTATCCAGTGGGGTCATTGTGCCCTAAAAAATTGCAGTGTGTTCCGATTTTAATTAAGTAGAGAGAACTATCTCCAGCTTTTGCAGGGCTATTGACATTATGGTGGGCTAGGTTACAATCCTAATTGATTTGCTATCCGGATATTAGGTTATGAAAATATTGATTCACAATTTAGGAGGGTCAGAATTTCTTGCCATTGATTAATCAATCCTGAATCAGAATTGTTTGATATTGCAAACCATAGAGAAGGCTGACAATCCGAATCACTAGTACCGACATTATGGATTGCATGGTGGTATAGCTAGCTATCTTGTTGTGCTCGTGTAAAAGGTGGAAAGCTGCCTTGGAAAAAACTACAAAAGTAAAGTGTGCCTACGTCCACGGAGAAAGAGAACCATCTTTTTATTTTACATACAAAAGCTCATAGAAAGTCTAGTACAATTACAAAAATACTTATAAATCCAAAAATGAGTCCCAGCTAGCCCAATTAACCAATTCTGTTATCTTGGAATACAAGATATTACCAAACAGATCTAGGTAACCCTACATATGACTGGATTAGGGCTACCAAAATCCTAAGTATACAAACTCCAAATCATCCAACTCAAGCTGCATTGTCTGGAATATGGAGGACCAGTCTCCGGTCAATTCATCGAACAGATGCGGCCAGCTATTTGGATGCTTAGGATCATTCAATCGATCCCATCTTTTGGCTCAGTAGGACCACAATTCAGATGATTTTGGTTTTGAGATATATGTGCCAAGTATCATGTGACTCTTCTTCCCCTATAGCTTACAAAAAAAAAAAGGTCAGAGATATGACCATGTCGGCATGTCTTCCTTTCTTTTGAGCAAGCGTCTAGTCAACTGTATAAGGAGATGTCGACTGGAGATGGAGAAATGCCTTTCATTTTTTTACCAGCAATCATAGAGTAGTGGAAGAGCCACTTAAGAAAATACAGAAGATTCCAACATTTCCATGGTCAACATCTTTGGAGTGAGACACTTCATATGCCTTGCCCATGCAAGATTAGGAAAAAAAAAAAAAAAGATGCTTTGGTATGGCACTGCACCCACTGATAGTGAGACCACACCAAATTCCTTCAACTTTTTGTTGGAGGACAATGAAACAGGGGGGAAAACACACCAGATCCATATGTAAGGAAAAAACACCCAGTTTGAGGGCATGAGCAAGTAATGTTATTTAGTCATTCCGGCCTCTTAGCCGCTCTTTCTTTTGACCATTCACAGAAGATTACATCATCATCAAAACCTTGTCCCAACTATATTAGGTCGGCTACACGAATTCTGTTTCTCCTTCCAATCTATTTTGAGCCAAATCCTACAATCTACAGAAGATATGACCTCAAATAGTGTAATTATGTACGTCATCAAGCTAGTGGAATCATATGGTATATGGCCCATCAAATTCTGCATGGCCTCTATGATAACTTTTTAACCACTATTTTGTATATAATTCATTGTGGGAACACATCTCAATTTATAACAGAAAATAAGAATAGGTTAAGAATCACTCATTTGATATCTTCATTATTGACCTAAAGCCTTTTCTTTTTCACCTAACCTCTAATCTATTCCTAATATTTCTAATACTCTGTTGTGCCCATTATACCCCCTGCTGATTGGAAGATAAAGATGGACAGTACTAATACATCAGACTTTTGAATTTTGATAGGAATGGACGATAATCATCCAGAGTAATGGAAATAACTGCTTTTATTGAGCTTTGTTGAATTATTGGTGGGGATTGAATGAGAGGTTCCTTACATAAGCTTCTTGAGCCCTTATATAAAACCACTGCACGCTTTCGGAAATTGTTGTATCATGGGGGACCCCTGCAATTAGGATGGAAGGATGCGAACTTGCGATGTTAAGGTCAATAATTTAGTGTTTCCAGCTTAGTCATGGAGGAATGGGACAGAAGAGTTAGGAATAAGATTAAGACATAATGCTATCAGGTGGGGACCTTAGTGTTCAATGACAGCTTATACCCAAAACCAAGTCAGAAAAAGGTTGCAGCATTGGGTTTGTACTTGGCTATCTTGGGTTGGTAAGCTGGAATTAGCTGTTTTAAATAACCCAACTTGAAATGACTGAATGTTAATTTACAGGTAATATGCTTGATGCTTTTCTACTGCATAATAATAAGGGAGCTAGTAGGTACCTGAAGGGGCACAACGAAAACTTGCAATTGACACACACACCACAATGTACAAGCAAATCTATTCCAGCAATCACATACAAAGAACATGGTAAGATTTAACGCCCGTGATTTTGTAGTGTGCCTACATCCATGCGAAAGAAAACTCAAGATTACAAGATAAAAGTATTTAGTGTTGTTATCAACAATATAAAAGTAAAATAGCCATAGCGGGATAGTTCTAGGAGTTGAGGGTTGGATTATCTTTATTATTATTTAACAATTCTATGGTTAACTAAACTGTCTCTAATCTTGAGCAGAGGACTCCCCACGTTTGCACCAAGTCCATGCTACTCATTTATTATACGATCGAGTTTGTCAAAATTGAAGACCAATATTGCGAAATTTATGTGTGAATACGTACACGTACAGTCAATCTAGCTATCATGCAAATTGCAAAAGGCTGTTGCATTTGTCCATTTTAAAAAAGATGTGGTCTTTATAGATTCTTTAATAAGGTCCTATAAGAGGTAATTATAGCAGAAGGGAGAGACCTATATATTAAGACATTGGGTGAACAGTTAGAAAGCACGATTAACCTGTGGAGTTATTGTGAGGATTCCATCATATTAGTGGGGGGAATTAACCACTAAATTTACATTGGGTGGCCGCTATCTAAAAAAAAAAAAAAAACCTTGGGCAAGCCAAAAAAAAAACACAGAAATCTCCCATAATATTTGAGGGTTTCCTAAACGTTCTGCCTCCCACGGGCTAATAGAGCTAAATGAAAAGTCAAATCTCACTGAGGCTAATTCCAAATAAATAAATTAAAGTTCGAATAATATACTTCTAATGAAATCTTGCAGAGGGCATTAAGAGAGATTACTCTTAGTTAAAAACTTCATTATAATTGATCATTTTTGTTTGTTTCTCGAATATAAAATATATTTACTACATTCTTGAATGATGGAATCAAGTTAAGATGATGTAGCGATGGCATCATAGATATTAATTACAATGATCACGATAAAGGTATATACTGGTTATTGTAGTTATCAAAAGTATATTGGCCATTTTTAATAGAAATCCCATAAAAAATAGCCAGGGCTACGAAGGAGTTTACCAACCACCCCTCCCATTTCATAAAGTTGGCCAACTTCTCAAAAACCATCAAATCATTTTCTGCCATCATGAAATGATGAACTCGAGGGCTTGTTTTTTCAGGAGAATTTAAGGATTTCATGTCTCAAAAATTTTAAATTCTTCAAAATTAAGTTGTCTCACTGTTAGTATTCCTAAATCATTTTTTTTCTGAAAAATTTACAAATGTAAATAAATTAAAAAACTTACATTTTCAAAGGCCACTTGAGACTTTTTCAAACGACTTAAATTTAAAATCCTATCAAACAAATATGACATTTTCAAATGGCAAAGAACAAGACATCACATTATATCCGATGAATTCTCATCAAGAAAATTGAGCCCTGTCTTTCACATCAATCACAATCACAATTGCAATTATTAAAGATTGGTTTAAAAAAAAATAAAAAAGGATTAGTGTCAATTAGAGCTTACAGTGCTGGATCATGGGTCTCCTCAGTGCTAGCTATAAATCCTCAAAATAATAGTAGCCAAGAAGATAAAACAGTTTAAGAAGATCTTCACATCTCTCTTTCAAATATTTCACTTCATACACTTCACAGTCACTCCATGGCTGCTGCTGCTGCTTCTCTCTTTCTTCTTGTCTCTCTCCTCTTCCTATCCGTCCTCCTCTCTTCCTCAAAACCCATCATCCTCCCTCTCAAGGCCCAACAAACACCATCTGGGTCCCTCCCAAAACCCCCCAACAAACTCTTCTTCCACCACAACGTCTCTCTAACTGTCTCCCTCTCCGTTGGCACCCCTCCTCAGCCCGTCTCCATGGTCCTCGACACCGGCAGCGAGCTTCCATGGCTCCTCTGCAACGCCTCCCAAACCGCCCCCTCCTTCCACCCCCACCTCTCCTCCTCCTTCTCCCCCACCCTCTGCAACTCCTCCACCTGCAAAACCCAGACCCGAGATCTCCAAATCCCTCCCTCCTGCGACCCCAACCACCTCTGCCACGTCACTCTCTCCTACGCCGACGCCTCCTCCTCCGCCGGAAACCTCGCCTCCGACACCTTCTCCGTCGGCAGCTCCGCCTCCCCCAACACCGTTTTTGGCTGCATGGACTCAACAGTCACCAGCTCTGCAGGAGAAGACGCTGGAACTGCCGGCTTGCTCGGCATGAACAGAGGCTCTCTCTCCTTCGTCTCCCAACTGGGCTTTCCAAAATTCTCCTACTGCATCTCGGGTCGGGACTCGGGCGGTGTCTTGGTGCTAGGCGGGTCGGGTACAAGTTCGAATCTTAGCTACACCCCTCTTATTCGGATACCCGACCCGCTTCCTTATTTCGACCGGGTCGCCTACTCGGTTCAGCTGGAAGGGATTCGGGTCTCGACGAAACTTCTCCAGCTCCCGAAATCGGTTTTCGTTCCAGACCATACCGGGGCGGGTCAGACCATGGTCGATTCGGGGACCCAGTTCACATTCCTTCTCGGGCCAGTTTATATGGCACTCAAAAAGGAGTTTACGGAGCAAACAAGTGGGCTCTTGAGGGTTTTGAAGGAGCCCAACTTTGTTTTTCAAGGGGCCATGGATCTCTGTTTCTTGATTGCGGAGTCGGGTCGGGTTCCGGATCTGCCGGAGGTGGTGTTGGTGTTTCGGGGCGCCGAAATGTCGGTGTCGGGTGAGCGATTGCTGTATCGGGTGGAAGGGGAAATTAGGAGAGGGGGAGATGCTGTGTATTGTTTTACCTTTGGGAATTCGGATCTGGTGCCGATTGAAGCATATGTAATCGGTCACCATCATCAGAGGAATATGTGGGTCGAGTACGATTTGGAGCAGGATCGGGTCGGGTTTGGGCCTGCAAGATGCGAGCTCGCTGCAAAGAGACTTGGAGTGGGCCTTGTTTAGATTTCTACTGTACTGGATTCCAATGTTTTGACATTGAAATGGACCTCCATGAGCATAGAATTGTGTGCTCCCTCGGACCTGTGGGTAAGTAGTTGTCTGGCATTAGGAAGGTTTAAGTGAGAGGTGAAGGAGTCGACACCTGGTGTAGTTCTAGTTCTCTCTTAATTTGGTGGGCCGACATTGTCTAGTAGTGGGTCCCACTGCCTCTTGAGGATGATGTTAATAAGCTCATGACTACATTGAAGAAGATTGATTGATGCTTTTTGTATGTATATTATGAAAGAGATTGGAAAGTCATTTGTAGCAATTCTGAGTTAGGTTTTGTGGATTTAAAATATGGGTTCACACTTCAGACTCAGATAAATGTATTTATCTGGTAGTACGATACCTATGCTAATAACCTTGGTTGGTCTGAAAAGGTTTGTGTTTTTGCTTTTTGGTAAGCAGTCTGAAAAGGGTGAAATACAGAAGGAAAAGAGCTTGTGATATATATGTATAGTACCAACAGAAGGAAAAGAGCTTGTGAAATACTGAAATCTAAAGAACTGCTGATATTTTCATTTTTCCCACTGCATGCATGTGGTCCTTGCGGTATCAAAAGGGACGTTCCAGCATGTAACACGCCGAATCATCAATCGTCCTATGTCAGAATATTATTCGTTCATGTCTGAAATTAAAGGCAATGCGACCCACCAGTTATGTTTTACACGCTGCAAAGAGTAGTGTTCGAGTCTTTGGAAATTTTCTTTATCCCAAGGTACTTTGTACGACAGGATTTCACATGAATTTATCTTTACACAAGAGACAGGGGAATACTGTATTTCTATTATGGGAGTGTATCACTATCCTTTTGAGAAGTGTAAGTACAAAAAGGAGAGTCCTATGTACTTGATACTCTCCTTTTTGTACTTTGACACTTTTCAAAAAGGGAGTGTCCCTCACCAAAATGATGAGGGATGGATGGACTTGAATATTTTTCTTCTATTATTTTCCGAATAGAAAAATAAAATTCTCTCTATAGATGATTACTGTGTTTAATTTAACTAACGCGAACATGTGTATCTTATAATCAAGGCGTGTGTGTGCGTGTATAATGATCACCATGTATTGAGTTGTGCGTGCCTGTGTACATGAGATACACGCACATAAGTGGGTGGGGGAAAAAAAAGTTGTGCAAATAGCAATGTGCCGACGTTATAAAGAAAAACAGCTGCATTCAAAAAAGTTATAATGAAAAGAAGTTAGAACACTATTGCAGAACTTTCTTGTTTGAAAGACTATTTTAGGTCATTCCAAATACTTGAGGCCTTATTTATTTTTGTAATTGTTCCTTCTCTCTCTGAAGGAAAATTAGCTCATTATTTTTATTTTTTTACAATAAAAATTTATCACATGGAATCATGGCTATACAAAATTATAAATAATTTTCCTCTCTATCACGAAATTCTATCATAATTCAAATACTTTCTTAAAATGGTAAATCCTTACCTACCTATCAACATAAAGTGAGAAGAGCCACTGAGGTGTCTTGTAAACTTAACTGAGCGTGTGCACACGCGTGCGTGCTTGATGGTGGTGGGCTGGCGCTTATCGCTTTAATAAAATTCTAGTAAATGAAAGTCGCGAACAATAGAGCTAGATTTCAAACCAATAGGTCAATGGTTTGTGTTAAAACATCAATGCTTGATGTTGACAGAAGTTCTGTCAGAACTTAAACCCCTGTCCAGAGACACCTCTCCCTATAGTGAGGATGAATCTCGCTATAGCGAGAGTGGCGTTATTGTCCAGTCATGACTCTGATTAAGAGTTTGAGGTAGACTTTTTTTTTCTAATGGAATTATTATTAAGAGTCTTAAACACGAATTTGGGGCTATATATTGAGTGTTTCTCACAACCCAAAGACAGATAGATCATCTTTCAAGTTCTGAACTAATGATCTAATTGAGAGAAATATTTTCTAAATATTTATTGAAGAGTTGTGCTGCCAAGTACTCTAGAAAGTCAGGTTCTTCTGCACCCCTTGTAGAAGATTATCTTCTTGCGTAGAAGATTTAAAGGAGTCAAGCGCCGGATTGAGTCTATTGCAATCACGGTTGAATCGTTGAAGCGTGAAGCGACACAAGGTAACTTCAGTCCTTAGGTAGGAGATATCTGGGGAGGAAATACGAGTTTATTGTAATTGCGAGATTCATAGTGTTTGCTTATTGATCCAGTTCGGATCCGTGGTTTTCGCTCGGTTAAGGTTTTCCACGCTAAATCTGGGGTCCTTGTGGTGTGTGCTTGTAATTTTATTTCCGCTGTATAGATTATTATTTTTTGCATACTAATAGACTAATTTATTGAGTGAATCAATTTAGAGATCTCATACCCTAAACCTTCAATTTTGTATTTTTCTTACTCTTCACTTCATTTTCTTCTCGTTTTCCTTTGAAGTCCACTCGAATTCACGCACTTACCTGCGTTCTACAAGTTTTGCTTGTTTGTTGCCATCTGAGCCACGAGAGGAATTAAGAAATTAGAAGGCTATTTAACATGTCATGCTATATGATTTATGCTTGCATGGCCAACTTGTAAGCACTTCTGGTCTCGCTCACTCCTGCAAGCTGTCAGTAATTGTAATCCAGCTTTATAGGGGGCATTTGGCCTACCTTTGATCAATGCAATTCCTTTTATTACTTTTGTCATCTCATGATGTAGTATCAAGCCTATTTTACACTCTTTAAATATTCATTCATCATTTAATTGAATTTTAGAAAATTTACAATTAAAATTTCATTAAACTTCAAGGATGTTAAATCAATGACTAAGTTAATCTTAAGGATACCTTTCCTACCACACTCTCATCGATATATGCGTTTAAGTGGGCCCCACAAGTTGGATTACCTTATCGTGTGACCGATCTCCAAAACTCCTCCATGGGAGCCACAAAAGACAATCCCGGCTATTCAAGATGAATGTCATCTCCTTTGACGACCTATCTTCCAATTTCAACTTAATGAGAGTGGGTCCCATCATTAGATTGCGGACATGAGTGATAGTGGGATTAAGGCATATGATTAGTAGTAATAAATAAGATAATTCTAATCATGTTATCGATCATGTGCTCAATCCGAAAGTGAGATCACTCCTATTAAACTGAAGTTTAAGGAGATCAATGAAAGGGACGACATTCATCATTAAACAGTCTGAAATTATCTCTTGTGGGCGCAACGGAGAAGTTATGGAGACCTATTACATGGCAGTCGTTTAATATATGTGACATGGGATCCGACAAGCCATCGACTTTTCCTTCGAATTCGGTGTGGCCCACTTGCTTAGACATGGTCCCCTCATCATAACTCTTTTAGGCTCACACGTTGCGCAAATTAGTTCGAGTGGTGTGCTTCCTATTTATGGGCGGGCATGGGCGACTTTTCCATATTTTCAATTTTAATCCTTGTCTCTGCTTCTTGTACGTGTTTTTGCAGAGAGTCAGTAAGGAGTCTTGGTTTGAAATCCCATTTTCCAATCGAGATGGAGGAAGATAATCAAGACCCATTTGAGATTACCATGTTAGATTTCTGGGTTTTGATTTTTTTTTTTCTCTTTTGTTGTATGAGATTTCCTAAGTTTGTTCTCTTGAATTTCAGAAATGTTTGGCATACAAACTGTAAGATTTCAGGTGTCATCAAAGATGAATGAAAGGCCTCTGGTTTTATTTTATTTAAAAGATATGTCATGGAGAAGTGATTTGACTCATGGACCAATAGCTATAAAAACTGTACCTTTTTATCCAATTGGAACTGATGATCACAATATCCATCCTTTGCCCACTGTTTTCTAATCATATTGATAATATCCACATGAAGTCCTGCATTTTATTATATAGCTAGCTGCAAACTTATTGGGTTTTGAGAATGGACACCACTTGCTTTGTTTTGTCTAATTCAAAAAACAGGGGAGTTGCATCGACCTTTTCATAGCGGCAGTCCAAATCCATACTAGGGTATTATAGCATACAATGATACCACATGTTTTAAATCCCTTCCTCTTTTCTGCTTGATGACTTTCCTCCAATACACTTTGTATGCACTTCAATTCTTTTTGTCAACAGTGGAGAACACTTAATCCATGTTAGGAATATCGATGCTAACTTAGCTACTTTGGGAGATGGTCTGCAATTAGGACAGGGACTTCCATGCTCAGAAGATGGCTTAAATGAACTTCAAATAAATAATGTTGATTTCATTTGCTCGGAATACGAGAACAAACGCAAAGAGCAATCCTCAGGTGTTGCAGGTGAAGAGATAAAGCTATATTCCAATGACCAAAATTTATATGTACTTTCGTCTGGAAGATGGACAGTAAACCCAGGTCAGTGTTTAGTTCATCTTTGTTACCTTGGCTTTTGCAGCATTTTTTGGAGGGCTAAGGAAATGATCAACAATAGCTTGAAAAAAACATATATAAATTGGGACCCAGCCGGGATGATTGGAGACATCCGACCAATTATCACTGTCAAAGCCTTAAAAGTTTTATATGAGGTTCGACCTCTCCAGCCGAATGCTAACAAATTGAAATGCTTGAATTTCTGTTTTGTACAGTTTGGCTGTGACTAATTTTAAGTACTTTGACCCAATATCTTCCCTGTGAGATGATCTTAGCTATTGATTGGTCCTGATTGAAGGGAGGCCCAGTCCAACAGCTTGATCATTTAATGGGGAGAGATTTTAGATACATCTCCATAAGTCTCACATTATGGATGATTTTGATTGCCACTTTGTTGGGGGTATTCACATTTGTTCATGTGTTGGCTATTGAACCTGAAAAGAATGCTCTCTTTTTTTTCTTTTTCTTTTTCCTCTTGATCTTCTTCTTCTTTCAGATGCTGGACTGGGTGCTAGGAAACTGACCATTGATCAAGAATTCGAGCAGTACTTTTCCATGCTAATGCTCTAGATATATAGTTTGATACCCATACAAAGAACACAATATCGTCCCCTGGAGAAATATGTTGTCGAATTGTATATATGATGAGTACTATTGGTTTGAGTTTGAAGGTACTTTTCAATGAATGTTTTATTAGGCGTAAGTAGATGTAAATATTTTTTAATACTCTTCCTTGAATGAAGTCCAATCCTCAACACTCCACCCCTCAGGTGAGACCCAGTCACACACTTTTGGTGACACGCACACCCACTCCCCAACATGCGACCACTTGTAGAAGAAACTGAAATTTTATATTTTCTAATATACCTTCATACCATTTTAAATGTATTTAAAATTATGTATTTGGTTTTGTTTTTTATTAGGACTCATTGATAGATTGTGGGAAAAAAAACCAAAAAAAAAGTAGTGTTAGACACGATAGAATAACACGTTGGCAAATAATGATGTTCTGGGAGAGTGGATATAAATCATAAAAGTATTGAGCGAGACAGTCAATTCACGTACAACATGCATAAAAAGCCTGATGAAATTCTTATAGGGGATAGATGGGGAGGCCTGTTTGAACAGTGTGTTGGAAATGGGTAGGTATACAATTACCACTAGTGTAAAATTTTCACATGGGGTATGTTTTTTTTTTTTTTCTAAACATAGGGTAAGTTGGAGCAAAGTCCTGGGGTAAGTGTTTTTTTTTTTTTTTTTTACATGGGGTAAGTTGGAGCCACTGATTACCTAAGTCCTAACAAGAGATTTTTTAGTTAAACCCTATTAAGACTTAGTAAGCTAATCACTGGTCATCATTTTTTTAATCATCTTTGGTTAGAACCGAACCTCTCGTTGAAGCTAGAACAATGTAACACATGCCCGAAACTCCACCATGGGGCTCATATGAAGATGATCCGAACCGTTTAGCTTGAATCCCATCCCATCCAAGAATATAGTCTCTCATTTCACTTCAATAGAAGTGGCTCCCATGAAGCGTGATTCATGCCACATCAATGCCCAGTCACATTTTCAATCTTGTGTTCATTCTTACAATACGGCCTATCCCAATTAAAGTGAAACTGGAGGAAACATTACCGGAGGAGATGTAATTCATTTTGAACAATCCAAATTATCTCTATGTGGGTCACATGATGGGATTCCTTACATGTGTTACGCGGTTCCCATGTAATAGCTACAACAGTTGTGTACATACCCAACTGGAATCCCACTTTTATGTGGTTGGAATAGAATTAAGGCTGATTGTGATACTTCAACTTGAAGGCCCAGCTAGGATCCATCCCTGGTCAAAGTGTGAAACTACGTTGCCAACACTACTCGATATGGGCATCACTGGTTTCGCATGACCAAGAAGAAAACAAATTGCCATATAGGCTGAGGCGCTTTTCTCAAGGCCTACTATATCAAAGTTTGTTTCATGTATCTTAATATGTTTTTTTTTTACTTAAATTATATAAAACGTTATTTCACATATCTTTTTTTTTACTTAAATTATATAAAACGTTATTTCACATATCTTTTTGGATTCATTAATATCATTTCATTCTAATCGGATGGCAACAAGCATGTATAAATACTTCTAAAGTCTATTTGAAAACAAGCTTTTAGATTACTATTGATTTGTGAATTATATCTCTTTGAGTTAGCTTGTCCCCTCTCTTAAATTCAGCACAAGGCGTAAATCAGATGGTCCCAAGTTATCAGGCGTGTCATCCATTGAGATTAAAGGACTACAGTCAACCAAAAAATGGAGGATCTACTATTCAACAACATCAAATCCTCTCATTAGTTGCATTAAGGAGGTTCATATACAAGATTGATTCACATTTGTGAAACCCATCAACAGTACGACTAGGAAAGATGAAATAAAAAACTTGGAAGTCGAACGAATTTGGATAGTTCCAGAATGTGATAAATTAAGAGGGACTTGTTTACGATGGTTTAGACATATCCAACGCACACCAACAACACCACCGGCTGTGAGGAAAAGTTTCTCTCTATGCAAATTTACTCCTCAAGTAGAAAGAATAAGCTGAGTAGGGAATGGATAAAAGTATTGATCAGATAGATATAAAGGGGTGAAACATATCCAAGGATTGGGCCCAAGATGATTGGAATGAAAAACAGAATTCATACAGTTGACCTAAAATAATTGGGATAAAGCTTTGATAATAATGTTTATGGGTAAGCAATAAAGCTAGTAAGACAACATTTTCTGTACTTTTCTCCCATCTTCTCATTAGACATTAGGGCACATGACTAATCTATAATCATCTTAATACAAAAGCTATGAGAATTTGAGTAACGTATCTTTTCACGAGGGGGGGGGGGGGGGTTGCGCATGAATAATCATAATAGTTTGATTGTAAGTTGAGACACAACTGAGACATAGCTAGGGCTAGAGATACAAGAGGATTAAAAGAGCAAATACGACAAGTAGTCTTTCGACACTTGGGCATACATAAGCGTTTTTGTTTATAGCTTGTAAAATCACTATAGGAATTAGCGCTACAGATAAGAGGAGCATGTACAAAACGAAAGAACGATAAGTAAGTGTTTCATGTTGGGGCAGGAACAACAGCTAACCCATGTGTCATAGCTTGCAGGTTATTATATATTTCAATGAGAAGAAATAGGACTTCATGCAAGAGTAAGCTCATGAAACATAGGTGGAAAAAGTTATTTTGTGGTGTGAAATGTTTAAGAATATATATAGAAATGACAGCGCAAATGATAATTAAAAACAAGAGAACATATTACAATAAGTTATATCAAAAGATTATGACTATGACCTCAAGGACTAAACTACTTGCTTTCACTGCAAAGAAAGAAAGAAATGAATCAATAGAAGGGCAAATATCTTCCAAACAACACCATAGGCGCATCAGCGAGTCTTTAGATTCCAAAGCCATCATATCATGAGTACTACTCTAATATTCTCAATAGCATGTTGCAACAAAATTTTCATGTTTAACACAAAACTAGTTAAGTTAAAACAATGGACATATTAAGTCAGGATTTTATACTAAGTTTGCTAACAAGTATTAAAGACCATAGAACACCAAAAAGATATTTTTAACTCACCTAATAGTACTCTTTTTAGATCCATACATAGTACTACTTTGTAATCCTCTTGATCCAGATAAGCACAATGCCAATCTGCAATCTGAATCTCAAGTTAAAAGACCAAGGAACATGTGCAGTTAGTTAGGCCATGAGTGTCTTTACTATGTAAATATGTTAACCTTAGGAGATAAGCAAAGACAACACAAAGGTAGAAACAAAAAACTCATATTGATCAGGTAGAAAACACGACAAAAATATTTGGGAATGCAAACACTTTCTGAGGTTTCATTATCTCATTGCAGAATTAAACAGAAAAGCTGCTAAATGAGAGAGAGAGAGAGAGAGAGAGAGAGAGAGAGAGAGAGAGAGAGAGAGAGAGAGAGAGAGAGAGAGAGAATCGGCCACGGGAAAACCCACAAAGTTACCTGAAAAAATAAAACCACACACGTACAAGTTTTACAGGTTTATGCATATGGAAACTTAATTCATCTGTGAAATGGGAGAAAAATAAAACAATACAGAAGGCCCCCTTGCAGAGGGAGGGGGGCCGAGCCTTCAGTGAGATATATACCACTCTTTAAGAGCTACCATTCTAACCTTATGTCAGGACCTACGGGACAATCTCACGGAGAAAAGAATCCACCAATCCTAGAGATCCATAGAATTAATTATAGAACCAATGATAGAAGTATTGAGTTGTTTAGTCTTGGATCCCATTTCTATTTATCGATCAGCCAAAATAGCCATGAGCAGCTACAATACTGTGACTTTCTTGCACTTAATCATATATGTAACCTCCATTAGTAGATTTATCTTCAGCAGTTTCTCTAATCAAACTAGAGGTTACCAAGGAACCATGCATAGCTCAATGAATAGGGATCGGCCAAATACACCAGATACGCCTAACATGTGTAATGGATGCATGAGGATATTGTGCAAACAAGTGATGGAACTGGACAGACCTCCTTCTAACACATGAATTGAGCTAATCACCCTCCAACTACGCACCCATCAACAACTCATCAGTATCAGAAGAGAATAAAGTAAGACACAGATGTGGGAGAAAATAGTGTTTCATAGGGAAAGTGAAGAGTGTGACCTTCTCATGTCCATGCTCCCGCCTTCAAAGATTAATATGAGTCATATATTGCCGATGCAGCATCATCAAGATTCTCACCCACAAGAATGCCTTTTGAGGACCACCACAATCACTCAAAAGAAGGCCCTATAAAGATTGTGAATCTTGATGGTGCTACACCAGCAAACACTGACTGGTCTCCCAAAGAACCATGATCTTCATCCTCCCTAACATCTCATGAAGAAAAGGAAAGATGGATGAATAGAACCCTCACCCTAAACCCTAAAAACACCAATCAATAATAGAGGCAAAAAGAAACCACTATACAGCCACAAAACCACCTCTTGCAACATGCCATGAAAAACAAAAGACCCACTTGGTTAAAACCACAAATAATAACTAGGAGAGAGGAAAGGAAAGTTACAACTAGAGAAGAAAGGTGATGGGGGAAGGGATAGGGAGGAGGAGGTTATAATTAGAGGTGAGTTTGGGGGAGCGTAATGAATAAGAATAGAGGGAGATTGGCTGGCCTAAGAGTGTCAGATGGGGTTGTGATGTTTTTGTACCCACTACAACCCCAACAGTTATCCATCACAATCCTCAGGGCTTAAAACCACCAAAAGCTTGAAACCCTCCTGCACTAGGCCAGTTGCTAGAAATATCAACAATCAATAGCCTTCCCCAAAAGAGAATGGAAGAACTCCCCCTTCAATGGTAGCTTTTAGGTTTGGAGGATGATCTGTTGCGTTCTTCACAAGCATTTTACGTGGATGGAAGTGACAACCCTCACCGCCAAAACCTTTGAGAGAAGGGTCTTTTCTTATTCTAGGAATTATCTTCTTCTGAGCTACACTTATCACTAATAATTCATTTCTGGTAAGAATATTGTGAAAGTAGATTGTAAGATACGAGTAGATTTTGTGTTCTCTAGTCTTGTTCTAGTGCTATTTACCTTTTTCTCTCAATGACCCATATGTCTATGTCATCTATGCCTATGGGTCACCCTCGCCCATGCATCATTCATCCGTGACCGTGAGCACCATATTATGGGGCCAATCTGGGAGCATACCAATCAGGGACGTGAGAGGTTGGAAAGCCTAAAAGAGATTTGGGAGTACACAAAATATCAACCTCAATAGGTCATCTACCCTTTTGATTTAACTCTCAACTTTAATGGTTTTTAGAATGCAGGATATAATTTGATCCTAATCAAATGGTGAGTAAAAGTTGGATGAGTGTCAAGTTTTGGTTTTAGGATTCAGGTTCCCTCCTACATGCTAGAAAAAGAAAGGTGCTGATTGATGGTGCTTGTATAAGAGTGCTGATCACTTGATGGTTTTTATCAGTTATCTTCTAGCAGGTGCACGGTCGTCCGAAAAGTATTGAGAATTTTTTATTTTATTTGAACTAAATCTGATCTAGCAATTGTTGGGGATGTGCAACCAAAGACGTCCCACATCGGCTAGAATTGGGAAAAATCATGGGCATATAAGTTGGACTAAGTACTTCATTGGTATGAGGCCTTTTGGGTAGAACCCAATAACAAATCCATGAGGGCTTAAGCCCAAAGTGGACAATATCATGTCAATGTGGAGTTTGTGGTGGTCTACTGTACTAACAAGTGGTATCAGAGCCCAAGCCCGGAGAATCCTCAGATTGCCAAACAAAAGGTGGTGGGCCCAGTGATGCGCAGGAAAAAGCACAGTTAAAATATCAATGTGGAGTTTGTGGTGGTCCACGCGCACGAACAGCAACAAGTTGAGTGTGCTTACGATAGCAGCATCTAGCTCTCTCTAATCTCTGATTTGGCCTAATCTCATTCTGGACAAAGTGCCAAGCCAGAGATAACACATTTGTTTTGGTGGGTCTCCCCATTATTGTTATTTGATAACAAGTGGGAAGCTTATTTCAGAATCTTTTTAAGATATATATTCTGGATTGTGAAAAGATAACCCTTGCTAATCCACTGTCCATGCTCACTTAGCAATTAACACTAGCAGTATTTCTACAAAAACCAAAAATGAAAAAAAAAAAAAAAATAGCAGCCGTGTGATAATAATAGTGAAATGATCCACGCCAACACACCTATGGATTGAGTGGTGTTGGCATGTTTAGTTTTACATGCATGCCTAGGGATTGAACCATCAGTCTTCAAGTTTAAAAACTCACTCCTAACACGTAACCCAACATAGATAATGATGATGATGGTGAAATTATCTACTGTAATTGCTGTATATGGAACTTTATAAGCCCAAAGTGGTGGATCACCATGTCACTCGCATCATTAGTCTCCTAAACTGCAATCGGATTTCTGTATACCATAACATTAATTAGAAACAATCTTATATCACTTGGGCTCTATCTGAGAGAATCATCCTAATAAAACATTTGGTTTACGAATGAGAAAGGGGTCAATCAGTCGAGGAGGGTGCATATAAATCTCCAATAACCACCGTCTACTTATCTGCCTCCTAATTAAAATATTCCCCCACAACATTACCGTCGTTTTCAGGAGCACTACTTAATTGAATCCTGATCCTTTGAGGCTTTAACTCAGAGAAATCCTCAGTTGATAGAGCGGAATTCCAGGTGAGGCCTATTTATTAAAAATTCAAACCATTCAAAAATAATGAATAAATAATACACTGCCACAGCAAAGAGTATTTTCAAGTTTTAGCCCAATAAGAGCCGGTCCCACCATAAGATTGACCGTTTGATAATGAAAAATGAATAAGATCACGTTAATCACATTTTCGTCAAACAGTCAACCTTATGGTAACACCAACTTCTATTAGGGTACGCAAATTTTAAAATTACCCCCAGTCCCTTAGAGGAAATTTATTTTGAGTGGCTTTAATTTGAATTTTAATGGACGAGCTCCACTGTGGATTTCCACTTAGTGACACAAAGCCTTAGAGGATCCGGACTCGATCAGCACTGCATGGAGCAACGAATGATGCCCACTCAATGAGATGCCATCCCTCTCTGCTGTCAAAAAAAAAAAAAAGTAGTTTTCCCATCATAAGAGCTTTTCGTCCCCATGCATAAAAATTGGGAGAAACGTAGCATTCGTGGGCAGTAGATTACTTTCCTTTTGTCTTGTCAAACAAAAAGGCAACCTTATTAACGTTGTGGCATCATCATCATCTCACATTCACAAATCATGAATCAATCGGCACTTGGATTATAATCACATACAGTGAAAACTATGAGCTGTGGAAATGGACATCAGATATAATTAAATGGCATGTAGATCACATACCTACACTGTAGAGATAAAGCCCGATGAGGACTAATTAGAGAATAACCATGATTTAGTTGGACTGATTTGAAGGGTTTGCTTGTGGGGGTTGGAACCATGCAGGTTTGTGAAAAGAGAGAAGAAGGGGTGCTTTACATTATTAAGCACATTAAAGGTTCCTTTTCTTAAGATGTTTTTCACCTTCCACTAATGGGTTAATGGCTAACCATCAATCCAAAAATCAACCCTGATTCAATAGCTTAATAAGACCTAATAATAGCAAAACACAGTGTACCACTTTGCAGAATGTCTAAATAGAAGAAACTATTGAGCAAGAACTAATATTGGTAGTTAATAAACACCCATATCCAACTCTAGGCCCATAAAAGTCCTACCTGGCCTAGATCCAATCTAACTTGACCCAAATAGAGAGTGGATCAACCCAGTCAAGCCTAATGCATTGTAAAATAAGGGCCTCCTCAATGTGGCTTAAACCTTCAAGCCCAAGCCCACCAACTAGAGTCTAAACAATATGATTCGTTAAAGGAATATCTTATAAATGCCTGCGCCATTTTCAACCTTTTGAGTTATATAAAAAATGTAAAAAGGCGAATTTTTAAAAAATAAATGAGTTCTTAAAAAGAGAGTTATTTTCTATGTGATTTTCAATACTAGGTGTATATGTCATGGAAAGTTTTTCACTTCTGCGGAAAAAAAAAAAAACTATGACCCGCTTATATGAATTTATTTTTCAAGAAATCATAAGAGCTTTTACTTATTTTTTAAGTTTTCTACAAGAAAAATGACTGCACCGGACATGAATTTAATGGAGTATGGAAAACAATTTCCATAAACCTCACTTTTTCCCAAAAAAAACACACCTTCACAAACGTGATCTTAGAATTGTCCTTCTATTCGCCTGACAGATCCTGCATGGCTGGCATTGGTAACTCATGGAATGGTTTTGTGAGAAGAAAAGGGTAACTATTTCTGTGACTGGGTATACACCACATTACCATAAGATGACGAATGGTTGCAGTTTGTGTTTGATGATGACTCCATCTGAGGCCCCCTCCTGCATTGATGGCTCCTGCCATGGACCTACGTATTGTATGCACAACTGCTTTGCAAGGGGAATGTCACATCTTCACTTTTACTTTACCATTGCCAATTATAAAATAATCACAGTTGCAAAAATATCTTTTTTTAACCTTCTGGTAAAAAGTTGCAAATAACTTATAAGAGTAAATCCACAGTCCACACCACTTGCCCTCGCTCAGTTGAGTTGACTCAACTGGACGAGTCTAGGACCACAGATTGAACATTCCACTAACAGATATTGATGGTCAAATTGCACCAACAGCTGGAAAAGTACCAGCTAAATGGCATCTTAATCAACATGGAAGACGATTTATTTATTTAATCAAGCAGCTCCAATCCTCATTGGAGATTCATCGAAGATCGAGCCCCACTTTGACGCGAAATGAATGGTGGTGCTTTTAATAAGGATTAAGGACAATCCCTTTTATTTAGACTCTAATCTTGTCTAGTATAGAGCTATTATACACACCAAATAAGCTCCATGAACTCATGTGCTTGCTATTATCATTTTCCAGCCCCAAAGTATTGTGTGGATGGGACCAAGAAAAAGACCCAAAAGGAGATGGCTGTTTGGTGAAGTTCACATCCCAAAGGACCCAGAGGCCCTGGTAAATAGATAGGTGTTGGGATTAATATAAGGAAGGTACTGGGGTTAAAAAAAAAGCAGCCCAAAGGGAACGGGATCCCCTCTTTGGACCAAACAATCAGAGGATGACCTAGGCTTTTAAAGACTACGTAGTTTTTAAAATAAATAAGTTCATGTGTCACCCCGGATTGGTCCAAACAGGGGATCCGGAGTCAGCCCAAAGAGGCGAGGCGAGGCTCAGGAAACTACTTGGCTTGAAGCATTGAAATCTACTTAGTGGAAAAGGACTACCATTCTGCTTTAATCAGCCAGCTTTCACATGGTACAACGATGATAATGAAATTACAATAATTCAACCCTTTCTTACGTTTCATTCGTCTTTTCATCATATCAATTCCTTCTATCATCCTCTTGGGTGTGTAGCTAACAAAACATATAGACCACAAGGTGCCTGACGAGGGTTGTGGTGGGCCATGTGGTTCTAGCTGGTGCACCAGTGGTGGACCTCCGAATCTTGTTTCGAAAAAAGAAAATACCACCTTCATTGGCAAAATAAAAGAGGGGAAGGAGAGCAACTTGGGGGATAGAGATTGAAGAGATTCATATTCTGGACCTAGAACTGGAATTCAAAGAATTTATGTCTTCAAAAAGCGGTCCCCCATTTAGAATTCATGAGTTCTCCTCTTATATGGAGCATCTTGAAATTTCAGGCAAAAAGCAAAGATGTTCGAATTTCAAAAATTTTAAAGGTCATTTGAAACTTTTTAAGTAAGTTAAAATTTAAAATTATAGCAAGACATATAACATCTACAAATTTCAAGAGACAAGTCATCACATCATATTTATGAATTCTCAAATGTCCAAGTGTTTATAAAAAGTCTTGGTAAAAAAGCAGTCCCCCATCTTCCTATGAATAGAGGAGTGGGATTCCATGGTGGGGCTCGCCAACTTAAATCTGAGCTATTCTAAATAACTATATTTCTCATTTTCTAAATATTTTTAAATTTTATGGTAAGAAAAGTTGGCCTCACACTTTGATTAAACATATCTTAATAGCACATCACTAGCTTAATCTCAAGATTTTGCCAAAGCAAAGGAAGATTGCCCAACCCACAATTGAAGATTAATTGCATGTCATGATCCTCATGCTTCCCATGAGTGGAGTCGTCACAACTCCACGCTGCCCACTTTCTCCCTTATCCAATATTCCCGAATTTTACCCCTATAAAGTTGGTCCCATCATAAAATTAAATATGATATCCTCAACTTTTATGTAATAGGAGTTGGCCTGTATGATTAAACATACTGAATTTTCTGATGGAACCAACTCTTATTAAAGTAAAATTTGAGGACAGCGACTCTACCATGAATTTCCACAACTCCACTCATGGGATGCGTGAACACTGAACAGGGATTTAGGGCCTGTTTCTTTGTAAGAATTCTTGGAATTCATGTCTGTTGGATTTTGTAGAATTTGAGAAGTTGGAATTTTGAAATGCTACAAATTCTAGCATTCCTAAATTCTCCGTTTCTTTTATACCTAGAATTCCTGCCTGAGAATCTCTATACATTGCAATGATCTTCATCTCCGTTCTGTCCAAAGAGGTTGGATACATGAATTCTGGGGTTTATTCGGTCTCGATGAGGAGGAGATGGATTTCTTGTACAAGCATTGAGGAGGATGGTATGGTTTTGAAAGATGCCAGATGAAAATGAAATTGAGATTAGATCAAAAGAAAGGTGTGGATTTGGGAGGTTTTGGGTTTTATGGAACCAGATATATGAAAGGAGTGGAAAGAAAGAAGATAACCAGATCTGATTTTTTTTAGAGGTGCAGCGAAGAAGATCACCTTCCATCGTCAGAGAGAGCCGGAGTTTTAAGGAAGCCTCCCGGAATGCCAGAATTTATAAATGTTGGAGCAAGGGCTAGCATTTGGGAATTCCACTTTTTTAGAATTCCAAAATACTGTTTGCCTCAAATGCTGCGAATTCTAGTAAATGAACATAGAATTTCTGACTGGAATTCAGGAATTCACAGACAGCCTGAATTCCTGTCAGAAATGCTCGGAAAGAAACAGGCCCATAAGGTTACTCGGATATTTTAGTTCCACTTTCCCCCACCCGTCCCAGGAGAAAGAGAGCATCTACGGTGTGGCCCCCACTTGCTGATCAGGCCTGAAGCCCACGAAAGTTCAAGAGATAGAATCAAACTTACATTCATAGCTTCAATCTTTTTAAATGGGCCTACAAAGGAAAAATCTCAATATGGGGCCCCAGTTAGTAGCCGCGGCTCAAACCATGCATCATTCTTATAATCCCAGCTTATCTCTTAGCCGTCAAGCTTTTTATGTGGCTCTACAAATGCCAATTTTTGGACAAGGTCACAGGAGAACGTTGTGGTGAACCCACTAGATGATGCCACATCTAATGGTGTTTATAAGATCCTAATGCTTTTTTTTCTCTAACAGTAGAACACGCTCCAACTATTGAAGGATTAACATAATAACTTTGCTTGATTAACAACTATGAAGGTTCCTTGTGAGGGGCGTAGGACTGTGGTTGGAGCCCGCCGCACTTAAATATAAGTGGGCCTAGCACAATGCTAACAGTGAGCCACAAACGATCTGATGGGACTAAAATTTTATACAAAAGTAGGATTCATCTAGATCTTTCGTTCCCCACGGTCTCATAAATGACCAAGGAGATACAGCACCATTACTGCACTAGTAATGTAGTAATTTTGGTTCTATATTGAAGGTTTAGGGTCCGTGATCTCTAGATTGGTCCATTCAAATAATCAGACAAAAGTGTGTAAAAATAACTATGCAGCGGAAATAAAACACAAGCACACACCACAATAACACCAAATACAAGAAACTTAGATTTCCTCCCCAGATATCCCCTATCTAAGAACCGAAGTTACCTTGTGTCGCTTCACGCTTCAACGACTTCACACCACTAATTACAACAGACTAAATCCAGCACTTGACTCCTCAAATCTTCTATGCAGGAAGACAATCTTCTATAAAGGATGCAGAAGAAACTGGCTGTAGAGAACTTGGCAGCACAACTTCTTAAGAAATCTCTAGAGAATAATTCTCTCAATTAAAATCTCTAACTCAAAACTTTGAGAGGTGAGGTGTTGCTTTAGAATAGCCCTTGAGTCCTTTAAATAGCCCTTAGGTCACGCTTCAACAACTTCACACCACTGATTGCAACAGTTTAAATCCAACACTTGACTCCTCAAATCTTCTACGCAGGAAGACAATCTTCTATAAAGGATGCAGAAGAAACTAGCTCTAGAGAACTTGGCAGCACAACTTCTTAACAAATCTCTAGAAAATAATTCTCTCAATTAAAATCTCTAACTCAGAACTTTGAGAGGTGAGGTATTGCTTTAGAATAGCCCTTAGGTCATGCTTAAACTTACCTAACTTGATTAGGATTAAAACAAATAGTTTATGCACAATTAGAATTCAGTTTCTAATTTTCGTAGGGCGCTTTGCGCCTTGTCCGCTCAAGCGGACCCTTCATCCGCTCGAGCGGATGAGGTTCTATTTCAGCGCATTTACAACTCTGTCAGGCGACTGGACATTCTGTTTCATTTTCGCTCGAGCGGACCCCATTATGGTTGATCCGTAATTTCAGCACACTCTTCTTCCAGCTTTCTTCTTCTAATCATTTCAGACTTTCTCCTTAGAGCCCTTCCTATCTTCTAACTTCAAAGTCCTTTTCTAAATAAGAGTTTTGTCCAACCCACGAATTAGCCAATAAATAAAAACCTAACATATATTCAACAACAGCACTACATTAGGGTGAATTATGTAGACTGTATCTTCATTAAATAGATTACATTCGCCCAACAATTGAGAGTCTAATTAGCTATGTACGTACTAAAAATCCAGTGCAATCTATATTTCTTTGCACAGTCAAAATGGGAAATCCTCTCCATTTCTACTAGTTTCCCATGGGTCATGTTTTTAGTCAACAAAAACATCCAATAGATGTGATTTTTATTAGATGGTCGATCTATTATCCTCGATAGAAACAGCATAAGCTTGCAATAATTCTCACTGTACAGATATACACAGGACGTACTTGGGGCTATGCTTCAATTGGCTGTCCAAAATTAGCCCACAAACATATCCCATCAAACCAACAGATTTTTCCGCCACAAAGGTTAACTGGGGCTTGTGAAGCTCTCCCCATTTTTTAAAATGTGATGCAGCACTTATAAGGATCAAGCCCTATCTGCCCTCGTTCAGTAAACTAGCAATGCCCACCAAAAATCCGGACTCGTTGACAGCCCTACCAAAAAGACAGGACCTAATAATTCTGGGAAGATGGCCTAAACTATGAACTCTGTTTAACAAATTTACATGGAACTTCCGCCCCAGGTCAATTTTAAAATTGCTTTATAGATTTGAATGGGCTACAATGTGTCCCGTATATATGTAATATACAATTGCCCCACATCAAAACCTTGTTATCGACCCCAGGTCACAAAATCTTATTGAAAACGTCTCTCTTCTCTTTTGACATCTTTCCGCGAAGAGTACTAGATCATTTTCATACCGTTCTCTCTCGACATTTTTTTTTTCTACTGAGTGTTCGAGATCCTCTTCACACTAATTGAGCTTCTCGTTGCCAATCCTCTCATGGTTAGTCTTTTTCTCTCACCAAATAACAGTAATCACTTTATATCTAAATTTGAGTACTTAATCTTCAAATCATAATTTCAATCGCCAAATCCTAATTTAAATCTTAAGCCCTAAATCACCAAATCGGAGAATATCTACAGGTCCAAAGATGACCAAATCACCATTGGGCACACTTTAATTCTCAACTCATACATAAATCGGGCATTAGAGCTCATTTATTTGGATAACTTGAGTTACATTTAACTAGTAATTTTTCTTCTTTGCCATGAACGTACAACCAACTATAAGTTCAGGCAAACAATTTTTTTAGATCCAAATAAAACCCATTTGGAAACCCAAATTGGGTAAGGGTGCTCACCCAAATCACCGTTTCAGAGGAAAAAAGTTTGTATTTAGTTAAATAAAATATATTTCTTCTTTTGATACTGTTAATGTGAAAAATGTCGACCAAGAATTTTGTCCTACCCAAACTAAAATTATGGGTCCGCCACTGCGTGGCTTGGGACTTTATCCAGAGATGACATTTGAGCTATTTACCAGACTGCCCAAACGGCCCGACTCAATGAAAATTCGAGTAGAAGCTTCGACTTTACGTATAACTCATTACCAAATATGAGTTTCATTCCACAATTATGAGTCATTTGGTATTGACTCTAGATTCTATACGAAGCACAGTTGAGCAGGGTACTGCAAAGGGAAACATTGATGTTTGAACCAACCCATTGTCATCTCTAAACCCACAAACCATGGGTTAATTCCTCATATACTAGACACAGGCCCGTCTGGCTAAACTTGGCCAACCATTGGCTCAATCCAAGCCCCAATCCAGATCATCAAGTGCAAAAACTAAAACAGGCCAAGCATGGACAAGCTTGGGCCCAGCCCATTAACAACAATTTAACAATTGTTTTGGCAAGCAGAAGTTTGCCTTCCCTCCAAAAAGGAATTTAAAAAAGATTACTATTCCAGCTTCTCCAAATGCAAATCCTCTGTTTTTCCATTGCCACAACCAAACAAGGAAAACAATTATCACACTGACAGAGTCTCTCTATTGACAAATCTATCTTAAAACAAACACAAAATCAACCAACCAACCTCTAAATCAGTCAGTCATCTGCATATTCAAACCAAACCATGAAAGACATCATATAGCAAGAAAAATGCATCTACTTTTTATTCCAACAATAGAAAAGAGAGTACATATATATCTGTCTATCCATCTATGATCTATCTACAGCACCCCAAAGCCTCCCTTCTAGGAGGCAGAGCAAAGAGAGATTCGAGATCGGGCGGTTGAAAGTAGCCGTTCTTTGGTGGGTCTCTCCCCTTTCCAAAACCAACCATCACCTTCTTGGGTGGTGGAGGACAGATCAAGGCCGTCGGTATCTGGGACTCTGGATTTTTAGGTGTCACACACCCATCTGGAATCACTTCCCCACCACCTTCCATACCGAAATTTCTAAGCAGGAGAAAAGATAGGGAAAGGAATGAGAGAGATGAGAGTATGAGAAAGTGTGGGTTGTGGTGGGAAACCTATTTTAAGTATATATAATGGGTTGGGGCGTAGAGTTTGGTTGGCTTGTTTTGGAAGGAGCAGGAAAGTGGTAAGATTGGAACAGAGGAGGCAAAGTGACAGCTAGGAATTAGGATAGATATGTTGTTATCATTCATGTGGCCGGCAGTAGGATATTGGTGGATTATTCATCTATTGGACAGAGGACATGGATGTACTTGGAGACTGGGTTATGTGATATTCAAAATAAATGGCGGGGAAATATTGAGTGTGTTGAGAAATGGGCGGGAAATTGAGAGTACACTTCCCTTTAAAAATTATAAATTTTGAGTAGAGCTTTTTAAAAAAGGCACATGTCTTTTATAGTATTATTAAAAAAAAGCCCCCCTATTTCACTGTATAACATGTGAATGTTAGTTTTAGTGGATAAATGATAGAAATACCCTTGAATTTAAAAGGCTTTGTTAATCTCACTCACGTCATAGGGCTCACCAAAATCATGATAACTAAGGAAAAATTGGCTGTGGAAATGCTTGGATATAGATTCGGAAAATAGGTAACATTAACTCATTCAAATGATCTTCGCATTTTGTTTTAGGTCTTTAAATTAAGGGCAAAATTACTTTTTATCTTGAAACTCAAGCTGACATAGTCATTTGAATTATTCTTAAGGTTAAATTGGTAAAAAAGAAAATGAAAAATAGAACTTTCAAAATTTTCTTTGTAAAGTTGGATCATTAGTCCCAGGAGATTTTAGTAAAAATATAAAACATAGGCTATAATGCATGGATACCTCAAAATCAACAATATTTTCATATTGTATTATATCAAATACTTCACTTTTTATATGTAGAATTCGTGTCCTCCCTATCATGTGTATGGCGTGACACTGCCATATCCGCATCGTATTTAGGCATCATATAATATAGGGCCTTTTTTTAGACTTTATGAAGATACAGGGGACTTTTGATAGAGTTTCTTTGTTTATGTATAGCCCCGGTAATGATGACATTATCAAAACTTTCATGCATGAGGAGCAGAATAGGAATGTTAAACGTGTGGAGCACAATCGAGCACGCACGTGCAAAGCGACAATTTTGACTGGTCGTTTTCAATTGGGGGATGTCACCACTCAGCCCTACATTGGTCTAGGCCCACTGTTTCTGTGAACTTGGTATGATGGGTATTTGTTCTAGACTGGTTAGACAAGAGTAAGCCCACCAGAAGAGTGAATCACATTTTCCTTTCTTTCTATGTAGTAAATTGCCAAGTTAAAATATTCGTGTGGTTAGGAAGTCCAGTTTTAACTCACAAGTCCTGCCTTCGAATCCCTTTAAGGCCTTAACCAAAACATAGAGTTAGTGGGTGTTCTATGTTTCCGTAGGTTTACCAATGATCAACCAAAAGAGGGTCGGCGGATTTCTATGTTATTAAAAATAAAAAAGCAAAGCGTGTCATTGTTCCCTTTCCTTTTTTTTAACTAATCTAGTAAATCGCCAAACAGGCCCTAAAGGGATCGCAAAAACTTAAACACGACCCTCGACCCACTACCTAGACCCATATATGACCCAACCTAAATCCTAAATGAGTCGGTCACGAGTCAAACATATGTGAGCCTTAGTAAAACAGATTGAGTTTGTACCCGGTCCGCATAACCCATTTAGACGAATCAGTCATTGAACCATCATTCATTGTTGAATAAAAATTTTTGAAAATTATTTATGATTAAATTGCCATTAAAATCTAAGGCTGGTTGACCAAGGGCTAGGATAAATAGATGAGGCTGACTTTTTTGGCTAACCTTATCAAAAGCAGACCTATCCATTTGTCTATCTCTCATTTATAGACATGCATTTAAATGGGCCCCACAAGATGAACCACATATCAACAATATGTAATCTACTTGTAGGAGAACATTCTCCCACTATGGAGAGTGATTTAGAGTGTAAATTTCAAAAGTTCCGGTAGATTAAAGGATCCTTCATAAAATTGTCTAACAGCTAGACCTAGTGGATGTTGATTTCCATAAGATCCTTGTCCATTAATTGCTTGGCTTGATTAAAGCTTTGCTTGCAATCATCACATCTTGTGCTCAAGATTTAACAATCCATGTCCAATATTAATTCTTGGCTTGATTAAAGCTTTGCTTGAAATCATCACATCTTGTGTTCAAGATTTAGCACTAAATCCTAGTCCATTATTTGCTTGTCTTGATTAAAGCTTGGCTTGAAATCATAACATTTGGCACCAAATCCTTGTCCATTAATTGTTTGGCTTTTGACTAAAGCTTTGCTTGAAATCATCACATCTTGTATTCAAGATTTGGCACTAACAAGAGGAATTAACTCTTTCCCTGAATAAGATTGACTTTTCAAATCATTGTAGCATTCCAAAAGACTAGTCAAAAGATCTTCTGATATACTGATATACAACCAAAATATATATATAGGGAAATATTTTAACAGATAGCTTTTTTTAGGCAGGATGTCTCTTCAAATCGAAATTGGAGTGAAGTCTTACCTAGAATATTTTACACTTAATATGGAATATTTTATGTTAAGAAAGTTAAATATGTCAATATAATGGATGGGTTGCTATTATGATGCGATTAGCATTATTTTAGCTTAGAGTTGTTTTCTGATTACTAGATTATCTTAATATCAACTCATTATTATCCTAATATATTAAACCTTTTAACGAAGAGATTTTTCTTCTTAACAAATAAACTCATATTTGTTCTCTAGTTGTTCTTTTTTTTTTTTTTCTTTCTAAGAGATTCATGCATGAGTTTAATTATGCGGGACCTTGAATTTGCATCATTGCCATACAGGAATCCCATAGATAATGTTTATTTTACAAGAGATAAAGTGAAATATATAAGAAAGTAATTTCAAAGGTCGGACTTTTTATGTTACCCATGTTCTTATTGGACACAACAAGTGGCAAAAGTAAAATCTCAGTTGCCAAAAGATCTTACTTTCACTTTTCTAACTGCCAAAAGATTGTACCCAATAAAACTCAATTAAAGAAAGTGCGTTACTTTCACCATCAATAATTTAATTTCATCCCACCTCAAATCATTTTATCTCATGAAAACCTTATTTTCATGAAAAGTATGATTGTCCTTCACACATAATGTTATCTTTTCCACCAATTTGACATTTATCTTACTTTGCCAGTAAATTTTTGAAACATGCCCAAATCAATCCACTGCAACTAAGACCCAATCATTATTGGACTCCAACATTGTGAAGAAGGTAAAGGGATTTACACAAACCTATCAAGAGGTAGGAATCTCTATGTAAGAGTCTTCCATAAATTTCATTTTACATGGAATTGGATCGATCAAGGCCCAACAGAAGAAATTTTCCTTGGAAGGGCCACTATGTAATGGGGCCAATAACAGGTAAGCGGTTGAGATGGTCTCATAAAACAACAGAGAACCAGCATCTGGTGGAATGGAAATGATAATCAGGTCCGCTAATCAGAACTTTCATGTGGCTTACATTTCTGACAAAAGCTTCATCAAATGGCTGTAATCATCGGCTGCATATATTTGTAAGTTGTAAACAACTGTTGATCTTAATCCACAGCTCTTCAGCACCAACGAATAAGTCCCTGTTTTGGTTATGTTTCCCTGTTACTAAACTTGGAGGAACTGCATGATCTTCAACCAGAACATGAATCATTGATCTGATGGCATTGAGGTTGTATGAGTTGGGGTGTATGGATCATGAATATGATAGCCTTTTTTATTTACCTAGATCCATTGGTTTTATTCCCAATAAATATAGACCATTACTCAATTTTCTTGTTAATCATTTATTTTGTGGGACATGGATGGATGATCTAGAATATGTTAGGGGTCCACAATCATACATTGACCCCATTTAATTTGTCAGGCTATAGATAAGAAGACACACAGCTTCCAAAACATATCAAATGGTGCGATTCTAATTTGTTCTTGTAGACAATAGTGAATAGAGCAGGGGATGAGACCTTCAGATTTTGGAGAGCCCTCGTTCTGTGAAAATACCTGTGAGTAAAGGAAAAGGAAATGGAAATGCACTTCATTCATTTATCAAATTTTCCTCTCTAATCAAGTTATGTTTTTTTTAAACCCCTATTCATGATACTCTTAACCAAGTTATATTGAAGGTAATCTCTTATGCACTAACATTCTATTATGCGGAGATCAATGATACTCAAACCAAGTTATCATGCAGAGATCAAATACCTAATAAGGCCAAAAACTCAATCTAGGTTGCAAAACACCATTCTCATGAATTAAGATCAGTAAAAACTCTATTTAAAAGATAGAAAACAGCAACAACAAGCAACCATAATAATCTACAAAAGAGTTGATATTATAGGATTGAGAACATACAATCTAACACTAATATGCTGAACACTAGAGAGCTTCAATTAACGTCTACTCTATAACAGGCAAACTTAAATAGCCAAACCTAGCTGCAATTAGGGCTTACCCTTTTTATCCCATTCACTAGATCTGTCTAAATATTAGGCCTAATGAATAAATGAAGATAAGATCTTACATTTTCTCTTCATGAAAGTTGAGCTCCACAGTTTTAGAAGTTTAAGGAGATACATTGTATCCAACCAGCTTACTTCTAGGTGAATTATTCATGACGGTAATGCAGAACCATTCTATGGGCTCTGTATTGATAAAGAACCTATTGCAGACCTTTGGTCAGTGCAACCTATGATGTAGGTGCTGATGTCATGTGTTTTTACTGAAAATCTTTATAGATTCCTTTCACAGGTAATTGGATTTAGATTCCTTTCACAGGTAATTGGATTTCTCGTTTGTCTTTTATTACACGTGATGTGGAAATAGCATTTACATATATGTATACGTATGTGAAACACAATATCATATTTATTTAAAAGTATCATTTTTCTGCATGTAAATGTTGAATGATTTGAATTGTGTATATAAGATCTTTATCACTACAAGAAAATGTATTTTTAGTGTCGGACTTATAGCGGCGGCCGGTAAAATTCGTCGCTATAATATACTTATACCGGCGGCCTTAGCTATGTCCGTTGCTAAAAATACTAATCCAATGGCGCCAAGGGTTCGCGGGAATTTTTTTGTTTTTTACCGTCGCAACTATAGCGGCGGCAATTATATTCGAGGGTAAAATGTATTTTTAGCGTCAGTCTTGTGCCGCCTGCCGCTAAAAATTATTTATTGCGGCGGCCATAAGTGGCCCCCGACGGTAAAAGTTTTCAGCTCTCGCGCGCTTTAGGATAACCCTAAGGTTAAAGTGATCCTTCTCTCTCTCGTCATATCCCTCACCGTCTCTCATTTTATCGCTCATCTCTCCCCTGCTCATCTATCTCAGTCTCTCATTCTCTCGCCCATCTCTCCCCTACATCTCTCAGCAGACCCGCCTCTTCTCTCACCTTCACTCCTACAGTCTCGATCTCATCCCTCTCTCACGCTGTCCGATCCGACTGAAAGTCCTATCCATCCGCCGGAGAAGGAGGGTCGCCGCTGCCGTCGTGCCTTGACCGGAGAGGAAGGGAACAAGTAAGAGGAGAAAACAGGGGGAGGGGCTCTCTTCTCGTCCCAATCTTCTTCAGTATCTCCATCTCTGTAACAAACAGGGCTGGGGCTCTCTTCTCCATCGTTGGATGCATCTCCATCTCTGTAACAAAAAGGGCCCGGGCTCTCTTCTCGTCTCTGTCATCGGATGCATCTCCATCTCTGTCCAGCAATCCAGCATCTCCATCTCATTCCAGCAATCCGGCATCTTCGTCTGCTGTAGTTATTCAGGTTCGTTTTGGGTTTTCCTTTTCTTTTCTAGTTGCAATCTGCTGGGATGGGGAGGGGTGATGTTTATTCAGGTTCATTTTGGGTTTCCCATTTATTTTTCCAGCTTCATTCTGCTGGGATGGGGAGGGGTGATGTTTTTAATTCAGGATTGAGGAAGTCGACTGAGTGCTCTGTTATGTTTCTGTCGTTCATTCTCTCTGTTTTTCACTTTTTGTTTGAATGAAAGATGATTGTACCTGTTTCTGCTTTTTTTTCTTTTTTTGCAAGTTTTTGTAGATGGCTTTTTGAATGGATCATGTTAGTGAAGTCCGAAGCAGTATTGTAGATATGTTCTCTTGGGTTGCAAATAAATTTCTAAAATTGTGTGTGTGTAATGCAAATGAATGCTGATCGAGACAATTTGCTGCTCAAATGATGAGCATGGTGATTGATGAATGCAACCGCGCCAGATCTAGGATTGATGGATGATGTTATCAATTCACATCCCAAACTGTGCAAGGACAACTAATGAATGGGATGATGACCAAATTGGAAAATTTCAATGTAAGCCATGAGTTCATGTACGCACAAATGGGATGGTCCTCCGAAAATCGCTCCTCCTCATCTCTATCAGCCAGACGAAATACTATTTTTGTCTCTCCCGTCTCTCTTCCCCCTAGTTGTCTCAGATCTAATCCGCAGTGGACTCTGTTTTCGTGCATCCCATTCCCACCTATGAAAAGTAACCAATGATGAATTCAAAAAAAGGCACTCTCTGCTCTCTCCATTTCCAGTGGTTAGTACAGTAGGATCTAATCTTCCCTCATATTTCCATGACTTCTAACTTTCAAAATCCAAACGATAGTCCCCTTTCACCAACAGATCCAATGTCCGGTTTTCTTCGTAAGAACTAATCCAAATTAGTCTAGTGGGGATTCTCTCCTCTCTTTCTCCTCAAACCCCAACTCCTTGTTATGATATAAATTTAGTTTTGTTTAGATTTGTCTAGCTCCCATTCTCTCTATTCTTGCTCTATCCCATTCTCTTCAATTTGAAACCCTTCATTGAGTGTTTTTTTCTCCTTTTTTTTTTTTTTTTCAAAATGGATTATAGAACCACCAAAATGCCTAAGCATTTGGAAGTGACCTCCTTACCTCCATTCAAATCCAAGTTTCACTTAATTTTTTTTTTTCACCAAAATGCCATTTTTTTTCCTTCAACCAACTGCGTGGCGTGGATAACAAATGGAGTGATATATTTTTGCTTTTATAAGTCTTCAATCTGAAGGATTTTATATGGTGTTTACGGTGTATTAATGTTCTATAATTTTAAAGATGATGTCTTGAATCAGTTGCTTCTCATTTTGCCAATTAGTTGAGTTGTATGTTTATTTTTGTGCTCATTGAGTTGATGGATGTTGAAAAGCACTATGTAAATGGAGAGTAATCACAGAGATGAGGATGATTAAAAACCTGGCATATTAAGCTTCTTAAATTCAGATGGTATGCTCAATATAATTGTCAGTTTCAGGAACATATTTGAATTATGACACGGAAAATTTGCAACTAGCCATTATCAACATCTGAATTACTTCATTGAGTAATTTCTATTGGATTGAATGTATCATTTATCTTTTGGTGTATGAGATATAGAAAGAGATCAAAATGTTAATTACATGTTTGGATGTCGCCATTAGGATGGCTTTACAATAGATTAGGAGTATCCACAGCAGAAGCTGCGTATATGTGGAAGCCTTTTGTAATTGGCTTCAGTTAGTATGTTCGGTTGTATTTGTACACAATGTCTTTGTCCAACGGCCCGTTGGAATTTTAATTCTGCCGCCTATGGCCGCTGCTGCCCTCTCATACTCAGTTAACATCTTTAATCAATCCCTTTTTTTTTAATGGGTGAGTGGGGTCCACAATGTGTGAGACAACCTACATGTTTTTTTTTTTTAATGGGCGAGTGGTCCACAATGTGTGAGACAACCTCTACATGCCCAGAGATCAATGTGTGAGATGATCATGAGACTCCCTTGCCTTGGTGGTGGAATGAAATGATCTGGGGTGTCTCATGTTTCTCAACTTCTGGATCCCAGTTATGATTGTTTATTTGAGAAAGTGATTCAGGTTCCACCGAGTGCTGCAAATTGAAATAAAGATCGTCATTTCTCAGCCAAGAATAAAATCAGAGTAAAGTGGCCAACATGTTTTATTGATTCTATCCCACTCTCCAGCAACTTCGTTTTTTTTTTTTAAACAAACCAACTTGGAATGGATACAATGATCTTTTGAGTGTAAATCACTCAGGCACTGTTTCATGAAATTGAATTCCTAAGATTGTAATTCTATAAGTGGTTGAAAATGAAAATCAAATGTGAGTATCCAAAGACGACCATCATATAAACAAGGGAAGCAAAAAAACGTTAAGGTCCCATCTCTGGTGCCGCCTTATATCCTTCGCCCTTCACCTGTTTAATCAACCTTGGGTGGAGCTCATTTGACCTTGGAATTCCATGGGCATTCACTTTCTCTGTATTCTATCCAAACAAACAGGCCCTAAAAGCCATTTGCCTACTTTGTATGAGTTTATAAGTTCATATTGAAGTATGGTATCAAAGGACTATGATATGAGATCAGATTCTCAGGACTTGATTAGCCAACTGGAAGAGATGTTATTTAATTGCCATCCATGGATCTTCACCTCTACTCTTTTAATTTTTATAGGAAGGCATTTCTTAAAATTCCTAGAAATTCATTGTCCATAATATAGGGACAGGAATCAACCTGCCCTCAGTTTTGCTTTTCCTTTGAATGCAATTCATGGCTGATGGATTACCTTTATTCTGAAACAGAAGGTTATGTAAGCAGTAATTTTCCGCCCAAAGGTGTCACCTCCCCTTTCTCTGCGAGGAAATGACCACAGCCACTGTGTTAAGGTTCAACCAAGTGCACTTATTCTGGGTTGGGTATCTGCACATTTTCATTTTTTCTTTCTTTTACTTGTATCTCTGCACGTTTTTCACATAAATCTCTCCATATTTTTTTTATAGATCTCTGCTTTTGTTTTTCCTTCAAGTTTGATTTGAGGGTGGTTACTCGCCACTTTTCTGAGTGTAGTCTCATGTTTGTACATATCATTCGTTCTTCATATTTTTGTTGCATTTCATTTTTTATGCCTTGGAATCTAGATTTTCTAGTGAGTGCATATCTCTCTATTCTGTCGTGATTTTATGCTTCTTCATTGGGGGTTTTTTATACACGATTCTGTCGTGATTTTATGCTTCTTCATTGGGGGTTTTTCTCAGAGTGAGGTGAGGATTGCAGAGTGTGCTCTGTGATGTGGGTTCATTTATATTGGTTATGGTATTGATGGTAGAATGAGGGGTTGTGGTAGAGAAGAGTTGTGCATGTGATTGGCGGCAAGGACTGAGTTGGAATAGCCGTGAGGGAGTTTCGGTAGTGATGATGGGCAGAGATTTGATGTTCGGTGATGGTGGGGCTAGTGGCAATTTGAGGAAAGATGATGGGCTTGGTGGTAAGGTGATAAGGGATTTGTTGCAGGTTAGTGTATAAGGAGATGATCAATTGGGGATTTTGAATTAGAAAACGTGGCTGGGTTTTCTATTTTAGGGATGTTGAAGATGACGATGGAATTGATGAATTTCTTCCGGATCGGATTCCATTGAAGATGATGGTCATGGTCTTAGAAACATTCAGCACTTGGCGAATCCACATTCAGCACCTACTCCGGGCCTTTGGATTTCAAACCTGATATGGTATTGTCCAATAATGCTACATAATTTTCCAACTTCCTATACAGAATTGGAACAGCCAAATAGAGCCGAATTTAGGTCATGGTTTCGAGATACTTTACGAGAGGGGTGCACCAGAATCCTGCACAGGAAACAACTTACCAGTAGTAATTCCAAGTGAGAAAACAGTGTGACCTTTCACACAGATGTTTTCCAAGTTCCAAGTTCAGCTTTCATATCATGCCACTCAAATTCCATAACTCTAAATGGAGCACTGAGCAAAATAATAATAAGAAACTAACAAAAAAATATTAAGACAGCAATGATCAACCATTGTTCTGACTGGAGGAAAGAGACTAGAATTCAAATTTCAGGCCTTTTAAAATGTCCCAAAATCATCACATACACATGGTCTGTCCTATCCTAATTAACTAATGCTTTCTTGTCACTAAGTTCTCTACTTTTTTTTTAAATAGTATATGAGGAAGAGAATGTAGGCCCACTGGACTTAATCCTTAATACTTTCATGGTGGCCTTTTAACATTGTATTGTTCCTATTGTTATAGGTGAACATTAGAGTAATAATTGAAAAATGTAAGGATGAATATAAAATGCACAACTATTTTTTCTATTATTTGTTATTTGAATTAATGTATAGTGATCAGATTTTTAGTGGATTTTAGCTAAGAAAAATTGTTGAGTGTTATTGTAGTGTTATTATAGGTGATCAAATTTCATTTTTTAGATTTATGATAATGATGTTAAACAATGTTGAAGTATGATGGATCACTTTTAGTTGTTGGGTTGTTGTGGATGTGTTTTAGTATGATGTGAAGTCAACTTATACTTTTGTTGTTATTAATCATCGGGTCGTGGACTGAACCTATCTTTCAATAGTTGCGTGGCGCTGATAGTGATCTATAAAAGTTGCTTTTTTAAATAACAGTTATGAGGTCTGTTGTAATGAATATTCACATAACTTGCTTGTTCAAATTTTGTTATCATAGGAGCGACAACCAAATCAGTTATGGAGTCCTGGAAACGTGAAGGATCTGACACTAGCTCGATCATGTGAAGATCCACTTGCAGGTAACTTGAATATGTTAGCAAAAAGACTTCTAATTTGATCTCTTTCTGTTGACAGATAGCCCATGAAATCTGGTTCATTTAGTGCAAATGTCAATGTCTCATCATCTGAAGCCAATAAGTAAGCTATTTCAATTTTAATTTACTGTTATCTCAGTTGGTTTATATGAGCTTTTGAGTGAAGAGAAGGTATTGGTGATTTTCATAATTTGTTTACAATGGTTATTACTTCTCACCCTTGTTTCAATTGGCAGTAGTTTGTGACTTTATTGATGTGTATTTGACAAAGTTCTGGTCCAACCAATTAGTAAAGGGGTTACAGCATTTTTTTCTATTTATTGTTAACTGTTGGACCTAAGTGCCTGAGTGATGGTTGTAAATGGTGTATCATGTCCTGCATTGCATTCATTTATAACATCCACACCATCTCTTCCTCCTCATTTGCGTACTCTGTCCAGGCCCTAGGAAGGGACTCTGTCCAAGAATACAACAAAAACCATCGGACCCAACTCTCATTTGTCCATGTAATCAAGGCTCTGGCATCAAATACTATTTCAAAATCCATGCAACGTCTGATGTTTCCAAGGAGTTTGATGCAGTTGTGTATGTTAAGCCCTGGGAATCTTCCAGAAGCTCCTCTCTTTCTTTCCTTCATTTTATTATAAGAGGGTTTGATGGTGGGTCATAGATATTTTAAACTCAATCCCGGCCTAAGTGGATTGGACTGGGTCAAACATAGAAGCATTGTTACTTCACAACATTAGATTGTGAAGATTATTCAAACTATGCAGTCAATGTCTTGTGACTGTTATGGTTGAGAAGCACACCCCCATACAGGAAATGTAGTGCTGTTTTTATGCAGCAGACGACCCTATGACAGTGCAAAGAAAGAGGTTGTGGACTGGTAAACCAGAAATTCACATTCTTTTTATTTTTTTTGTATTTTTGGTAAAGAGAAATTCACATTCTTAGCTGTGTTTAATATATGTTGCTGATTTTGTTCAGTTAAACAAGCTTCAGGTAAAAGAGAATCTAGAATATGAAGGACTTGAATCACCATTTCTTTTTCAAGAACACCACCTTTCTTCATTCTCTCAGCTGATTGGGTGGATGATCAATTTAGTAGTCCCTTGATGAAGTATGGAAAAGATGTAGTTTTCATTGCATCCTAAATCCTAATTCCTTGCCATGTATGGAGCAGAAATGCTCCCCACATTCCGATCATATGCAGCTCAGCTCTCATGGCCCACTTGACTTAATCCTTGATCCACCAGACAACATATGGTTGAGAGAGAGGTGTATGCATGTGTCCGTGGAATTAAATGAATTCACATTTTTTTTTTTTGCTTATGGGTGTTGCTCGCCTCTTAAAAACATCCTTCCCATTAAATGTTTGCTAATGTGATTACAGAGGTGGAGTTCCTCTGGTGGATGGACAGCGACGCCAAGGACGAGCTGGGTCTGCTTCATCCTTCTTTCAAAGCTATCAAGCTCAGTAGCAGCAGCAGCAGCGACAATTAGCGCCTGCTGATTCTTTCTTGTTCCCGTAGTAGGAATGGTTCTGGTTCTGGTCCTAAACCTGCTCTCCTACTATTGCTTCTCTCTATTTAGATGCATACCTTACCTGCATACATAATATAAATCTATATGAGATGGATGATATTTTGTATGTGTTGTTGTACTCTTCTTAGTGGCATTTGGATCTATCTTTGGTTGTTGTTAATCTGATTTCAACGAATGCTTCTTTATTCATTTCTACAAGTTTATTTGTCCAAACCTAAGAGGGGACCCATTCCATGATGTTCTTTCTTTCAGTTCTTCTGTAAGCTTTAACACCATCTCTCTATTTATTGATAAAAGAAAAGCTTCTATGGCATAGATAATTTGCATTGACTGTATATACATCAGATTTTAGTTCCTATTACCTTGCCTCAGACAACTTTATAGCCTCTCTGTTGTTCATTGAATCATCGGCCCAAGCAAATTGGTGCAGCATACTTGAGTACTCTTGTACTTGCTGATATCTTTAAGTGTCATTGCTGATATCTTAAGGAGTCATAGAAGTTTCTAAGTGTTTGGAGAAGCAGGGTTGTACCTTTTATATGGTTTGTAATGGGGAGAGTGCCCTTTGTCTGTAAGGTATCTGTTCCCTTGTTTGTTGGTCAATCAAATAAGATTCATTTACCATTTCCAAAAAAAAGAAGGAATTAACTTGAAAAATTGAAACTCTACCAAGTTCACCCAATCAGATTCCAATTCAACTTAATGTGAAATGTTACAAAATAAGATTTCATTTACCATTTCAAAATAAATAAATAAATAAATAATTCATGGACTTGACTTGAAACTCTACCAAGTTTACTCAAGTAGATTCCAGTTCAACTCAGTGTGGAACTTAATTTAAACAGGCTTTTGGTTGCTCAGATGCTTGTCGATTGAAAATGTAGACCGAGTTGAGTTGAACTGCAAGAGTTGATTAAAGTCCTTTTCTATTTGAAAACAAGGATAACACAACAATATATAATGTTGTTTTACTGAAACTTTAAGGATGTTCCTTAAAATCTATTAAGGTGGGTTTGAAATTACTAATCTGTCAAGAATCTCACATTTGTTATTATTATTGGATACTTATTTTGTTTGACAAGAGTGTGAACAAGTCTTCTAGTTGATGGATCTGCTGGATTTTTTTTAACAGGTTCCTTTGAAAGGAAAATCCAAAACAGCAAAGAAATATGACAGATCAAAAATGAAGAATCAAATTAACAATTTCAGTGAGTCACACAACATTCCACCTACACCTCAACAAATCAGATGTAGAAATTCTAGCCGTGTTTTGTGACATCAACCCAAGAAATTACCCTTATCTGAACCTTACAAGATTTCTTTCCCCTGCATGTAGTTGATTCTGAAAAGTCTTGCTATTCTTTTCAAGCCATAGTGTCCACAAAACAGCCACGATAGGTAGTTGTATCATCTTAATCCAGATTAACAACTATCAGATTGGAAAAGAAACTACTCTATATTGCGAAGGATTTGAACTGACTCACACTTGCTCCCCCTAATGGTTGGGGTTTGGTGTCCCTGACCAATTGAGCCACAGCCTGGGACAAGTAGAAACCATTTAGATGCAATCTGCAACATGGGATATGTATGTATGTCAAGCTTGTAATAGGTGTTCCATGGTGCTAAAGCAACAAGCACCAGATAGCAATATTTTCTTTTTATTCAACCCGTTTTCTGATGACCTACTCATGTAAAATAGTAAAGTACTTACATTTTTCATGCTCTTTTGTGATCATTGCTTTGACAGCAATTGTATGATTTATGAACTTTGATTCTCAACAGAACGCAGTTGTATGATTTCTGCATTCTGATTCTCAACAGAAAATGATGCAAAGAAATGAACTCAAGTATTGCTTGCTAGGGTGTATACAACACATGACCCACAAGTATACAACAGAAATTCTATCTTGGCAGAAGAACATCAGAAGGCCAATCATGAGTCAGATACTGCATTGATCCTAGATAACTGGGCAGCATTAAGAGATCATGTATACATAATATACTGGACAGCATTTCTCCTGACAATGCATTAGTTATATTTAGGCAGGAACCATTGTTGGGAGCAAGAAAATTTAACAAAAAGAATGAGGACCTTCCAACTGTGTTACCAGCTCTTGTATTCATCTATCTTAGGGATTGAAGGCTGGGTTTTAAGTTTGTTTGGAACATGAGGTTTGTATTGATCATATGCATCCATTTGAATAATTGAGCTTTGATGTGTTTGGGTGCTTTTTATTGATGGAGATTTTTTTTAATACTACTCTATAAATGCAAATATGAGGTTTATACTGATCTCCATCTCATTTTATTCATTGGGTGTTCTCTCTTTGAAGTCTTGATAGACTTGAGTTCTTTTAGTTTAACTATAGTGCTTTGGATTCTCCCTCATGGAAGTCTTGATAGACTTCGGTTCTTTAAAATATAGTTCTTTGGATTCTCCCTCATGGAATTCTTGATAGACTTGTTCTTTTAGCTATAGTTCTTTGGATTCTATGGGATTTGTCTAGAGCATGTGAGAAATATAGTTTGACCGGGTCTTCTCATTTCTCCTCGGATTAATTTAAAAGTGTCTTTTAGGGTGATAATGGCTTTCCTCTCCAAATCTATGTCTTCAATTGTTTTCTAATAATCAAGGTCAAAATGACTTGAAAGATTTTTTTCTATAGTCCCGCCTAATGTGGGTCCAAATGCATGTAGGAAAGTGGAGGCAGCCATCTTTTTTTAAATGCATCCCCATTAAGCTCATGTGGGCGTAAGAGTTTCAAGTCTCAAAAATTGTATTAATGATGAATCCAAGAACATAGTAACCAAGCGAATCTACAAGAAATATAAGATTTTTGTTTTGTCTGTTTTCCCCTTTTCTTTTCTGTTGTGAGAAATGTGTTGAAAGTTCTTATTCTTTTTGTCTCTTGCGGAATGGTTAGACTAATGCATGTACAGATTTTTATTCTTTTGGAGAGAGTCTATTTTCCCGTCTCTTTTATTATATTTGATCCAAAAATAGATGATCAATGTTGCAGATCTGATGTAGATGCTAACTATATGTGAATGCTACTGTTATATATATATTGTCTTTGTAATTATCTAAATCGTGGTGAGGATTGGCAGATCATGAAGATGTTGGTTGGTAATTTTTCTTTGTCAATGCTTCTGTTATTGTTTCTGTGTTGAATGTGGTGTGGGCTGGCATTTGTTGAAAAAAAAAACACTGCTTTTAGCGGCGGCCATAAGATCGACGCTAAAAGCAGTATTTTTTTTTGTTAAAAAAACACCTTTTAGCGGCGGTCAAATTACCGCCGCTAAAAAAAATTTAGTTATTAACGGCGGCTAGTTTTTCTATTACCGGCGGCCAGAAGAGGAAAAAAATTATTTTTAGCAGCGCTCCTCAGGCCGTCGCTAAAAATAAAATGTTTTTAGCGGCGGCCATTTTTACTTTTACCGGCGGCCAATAGACACCGCTAAAAATTTTCTTCGTCGTCTTAGCAACCAACGGATTTCTTTTACCGGTGGTCAAAGCCGCCGCTAATAAAAACAATAGCGGCGATCACTGACCGACGCTAAAACTTATACCCACCCGACATGTACCCTCGCCAAGCGGCGGCTATAGTGACCGCCGGTAAAGGTTTTACCGGCGGCCAATGTTACTTTTACCGGCGGCCACTGGCCCCCGCTATAAGCAGTTTTTCTTGTAGTGTATATATTTCTATGAATATTTAAACATGAAACTAAATTATTTGGGCTTTAATAGATCAATAAAAAAATTTGAATGGTTTATTGCCCATAGGTGTTGAAAAATAATAATAAAGTTGATGCCAAGGTTCTAAACCACGACTTCTCTAAGAAAAAACTGTGCCGGTGCCTCTTCTGACCAACAGATCAATAGTTATTTTTGTTAGGAAATAAAGAATAAAAGATGCAATCAACCATACAAAGAAGAGATACAAATTTACATGGTTCCCTCGATATTGAGGTACGTCCACGGATCACATGGATTCCACTATACTCACGGGCAGAAGATGAGAATACAAGATACAAGATCTCTGGCGGCTATGCTAGGGTTACATAATAGCGTAGGTTAATATTACAAAAATACCCTTACATAATGGCGCAGGGTAATATCTGCGACAGTGGACTTGAGTTAACACTCTGACCCAGGTGAAATAAGGCTCCACAAATAACAATTTCACATCTCATTAAATGCATACATCTTCATATAAAAATGACCTCATTTATAAATCATCTTCACAACTCATTAATGTATCATATACGTAAATGAGTGCTAACAAACATGATCATACGTAATAGTTATGCATGTGCATCATTTACATATGTAAGATTGAGTACAAACTAATGACACCTTAAAGCAATGCAGTACTAATTTCCAAATCCAATGCTATATACAGGAAAATATTCAATAGGGGATAAAATTAGAGAAACTCGTTTGAGATGGTTTCGGCAGGCCGATAACGGCGCCGGTAAGGAAAACTTTAATCATGAAGGTTGATGGCCCACCAAGGGGAAGGAAAAGGCCTAAGAGGACGTGAATGTAAGTAGTAAAGATAGATATGAAGAAGTGTAACTTATATGATGATTTGGCTCAAGATAGATCGGAATGGAGAATCAAAATTCGTGTAGCAGACCCAATATAGTTGGGACAAAGCTTTAATAATGATGATTCAAGTGGGAACTAGTTTTCATCGTGATTCCGTAAGAACTGGTTATAAATATATTATATATATATATATATATCTTAAACCTTCTCACTATACCAACTCTGTAGAATAGAGACTATATATATAGTTCACCACAAGTGCCTTCTCTTGGTAAAAACAAGCAAGGAACTATGCCCTTTAGCTTCAACAAAATGCTAATCACTATCATATCGTCATTGAGATGACTCTGAATTTCTAAAATCTAAACCCAGAAAATATATGATGTGACTCTGGAAAAAAAATGCTTTTTAAGACCACGATTTCCATCATTTGTATCATACCCACCGCCCAACTTGCCATGCTCTACAAAAACATATATAGTCGGTGGTTTTACGCAATGTTGTTTATTATAATAGTCTTTTTCTGGAGCACCTAATAGATGAAAGAATGAGACATGAATGTTAATGGAAAATTCACAAAGCATCTCAGACAGTCTATAGAGTTATAAAGAAGTTAAAAATGGATCTTGCATGTGTTTTCTTTCACCAAACAAACAAACAAGGGAACCCCATTTTTCATATGCCCATTTAACAACTACATCAAATCATACACTAAGACAACGGCCAGGGTTTCTTTTCCTGATATGTAATAAATAAAAAGGGTAGATGTTGAAGAGTCACCCCCACACCAACCACAAAAGGAAAAAAGGAGCAACCCAATGTTAAGTCAGAATGGGTATGATCACGGCCTCCCAAGTCCCACCTAATGGAATCATTGAAAAGGTTAAAAGAATAGGGTAAAAAGTTTTAAAAAAATGGATCTTTCAATCCCCCGTATATTTAAACTTGCAAATGTGAGTGGAAGACACCACCCAACAAGGGTCTTCTTTGTGTGGGAGTATGCATTTATTGAATCTGTGTGGTTTTTTTATCTAGTTGGTGACCGGGGTAATTATTTCCATTTGATTATAAGAAACAGAACAAGGATGATAGCATTCTTATATAAAGTTGGTCATTTTCATAATTGGTAGTGCTGGGATTGTTAATTTAGGCACACAACTTTGACATCGACAGGAATTAATTAGCTTTACAGCTTACTCCCATAGTTTCACAAGGGGACTTCATTTAAATGGACTTCAATCTCTACTAATCTTCTTGACAGGGAAGTTGGGTTGGGCTCACATATCAGACAGAGAGTATATTCAAATCAAAGCAGAGAAAACTAAGATCTTTCTGCTTGTACTCTGCATTTACTTTTTTCTATATTATTTTATTGAGGAAACTACATAGAGTAGAAGAAAAGGAAGCAAACAGACCAAAACAAGATTGTTTACAACTGGAGTTGGACTATCTACCTGCTTAGACAAAAGATGAGCCATTGCATGATGTGATGGGTTGGCCACATCAAATGATCTGAGCCATTAGATACACGGATGAATATTGATCAAATTCTCAGTGTCTAAGATCGGATGGTGGGTGTATGTAGCCCATTACAAATGTCTAGTTCGATCGGTCTGTCCACCTACACCCCACTTAGGAGCACCTAACAAGTAACACCCATTTTTCAAATATGGAGAGGGTCATCAATTCATCATCAGTGTTTAATTGTGCTGAAAAATGTAAAATAGCATACACAGACTGTTTGAGGGATACACCAGGTGAAGGATCATTCTTATTCTCGATTGATTCATCTAGAATAGAGAAAGTGTTTGGAGTGTATTAAACAGATGGACTGGTTGATACGCTTGATAAGTATTGGGGCATGAAAAGCCAGTTTTGTAGAAACCAGATATTGGGGGACTTGTTTTGTAGAAACCAAATAGTTGGGCCCTTTTCCACCCATTTAGCGGGGCTTGTCTCAGTGATTTGTTGTGTTTTTCTTTTTTTTTCTCATTTTATTGATAAAAGATAATCCACCAAGTATCATCTAAGGCTAGCTCAAGAAAGCATCCTATTATGTCTCACTTGGATGTATGACAATCATGAAAAATGAGGAAGGCCAAAGATGTGATCTGCAATCTTTTAGGATTGTTTTAACAATCATCCAATCACATCTATATGCTAACCCTTGAACTCAATGTCCAAAGTTAAATAATTTTATGTCTATAGGGCAACAAGATCATTCCATTGTGATGCCTTTCATGATTTTCATGCATTTAGGTGAGCCCGTAGTAGGTGAAGAACACAAGATAACCGAGTTTGACTATGGCATATGTGCTTGAAAAGGCATTTCTACTCAAAGAGCCCTCTTTTTGTCATTTAAAGAAGCACTTATATAATATTATTAATATTTTCGTAAAGAAAGAATATACATATACATGTATCGAGATCTAATGAGATTGTGCAATATGTGAGCTTTATTTATAAGGCCTACCTAGATGTGTGCTAACAATGAAGGAAATGGATCGAAAGTTTAAAAATCTCGATGAGGACTAGGCATATGGAAAAATCAACCTCATCCAATCATGCTGGCCCTTTCATCCTAATGGGCTAAATTTGCAACAACTGAAATAAAAGTATCTCATTTCACATATCAAACAAAATTACATGAGATTGAACGTTTACAAATACCTAACCCCATCAATATTGTCTTTCATATTCCTCTACGCCGTCCTTTTAAGTTTGCACATATTCGAGTGAGATGGTGTGGTATGTAAGCTGAATTTGTAAGACCTACGTATAATCATGAATGTCCAAAATTTAATCATTCCTACTAAAAATATGATTGTGGAATACCAAATAAGTTCGAATCTCTAATGCAATGAAGCAAGAAAAAAAAAAACAAACAACTCTTTCCTTTCAAACGAGAGCATGAGTTTTTATTTTTTTATATTAAAGTGCATGAGACTTTTCATTTCCACAGAGGAGGGAGCCTTTGTCCTGGGGATGGGTACCAATCATCAGTAGCTTGGAAGCAACTACAATCTCATGTCTAATCTGGTCAACACGTGGCGTGTTGTAGTTGTCTGAACGTGGGCCAATGATCTGCCGCCACGATGATGCTAGCCGCCCAACCCACCATTAAAATAAAAAATATGCATGCAAAGAGGATGTCGAAATCTTCTTTCCAATGCTTCAATTATTGAGGAAATCTATAGCTATCTTCCTAACTTAACTTTAATCATAGTAAATGATGATGACAGGCCTCCCCCTCCTTGTCCACTCTTCAAAGATAAGGCAAGGTCCAAAAACAAGAATAATAAAATTGGCCAGTGATCAGTCCAATGTAGGCCAGAGCTCATAATGGGCCTTCATGGGCCTGGCCCGTTAAAACCCGAAGTTGCTATGTCTCAAGCATTGTGGGGGGTGCATCCTCTTTGGCCGCTCATTATAGCAGTGAAGGCGCGTTTGGAAATAGGTGAGGAATCTTTAAGGAATCTGTATATCAATATATAGATATGTAATTCCGTTAAAATAAGGATTTTTAAATTTTATGGGAGGAGGTCGGTCCTGAGAATCCTAAAAATTGAGGATTTCTATCATCCCAAATTCATTATATACGTAATTTATCATTGCCAAACATGGTTTTTTTTTTATGATTTCGTGGAAAATCAATGAGCCATCCTCAAGAATTCTAGTTTCTGCTGTAAAACAACCTGGGATGGTGGTAACACTAAAAAAACGAAGGGGGGCCGGAAAACCCCTTAAACAAGGACTCTTGTTTCCTTTATTTTCTTGGGTCAAATGTCTTGTATTTTGGGTGGGCAAGACTTATTGGATCAGTCAAGAATTAGAGTTAGGTTAGATTTTTATATTTCTGATCAATGAGTCAAAAGAAAATTTTCTCCCAAGGGCTTAAGAAATAAAAATCTGGTAAAAGAAGAGTTCAAGTATAAGCCTACTGTATTCCACAAAATTTAAGAGAAATAGGTGTTTCGCTTTTCGGTGGACTGCAGGACATTGCCAAAACATGTAAATTTTATTGTGTTCTTTGTGTGATTGATTGCTTGTTGGATTTGTATGTGCGTCTTAATTTTAAGGCGATTACCACCCATTGAGGGTATTAATTACTTAGATTTTTTTTTTTTTGCTCTAAATGAATGTAATCCAAATGAATGTTCAACAGCCTGCCAAGAAAAACTGAATAACAAGAGCCGGGCACGTTAACTTCTAATGTGTTGTTACCAGACAAGATATCTCTTTCTTTGCTTTTATAGCAAAAGGTTGCATGATCTTAAATGGCTACCTTTAACTCCTCCCTATAATGCAATGGTCACCAACTGAACATGTGGCCAACCTTGAGTGTAAAAATCCTCTAGCTAAGCTCTTGATGATAAGATTATTTGACTTAGAGAGATCTTGAGTTAAGGAATTGGACCTCCATGGTGTAGTCCACTGGATGAAACCTGAACTGCCCAAAATATTACCCACCTGTATAAATGGGATATTCCCAAATTTTACTTCAATTCGAATTGGTCTCGCTATAAGTTTGATCATTTGATTAAAAATATAGTTAACACAATCTTATGTATCACAATTTTTTATTAAACATTCACATCTACCGATGTAACAACTCTAATTGAGGCAAGACTTGGAATACCCTATATATACCTAGAGGATGCTTAGTTTGAGCAGTTCACAGTTCAATTGATAGACACTCCATGGAGTTCACTCTTTTTAACTCAGTATTTCTCTAGTTGAAAGCCTCATAGGATCCGGATTCTTTATGGTCCACGTGACTACAGCCTTAAGTGAAAATCAATAATTAACCATAGTAGTGGGGTCCACCAATCCAATGGTTGGCTCCTTTTGATGTAGACACAAGGGGGGGCAAATGATTTCTATTTAAATGGCTCTCTCCCCACTTACTTCCCTCCCTCTCTCTCTCTGTCTGTCTTTTCCACTGCTAAAAGCTCTGAAAGAGATAGAGAAGCACCTGCCGATCGAAATCCAGTACGTAAGGTTTCTTTATGTAGTTGTGTCCTAATTTTCTGCAGTAATTGAAATTGCATGTGATGATGATGTTTAAATTTTCTAACTTTTTGCGTCTTGATTAGTAGGCAATTTTTTTTTTTTTGTACTACCTTCTCTGGGTCTTTTAGTTCGCGTGAACTCTTATGCTCTGTCATGAATCTATAATTTTTAGTGTTGGATATTTGAAACTGGTCGCGTTGTGTGGTTGAAGTTAAAGCTTCTTTGAAATGAGTAATGGGATTTACTCTGTTCTGATCTCCAAATTTTGGTTGTTTCATGGTAGAAAGCTTTACATATAACCATTTCTATTTTTTTTTTTTTTTTTGAGTTATTTGTTTTGATAATTTGGAGTTGCAGAACTTGATGGTTGAGAACTTTTGTTTGGATGATTTTTTGTTTTCTCTTCAAATTTTGATTGAGATCTTATGGCTAGAAGGTTATATCTAATTGACCATAGTTTATGACTTCTAAGATGCTGCTTATATGCACTTCATGAAATTTTTAGCTTTGTTTGCTTCTTGCTTTTGTTCTTTACCATGTGGATTGGTTTTGGTTCAGCTTCGTTTCTTCCTTAGTGAGACATTGTTGGATATGGAAATGATGAATTTATCTCAGACTAGATTATGTTAGATTTGGGTTATATTAGGCCAGTGTTTTATTTGAATATTCTGCCAGTTTTGCCCTTCCTGCTTGATTTTGGAGAAAATCGGATGGCTGAAACATCCGAGGGAGATAATTAGAGTCATGGTGTGGTTAAAACTTGGAGTAGATGAAATTCACTGGCTCTGTTCAAAGCCAATTTCATGCTTGATTAAGTTAGAGAACCCATGCTGATACTTGTATCTCTTTAGTTTTGGGATTCAGGCTATTTGGCATAAGGAACCTTTGATACATTTCAGCCTCCAGGGGTCCAAACTTCTTTTGTATTGATGGTTCTTTGAAGGTTTAATAGAGAACTGGGTTCATATCTTGTATAGAGTTTATCTTTATGGGTGAATATGCTTCAGACTGTTGGATCAGATACCAATCCAGTCGACCCAAATTACATAAAGTCATCCAGTCGGAAAAAAAAAAGGGATGGGAGTGGAGGAACTCTCAAAGAAACTCTTATACATTTAAATTGTCAATTTTGTTGTCCTTGGAATTTCCGACATTATGTTGACTTTGAAAATTTACCATCTATTAATGGTTTGAGTACTAATCTGTTATTTTAGGATGTGATTACCTTTCATTGTGCTTACGTTTTGAATGTTTTATTCAATTGCTGATGGTTGCAACTTTTTGACCCGAGAGGAGGCTACTGCGAATCCTATCTCAGGATGTTGTAATTCGATTTTTGTTTGGTCATGGCATGCATCTGATTTGGAATTTGAGGGTTAATGATGCTTAAATATTGCAAATTCTTTAATTTGAGGATTGCAATAAACTATGTGATCTAATATTGCAGTTTCATGATGTATGCAAGTTGCCATATATGCTCTAAAATTACAGTCTCAAGTTGATACATGACCCTTTTGGTTATACTCTCTCTTTTCTTCAACTTAACTGCAAGGTCTAAGACTGCTACTCTGTGATGTAAAATTGTATATACATGCTATAGAATTGCAGTATTCTATGGAAAGGCCTTCGCACTTGAATATTTGCTTTCGTGTCGTTTGTGGTTGCGAGCCAGTGTCCACCTTAGAACTGATGTTAAATTGCTTGTGAACAATCATATCCATTTTTTTGTTAGTCCTAAGTTATATTTATTCTCTTTTGAAGCTCCTTAGATAACAATGGAATATGAAAACCTATACCACCAAGCTCAGAGGACTAAATACGATTGTCTTCTCTTTGGTAAGCTTTTTATTCAGATACCATGGTTATCAATCAAAACATGATAGTTGAGGATTCTAGTAGCTTTTCAGTTTCTCTTTTCAGAAAACTTCCTAGATGAATAGGGTTCTAAAGGATTTTGTTCTCTTTCAGATCTTGATGATACTCTTTATCCCCTTAGCACTGGTCTGGCGAAGGCATGCCGCAAGAACATTGGAGGTAAGCAACAACAACATGGTTTCATTTTGAACTCTCTCACACATCATTCTTTTTTTCTTTTTTTCTCACTTACAATATCTTCTCTTTGTTCCTCTGTTTCTCAGATTATATGGTTGAGAAGCTTGGAATAGATGAGAGCAAAATCCCTGATATGTGCAATCTACTCTACAAGAACTATGGGACGACAATGGCTGGACTTAGAGTAGGTTTCATTATCTTTTATGTTTTTAAAATTTGGACACGGAGGCAACTCGGTCCACCTTGAGTCGAGTTGACTCAACCAAGTCACATGGGACTCAGCTGAGTCGGAACGAGTCTACCCATGAGCATAATAATATAAAAGAAATAAAAATATTAGCAAAAAGATATAATAAAATAGAAAAACATTTTCTGTGGGTATAGAATTATATGACCTGTTATGCTTTACTTATTAATAGTGAATTTAAGTAGCAATAGGCACCCATATCTATGTTTCACTCAGTCAGATGAATAGTACCTCTGATCCTTATATGCTTTTGATCTTCCAAAATCAATGCAAAATGCCTCTAAGAAAGAGCCTATCAAAGCTTCTCCTAACAAAAAAAAAAAATAGTAAAAAAAAAGGTGAGTTGGAAAAATATATATTTAGGACCTGGACTCGGGGGGTGAGTCAACTCAGCCCCCATCGAGTCTGAGCTAGTTTAGACTCGGCCAATTTTTAAAACTCTGCTTTTAGCATGCTGAAGTTCATGGAAATATTTGGTTTTATCGGCTTGTTCTCTGTTTTTGATCTTTTTGCATGAAATTGTTTGATTCACAGGCTATTGGCTATAAATTCGACTACGATAATTATCACAGGTGTTAATTTCCTCCTCTCCTCTCATTTCTTTGACATGATTTTTTAAGAAAATGATATAACCTTTCTATTTCCTGTTTTACAGTTTTGTTCATGGGAGGCTACCCTATGAAAAGCTAAAACCAGATCCTGTTCTACGGAACCTTTTATTGAGTCTGCCTCTTCGCAAAGTTGTAAGTTTCTTGGAGTGACACAGTAAATGATTTCATTTCCATTAGTTTTCTCAAATGTTCATTTCACTAATATTACTGAAAAACAGATATTCACAAATGCGGATAAGAACCATGCTGCCAAAGCTCTTAGCAGACTGGGGTTGAAAGATTGTTTTGAAGGAATCATCTGCTTTGAGACATTGAATCCCAACCAGCATTCCTCTGATGATGGTAATGACATTGAGTCTGAGGTTGAAGGTTCGGCTGACGCTCGTCTTTTCGACATAGTCTTGCATTTTTCTCAACTAAATGCTGGTGAAGACCTTCCAAAGACACCAGTTCTCTGCAAGCCATCTGAATATGCATTTGAACAAGCTCTCAGAATTGCCAACATCAACCCTCATAGAACGGTAAGATGATTAAAGTTTCCAACTTCTATGTATTCTGTAGAAAGTTTTTGTTCTCAGTTTTCATTGATTTTAAGTGGCCTAAGGACCGGACTAAATCTGCATCTCCATTAATCTGTAGGGTATGATCACATCCAGGGCGGTATCTAAGAGTGCCCTGATGTACCCAAATTACAAGTGTTTTTTAATTATTTTGATCAAGTCCACTACATTTAGGCAGTGCGAAAATGAGAGACTACATTGTATTCCATTCCTATATCTTCATGGAAAATATTGAAACAATAGGTGCAGCCTACTTAGCCTAACCAAAGCACCCATGGTTTACATTTTATCCACCACAATCCACTTTCCAACTGTGAATCCTGACATCTTTTGTTGGTGCAATTTTCTCTTCAGATGTTCTTCGATGACAGTGTTCGCAACATCCAGGCAGGGAAACATGTTGGACTCCACACTGTGCTAGTAAGTCCTGCAAATTGATTGTTTACTTCCTGTTGTAGAACTTTCATTAACCTGCTAATACATCTCCCCTTTCTGTTATCTTCAATCTATGCAGGTGGGCACTTCTCAAAGAAGCAAAGGTGCAGACTTTGCATTAGAGAGCATTCACAACCTCAGAGAAGCATTGCCAGAGCTCTGGGAAGATGCCAAGAAATCTGAAGGTATCAGGTACTCTGGCAAGGTTGCAATCGAGGCATCCGTGACGGCTTAACCTTATATTGGAATTTAGAAAAATGGATGAAAATGTGTTATGGGAAGACATCATTCCAACCATTCTTCCATTTTTCTTAGTGTATGTCTAAATGGTTATCAATAAATTAATCTTTGTCTTCTCATTTTTCCCCTGCAAATTCGATGACATTTACTGAGGTCATCATGATCAGGTTGCATTCAATTAAAGAGGGCTAGTGATATGTACTCTTTTTTTATATATATTTGAGTATATAGATCATTCTATGATGGTAGAATAGGATTAGGAGACTGTGCTATGCACCATAGTGGTTTTAATGGTCATTAACATTTGTTTCTTGTTACTAATGTCATAACTAGGACATGCATTAGTGTCAAACAATGCTCAAGTATAACAACATATGTTTTAATCAATAAAATAGAATATATGTGCATTGAATCCTTTTAACTCACTCCTTATTCATATAGTCTACTCCACACACCTCACCTACCCAGTTGAACTGTACGTCGCTCATTATTGTACCTTCATTGCTCAAATGGGCTGTCACAAAATGATCATAGCCATATGGGTAATAGTGAAGGATTATGATCTCTCAATTTGGGAGATCTTAGGGTGCCCTCCAATACAGAAAAATGGTCCAGATCATAAAAACCAAAGGACTGTCAAACACTAGCATCCCAGTACTCTTGATAAGTACTATGAAAGTAAGGAACCAACAATATTATGTATGCCATACTTCTAGAGAAGACATGAGTGCTAATAAGGCTACAAAGTACATACACATAAAATTGATACCCTCAGAACATGAGTAGGATCTTCACTAACAGTTAGGGCTACAAGGTATGAAAATACGGCTGACAGGTCACTGGATTATTATATAGAGCTAGCTGCCCTTCCGAGAAAGCAGCTAGATAATGCTCCAAAGGGCCCAATAATCAACAAAAACAATGTTCTAAATGGATTGTTTGGAATGAGCTATGTATTGTGTCTCAACATGTGTGAACACTGACTCCTATATCAGATTCTTCACGATACAAATGGATTCTCCTAGTACTAGATTAAACAGCTGAGTTACTGAAGACTGCTTCCCCACAACATACCCATGAATGAGGGTGCATGACATGCAGGATCTAGAATAGCCTTCTTCAAAGAGTCATGCATCCCAACCTCTCTCATCCCCACGTCTTAGAAATGGACATTTGAACAAACTTTGTAGAGACTCCAAAAAAAAAAAAAAAAAAAAACTTCTTTAAGAAAAAATAAAAACATATGATCCATCAGGCCTACTTGCACTTACTGCACCTGATTGATGTCAATGACTAACACTAAAAATAGTGGTGAGTTAGTAGTTCATTGGGTAGGTATATCTAGTATTCCGGGTTATAACCGGATTGTCGATGGGTAAATCAGGTTGTTTTTTGGGGCTTTCTTAGGGCTTAAAAAAGGGATATATAATAATGTATTGTAACCCTAACTCTTTGGAGGAGAGGAATAAATGTCAGAAACAATAGACCATGTTTTCCTTCCCCATTGATGTAGGCAACCATTGCCGAATCATGTAAAATTATTATGTTTATGTGATTCCTTGATGGTTTGATTGTATTTGTACATCGTGGTAGATCATCAATCCCAGGTAATATTCCGCTGCGCCACCCAACACACACACAAAAAAAAAAAAAAAAAAAACCTTCTGTAATTGTCTCTCATCCACCATGAAAATATTATACCAGACACTATAAAAACAAATGAGGGTAACCCACAGATACCAAGCCTATGCTTTATTTAATAGGAATGAGACTGACAGAGGATTTGAACAAGTAGCCAAAAAAATGTATGGAAAAAGAAATTAAGTTAAAGACATTTGTCTCCTTGCTGTTTTGGTGCAAAGAAAATTCTCCAAATTTCATGAATTTAACCAACAGGAAACAAATCTCTACTCCCAAGATGGGAAGATGTCAAATTAGCCTTACTCCATGATGGTTTGGTTCACCTGTCAACCATTATAATTATATTACCTATATGATCATGTCATTGGTAGAAACACCCCACCTTGACATTTACAGTCAGGTTAGGACCACCCATAAACAATAAGGTTCAATCATTTCCATCAATATTGATCGAGGTAGAAGTTTAGAAGAATATATATAGTTGGTGAACTAGATGTTTGGTGGACTTCCATCATTTGCTAGTTGCTACTCTAGAATATATAAATCTAAAGGACAATTAAGAACTACAGGTACAAATTGATTGTGCTAAAAAAAGGATTCCCCTGCCCCCTCCCTTTTCCATCCGTATTAGTGACAATATGCATATAATTTCAACAAGTTCAGTTAGTGGCTTACTTACACAAATCAACAATTAGTCCACAAACAGAAAATTTTCTAACCTGCTGGCCCATTAATTGCAGGACCTACGGAATCGCAATTCTTCATCACCACTAATCTTATGCAGGCAATTTTTGAGGCATAATTTAACAGAAACCTTCATGATACGATAAAATGGAAGAAGGTGTTCTTGGCCTGGGTAGGACCGGACTGAGGCATTTGCAGGCACGGCCCAGTTTTAGAAATGCAGGCCTATATCCATTTCCCTAGCCCAAGCACGGCCCGCCTCACTCACTAAACTGTCTATAAGTAATACTTATTTGGTCTGGGCTGCGCTTCGGGCTTTTTATAACCTACAATGCAAACGTGCCAGAAAATTAAATGGCCCAAATTTTAAATCCAAGCTAGGCCTGAGCACTAAAACCCAAGGCCCAAACCTAGCCCAATGCGTGTTAGGCCGAGGTTGGGCCGGACTGGCCTGACTCATGGCCGACCTCTATCTCATTTATAACATGAGCCCTGCTACCATGACGTACTGTGGGGCTCGGTCTTTGGACCGACCCCATTATCACCCTGGATACCATGGGGTCGGTCCAAAGACCGAGCCCCAGAGTACGTCCACATAGACTTTTTCTTATAACACATGTTGCAAGTTTGGAAGAAAAAACACACGTTGCAATGCAAGCTATATGTTCATAGGATGTGGTAGGTTTTAAAAAACTAAATTTCTTGGTAAGACATGTTAACACTTTTTTAGGTTGTTAATGATCACAACTCAACTCAGCTCAAGATTGGAGCTCATTTTTTTTATTTTTTTTATCAGCTTAAGCTCAAGTAAAGCCTATTGCACTGGCACAAGGCTTTCCTTAGCTAGCCTTAACTTTAGATCCGACTCATAGAGCGGCTCTGCCTGGCTATAGCTCAAGCTCAGCTTAATATAAATAGGCCCATGCATAAATACATATCTATTAATAAATATATATTTATTAATAGATTTGTGTATGAAGTTAATAAAGGCCCTTGATATTTAGTAACTTGAACATTTTGTTACTTTCCATACCAATTTCCAACACTATACATTGAAGTGAAATTGGGTTAGCTTTGGTTGGGTACAAAGTCATGTTAGGACTTGAGTTTGACCTCAACCTATGTTTCAAATAAGACTTTTAATTTGTGAGATGAAACGAGTTTTGAGCTAAAAACAGGCTCGACCACAGTGAAGTTCTTCTGCTCAGCTTCCTAATTGAGAGCCCTAATAATATAATCTAATTGTTACATGATTATCTTAAGGATTGTGATAATTCACTCCTTACTTGCATTAAAAGAAACCAACGAGTGGTAGATCAGTTGGCCAAGGACTCTACGCCTCAGGAAGCGAAGAGGCCCTGTGTTCGACACCTACCTTTGTTGCTCACCTTCAATACTTTTATCTCGTGCATGTGAATAGGAGGGTTTGCATGTGGCCCTAGTAATTAGGTCTCGGCTGTTCAGAATTGAGTCTCCCTCAAGCTCAAAGGTTCCTATGCTGGGCTGGGCGAGAGATACCCGATTTATCCAAAATAAAAAATAAAAAATCTCGCATTAAAAGAAGTGACCACGACATTAAGAATCTAATCAAATGGCAGCCACATAATACCAAAGCTTTTCTTGTGAAGCAAGAATCATACCTCAGCAATCTTAGAAAGATAGGCATTGCGTTTGCAGAGTCTACATCAAGATACCTCAGGTTTTTTACTCTTGTATGTTTGGAAATTGCTTAAAATGGTGACATCATTCATATTTATTTAATTGTCTTAATGTTTCATACCGTCATTCATCTGGCTTTTGTACCATACCACATTTCCTCATATGAAAACCACACGGTATAATTTAATTTATAAGTCATGACTAAACAACACCTAAACTGTAATGCCTCAACAATACCTTGAATGAATCGTCTCACTTTCAATATTGAAGATGGATCTGCCAACAACTCACATGGTCCTTCCTTCCCTATTCAATATGCTGTTCAAAGTCCAACTTCAGGAAAGCTAGCGTGAGGGGGCGTCCCACAAATTATTAGGATGTTGATGTTAAGGGTGATAATTAAGCTTTGCTGTTAATTGCCTTAATAAAAAAGGATGAACTGAATTCTGCTATCATGTGTAAACAAGACCTAAAGATCCAATGCACATTCCATTAACACACTATATTCTAGGTAGAACTAGCAATGAAAAAGACCAATGATTCACAGCTTGATCTATATTAGTATTTTTATGTTGGCTAATTTTTGGGCTATACAAAACTCTGGGTCCATTGAGTTGTATTTTCTAACTTATTTTAGAAATGGACTGTGGTTGTATCACCGGAAGAGCTGAAGCAAAAAAAAATGAGAAGTATGGGTGAAACCACCGAGGACTGATCAATCAGAGCCTCTGTGAGATCGATCGGTGGGATGACATGCGCCAATTGTTTTTTGTGGTCCGGTCGATGAGAGCCACTATCCGATCGATCGAATGACGTAGGAAAAACGGAAAAGAGTCCAGATCTATTACGAATTTGTTTCCTTTTGAGACTTTGTTTCCCACTTTGAGCCATATTGGTGTTCTAACATTAAGGTGCGAATTTAGGGCTATAAATATGGTATTGCTCTCAACTCTAGAAAATACATCAATTAGTTGTTTCTTTGATCTAAGATGAGAATACCCTATGAGAGATTCTTTGATTCTCTAGAGCCATTGAGAGATTGTTCTAAATGGCTACTTTAGAAAGTTTTGTTGCTTCTACTCTCTTGTAGAAAATTGATCATCTTGGTTGACAAGGTACGACAAGATCAGGTAAGGAGAACGGTGCACGGCAGGGAAGTCATGGCAGCGGAAGTTGTGCAAGAACAACTACAGTCCTTACGTCGAGGTACTGACTAAGGTAAAGCAGCCGTGAGTATATCTTGTAACTGTTCGTGAGTTTTTTATTTCTGTATCGTGGTTTTTCTCCCTGGATAAGGTTTCCACGCTAAATATTGTGTCTGACTTTTTATTGTGTGTAATTGGTAGATTGTTATTTCTATCTTTTTTATTTGATTACATCTCTACCTTAGTTAATTAGAACTAATATCCTTTCTTGTAACCCGGAACTTTCAATCTATTTTTAAAAGAACCCCAGGCTAGGGAGAGATAACTCTCTTTTACAACAAGATGTATAGTAATGATGGTGGTGGTGGTGATTTGTAAAGTAGGATGAGTAATTTGCAATTAATGGAAAATCCTCTGTTTTCAGCTTATGATTCAAGACATTTTGAAGTGCAGGAGCGTTGAAATATTTATGAAGTGCTCCCATTTGTTGAACCTGCTGAGCTTGCATTACCGGAGAGTCAATATGGTGGCATGCTCCCGTCCTGATATGTTAGTTAAGATTTAAGAAGCTGTTAGGGCAAAAGTCAACAAAAGAGGCTGCCTTTTAAAAAAGGTAAAAAAGTTGACAGACGGCTGCAAAAACAGTCCCGAGACAGAATATGGTCTCGCTATAGCGAGACTCAACCTCGCTATAGCGAGGGTACGCGCAGAGCCCAGTCTATTCAGGATTCTTTTTTAAGTGTTGGAAAAAGGACTCTTATTCTAAGTGGATAATTACAAGGAGTCTTAAGCACGAATTAGGGGCTATATATTGGGTGTTTCTCACAACCCAAAGAGACACAGATCATCTCTCAAGTTCTGAATTTGTGATCTAATTGAGAGAAATCTTCTCTAGAGATTTTTGAAAAGTTGTGCTGCCAAGTACTTTAAAGAGTAAGTTTCTTCTGCATCCCTTGTAGAAGATCATCTTCTTGCGTAGAAGATTTGAGGAGTCAAGCGTTGGATCTGTTGCAATCAACGGTGTGATGTCGTTGAAGCGTGATGCGACACAAGGTAACTTCAGTCTTTAGATAGGGGATATCTAGGGAAGAAATCTGGGTTTCTTGTAATTACGATATTCATAGTTTGATTAGATCCAGTACGGATCGGTGATTTTTTACCCGGTTTGGATTTTCCACCTTAAATTTGGTGTCCTTGTGGTGTGTGCTTGTGATTTTATTTCCGCTGCGTAGTTTATTGTTTTTGCACACTAGTGTGTTGATTTATTGAGTGGACCAATCTAGAGATCTCGAACCCTAAAACCCTTCAATTGGTATCAGAGCGGGTTACACTAATTTGCTGCATTTGATCTAAAGAGATTTCTAGAATGGCGTTCAATCGAGAAGGGACATCAACTACTAAGCCCCCTTTGCTAGATGGTTCTAATTATGCATATTGGAAGCAAAGGATGATTGGGTTTCTTAAGTCCATTGATGATGATGTTTGGGATATTGTTGAGGAGGGCTACTCCAAACCAACAATTGTGGTTAGTGGACAAACTGTCCCTAAACCTAAAGCTGAATGGACTAAGGATGAGAAGCATGCCTCCAATTGTAATAACAAGGCAGTGAATAGTATATACAATGGAGTATCTGCTGAAGAGTTCCGTAGGATTTCCACTTGCAAAACTGCAAAAGAAGCGTGGGAAGTCTTACAGACTGTGTATGAGGGTACAGACACGGTGAAGCAATCTAAATTGCAAAGGCTGACTAAAGAATTCGAAACCATCGTGATGGAAGAAGATGAGACCTTTGATGAATTTTATGCAAAACTGAATGATATTGTCAATTCTGTTTTCAATCTGGGTGAGGAAATTCAAGAAAATAAGATTGTCAAGAAAATTCTGCGGGCTCTACCTTCGACGTTCGATTCTAAAGTTGATGCTATTGAAGAAAACAAGAATCTTGATACCCTCAAGGTAAACCAGTTGGTTGGAAATCTTCAAACCTTTGAAGCAAACCGTTTGGATAAAGGAAAGTCAAAAGAGAAATGTATTGCTTTGAAAGCCAATTCAGAATCAAGAAAAAAGCCTGAAAAGAAAATTGCATCTGATTCTGAATCTGAGGCTGAAGATGATTTGACTGAAATGTTCAATTGCTTCAAGGACTACATGAAGTCAAAACAAGTCAAGTGGAAGAGTTCTAATTTTGCGAAAAAGAGTTCTGCAAAAGGAACTAAGTGTTTTGAGTGCCACGACTATGGTCACTATGCTAGTGAGTGTGCCAACAAGAAAAAGGGTGCATTGAAAAAATCTCTCAATACAACTTGGGAGGAACAGTCATCAGAAGAAGAACAAGATCCTTCAATTGAAACTTCTGAAACTGTGAATGGCAAGTTTGTGGCTTTCATAACTAATTCTCTATCTGACAATAATACTGATGAAGATCATGCTGATGAGATGTCAGATCAAGAGAAAGATTATGAAGCATTGTATCATAAAACATATGCTGATTGTGTTAAGATGTCCAAGTATGGCTACAAGATCTCTATCAAGTTTAAAGCTGCTCAAGAAGAAAATTCTGCATTGACAATTGAATTAGAGCAAGCACTTGAAAAGGTTCATCTCTTGGAAAGTCAGAAAATCTGCATGGCTGAAAATTTGACCACTGAGAGTCAAAAACTTGAAAAGGCTGAACAAGAGATAGTGAATCTGAAGGAAGAGATAGTGGTTGTTAAATCTGAAAAAGAAGATTTGCAAGGACAACTGAAGATCACTCTGTCTGAGTTAGAAATCAAACAAGCTTCACTAAACAAGATGAACACTGGTTCGAAGACTCTTACAAATATCTTGTGTAGTCAGAAGTCTCAGTTTGACAGAAGCGGTCTCGGTTATGATCATGGTGCATCCGCTTCAAATGCTAAAGGTAAAACAATTTTTGTTTCTAGTGTTACACATTCTACTCCACATACTGCACTTTCAAATAATGTGTCGAGTAGTTTCAAGAAACAGAATGTGTCACGCGCTGCTTGCACATCCACTTGTCACCATTGTGGAATGAAAGGACACATTCGTCCCCATTGCAAAAAGCTGCAAAGTCTACCTCAGACCAAGCAATGGCGGAAGAATTTTTCTCCACCCAAGATAACTCCAATTTGGGTTAGAAAATCTGATTTGCCTAAGAAATTTGCTCACACTATGCTGAAAGTTCAAACTACAAAAGTGTGGGTGGCTAATCATAACAAGCCCTGATCAAGGAGGTCAAGTCCCCATCCCTAGTGCTGATACGAAGATCATAGTGAGGGGGAGTCAAACTCGAGGGGGAGCTACTGCATCCAGATTGACGGAAGCTATATGATTATTTTTGTTTGTCAATTATGGACAAATTCAGGGGGAGAAGAATGAAGCCCAGAAGATGTCTACAAGCTAAGGCAATTCAAGAATGAAGCCCAGAAGATGTCTACAAGCTAAGGCAATTCAAAATCTACAGTGCTGATTTTTTTGTTTAAAAATTCATTGTATTTTGGGTTTTTCTTTTGGGTAGATCTTATTGTATTGTTCTAGGAGATTTGTCCACGAATTGCCAAAAGGGGGAGATTGTTAGGGCAAAAGTCAACAAAAGAGGCTACCTTTTAAAAAAGGTAAAGAAGTTGACAGACGGCTGCAGAAACAGTCCCGAGACAGAATATGGTCTCGCTATAGCGAGACTCAACCTCGCTATAGCGAGGGTACGCGCAGAGCCCAGTCTATTCAGGATTCTTTTTAAGTGTTGGAAAAAGGACTCTTATTCTAAGTAGATAATTACAAGGAGTCTTAAGCACGAATTAGGAGCTATATATTGGGTGTTTCTCACAACCCAAAGAGAAACAGATCATCTCTCAAGTTCTGAATTTGTGATCTAATTGAGAGAAATCTTCTCTAGAGATTTTTGAAGAGTTGTGCTGCCAAGTACTCTAGAGAGCAAGTTTCTTCTGCATCCCTTGTAGAAGATCATCTTCTTGCGTAGAAGATTTGAGGAGTCAAGCTTTGGATCTGTTGCAATCAACGGTGTGATGTCGTTGAAGCGTGATGCGACACAAGGTAACTTCAGTCTTTAGATAGGGGATATCTAAGGAAGAAATCTGGGTTTCTTGTAATTGCGAGATTCATAGTTTGATTAGATCCAGTACGGATCGGTGGTTTTTTACCCGGTTTGGGTTTTCCACCTTAAATTTGGTGTCCTTGTGGTGTGTGCTTGTGATTTTATTTTCGCTGCGTAGTTTATTGTTTTTGCACACTAGTGGGTTGATTTATTGAGTGGACCAATCTAGAGATCTCGAACCCTAAAACCCTTCAGAAGCATACCAAAGTTCTCCAAACATCTGGACGAGTGTCACCCCTCGGAGTTCTAACTCAAGCTCATTCATTTCTAAGCAGGGCAATCACTTCTATCTGCTTAGATTCCAAATTCTTGCCAGCATGTGCTTTTTAATATATCAGTTCCTTGTACAATAACCATTTCATTATTCAAATCACATGGAAAAAGCTTTTTCATGCATTAATATAAGTGTTTTTATTTGAGAATTATTTATGATGTCTCCACTAGTGCCTTAAGATTTTGGTAAGAACAGTTAGCTAAAAAAACTTAATATAGTATTAGAGCTAATTGATCTCGAGTTTGAATCCCAAGAGGAACAACTCGACGCAAAAAATGCGTGTTGCCAAAAGTATGCTGACCAGGTTACACCTGAGGGGGAGTGTTGAGGGGTGGGCTCCACCTAATGGGTTGTATTAAGATATATTTCCGCTGCCTCTATGAATTCCTCGAATTGTTTTTTTTTTTTTTTTCAATAACCCAGGGTATCTCCCACCCAGCCCAACCCAGGAGTCTTTGGCCCAGAGCCCGATGGGCACTCTATTCTCGACAGCCGAGAACTAATCCCTAGGGGCACATGCAAACCCTCATTATTCCTTGAGATGTTGATAGGATTGGTTAGATAAATAAATTAAATATGGTATCACAGTCAACCGATTATATGAGGGGGAGTGTTGAGGAATGAGCTCCAACCAGAGGGAGTCTTAAAAATTATTTATGTTTCCTTTACTAATGCCTGGAGGTTTTACTAGAAATGGATAGCCGAAGAAATTTAATAGCTCTCTTCTAACATCATAAATTCAAGAGGAGAAAATTTATCTCAAATGAATACCAAGAGTGAAAAAGGAGAGCGCCTCATAAAACCAGCACTATAGATACCCTTAAAGATCAAGATGAACCTAACTCCCCATTATTTACTGCCTTCATATATGGAAGGCACGAAATGACATTATCTTCCGCCACCACCCTTTCCACCCTCAGTCAGTCCATCAAAAATCCTCCACAACGATGCATGAATGGAATGTAACATTGGCTCTCCAACACAAGATCCAGCCTCATGGCATCACACCTACAACTTGGGAACCACCTCCCTGCAACCTGGGCAAAATTAAATTTTGATAGCGACTGAATTCAATCTACATTCGTAGCAGGCATTGGTGGCATTATTAGACACCATAAGAGTTCTGTCGGCATACTCAGAACAAATTACAGCCTCAACCCATATATGGCATGCCTACTGACTGACTCACAGGAAATTCAATTATATGCGGGAAGCCAATTACAGTACTATCCTCTAGGCTTCACCCATGTGCCAATACCCATAAATAAATATGTTATCAGCTAAAATTGTGTATAGTACAGTCTCTTTTCATTTATGCGTCACTTGGACTGTTCAGATGTATTTGCTTTGGGTTCTTCAATACAATATGCACTTTTAGAGAGAGAGGAAATTAAAAAAAAAAAAAAAAGGATCATCAAGAAGAAGGAAGAGCAGTGCTAGCATTGCTTGGCAACTTGTTGCGCTCCTTGCTGCTCTATCTATGGGATTCCACCATCGATCTCATGTGCATAATAAAAACATCCTATCGATCCCACATTTTGAAAAAAAAAACATATCATCATTAAAGATTTTTAGCTTTTTATTACTATAATAAACCGGTGAAATCTTGGTGGTTGTTTGAAATCATCCGTAATGGATGCTGAAAGTCTCAAAGTTGGGCAAAAAATTTTATCAAATGGTCTCACAACTGTCTCATGGCAGCGGTGCAACTTGGTCAGGAGTCAGGACAAAACCGAAAACTCGGTGGCCCAGCCCAAATAATGAAAATGCAAATTAAGGCTGGGCTTACTTTTCGGGATCAGGCTTGGGATTATGAAGCCCAAATGGAATTTGGACTAGGGCTTACCCAAATGCAATTTAGTCTAGCCTTGGATTGGCCAATTAGTCAACACGCCCACGCTGCACAGCCTGCACCTCTACACATGAAGAGCAAGCCATCATTTCTTACATGTTGCAAGGCCAAGCTTAAAATGAAAATCTATTAAGCTTTAAGTTTGATAATAGAGATATTTGTCACAAATGTCAACATTTAATCTAGCATAACTTTTTAGAGGCACTGCAGTGTTGCATGGACCATGACCTTTGCAGTTATTATACATTCTTTCTCCTTTGGAAGGCTTACTCCCAAGCTTCTTAAAAGGAGCTTCCAGCATTTTTTTGGGGATCTGTACGATTCATATTACAGGCTCCCAAAGCCAACAAAATCACTTTTTTCTTTCTTTTATGTTTACAAGGTGCAGAATCATCACTATCACCAGTTAAAATCACAGACAAGACTATTCCTATGCATCTATCCCTTACCATAAGGTGAGAGACACTCCCATTTTTAAAAAATTTCAAGTACAAAAGTGACTTTTCAAGTACATAGGAATACTCCCTATGTACTTGAAACTTCCAAAAAAAATGGGAGTGTCCCTCACCATAGATGCATACGAATACTCCCCCTATATATATATATATATATATAAATTTATAGGCATGACTATTTTATAGTTCCATCAGTATAATCAATGATAACACTATCCAAAACAAAATCCCAAATGCCAAAACCGAATAGTTCAACTTCCATCTCACGAGGCATCAACAATGGGTGGTATCTAGTTTTCCCAAATTGACACAGTACCTACCTGCAATGAGATAATGATTCCTCTTATAGAATTCGAAGTTGTTGTTTAAAACCAGAAATAAATGCTTCCCTTCAGATGAACAATTACATTAAGGAAACTAATTTAAATGAGTGAGAAGAATATAGAAGCGGATAACTTCTTAATTCAAATCAAAAGTACCTTTAATGGTCTCCCGAAGCACGGCAGAAGACCAAAAACTGGGAGAGCATCATTTCTCTTCCAACACTACTACTATAAACATGCCTTTGCAAAGTCAAGCGCTTGCATGACCAGGCTTCCAAGTGGACAGCGCATAGACGATCCGTCCTTTCCACCCCTGCAGCAACCACTGGCTATTTTCATCAATGACAAAATCCTTGTGGTAGCTAGATCTCACCTTATCCCTTGCTTTCTTAATGATTTCTTGATTCAGCGGGAGTTGCAAGAACCCAGCTCTCATGGTTCTAACCTTCCATTGTTTGTAGGTCTCTGGCCTCTCAACCCTTTCTGCCCCCTCGCAAGCAATGATGTTCATAGCCTCCCGTCCAAAGAGATCTCTCTCAATCAGTGCTCTTTCTGGATGTTCACGGGGAACATTCGTTTCTAACATATCAAACAATGCAGACCAGTGAAATAGAGCCTCCCGGAAACGAGTTATAAAGAACGGAGAATTGTAAGACCCGTTAACTGTGCCATGGATGAAGACATCTGGATTCATCTTCCTGATTGTCTTCAGAACAAGGTCTCTCGGACTCTCAAGGGTCACAGTTTCATCAGCCAACCTATGAAACTGATATGAGCAGTTAACAACAAGCACTTCATCTTTTTCAATCTTGAGATCTTCTACTTGAATGGTTTCCCATTTGCTGCAAGCAATAGAGACATATTCAAATGGGATTTTAAAAGTTTGAGCATAATCAGCCAGGCGACGGCCAGTTTCTTCAACTCTTCCTGCAGGACGAAAACCAGATTGGGGAAGATCAATTCCAGTCATTCGGACCTTGGGAGGCCCACCCGATCTTCCTCCAAGCCTTTGGAGGAGGCATGGCCACTGAAAACCATAATTGATACCAAAGTCAACAATGTGGAGCCTAGTTGCATTTTCAACTGTATCTAGGATGGTCTGGTTTGCATAGAAATATGAAACTCGCTTAAAAGGGCAAGCAGCAAGGAATAGATAGTAAGCTTTCAAAATATCTGCGGCCGTTCTTTTGATAGCACGTTCAATGTAAATCTGGCTCCCTGTGCCAGCCAACCGAGCCTCAAGGCCTTCGGCAAAGTAATAAGCTAATCTCTGCGAGCCATCTCCAGAAGGAGATGAGTGTTGCCTAATCTGTTTCAGCAGTTCGCTCCCCGACCTCCAATCATTTGCAGCAACGGCTTGTGCACACTGGATGAGAAGATTCCTCAAATCCACGACTTCCCTCTTCCCTTGTTTCTTCCCACGAGACCTCCCACCGCCATTTGATCCCTTTGACTGCTCATTCTGCGAATTCTTGCTCACTCCATTTTGTAAGGCCTCCTGAAGATCAGCCAAGGCAGACCCACATTTCCCCTCCCCACAAAGCAACACCATGTCAAACATCTCTGATCGTACAGTCTCCTCATGGAAGACTGCAGTCTGTTTGTTACTCCTCCCTCCTTCCAATTCAAAATCATCTGGGTGTGGGTTCTTCCTTCCTCTCGACCCACTACCTGAGTGATCTCTCTGATCCTTCTTCTCTACAGTCACCTCCACCCCACGAGACACTTCCTTTAATTCCCGAGGAGAGAACACATGGTCGTCTAGATCAGTTATCAAGTTAACATGATCAGGAAGGAACTTGCTCGCTTCCTCCACACCCTTCTGGAACTGCCAAACAGGGTGATTCTCATTATAGAATTCAGAAACCTCAACTGTATTAACTGTATTCGTTGGAGACTCCAACAACCCATCCATAAAATTACCAGTGCAGCGTGAAGAGCTGGAAATCTGAGTATAATTGGAAGAAGGAAGCATATTCTGAGAAGATGAATACCTTCCACCACTGCAGACGCAGCCCCCATCTCCACTGCTGCTACTGCTGCTGCCGCTGCTATAATTACTATATCCACGATGGTTCACAAAATCATCAGGGCTCTCCACATCATGAATGGGGAGCTGATCAACTAAAGGAGGGTACTCTCCCCAAGGATTTCATAGAGGGGTTTCTCTGCAGCTTGAAGAGCTGAGCTCTCCTGATATAGAAGAGCTGGGCTCTCCTGATACAAGGAGCTCTGAGCCTCATGATCTTCTTGTTCCAGAAGCATCTTGCTAATGTAATTCAATGATATATCCGAGAATATATCGAAGTCCTCGAGGGAATTATCGCCCAGATTCACGCCCAAACAAGGCGCGGGATCGGAATTGCAGTTAGGGCTTGGAACAGGAGGAACAAAAGGTGGGTCCAACCCACTCTGATCTAGAAAAAGCAAAGGATCATCTTCTTTGAATCCATCGGGATCCAGAAAAAACTCATCGAATCTAATTCCTGCGCTCATGGCTGCAGCTAGCTCTCCAAGGCTTGGATCCATAACCATCTGGTCCAGATCCTTCTGCTACAATCAATCGACTGAAAAACCTAACCCTAACCAGCTAACCCTAACCACCCAATCAAATCAGAACCTTTCATTACAGATTGAGATCTTTCAAAAAAAAAACAAGAAAAATCTTCCGATTGGATTGATTTCACGAACTTTACAGATGGTCTTCTAATATCAAGATTCTGTCAGGATTACAAAAAAAGAAAAGAACTTTTTAGGGCTGTGATTGAAAGCAGACTCAGATCTTCATCGACATTTGATGAAGAAACTGAACTCTAACTGAAAATCTACTGATTCTTAACCCCCTGATTTCTACCCTTTCAGGTTGAGGATCTTTCTTCTCGAATCAACAAAAGATTGATCGAAATCGAAATGAAGTGATCTGCACCGTCAAAAAAAAAACTCTCGATCCTACTCACTTTTATGGAGATCTAAGCAAACGATTCAAGAAAAGCGAATGGAGTAGAAAAAAGACGAAGAGAACATCGTAGCTTAGCAAAACCCTAGGAAGAAGAGCGTACCTTGGCAGAAACGCGGCGGCGGCAGCGGATGGAGGGATAAGAGACTCGATGAATAGAACTTTTTCGAGTGGGAGGGAAAAAGGACGGAGAAACAGAGACTGTGAATCTGAGAATCTTTATAGAGACCAAGTCATTTGAGCGAGAAATCAAGACATAAGAGGCCCCACCTATTACAATCCGAACCGTTCAATGAAGCCCTCTAGATATAAGGGTATCCTCAAATTTTATATCTATAGGTTTGGTCCATTGAACCTGATTAACACAAATTGACATCAAATGTGAGGACTGACTATACCATATATGCTTTGCTTTATGTTCATAGTAGGTTTCATTTTGAACAATTTGGATTTCATAGCAGTGGAATTAAAATCGCAAGATTTGAATATAGTCCCAGAGGAATTCAATTTTCCCCTTTTCAGTTTTATGCTTTACTCGTTTTCGTTGATAAATCAAGGCCGGCCAATTGAAATGCTATTGTGAGCCTTATTAATTGAGAATTTAAAACTAATCAATTGCTAATTGTTTTTTTTTTTTTTCTAACTAGGGAGATGTTCATACTAGAGTAACTCTTACGGTAGTATGAGATAAAATATCTGAATTTATATGCGACCACCTACCTTCTAAAAATATAAATAAACTATTATTTCATTTCAGTTTAAAGCGTTAAATTGTTATTTATAATTTAATTTCTTTCAAAGTAAGCATCTAATAGATAAACACAAAACTATGAGATGTGAAACTATCTATCCATCCATCCATCTATCATGTAATTTTGAGGATTTACGTGTGAGAAAAATCAACACCAAGCATGATAAAAAGGAATCTCATGAGAGAGAGAGATGTAAGCCAACTTGCTTTTGGGCTCCTTGAAGAAGCTTCGTGAGGATTATTATGGTGGGGGCAATCTCAGCTGTCCAAACAGCTCGTGCCACCTCACGTTCTGATGCCGTGGTTTTTTGTTTGTTTTTTTTTTTTTCTCCCAGCCTTGACCGGTCTGTCTACTAACTGCCAACATCCAATTCCCAGCATCTTATCTCCTTCTTTGAAGTCAAACTTTACTTTCACACGAAGAAAAAGATTCGATTTTATTGAATTAAAATGATTACATCAATTAATACTAATATTTCATTCATAGGTGTCAAAATCGAAGGACATAATTAATTTTAAAAAATTAGTCACAATCCAGGGTTTATTCTAAATTAAAGGCTGAAAAGAATATAATTTTTGTATAAAAAATTGACACAAACGTGCGGCTAGAGTTTTTGAAATTAGAAAAAAAGAATTTCTTTATATATTTGTAAGTACCTAAAAATTAAGGACTTTAGATCAGGGATTGGGATCCTTGATTCGGGTAGTTTGGACGAAGATTGTCGTGGCTCCGATTGGACCTGAGAAGGAAGAGAGGGAAAAACACGTCAGAGGACCCTGGCTGCTGGCAGCGCAAGGCTCTCCGATGCTTAAGTTAGTTCAGGAAATGAGCAAGGGAGATGGAGAGGAAATCGCAGAGTGAGAGTGTGTATTCTCGATTGCGTACCTTTAGGATGGAAGTGGAGGTGCTATTTATAGGTGATGGGGTTGACCATTGTGGGCGAGTTCCAAGACCGGGCCGGCCACTCGAGTGGCTGCGTCGACTCAGCCCATAATGCATTAAATGCTGACCCACGCTTCATTAAATGCTAGGCTTGCTGGGTCAGGCGGCGGTTCTGACTTTTGGGCCAGGTCCCATCAGGCCTGGCCCGGAGCCATGCCCTGGGGGCGCACGTGCCCTGTACGCGCCGTTTTGTCAGTGATGATGGTCTGCAGGGCATGCCTTAGCATGCGCCGTTGCCCTGTCGTGGGTCCCATCAATCTCTGTCAGATCCGCGTTGTCGGGGTTGATGCCGAGGTCGGATAGGTCCGACTTCGGGAGCTCCTACCTCGGCGGATGCCGCGGTCCTTCGGCCGCGGTCAGCTCTGGCCTTGGGGAGGCATAATCATTCTGTTCTGAGGTTAGGGCCAGTGCCGATCTTGGCTTAGCGAAAACACCCCCACACAACTGCCCCCCCAGTCTTCCGAGCTCTTAAGGGTGTTAACTCTTTGAGGTCGGAAGCTGAATGGGTCTTGCCGAGATGCAATATGCCGCAGTGCTCAGATAACTTCCTGCCCGGGCTCGGGGGAGCTCAAACGTCTCCTGGCTTTCGGAATTCTTCCGTCGTTTCGGTAACTGGCGTCTTTACTCTTATCCGCTGTCGCTTCCGTATCCGAGGCATTAAATGGCGCACGAGAAACAAGCTGGCGCTTCCACGTGTCTCTCTTTATTTGGATGGCTCGTCCTTTCATGACGGCGCGCGCAGTGAAAAGGCGCGCCCTTCTTGAAATTCGAAGAGGCGCCATGATTAGGCGCCTATTCTCTGGCTATAAATAAGGGCTCGCCCCTTCTTCTTTCTTTTTTACTTGCATTCTGTCTTTCTTTTCCCTTGCCTTCTTCTTCCTTTCGCTTTTGGAGCCCTCATTCTTTCTTTCCTGCCTTCGTCTCTGTCGAACGAAAGAGGCTGTTGCAGAGAATCTCTAGGCTTCTTGCTGTCAGGACTCCGTTCTGCGTCTTGACCTTCTCGTAAGTCTCCTTCTCCCTTTTCCTGTTCCGTTCTGCTTTCTAGGTCTCTGCCTGGTCTAGGGTTTTCTCTGTTTGGGGTTTTCTCTGTTTGGGGTTTTCTCTGTTTGGGGCCTTTTCTTACTCCTTAGTACATTTCTAGCGTTTTCGCCTGAGAGATGGGCATTTATAGCCATTGGATAGAGTCCGAGAGGGGCCTAGCTGACCTTAGGGCTAGGTATGATATACCAGAAGGAGTCCAGGTCATGGCGGCTACAGTCATGTCTTATGCCCTTGGGGATTTTTGTGACGGCTGGATGCCGTTCCCCTTGGTCGCCGTGATCGAGGGCGGGGTTAGGTTTCCCCTCCGCCCTCTGCTTAGGGACTGTCTCCGAGCATGGCATCTCTGCCCCTGCCAACTGATGCCTAACAGTTTCAAAATTGTAATGGGTACGGACGCGCTCAATACAATTCTGGGCATCAGTCTCGGCGTCCACGATATCGAGGAGGCCTACGATATCTGCAAGTCCGGGAAGGACATGTACTACCTCCGCGTCAAGTCGGGGCGGAGGCCCTTCGTGCAGGCCTTAGAAGATTCCAATAAATATGCCGGGGACGATCGCCTGATGGTCACTGGCAGTTGGGAGTTCGGTGACGACGAGCCCATCTCGGCAAGAAATTTCAGGATCCCTCGTCACTACGGCACCCCTCCAAGTAATTAAACCCTGAGTACATCCTTTTACTTTTCGTCCCTTTTGTACTTGCCGATCTGATGTCCTTTGTTTGCTCTGCAGGCGTTCGTCAGAGAAGAGCTGCCGCTTTCCGAGAAGGCTGGGAGCTGAACAGAGCTTGGATCCGAGCTTTAGAGAGTTACCACGGCCACGGTGACAGGTCCGCGTGGAAACTGCTAGGGTACGAGCCCAGGTACCGCGGCTACAAGGAGAGGAAGGTGATTGCTCATCGCAGGCAAGCCGCGGCGGAGGTAGAGGGAGAGACCAGAGCGGACGAGGACCGGACCGCGGCGGACCCAGGGGACCGTTCTGCGACCAACTCTGAGGCGTCCACTTCGGGGTCCGAAGACAACGCCGAGACGATCGGAAGGATCATCCTGTCCGATTCAGAGTCTGAGGGAGAAATGGACCGGACCCGCCCGAAGCCCATCCTGCGAAACCTCAAGGCCGTCCCAATGACTGGCAAAGGTCGGGGCGCGCCTTCTTCCTCTCGTGCTCCTGCGTCGACGAGTGCGCCCTCGTCATCTACGGCACCCCCGCCTTCCCGGACGCCGACGCCGCTTGCCGCGACCGGGAGCGGGACACCGGGTCCTTCCACCACTTTGGCCGCGCAGGTGGACGACCAAGCCCGTAAGAGGGCCCGGGTAGAGAGCTTGGCGGGGGAGTCGTCCGGGCCCATCATGGGAACGCGGGCTCACCCCGCTCCTTGGAAGCCGAGCTTCATGATCCAGCCCGGGAGGCCGCTGTCAGTGGAGGATCGCCTCTCGGGGGGACCGTCCGTGGTTGCCTGCTTGGGGAGCGCCTGTGCCCTGCCGCGGGACATGGAGAACCACGATAAAATGGATGACATCTCCCTGCTAGCCGCGCAGATGAAGGCTAACCTGAGTGTGAGTCCGATTTTTCTTTCAATATTTACTATTTGGTTATGGCTTTCGCTCACTGGTGGGTAACCTGCTTGGTTATTTCCTGCTTCCTTGCAGAGCGTCCAGATGGCTCAGGTTTCGGTGTCTCGTATCCAGAAGTGCCACGCCGAGGTGAAAAGGCTCCAGGCTGTATGCGAGCAGCAAAAGAAAGACCTGGAGGAGGCGAGGGCGAAGGTGTCTGAGTACGAGGACACGCACCGATCCCTCTTTGCCGAACTTGACAAGCTCAAGTCGGTTTTTGACCTGACTAAAAGGAGGGAGGCCGAGCTGGAGAGGACGATCGCGGGGCTGGAGAGCCAGAAGGCCGATCTAGAGCTCACCCTCCAAGCCGAAGTCAAACTCGCCTTCCAGGATGGCGTCGACGCAGCGGGCGATGAGTACGCTGCACAAGTCAACGACATCCGGATCTCGGCTTGGGAGATGGGCTGGATGGCGGCTCTAGACAAGATGGGCGTCTCCCACGAACATCCTAACTATGCCAGGCCGGATGAGTATCCGTGCTCGGACGCCGCCGAAGGTGCAGAGACGGGCCCCGCTGCCCAGCCTGGACCGGAACTCCCCTCCGCATTGCCCGAGGCGCCTGCTGCAGTCGGGGACCCCGTCGCTGCTTCCGCATCCGAAGCTCCTCCTACCGCGTGAAGTCCTTTTTCTTTTGATGTAATTTTTGCTTAGGCGCTTTTGCGCCTTTCATGTATAAAACCTCTATTATGAAAATCTTGCTTTATGCCCTTCATGAAAATTTTTGTTTGTGTTTGATCTTGAATGCTTCTAAGTGTTTCTTTTCGGCCATATGGCCGAGACCATAATTCGTGGACTATTAATTAGCCGCGCCTAGTGCGATGTAAGTTTTAGCCGAGGGACTGAGCGTTGTGGCGAGCGAGCGATACCATTTTTCTTTTTAAGTATACGAGCTCGGTGAGTGCCTGGGGTCATCGCGCAATGATCACCAGGGGTCGTGCTAGTCGTCTGGCACGAGGGCCGAGACGCGCACGAAATGGAGAAGTCCCCCTGGTCGTCACCAGGGGCCGTGCTGGCTGTCTGGCACGAGGGTCGAGATGCGCACGAAATGGAGAATTCCCCCTGGCTCGTCACCAGGGGCCGTGCTGGCTGTCTGGCACGAGGGCCGAGATGCGCACGAAATGGAGAAGTCCCCCTGGCTCGTCACCAGGGGCCGTGCTGGCTGTCTGGCACGAGGGCCGAGATGCGCACGAAATGGAGAAGTCCCCCTGGCTCGTCACCAGGGGCCGTGCTGGCTGTCTGGCACGAGGGCCGAGATGCGCACGAAATGGAGAAGTCCCTGCCGAACTGGGGAATTGCGTCGTTGCCGCGGTCCTTGCTTGGAACGATTTCGTTTTTAGAACACAAAGAGAAACTTTCTTGAGAGGAAATGACCTTCATTAATTTTGAATGAACTGAATACATTTAAAAGTAAAATTTCTTGAGGTGCGACGCGTTCCATGGCCGCGGCAGCAGTTTCCCATTCATATCCTCAAGCTTATACGCGGAGCGTCCCGCGGTCGAGACTACCTTGAACGGACCGCGCCAGTTCGGGGCCAACTTGCCCTGATTCGGATCCTTGTCTGCGGGCAGTGCCTTCTTCAGGACCAGTTCTCCGATGAAAAACTTCATCTCCCGAACTTTCTGATTGTAATCCCTTGCTAGCCGCTGTTGATAGGCTGCTAAACGGATGGAAGCAGCTTCTCTGCGTTCTTCGGCCAGGTCTAGTCCCAGGGTTAGGTTTTATCGTTCTGGACCTGGTCAAAGAGCTCGGATCTGAGCGTTGGAAGGCCGATTTCGAGAGGGATCACGGCTTCCATTCCGTATGCCAAGGAGAATGGAGTTTCTGACGTAGAGCGCCTCGGAGTGGTCCTGTAGGCCCACAACACACTGGGTAGCTCTTCTACCCACCTTCCTTTGGCCCCATCGAGTCTCTTCTTGAGCCCATCCAAGACCACTTTGTTGGAGATTTCAGCTTGGCCATTGCTCTGGGGATATGCCGGAGTCGAATAGTAGTTCCTGATGCCGAGCTCCTTGCAAAAGTTTTTGAAGAGGCTGGAGTCGAATTGGGTCCCGTTGTCCGAGACCAAGACTCGAGGGATGCCGAACCTTGTGACAATGTTCTTCCATACGAAGTTCTTGGAGTCCCGTTCTGTGATGGAAGATAATGCTTCCGCCTCGATCCACTTGGTGAAATAGTCGGTGGCCACTATCAGCCACCTTTTATTCCCCGGAGCTCGGTGGAGGGGTCCCACAATGTCCAGCCCCCACTGAGCAAAAGGCCATGGGCTGGAGAGTGGGCTCAGATCCTGTGCAGGTTGATGGAGGTTGTGCGAGAATTTCTGGCACTTTTCGCATTTCATGGCGTACATTTGTGCGTCCTTCTGCATGTATGGCCACCAGTATCCTTGGCTTATAGCCCGGTACGCTAGTGACCTTCCTCCGATGTGACTTCCGCAGATGCCTTCATGTATTTCGTAAAGGAAGTCTTCAACTCGGCTTGGGTGGACGCACTGGAGATAAGGGCCCGTGAAGGATTTCCTGTACAGCTTTCCTTCTGGAGAGAGCCAAAACCGGGCTGCCCGGAGCCTGATCTTGTGGGCTTGCGCTCTGTCCTCGGGGAGTTGGTCGTCTTTGAGGTATGCGATGATGGGATCCATCCAACTGGGCCCGAGGTCGGCAGACATGACTTGCCGTGGTGGGCTGAGCTCTATGCTCGGCGATGTTAGTGAGCCACTTCTATAGTCCTCTTTTTTTCCAGCTTCGACGGCGGAGGCCAAGTTGGCGAGCGCGTCGGCGTGTGAGTTAGAGTCTCTGCCGATTTGTTTGACTTCTGCTTCCGGGAATTGGGAGAGGAGTTTCTTGGCGAGGGTTAAATAGGCCGCCATTCTATCGTCGCGAGCCTGATAATCTCCAGTGAGTTGGCTCGTCACCAACTGCGAGTCACTGTAGATCACCAGCTGTTGAGCTCCGAGAACCTTGGCACTATTCAGCCCTGCCAGCAATGCTTCATACTCCGCCTCGTTATTTGACGCTCGGAAGTCAAGGGTCAGGGCTTGCTCGATTACTAGCCCTTCTGGAGACTGGAGGACTACGCCGACGCCGGCCCTTCTAGAGGTGGAAGACCCGTCAACGAAGACCTTCCAAGCCGAATCTCGGGAGGTGTGCCGAGATTGCTCGTAATCAGTCTCCGGGACTAAGCCATCCTGCCCATTGCCCCCCAGTTCGGGGCCGAGTGGGCTCAGCGCCGAACTCGGAGAAGTGAACTCGACGATGAAATCTGCCAAGACCTGCGCTTTGATCGCTGTCCGGGGCTAGTACTGGATATTGTACTGCCCTAGCTCCACAGCCCATCTCGAAACTCGCCCAGAGAAGTCGGCCTTCCGGAAGACAGACTTGAGCTGGTGCTTCCGTAACCACCACTATCGTGTGGGCCTGGAAATAGTGCGAGAGCTTCCGGGAGGCACTGACGAGGGTCAGTGCGAGTTTCTCCATTGGCAGATACCTGGTTTCTGCGTCGAGGAGGGTCTTGCTTGTATAGTAGATGGGCTTTTGCTGCCCTTCATCTTCTCTGATCAGGACTGAGCTCACCGCATGGCTGGAGACTGCCAAGTATAAGTATAATGTTTCGCCTTTCTTCGGGGTTGATAGTAGTGGAGGCGAGGCCAAGTAGGCCTTGAGTCCCTGGAGGGCCGAATCGCATTCTGGGGTCCACTCAAATCTCAGGTTCTTTCTTAGCAATTGAAAGAAAGGGCGGCATTTGTCAGAAGACTTGCTGATGAAGCGGTTGAGGGCGGCGGCCATGCCGGTGAGCCTTTGGACCTGCTTCGTTGTTGCTGGGCTCTGAATTCCCAGGATCACGGAGATCTGGTCCGGGTTAGCTTCGATACCCCGTCGCGTGACGAGGCTCCCTAAAAATTTGCCGGACCCGACTCCGAAGGCGCATTTGGAGGCGTTCAGCTTTAGACCGAACTTCCGGAGAACGTCGAAAACTTGCCCGAGATCCGCCAGATGGTCGCAAGATTGGGTGGATTTGACGACCATGTCGTCGATGTATACCTCGACTGTCTTGCCGAGGTGATCCCGAAACATTTTGGTGACCAATCTCTGATAGGTTGCCCCCGCATTTTTGAGACCGAACAGCATCACCTTATAGCAATAGGTTCCCCTAGGAGTGATGAATGTCGTTTTCTCCTGATCCGGTCCGTACATGGGTATCTGATGATAACCGCGGTAGGCGTCGAGAAAACTCATCCTTTCGTGACCGGCGGTGGCGTCGATCATCTGGTCGATCTTCGGGAGAGGGAAGCAGTCTTTGGGACATGCTTTGTTGAGATCGGTGAAGTCGACGCAGACTCTCCATTTTCCGGTTTTCTTTTTCACCACCACGGTATTTGCCAGCCACTTCGGGTATTGGACCTCTCTGATGGCGTTCGCCTCTAGCAGCTTCTCCACCTCTTCGACCACGGCCGCAGACTGGTCGATCCCGGACCTTCTCGCCTTCTGAACCACTGGCTTGACTTGAGGGTCCACATTTAGCCTGTGGCTCATAACCTCGGGGTTTACGCCTGGCATCTCCTATGGTGTCCAGGCGAAGACGTCTCTGCTTTGCAATAGAAAACTGAGCAGCTCGGACCGCTCCTGCTCGGTGAGCTGGCTCCCAAGAAGGAAGTGTCTCTCAGGATCACTGGGGTCGATCCTGACCTCGGTGAGATCCTCGATGCTCTTCTCTCCTGGATCGCGGCCGACCCTGTCTAGCTCCGCTTCTAGTTCTGCCATGTGCACCTGCTTCGGCTCCTCCTCGCCGGACACCACGGCCATCATACAACGCTTGGCCATTTGCTGGTCCCCGTCGATTGTGACCACCTCGATTCTGCCATCCCTTTCCAAAGGGAATTTGAGCTTTTGATGGTAGGAAGAGGGGACGGCCTCTATCTGGTGCAGCCAGCTCCTCCCTACGATGGCATTGTAGGGAGATGGCGTGTCCACTACGAGGAAGTCAGCCACCACTGATGTGCCCCCTACTTGGACTTTGAGGGAGACTCTCCCTTTGGGGTATACGGGCTTGGCGCTGAACCCTATCAGGGGGGTCCGTGCCTCCTGGAGGTCTTCTTCTGTGAGCCCCATCTTAGTAAAGCAGTCGAAGTAGAGGATCTCGGACGAGCTGCCGGGGTCAACGAGGATCCTCTGCACCTTGCAACTTCCCAACTTCAGGGTCATAATTAGTGGGTCATTGTGAGGGAGTTGAACCCCCTTCAGGTCCTCGTCTGAGAACCAGATCTTCGGCCTTTCTCTGCGAGCTTTTTTAGGGGATGGCCCGAGTTCGGCCGACATGACCTGTTTCCCATGGGAGGCCCTCCTGGCCTCAGCGCGCGCCTGACCGCTGTTCTGCTTGGTAGGGGCTAGGTGGATGACGCTTATAATCCTTTCCGACCAGTCGCTGTCGTGGTTCTCCTCAGTTCGGCGTCGAGGTCGGTCGTTGCTTCCCGCTGCCTGCTTTTTTGTAGTATTCCTTCAGGTGCCCGTCCTTGACGAGCCTTTCGAGATGATTCTCGAGGGAGTGACAGCCCTCAGTGTCATGCCCGTTCTGCTTGTGGTAGGCGCAGAACTTCGTCTGATCCCTCGTGGAGGGATCGCCCCTCATAGGGAATGGCCATTTAAAGTATGGCTTTCCCTGGATCTTTTCCAGTATCCGGTGAATCGGCTCTTTGAAAACCGTATTGACCCTCTCGCGCGAAGAGTAGGACGGTCTATGTCTCTTGCTTCCTCCTGAAGCGCTGGTCGGGGTCGACGAGAGTGGTGGTCTCGGCTTGTTTCTCCTCTGCGGTAGGCCCTCTTCTCCCCCCCAGAGGCTCGATCTTCCCTCCGAGATCGATCCTCCTGCCGCGGTTGGTCCTCCCTCCGAGGACGGCTCTCGTTCCGAGACTTACTTCTAGAAACGCCAAAGCTCTCATTGGCCCGCGCTTCATCCTCCTCCTGCTCGATGTACTTGTTCACCCTTGTCATGAGGGCTGTTACAGAGAGGACAGGGTTTCGGACAAGCTCCTTTCGAAGCTCGCATCCTGGCAGGAGGGCGTGCTGGAAGGACTTGATCGCGACATCTTCGGAGGAGTTGTCGATTTGACTGTAAACCGTCCAGAATCTTTTGGCGAACTGAGTGACGCTTTCACTCCACCTCATTCTGAGGGCCATGATATCGCTGTCGGTCTTGGGAATGACTCTGTGCGCCTGGAATTTCCCAAGGAAGGAGTCCCGCAACTGAGCCCAGCTCGTGATCGATCCTTCGGGGAGCGCACGGAACCATTTGAGGGGTAGGTCCCCCAGGCTGGAGGAGAAGACTCTGCAATTGAGGTGCCCAACGTCGCCCCAGACGGACAGTTTTTGGGTGAAATGGCGGAGGTGTGCTGCTGGATCCGAGGTTCCGTCGTAGAGGACGAACCTCGAAACGCTGAACTTCTTAGAGAGGGGGTATTCGATTATCTCTCTGGAGAAGGGTGATGAGTCGAGGCCAGCGAAGTCGGGGAGGTCTGGTTGGCTTTGGGCGAGCCCTGCCTCCCTCAGGGTGTTCTGGACGGCCTGCTTGACCAGGCGGTCGATCAGAGCCTGCTGATCTACCGCCTCCGATCTCGGCACCGACCCCCTGTCCTCGTGGTTATGGCAAGAACTCCCGACGTGACTCCGATCGCGACTCTTATCATTCAGATGCTCCCTCAGGTCTTTGCCGGTGACGGGATCCTTCCTGCCTATGGGATCACCGCCCCCGGGGACTACTTCTTTCTCTCGGAGCTGCTGCCTAAGCTGGCGGATAAGATCGTCTTTCTCCTGGAGGGCGAGATTCTGAGCCCTGATTGCGGCTTGAGCGGGGTCGGCTCTGTCGCCTCCACGGTCCGAGTGGCGCCCGGATCGGTGTGACCCCGCCGCTGCCGGGGCCTTGCCCTTCGAGAAGCGCTCCTGAAGGGGAGCGTTCAGCCGCGGCAGACCCTCCACCTCAAGCGGGGATGACGCGGACTCGGTATGGTAGCTTTCTACCTCTGCGGCCTCCCTCGACGCGTAGGGCAATGGCCCATGGAGAACCAGTGGCCCTGCGGGGAGGGACTTCGGGTGCTCTGCGCCTCTCTTGTTTCTCGGAGCCATGGTGATTGAAAAGGATTTTGGGAAAGATTTTGAGAAAGGTTTTTGGGGTATGGGTTAGTACTTTCCCACAGACGGCGCCAATTGTAAGTGCCTAAAAATTAAGGACTTTAGATCAGGGATTGGGATCCTTGATTCGGGTAGTTTGGACGAAGATTGTCGTGGCTCCGATTGGACCTGAGAAGGAAGAGAGGGAAAAACACGTCAGAGGACCCTGGCTGCTGGCAGCGCAAGGCTCTCCGATGCTTAAGTTAGTTCAGGAAATGAGCAAGGGAGATGGAGAGGAAATCGCAGAGTGAGAGTGTGTATTCTCGATTGCGTACCTTTAGGATGGAAGTGGAGGTGCTATTTATAGGTGATGGGGTTGACCATTGTGGGCGAGTTCCAAGACCGGGCCGGCCACTCGAGTGGCTGCGTCGACTCAGCCCATAATGCATTAAATGCTCACCCATGCTTCATTAAATGCTAGGCTTGCTGGGTCAGACGGCGGTTCTGACTTTTGGGCCAGGTCCCATCAGGCCTGGCCCGGAGCCATGCCCTGGGGGCGCACGTGCCCTGTACGCGCCGTTTTGTCAGTGATGATGGTCTGCAGGGCATGCCTTAGCATGCGCTGTTGCCCTGTCGTGGGTCCCATCAATCTCTGTCAGATCCGCGTTGTCGGGGTTGATGCCGAGGTCGGATAGGTCCGACTTCGGGAGCTCCTACCTCGGCGGATGCCGCGGTCCTTCGGCCGCGGTCAGCTCTGGCCTTGGGGAGGCATAATCATTCTGTTCTGAGGTTAGGGCCAGTGCCGATCTTGGCTTAGCGAAAACACCCCCACACAACTGGCCCAAGTGGTACCAGGTTTCACCCATTCAATCTCTTAAGGGAGAGGTCTCGGGTTCGAAACCTGGGGAGGCCCCTGGGTACGTGACACGCTCCTGCCCGGGACAAATGCATGATTAGGGAGCCGCGACTCCTGAAGTGTACACAATAGGCCCGGGGCCCTGGGCCCCGCCTATTCCCCGTGCGGGGACCCGCGATTCGCATCCCCTACAATATTGAAGAATATATATTTTACAGGCTTCTTGATTAGATCCTTATATAAGGAAGATTATTTGCAGATCAAGAGGACTATTAGGTTATAAATTGGCCATTGCTCTTAAAAGTTTTTGAAAAACAATGCATTTTATCAAAATCAAGAGCCATCTTGAAGTGTTGAAAAGTCAGATGCAAGATTCATTAAAGCACATTATGGAAAAAAGAGAGAGAGAGAAAGCTTTAGTTAAATGAAAAATAATAAAAAGCTGAATGAAAGTTATGGGGAGAGGAAACAAAGTTAAGGAGGTGACGTGGCAATATAAGAACCGGATCCATGTTTCTCTTTCATACGCCCCCTCATCCAGCTCAATATATGTATTACTTTTCCGTTTTTGATACCACAACCAAAGAAGTTGGGAGTTGGGACCCAAGAAAATATACAAATATGGAAAATAAACCCGTATGAATGAAAAGAGGCCAGTATGCACATGATTCAAACTTCAAACATTGGGCTGCTGGTTAAGAGCCAAAATTGATTACCAACAGAGCAACTCCTGATTCTCATGTAAGAAAATAGTCAAGGCATGATCATCCTCTTTCAAAATAGTAGTTGGTTCACACAAGAAAGAGTCTTACCACAAACAAGTCAGTAGTAGTTAATCAACATTATAAACAGGGCACGAGTTATTTTGGGTAGAAAGGACAGCATAAGTTGGGAGGCATGCAAAACACAGATTTTTAAAAGAGGCATTCGATTATATTTTAATTCACCGTTTTAAATTATGGGATTAGTCCAGATAGAAATAGAAGGAAGTGCCAAGTGTCTCTTACTTTTGCAGAATCCTTGCCACCTGAAACATGCTAAGCAAATGATGACGAACCGTGCCTTTCTGGCTTTTGTGGCCATCTCAACGGATGTAATCCACTGACCGACAAAAGGAGTCGTTTACATATATGACTTACAGTTTGACGTTTATAAACACCTTTCGGCGAAAATAAGGCCCCACTCAAGGGATCTTTGTCTTCAACTTTTTGTTTGGCATTTTCTGGGACAAGTGGCACGAAAAGCAGGCGGCCCTACTTGATTCACACGGGGGTTAATTAAGATTTGAAATAATATTAATTTTTATTTTATTATGCTTAATTTAAGAGTTTGGCCCCACTGTAGCACTTGATTTATTTTGAAAAAAAAAATCATTTTTAGATGTGTTACAATCAATACCCCAAAATAAGTTATTCCTTCAAATAAAATCCTGATTACTCATATCCTTTATCTCAATCATTTAGCCCTTGGAAAGAAGAAAAGAAGAAGAAGAAGCGGAAGAGGAAGAGGAAGAAGATTCCTATTACTAATACCATATCAATTGCCGAACCATAAAAAAAGGAAGAAGCTGGTGCGTCTGCACCGTCTCCCTCTCCATTCTCTCTTGTTTCTTTTTTTTTTTTCTTTCTTTTTATGGTCGGTTCTTCCTCCCTGCGAGTTTTTAGAACTTAAAGGAATTGGTGATATTGGTAGAAAACTAATGGAGACAAAGAAGGATATCATATACTCATTGGTTTCTTTGCTTTTATAATTGGCGTTGATTTTATCAGTAGAGACTGCAACTATATAAATAGTTTTTTTCAGTAATGAAGTACGTAAAGAACAGGTTGCATAACCGAATGGGAGATCAATGGATGAATGACTGTTTGGTCACATATATTGAAGCTGATGTGTTTGCTAGTGTTGATAATGAAGCTATTATGCAACGATTTCAACACATGAAAATCCGTTGAGGGCAGCTGCAGGAGTTTATGTATTTGATTTTTTTTTTAATTAAGAACTATTAGTAATAATGTATTAAAATTTTATTTATTTTTATTTGAGAATTCAATAGTATCTTTGTTAGATTCTCGAAAATAGATTATTTGAGAATTTTATATTATGTTTGTTGAATTATTGAAAGTAGATCACATATGTTGATAAAGGAGAAAATAAATTTATTCGATTTGCGGAATATATGTCTTTTGTTGACCCCACTAACTCGAATTCCTAGAGCCGCCACTAAGAGAAGATAGTGTGAATACAATTTTTATATATGATGCTATCATGAACAACATCAATCCAGATAGCACCTGATGTATTCTAGGAAACGAAAAAGATAGCACCTAATATATGGTTTTTATAGATAGAGCCTATCTTAGTTTCACTTAATCATCTTATCTCATCTTTGTACAAACTTAATTATCCAAACTCCACTAGAAACTTTTACCAAATAGTAATTTATATCGGTTATTAGATTGATTATAATCAATAAAGTCATGTTCCAACTATATTGAGCTCGCTATATGCACTCTGCTTTTTCATTCCGATCTATTTTGAACTCAATTTTCAGGTAGGTTGTACTTCTTTAGATTTATTTATCATACTTTCATCCACATCATCTTCGGTCTATTTTTTTATTTGGTGGGCCATCAACCTACATAGAAAGTTATTTTCTCACCAATGTCACTACTGACATGCATTAAACATGTCCAAACTATCTCAAACGAGTTATTAGATTGATAATATATAAAAATATGATTAAAATCCTTATATACAGTACATGATACTCCAATTCAAGTGGAATATCACCTATATTTACACAGGCATGTGATGAATTAAACTTATATATAGTGTACATGTCTTTGTTGTGTTCTAGATTTAGTAAGGCAGCCTTTCATTCATTCAAATGGAAGAGAACAATATTAGCATAAAATTAGGGATTTGCACTCGAGCTCCCCTGCTTGCACAATATTAGTATATAAAACATACTAAATTATAGATTCCACTGGTTACATGGTTAGGTTGTCCATTCAAACTTAAGCCTGAGCAACATCAAGATGAGTGGAGTGACAGAAGATGATCGATGAGCCATAAATAATGCATAGACATCTCCTAGCATTGACAAAGCTAATAGCGAAAGGAACTTATAGTATTACAAGCGATTAAAATTTGTGATTACTTGCCTAAATGATCTGATATAAACGACCAGAGTGCCAACACTGATATATGTTAGTGTATTAAAGGGGTTGGTGGTTACCTGCTTAATTTTTAAAAAATTGTGATTGTAGAAGAGTCAGATACTTGGTTCCCAAGGCAGAATGATATTATTTTTAATGGTTCAATTTGCTCAATTTGGATTTTGGACAAATTATTTCACTTATGGAAACTCAGCTATTGGATCGTGTTTGTATTGTTATTGGAGGTTAAAAAAAAAAATCGATCTGCTGAAAGTGGGATACGTGGCATGAAGATGAGGCCCATCAAGACTTACAAGATGGAAGAATTTAGCCTTGGGTGGTTCACTTCATACCAGTTCAACAACAATAGGACGTCATTAGTGAGAATATATAACTTGGACTGGGTATTCAGGTAAGTCCAAACTTAGACCTAGTCATCAACCATTTCCCAAAAAAGTTCCATTTGTAGACTTTTCAGGTCTAAACTTCAGGATACTTGGGTGGACAAAGATCCTTTGGCAATCCTATATAGGATTAAGTAGTCTGGATCAGGATTACCCAAAAAATATGGCTTGACATGGCGTTGAAAAGGATGTTTAGGTCCACATTCAATTCAATGAATCTTGCTGGTCCACTGCTGTATTTACATGGTTAAATGATGTATCTCAAGTGCTTGTATTTTTTTTTCTTTCTTTCTTTCTTTTTTCAAGGGGGTAGTTCAATTTGTATAGACGTGGACATCTATATCATAACTTCTTTTTTTTTTAAGTTGTCCCTCACTCTTTTTTATTTATTTAAAGAAACTCAAGCCTGAAATAAATCACACATGAATAAACTTGAGCCCCAATTAAAATACCCGTTGAGCATATTATACCAAAGCAACCAAGCCATTTTCAACCTTTTAATTGTTTGGCTTGTGAGGCCCACTTATGCAAATTCTTTTTTCCTTTCATTCTAGCTACAGTACAATAGATATTTGAATTCACTCACTCTCACTCATGTACCCATGTCACTTTGGGGTGCTTTTTTCTCAGATTTTATCTATAGCTTCCCAATTCAAGGATACAAAGTACAACCCCAAAAGGCCAGAACCACTCAACGAATTATACTTATCCCCAACTTGAAAAACTCTATTGCAAATAAGTGTTTGGACTTGGCTTTAAAGTGCCATTCTCTTGAATGCAAATGCTTTTATCTAAGCTTTTATTTCCTGAATCCAGCCAACCCTGGATATAACCCCCAAAAGCCAAAAATATTGTAGGATTATACCCTCATTGACCTACCATTTATTCCAAAATGAATTGGTGATGAGAAACGGCACAACAATAGTTTTATAGTGAGGGTGAGAGCTCGACCACAATTATTACCGTTTAGGAACGAAGATAGACGTTGACCACAACAATCATCCAATTAATTATACTTATCCTCAGCTTGTGACCAGCTTGAAAAGAGTTTGGACCTATCTGGACGCTCTCTAGCTCCGCACACTTCTCTTTATTAGCAATCCACATCTCGTTTGTTTGTTTTTACTTGGCAAATCGCATTCACACCTCCATGAAGAATGAAAGACAGAACACAAGCTTACAAAATACTGGTGAGCTGAAGTGAGGACAGCCTGACTAAAGTATTTTGGCACATCATCCTGTTCGTGTTATAAATATTACCCCAATCTCTGCTCACCACTCACTCTTATCAGTGTCTTTATTATCTTTTCTATGCTTTATCTGCTTCTAGAAGATAGATGCAGCATTTTCTTTCACAAGGTGGATAGGGAACCAAATTTATTATGGCCTCCTATCAATTGCTTCTGCTTCTACATTTATAAATGCAACACTTATTTTAACATCACAAACAACAAAAGAAAGATTGGTTTATTATTAGATTACTGCCGTCCCAATTGGTGATACATTCAATCATGGCGGCGCTACATTGATCCCAGTGGATCAATTGACCCCACTGAGATCTGAGAAAAAATTAAGAAAAATTCCTTATGAATTAAACTTATGGGGAGCTTTTGACCCCACTCAATGCCTAAGTTAATGGGCCATCTGCCTACGAAAATAAAAAGAATTAATGGCCCCAACTTTTATTTTTTAAAGAAAATTTCATTTTTTAGACAATTCTGTCAGTCACTCTTCATTTACCCTAACTGAATTTCTAAATACGATATTCTCCCCGTATTAGAAGGAGAAAACCCTAACATTCAAATTCAGGCAAGACTCCCGGCCTTGGCCGAGCAGCAGAGACAAAAAAAAACAAGAAGAAGAAAAGGAAGAAGAAAAGTGCACTTGAGATCTTGAATCTCCAAAAGGAAGAAGAAAGGTCCATTTTTTTTACTTGAAGAAAAGTGCACTTGAGGTCTTGAATCTCCAAAAAAAGAAGAAAGGTCCAATTTGTTTTTACTTTTTTCCTGATATGCGCTCTAGCAACGAGTTTTTAGAACTTAAAGGAATTGATGACATTGCTAGAAAATCAGTAGAGACAGAGAAGGATATCGTATACCCATTGGTTTATTGGCTTCTAAAATTGGCATTGATTTTACCAGTAGTGACTGCAACGGTAGAAAGATCTTTTCAGTAATAAAGTACGTAAAGAACGTGTTGCGTAACCAAATGAAAAATTAAATGATGAATGACTGTTTAGTCACATCTATTGAAAATGATGTGTTTGCTCGTGTTAATAATGAAGCTATTATGCAACGATTTCAACACATGAAAACACGTCAAGGGCAACTGTAGGAGTTTATGTATTTGGATTAAGAACTATTAGTAATAATGTATTAAAATTTATGTTTATTTTTATTTGAGAATTCAATGTTATCTTTGTCGGATTGTCGGAAATAGATTATTTGAGAATTTTATATTATATTTATTGAATTATCGAAAGTAAATGGCAGATGTTGATAAAGGGGAAAACAAATTTATTCGATTTATGAAAGATGGATCTTTTGTTAACCCCAATTACTTGAATTTCTGGAGCCGCCACTGCATTCAATTGGACAGTCAGGACTCTCATTAGCAGGCAATTGTGAACAGGAACGAGTGATAAGAAGGGTTATAGTGAGTTGTGGTGTGTGTAATGAATCTAGATCCTTTGATCCAGATCATTAGAGTTTTCTGGGTCCAGCAGTTTAGGGCTATAAATCTGGGGGACCTCACTTATGAAATTTGCACCGCTAAAATTAGCCATACGTACCCTTGTCTAAATGCACCGTGCACCAAATCTCACTCCAATATCAGTGGAACATAGCACGACATTGATTACATATAAAATGAGGCATACTAAAATACATGAAGGCCCCATTTGTTGGCATAGAATTTAAGAATTCATGATCAAATATTAGGGCTCCAATGAAGAAACATTAAAGAGGTGATGTGTGAAGGATGCAAGATGAAAATGTGGTTGAAACCTTACTTTCCTAATCTTCCCTTTATTCATTTTCTATTAAAGAGAAGAACATTTAATAGCCAATTTTTGGATCTTCGCTTTTGTTTATTCAATTTTAGCTAATTTAAGAAACATATTTTTTTTTAGAATTTCTAGAAATTCAATTACATTGAACGAACAGGTTGGTTGTGATCAAGTTGACTTAGGTCTAATTCTGATTAGAGTGTTAGTACAGTGGACCACCACAAACTCCACATTGATATGATATTGCCCACTTTGGGCCTAAGCCCTCATGGATTTGTTCTTGGGTTCTACCCAAAAAAGGCCTCACACCAATGGAGTACTTAGTCCAACTTATATGCCCATGATCTTTCCCAATTCTAGCCGATGTGGGACTTTGATTGCACATCCCCAACAATCCTCCCCTCAAACAAAGACCATATCTATTTGGATATTTTTACCGGGCCTCCCCTCAAACGATCATCCATCCGTCCGCTCCATCGAGGAGAGCCAACTCGAGAGCCTCACCACGGATCCACCAATCGTGAGTACTGCGCTTTACCTTGCGCATCACGGGCCTCCCCTCAAACGATCATCCATCCGTCCACTCCATCGAGGAGAGCCAACTCGAGAGCCTCACAACGGATCCACCAATCGTGAGTACTACGCTTTCCCTTGCGCATCACTGGGGCCCACCACCTTTTGTTCGGCAATCTGAGGATTCTCCGGGCTAAGTCTGGGCTTGGGCTTTGATACCACTTGTTGTGCGCGTGTATGCGGAAACGTGAATCACCGATCGAACGAACAATCAACCACACAAGAACAAGCAATCACACACAAGAGAATTACGTGGTTCGGCAATCTTGCCTACGTCCACGGGAAAGAAAAACTCGACTCTTCTTTAGGTTCACTCTATATGATACTCTCTGTGTTTTTTCATGGGTTACACATTACACTCTCTATATATAATGTTCTCTTTCTTATTCCCCAATAAACCCTATCTTAGTCGATAAGAAAGTCCCGGTACAATTACCAAAATATACATGACCATGAACCCACTTGGTCTGGACCCACGAGGCCCAACATAAAGTACACTGGATCTGATTACTTTAAGCAGTGCAGATTTCATGGGTTGGCCCCACTAAGGGCAACATTTGTTACCTACTCCCAATAAAGAACACTCTTCTGCATATTTGTGAAAAAATGCTGCTTTTGATGCAGAAAAGGTTTTGTAACAAATGATGAAAAAGGTTTTGCATGTTAAAATACTCTGCTCTTCCTTTCCATTTACACGAAAAAGGTAGTAACACATATGCAAAAAATGATTTATTGTGTGTGGGCGCACTGAATTCTTTGATCCCTTACCCCTTTATAAACAACTCAAGAAAATTTTAGCACTAGCAATGAGGAGAAAATGAGGAAAGAGCACACCAAGAACAACAGACGGCAACTGAGGATTCCAACAGGAAGATTTAGATGCCAATGAGGCCCTTTCATATGGAGAATTCCAAAAGGAAGCTCCAATTAGATATGTCTTTCTTCACTGTTTGATGATTGTTGTAGTAAAGGAAGACATCCTATGCATAAGGACATGGCTCTTTTGACGTGATGTTAATTAATCAACATTAAAAACATCACTTGATGTTAATTAATGACTCAGCATTAAAAACTGGATTGTGTATTCGGTTTTGTTGGGTAGTCTACAGTCCACACTCTCTCACCAATCACCATTCCTCCCATGTACAAGCAAATGAAAACAAGAAAAGGAGAGGGTTAAAGATCCATTGAGTCCAATCCCATGAATCTATCAGTGGGACCCACTCATGCAATAGTCAAGCATGGTCAGACGTGGCCTGGTTTGGCATTGATATGAACCGGATTTGTGCCTGGCACAGACACGGGGGATTTATAGCAATGGACCCAGACACAGATCAATGGACCCAGACACAGGATCCAAACTCATTGTTTAGTTTGGTCATAGCTTAGAAGGTCATTCTGGCTGGCCACCCTTGGCTCGGCCCAATATAGCATCCTGCACAGATCACCCAGTACCAGTAGGATGACTCGAAAGAGTCTACTTGGCTGGACTCACCTAAGCCACTCAGCTTGGTGACCTTCGTCCTAAATTAAAGGATCTGGCCTAGCTGCATGAGTTGGGCCCACTGCCCATCGCTACATGTCCCAAACAATCGCCCAAATGATAAAAGGCCGTGCAATAATATATAGAGCACTAAGCCAAACCCATCAAAGGCAATTGTCAGTGGTCCACTCCCTAGTATAGGTGTCAGTGCACCATTGTGATGTATTAAGCCCTAATGTGCAAAAAGAGGAAGGAAAAGAAGAGAGAAAACTGCATAAATCCTAGCAAGAGAGGGGGAGGTGGAGAGAGGCGACAAAGAGAATGAGAGAGATATACCTAAAGTCCGACGAGAAGTGCGAGCGATCCGTGCTGCACTCGAAGGAAGAAGGGTTTCGTCGAAGAGGGTAGGTGGAATAGCGAAGGTCGAAAGAGGATCTTGGGTTTTTTTTTTTTTTTTTTTTCGTTCTACCTTCTTGATATGGGGCGAGGATTTTTCTGATGTAGGGCGTGGGCCACGGCCCAATAGTATTTGAAGAGGATTTGGAAATTTGACCTGGGGCAACAACCAGGTCATGAAAACGTGGGTCCGCCTCTAGTGATGCACGTGAAGCCAAACATCGTAGTAGGTCAGGTCCCACATCTGATGAGGCATGCAATATGGTCCAATACAACGTTAAGACATCAAGATTGCCTTTGATCCTATTCAAAATTTTAGTGACTACAATTCCCATATGGTATGTGTCAAAGTTGCTAGCCAGTAATCCCAAAATACCATGTCAAAGTTGCTAGCCAGTAATCCCAAAACCAATTGGTGATAGGAAACTGCACAAACAATTACTTAACAGTATGCGACACCCTTTTGATTAGTGAGGTTCATTGCCCAACTAATTAAATACAAGAGAGCTTAAATAAATAATCACTTGCTCTGGATTGATGAAGATGGTGATCACAACAACAGAAAAAATCTAGCTATCAGCCGCAAGCAAACACAGACATGGGGTCTGACCTATGGATGAACACCCTTATTGAGTTTGGGTGTGTTTCAAAACATCAAAAGACCTTTGCGTTTACCTCTTGTTTTCTCTCTAGTGAAATGGTTTCCATTTTGTAGTTGGGAATGGGGTCTCTCATAGGATATTGTTTTGGATCTTAGGTTCGGCCATGAAAGATCTTCTTATAATGAAAAAGATAGAACTCTCCTTTTTTGTAAAATCATGTGGTTTGAATCTTAAGTGAAGGGCCCGTCCTAGTGATATCTGTAGTTACATCAAATCATGTCAAGGTTGTTGTATCAACAATCAACATACTTACATACAATAATATCAGTCAAGTGAGGAAGGTAACCCTGGAACCTCTTTAATTAAATGGATCATATCTAATAATTTTCTTTCGTCATTAGAAACTTTCTATAATGCCAAATTCTGATTTTAAGGAAACAGAATCATACCTGGAGTACCACTATATATGCTTTGAAGTGGGCCTCATAAACTGGGTGTAATGTGGGCCACATTCAATATGTCCAACAAAGACCCGCAGCTCACTTAAAATGATTTGGAATGATTTGAGCTAATGGTGAACCTCACTGTAATAAAATTGAAATTTGAATCATAACTCGTCGACATAGTAAATCTAGTCACGGCTATTTGCATTTGTGAAGGGATCTATGTAATTCATGCCAAGTCCTGTTTTTCAATCTGCTAAGAGCAACAAGAAGAGTAGAGAACCTTGACTTAATAAATAAACAGGCTTACTGCATGACAAACCAGGCACAACACCATTCACTGGTTAGTATGATATGTTTTCCAAGTGTCGAGCATCTCAAATGACATAGTGAGTAGAATATGAAAGAATAGTGAGATTAACCTGCCATGCGCCTGTTTGCTTCATATTAGTGAATTCCTAAGAACTATCAAGACTCTCTGTATTTCAGTAACTAGTTAAAAAAAAATACACTTTGTACTTCTGTAAGTAGTTAAAAATGAATAAAAAAGGTAAAATATCTATGAATGTCTAATAAATAACCCTATTCTTAAGGAAATTGAAGCAGTGGAGGATGAAAAATTATACCCAACTATCGCCCTAGTCACTCAAATGCTAGAAAATTCAAGGTATATATGATCTATAGCCTAAGACCTGGCCCAAAGCATGTGGGATCGTTTTTCGTAGGGATGGATGGGCTTTTGCAGTCATAGCCCATCAATATCCCTCAATACTGAGGTGGGCTTTCTTTGCAATCTAAAATCCCTCTGATGCTGTGTCCATTAGAAGCATGTATTTGGGCCCTTTGTATAACGAGTGGCCTCTAATAGATATTATGAGAGAGAGAGAGAGAGAGAGAGAGAGATTCTTAAAACAATCAGCTTGTAAAAGGAGAAAAAATGAAAAATGTTTTGAGAGAAACGGGTTTTTTTTCCCTGGTAGAAAGAGAGAGACAGTTTTGGACAATCATCTTCACTAAACTAAAAAGTAAGACTTACGGTAAAATATTCAAACAGCTCTTGGATTTGTAGACTATATAACTGCACAACTTCCATATTAATCTTCTTTAAATAAATCTCTCCATGATCCTCATTGACCATGGGGATTCCCTTTAACACCATCTAAAGAAAACTACAATTACATCTTCAAGGGGCATCATCTTCACGCCACCATAACAATGTCTTTTTACAATCCATAATCATCACTAGATGATCATGCAAACTGATGTATGAACATTGAGCACACTTGTTTCATGATATATATTTATATATGTTCCTAAAGTATAATTATGGTCATCCATCAAGAGCTCACATTGCACACTCGTGGCTCAGATTTGTCGAGAATAGACCACATCACTCGCACATCCTCATATGCGCATGCCATTACTTCATCATGTAAATCCATGCCTCTCGGATGACCATGCCCTGAAACCACAAAAATATTAGAACTTAGCTACATGACATGTATAACAACCACTAGAAAAACAAGAATCATATTCATATGACGAAGATGGTGATCATGGGCAGAACTAGAGGGGCCATGGCCCCCAGAAATTTTGGAAAAGCCCCAAATGTTTTCACCCAAGATTTTTTTTCCCTATATAGAGGCCCCCACAAAGGAAAATTTCCTAGTTCTGCCATTGATGATGGTGGTGGATGACCTTGTTGATTGCGCTTCTTCTCTTTGAGTTGGTTGAAGAAAATGCAACCCTTTCTAAACGGTGATGTGATTGTGCGAACCCAAGAAGCCATTTGAGTTGATTGATAGTCTCAAGAAGTTGAATGGTTTCTCTAGGGTTTATATAGGAGAAAGATGAGGGAAGTTTAAGGAGGATTGATTACCATGTCAACCCCAAGATCGACGGTCTAGATTACAAACCATGGGTCTTCTTCAACAAAGTCAGCTTCACAAGAAAGATTTTTTGCAAAAAACCTGGAAGAATTCCTAAGATGAAGTAGTGGGGTTGTATCTTAAAGCGAAGACAAGATCCGTGAGTTTTGGTTAAGTGATCTTATCCTTTAATCTGTTAAGTCTCTTTCCCGCATGGGCACATGGATCATGCTCAAGTGAAGTCACCTTCAACTTATGATATAGTTACCTACTTTCGAAGCTTTTGCATGATACATTTATAAACAATACAGAAGCCTGCCTTCTTTTTGGAAAAAGTTCAAAAAAAAAAAAATCATATGAAGGATAGCCCATGAGAGCTAAAAAGATTTGAGTCCAAGTAATCACAATCACTGCTCTAGATGAATTGCTAGATATTTTAGTAATATGGAGCCTTAGAGATTTAGTATATTGCAATTATTGAATGTAGCATTGACCTTGGATTATGTATGAGGGATTAAACTATGCAAAAGATTCTGCAGTTTTGTAGTTATTCCATGTCTTAGGGGTCCATCATTTATACTGTAAGCTTGATTCTGCATAAAAATAAGAGAATAGATTTTTGTGTGTGTTTATCAATCAAAGCTCAGTAGTGCAGACCTTCTTGAACTAATACCAACTTATCCAAATACATGCACTGACACTTTGGCCATAGTGCCGCTGAACAGAACTTTATTTTGTCAGTGTAGTTTAAAACAGTATTATGAAGATCCATGACATATTTCATGTCAGGGCATCGGAAAAATAGAAATATCTAAATGACATGTTTGGTTGAATGAAATCATATTGTGGGGGATCTCATAAGCCCATTAGTAACAACAGAGGAGTGTCAAACAAAGAAAAAAAAAAAAAAAACCACAGCCTTAGCCTGGCATGCTCCCAACTCACTTTGGGAGCTCATCCACGGTCGAGTTCTTTGATAAGATATAGGGGGGCTCTATTGGCACCACGAAAATCTCTCTTTCCACCAAAAAAAAAAAAAAAGTTTTCCTAAACTACCCCTCCTCCCTCTCCCTCCTCCTCCTCCTCCTCCTCCTCTTTCCTTCCTCTCCCACCCTCCACCCTCTTCCCTCATCTTCCCCCCCAGTTTCCAGCAGGGAGGGAGCGCCGGCCGGCTAGCCAGTCTCCCTCCTCCTCTCCCTCTTTGTGACTAGGAGGGGGAGGCGGAGTAGGGGAGGGAAGGAGAGGGAGAGAGGGAGAAGAGGGAAAGAAAATGGAAGGGAAGGGAGGAAGAAAGAGGGAGAGGAGGAGTGAGACCGGCCGGCCGGCCGGGGCTCCCTCCCCGCCGGAGACTGGGGGGGGGGGGGGGGGGGGGGGCGGCGGCGCGGGCGATGAGGGTGGGAGAGGAAGGGAAGAGGGGGGAGGGAGGGAGGAGGAGGGAGAGGGGCCGCCCGCAGGAGATGCGGGGGTGGGGGGTGGGGGGGAGGGAAGAGGGTGGAGGGTAGGAGAGGAAGGGAAGAGGAGGGAGGGGTAGTTTAGGAAAAAAATATTTTTTTTGTCTTCTAGTGCGGTGGGGAGAGAAAAATATGCGGTGCCAATAGCACTCCCCTAAGATATATAATTAACATTTGTAGCTTGGGTTCAAACTTCGGGTATATCACCTCTTCTCACTTGTGTGGCCTCCTTTTCCACTTGTGCGGACCTTCTTTCCATTTGTACGGGCTTCCTTCCCACTTAAGAGGGACTACCTTCCCGTGTGTATGCGGGCTCTTTTTGGAGATCCAACTCCCTTCCTGGGGTACCAAAAAAAAAAAAAGAACAGTTGAGCTTTGACTGTGGCACATTGTTACCTAGTTGCATGATTAAAGTCAAGTTTGATAAGAGGTGAACAATATGCAGATTTGACGATTTTATACCCTCTCTCTTTCGGCTCAGGATTTCTACATCCTATGGTAGGGTCTGAGAATCCTCAAAATGAGGATATCAAATGGCCCAAATTCTTGGGGATTTTACAATTATCAAATGTGGCTTTTCCAAAATTATTCTTTAAATTAAAAAAAAGGCTTTCTACAACTTTTTGAAAAATAAAAAGAAATTCACCATGATTTGGTTGCCAAACACTACCTAAAATTTGTTTAGGTGTACATCTCTGCTCAACGTACTTGCAATTCTAGATAAAGAGTTTCCTTGTCCCTCTTGCATAAAAGGTTGGGCAGTTAATGGGCCAGGCTGGCTCACGTAGGGTAAACCTTAGAGCAGGCCTGGGATTAAACGGCAAGTCCATATGATAGAAGGGCCAGGCACAAACTTCTTTTTCGAAACCAACAAGCTCGATCCAGTCTAGCCCATTCAGATCCAATAACCTCCTCTGTTATTATTGGTCATGCCACATCATGAGCTGCTTTTATTTTATCTTTACTACTCCGTTTGCTAAAAAAATACGCTTTAAGAGTAAAGTAAAACTTGGTCATATCTCAATTCTCAAATAAAAGAAGGACATTCATTTTTAGCGATTTAAATTTTTAATAGATAAGCTCTACTGTAGAGTTTCTCATGAGCGAGAGACCCTCGGACATCCAGACTATCTAATTACACATGTGTGCCTATTTAGATTTTAGAGTGACATGTTTTGGAATTGGGTGATAGCCTCTTTTCTAAAGTCAGCATTCTGGATAGAGATAAGATGTAGGGGTCCTCATGGGGCTGGGCCACTGCAAGCCCAACTATCCCTGGCCCATGTTGTTCTGGATCTGAGCTCTTAATTAGGTTTGTGGCATGGAGTGGGGCATAAATTTCTGGCCTGATACTTAAATGGACATGGCCTGGAACTACATATGCCTAAAGACCTGGCCCCGACAGTAACTAAACTAAATGGCAGGAACGATTTCAGTTAAGATCCACCATTTCTTACAGATCATCCAACAAAAGAAAACCAAGCTGGTGAATTGAAATGGATCATAACAAATTTTGGGGCCCAGCCTACTTTTCAATCACTTCCCACCATGTTGTTTGAGCCCAACATAAGGGCTATATATATTTTGCAAATGGGCTAGGCCTGAGTCTGATTTTCAAACATCAAGCTGAGTCACTAAATGGGCTGGGCTTGAACAAGCTTCAGCCTGCCCAATATGAGGCCGTTAACATCCCTGAAAACAAGTCCAAGATCATGCCGTTACAATACATATATGCTGAATGAGATTTCACCCGGTTTGATGGATCATTCCAATAGAGTTCATGGACATTGGTAACAAACGATCAGAGACGAAAATACTTGAATGGACCCTTTTGGGCCCAAGTTTGTCATGAGTGCTTCTCAAGTACACCAAGGACCTGACCCATTTCCAAACTTAGGAACAATTCAAAGGCCAGACATGGAGAGTATAGCCTGAGTTTATATTTGACCCACTTATTAATGTGTGGGTGAAGCTTGACCTGTCCATTTGACAAAATTGAGTATCCAAGCCTACCCATTAGCTTGTTAATGTTTGGGTTCGGGTTTGGGCTACCTGTTATAGCTCCTACTGATATGGTGGAGCATTGATGTCGTTTATAGTATGTACGCTTGGTTGGGCTGGGCCAGAGCTTGTCTAGTTATAGCTTGCATCCAGACTATCTAGGTCCCAGACCGAATGAAACGGGCTTACATGAGAGGCCCAAACCAACCTAGATAACCGAGCCCATATAAGGCAGACAAACAAGGCCCATGGGAGCATGAGAACACTAGATTAAGACCAGTTTAAATCTCAAGAAAATAGGGGATGGCCACCCAGGGTCAGATGGGATGGGTTGGGATTGGGCTGATCACCATGGGAACAAGTACAACTATAGGTCAAACCTGAAACCGACACTGGGTTCAGGTTAGGTTTAGATTGATAGTACAGTTAGTTGGATTGGGATGGATTTAGATTGGATTGGCAGGTCTAATAGCGAGAATGTATTCAAGTAGAGCTTAACCCATTTATTAATGAGCTCAAAAATGTCAATTCAGATTTCAGATTTTGGACCCAATTCAAAAATAAAAAGATTCAGGCGGAGCCCTGTATCACCAAAGATTCAGGTTGGGTATGCGAGTTGGCTCTAGAATTTGCCACCCCTAGAAGAAATATACCTGATAAGTACTGCCTTGTTTGAATGTTTAGAGGGTTACAAGAACATCTTGGTAATGGCCTGTTGGAAGTGATTTTATGTGTAAATTTTTTAGTCCGGATCTCACCTTTGGACCTGGTAGACCAAAAGCTTCAACACTGCCCAATTGCTAATTAGGCTTCAAATCCGGGTCAAGCAGGGCCCAACTCATGAATTGAGAAACTTAGGCCTGAACATGAACACCGTTTTGATGGGCTTGTGAGGAGCTATGCCTAGTTAAAACTTGAATGCAGGAGTTTCATTGGTGAAGTTAAGTCAGGTAAGGAATATCTAGGTCGAACCCAACTTTAAAAAACATAAGCCTATATCTGGCTCAAGCCTAACATGGCCCTTAAGCACCTAGCTCAGGTGAGACCCGCTTCAGACATGTCAGTCCCCAGCCCACCTATTTAGTCAATGGGGCCCAAGCTCGATTAAAGCCCCATTAATACTTACAGTAAAAAAAAAAAAAAATGGCATAGAGATCCAAAATTCACATATAAAATAAATTTAAATTCAAAAACCTCTAAGAAAATATTCTTTAAGATCTTAAATGACATAGTTAGGGGTGTTCATGCGCCGAGGCATATCCAAGCCCGGACGGACTTTAGAAACACAGGCCCGTATCTAGCCCAAATCTGACATGGGCCTTATATGCCACGCCGAAGCCCGTCCATTTAGTCAATCAGTCTAGGACGGGCTTTCTATCACTTATTTAGGCCTTTTCTGACTTGTTTGGACAAATAAATCACACATCACATTACTTGCTCGGGACATGCTGGGCCAGGATTTGGGCTTTCTATAACTGAATCCAAGTCTAGTCCAAAAACCATTATAGGGCCCAAAACTCAGACCCGGCACAGACCAGTACTTAAAAACTCAAGGCCCAAGCCCAGCCTTTGAGCACCCTTGGACATTGGATTTGGCTTTCACTTCCCATTACTTAATCTAAGCCCGGCTCAAATGTTAAACACTTCAAAAGTTTAGATCCAGACCCGACCCAAACACTAAAACCTAACCCAGCCCGAGATGAGCCATAGGCGGGCCCAGGATAGCCACGTCATCAAGTGCCCGCTAGAAATCGAAACTCCAATGTCGTGTCTACAGCAGCACTATAAAAATCCTGATCAGGCATAAACTCAGCGCGCGCGTTTCTTTCCCTCTCCTTCTTCTTCTTCTTCTTCTTAAATTTTTGGGTTCTCTCTCGCGCATTCAAACAAACACCTGAAACGCAGTAGCTGAATTGCAGGCATGGCTTCCAACAACAACGATCCGTAAACCCTTCGATCTCTTCTTCTCTAATTCCTCTTTTCTCATCAAAATCACAGCTTTCGAGTTCTTTCCCCACGCAAAAAACTAGGGTTTCTTGTTCTCTCCATTTCTTTCCATCTTGAAAATTAGGGTTTCTGAAGTTGTCTTTTTTTTTTCCTCCATCAATTGCAGGTACCGGGATGAAGATGGAGAGCCGCTCATGGATCCAGACATGGCTTCCGATCGCGAGCCATCTCCCCAACCCTATTCTTATGATGATGACGAGGAGGACTGGGGTCGTGAACGGTCGCCGACGCCGGTCATGGACTTTGATGCTGTAGGGTTGTCGAAGGAGAAGCCGAGGAAGCGGCTCGTGAAGAAGAGTGGCGGTGCTGTGAAAGATATTGAGGTGGATTTGGATGAGGCGAGGACGCAGAAGAGGAAGAAGGAGAAGGAAGGAGGTATGGGTGGTGGGAAGAAGGAGAAGAGGTTCAAGAAGGATAAGGGATTGAAGACGGGGTCCAAGGAAGGGTCTTTGTCGTCCAATGATGCAGGCGACCGGGAGATGAAGGAGATGAAGGAGCTGTGGGATACAATTGCCGGAGCAGAATCTGAGGTCATTGGGTTCCATTGCTTCTTTTTTTTTCTTTTTTGCTTGTCTATTGTTTGATTTGTTTGAGTTTTGTTGTTATTAATCTCGATTCGAGATCTTTTGACTGCGTTTGGATTACGCAATTGGCTCTAGTTTTGCAGGTTGTGGGGTTTTTTTTTTTCCTCCAAAATCTAGATTTTAAGTGAATTTAGGTCAGACCGCTATGGTTGAGGATGGAAAATTGGAAATTAAAATACATAAACCATTGATTTGTTTTGTTAAAAGCTGTAATTGGGACTCTGTGGAATCCTCGTTTTCAAAGTCTTAACCATCTATTTGGGTTTCTCTTTGTGGGTTCTACTCTTGCATCCATCTCTATTTAAGCCCGTGTTTTATTTCAAGCTACAATGAGCTCTCAGTACATTTTACTTGAAATCCTATCGTTTATAGATTGGAGGCTACCTCTAGATTCACTCTTATACGCCCCGACCTAATCCTATCCACTTTTGTCATCGATGCATCCATCTTCGAATGCGCAACTCAACCACTTGTATTTTGTGATCTTGTTCTTTCTCTGTTGTAGAACATTGCGGTTTATAGTTTATATAATAATGTAGGTCTATTTTTATCTTATAAAAAGGCCCATCAATTGATGTGGCACCATTGATAATGCTCCACGAGCTCATCTTTCTTTTACTCACACTTCATTGATTTTGTTTGTGATATCCTTGTGAAGCATCCATTTTGTTTTATAGTTAATTGTAGAAATCATTGTTGTTAAAGTCCTATGATTTAGAATATTACAGTTTGTATCGAACCCAAGGGAAGAGGAATTGCATCTATACAACAGACACCTTTTCAGTGAAATCTTACACTGTTACATGGAGGTGTGAATTGTACTTGCTTTTTTATCATGGTAAAAAAAAAAAAAAAAGTGCCTCTATGGATTATTTGGTACTTGCTATATTAGAGCATGTTTGGTAACAGGCAAGGAATCCATAGATCTGATAATTCTTTGCTACCACTGGAACAAGGATTCCTCGCTGGGGATTTGTATAGTTGAGGATTTCACATTGATATTGGTGTGTATCGATGCATATAGTTGAGAAAAATAGAGTTCAATGTGCAAATCCACTCTAGTGAGGATTTTCAAATCTTATGGGGGGTGGTCGGATCTGAAAATCCTAACAAATGAAGTTTTCCATTCGTCCAAATCCTCGGGAATTTACAATTGCCTAACATAGATTTACCACAACTTTAGAGAAACAAAAAATCTTTTCCGTGAAGATTTGGTTGCCAAACGTGACCTTATGGATTTCATGAGTTGTTAAACTTATTCATCAGCTGAAACCTGTGGCTTTATTATGGATTTTCCATTTTACTGTTTAGCAATTGTAGCTCGAGACATTTATTTGAGGTTCTTAATTTTTATGCCTGGTGTATGGATTATGACGCTTCTTTTATGTGGATGCATGAATACTATAGTAGTTATCAGACATCATGTTTAGAAGAGGCTTTTGTTTTGACATATTGTTGACTAAGGGTATTTTTTCTTTGATGTCAATTCATTAGGATGATCAAGAGGGTGTTAGGAATGTGGATGATGATGCATTTATTGACGATAGTGGTGTTGATCCAGCCGATCGATTTGGCAGTGATAATGAGGCAGGCTCTGTAGGAGATGCTCCTCAGGTTAGTCTTTTGCCTTTATTATTATTATTTTCATTATGTCTTCTGTAATATGTTTGGCGTGCACTGTGCCTCTGTTTATGCTTCAGTGTATGCGTCTTTTGCAGTCGGTGATTTCACCTGTGATGGTTTAATATGTTGTGTAACAGCACTGTAATGTCATGACTTAATATGCTATGTTTACTTCACGATCTCTGGTTCAGTTTATTTGCATTGATGGTCATTGTATAATGTTAGTTGAGAAGTCCAGATATTGTTTTTTTTTTTTCTCTTCAATTTATGTGAGCCTTGGTGGTTAATGCCTTGTGTCTATTTATGATTAATTACTTTATTTGTTTATTTTTAATTTGTTGATATTATTGTTATTTATCATTATTTTTCTAATTCTGTAATCAATCTTCTGATTCTTACAGGCAGAAGAGGGTGAGGAAGATGAAATCAAACAGCTCTTCAATGGGGGTAAGAAAAAGAAGAAAAGCGAGAGAACAGCTGCTGAAATTGCTTTGCTCGTTGAACATCTTATGGCTGAACTTGAAGTTACGGCTGAAGAAGATGCAGAACTCAATAGGCAGTGTAAACCAGCGATTAATAAACTAAAGAAGTTGTCCCTGCTAACAGAGGTCCTCTCAAAGTAAGTCAGTTCTATGGTACTGCAAATGGCATATGTTGCTAGTGTAGCAGAGTTGATGTGCATTACCATGGCCATACCTACATGTTTCTGATCGCCTGTTCACTTGCAGGAAGCAGCTTCAACATGAGTTTTTAGATCATGGAGTATTGACTCTTTTGAAGAACTGGCTTGAACCTCTACCAGATGGAAGCTTACCTAATATAAATATTCGGACTGCTGTCTTGAACATATTAACTGATGTATGTATTGACTTATTCCCATTTTATGTGCATTAGTGATTGTTTTAACCCCTTTTAATGAAGTTAAGGAATGTACTTTATTTTATCTATATGAAGTAAATAAATTGGCTACCATTGATGTTCTTCTCCATATTTGAGGCCTTTCATTAGTGAAACAAATTGTCATCGACTTCTGACATGCTTTTGATCATTTTACTTCCATTATACAGTTTCCTATCGATTTGGAGCAGTACGATAGGAAAGAACAGCTGAAGAGGAGCGGTCTTGGAAAGGTGTGAATTACTGTTTAGCTAGTGCAGCGTGTGACTGTTTCTTTCAAACTTTCCACTTTAGGAACATGGTGTGATTTGTACTTTGTCCATACAGGTCATTATGTTTTTATCAAGAACCGATGAGGAGACCATGTCAAATAGAAAACTTGCTAAAGATTTGGTTGACAAATGGGTATGTCAGCTTCTGTATCTTTTCCACTTAAGTTTCCATTAATCAGTGCTGTGTGTTGGTTTTAATGTATTAGCTATGCATATCGCTGGACGTATATCACGCTTGGTGGTTGGAAAGGTTTTAGTTATGGCAAGGAACACATGAACTGGTGTTTCTGTGCCAATAAATGATTGTCTTATTTATTCCTCTAAAACTTTGCAGAGTCGACCAATTTTCAACAAGAGTACTCGGTATGAGGACATGAGAAGCATTGATGACGAGAGAATTCCATATCGAAAGCCATTATCAAAGAAGTAATTGAACATGTTATATTTTGTTTTCATGTGTGTATTGTAATTTAGAAGTTAAATTTACTTTTCAATTTTTTGTTCTCATTATTTCTAACCTTCTTTTTTTCTTTTTTTCTGAAGGCCTATAACCAAAGCTACAGGGCTGGAATCCAGAGATGATGATCTTGAATTTTCCCAGTAAGATGATATCATTATGACAATGCTTTTATTGGAGTGTACTTAGTAAATGATTGGTTGTTACCGTTGGCCAGGAAAGATGCTACCTGTTCAGTCTGGCCCAAATCCACCCAAGTCTGAGTCTGATGACTGGGGATTTAGACTGTCAAATGAGCCACTGTGCCGGGCCAAAAGCCCAGATATGGTCTGCAATCTGGATTGGGCTGGACTCAGGCCTCGGACTATAGGTCTTCCAAACTCTAGCTATAGATAGATTTTTTATTATGTATATGTATATATGTAAACTTATAAATTTACAAAAATGTTTAATGTATATAATATGGTTTTTAAAATTTTCTTTTAATTGTAAAATCTTTGACTAAAAATGGGTTTTCAACAGTCTTGAGCCTTGTTTTCACTCAGATCTGAATCAGACTCAGGCCTTTAAGAGTCGGCTTTAGGCATACTATATTTCTTATTAGGTAGGTTCGTACTTTGGATCTGGGCTTAGACCCAAACCCAGTCTTGGATCATTCAATTCTTATTGGACCCATAAATAGGCCCAGGAAGGCCCATTCGGAATCCCATCCTATGACAGCCCTACTCCCTGTGCATCTTTTTGCTGACTTATCTTTCAAACATGGTGTAGGGAACCAAAATCTGTTCGGGCAGCAAATGTAATGCACGCTTCCCGCCCAGAAGCATTGCCTTTGGATTTTCTAGTGCGTCCTCAATCAAAGGTAGATCCGGACGAGGTAAGGGCACGTGCCAAATCAGTCCATCATGATCAGCACCGGATAAAGGTGAGTTTCCTATTACAACCTTGTTCTTATGCTTTATAAATTACAACTGAAATCTTCTTATAATTGGAGTGTGGATATTTTGTATGAGTTCATTGCTTGAATGATTTGGTGGAGGTGCCTTGACGATAGTTTGTTTATCACACCCCTTTTAAAGCATGAATGAAATTAGGACCACTGCATCTTGAGAGTTCGCATTCTTGATTTTTGTTTCCACCTTTTTTTTGGAGCGGCAACGAAATAATATATTAGAACCAAATGTAGAAAAACACAAAGCAGCCTGTATAAGGGAACATAGACGAACATAGAAGAATACAAACAAGGCTACCATTCAAACATAGACGAATAGAGAAGAATACAAACAAGGCTACCATTCAAACATAGACGAATAGAGAAAAAATAGAATTACTGCAGCATTCCTTGTATGTTTTTAGGTTGTTGGATTGAGCCTCAGCCCTAAAAGAGATGCTTATTATAATAGCTCAATAGTACACAATACTATTTTACCCTCATAACTTGGCAAGCTATGTGGCTGACTCATGTTTCTGCTTACATGTAATAATGACTTGATCGAGTTTATGTCCATGGGAGTTGCCATGGTCACTCAATTGGGCAAGCTGTTGAGCCAAGTCAACTAAGTGAATTCACTGTACCGACTCCCTGAATTAGCTAACTATGATCCCACTACAAATGGAATTTCTGGAATGATGGAATTTTTGAAGTATTAGGTGTCCTGAGGTTTCTGAATCCCCATGGGCATTGTGGTTGGAATGTTAACAGAATTTCTAAATGGAAAAACCCAGGCACAACTTGACAAGATGTTTGGAATGTAAAATGGGCCCCATATTTTGAGTTCTATTCTGAAACCTTGAAACCAGTGGCTACGAATGTGCAATAGAGATGATTTTTTGTTGGTTTTTTTTTTTTTTTTTTGCCAGATGTGGAATTGATTTTGGTATAAGTGCCATTTAGTGTTTTGGTTGTGACAATGTTTTGCATCTCTTGCTCATACTGGTGTATAGATCTTGTATTTCTAGAATTCAGTTGCTAGATACCTAAATCTTAATTGTTTGGTTGATTGCAGGTGAATAAGAAGTTGCAGAACCTGAAGGCACCAAAGAAAAAACAGCTTCAGGCCACTAAGCTTAGCGTGGAAGGGCGAGGGATGATCAAATTCTTTTAGATTCATGCATGTCGGCTTTTTGTTGCGAGTCAATGGAATTATCATTACTGAAACTGTTAGTGATTTGATTATACCAGTTCAAGGGTGTAAATAAGCATCTTTTTTGTATTATGAAATCATTTTCTTTCTGTTCTTTTTTCAGGAGATGTAATTGAGAAGGGGCTGGGCTTTTCAGTTCTTCAATTCTGTACCAAATTATGCATCCAATTTAGAAATACATTTTCACTCAAATCTATTATCAAGCTCTTGATTGGAGCGGAAGGGATGGTATAAAACTGTAAATGGGTTAAGACTTGGTTGGTCTGCCTACTTTCTAGTTACACCAGTGCAAATACAGGAGACATGGCCATCGCTTTTGTTTAAGCCAAATTGTAGGACTCATTAAATCTTTAGCTTTTATTCAACCATTATCCAACGGGTTTCTCCTTTTCTTCTTTTCTTTTTTGGTTGGAATCCGTGCTATTTCAGTCTCTGTCAATGCATTTATAATTTAATAATTTGGAGGCCCTGTTTGTTTGCAAGAACCTTGAGAATTCTTGTTGAGCGGTTTTATGAAACTCACAATGCTGTCCTCTCCTTGGCTGGCAGCCAAACAAAAGATAAAAAAGAGATGCAAACTAGAATTTGTTTCATTTATTCACGTCATTCAAAATCTGAGTCCTAAATTATTCTTCTTTTTTGAATGGCAACAAAGATTAAAAAGCAAATAGAATTAAGGACTCTAGGGCCAGCTCACTAGTGGCTGTGGATCGTTTATAGTTCCGGTGTTCACTTCCGAGGCAACCGGATCACATTTTTGGACAGAGAAGGTAATGAGGTGGTCACAAAAACAAAAATTAAGGGGAATAATCACCACATCTGTATCCAATTAGGCTTCCTCCACTTTTTTCCTTATTAGGGCCCGATTGTTGGCATAGAATTGAAGCATAGGAATTCATCTTCAAATGAGCTCCAATGAAGAATTATTATAACGGTTTTTTTTTTTTTTTTTTTCGGTACCCTAGCGAGGAGGGCGAGTATTTTTGATGATCGCAATCACCTGATCCTCTAGTCCAGAATGAGACCTTTGAATCCCAACTTTGAAATTTGGGTCAGTTTGCAACTTTTGACGTTGCAGCCATTTCATAGCCAAAATTTCCTCCAGGTTTGAACACAGTATTTCCCTTTAGGGGTTATATAAAAAAAAAAAAAAAAAACAACCCTTGGATCAAGCTGTACAGATCCATCATTTACAACATATTTTGCTAGGGACTTTTAACAGAGTCATCAAAGAGAAGCAGAAAATAGTAACAATGTGATGAATGCTGTGATTCAGTTGCTGTTTCAAAAATACAATCAGAGTCCACACACCTAATGAAAATCATACAATTGCGCTCACTAAGATAAAATGTATGTGAGAGAAATAAAATTCTTGCTGAGAAATTCGTGCCCAGTAAGCAGAAAATTAGCCAATTAGAAGTGCGCCAAACTGTAGACTAGAATCCACACAAGCTGCACAAAACCCACAAACAGGTTATTTGCCATGTGAAAGGCACAAAAGGCTTGGTTGATCAGATATTCATATTGAAAATGTATAACAGCAAATGTCATGTGCTACACAATAATCAGATATTGGCTCTTAATTAACAGTCAAGATGACCAGATGATCCCAATTCTTTGTACACCCCTAGGGCACTCATAGACCCTTCCCCAACATTCACATCCAGTCCTAGTGGGCTCCAAAGACCAGACCAGTTATTTGCCTGATAATGGGATGGTCACTGACACTTTTATACTAATTCCTAGGACCTACTCTTTTCAGATTAACCAACCCCAAAGTTTATAACAAAGAAAAATATATAGAAAGTACATATGCACATTTTGTTACAGATGCCAATAATAAAACCTGTTATGCTGCTAGACATATCCTCTTCAAAATGCCAAACAATAATCTTCCAAAATTGGTTATAAAACTGCTATAAGGGTTTTTGGACATGAATATCACCTTAAACCAGGATGAAAGGTTTAGGGAGATCTTAACGGACTTTCAACGACTTTAAGGTTTTGGCAACCATTACATCACAGCTGCTGCATCATGGCAACATATATTTACAGAAACCAATTACTGCACTTTGAGATGCAAGACTGCTAAATGGTGACTAGATGCACAATTAGGACAGTCAAAAATGGGTCCATTGACCCCAATTTTAAATTAAAGTAGTTAGGCTTAGGACAAGGCATATTCAAGGTTTAGGGTTTCCCATGACCAGGCCCAGCCCATTGACAGCCTAACACCCAATCATTCTTTATAAGTAATAGTTCTTCTTTGGTATCACAAAGGAAGCAGAATACAAAATTTAGTACTCCCAATTCTCCAAAGGAAGCAATGGGAGCCAGTGTTCAATTCAAAGACAAGTGCTTCTTTACATAGGTGGTTCTCATCTAGGGGTGTAAATGAGCTGCACTTGGCCAAGGACGAGCTTGACTACCCCTGCTCAAGTCGAGCTTGAGGAGCCAATTCAAGCTATCGGGTTGTTTCTAAGCTCAAGCTAGATCATACCGAGCTGAGTTTGAGCTTGGGCTTGGGATCAACTAGTCTTCCTCATACATATGTGCTATGTAAAGTAACAAGCCAAGCTTGCGCATGCACTTAGGCTTGGGCTTATATTAAATGTTAACATTATCAGGCTTGAGCAAAAGTCAAGCTCTTAATCAAGTCAAATTTGAAGTGAGTTGAGCTGAACAGGCCCTAACTCAAGCTTGGTTCCTGAGTTAATCAAGCTGAGCTCAAGCTCGGATTGATTAGCTCACAAGTCATGAGCGGGCCCATTTCCTTTGCCTTTCTCCTCATTCAATAACCCCTAAAAGAAAATAAAGCTGTTGGAAATTGAAAATACCAGAAAAAGGGATAAAGATGCAAAGAGACCCTCTTGAAGAAGTGCTCCATGCCCACCATAATCTTCTTCATCAATCTTCAATATATGAGCATAGTACCCATAAATGATACCAGAAGACAGCACCAGGAATCTGCAAATCACGAGTAATGCTTGAAAGGTTAATAAAAAATGAATAATCAGAGAGATTAAATGAAGGTTCTTGCTAAAGTATGCTTAACTAGTTTGAAAAACCAGATCAAAACAAAATTAATTAACCCAAGATTAAAAGTATTGATTTATCAGCGCTGTCTACGATGTTCACAGCTAATAATTTTATTTTTGTAGGCAGACACTACTACCCATAGAATCCTGCCAGTCCTAGTCTAAATCAATATCAGCTAGTACATATTTCAGACAGTATTTTGAAAATTGCTTGAAAGGCTACCATTGAGAAATCACAAGAGTAAATATGTCAAATGGCAAGACAAAGCCACATGCTAATGATAGACAATTACAAAGCTCATTCAGGACTCATACTGTATGCAATTCTAGGGAACCATCACTTTAGTTCAAGGTCTCCCCAATGAACCAAGTGTTCTGGTGATGTATATCTCAGGAAACCACAGTTTGTCTTCTTTTTCCCTAAATCATCCTAACCATTTGACAAACGGGCATAAATATAATCCATTGATGTTTATAACTTTTGAACACATAGTTAAAAGTCTATCATTTGGAACCAGATGATCAGCCCAATATCCCTTCAATACAAATTTGTTGCATCATAAACAGGGCTGCATATAAAACAACTAAAATAATCAACACCCAAATGTATTATTATTAGCTTTCCAACCTTAAGTGCATGAGCAGGCATTGTAAATTTTAATGCAGACAAGGTCTTTCATTGGTTTCAGATGTGTTAAGATAGTCAGATGCCATTTCAACCATGGTTCTCAAAGCCCTCTTGTAATCTCATACCATCTCATAACGAAAAATCCTAGTCATGGAAAGGAACAAGAATTCCAGAGACTATTCCTGGAGGAATTTCAAATTGCTAAAAGCCTTTGAACTTACACAACAATCCATATCCACCCAACAAGAGGAACTGCACCCCAAAGCAATCCACACGCAAGAGCTACAACTTGCCGAATCCAATGCAAAACATCTCCCAATTGATCCTGCAGGAGAACATATTAACATTAACCAACATAATATTATACTATTCATCATCATCATTGTCTATTAAAAACAATAATGATTGCTTTGTAATCTAATGGTTTGCTCAAAATCTTAGGTACTGACTACAATCCCACAGGGTGCAGTAATCCCAAATCATTCATCCAGTGGTTCCCACCTTGGATTAAGCTTTCCTACCCATCCAATTACTGACTCTCTCTTCTTTTTTTTCACATCATGCGTGAAGCATTCACCATTCCAGATCCTCCATGTGGGATTGAGCACATCCCACGTCTGTAGAGCATCAAGAGATGCGTTTTCAACTATTTCTGCAAGTCACTTGCCTTCTCCAACCCATTCAAAAAAAATATATATAGACCATGGAGAATTCCAGACAACTCATCAAAGGAACTTACATTAAAAGCAATAGAAAACAGTAAGATTCTACTCTAAAACCCCACAAATCAGTCTACAACTGTAATTTACTAACATAAACATGAAAAATGCCCATGTCATTTCCTAATCACAATCTTCTACTCATCCAAACGATCCTTGAATCCAGATCAGATCCCATAAACCCTAAATTCGCAAGAACCCTAAAACAATCTAAGAATCGGCAGAGGCGAAATAAATAAAGAATTCAATATACCTTGTCCCAAGAAGCTTCTGGATCTAGCAATTTTGCGAGTTTGAAAGAAGAAACGTGTCCGTTTTGCTGTTGCTGGAGATGGAGTTTCGTTTTGGATTTCCCCTCCTTCATGTCGGGAGAAATGTAGGAATATGATTGCAAGATTTTACGAGGGTTTGTATTGTATTGTATTGTATTGTATTGGTGTTGCGTCGATTAATCGTTGGGTTTTACTTTCCTTTGATTGATGAATCGAAAAGTAGGAGTAGAAGGCATTGATTTTTCTAGGGTTTTGAAATGGCGATGGAATCTGAGCAAGTGAGAGATTTGTTTAATGGGGTTTCTGGAAGATTGGATCTAAAGTGATTGGAATTGGAAAGGCTTGGGATTTTCACTTGAGAAATCCACACTTAAAAATGGAGTTCATGTATGTATTACTTTGGAGTTCAATTATTAAAAATTTATTTTATATAATTTAAAATTTAAAACAAATTTTACAAATAATTGAGTTTTGCCCCATTTCTAAGATTATATTCATTCAGATTTGGTGGCGAAATATTTATTCATCATCAAACAAAATATATTTAATATTTAAATGAATCTAAATCAAATATTTTCTATCAAATGCTTGGGTTAAGATGTGGACATACCCATATATGGTGGGAACATTTGGCAACTCTAGGAGAAAAGATTTTTACTTTTCACAAAGTTATGAAAAAACTCATGTTCAATAATTATATATCCTTGAGGGTTTCGACCAATGGAATTATCACTTTTTAGGATTATTAGGTTGACTTTTGCTAAAGAATTTGAAGATTTTTAATTTTGTTGATTTGTATATTAATATTAATTTTTTCAGTTATATATATAGGTGTAAAATCTTTGGTTGGACAAATCATAATGAGAAATTCTTATTCTAGAGGCTCTCCTATTACAAACATGTTTTGGGATTTCTTTTTCTTTGGAGTCAAAGCCGACTTTATATAATATAGATTTGTAGATAAGTGTAGAATAGAGATTTTATTTTTAGATGGTTTGGTAAGACCAAATCACAGTTTCAAAGAGGCATTTTAAAATCTTATGGTTTGAAGTTTTTCTTAAATTTCTAGAGCTATGCAAGGATTTAGGATCCGAAAGTTGATACCAGACATGTTATTGAGCTTGTGAAGAGGATCAACGGTCCCGATTTTGATATTTGGGCCCAAAAGTTCCAAAAAATCAAATATAAGTGTCCACTTTTAGAGCATGTTTGGTAACAGGCCATGAATCCATAGATTTGATGATTCTCCACTGCCACTGGAATAAGGATTCCTCACTGAAAATTTATATAATTGAGGATCACACATTGATATTGGTATGTATCGATGCATACAATTGAGAAAAATAGGGTTCGGTGTGCAAATCCACTTAAGTGAGGATTTTTAAATCTTATGACGGGTGGTCGGATCTAAAACCCTAACAAATAAAGATTTCCATTCGTCCAAATCCTAATGTATTTATAATTGTCAAACATGGATTTACCACAACTTCAAAAAATCAAAAAATCTTTTTCCTAAAGATTTTATTGCCAAACGTTAATCACAAATAAGTGTGAATAAATGAATGTACAATGAATAATATGTAACTTTCCATGACAAATTTCCATTAATTGTGTAATTTGATTTGTAATCCTATCTGGCGAATCCGATGCCTTGCTAGGACCGAAACTCTTCCCCTTTTTTTCTCTCAAACTCTGGATCCTTTTGGCACAATTTCTTTATATCATCAGTGGGTCCCACCTTTTGAAATTCACCCAATGATATACCAATTATCAATCCACCTAGATAGGAAGGCCCACTGTCGATCTGATCGCCTAGTGGACCCCAGCACCAATCTCATGTTCATAAATGATGAGCAATGTTGGAGAGCTTCTGATTTAAAAGGTTGAACAACCTGTAAACATCAGGAGCCACGCATGCCCATGTGGTGCCTAACTTCTTTCCAGATCATGTGATGCAGAAGATGAATATTATATTCCCTCATCTAATATTAAAAAAGAAGATTGGATGTATCATTGCCACTCTTTGTGCAAGTCTTTGAAAGTTCAATTTGCTGGAACTTTACCAACGCTCGGTAGAGTAGTTGGTTGGGGCACTCCGTAACTACCCGGAGGTCTCAGCATCGAATCCCACCAAGTGTTGAAATTTCAGACTAGGCTTCCTAGCCCAACGTACCCGGTGAGTGGAAACAGGGGGAGGCCACCGCCCCGGGGGATTTAGTCAGGTGCTCTAAGAGGTCTTGGATACCCCTGGTTAGCAAAAAAAAAAAAAATTTGCTGGAACTTCCAAATTAAGTCACTGCTCACATTCATGTTACCAATGCCTCAAGAACCACTCTGAACAAAGTGTTTTCATCAAAGATAAACACTAATGCATCACATTCACATCTATGGTTGGCAGTCGTATTAAGATTGGCGAATCCAAGATTTTCATGTGGATTTACAGAGCAGATCCAGATTTTTCAAATAGGTCTGCAAAGCGGACCCAAGTGCAAAAGGGGTAACCACCTGCAATAGCATATATGTAACTCTGCCCATATTTGAAGTCCTGATTCCAAATAAAATTGGTATGGGATCTATTTTTAGATCTATAAGAAGTTTGGATTCGAATCCAAATCTATGCAAATCAGTAAGTTTTAAGGGCCTACATAGATTGACTTACATACTTACATTCCTATTTGAGAGTGTACCTAGCTTTAATCATATACAATTTTAATAGCCTCGCTTGTATATTTAAAAATACCATTTTAAAGTTATTTTATCCAATTATATTCGGTGCATGCACTTCACATCTTATTTTGGTTCCATTTTTCACACCTCGACTATTTCTCCTGGCACCTGAGATTTTTGCCTCCCCCACGTATTGGATAAGTCAAGCTTTTACCTCTACAAATAGCCCGAGGGCCCGTTTGTCACTTTACTAGTTTAGTAAAAGTCAATAAAGTCTTCATTTTTCTGACAAGGGGTCACATCAAATATATATTTTTTTAAAAAAATTGATTTAAAAAAAAAGGGTAAAAGAGCAACTTCATTACTCCACTAAAAGACAAAAAGAACTCAAATATTCTATATAAAAAGTTAAAAAGTTTCCATACCAAATAAATAAAAATAAAATACTATTATAACGTATTTATATTTTATTATCTTTTGATTTGATTTTTTTTTATTTTAAAATAAAATTACCAAACTGGCGCAAAAATAGAGTGCCAGTTCGAATATATAACCTTTGATTCTTCAACCGTCGTCCTAGCCACCTATTCTCCTGAATTCCAGCTTGAATTTTTCTATTAAACAGTAAAATTTCAACAAGGAGAAAGGAAAATAGATTCGTAAAAGCTCTCCAACATGGCCCACCACATCTAACAGTTTCAATGGCCCAATCAAAGCTTCACCAATTAATACAGGAAAGTCCCAACAATTTGAACATTCGCAGGCGGAGATTTCTACAATCCCTCCCTCACTTTTAAATTCCACGAATCCAATTCCAACATCAACAAGTCTTCAACGCGGTCAACCAGAAATGTCCAGAGAAAATAATTCTAAGGGCATTTCCGTCTTTACCAACTGCAATCACACACCCATCCTCATCTTCCATTTATATATTTCCATTTTGCCGGCTCTCTTCGAACGCTAGAAGAAGGCTTCGGAACCGCCAAGGCCTTCCCTTCCCTCTCAAAATCTCTCGATCTAGGGTTTCTTCGTTGTCATAATCAAGGGCGATCCACTTCCGACTATCGTTTTTGACAATTGATCTGATCTCTCACTCCTTCCTGTCTCGTTCTTCACTGAGATCGAATTAGGTTTTGTTCGAGATGGCTTCCAAGGACGAGAAGAAGGGTGGCGGGGGTTTTTTCTCCTCGATCGCATCTAGTTTTTCGAATTTTGGAAGCGCAATGCACAAATCTGTTAATGGGTATGGTGAATTTTCTGCTATTGGGGTGTTTGAATTGATTTCTAGAAACTCTTCCTCTCTTTTTTCTTTTTTTTTTTCATGTTGGTTTTTGCAATTGGAGCCCTAGCTTTCTTATATGTTTGATTAGGATGAATTGATGCATGATTCGTTTGGATGTACTGTTAATTCCGGGCATGTTTGGATCGCTTTTAAGTGTTTGTTGGATGGAATGGGGTTTTGATACTGGATTATAGGGTTTGTTTGTTGCTTTTCTGCTGTCTACACTAAAAGACCCATTATTTATGAAAAAAGAGGTTTTTTTTTTTTTTCTAATACTGAGTTTGAATAGATTTCAATTGTGCATATGTGGGATAGATCTGAAGTTTCAAATCAGCTTGCCACTTCTTTAGCAAGCCATTGACTATAATTTTTCATCATTTGAATTCCATAACTACCCTAATTATCAACTGATTCTAGAAGTGACCCATTTTTTGGGCAATGGATGGATGTATCAGTTATGTAGCTTTAGCTTGTTTGTGGGGGCAGCTCATTCTTAGTATTTTGTTTTCAATTCTGATTATTATTGTCTAAAACTCATGGCTCTTTGTAGTATGGTCTCAATTACATATATACATCAGTATCAAGTCTTTGCAATATATAGTTGTTATCACCATCACCATCAAAACATTATCTCCTTATTTGTGGGCCTGTCTTGCTGAAAAATTGGTTTATAACTGCTGCATCGTGTTTCTTTTGCTCCTTCAGGTTGCTGGGTTATGAAGGGCTAGAAGTTATAAATCCCGAGGGCGGCACAGAGGATGCCGAGGAGGAAGCTCGGAGAGGAAGGTGGAAGCAGGAGGTGCACCATTTGCGTTTTCTTTCATTGTAGTCTGTAGTATATATTTGAATTTTGTTTTCCACATTGGTAATGGAATAATAGGGTGTGCGCGCGTATATATTGTATACTTAATTGTTTATTATGAAATTTATCTGCATCTTCAAGCAAATTGAACGCTAATGCACTCTGCAATTGGGCAATTTATTACATATTTCAGGGTCCAATGTGTTGTGTGTGTATCACACTTATTATTATTATTATTTTGTTGCTACATGGAGGAATTGAACTCACACACTCACACACTCACGCCTATGCCCTAACCAGCTGAGCTACAGGTAGGGACTATTACACTTGATTTATATTCACAGACAAAGAATCATTTGCACAGCCATTTGACGGGCCACTATTTGAATTGACTTGGATGTTATAAATTGGAATAGACCTCCTAATAAAATTTCAATTATGACTCATGGAAAATAGGACTGAAATGTTATTGCTCCATGGTCTTCACTAGGATAACGGAAAAGAAATGAGTGAAGCTGTCAACTAGAAATAGAAGTTATTACTATACATTGAAGGACTTAGGATATCCATTAGTGAAACTCAAGGCGCGTACAGTTGGATCCACATATATTAATCCTGATACAAAGAACCATGAGAGATGCATAAAACACATTTAGGATCAGATGTGATGAAATGATCAGAAGATGAGAATTTGTGGGCCCATTTGGGATCGGGATAGGCAATTTGTTTTCTTGGGATGTGTAGGGGGCCACATTGATAGGGGGTTTATCAAGCTTCACCCCATCCCAATCCAATCATAATAGGGCCGTAAGATGGGACATGCAAAATTATTATTATTATTATTTTTTTCAATGGCCCATGTCATGGCCGTAGTGGTGAAACTTCACCACCCCGTATCCATGTGTTCCCCTGCACATTCCATCACTCCCCATGAATTGGTGGCTCCCATTTACTGGGCCTCAAAGGTTTCATTGTGCATTCATTTCATCATGCCAAAACAGGTTCATAAAACACAATCATTTACAATAGTCCATTATTATATAAAATCATGTAATTAAAACTCTGCTGAAAGACTCACGAGTTGAGACTACTGGTGATTTTTCAGTAATTGATGGGACTTGCTCTGCATTGGCTGATTCTTTTGTGCCATGCTATGACTGACAAGCATATGCATTGGTCAAATTGCAGTTTAACTAGGTTAAAATAATGTTCTATGAAAGCAACTTTTCTTTTTTAAATTTAATCCCAAATTTCATGCATTTTTTCACTTTCATGAAGATTGACGATGTGAGGTTGTTCATTCTGGGAGAGTACCCATTAATTATAGCAAAGAAAAGCATGCCCTTCTCACTATAGAGTCCTGGTAATCAAACTCATGTACAGATAATACATGTTTTAGTGTCTGAGTGTGTTGGATGTTCAAACATGTTTTTTTTTTTTTATTGATGTCTGCCTTTTGCTGTTTAATTAGTAATAATCTTTATTGTGGAATCAATTAGTTCTCTGTTTTTTCTGTATAATTTCATCATGCAGAACACAGTTTCCTATTGAGTGTTTCTGGTTTTATTGCAGGACCGAGATGGTTATTGGAAGATGATGCAAAAGTATATAGGTTCAGATGTTACATCAATGGTCACACTTCCCGTTCTCATTTTTGAGCCAATGACAATGATTCAGAAAATGGCGGAGGTCTGTGCTGTATATTGTGTACACTAAACTGAAATGCTAATTGAATTTGTGCAATGAATATGGAAATGCTTATCAGACAATGATTAACTAGCATGATTGCTCTTACAGTTAATGGAATATTCCCATATGTTGGATCTGGCTGATGAATGTGAGGATCCTTACATGCGGTTGGTCTATGCTTGTAAGTATTCCATCTTACTGTGATTTTATGGAGCTTCCGATTATCAAGTATTATATGATTAATGTGATTCTTGGTTATTGTTACAGCATCATGGGCAATATCTGTGTACTTTGCCTACCAAAGGACTTGGAAGCCTTTCAATCCCATTCTTGGTGAGACTTATGAAATGGTTAACCATGGTGGGATTACATTCATTGCAGAGCAGGTGAACTGTTTAAAACTATATCTCTTAGCTTTCTTATGATCTGTTTTTTTTTTTTTTTGGATGGTTCCTGATTTGCTAGTTTTGGCTATTGATATTTGACATGCACACATGCATGCCATTGGTTTACCGTGCGTGGCAGCTTGGCAGGGTTCAGTGGGATTGGGGTTGTTGCTGTGTTGTTTGCTTCATTGTCAATGTTGGCTGTTGATGGTTTTATTTTGAGCTATAAATTTTGAATAAGAGCCCCTCTAAAAAAATGTTATAGAATCTTAGAGAAATTATTTCAGAGTTTGTGCATGGTTTAGTTCAAAGAAAGAAACAAAGAGTTCATGAATGGTTAATAGCATTTATTCCATCTTTGTAATTTCCTCTTATGGTTAGGGTTGTTCTCTCTCCTAATGTTAATTGTTGAACAAACAGAACAAGTTATTGCATAAACTGCTTGAAAGTTTAAAATGATGACTTGGGGCTTCTTTGTGCAAAAACAGTTTCCTATAGAAATGGATTTTCCTCGAACTCTCTTCTTCCTCTTTTTTTTTTTTTTTTTTTTTTTTTGTAAATCAAGTTCTCAGAGCTCACTTTCATCATAAAAACTACATATATATATATATATGGAGATGCTCCTATGAGAGCACCTCTCACCTTACTATGAGAGATAAGGTGGGGGCCCTCACTTATCTCTCATAGTAAGGTGAGAGATGTTCTCATAGGCGCATCTCCCACATATATATATAAATATATAATGGAGGCGTTTGTCTTCGAACTTCATTGGTATACTTAAGGCCATGACCGTACATGTTGTGGTTAGAAAGACATGCACCCATCCGCACACCCATTTCATTATATATTTTCTTTGTTTTTTCCCCTTTTGATAATTGACACCATGGTTCTGCTTTGCAATGCTCATTTCGTTTTTATTGTATTTCTCTATTTCAGGTAAGCCATCATCCTCCAATGAGTGCTGGGCATGCAGAAAATGAACATTTTACTTATGACGTGACATCCAAACTAAAAACCAAATTCTTGGGAAATTCAGTTGATGTCTATCCTGTTGGAAGGTAACTTCCGTTCATTGCCTCTGTTATGTCTATACTGCATTGCCATTTACCTATTTGAAAAAAAAAAAAAAACACCTCATTATTACATGCCACCTTTTACTTTTGGGGTGTTTTTCAACTGGAACTTATTTGTTTCAGATGTGTGAGATTTTTATCGAACTTCATCGTTTATGTCTACTATGTTACATTTATCGTGGTCTAAGCTTGAAAACATCAACGTCTTTGTCTAATATAAGTATCTTTGTTAAAATCGCTTTACTTGAAAAATGTATTATTTATAAACTGCTTCAATTGATCTTGGAGTATAATAGATTCTGATGCATTCTTATCCATTCTTCAGGACGCGTGTGACTCTTAAAAGAGCTGGTGTAGTCTTAGATTTGGTGCCTCCTCCAACAAAGGTTAACAATCTTATATTTGGAAGAACTTGGGTTGATTCACCAGGAGAGATGATAATGACAAACTTGACCACTGGGGACAAAGTCGTGCTATATTTTCAGCCATGTGGCTGGTTTGGGTATGGCAATATTGCTTCTAAGTTAGCAGTGAATGAATCCTCCAGTGTAAATTTCTAATTGTGTTTCTGTATGTAATATTCTTTATCCAAGGGTTATGGTTTGATAGTAGTATTTCCTCGTCATTGGCTTTGTCGCAACCTATAGCGAATAGTTATTTGCCTGTTGGCTTGTTGGGACTGGAGAAGTAGAGTTAAATGCTTCTATTATATTTAGGCTTTGAAGTCAACATGACGTTGCTATCAACATCCACTTCAACAGTTTCCTTTTCTTTTTAATACTTCATCTAGTAATGCATACATGGTGTCTTAAAGTTGGCATTGCTTTCAGGGCTGGTCGTTATGAAGTGGATGGATACGTTTATAATGCAGCGGAGGAGCCTAAAATATTGATGACTGGTAAATGGAATCAGTCAATGAGTTATCAACCATGTGACTTGGAAGGGGAACCCCTATCTGGCACTGAATTGAAGGAGGTAATTTTGTAGAATTTTGGTTAAATTAACACTTTTGCTATTTCCTTAGGACACTGACCATTTATTTTGTTGATAACATTATGTGGTTAAAATATTATGCAATTTTGTAATATTCATGCATATATATGTAATAATCAATGCAACAACTCAGATGATATTAAAACGGACTGCTTATTGGTTTTTATTATTTATGAATCTTTTAATATATATATATATATTTTCCTTTGATGCCGATAAGATGTGGACCTTCACAATATTGTTTTTCCTGGTAATGCAATAAGAAATTGAGCTTCACACCATGTAATCCTAGTGTTCATCTTGTAATTGGTGTTTCTGGAAGTGTTTAGGGCTATATTTTGAGGCTTGCCTAAGGGTGGGGCTTTTTAAAACCCTTCTCTTCTTTGTCTGAAATGTGGCTTGCATTTAGTGCTTGCATCTCACTGTATGAAGCATATTTGGTGCATACCTGCAGATGAAGTGTGTTCTTTGGTCATGCTCCATATTGGGGGTTATTAGCACACCTTGTCTTCAAGAAAAAGAGATGGAGTTTGTAATTTTTCAGATTTATTTTTCTTTTATAAATGTTGGACTGCTGTTACCATTTAAAAAAAAAAAAAGACTTTTGTAACTAGATTTAACTTTGTTGAACCCTGGTGAACTCATTAAAAGGGCCAAACCCCAACTGTTTTGCGTTTCTATTTGTATATTCTTTTTTAATGTAATTATTTATTTATTTTAGAGGCTTGCTCATGTGCCTTATACTCCACACTTCGTGGCTTACACCCCGTGCGTTGAGCAATTGAAACATCTCACCTCCTGCCCCAGCATTGCTTGTAATATGACTGTACCTTATTTGGAGGATACGGCATATGTGTGGAAGGAGTGGAAAAGGCACAAGTCTTGTGCATTATGGAGTGTTTACTGATAGAGATGTTGATGGGCCTTGAATTACCTTGTTACCTGAAGGTTCTGACACACACACAAAAATAATAAATAGAATAAAATAATAATTCTGGGGACAAAACCTCAATTTGGACATGATTGATAATCAAGTCCAGGTATCCGTCCAATCAATTCCATAACCAACTGACTACTTTAGTGGTATGTGTAAAAAGCTATGTATAGATAATATTAACTATTTATTTATGAGAGTGATATTTAGTTTATACATCAATGGCCGACCAAGTGTCCAGCACAGATGGTAGAAGCTTATGAATGCAACTTTCTGGTTGCAGGTTCAACTCCCAGCCCCAACATATGTACTTATTTTAATATTACATGGATTTTGAGTTGGGTCTGAAATTGGGTCTGGGTCCAAGTGGTTCCGCTAGGGTAGGACCCACCCGAGTCCATGCATACAGACCTGCACTCAACCTGTTTACATCCATATTCACCGAGTTTTCACTCTTAGCTGGAGTTGGTTTGTTCCAAGGCACATTTAATGTAGGTCTTGATGCATGATTGGCTTTGAACTCGTGCATGCTTGATATTACTTGATATGTGAATGAAATCCACTTATAGAAGTATGTCAAATCTATATGCACATATTTTGGCTTAGCAGCCCAGTATTTCTCTAATCATTATTTTTTTCTGTATTTGGGTTATAAGGCTGAAAATATTCTCCCTAAGCAATTATTGAGGAGGATGTATGAGGTGCTATATTACAAATGGAGTGAAATTATTGGGAGATAGAAAGTGTACACATTTGCATCTTACACATGCTTTATATAAATATCCTGCTAACTGAATGTGTTTACGAGTTGCTCTCATTTGCTCTTTTTATCTTATAGGTCTGGAGAGTTGCAGCTGTGCCTGAAAATGACAAGTTTCAGTACACATATTTTGCACACAAAATAAATAGCTTTGACACCGCCCCCAAAAAACTGTTAGCCTCAGATTCCCGTCTACGGCCGGATCGATATGCACTTGAGAAGGGCGATCTATCCAAAGCCGGTGCTGAAAAGAGCAGGTATCATATCATCTCCAGTATCTTGTGTTATCACTGTTTGCTGGTTAATACCATTTTTATGTGATTGGCCAAACTTTTTGAAATGAGTCTTGGAGCTTTAAAAGTGCACAATTAGACTTTGTCTCGAAGAACCAAGGCAACTTTGATGTCATCTCAATACTGGCCATATTCCCAAGGAAGAGGGAACCTCTATATATTCTTTGAGGAAGACTACTTCCCAAAAGAAGGAAGAGAAAGAGGAAAAGGAAAATAGAAAAAGAGGCCTCAGAATTTTATGTTGCTCCTCAAAAAATGGTGGAGAGCAGAGAAACTCACTCCATGGTGCTCGTCTAATATGAGCATGCCAACCCATACTGTCCAAACTGTGGCCCTTATTTTTTTATTTGGTTGGACATTGAAGACAAAAAAGTAATTTTGTTAACTCATAGAATTTGAACAATTAGCTGTGGCATTTCTTTATATTGTATGCTCTGCTGATATCATGCCTTATCTCCAGGCTTATAATTTAGTGTTTGCACCTATGTTTGATTCCTTTTTTGTGCATATTTTGTTCTTTTTTTTCCCCAGTTTGGAGGAGAGACAGAGAGCTGAAAAGCGAAACAGAGAGGCCAAGGGCCATCAATTCACTCCAAGATGGTTTGACCTATCTGGGGAAGTTACACCGACTCCTTGGGGTGAGTTGGAAGTGTACCAATACAATGGTAAATACACTGAGCATCGTGCATCAATTGATGCAGCAGACATCATCAATGAAGTCGACGTTAAATCCATTGAGTTTAATCCGTGGCAGTATGGCAATTAGCTGCAGAATGAGTTCTGATACCTGTATGGTTTTGTCTTTTATGTCACTCTTAAAAGGTTTGATTATGGGCCGTTTGTATTTGTTCTCCTAGTGATGTATCAACAAATTCTTAGATTTGTGATGGATAGGAATTATTTATTTGAAGGAATGTTTTGATAGAGTACATGATAGCTCTTTCGGATGGTTGATCTAAATTTCTTATGCATGTGGGGAAATGGCTGTGGCATACTCCATTCAGTAGGCTCATCTCTACTCCTGTGGCATTCAAGATTTTCTGTTCGGTTTCCATTGTCAAAAGGTGTGGGCTGCGATGATCTGTTTTTCTTTTACTTTTTCTCTTTTTTTTTGGGTAAAACTGCGAGCAGGGACAATTTATTCCTATAGCTGTTTTGTGTGTATGTGTATCCATCGTGGGATATACAAATTCTCAAAATGTTGTCCCCCGGGGTTCAAATATCCTCTGTATTACTCAGCATTTTGGAACTTGAAATTTGGAGAAATCCAAAATCCAAAATCCAAAAGTGCTAATTTCCTCCAGGCACAGAAACCATGATGGACATTACTCTATTTGAAGTTCATCATGATTCAGATCACTGATCGAGTTTTATCAGTAATGTTCACTACTAGATTTCCCTTGGATCAAATGGATATGGGTATGATACTGGTGCCCATTCTTGGAAATGGCTACACCTTAGTTTTCACGGCTAAATCAATTTGAGAAAGGGCTTGACTTCAGAAATTTATGAATAGATAAATTTGTCAGCTTAAAAGAGACCGTTCCAGTTGGCTACCGTCGAACATTAATATTATTAATACCGCCATTAAAGCACACCCACCATCCTGTTGGCTATCTACTAGACTTTAATCTGGTAGATTTTCCCACCTGACAGAACAGAATCACGTGTATGTGCTGAGATATGGAATGGGCTCCTAATGAATTAAGGTTGAACAAAACATCTGTTCTGATAGACCATTCGGACCATCAATTTATTTTCCTCAATGTTTACCAATCTCTTTAACTATATAAATTTTTTGAGATCCAATCCACCACTATAATATTAATTAATTATATATATAGCAAGGTTCTCTTAAGTTCAAGTTTTAGAAGAAAATTTCATAAGCTCATGCTTATGGGGCCCATCTTTGGTCCATCCAAATGATTCAAACACATAACCCTCCAAAATTGCACATATCCACCAACTTTCGGTCAAATCCGAATTTACTGGACAGTTGGATCGATTATGTATCGATCTGAATGAACTATTGACCATTAAACTTTTCGGCCCATATGGAGATGATAGAAATCATGGTTGTGGCTGATTTTTTATAGAGAGGAAGATCACATGGAGTCCTTGAAATCCCCCATCTCCATCCTCATGTGGGTCCCCAAGTGCGTCCTACCACACACTTGAGCTTAGGAGAGCTGACCCCATTATATATATTTATATATAGTGCTAATATGAAAACTAGTGGAAAGACTACCAATGTATATAAGGACCCGTGCTAATTCATAAAAGGGACTGCGAAAAGGGATGAGTTGATCATATTCCATGTCTCCCATGAGAGATGTCCTCCATGCAGGTTCCCTTGTTGGGACTTACTCAGGGTCATGCCAATAATGGAGTAGGTAGGAGATAAAAGATTTCCAATCATCTAACCCCTTTATCCATAATCTTCAAGTATAGTATAATAGTTTTAGTCAAACAAAAAACAATGAGATGAGTGAGTGATGGTAAGTAAGCAATAGTCGGCAATCAAGGAAAATTATACAAACCGAATCCAAAGCTGGTTCAAGTCATTCTCTTCTTGGTCCCGCCCCAAACATTCGAAAAAACAGCACTACGTGGCCCATCGGCTTTTCCTTCGACAAGCCTTCCACGATCTCGCAAATCTCTTCAATTCCTGATCCCGCGGTTTCTTGATTTCTCTCTCAAAAACTGTTTCTCCACATTCTTTCCCTTCTCTCTAACTGATTCCTCTTCGCTTACTTTCTTCAACGCCAGATCTCTTCCCTTTCTCCTCTCCGTCTTTCAATCAACATTCCCCAAATCCTCATTTTCCTTTTGGAGCTGTTTGGATCTTTCCTCTTTTGTGATTGGTCGTTATGAGGAAGCAATCGTCCTCTTCTGACATAGAGATCAAGATCCATACCCGAGAAAACGAGAACCCAATTCGTCCACCTAACGGGAATTCCACTGCAATATGGCAGCCCTTTCCTCATTGGTTCCCTTGGCTCACACCAGCTTTCGTCGTCGTCAATGTCGTCCTTTTCATCATCACCATGTTCGTCAACAACTGCCCCAAGAACTCCTCTCGTCCCTGCGTCGCGCGATTCCTCGGTAGATTTTCTTTTCAGCCTCTCAAGGAAAACCCCCTCTTCGGTCCTTCTTCCACTGCGTAAGCTTTTCAAGTCTTTTGCTTTTCTTGGTTTTTCGTGTTTTCCCGCAATGTTAATTGATGGGGTGATTCTCATTCTCATGATCTCATTGCTGCTTTTGGTTTCCTCTCTAATTTGATGTGGGTGATTGATATTGAAGTAGTTAGTTATGAACTTTAATCAAGTTTGGGACTTTAATGTTGGTGGAATTTGGATCTGATACAAGTGCCCGGTGATGATTTTCGATTTCTTCGTTGGGCAAATGATGATGAAACACCTAATTTACACTTGGATCTTATATGACAGCAGATTTCCTATGCTTTGATGATTTTGAAAATTTTGACTGATTACATGGGCACGTGCATGGGGTCGATGCCATGTCCGCTGTGAGTTTTCTATTTTGAATGTGCCTTTCATGAACAGGGGCGATCAGAATCATCTGGGGTGCTACAATTCATGTTGAATGTAGACATTTTAGCAGACTTTTATTATTATTATTAATTTTTCTGTTTAGATTCTATTATCGTTTGAAGATTGCTGGCCTACTGTTGAGTGAACCAGCCTCATTTTTATGACAGGACATACAGATGGTGATTCCCACATCACAGATGGGTTAGCTCTTTAATGGTGTATTTTGGGCTTAGCAAATCTTGGAGAAAACATTGTAAAGTGTGCTATTTCTTTAACAAAGGTTGATACTTGATAGTGCTCTTCTATCAAAGTAGTGAGAGATTTATCTGTTTCGTGCTCTTTTGTTATTGGCTGAAACTCCTATTATTTTATCCTTTTTTGACATGTAGTTTGTGACATATGCCAGTGGCATGGAGCAATGACTTGGAAAAGGATGATGCATGTGTTGTTAGTTGATTTTCTATTTTAGTTTTAATAACCAAGTCTACATCTACTGAAACAAGAGGATCATATCATATTAAAGTAATGGTTGGATGTTTTATTTGTTTAGGCTGCAGAAGATGGGAGCTCTAGAAGTGAGTAAAGTGGTCCACAAACACCAAGCGTGGCGCCTTATCACTTGCATTTGGTTACACGCTGGGGTTGTCCATTTGCTTGCCAACATGTTGAGTCTTGTCTTTATTGCAATTCGGCTAGAGCAAGAATTTGGGTTTGGTATGTAGCAAATTATTTTCAGCTTTTGCTAATACCATGTATCATTATTGTACTGGTTTGGTATAAGACTAAAAGCATTAGATATACTAGGAATTTTGCTAATTCTACACACCTGGTGTCTTAAATCCATCTACATGTGACCAAGATCCAGCCATCAGCCAGTCCTCATCATGCATGTCTCCAGCACAAAAGGTCTGCACTGGTGGACCAAAAACTATCATCTTCATCATTATTCTCTGAGCCTTATCCATCAATACGGGGTTAGCTTTGTGAGTTCTACTTTTCCATTCAACCTTATTTAAAGCCTTATTCTCTATCACAAAAACAAGTCACTATTTTGTCTTCCCCTTCTCCTAGTTACTTATGCTCATATCATTTAACTCTTCCTTGCATTGAGGCTATTTCTATGTTCTATGTGCATGCCCACACCATTTTAAATGAGAATCTTTTGTCTTAAAATGTAGCCAATCAATGACTTTTCTATATGCATCTCTTCCTACTTTGATCCTTGTTACTCTACACATTCATCTTAACAGATTTGTCTCAGCCTCATACACTTAATCTTATTGTTTCTTTGTTGCCAAAAATTCCCACACAAAATAATGCAATAATGCAGGTCAACTACAATCTTATGGAGTTTTCCTTTTCATCAGGATTGCATGCAGTGATTGCACAATGCTTTACTAGCTTCTCTTCACTTTGCCAACCTTGCATTGGTCTTATTTGTGATATCCAATTTAAACCTTTCGTTTTGTTCCATAGTTGCCCACATATATTGAGTTCTATCTGATGCATGTCTTAACTGTCATCTTATAAAAATGCCCCTTAATTTAGGATGACACTTGACAATTGCAAAACGCCCATTGTCTCAGTTTGCCCGCCATGCGTTGATCTTATTTGTGATATGCAACTCAAAGCCTTTTTTTTTCTTTTTTCTTTCATATTGTTGCTCTCTATATCAAGATCTATCACACGGTGGTACCAAGTTATTTTCTGTTTTGACTAACTCATCTTCCATGCACTCAGATCCACTTACCCTCTAGTAATATATGCCAACTTTATACTTTTCAAAAGTTTTATTGTAGCAGTGTGGCCAGTCCAAAGCTTTGACGGTTGTGTTCTCCAATGTGGATGGTATAACCCAGACTCTTTACCTTTTGGGACAATCCTAACCCTCTTTTGGTTGATTGCCAATATAGTTGTTAAGAAACAAACACAACAATGATACAAATTAATGGAGAGAAGGACAGAACATTAGTGGCTGTGATCTTCCATATGTGAACTTTTTTGGGCATTTGTCCAACCACAGTGTCCTGTCTGAACCATTGAAGTGTGGTCCCCATGTATACAACTCAAGGCCCAAGGAAGCTATGCATGTTCTTTGAATGAGGTTCATGTATAGAGCAAATATTAAGAGATGTAGCATTTTTACATGGCAGTTGAGGCAACTTGAGATATCATACTTCATTTAGCAGCTCAGCAATTTCATGAAATTGGTGTTTTCTGTTCTGATTTTGCTGTTTGGCATGCTACTCACATCTCTGAAATATGTATATGGTTATCTTCTATGTGTTCAATTAAGTGTGAACTTTTGCAAGCATGTGCTGAGATGGTTACGTTCATGTGTTTAATGAAGTATGGACTTTTGCAAGTCAGTATTTGCTTAGATGGTGTTTGATTCTACCCTCCTGATTAGAAAGTAGTTGCAAGATTTTTGTAGAACAGTGCATTTCTGGCATTTTGGAAATAGGTACCAGTTTTTGTGCCTTCTTCGGTCAAGATCATTATCCGTGGTTATCTGATTCCTGTGCTCCTGAATGCACTGAGGAATTCATCCTATTCACTCTTTTGAAATATCTGAACCAATTTCAATTAGGTGCATCCAAATGTACCATAAGTCTGGAAGATGTCCCTGTCTTGTATATGTTATATTATCATATGCATGAATATCATTTGTGTTGTTTGCAATTATTATACTAGATGCATTTTTCCAATATCTGAACTTTTTTTTTTTTTGTTCCAGTGAAAATTGGCATGCTTTATTTCATTTCTGGGTTTGGTGGGAGTCTGATGTCATCTCTTTTTATCCAATCAAGTATCTCTGTTGGTGCTTCTGGTGCGCTTTTTGGATTATTGGGCAGCATGCTGTCTGAGCTAATCACAAATTGGACAATCTACGCAAATAAGGTATTCCTGGGTCTACTTATTATGGCTGCTAACTTCTATACCAATTGGGGAGCTTGTATTGAACTGTGCTTGGTCAGCAGGGCCAGGGTGCTGGTTATTGGAACACTTACCATCACGGGTTGCCCAATTTTAGTCCCCTTGCCTACAAATGATTGGTACACTCAAGAAACAGTTCAAGGTTTTAGCCTTTATGGATGAAATAGTTAGAACTGTTTTCAGGGAGGTATTTTTGCCCATGGATTATATTCTTGTGGGAAGGGTGTGGGGGGGATTGGGTTAAGGAAAAAAAAAGTACCCCCCACCATTGTGGTTTCGGTTTTCCATGCTGCCCCTAATGTGTAACAGGATGGATACCCATCTTTTCTGCCAAATATTCAGGTTACTTGCAACTTGCAAGTGCATCCAAATGCACCCGTAGACCATGTTTCTTCATCTTATCTGACAAAGCTGACCATTTATGTTTTCAGCTTGCAGCAATGTTGACTCTCGTGCTCATCATTGTGATCAACTTAGGAGTGGGAATCCTCCCACATGTGGACAACTTTGCTCATATTGGAGGATTTATTTCAGGGTTTCTTCTTGGATTTGTGTTCCTGATGCGCCCTCAGTTCGGGTGGGTTAGCCAGAAGAGTATCCCTCGAGGATTTGGTAGAGGTCCAGATAAACCAAAACACAAGCCATATCAGTATATGTTGTGGGTCATCTCTCTTGTCATTCTCATTGTTGGGTAAGTTTCATATCTGTGTATCTATACACCCATATCTGCGGCCTCTCTCTCTCTCTCTCTCTCTCTCTCTCTCTCTCTCTCTCTCTCTCTCTCTCTCTCTCTCTCTCTCTCTCTCTCTCTACAGACACACAACACACTTCAATTTTTCTGTTTCTTATTGGTTTGATGGTTAGCATTACCTGACCGGGGAACTTTTGGTTGATAGTGATCAAATTGAACCCATCGAAATAGGAAGGTTCTAATTTCAAGTTCATATATTAAAGTGCTTTTTTTTTTTCTTTTTTGGGTAAAGATTGAAGTGCATTATTCTTCCACCATGTATCATGCATCAGCCCATGCTAGTCCCATGCCTAGAAATAGGAGGGTTGGCGTCAAATAGGCAATGGACCATAAATTACGGGTATTAACTATCAGCATTTTCCCACCAATGCAACTTCTGTTTGATGTCCTATTGAAGTGACTTGATCCTTTGCCTGAAGGAAAATGGATCCCACCAATGTAGTAGTGGCAATCTTGCCATTTTGTTCCCAATAGATCTAACTGCATGTGCAGATATTGGTCACTAAAGCTATGTGATTTTCTCCAGTCAGAATTTTAGACATGATTCTCTTCTCTATTAATGTATTCATGTTTGGCTTTTAAGAAAAATTGCTTTCTGTACCGAGACAACACCAAGGAATTTTACTCAACTGATCCGAACCAATCCATTTTCACAGGTTTACAGTTGGCCTTGTAATGCTCTTTCGAGGGGTCGATGCAAATGACCATTGTTCCTGGTGCCGTTATCTGAGTTGTATCCCGACTGCAAGATGGAGCTGCAAAGAAGACCTTGTTTATTGTTTGGTAAGCTGCCATTTTCTGTTGTTTAATATTCTAATCACCATTCGCTTGTGGCTATAGATATGATCATGAAATCTGAAACTGTATGAACCATTCTCTTGCTGTAGTCATCCCAAAGTGACAGTCATCTAAACTTGACGTGCCAAGGCAGTGGGAAAACCCAGGTCTATCCTCTAACTAATGCATCCGAGGCAAAGATAAAAGAGTTATGTATGCAGCTGTGTCATTGATGTGTGCTGAGCAAGCTTCTCCTGGTTTACTCTCTTTGTATGAGGAATCATTGGGTCCTCATGCATTGCAATTTGTATGGTGTCCTGATGTATACTATTTGTTCATTGCTTTTGGTGATTGAGATTGTTATATGCTATTCTTCAACAGTGGATGGGAATGAGATCCCATTGTTTTCTTTTCCAGATTGGAAGATCCGCTAATTTTCAAGAGAGAATTGCAGAGATTGAATTACAAGGATCTTTCTATCTGAAATAATTTTCTGGGGCATCAAGAAGTCAGAGGCATTAAGTTTTCATTGTGGGATTGCCAGATAAATCACTGAAGCATGGGCATTGTACTGCAAGATTGCATCAGGACATTCCCAGCAAGAGATGCATTTGTAGAAGGTAGTTTTGTAAGTCTTTGGTGATGTCCATCTTGTCTATTATTCTGCTTATGTTCAAGAAAACCACTCTTTGTTGGAGACAATCCATCTTTCCATGTTATGAAAGTGCCCTGCATTTCAAACATTAGCAACCAAATGCTATATTGAAATAACTTAAGATGTGGGAGTTACCATAACCATCTGAACATGAACAATTGTTGTATCTTGAGCACAGGTCTAACTTGTGTTGCCTAGTTGACTCGGCATTGCTTCGACCCATGAGAGTGTAAATGAGTGTAGGTGGGAATACCATGGGCACGTTTGGTAACTGGCGAGGAATCCATATATCTGATGATTCTTCACTACCATTAGAACAAAGATTCCTTGGAGATTTGTATAGTTGATGATTTCACATTCATATTGGTGTGTATCGATGTATATAACTAAGAAAAATAGGGTTAGGTATGCAAATCCACTTAAGAGAGGATTTTCAAATCTTATGAGGGGTGGTGGTCGGATATGGAAATCCCAACAAATGAGGATTTTCATTCATCTAAATCCTCAGAAATTTACAATTGCCAAATATGGATCTACCACAACTTTATGAAAATCGAAAATATTTTCCCTAAAGATTGGGTTGTCAAACATGACCTTAAAAAAAAAAAGAAGCAATAATCACTTAAGGGAGTGGGCCTCTCGAGCCCAAGGCTTGAATTGTTTACCAGCCAAAAGCGTCCATGGTATTTATTTGGTTGCCAACACCATGAATTGCACATGTAGAGACACCCACCACGAAGAGAGATCAGTCAGAATATAGATGTCTCATGATTTTAGCTTGAAAGTTTAGATTTTTTTACTAATAAATTGTTTTAAAATCACGAATTTTTTGCAACTGTTTAGTAGCTAATCAAGGGTGGCAATTTCTCACACTAGTCACACAACCTGCCGGCCCAACCCAAATATGGCATAGTGATTCATGGCTTGACATGATCCTTTTGTTTCCCAATTGTATTCGGGTTGAAATTTGTGACTTGATTAATAAAATGAATTTGGGTTCGGGTTGTGGTCGATTCTTTTTGTTCAACCTGCCAACCTGACCTTTTAGGTGTAGACCTTACTCAACCTAACTGATTTATTAATGAAGCTGCTATTCAAAAATGGTCAAACCAAACCTGTCATTAACAAGTCTAGTTTGAGTTTATTGAGTTGGATTCAAGTTGGGTGGGCAAGTCTATTCAGGAACTGCCACCGTATCATCATGCAATGCCCTGACTACTGACTACTGACTAGTAACTAGAAACCATGTGTGGGCTTAACCAGCACCAGCCTAATTTCTCAATTGGCTTGAAAATGTCAATCCCTACCAAACTCGAAAGTTATAAGGGATAATCTCAACTCTTAATTAGCAAAAATGACTCAGGTTGTGTTGGCAGGTAATAAGATAATTAGTTGGATTGAACTAAGTTGGATGGAAAGAAAAGAATTAACTTGGAACCCTCATTTATTAATTAGGTAAAATGTTAACCTAAATCCGAACCGTGAACAAAAAAGGGTTAATCTAAGCTGTGATTCTTGAATAACCAAGTCGGGATCAAGATGGGTCGATGAGTTAGGTAGGATTCCCATCTGCAACCGACTTGCCCAATCATTTTTCCGCAACCAAAAAAATCTTTAAAAGTCATGGAATAAAAGAACTCACTCAATTTAAATGGTAGCCATTATCAAATTGTTTACATCTAAAACACATTATTTTTTTTTTTTTTTGCTGATGAGGGTGTCTGGCATCTTCGAAAGCCGACTAATTTCCTGAGCATGTGAAATCACTGCCTCTTCCATGTACCATGTAAATTAGGCTTTTGCGTGAACAAGCACCTTTAAAGGGAGCTTCTATTGGCATGGGATTTTTTCTTTCCCACTGCACTACAAGACAAAAAAATTAAAAAAATTCTAAGCTATCCCTCCTCCCTCCACCCTCATCCTCTCTCCCCCCCCCCCCCAGTCCCCGGCGAGGAGAGAGAACGGCTGGCCTCCCTCCCTCCCTTCGTCTTCTCCCTCCCCCGGGCTGCCGGCCGTTCTCCCTCCTCGCCAGAGACTAGGATGGGTAGTTTAGGATTTTTTTTTATGCGGTGGGAAAAGAGAAAAGTACGATGCCAATAAAAGCTTCCGACCTTAAAAAGAACGCGAATTCAAAACTGCAACATTTGATTAAATTCAAATATCTTATTACAAAACAAGAAGAAAAACTCCAAAAATGGTATTCTTATATATATGATTAGTTTCAACAATGGAGTGCATTTAATGCCTAGTCTCCCATCCCACTTCATTTGAAGGCTGTGATTTTGAAAGTTTCCAATTCTCAATTTTCTCCCGTTTCGCAATATAGGTACGTAAACGTTATGGAGAAACCTGAAAAGCACGGACATCACTCAGCGAGCTAACTCAGTACCAGCCTCGACATTTTTGTCGGAGCCCTGCTACATGGACTAACCCATGGACCGATCCATGGACTAACTCCATAGTTTTTGGGGGAAAATCACCTCACATCATGTGATTTTCCACCCAAAACTATGGGATTTGTCCATGGACTAACTCCATGAGTTAGTCCATGTAGACTTTTTGTTTTGTCGTCACGTTCACACGTGCATCAACATGACCGCGCAACATTTTTTAAATCCCCCCTACTCTTCGGTACTCTTCGCATTCTCCTCCCTTTCATCATTTCACAAGAAAACCCTATCCTTCTTTCACTTCACCCTCTCTCACATTTCGTGCTTTCGTTCTTCCAACCTCTCGTTTTAGGGCATCGATTACAGAAAAGAAACGAAGAAGGTATCTTCTATCTTTCATCAATTGCAGAAGAAACTAGTAATTCGCAAAGTGGTTTGTCTCGATCGTTCTTGCTGATTTCTAGGCTATTTGATGAATTCTTGCAGTTCTTTCTATTTCTCTCTCGTTTTTCATCGCTTTTGATTTTCTTACAGATAGGAAATTTACAAATGGAATTGCAATGAATCGGGTTATGTTGTCAAGAAACTAGGGTTTTGAAGTGTATTGTTGGAAATTAGGTATAGTAGTGTTATGGATGATGATTTCGAATGGAAATGGTAGAGAAGTGGAAATGCGGCAAGGTAATGTTGCGTCGCCACACCTAATCTGCATAACTAAGTACCATCATTTCTGCCAAAATATCTAGCTTATTACTATTTCAGGTTACATTTAAGTGATTATTAGTATACCTTGTCTTAGTTTGATTTCTATCCTGCTTTTGTTTCTTTCTTTTACTTTCTCCCTTAATTCGATCTAGTTTCCGTGCATAAATTCATAAATTGCATTATTTCTTGATGATAGATGTTTTAGATGTGTCTGAATGATGAAACCCTACATTGGGGCACCTTGTCATCAAATTCCCATTTACTTGGGTCAGTTTTATGAGTTGTACTTTACCACTTGATCCACTGTAGCCAAGCCTTCTGTGGAGTTTTACGCTTTTGATTTAAAATTTTCTCATGGCCCAAGCTATTTCCATAGTTATGGTGAATTATATGTGGGTCAGATATCTGCTTTTTGTGTTGATTTTTAAGGTTCTTCATTATAGTTCTACAAGCAGACTTTTTTTGTGTTGATCTAGGGATTGAAATCATTATCGTTCACTTTCGTTTCTCTCTCTCTCTGTCTAAATTTAGTCTGAGTGAGTATGGAAAATCTGGAAAGCAATGAACGGCCTACTGCTGCTGCTGCTGCTGCTGCTACTGCCAGAACTGAAACTGCAGATGCTGATAATGGTGTCAATGCTGCAATTCCTGCATCTGAGCCATTGACTGTTGTCCTTGCTGGAGGGAAGAAAGTTTCAGGAGGCAAGGAGGAGGAGTTCCAAGAGGAGAAGGATGAAGTAAATAATGCTCCAAATGAGAAGCCTGATGTTGCTTCTAGAGGTGAAAAAAAGGTTTTGAATGTATCTGAGGAAGAAAAATTAGAGGATGTTTCAAATAAGAATGTGAATGAGAATAGGCCCACAATGAACATTGCAACATCAGGAGATGCCGATGATGGCGTTCTTGTTTCTGAAGGTGAGAAGGCAAATGAGGAGGAAAAAATAGAGAGTACTGTCAAGGGAAGAGAGGGAAAGGCATTAGCAGCAGGAGGAACAATTGATAATACTCCAAAGAAAGCCAATAGGAGGAAGAGGGTAAAGAAAAATAAAACTCTAAGGATAAAGAAGAATACAGCTTTAAAAGATTCTGGTGATGCAGTCGCTAGCATTTCCAGAGGTGAGGAAACGGTTTCAGGAACTGAGAAAACGGGAGACAATGATGAAATGAAAGAAAAAGTAGGAAATACTCTCAATAAGGCTAATAAGAGGAAGAAATTGAAGAAACTAACACAGGGAGGTACTGGTAGTACAGGTTCTGTCGTTTCTGGGGGTGAGGAAAAGGTAGTGCTTGAAAAGGAGGTAGTAAATACTCCAAAAGAACCCAATAAGTTGAAAAGGAAGACATCAATGTCAGCTGAATCTACTGATGTAAATGCCATACTTTCTGGAGGTGAGGGAAAGATGGAAGCTGAGGATGGAGGAAAGGTAGAGAGTAATCCAAAGAAAGCAAAACGAAGGGGACGCAGGGGGAAAAAGGGGAGAAAGGAGAATAAAACTTTGAGGGATGCTGCCGATGTGGTTGCCAAGGATGCCGATAAGCCAGAAACCTCAACAGCAGCAGGGAAGGCTTCTGAGGGGGCGGAAAGCATGGGGATGATATTCATGTGCAATTCAAAAACTAAGGGGGATTGCTACCACTACAAGGTTCTTGGGTTGCCTGCAAGCAAGAAGGAGAATGTATTAAAGATTTACAAAGGCATGAGACTGTTTTTGTTTGACATTGACATGAAGTTGTTGTATGGGATCTACAAGGCTGCAGGACCTGGGGGTTATAATATTGAACACAAAGCTTTTAATTCAGCTTTTCCCTCCCAGGTAATTGATCTTCCTGTTGTTATTCCTCCTGAATTTTGTGTTCCTGATATCCTTTCTGTGTCTTTATTTTTTATTTTTTCCTAAAGTTTATGAATACTCCAATGGTGTATGCAACCGTTCTTCTTTGGTGCGGGTGGGATGTCAGAACTTGTGTTTTCAATATTAATAGTTTGTATTGGTAATATGTCATCAATATTTATTGTTGAAATACATATTACAGATGTGGATGCTCACTTGGTTTTGAAATTCATGTAATATTGTGTAATTTACATGGGTATGTTACGGGTGTATTGATTCTACTTCAGCCACAAATCCAGAAGAAAACAAACCTACCAATGCATCACATCTTACAAATATCAGGGGAAATGTTTTCCTACAAGCAACAGTATTATGCAGTCCAGCTCCATGGAGCCCACTTGGGCCCACATTGATCTGCGCAGGCTCTTCCACACTCTCATCCCCTCATGATCTGGAACCAGGCCTGATCTGACTCTCATCAAGCCTCTGTTCACAATTGGATTGAATCTCAATGAAATCTATGGTTAAAAAGACCACTAAACTTTTATGGCTATCAAATCACGGGCTAGGATGATCTTACAGGGCTGATTTTTTTTGTTGACCCTTATTCATGAGGAGACCTTTAAGGGGAGATGTTAAATGTCTGTTCTTTTTTTATTTGGTCTTCATCGGTATTAGACAGTTCTTTTTTTTTTTCATAACGGTAGAATTTATTAAACCACAAAAAAGAACTTAGCCAAAACAGTCAAGCCTAAAAACAACAAACTCCTTTACAAAAAAAAGCCTAAAAAAATCCAAATAGTGATTGTTAAAAATGAAAAAAAAAATTAAAGAATAGATTTTTGTAGAATTGATAGACAGATTTGAGACGTTTTGAGTGAGTGATTTTTGCTTAATTGATTGAGAGATTTGAGAGATTTAGGATATATGTATTATTGCTTAATTGCTTAATTGATTGGTTTGACAGTTTTATTCAATTGATTTGAGAGATTTCGGAGATTTTGATTGAGAGAATCTTTCATTTTGATTAAGAGAGTTTTGCTCAATTAATTGAGGGGTTTGAAAGATTTTTTTCTTAATTGATTGAGAGATATTAATTGAGAGAATTATTATTTCTTTCTAATTTTGATTGAGAGGTTTTAGCAATTGTGAAGTTGAGTTATGCTATCAGGCCTGTAAGGCTGTAACATTGCAACACATCTAAACTCAATTTGGGATTCATATAAAATACCTTTCTTTTTTTCACTTAAAAATGCATAAAATGGGTGGGAGGGAACCGTAGAAACCACCTGTGTTTAGTTTGACATCTGTGATCCATGGTGTGTTGTGTCCAAAAAATAAAAAAGAGGAAGCCCATGGGCCAACACGGCACGACTGGGGGCTGTTCTAGGTTGACCCCAAACAACCTGGCTTGGCACGGCATGGCTTGTGAAGTTTCACTGGCTGACCCAGCACGGCCCAATTTTCATTTCCAGATCCACCTTTATGCAAGATTTCAAGTCCATTGATCATCCTAACACCTTGATTTGTGGCCCTCAGGTTTAATGTTTTTAAAATGCATCATTTTTTTTTTTTTAATTTCAATCCAACATCAGTGTAGAAAATATGGGATCGCTGACATTCAAGGGAGTTTGATTATGTGCCTAAACTTTCACACTTAATGTAGTACTCATATGCTAGGCACTGATCAGTTGGAAGCCTTGGTGGCCGTTGCCTAGAAACCAATCCAGTTTGTGCATCGAGTGCACCCGCATCTGGGCATTACCTTTTTCAGATTCTGCCTCGACCTCCACCTCCACACATCCAACACCGCCTGCTTACCTCTGCACATAGATAACTAGAGGGTAGGCCTAGCACTCTTCCATCATCTTCTCAAAACTAGAGTTATTTTCAGTTGTCATTTTTTCCCCTTTTTGTGAGGGTGGGGTTGGGATGTTGGGTAATGTGTGGCCCACCTTGTGAGTGGATCAGGCTGGTAGAGGGCTGAACTTGGATGCACTGTGACATTGTTCTAATAAATGGCTTGGATCTTGCTGTTGCAGTTGTGCGCCATATTAGAACAAGTTGGCATTCCAATTATTGATGGAGCCACACTTTTGGTGTGGTAGTTGTCGGATCTGATGGATGAGTTGGTTCTCCATATATTATCATTCTGATTTTTGTACCGAAATTTTGGATTAAATGAATGCCTTCAGGAAAGGGTTTTTTTTTTCTTTTTTGCTGGTCTTCAGGAAAGATGTTTAACTATTTAACATCTAATGAGGGTCTGGCCAACGTTCTAGTGCTCTTCCAGATTTTCAGGTTTGCATGTCATTCTTATGAATTTTCTTGAGATTAGAAGCATTATTTCTGTTCAAATCAATGTGCTGGACAGGCCCAGAAGGCACAGTATCCTTGTTACTAAGCTGGTAAAGAAGTGTGTTTGTTTATTTTTATGATTTTATTCACCTTGAGAAATCTTTTGCATGGATGTTTCAGAACTTATCTTGTGCTTACTTTGTTCAATTATCATAGTTTTCAAAATCAGAATCGTATTGCAAATTGTTCATACCCATGAATCAAATCGAATGGAATCGAATTGTGAATCGTAAGATTTTTTTATTTTTCTAATTAAAATAAAAAATAGTAATAAATTAAAAGAAAACGGAAAAACTAATTATTCATAACCATCCATTTTCCTATTTATAGTAGTATAAATATATAACAAGTAAGTCTATCATACAATCATATCAAGAACATCATGACATATATTAATATATATATGAAATAAATGATGTATAGTTAAATAAGTTTAAAGTATCAATATATATATATTTTATTATCTTTAAATCAAAATATAAAAATAAAATAAAATCCAAACCATCAATCTTACATACTAGGATATCTCAAAGTTATGAACGTGTTCATAAAGAAAAAAAAAATCAAAATAGATTAAAAAAAGAAAAAGATATAGACAAGCACTATACGTACAGTCGAATGTTTTAGTTAAATGCATGTTCTTTATTCATCTTTAAAACATTATCAAAGCAGCAAAAAATTCTTATGATGTTTAGTTAACTACTAAATAACCTTTTAAAACTACAAGCAATAAAAGAAAGACAGAATAAAGAAAGAAAAAAAGTAAAAGATTATTAATATTAACTTATTGGCTGTAGCCATTTTCGCTTAGCCGAATCGCTTGAATTGTAAGATTCGATGAAACGAGTATTGAATCGTAGGATTTACACCTGAATCTTAAGATTTATTTGTAAATGGGATTCATTACATAGATACGAATCGTTTTCCTTAAGATTCGGGATACGAATCATAGGATTTTGATAATATGTATCATTAATTTTCTTTGTTAGTCTTGTGAGATATTTATATATATATATATAATATTCATCCGCATCTATCCCTCACCATATTAGGTGAGGGACAACATAGTGGGGCCAGCTTTATGATCCATCCAAACCATCCACACACACATGGGACCCCCCTAAATTATACCGGATCCATTGAGTTTTCACTAATCCAAATGGATTGAATTGTTGGATTGAGGGTCCAATTGTTTTCTTTAATATGAAGTCATTAAATTTTTGGGCCACGGATGAAGGGGTTAGAGGCATGGGATTGACCCCAAACTTTATTTATGGGCCCATCCAAGATGATGATGATAATAATTGATTTAGTTTATACATGTATAGTTTAAAATGAAATGGTGTCGTCAGCAGGTTCGTTTCAGCATCTTGGATGATTGCGCGCCTTTGCCAGTGGAGAAGTTCAAAGCAGCAATTAAAGATAACTTCTATGGGAAAAACAAATTCAATTGTGAACTGACAGCTGAACAGGTCAGTTCTTATTCAATATGAACAGTTGAGCTCTGACTAGTGGTATTATATGATGCTTTTTTTAAAAATATGCACCCACTCTTTTCCCTTCCAAACATGCCCCAGCCCCCAACTGCAGCCCATCCCCCTCCACACACACACACAAACCTTTATTAAATATTTTACTACGTTGGTTTTTCTCAATAAAAGTTTCCTAGGTCTGCCTCTATCTGTGGTGGTGACGCTGTCCAAGTTCAACATGGGCCTCAAATTCTACAAAAGAACGCCCCAAGAATAGGTCCACTGCCAATTAGCATATCAGGCCAACCATGTGGGCCAAACCCATATATGAATGGTCCATTAGGCCTAACTATGGATAACCAGCCCAATAGCCCAACTATCTTTCTTTCGTAGTATATAGCTTTCCAATAAAATATTCTAAATCTAGATAAGATCTAGCAAGATAAATGATTGGCATGCAATCAATGAAAAAGAGGATATTAAGTATGAAAAGATTGGCATATAATCAAATTATTGGAGAAAAGGGAAAAACTTCTCTAGGTCCCTAATAGGTAGGATTGTCCTCCTCTCTATAAATACTTTGTAATCTCCCATTTGCTAATTGATGAAAATTTCTCTCTTTCCCTCTCACTATTGTGAATACATTTGAGCAACTGTTTTCCCTTGTGTGAATACTCTTTGGGTCGCCAATGGTGATGATTCTTGAGGCAAGGCATCCACAAAGTGAATGTGTAAAGACACTGTCATTGGTCCTATAATATTTGTTTGGCATTAGAGCAGTAAGTTTTTGGGATTTCCTGTCTTCTTTCCAAATTTCTATCTATAGTTAGTTTTCTTTGCAATCAAGCTTTGTCATCGTCGTCGCTGTCATCACCATCAAAGCCTTATCCCAATTATGTTGGAGTTGGCTACATGAATTCTGTTTCTCCATTATAATCTATCTTGAGCCAAATCCTCAGATAGTTTGTATTTCCTTAAATTTATTGTTACTACTTTCATCCACATCCTCTTCGACCTACTCCTTCCCTTCGTGGGCTATTTTATATTTTATCACCCGTTGATACTACCCCTTTATGCTCCTGAAAGTGCTCATTTCTGATTCTAACACATCTACCTCAACATTCTCATCTCTATTCATTTTGTACATGTTTTGCTTCTTGATTTGCCAACGTTATGCTCTATAGGTCATAATTGGTCTAATTATTGTACTATAAAATTTTTTTCCTTCAATCTTGTTAGTATGCGTCAATCACAAAGCACTCCAAAAGAAAATCTCTGCTTCAATCATCATTGGGTTTTGTCCAATGATGAATCTCTTTATGGTATCTCTTGATCTTCAATTCTCTTAGTAGTTCCAACTCTTTGTACATCTCCACTGGAGTTGCAATCTATATATTATGTCTTTGTATTAATTTTTTTTTTAAGCCCTTGGATTCTAAAGCCTCCCGCATCTTGCAAGTTTCACATTGACGCCATCTCTCAATTCATCAACTTACAAGATATTATTTGCAAACAACATACACCAAGGTACCTCCACTTGAATATGAGCAGTTAACTTGTTCGTAGTCAATGTAAAGAGATAAGGATTTAAGGCTAACCCCTAATGCAAACTTATGGTAATTGGAAACTCACCTACCCTCCACGCGTAGTTCTCACGCTCGTTACTACTCCACACGTAGTTTTGTAAACTCACACTCGTTACTATTGTGAATGCATTTGAGCTAGTGTTTCCCGTTGCATGGAGAATCCTTGGGTTGCCAATGGTGATGCCTACAAAGCTATGATACCTGAATGCTTCAAAATAGCTAACATATCATGTCATATTGTATCTAATATGCAACTTTTTGTGAAAATCCATATCCTTGCCATAAGGATGTCATATCTGGGCATCATATCTCCAAATGCTGGGCATCCATGGTGAATGTGTCAAGGTTCCATCCAGCCTTGGGTCCCATCAGGTGGCTTGACCTTTTAGTGTCCCAGACAGTTCATTTTGTGGTTTGTGGGTTCCGTTGCAGACATGTCATACCACAAAAACGTTCCGATTAATAACTGATATCTTTCCATTGATGGTATGAAGAATGGAAAGTTTATCCAACTGGTCAAAAATCATTGAATGATAAACCCAGCTGATGAAACCAACGATTTCATGGTGAAGACTTTTTATTGTCATGACCCATTCATGATGATGCCAAACTTGTTCCCTTTTTCCCAAATTAAGAATTCTTATTTTTCTTTTCTTTTCCTGAACAGCATTTTCCCTCTTCCTTGAGCTCTCTGTTTCTCTCAATAACCAAGTTTTCACTATATTCTGGTAACAGGTAAAGAACTTGTGTAAGCTTTTCCGTGTAACATCCAAAAGCTCTAAGCCCAAGCAAGATGGAAGTGTTAATAGAAGAGACGTTCCCAATTCTGTAGATGGTGGCAGAAAGAGGAGGCGAGATGATGACAGAGTGAAGCGCATTGAATTGGATGGAGACAGGAAGAGGAAGCGAGATGATGACAGAGTGAAGCGCTTTGAATTGGATGGAGACAGAAAGAGGAGGCGAGATCGTGACAGAGTGAAGCGCTCTGAATTGGTTGGCGGCCGCTTTCCTGTGAGGCGAGATGATGTGTATAAAAGAACTGCATATGCACCACAACCGCTGCCACCTACCTTACCTCGGGCATCATATGAAATAGGGGCATATGCATCAGCGCTTCCTTCACACTTAACTCCACTATTAAATGTGTATGGACAGCCAATACAAACTGGCATATATAGGAGCGATCCACAGCACGAGCATCATCACAATCTTCTTACCTACTCAAGTGTGAGGCCACAAAGAGAAATCAAGTACGAAGATTCCAACATCTTGTACCGGGAGCCTTTGGCCTACCGTGATCCTCTCTATCCTGCAGGTGTACCACCAGGTTATTATCGTCCTTCCTACTAATATTGTAATGTGGACACCACATACTGGAGCTGTTGTTTTCAAGGCACATTACTTATGCCTATCATACATTTTTCTTGTGTCTCGTGTCTTTTGCTACTTTTTGGAACCTGTGGTTCACTTAGCACAAGGTTTCCAAAACCTGACCCTGAATCCCTTATGTCTGAATTTTCTGGTGTGGGCTGATTTAAGACCCAGTCGGATAAATGTTGCAGCAGATTAGCTGGACTTTTTTTATAAATTTTTTTGTAGTCTGTTATTAGCATTTGGAGTATTCTTATCCTGCATTTTAACTGCAATCATCATTTGAATTCATTTTATGTTACCTTCTCTTTTCTTCCTTTTACTTGTGTTTAAACTAATTTAGGTAAATTTCCACCGTATAGGAAGATGATATGATTAGGCTCGGCTGATGATATTATATATTTGTATACGATGATAACATGATATTTTGCATGAAAAAGGGTTTAAATATCTAGACTGACGGTTGTTTTTTTCCATTGTTTTCTTTGTTATGGAATTGGCTGCAAGTCAGGGAAATGCCATCTATATATATATTTTTTAATCGGTTGCAGTTTTTTTTTTTGGTAGAAAATGAAAACCTATTAAGACCAAAATAGGAGTAGGGTATAAGGCCACTTTACCAACTCAAACAAGGAGCAAATAAAAACATTTGGATCTTGTGAACAGTGTAGGCATTGCAAATACCAACTCGAATAGCGAGCAAAAGAAAACATTTAGAGCTGGTTATGCAGGATTGCAGGTGTAGTTTAGAACCTCACATAGGTCATCTTTGGCCAGGTAAGATTGTGAGTGCTATACTTTCTGATGGATGAGGAGTGTTGGTAGTAGACAGTTGAGAGGGACATAAAATCCTGCTCGAAAGAGGGAACCCTCTGTCCTAACCGAACATTAGGATGTGTTTGACTTACACCCTATATATCACAACCCCTGAAGCCTTATATTCAATGCCTGTTATGTGCGTGACTCGGTTCTATCTTTACATTCAACTATATTAAGTCATGCTCTCGTCAAATACTTAGCATGTCTCTTTCAACTATATTCTGGGTCTTTATTGGTCCCACTTCATAGTTGCTTGAATTGCAATACTTGTTTTGCTGGTGTTTCTAATGTGTGTACTGACTCCTGATCACCTGAAAAATACTCAGTTTGGTGTTGTTTCTGATCTATTGTGTGTCCAAATCATCTCAAACATACTTAGTGGTGCGGTTTTTAATCTTTTGTGTATGTCGAAATCATCAGAGGCCACTTGCATATTTTCACTTTTAGGCACTCGATCCGATGTCACAAAGGAAATGGTTATTTTTGTTGATTGGATGGTTAATCTTTCTGCTATGCATTATGCTTAATGCAGAAACAACCACCGAGGTACGGTATTTTTTTCCTCTCTTTTTGGGAAAAATCTCTGTAGTTGGGATGCCTGTTCATTCCTTGGGATTGAATTTCACTTTGGTCTTAGTGTTTATTTGACTCCTCAGGTGAAGCCCCTTTTAACTTATTTGTCCAAATATATAGAGCGCTGACTCAATGCGCTGGGCTTCTGTCAAGCTTCCGTGCCTAGTGTGCTGCAGGCTACCTAGGCCCTAGGTTTCACGGTACCTTTTGTCATTTTAGGTCGGTCCATGCCTGTCGGATTCTGTGAACGACTAGGCTCAGGTTTGGTTTTCGGATCCACTGGGCTGGGCTTAAAAATCTTGGACTTCAAAAAAAATCGCTGGCCTTGGGGGATAGGGAGCAATCCAAAACCTTCCTCTTACACTTCTGATATTCCTGCCTAGTTTTAAGGGTGCTTTGATTTGGGTCAACAATGTGCCCCATCTCCCATTTCCCATTCCGAATAGGTGACAGTATATTGCCCTCTATCCCAGATATCTGATTCCCATAGTTTTTCCTTTTTTTCTTTTTGGTAGCAGGTGACACTGGGTGGGTCTGATCTGCTAAGTGTCACTTTTATTTATGTAATAGGTTTATTATCCGTGCATGTTACATGTGTGAGTTATGTTTATGTCTCCTCGCACGTGTGAGTTGTGTCTATGTCTCCTCGCATGTACGAGTTTTCATCACCTCTAATGTGTGAGTTGTGATTATCTCTCCTCTCATGTGTGAGTTTCCATCACCTCACATGTGTGAGTTGTGTCATGAGTCTCAGGGTCCCAGCCCCTTCACAGGGTTATCAAGAAATAGGTTTTTTCTCCTACTTGTTGTACCTGATTTTAGATAGGATTTAGCAGTGAAATCGCCAGTGCGGGGAAGGAATATAAGCAAGTTTAATTTATAAATATGACAAACCCCATTCATTACCAGACCTGCTTTGAACCGGAGCCATTACATGTTCTGGTCTGGTTCAACTAGAAATCGCTTACCCTCAGTTAAACCCTGTGGTTGAACTGCGAACCATTCAAAACAGCTAAAAACTATAACAAGCTAAATGAAGAGTTTTAGGGTGCTGGTAACTTCGTTTAAAATTGAACTAATTTTTTTAAGCATTTACTTTATATAATATTACTTTACTTTTATACGTGCATTTTTAGAATTTTGTTTTATTTATTAATTTGATTGCTATATAATTATGATGTGATGTCATGGATAGTCCGAATTTTAAGATATTGTAGTTATGAGTTTTAGTGCCAACTTATAAGTTGAGCTAGAAATAATAGGTACTCTCTCCCTTCTTATCAAATCATCATCAATAAGATGAGTTCATAGCATAGCATGGTGGAAGGTGCTTATATTAAAGTTGTAGGTTTGAAGTCACATTACCAATCTGAATTTTTTTTTTTTTTTTGTCAATTTATTCTTTTCCACTTCCACTTGATGACAATGATGACAGTTACGAACTTTCGATAGGTAGGTTTTTCTTTGGGAAAAAAGTCAAAAAATAAAAGCTTTGGGATCTAGCATTCGAGATATAATGGGAATGGGAAGAGACACTGTATATATAATATTTGTGTTGATGTGGTGGTTGTGGCCTGTGGGTGTCGAGTGCATTTATACTGCAAGCTCTCTCTATTGCAACATTTATGTAGATTTATGTCCATTTGCTGTTGAGAAAAGCAAGCGAAGAACAAGAAAAATAGAAAAGGAAAGACATAGGTCATATATTTGGATAATTGATGGTCTCTTTCAAAATTGCTTGCATGAGACACAAACCCAACCCTTTAGTAGGGTTTGTGTGGACCTCAAAAGCGTGACACTCTTATCATAAGTGGGGGGCTGTTTGTCTTGCTTTCATGTTATTGTTGGGCACCCACTAACGCTACTAATCCAAACAAAACCGTGATTGGTGAACCTCTTTTTGGTCTTTTAGTTTTAGGTAGTGCATTTAACAGTGTTCGGCTGATTGAAGGCTGATTGATAGGGATTCATATAATAATAGCTCCTGCATGCTGGCATGGTGAAATGGTCAAAAGAAAAGTAAAAGCACGCTTGTAATGCATTTGGCTTTGGGTTAGATGTGATGCAGGAAGCTTCTTTTGCTTCCTCTTCCTTTTCTTCTTCTTCCTTCTTCTTCTTTCTCCCATGTGATTGTGTCTTACATTAGCATTTCTTTCCAAGCAAGTTTGCTCCCCGTTCCTTGGGCATGCTTAGATCCTTATCTCATATTTCAATCGGCCATGTTAAAAAAGCTGTAGTGGGGCTGCCTTCTTACTCCTATCTTTGAATGACTAGTACCCAACTTAGGTCCTGTGAATGAAGAGATTTGATTGGGGTTCAATGGGTTGGATTATAGGAACCCACATTGTGGGGTCTGCTGCAGCTAACTTTATGCATTGTGAAAGGTTGGTCGATTGGGATTGTGAATGATTTAGAATTTGTTTTTGCCTTGAGAGGATCATGCTTTCCACTTATATGTGTTTTCACATGTGAGAGGAATCTTATATTTTCTACCACTGTCCTTTCCATGCGAATCGTCTCGTGAAAATCTTACCATCGTATTGCCTCGGATTCCGATAGGCCCCATCAAGAAAGTGGGATTTTTTTGCAAGGAAAAACACATAGATGCTACATGCTAGTATTCTCAAAGGTTAATCCCATCTTTCTTTGATTCCCTCGATGGATGGAAAAGGTCTTCACATCAAACAGTATGGATGAGGGGCCCAAGCTTTAAGAAACAGTATATCTTTTTGTCTCGAGGCCTTGGGCCCACCAATTCTTCCATGCCATCATCATCTCCATGGACTTTCAAGAGGTATTGAACCCTAAAGTCTGAACCATGTGGGCCATCAGCGGTTGTGACGCAACAGGGCATTTAAGTAAACTTACCATTAGGCAGACCTCTGCTGCTATGATTCCGTAAATCACGGATCTAATTAGTTGCAAAACACCACCAGAAAGAAAGAAAGACATCCATTTGGAAGTGGGCCTAGTGAAAGCTTTGTCTAGGCCCATTCATTTATTTCTGACCTGACTGGTTTTTGGGTAGCTCAAGACTCCTGTCTAATGTCAAACGTGTTAGGCAAATGCTTACTTTAACAAAGATGTTTCTTTATAATTGGAAATAGATTGGGCCTTTTATATGATAGAGAGGGTCCTCTTATGGGTTACACTTTGGGTTAAAGTTGGTGGGACTCAATCCGGGCCTTGACTGGTTTGTGAAAAAGGAAAAGGATTAAGCTGGTGTCTTCATTAGAGAGTTGGATGTTATAAATTAAAGGAGAGTTTTTATGCGGATTACTTCCATAATCCCCTTAATTTATATTACATCATTTTTTGGTTAATCCAAATCAGTTACATACACGAGTCGCGTAGTCGATAGGTAATATTTTGAATTTCACTTCAATCAAAGTAATATTATTAAATTAATTTATCGATGTTTAAAGAAAAAAATTAAATACTTAATTAGAGAAATATTAAGCTAAAAATCTCATTTTTACATCCCTTGTTCAGTCCAACCATATATGCCAGTTCAACTATTATAAAATCTGGGCCAGTGCATATGATTACAAGTTCTTGGATCAATAAAAAAAATAGCCCCGCCCCCACATAAAAGTTGAATTGAAGCCATCCACATGAGAACTCTCGAATGTCGTGCTGATGTGACTTTTGTTAATCCAAATCCAATAGGCCAAAAAACCATCCCATTCGGGATATAATCCAAATCCACATAGGATCATTTCTAGAGATGACTCTTCTTTCTTCTAATCAAAATCCAAAGATGCAATTTGGTCACCGACACTGGAATACTGTTTTAAATGACTTTTGCTCCTACATTTGGGTACGGAAGTAGGAATCCAAGTACCCCCGCCAGTAACATTATGAAAATGTCTGTCTAACAGTCTAATTTGTTCATGGATAAGTGACCCTGTCATCTCTACACCCCTTCAAAGTCAAAGTTCCAACAACCCACACATTGATCGAGGCTTAAAACTGATTACATGCATCCTAAAGCATTCTCCACCCTCATCTTTGTGTTGGCTGATTATGGCATTTTAAGCAATCTGTTATTACAATTCAATTCCTGAGGCTTACTGGCCTATCAGATGCAAAAGAGCCCTTCCAATGAACTAGGCATGTCAAATGGACCGGGCGGGGGCAAACCAGTCAACGGCCATGCCCGGCATGGCCCACATGGCACGGCCCGTGACATGGGCCGTGCTGGGCCAAGGTGCCTGGGCCTGTTTGAGCTGGCACGCCTCGCACGTGGGCTGCCCTCTGCGGCCCGCCAAGATGGTCTGCCAACCCGTGCAACAGCAAAAAATAGCAAGCTTTTTTTTTTAAATTCCATTTTACCCCACCAACAGCTATAAAACGGTCATATAAGGGGTATTTTGTGTCATTTTTCATTTTACAAAGTCTATAAACCCTCCCATTCTCATTCCTCACCAATTTACACAACTCTCACTCTTTATACATTTTCTAGCTCTCTCTCAAAGCATTCAACCCTTTCATTCTCTCTGAGAAGATTTTGGAAGGCCAAAGATCAAGTCATCAAGAGACAAGATTAAAGGGGCCTTCAAATATTTAAAGGTATTTATATTATTTAAATTTGAGATTCCATATATATAAGTTTATATTATATTATATTAACTCTCATTTTCTCCCCTTTCTTATATTAATTATCACAAAAGAAGGCTATTGGCCTATTACTGTTATTATTTATAAATTTTATTTTTGAAATATGGCTAGAAGATTACCCACATAATCTTCTTCCGTTAATTTAGGGGTAGAAAAAGATTTTATTGAATTACAAGATGAAGCTGGTGATTTACCACTCCCCTTTCTTTAAAGTTCTCGTAAACCAACAAAGAGGAATAGAACTTTAGTAGTTTGGGATGTATTTACAAGGTTTGATGTTATTGAAAATAGAAAAAAAGTTGAAAAGGCAAAATGTAAATTTTGTAGTAAGACTTATTGTGCCGAATCAAAATCGGGTAACGGCCATTTGTCAAGATATAGGCAAAAATGTTTAGCCTTATATAAGCAGGCGGATGCAGGGGCAGGGAGGCCTGGTTCACAAACCTAAATTTCTAGTGGTGGTGGTGGTGGTAGTAGCAGTTTGAGTCTTTTTTCTTTTAATGCACAAAGTGCTAGACAAAACCTTATTAAAATGATTGTGTTATCCGAATTACCATTTTCTTTTGTTGAAAATGAGTTTTTTCAAGAATGGGTCCAGAAATACTGTCAACCACAATTTCACAGTATTTCAAGAAATACAGCCAGAAATGATGTTATTAGATTTTGGCAGGAAAAGAAAACAAATATAAAAAATTACCTTGCAGAAATTCCTAGTAGAGTAGCCATAACCACAAATATGTGAACTTCTAAAAGGAGTGATAGTTTTCTTTGTATTACTGCACATAACATTGATGCAAAATGGATTATTAATAAACGTATAATTATAGTTTTAGCTGTCTTGAATGACCACACAATGGCACTAAAAGAAGTACATTTATTTTGAAAAAAAACTAGATGAATACAATATTAAGGAAAAAGTTTTATCTATAACTTTAGATAATGCCAGTAATAATACAGTAGTTATTAAATTAATGAGAATGCAGAAGCCACTTGTAACTTTGATAGATAGCTCTATCTTTCAAAATAGATGTGTACGTCACATCTTAAATCTTATTGCAAATGTTGGTTTACAGCATATTGTAAGTTACACATATACTATTAAAAACATTCCTAAATTTATTTTATGCTCCTCACATAGAAGACAATTGTATGCCCAAATATGTGGGAAGTAAAGCGTATCAGCTTTTAAAATGCCTAAAGAGATAGAATATAGATGAAATTCTATGTATGATTTGTTAAACAACGCACTTGACTGAAAAACTATTTTGAATGAATTTTGTGCATTTCATGCACAAGATTTGATGATTAGTGATAAACATTAGGAGTTATGTGCCCATATAAGAGATTTATTAGAAATATTTTATACTTTAACATTATTTTTTTTTCAGGATATATTATCCCACATCTAATGAAACTTTTTAAAATGACTTTACAATTCAATAGATTTCGAGATCATTTTTTACTGAGTAGCACTATTAGAAACATGTAATAAAAATTTAATAAATATTGAAAAGAGGCTCCAATGACATTTTTTTTAACTGCTGTATTTGATCCTAGGTTAAAATTAAGTGGTGTACAGTTTTTTATTGATTGAATAAATAAAAATATGAATATATAGATTTAAATATTTTTTCAAATATAAGGACAAATTTATAAGTACTTTTTCAATTTTATTGTGAGCAAATGGGTACAACTGGGTTTAGTATATGGGTCATTCAGAAGTCCAGCAAACAGGTGTTGGTGAGTGGGATGTGTGGTATTCTTCTCACAGGGAGCCCTCGAGTGAGGTGAGGAGAATCCTCTGGTCAGGAGAGATGACCTGTGATAAAGTAGCACAGTTTGAAATGGGAAAAAGTATCGCAGGGAGCCCTAGCCCTAGTGGGCCTCACAAAAAAGTTCTCACGGTTACTCTGTGAGAACAATTCTCACTGGAGCACATCCCTTCTTCTTATTGAGAGTATTTTCGCTGCGTATACTAAGTTCGCGACGTTTTGGTATAATTGGTTAGTGGAATAAATTTAATATTTATTATATCAAATAAAATTATTTAAGCACTTTTTTTTTATTTCCTTTGTTTTGACATTGGATCTTACTTGGGAGAAATGCAAGCAAATCATATCGCACTTGCCTATTTATAGTGAATTGGCATTATTTCTTAATTTGATATTGATTTGACTACTAATCACTATTTGATGTAATGAAAAAATATTTCACACCCATCCAAATGTTTATGTCTCAAAGCCATTGTAACCAAACTCAACCTGTGCATACCCAGTTTGATTGTAGGTTTAAAAGGGTTAGACGCCTATCTCTAACTTTGCTTAATGGTAAAAACATTCTTGAGTAGAAATCATTAGGTCATGGATTCAAGATTATGGCACCAACAAAAACGTTACAAATGGACGGTTACAAAGGTATCAAGACTGATTGGGAAAGATTGGGTAGTTACAGTTTAATCATCATGAGGCATGGGCAGATCCTGATGCTAGAGTACATCACAAGAACCTCACATACCATCTAAAACTTTTACATCTCTAGCATACGACACAGCATTTATATGCATGGGTCGAGAATGTCCCAAATCTGCAGATTCCCTCTCAACTCAACCAAATCTTAGAAATGGTTGAGGGGCACGGTCACTAGACCATCTGATCTGGTCCAACTGAAAAATAAAGACAACTTAAATGCTCATCATCAACCACACCCCCCAAAAGTTCTAGGCCCTCTCTTTGTTTTGTTTTTTATTTTAGATAGATTGGGTTCCAACTTCCAACTTCTAACTAATAGGAGGATCAAAGGACAAAAATTTTGGGAACATCTTGAATTTTAGTGGTAACATAACCTTGTGCTTTAGAACCAAAGGCAAATGTGAGGTAAACAATGCGCCTAACTTATCACCAATTTGAACCAACCACCAAATAAGGATCCCTCTAATTTTCACAAATTTCAGAATTTAGTACTCATTCAAATATTTTTGGACTATTGGATCAAAGAATTTTTATATATAAGTTGTTGGCATTGGATATGTATGTGAGGCCCCCACCTTATCTCTCATAGTAAAGTTAGAACATAAGAGCATCTCCCTATATAAATATATATATATATATAAATAGAAAAATATATAGGTGAAAACTAGTTCTCATCGTGCTTCCGTGAGAACTACTGGTGGAGCCCACCTAACAACTCATCCAAACCATGTAAAAATATGAACCCTCTAATAGTCATTGATCTCAAGGATTGACACACATCCGAATGGACTAAACTATTGGATATAGTCCCTAAATGGGACTCACAGTTGGACCCACATTGAAAGTTCTCATATAATAAATGAGAACTAATTCTTACCTGAATAAATTCGATATATATATAATTATTGAGTTTATAGGCACGAGCAAAGGGATTAGATGCATAGGATTGACTCCAAATTTGATATGGGCCCTATAATAAAATGGTTTTTACCATCCTGATCCGGTCATCAGTGGGCCTCAGGTGGGCTCCATCCAGCAACCTCCCAAAGCAACATTGGGGATAAAGGAGAAATGAGAAAGCGCATGCGGGGCATGGCATACACAGGGATGGTTGGTGGCTGCGTGAGGCTCGAGCGCCGAGATGGGACCCACATTTGTTAAAGACCGGCGCGATACGTGGCCCGATGAATACGGACGAATGGGGCCCATCACAGTGCTTTCTTCGAATTTGGGTAACGCTTGTAATTATATGCAAACATGAAGGGCGATTGCTGAAGTGAGACTCACCATTTCTCTGTGGCCCCTCATTGCCATTATTGATGGTGTGAACTGTAACATTATATAGATAAATAATAAAACGAAGAGGAGACAAAGCAATCAGGTCCGTCAGGAACGCCACAAATTGCGAGAGAAGCATTTTGCTTTTTTGTCTCCTTCTTCATGGGAATACATGGCAGTAAAATCATGCTTGATCCCAGGGTCTGTTTCTCAAAATAAAGTAAAATTCCTCTTTCATGCCCCCACAACCACAATTCCTACTCTGTTTCCAAAACTTCTAGTTGTGGAAAGCAATTTCATTTAAGTTGATATAAATTGCTCAAATTATTTTAGAATCTGACCATTCACATTTCTCTCTTTCCAGAGCAAGTTTATAGCACTTGGATTATTGATTGGAAAAAAATGATCAAGTTATGTGGGGTCTACCTTTTGATTTCACTCCCAACCAAACTCATTTACCTGATGACTTACTTATACCCACTAAAAATAAACACACTTAAGAGCGATCCACTTGTGCTGCATGCCTGCCTTCACACGTCTCAAATCATTTGGATTTGGTAATCTATAAATTTTTCCAAGGGTGGACTTTAAATCTATATATATATATATATATATGTGAATTTGTTTTGACCTATTTAGCAATACTGTAGGCAAGGCAAGCTTACCTAATTTTACTTTGAATTTTCATATAATACCACAAAGAACGACTACTTGTCTTTGGTTGTCAAGTGTCAAAGACGGAGGAATTATGAGGTTTGACTCGTATGTTTGAAGGTAATGTAAGTATGAATTACTTTTGGGTCAGACACTTGTCCATGTCAGTTCTAAGTTGCTCACACACTAACCAATGAAGTGCCATGATGTAGGCATCTTAAATTTTTTTTTTTTTCCAAAGTTGGCCCTGTGAAGGAAAAAGGATAAACCACCCTGCCAGGAATCGATCCCTACAGGGGTTACGAGAGTAGGAGCTGCTATCTACAACAACTCCCTATTCATTTTTAGAGGTTGCCTATGCACTTAAGATTTGCACTAAAATGATGAGTTTTGTTCACATGCTTTGTCGTCCACTTTCTAAATATAGGAAACACTACTTAAGCTATATATGAGTCTCAAGAGCACTATTCTAGAAAGAACAAGTTTTCACTTAAAAATAAGAGCAGCTTTTTTCCACCGGTTGAAGAGAAAGTAATCCTCTTCATAATACAATACTTGATGCACTAAATAAATATTTCTAAACATGCATGTATAATTTAATTATTGACTCCACTTCTTCAAAGTATAATATAAGGAAGGATCCTATCATGTTTTGCGTAAAAATTGAATAACTTCCGAATCGTGAAGAGTATATTTGTACTTCATCTAAGCCATTTTGTATATATATACTTTGCTTTTATAATATCTATATAATAAGGGAGTTCATTTTTTAATTCCCTATATTTTGGATAATTGGATTTATGTACATTAATTCTAGGGATATTTTGGACCCTTAGATTTAAGAGAGGAATGAAAAAGGGGCTAAAAGTTGGAGAAATTTACAAGTTTTTGCCATCCCAATCAAAAGCGCATTCTAATATTGGTTTATACTGCGCAAAAAGGGCGCACAAGTTTTTGCCATCCCAATCAAAAGTAAAAGCGTTTGCTTTCTTATTGTTCTGCCATTGATAAAAAATGTGTCAAAAGCAAAAAAAAAAAAAATTCTTTCGTAAGGGAGCTCAGTTTTTGAATTCCCCAAATTTTAGACACTTTGATTTATATACATAAATTCTAGAGTTGAGATTAAGAGGAAAGGGGTTGAGGGGTTTAAGGGGGTTTGAGAGTCTAGAGATCTGGGATACTACTCCCACAGATCCCTTGACTCTTTCTCCCTTATCAGGGCGTCGGGTCAAGGAGTCTGGGCCAAATTTGGAGTTAGGTTCAGGTTAGATGGGTTTGGGTTGGATTTGGGTTCGGATTGATTTGGGTTAGAGTTTAATGGGTTTGATTGGGTCGAGTTCAGGTCAGGTTCGACGGGTTTAGTTAAGAGCCCAATCAGGGTCTGGATCAGAGGTTTGGAGCCCAAAAGGTGGGCTATAGTGGGGTCCAGTCTGGACAATAATCACTGGGACACAGGTTTCGAAGATTTTGATCGGTCCGTCGGATTTCAAAATTCTATATATGGATGGAAAGCCCTCGATAAGTAGATTGTGATGAGCCAACTTTCGAGGCGATATGGGGTCTAGAAGTGATAGGTGATTTTTGAGGTGGGCACTCTGGGGGTGGGGAACCTACTATTATGATTTTTGATTCACCTGTCGGATCTCTAATTCTATATATGGATGAAAAGCCCTTGACGAACAGATTGAAATGAGCCAATTCGTAGGGCAATCAGAGGTCCATGAATAATAGGTGATCTTTGACTCGGGACCTAATCGGGACATCATTAAATAGGGTGGACCGAATTACCCCTCATAGAGTGTCAAAATTCATGTTAGTTGTTAGGTGGTCAAAAGAAGAATAATTAGATTTATTTGTGCTCATAACATGGTGCGTCGTGCCTTCAGGTATGGGCAATCAGTAGTAGTATAATATATTTGAGCAATTCTCACTTCAATTTGAGTTATATGCATCTTTAGATAGATCATTGCGTGAAATAAGATTAACAAGATCCAATATGGTTTTCACAACATATTCATTAGTTCAATAGCCAATTGAACTCTTATTGGAGCGACACATAAAGGGGGATGTATATTCATAGGAAGAAGCATGCTATGAATATATCGAATCGATTGAACTCAAATACGGTGAAGGAGTCATTCACATCTCTTCATCCTTAGACATAAAAGCATTAGCAACACCACCACTACCACCACCGATGATGATGATAATAATATAATAACAACGATGATTATGATTATGATAATGATGAGAGTTTTCAAAAAGTATAAACTTTTAGCTCATTTAAAAAAACAACAAATGAAGGTTTGGGTATTTTAAAGAAGTACGAAAGTTTTTCATAATTCTTTCAATCAAGTTTCTTCATAAAAAAGTTTAGAAGTAACAAAAGTACCCTCATGTAAATTTTTTAAAATCTTTTGATAAATCATTTAAGAGAAATGATAAGTCCGGCCCAAATTACCTAGTGGGACCCACTTCAACTACCCTTATGTATATGAATGGTTAAAAAAAAAAAGGATTTCAAATGACTAGAAATCTAGTTATTAAATGATTACGATGATCGAAATTAAAATGACTAGTTTTGGAGATAAAAGACATTAATACAAGACAAAATCTTTCATAAGATAAGAGTATTCTTGTCATTTTTCAAGAATTTATGGAAAGGACTTAATTGAAAAAATTTATTTTACTTCAAATCCTCATGTGTTATTTTAAAAAGAGCCAAAAAAAAATGTATACTTTTTTGAAAATCTCCAATATTGATGATTTTACAGCTCCAAAATCACCGCCTTAGATGCAAACGGAAATAAAAATGCTCGCGCGTGTTTTCAAACGGTTTCTCTCTTATCCAAAATCTTCCAACTAATGGCCCATTTTGTTCAGTTTCCAAATCTACCCCTGAGTGAATGGATTAATTACATTGCCATAAGTTGAGCCTCTTGCGTCCATAAAAGTAGCCCACCTTCCTCAATCTCTTCTCACATCTCGCTCTACTGAAGACGAAGAAAAAAATGGCAGCTCTCGGCATCATCCTGACCGTTGCTTCTCTGATCTCATTTTCGAGCCTTGTTGATGCTCGAATCCCAGGCGTCTATACCGGTGGGTCATGGCAGAATGCTCATGCGACCTTCTATGGCGGGAGCGACGCCTCTGGAACCATGGGTGCGTCTCTCTAAACACCACCATCTCTTCTTCTTACATGGTGTGTTTCATTTTGTGTAGAATGTGAGTCCCAAATGCTGTTTTTTGGGTTCATGTGATTTTGCTACTGAAAGTTTCAGAATCCATTAAGCCCTCAGGCTCTGCATTTTTATCTCTGTTTCTAAGTTCTCTTTATGGGTTTGTGACCCAAAAGTTTCTGTTTAATTTCTATTGCATTGAGTGATAAAACCCTTACGTATCTCTGCATTTCTCAGTTGTTTCTTCATTCTTGTATATACATATATGAATGGCCCTGCATTATCTGAAAAAGTAAGAAATTATGAGATTCTAACTAAACCCACTTATTGCTATTTTCTTCTAACAACTCTTCTTTAAGAAAGAAATACACTGATTTTTCTACATTTTCGTCCATTCTCACATTCTCTGAAGCATTTCTCTAAGCAAATCTTCAATTTCTGCTTTCAAGAAGCAAAATCCAGTTCTCTCATTTGCTCTGTTTTGTGGTTTTGGTCATGGATCTTTGACCCCCAAGTTTCTTTTGCATATTTCAATGGCATTATATGAACAAACGCACATATACCCTGCATTTCTCAGTCCTTTGTTCTAAAATACATATATGAATGCCCCAGCAGTTTCTGTAAAAAAAAAACATGCTAAACTCATAAGTATTTCCTCATTTTCTCAACCTAACATGATACAAAACCTACTTCTACCACTTTGTTTCCCATCATTGTTCTTGAAAAAAAAAGCCCCACATCTGTTTTTAACCAATGAAGCAACAAAACCCAGTTTCTCATTTGCTTTTTTATTGGTTCTTTCAGGTGGAGCTTGTGGGTATGGCAATCTGTACAGTCAGGGTTATGGTGTGGAGACTGCAGCTCTAAGCACGGCCCTGTTCAACGGTGGGTTGAGCTGTGGAGCCTGCTTCGAACTCAAGTGTGCCGACGATCCGAGATGGTGTCATTCTGGTAGTCCTTCGATTATTATCACTGCTACCAACTTCTGCCCTCCAAACTACGCTCTCCCTAGCGACAATGGTGGGTGGTGCAATCCTCCTCGACCCCATTTTGATTTGGCAATGCCCATGTTCCTCAAGATCGCTGAATATCGTGCCGGTATTGTCCCGGTTTCTTACCGCAGGTAACATTCCTCTTCCCTTTCTTTTGTCGTAACGGTTTTGTTTTTGTTTTTTTTTTTTGTCAAAAATACCCTATTGAAGTCATGACTGTTGATTTAATTTGGTGGGCCCTGTTATTAAAGGGTGGAAATCTGTTTCTGATTTGGCACGTGATATGTTGGGCCCTAGAGATAGGAAGATTAATCAGTATTCAGATGTTTGTAGCCATTGGATCTGAGCTAGTTAAATGATTGAATTGGAATTTGGAAAATGACATAAAAGGGTTAGGTTGTTTTAGAACTTTTGAAGGACACTTGAATTTGATCATTTGATCATCTTCTATGTTTGTTAGTAGGTAGTTGAGGCAGGCTCTGTCTGCTTCATGTGTTGGACTGTCTAGTCACCTTCCCTTCAGTGCGAAGTTGAAAACCCTAAAATACCCTTGCGAGTTGTGACCTACTAGCATAGGAGGTTTTTTTCTTTTTTATTACTAGTTTGAGCCCATCTCAAATATAATCGGGACAAGATTTGATGATGATTTTTGGCCCCACTGGCCTTCTCCCTTGGATACTCATTTTAAGCTTTTGGCTTGTGTTCTTGTGTACATGGATTATAAGCCTGCTGATTTAATATGAAAAAAGTCATTAGTCTTAATATGGAAAAAGTGATTTTGTGGGAGTGGAAGGATAGAAATTGGTTAATGGGTTGCAAGGAGACATTAAATTTCTCTGGACAAAAATGCCCTTGCCTTATTTTCTTTGCAAAATGGGACACATGGGACATGGCTACATATGTGGGGTCATTGGTCCTGGTGTGACTGTCAGAAATATGAATGAGAAGAGGAATCCGATTAACTTTACAGTTCAAAATGTTGGGTGTGATGGGTCGATTCAATAATTGACCAAAAAAGTCGCACATAATTTTTCAATCTTTTTGCAATTTTCCTTTCATTTCATTGCAGTATTACAGTGGCCTTTTTCCTTATATTTGAATACTTAAAGAGCAAATTATCCATTTGATTTTCCATATCCTTCCACATCCTCCATAAATAGGAATTGTAAGATCTTTATTTTAAAAAATAGTTAAAATTAAATAACAAGAGTGAAATTTCAAAATTGACCATCAAATTATCTCCCTTCTAATCAAAGGTAGGTGAAAAATAAATATTCAGCCATCTCCCTCTCCCTAGTTATCCAATACCCAGAAAAGTTATGGTCTCCTCTACATCTACATCTACATCAATCAATATCTTGTATTCTTTTGTCTCTCGCATCTTTAATAATCTTTGTGTGAAGCTCGCATCCAATTTTAATACCATCTTCTAAATTGTTACAGGGTCTCATGCTCCAAGCATGGTGGAATCCGGTTCACCATCAATGGCTTCCGTTACTTCAATCTTGTATTGGTCACCAACGTTGCCGGTGCCGGTGACATTATCCGAGTCAGTGTGAAGGGAACGAGAACAGGGTGGATGAGCATGAGCCGAAACTGGGGCCAAAATTGGCAATCCAATGCTATCTTGGTGGGTCAGTCCCTCTCCTTCCGGGTCACCGGCAGCGACCGCCGCACCTCTACTTCCTGGAACATTGCTCCTTCAAACTGGCAGTTTGGACAGACCTTCACGGGCAAGAATTTCAGGATCTAAACTACTACTGCTAAAGTTCCCGCCATATTCTTTTTGGCGCTAATTCAAAACTTGCTTTTAATTGTCAATTTTTTTGTTTCTTTTGAGTGAGTGAATTAGATGGGTGTAGTAGGGAAAGTAAGTAAAAGAACAAAAGAGGGGATTAAAGAAAGGGAGTTGATGGTAGGGAAAAGAGAAAAGGGTCTATGTCATTGTGATGAATCCTTTTGAATTTTGACCATGGTGGTAAAGTTTGGTATATATATATATGGGGGTGTGGGTAGCGGTTGAAGTGGCTGCAAAGTAGTAAAAATGAAAGAAACATGTAGCCCGCAGCTGTTGCTTATTATATATAAAAGTTGTGTTTTATAGTTAGGATTTATGAATGAATGGTGAATATTTCTGTGATATAAATGGCTTTTATGGGGTTCTGTTGTCTCTGTCTTCTTCAACTTGAATGAATGGTGAATTTCAGATCTAATACATCAACTCTCTATAGGTAAGATTATAGGGAGAATTGCATAAGTCCCTTTTCCTATATCCTGTTATGTGATGACAATCTGTCTCAAATTTGTATTGAATTTCTAGCAATTCATGGTAAAGTGGATTCTAACCAAAGAGTATTAAAGAGAGGGAAGGATGGAGATAAGAGACACATTGCCTAAAACAAACGGGCCCCATGTGCAATTTTCAAAACGTCATTCCCATGTGAGCATTTCAAAATCAAGTATGCTTGGTGCTAACGAGGCTAAAAAGGCACCACCACTGTAGTACAGTACTTCTTTGAATTTTCTCGAACTCTCAACTGACATTTCAACCACCCAAATTTCCATTCATGCTTGCAATCAAACAGGCCTCAAGAGTTGCATATATAATTTGAGCTATAAAATGCAGTTTGTGAGAGAAAATTGTATATCTAGTAATGAAATACTGATTAGTTGCATAAGGCATTAAGGGCTGTTAACCAAAAAAAACAAGTGCTGTTTAAGCACGAGTTTACCACTTTTATGAGATGTCACAATCCAAACTACAAAGATATGTGAGAGAAGTCTTGGATATGAGACATCCCATCTCACCTAATTGAGTGGTTTCCTCAATGGCCAGCCCGGCAAACATTCCATTTCAGAGACACGGAGTTTGTTACCTCACAATGCCTATGCTGCCACATTTGTTGGAAGGCTCATGAGCTTTCCACCAGACTCTGCTTCTCAAATTAAAATAAAGCCCCAATCATTCATTTCATAGGCCAACCACCATGACAATGACATTTCTCATTTAGATCTTGCAATTAGTTGCAATCAGTGCACTCTTCAGAACCCCATCAGCCACATTCATGGACAAGGACGATTCCTTAATTATGAACTTTGATGATTGAGGAAAACATTATAAATGACTGGCAAATGCCAAATGTTATGTTACATTGATGCCTAGGTGGTAGAGGCATCACTTCTCACCCAGCTTCCAAGGGATTTACCCCAGCCACTGCCAGAGTACCCCAATTAGTGTATTCGGGCGTAGGACAAGGTGAAGGCGTGTACTCGGGTATGGACGGCCAAAGAAGCATACCTAGGCAGAGCATAGCAGGCAGTGCATGGAAGACCCTAGGGAGGTTGATAGATTAGGCTAGTTTAGGACTAATTTACCACTCTCTCCAATGTTAAGGCCAAAAATAAAAAATAAAAAAATAACCATATGAAAAGCAATGTTAATGTCATTGTAACTCATTTGTCCGTCACTTGTAACATAAAATCATGTCATTTGGCTGCATCCCCACCATGTGGGTGATGAACATGGACGTCACAACGGCAATTCTAAAAGTCGAACTGAACATGCAAGCAGAATCCTCATCCAAATGCAGGTCCTTGTCAATGTTGGTTATCAATGCATTCCAGGATTCCGAAAGACCAAGATAAGTGGCAATATGAATAGAAGCTCTGAATGCAGCTCCTTTCCACTTGTTTCGCAATTGTTTAACTGTTAAAAATTTTGAAAGATAAATTACTCTAGTAATCCTCCATATAATTTGTTCCTAATCTGATAGAAAGTACATCCAATCCTGCACCCTCTCCTTTGAGGCATTGATCTGACCTGCAAGGGGAACCACATGCCACCTTCCTCATTTGAACAAACGGCCTCAAAGCAATCCTTTGAGGGTCACTTCCAACAGGCCCCTGTCTCTGCAATTTTTCTCCTCCACCCCAAGGACCACTATTCCACTCTGAGTCTCTCACCATATATTTCGAATCCCCCACCCAAAGACCTACCTTCCATGGGATACAATCACACCTAACTCTGAGAACCCAAACTCTGCTGCCAAAACATAGTGTTGTGTAACTTTTAGGGTCCACCAAAACCTTTGGTCCTAGACTGGACTGGGAGCAAAGCAAAAGTCCCTAGACTGAAAGTGTGTAAAGGAATGCCAAACAGATTTATCCAAATGAGTGCAAGAGGTTTGTACATAAACCATAGTAGTCAATTTCGATTCGTTTTAGCCACAACTGTTTATTTTGTTCAAGTGACTAAACCAAGCAACCCTATGAAAAGTTTCGATTTGGGTTATGAACTCTATAGTCCATATTTCAACGGAGGATAGCGGTGCGAATTTTTTTTTCATTTTTCATAACAAAAAAGCTCCTCATATTGATTTAGGTACTAGTTTGCCGTACTATAATGTAGTAATTATGTAAATATGTTTGTTTTATGTTACTTTTGGCTATGATACTGATACTTGCACGAGTCATGGGAGCTTACAATGGATGCCCCATCTCACATTGACATGTGAGAGTGTGAGACATGTCTTATACATTATTTAGTAGAATGAATTAAATATATGTATAGCGTATATGCTTATCTCGCTTTTTTTTTTTTTTTTTTTAACCTTTTTCCAGTTAGTTGCATTTTATGGATCCTTTACTGCATTAGGCTTGGCATTCGGCTAACAAACAAGGGCTCTATTGTAGAGATTGGACTTCACTTCTTCCATGCTTTATCAGAAATTCTATCCACAATCGCATGATCCCCTACCCCTCCTTGCTTTTCTACCTGTGGACAGGGGTGACTGAAGGGGTCTATCTACTACAGTTCACCATCTAAGCATCTAAGAACTTTGGAAGTGGGGCATTGCTTCTTAGCCATTTGCGCTTTGATTTTCCTCCCACCTCATGAACTCCTAGAGAAAATATCAATAGCCCATTCTACTTTCCACAGAAAGTCAAGACTGACATGAAAAAGCCATGTTTTCCCTGCTATTATTGTGCTTTAGGGGATGAGGCTCTCAAGGATTTGGCCCACCTGACAAAATGCTGCCTCTAGCTTGGGCTTAGAATTTTCCACTGGTAGGGGAGGATGTATTCCAACAGCTTAGCCATTTATGACTCAATTTTGAAAATGAAAAAGGATCACTGGGTAATTCATCTCCTCAATTTGACCATCAGGTCCCTGTGCGCTCATTCACACAAACTCACACACATAGGCAAAGAGAAACAACACTTTCATATCCCATAGATACATGGAATTTTGGATACAGCTTTTCTAGTCCAACCCCAAGTTGAGGGTGTACAGCTCAGAACATGACAGTGATTACTGATTAGACCTGCTGTCTTTAATGGAAATTGAGAATCAAAGTTCAAAAACCTAGATCTAGGTGGGAATCAAACTGAAGAATCCAGGAAATTTCCAGCTGTTTGGAAGTCCTAGTCTTCCCAAGGTCTAATATCATTCATACATTAGAAGGTTAGTGCTGCAGTGAATCAGATAGATGTATCTAGTATCCATAGGCAAACTAGATTAATTTGAGGATTTCTAGTTCATTTTTCCTTCTTCAAGCTGTTTTACCCCTACCTCATGAAACTATGTAGTCTATTTCTTTCAATTAGGATACATACTGCAGCCAAACATAAACACAAATAACATTAAACTTCAGCACCAAACATCACGGCCTTCAAATCAAATGCTAACTGAGTTGGAAAAGACAAAAAAAGTAAAAAATAAATAAAAAAGAAGCATATTAATATCAACCTGTTCTTCATTAGTCTTAAGCATGTTTTGATACCTCATTAAAAGCAACTCTTCTCATCATCATCATATTCCTATCCTGCACCGGGCAATGTTGATTCCAAATTAGCCAAAATTGCAGCAAAAGCCAAATTGATAAAAATGATATCTAGAGGGGAGAAAGTTTATATGGAACATAAAACAACAAGAAAAATAGTAAAAAGGTCTGACCTTACAAGTTTTATTATACAGTGTCCACTAAATATAAAAATATAAACAAAATCAATGTCAAATGCAAATTACTCGACAGATCATTTGCAAGTATTTAGAGATTCACCCGTCAATTACAGAAAAGTTAAAACATACCCTTAGGACCTATAAAGAAGTGACGTAGTTGTGGGGCTATCTGCTAAGCCATCTGGGCCACATGTCCAGTAGTTTAGTGGTTCAATTGTGGACCTGGAATGCGCTGATGGTTCCGATATCCACAAATCTGTTGCATCGTTATGATAAAGCCAATATAATTGTAGTTATAAGGATAAAATTGATCTCTTGTAACTGGGCTAATGAGGGGTTCCCAAGTCCAACCCGAACTGGATACTGCATAACATTACATAGGAATCTGGTGGACTGAGAGAGGATCACCCAAAGTTCTCTAAGATTTCCGCATTCCCTTTCGTCTTTCTCCTTTTTTATAAGACCAACTCAGTTTTCCAACCAAATTACCAAAACCCATCAGCATTGGTGGCAGCAAAAGGGAGCTCTACGTGCATGTATGTATATATGACTAATCCAAAGGCAGCTTAATTAAATTTCGACTGCATATCCATCCAGAGAAAAGAAGTCTGTGGATGATACATGCCATTGTTGTTTACTTATATTATCTTTTTTTTTTTTGAATGGTAAATGTTTTTTTTATAACTCCGCCTATGTTGGGGTATCCTTGACATAGCCGGTCCCAAGCCCGGATAAAGGAGGAGGGTTGTGCGTTAGGTAACCGACAGCCAGCACAATACTCAGTCGGATTTCTTTATGGATTTGAGACCTAATGAAATTTCGTGGGGCGTCCCCTACTTAGCGATGCGCTGTATGGTCCGGTTACAGTGATAAGTGAGCAAGTACTGCTGCATCGGCGCCCGGGTGCAGTGATAAATAGGCAAGGGCCCTCACACTTTATTGGACGAGTGTCGGGGGTAAGGAAGCTAGTCCAAAATAGAAAGCTGAGATTGGGTACTTGGAACATTGGGAGCCTAACTGGGAAACTTATGGAAGTGGTGGATACAATGGAAAGGAGACAAATCGCAATTGCTTGCTTGCAAGAGACAAGATGGGTGGGAAACAAAGCTAAAGAGATTGAGAGGATTGGTTATAAGTTATGGTATACGGGACTTAATAGATCGAGGAATGGGGTCGGCATAGTGGTAAACAAAGACTTAAAGGAAGATGTAGTTAATGTAAAGCGCTATGGAGATAGGATTATTGCAATTAAGTTAGTGTTAGGAGAAGAGATAGTGAATGTAATTAGTGCTTATGCCCCCCAGGTGGGCTTAGGAGATGGACATAAGGAGAAGTTTTGGGAAGACTTGGAAGGAGTGCCATTAGAGATACCCCAAGGAGAGATGGTCTTCATAGGAGGAAATTTAAACGGTCATGTAGGACGCGGCGTAGATGGATACATAGGAGTACACGGGGGACATGGGTACGGTAATAGAAATGAAGAAGGGAAGGATATCTTGGAGTTTTCAGTGGCTTATGATCTCATGGTAACTAACACCTTTTTTAGGAAGAGAGATGAGCATTCGGTGACTTATAAGAGTGGCTCATCGAGGACACAAATTGACTTCTTCTTAACTAGGAAAAGAGACCGCTTAGCTTGTAAAGATTGCAAGGTTATACCGAGGGAGAGCTTGACTTCCCAACATAGGTTGTTGATCATAGATGTGCAGCTACAAAGGTGGACTAGAAAAAAGAAGTTGTATAGATGCTCAACGACTAAATGGTGGAACCTGAAAGGTGATAAGCAACTAGCTTTAAGGGAAAGAGTACTAGAGGAAGACATTTCGGCGATAGATGAGAGTGCAAATAATATGTGGGATAAGGTAGCAGAGTGTATTAGGAGGGTAGGGAAAGAAGTCTTAAGAGAATCCAAAGGGGGTGCTCCGGGACAGAAAGAGGCATGGTGGTGGAGCGAAGCCATCCAAGACAAGATAAGAGTTAAAAGAGAGTGCTTTAAAACTTGGCAAAAGGATCGAAATGAAGCAAACTTGGAGAGATATAAATAAGCAAAAAGAGAAACCAAAAGGGCAGTTAGTGAGGCCAAGGCAAAGGCATTTGAGGAGCTATATAGGCGACTTGACACTAAGGAAGGCGAAAGAGAGATATTCAAGCTTGCTAAAGCCAGAGATCGGGGGACCAAGGACTTAAACCAAGTTAAATGCATTAAGGATGAGGATGAAAAGGTTTTAGTAAAGGAGGAGGAGATAAAGGAGCGTTGGAAGAGCTACTTCTACAAGTTATTTAAAGAAAGCAGTAGTAGTGACATACAATTGGGGCAGCTTACCATTTCTAGAGAAGAAGCGAATCGTATCTTCTATAGGAGAATCAGTAGGGAAGAAGTTAAAGAAGTATTGAAAAGAATGAAGAATGAGTAAGCGTTTGGGCCAGATGATATCCCTATTGAGGTCTGGAGGTGCTTGGGGGAGGATGGCATTAGTTGGTTGACAAAGCTTTTTAATGTAGTGCTAAAGAGCAAGAAGATGCCTAATGCATGGAGGAAAAGTATTCTCACACCCATATACAAGAACAAAGGAGATATTCAGAACTGTGCGAACTACCGCGGGATTAAATTGATGAGCCATACGATGAAATTATGGGAGAGAGTTATTGAGAGAAGACTAAGAAGAACAACAAACGTTTCATAGAATCAATTTGGTTTCATGCCTGGGAGATCAACCATGGAGGCTATCTTTCTCCTGAGGAGGTTAATGGAACAATATAGAGAAGGTCAGAGAGATTTACATATGGTGTTCATTGACTTGGAGAAGGCCTATGACCGGGTTCGTAGGGAGATTCTTTGGAGAGTTCTGGAAAAGAAAAGAGTGTGTCGCATATATTGAGGCGATAAAGGATATGTATGATAGAGTCGTGACATCTATAAGGACGACTGGCGGCGAAACTAAGGAGTTTCCCATCACGATTGGTCTACACCAAGGCTCAGCGTTAAGCCCGTACTTGTTTGCCCTAGTTATGGATGAGATTACAAGACATATCCAGGATGAGGTGCCGTGGTGTATGCTATTTGCAGATGACATTGTTTTAGTGGATGAGACGAGAGGAGTGAATGCTAAACTAGAATTGTGGTGGAAAACATTAGAGACAAAAGGGTTTAGGCTAAGTCGATGCAAAACGGAATATATGGAATGCAAGTTTAGTCAAAGTAGGACACCTGGTAACATAGAAGTAAGTTTAGGCACACAAAAGATTGTAAAGAAAGAAAACTTTAGGTACCTTGGATCTATGGTGCAACATGATGGAGGGATTGATACTGATGTAAGTCACAGGATTCAGGCCGGATGGACCAAATGGAGGAGTGTTTCGAGGGTCTTGTGTGATCGGAAAGTCCCCCTCAAGGTTAAAAAAAAGTATTATAAGGTAGCGGTACGACCAGCGTTGTTATATGGATCAGAGTGTTGGGCAGTAAAGCATAATCATGTCAAGAAGATGGAAGTTGCGGAAATGAGAATGCTAAGATGGATGTGCGGGATCACAAGGAGAGATAGGATTAGGAATGAGGAGATTAGGGGCAAAGTAGGAATAGCATCGATTGGAGATAAAATGAGAGAAAATCGACTGAGATGGTTCGGCCATGTTAGAAGGCATCCAACGGAGGCACCTGTTAAAAGGTGTGAAAGCATGGAGATTGCCAGGAGGAGAGGGAGAGGGAGACCCAAGAGAAGTTGGAAAGAAACTATTAAACATGACCTTGCCTACATGGATCTAACGGAGGACATGGCCCTAAACAGATATGATTGGCGTCGTCAAATCCATATAGCCGACCCCACCTAGTGGGAAAAGGCTTGGTTTGGTTTGGTAAATGTTTTCTTATATCATCTTAGCACCATATGCTTCTTATATATCTGAATGATCCAGTGCATACAGTGTTCACAGATCTTATGGTGCACCCCACTTAGTGGGGCCCACCTAATCACCCATCCGAATGTCCACGTACACGGGACACCCCTGAATTACTCCAATCCCTTTTTTTACACCCATCAAAATGGACTGTATTCTTGGATCAACTGTGCAAAAGAAATTTTGAAGGGGTGAAAATTTGTGGTTAGATGATCAAGTGGGGCCCATATTTTATACACAAGTAAAGCCCACCAGATCTTTCAAAACAACCCATCCCATCCCCAGGTAGGCCCCACGGAAAAATGTGTGCATGGGCTCTCATGAGAGACATTTTGTGGATTCTCCTTTTTAGGCATACATACTATGTTATTTTTATCACCTATTGGTCCAGCCATCTCATCTCATATATCAATTACATTGTAATAATAGTATAATAGTACTTTAGATGCTTTGGCTATTAAAAGTTTCAAGAATTTCATAAGCTATATCTAGCACAAAACAATCCTGTTTCAAAAGTCAAAAAGTAAATATTGAATCAAGTATTGCTAGTTTGGCCAAGAGAATCCCACGCTTCACTGCAAATAATGTGCAAATCAAGATTAGAAATGCTAACCGTCACAGTGCTTTTGTCATCGCCTCTTGCGCTTGTTGGTCTTCCAGTGTTTCAGAACATACTGCACAACCTCTTTGAGGGTTGCCTTTCTCCCTTCCTTGAAGTTCCATAGCTCCTTCACTGTATACCTTCCACTTGGGTTGTACTCATTTATCTCCATCATGGCTGTAGTAACAGCATTGTAAACTTCATCACCCCACTCATTCCTCAGCTCCTTCAACTTTTCATCATCCTTGTTTATTATTTCCTGAGCCAGACGACATGATTCCAGTTGAACCAAATAAGAATGATTAAATAAAAGTCCGGAAATAAATAGATGACATGGCAAAGTCAAAAGTAGATAACAAAAACTGGGCAATTTTAGGGCCCTAATGTATCCAGTTCACAACGGCACCAAATGCCATTCCATACAACAGGACAGAAGGTTTGCTGATCCCGACCATTGGTCTGAATTCACCAATCACAGATGAGTGACATCCCAAAAAGATTTGAATTACAAGCAGGAGGCTAATATTTCAATGAATTTGCCCTAGATCATTGCCACATTTTCAGCTTAACTGTTTGTTTCTACGTGGTATTCAAAGATTTAGGATCTTCCAATCTGTAAGATTTCTAGGGCATTGTATCGCTAAACCAAGAGCCCTGATGTACCAATTGATGGCATCCAGTTATTGCATTAGTCCTGATGCATCAGAACCTAAATAAATCCTCGTCAATGGATGAACAGGATGTTGTTTCAGTCAGCATGATAGAAGTAGCATACCAGACAACAAATACCAACCTCAACTTTGTTATCAATTGTTACAATCTTATAAGGGTGCCATTCTGGATTCTTTATGTAATCCTCCCACAAGGAGCATAACTCTAAGGATTTAATTTCTAAATCTTCAGCTGAGAATTTCTGTGAGCAAGCAGCTTTGAATGGTTTCTCATCGAGCTCTCCCATTCTCTTGATTCCAATTAGTGTACGCCCACTTAGCATGTCATCCAAACCCTATAAATGCAAAGGTAAGTAGTCATCAGAATCATCATCAAAGCCTTACCCCATTAGGATGCAAGTAATACAGTAAATTCCGAGTTCATTAATCTGTGAGGGTAAATGAAGTTCAATATATATATATATGAAAAGCACATAAATTATCATAGGAAAAAAATATTTAGGTAGAATATCAAAGAAAAAAAAAATACCACAATCAATTCTTTACGAGCATCTTGAAGTTCATCATTGCTCTTCCTCTCCTTCACTATAAGAGTTTGATTTAAAGCTTCCAGGTCCCCCATTTCTCCTTCCTTTTCTTCCAATTCCTTAATCATTTCTAACACTTTCTTCTGAACTGTGTCATCATCGCCTTCCATATGCTTCAATACTTGTAACTTACCTTTTAATTGTTCTATTTCCAATTCCAATGCTTGCTTGGCATCCAGCTGTTTTTCTAAATGTAGTATTTTCTTAAGAGCATCCTCCTTCTCCCTCTGTGCATTTATATTCCCAATCAATTGTTTAATAACATGAATGCTGAAATTCTATGGAAGTATATTTATCTTTAAGGATAACCTTTTATTCAAGGCAACAACAGGAAATGCACCTTCTGTTCTTCAATTAGCCGAAGGACATTCTTGTCAGCCTTTTGCTGCTCCAAAGCTGCCAATTGAAGTGAGGTATTTTTTAAAGCATTCTGGAAAAACAGCAAAGTGTTAATAACAAGCACTTTTATAAACTATCATTAACAGCTTCAGTAGTTTCTATGAAGCATCTCTCTATAATCTACTCCAACTAGTACTGCTACCATATAACATCCTTATCATGAGTAAGGATATAACTATAACGTGACCATATTAGAATTGCAGTAGTCCAACTAATGAACTAAATGCAGGGATAAGATGTGAAACACTTGAAAGAAAGTAAAATAGCATAAATAAATATTGAATACAACAGCAAGAAACACCAGTAATGTTCCAGTCAATGCATGTCTGATATCGCAACCTTTTATCTTCTTTTGATACATAAATAGGGAATCCATATACCCCAGATATGTGTGATAGGGCTTCGAGAAGTCATGGGTGCCATCTCATTCAATGCAAACTCAAATGCAGTCAAAATTTTACACAGAAAATGTTGTCACCTTTTCTTTCTCATCCTTTAGCTTTCTTTTATCATTGTCATCCCATGCCTCTCGCTTCTCTAATTCTCTGCCACGCCACTCGAGCTCTTTCCTCTGATTTTCTAGCTCAGCCTTCAGCGTTTCATTCTCCTGAAAAATCCTCCGAGAGTGATCGCGTGCAATGCACTGCATCTTTCTCATTTCTAAAATCAAAACAAGCAGGACAAAAGCACATTTTTAATTGGGGGTATGGGAAATGTGCAGGTAAAATTAGCGACACAGTCGCTTTTTTTTTTTTTTTCAATATTTAATTTACTAGCAAACCTGGATAGGGAAATTTACTATCAAAACCCGTAAGACTATGATGAAGGTGGTGGTTACTGCTGGTTGCATTTAGTATGATACAGGAAGAAAATCCTCGAATTTAAGTGTGACTTATCAACAATGTTAGAGAAAAAGATCAAATGAATGCTATACATACCTTTAGAAGAAATGTCTTCAAGGGCTAAAATAGAAATGAAAAGGAGAGAAACATTTGAAACGGCTACAATTCATAAGAGTACATACCATCATTATAGGATTGGTGCAGCTTGTCTTTTTCTTCATTCTGTTTAAATATAAGCTAGTTCTGTTGTACTTGCTACCTAATTCTTTCAGATGTTTAATCTTCACATGAGTTTCATTGGCTAGAGTTTGCAGAAGTTTTGCATTTTTTCCTGAGTAAATCTCACATGGTTTCAGATCTCCATTCTTCCATATATGCTCCCCATATGACCACCAAAGTTGTAGTCACAGTATATTTTGTTTTCAATGTTTAACTTACTGTCAAACCCCAGAGAGAGGAGAAATCTACAATTAAACCTCTAAGACACTAGGAAAGCAGGCATATGCGCTAAGCTCAGGCCTTATAGAAAAACATATTAAGTACTTTATTTTAAAGGACAACCCCATCAGGTGGTTCTGAAAAAAAAAAAAGAAACACGAAAGAATGTGGTTTAAATTCAATTGAACCTTTCACTTTCTTTCTTTCTTATCTTTTTCTTTCTTTCTTTTTTTTTAAATTATGAGAATTGTTAAGTGATCAAATCCTCAGATATTTTCTAGATTTTTTTCTTCATCCAGTTTGGTGGATTTCATATTTGTTAAAATTGAAAGGCAGAGGTCAAAATTGAATTGAAAGCCTTCCGTTATAATATATAATAATTGATGATGATGACAGTTAAGCTTACCTATCACACAAGAAAATCCTGGAATTGAAGTGTGACATCAAACCATGTTCAAGAAAAGATCGAATGAATACTATTAGTACCAATATAAGAAATGCTTAAAAAGATTAAAATAGAAATCAAGAAGAAACTTTTGAAACGGCTATAATTCATAAGAGTTTGTACCATCATTATAGGTTTGGTGTAGCTTGTCTTTTTCTTCGATCATTCTGTCTAAGGATAAGCTAGTTTCATTGTACTTGCACTCTAATTCTTTCAAATGTTGATTCTTCACATCAATTTCATTGGCTAGATTTTGCACAAGTTTTTCGTTCTTTCTTGACTCGTCTTCCTGTAAATCTGACACCGTTTTCAGATCTCCATTCTTTTGTAGATGCTCCGCTATATTACCACCAGTGTTGTAGTCATCAGCACGTGCAACCCATCCATATATATTTGAGCCAAGGTTGTTCCCTCCTTCCCAATCTTTTCTTCCACAATGATCCGCTTCAAATGCCATCTCAAATGCCATGGCATCTTTGAAACCATTCCAGTCCTTACTAAAGTCAACAATGGCATTCCCTGTGTGACCTTGGAAGTTCCACAATGTATGGATCCTTACAGGATGAAATTTTGCCAACTGCTCTTTGAGCCTAGTCGGACTTTCTCCGACTTTTTTTCCATCCTTCCACTCAATTGGAAGGTTCACAAGTATGCCCATCCAAGGCCAAACAAATCGATCGTCAGATTCTGCTGTAGAAGAAGGTTTCACCTCGACAATAGGTTGTGGTGGACCTCCTGCAGTCACCTAGCTCACTTTTCAAATACTTTGCCAATGCTAGATGATTTGCCCTAACATTTCCCTTTCTATTAGAAGCACCAATCCCAGTAGCATGTTGAAGGAGATCCTTGTAATGATAATCTTGTTTTTTCTTGCCCAAGCAGAAAGGGCACCTAAAAGACGAGTCTGAATTCTTTATTTTATGCTTCCCACATTTCAGTTGGTCATATATTTTGTCTTTAAAATAATCAATCTCAGACTCGCTTATTTCCGAGTCTTCCTCTGAATTGCATTCCATTGAAACTGCCAAGGGGAAAACTGCAACAAAACAAATATAAGTATGTCATAAGCAACAACAACTGGGAAAAATATCAGAACACTTGTTATAATATAGACTTACTATAAAGTAGAGGCAATATTTTTCTTCGTCCTAGCTAATGCAGTCTTTACTTAAATTCAAGATATTTCATTTATAGTTCCTTGATTCAAACCACAATTTACTTAGCTCACATATTTCAAATTTACTAAGTCTTGAAAATTCTCCACCCATTTATTAGAGGCTTTGTACTTGGATGTACTTATGGCTTTTTAGTGTGATTTTTTTGCTAAGTCAGACCGGGGAGTCCAACACTCAAAGCCCTCAACATAGTCATTGGTTCTTGGTTTCTGGTTGGCTAGCCAAAAGATCTGGAAAGCAGTCTGCGAGAGAGAAATCTCCTAGCCAGCTATCAGTCCAAAAGAAATTTGATTCCTTTTCCAAATTCTGAATCTGATTTCCTAATGAAAATAATCTTTGGCGTTCATAATGACCAGCCAAATACCTGAATCTACTCTAGAAACCAACAAAGTTCGCCAACCTTCTTTGTTGACTTAATATTTTGAGAGAATAACCTTCTTCAACAGCCCACTGAACCATCCCCTGACCTCCATAATGCACATGATTCATCCGCCTTAATAATCCGAGGTCAAGACTACATGGAGATTGGGCCTTGCAAACCACTCAATTATATTCCGCCACTATTAATGGGCATCCCAAAATAGACATGAAGTACAGCAGCAAGTTAGCAAGAGTAGCACTAAGCAAAGTAAATAAGTAATGCAGCCAAAAGGATTGATATTTTGGCTTCCATGCAAGGCTTTAAATCCCAATGCCCATCTCTGAGCCAATAGAGACCTGGATGAGTCATTCTTTGTGCCAGTACAAAAAGGTCTCAATAATTTTCCAAAAAAATACAAACAAACAAAAAAAAGTGCAAAATAAGCCATTTAAGTGATATCATCCGAATTATAGAGATGTTTAGTCTTGTGGAACTTCAAGTCCCTAACACGATGTTTAGGCTTTCTTCCTTCACGAGTTGTAGATCTAAGTGACTAGCCTTGAGTGAGAGACAAGGTGTAGGAAGGAAGTAAATGTGAAAATGGGAGATAAAGTCAAAACTCAGACTTTAGATGATGAAAGATGATATAGTCTTGACATTAAGGAGAAGTTTCTAGCACAAAAAGACCTCCAGGAATCTTTAGACGAGATGAAATGAGGAAAGATAGTAAAACAAAATGAAATAAATGAGTTGAAAAATGGAGAAAAATAACTTTCTGAAGTACTTTTTGGCCCATGCCAAACAAGATCTAACACTGGTCAATTCTGGATGAATTGAGATGAGTCGCCCATAACTAGTCTGAAACCGAATGAAAAAGGGCCCCATTCCTTGTATCGACAAGCACTGAGTCAATTCAAATGAACCAACCTAGTACCAAACAAAATTTAGTTTCTTCCACGTAGAAAGTCTACATTCAAGCTCTACAGGGTCCTATAATGATTAGGAAGCATTGATGGCAACCAAAAAAGAAGGAAGAACACCCTTTATGACACAATCAATAGTCTTTCACAAAATTTATCATCCCTGAAACGACCTCAAAACATCTCAAGATGGTTTTGATGTTCTCAATTTGCCACTTGTCTGTCCCAAAAAAAAAAAAAAAATTTAATGTCATTAGCAAATTTAAGTTGATGGACAAGGATGTGAGCCCTACCGCAATAAAATCCTTGGAAAAGATCATTGCTTTCTAGCATTTTCTAACATTCCTCTTGGCTCTTGACAGCCTCTCCTGCTATGACAAGAAAGGCGAGTGGGGATCCCCTTGTCTGTAAGGCCTCTGAACGCATAAAAGAAACCTTTTTTTTTTTCATTTCTTATACAGGTTCAGGTTCAGTTTCAGTGCAACACATTCTCCTCGCACGATAGGGAAAAAATGAATTGATTTCTCCGACTATTTCCATCCACATTCAAACACCCACTAAGGAAAAAAGATTTCATGGATTTGCCTCAAAATTCACAGTCGATATTAAGAAGGGTGTTCTTCCTTCATATTCTACATAGTTATGAAATTTACTTCTCTGGGAAATTCCATGCCTATTTTTTCCTCAAAAGCATCTTACAGAGCATGAGAATTTATTTACTCATATATGCACACATATAGCAAGATTTCTACACAAACGATCTATGGAGCAAGCATGCATGCATGCTCGGATATAGCAATTCCATCAACAAAAACCCAAAAATCAGGGGGGGAAATGAGTGTAAATATTAAGAAGATCCCGAAATTTTACATTGCTTTTGATGTCTCGATCTTCGAATGAGGAAAAATTCCAATGCTGAGATGCAGATTTTGGTAGTGATAGTGATCGGATCAGTGAAGAAGAAGAAGATGTTAAAAAGAGAGAGGAAGAAGCACCGAAATGTAAAAAAAAGCAAACAGAAAACGAGGGTTTGAAGATCACCAAATCGCACAAAACAAAGTACATGCGGTACAGCTCGTGGGCCCATTTAGATGAATTTCTTAAGTTCAGCTCTAACTAAATTCAGCTCTATCATTTTATTCTTAATTTAGCGGCTTAAAAGTTAGGGTCTTTTAACTATATATATATATATATATATATATATTTTTTAAGATTTAATTAAATTATCAAGCAAAGGTTTGATGAACATAAAATTAGGTATAATCAAATACGGATCCAAGTAGACCCCACAAAGCTGGGCTACCAATTTAGTCTGCTTTCCAGAGAAAATTCTTGTACAAATGATGAAATGTAGGAAAACAAATCGATACCTTTGCCATTTGGGGTCCCACTTTTTGGAGGGTCCAGATGAAATCTCCTGCAAGCATGTCGATGTTTGTGTGGAAAAATTCTCCCTCAATGTAGGGCATGATAAACACTAGTGGAAAAGAGGATTCTGATGGGTACGCCGATGTGGGTGTGGGATTTGAAGCTAAATTTGGAGTGTGCAAAAGATCAATTATATTTAGGATACCCTTCATGATCTTCCACATGCTTCATGTGAGTGGAAGGAGTAGAACCCACAATGGGGCCTATCTAATAAAGATCCAAGCAACTCAAAACGATGGTTTGCCTTAGTTACGGGATTTCAAATTTTACTCTAAAATTTGTGGATCCACCATAAGATTGGGCATATCAACCATAGTAAGTTTGCCACTTTTCCACCAAGGTGGAAACCATCTTTCTCATCTATGTGCGTTTTAATTTTTTTTGTTCATGTGGTCAATTTCATCATAGAAAAAGAATGAAGTGAGATTTTTTTTTAATTCATGAGAAAGGAAATCAGAGTCCAACACTACCACCTTCCAGAAATCTATTTCATGGAAGATGAAATCAGCATCACACAAACCGTCATCTCCGTCTTAAACATTGTATAATTTTTAGACATTGTCTAAAACTTTGTCATTGGAAATCTAAACAACTTAAAATAAATGCCACACTCCACAACGAGTATGAGGTATCACAAACTTTACCCCAATAGGAGCTACTGCTTTAATTTCAGTGCAAGATTTTTTAGTTTCCTTTGAGCTATCAAAAATCATTTTCTTCAATAAAGAAAAAATTGATCAGGAAATTATTAAGAGCCAATTATTTTCTTTGTTGGAATAAGTTTTTTTTTTCAATGATATAATGTGATATTTACTTGTGGGCTATTAGTAACATATGTAAAACTCATTTCCTATACCTTGCTTAAAAGGCAAGCGGCCAAGAAAAGAAAGATAAATACAAATATTGGATTATCAATTTACTATTCCTTGGCCACCATCAAGACAAAAATTCATTCACAATTCAAAAATCCACAGCTTGTGGAAAGACAAAATTCAAATATCTGTAATTTCACTTCTCAATTAGGGTGACAAATCGCACTAGCCCAAGACCAAACACCAAGATTAAAAAAAAAAAGAAAAACAATCAAAACATAAAGGGGGAAGAAAACAACTTCATTAAAAGATAAACATTAGAAGTCTAGCTTGAAGCCAGCTCTTGCACAAAATAGGACTTCTTGTTGATGTGACTCCATTTTTCTATACTTGATCCTGGGTGATTTCGTGGACATGGGAATGAAGAGGTCACCCACATACAAATAAAGGTGATTCGAAAAGTTGCTAGCATAATGAGGTATTTGCATGGGTAAGAAAGATAATTAGTGGAGAATCACAGGAAAGATGAGAAATGATTGAATGGAAGTAATAATGAGATGTATGGGAGGTCTGAAATTGGTGTATGAAAAATTGAAAGGAGTAATGAGCATGGATATAAATAGCGGCCGCCACGTAGCGTGGCGGCCGATATATCGGCCGTGGCGGGCGACACCGCCACGCCACGGCCGAAATATCGGCCGTCGCACCCGTGGCGGCCCGTAGCGGCCGCTACGCAAGCGTGGCGGCCGATACCGTGGCGGGGGGGGGGGGGGGGTATAAAACCCCCTTTTTGGACGAAAAACCCTTCTTCTCCTTCACTTGCTGCTATGCTTTCTTCCTCTTCTCCATTTTCTTCCTCCTAAGTGGTCCCAAGTGTCTCCTAAGTGGATTTTCTCAAGATTTCTTGCCACCAAATCACCAACATTCAACTATTCAAAAGATTTTAAAAATTCTGAACAAGAATCTTCATCTAGGTATGTGACTTTTTTCCAACTTTTGAGATTATCACTCTCTAACTACTATAAATCACAATATAATGGCATCATTGGCTTGTTTTATTGTAGATCCATGCATCCTTTTGATCTTGTATGCATATCTTTTGTTTTTTGTTTTTAATATTGTTATTTTTATTTTCGGATTTAAGTTATTTAAAAAAAAAACCATTATCACTTATGGAAAACTCATGAAACAACTTGAAAATAGCTTCATATTGTTAGATCTATGGTTCCCATAGATCATTCCAACATATAATGCTTGTTTTTCAATTTTTTCCCTTTTTTTATTTTCGGATTTTTTTATATTTGTAAAAAAAAATTATTTTTAGTAATTGTATGCCAATCAAATGTCTTGAAAATGGCTCCTAGATTATAGATCTATGTTTTCCATAGATCATTCCAACATATAATGCTTGTTTTTCAATTTTTTTCCTTTTTTTAATTTCGGATTTCTTTTTATTTGTAAAAAAAATTATTTTTAGTAATTGTATGCCAATCAAATGTCTTGAAAAAGGCTCCTAGATTATAGATCTATGTTTCCCATAGATCATTCCAACATATAATGCTTGGTTTTCAATTTTTTTCTTTTTTTATTTTCGAATTTCTTTTATATTTGTAAAAAAAATTAGTTTTAGTAATTGAATGCCAATCAAATGTCTTGAAAAGGGCTCCTAGATTATAGATCTATGTTTCCCATAGATCATTCCAACATATAATGCTTGTTTTTTCAATTTTTTTTCTTTTTTCATTTTCGGATTTCTTTTATTTTTGTAAAAAAAATTATTTTTAGTAATTGTATGTCAATCAAATGTCTTGAAAAGGGCTTCTAAATTATAGATCTATGTTTCCCATAGATCATTCCAACATATAATACCTATTTTTCAATTTTTTTTCTTTTTTTATTTTCGGATTTCTTTTATTTTTGTAAAAAAATTATTTTTAGTAATTGAATGTCAATCAAATGTCTTGAAAAGGGCTTCTAAATTATAGATCTATGTTTTCCATAGATCATTCCAACATATAATGCTTGTTTTTCAATTTTTTTCCTTTTTTTATTTTCAGATTTCTTTTTATTTGTAAAAAAAAATTTATTTTTAGTAATTGAATGTCAATTAAATGTCAAGAGAATGATTCTTAAGTGTTAGATATATGTTTCCTCTAACATGTTTTGTTGTTTTTTTAATTTTAACATACTACTTGTTCATATTTATAGGTATTCAGTCTTCTATTGTGCATTTGTGTTTGCCAATTAATTTTTGAAAATGCTGCGTGATATTGATCCCGCATGGAGCTTTGGTGAGGCAGTTGAGAACAACAGGTTAAAAATCAAATGCAAGTTTTGTGGGAAAGTGACCAATGGGGGCATTACAAGATTCAAGCACCATTTGGGCCACATTTCTGGTAATGTTGCTGGCTGTACCGAAGCACCAAGGGAAGTCAGGGAACAAATGAAAGCTTTGGTTACCCAAAACAAAGCTAGAAAGGTAGAGATAAAAGAAAAGAGGCAGCAAGATGTTGATGCTGCCTGTTATGATGTATTTGGGGATGAAGGTTTTGATGATGAAGATGCACAGATGGAGGCTGCACGGCGAGAGTCCGTCATGAGTCATCAAGAAGAATATGAACGTCGTGCATTTGCTGGAAGCAGCAAAAATTATGATGCAGGGGGCTCATCTGCTGTGCCAAGCAGGGGCAAGGGCATTGCGGGGGCAATGCGCAGGGCATTTAGCACCCGGGAACGGGATGTTGATGTAGAAATTATTTCTACTAGAAGAGCAGCTCCTCCCTCTGTTGATCCTCTAGCACATAGAAAAGAGGGAGCTAAACAACCAAATATAAAAAGTGTTATGAAAGAGGCAATGAAGTCTGCAAGAGATACGTTAGCCAAAGCTACAGCGAAATGGCTAATTCACAAGAACATACCACCTACAGCAATAGATTCCCCTTATTTCCAAACAATTCTTGATGTTGCCGCCGAAGCTGGGCGGGGAATACAGTCGCCCTCTGTTTATGATGTGGGCACTAAATATCTCGAAGAGGAATATAAAGAAATAAAGGCATGGGTGGAGACCTTTAGGCCCATGTGGCAACAGAATGGAGTCACCATTATGTGTGATGGGTGGACTAGCGGCACACAAACACAATTAATAAACTTTTTGGTACATTCAGTCTCTGGGTGTGTTTTTGTGAAGTCCGTGGATGCATCTGAGCATAGACGGACAGCTAAATATATATACACTCTTATGGACAAGGTTGTAGAGACTGTGGGAGAGGAGCATGTTGTACAAATGGTTACAGATAATGGCGCCAATTTCAAGGCAGCCGGTGTGATGTTGGAGAAAAAGAGGCCTCATCTGTTTTGGACTCCATGTGCAGCACACTGTATAGATCTCATTATGGAAGAGATTGGAAGGAAGAAGAAAATTGCTGAAGTTATCAAGGCATGTAGAAGCATTACCAGATTTATTTATGATCATTCATGGCTTTTGAGCTTAATGAAAAGATTCACAAATAATCATGCCTTGATTCGTCCGGGATCAACTAGGTTTGCTACCCATTTCATTGCGATGGAGAGTCTTGTAAGGTTTAGAACAGAGCTGATTCAGATGTTTGCATCAGAAGAATGGCTTCGTTCAAAGTGGGGCAATGCAACAAGTGGTCCGGAATTTGAGATCCCTAACTTGATGAGGGACAATAAGTTTTGGAAGAAAGTGTCTAATTTATTAAAGATTTATGAGCCTTTAGTTAGAGTGTTGCGGCTTGTAGATGGTGATGACAAGCCAACAATGGGATATATATATGAAGCAATGGATCGGGCTAAGCAAGCTATCATGGAAAATGTTAGATATCATGAAGAATATATACAGATTATTTGTAACGCCCCACCCCTTATCCATGCATGATATTGTCCGCTTTAGCCCACTGGCCTCACGGTTTTGTTTCTGATGGGCCTCAACCCATCAAAAGGCCTCATGCTAAGTAAGGGTGTAAGCTCTACATATAATCCCATTCACTTTCCTCTCTATAGTCGATGTGGGACTCCGGGGCGTCACATTCCACCCCCCTTAAGGCTGCACGTCCCTGTGCAGTAGCCTGCCAGCCCCTGTAGCCTGCCAGCCCTCTTGGCCCGCCCACATGGAAGCCCGCCCACTTGCACTAGACCACGGCAGGGGACCCACACTCAAACTAGTCGATAACCTGGCTCTGATACCATTTGTAACGCCCCACCCCTTATCCATGCATGATATTGTCCGCTTTAGCCCACTGGCCTCACGGTTTTGTTTCTGATGGGCCTCAACCCATCAAAAGGCCTCATGCTAAGTAAGGGTGTAAGCTCTACATATAATCCCATTCACTTTCCTCTCTATAGTCGATGTGGGACTCCGGGGCGTCACATTATTGATAGACGGTGGGCTGACCAGCTGCACCATCCATTGCATGCTGCAGGTAGTACTCAATAGTTATATCTATATTTGATGCTTTTAAAGCAAGCTATCATTCTTTTATTGATGTTTATTCATTTTGCATTTCAACTTGTTTTCAATGTAGGTTATTTCCTTAATCCCGAATTCTACTACCCCAATGCCCAACAACACAGCGATGTAATAGAGATGGAGTTGAGGGTAGGATTAAGGCAAGTTTTGAGAAAATTGTTGGGAATTGATGATTCCATCAACGCCATTCAAGAGGTGAGTTAGTGATTGAGATTTGAGATGACATATCACATATGTATATGCAGATATGTTTAAGATAGGTTCATTAAACCATTAATGATTTATTCCTAATTTTCACATTGTAGATATCTACATACACACAAAGGAAAGGAGGCTTTGCTGACCCAATCACACAAAGGGCAATTGGAAAAATGACACCTGGTATGAAATTATGAATATGATAACAAAAGACCCAATCACCCAACCTAATAGTATTTTGTTATTTATCTCTCAATTGATTGGAAGGACTTAAGGAATATCTAATTTTATTTGTTTATTTTGAATCTCAGCTGATTGGTGGATGAATTTTGGAGAGGATACTCCAAATCTAAGGAAAGCGGCTGTTCGCATCCTTAGTCAAGTTACAACTTCATCAAACTGTGAAAGGAATTGGAGCACTTTCTCCTTGATCCACACAAAGTCCAGGAATCGGCTTACCATGCAAAAACTCAACAAGCTCGTGTATTGCCATTACAATTTAAAGTTGAGAAACAGAACGAGAGAAAGGAAGGCAAGGGATAGTCCGAACTATTGTCCTATTAGTTTGGATCACATATTCAGAGAGGACGATCCCTTACTCCCATGGATAGCCGAGATAGAGGATCCATTGCTTGATTCAGATCCGGGCTTTCAGGATGAGGTTAGAGATTTGCTTGATGAAGAAATGGATGAGGCAGGGGGTGCCCCACTTGGAGGAGAAGGCACAAGTGCACAGCCGCACCCACAATCTAGAGGGAAAGAACCTGCTATTCCTGCTCATGTGGTGTCATCTTCTGAGAGGACGAGTACCACCGTCTCTTCGAGTAGCCATGGTGGAGGAGATGGGGGAGATGGAGCATGAGACACTAGTGGGACAGGTGCTACTAGTGAATACTACCAACATGATCAGGAAGATGTCATTCCTGTAGAGGAGGTACAAGACTTTCCGGAAAGAATGGAAGGAAATCGTGGTTATCAACGGCGTCGGAGAGTCTCACCACCTGCTCCACATGCTCCTGGAGGTAGTAGTAATGAACAAGGAAATATGGGTGGAGGTGTTGGAGGACAACAAGCAGCATCATGGACTGGTTCGTGGAACCCTAGTTACAGTGGACAAGGACCCTCGCAGTATTTTCCATATGGTCAACTGCAACAAGGAGACGAACAGTCTTCTATTTCAGGGTCCTACTCATATGGTGACTACGGTGAAACACAATATAATAGGTATCCACCTCCACCTCCTCCAAGTTATGATGATGCAGGCCATGCGGCTACCACCTTCTTTGGATTGGTGGATCCCAATTTTTATCAATATCAAATGCAATATGATGCCAATACAAATGATAACACAGATGGGGATGAGGATAACAGTGCCTTGAATCTTGGTAGACGATCCTTTTGGTGGTGACTGGTGACCAAGGTATTCCTACTTCCTTCACTTACTCTCTACTCTGTCATTTCTAAATTGGTGTTGACTGTTGACTTTTGACTGTTGAATCGTTGATTGATGTTTATTTTGATCACTTCATAGTTCATAGTTCATTTACTTGATTGAATTTGAACCTTGAATGTTGAAGTATTGATATTTGATATTTTGATTGTTCAATATTCACTAATGAGTAATTGAGTAATGAGTAACTCTTAAGTCTTAAATCTTATGCAATTATGCCTTTATTTCATGTTCTACTTTTTTTTTTATGAGCTTTCCATTACTTTCTAAGTTAGAATGACTAAGAAACATGAATACATGTGAAAAAACTAATAATTACTACTATTTTCTATTTATTCAGCGATACGGGACTTCATATATTGAGGGCACCGCTACACCCACTTTTCTTACTTACTTTTGCAAAAGCACCCACTTTTCTTACTTACTTTTGCAAAAGAACCACATATTCTTTCATTTTACAATTTTCTGGATTTTCTGGATTTTTTTTAGATTTTTTGGGCGATTATTTCAAATCGCACCGCTACGCCGCTACGTATCCCCGCTACGCTACGTATCCCCCGCTTCGTAGCGTTTTGGCGGCGGGCCGCTACGCCCGCCGCAACCGCTATTTTCATCCTTGGTAATGAGGCATGTGGGGAAAGTGGTTTGGTAGATGGAGAATTGGATGGAAGTAATGGAGCATATGGAAAAGTGGCTTGGTGTATAGACAAATGGATGTGAGTAATAATGTGTGTGTGGGGAAATGTATGTTAGTAATGGCTTGATGAGGATAATGATGTGACAATATGAAGATGAAAAAGTGGTTAAGTGGAAATAAATTAAGAGAGAGAGAGAGAGAGAGAGATGTGTCATCTACACAAGTGCAAGTAGGACTTATTTACAAAAGTCCTTAACACAAAATTACATAATAGTTTCACAACAACACTCAAAACAAAAAGTAATAAAAGCAAAAATCTTAACTAAAAAAAATCCTAGAAAATGCACTTTAAAATTTAACACACCTAACATCCACGTATTCCAAATGAACTTACAAAGAAGAAAGAACAAATAGAACTATAGAGAATAAATAACAAATAAGATGCCAATGGTCGTTTTTAATACGTGCTGTGCCTCCATCCTCCGTAATCGTGAGCACTTTCCTCTTCGATCTGTAAACTCAAAACCAAAACAAACACCAAAAGACAAGTCCAAGTAAGAGCATCAGACACACATCCATGATCCAACCAACAAAAATTGATTGATGCAATAAAGCCAGCATTTTCACCAGCATTTTATAGTAAATTGGACAGTTGCAGCAGATGCTATATATAAAACCCAAATCTATTTTTTTTTTTTTTTGCTGTGGCTCAGTGGCCACGGAGGAAGGAGGGTAAACCCCCACCAGGGATGGATCCCTGGTGGGAGGGATGGGATGGAGAGGGCCTTACCAACAGGCCAACTCATTGATTCCCAAATCTATTTCTATTGTTAAAGGTATGTGAAGGAAGAAAATCATGGCCCAAAATCACTAGCTTCATGACATGTTCTTATTACCATTATTTAGGAAACACTTTTCAGTGATTACATTACCTTTGGGGTGAAAGTGATGCCCACTTGGATCTCCCCACTGTAGGTCCGGTCTGCAAGGATGACCCTGTACTTGGATGGTTTTAATTCTGCCATTCCTCCCTCCACTCCTAACGCCAAAACATCTTTCAAATGAATCCTGCATGTAAAACAATCCATGATCATTCATTTAACAACAGCAGATTTCAGTCATGTCATCAGCCACTGAGCCCTATCACAAAACTACTATGGCCCAGAAAAGATGGGAGGATCCGAGCCACAATGGCTGTGAAGCACCATCTTCTTCCGAGGCAATCAACAGGGTGGGGGGCATAAACCACAGGAACCAATTTGCGGGGCCCACTTTGATCGGAAAATGATGGCAAGAACAAGATCCTTACGTGGCTTGGCCAACGAAGTCATCAGCTGTGAAGGTATCCTTGTCCATGATTGTGAGGAGGAGCTTGTATTGATCATCTGCTCCTGGATACTGCACTCGGAATGTGAATCTCTCATTCCATACTGGATTCCCACCTTGTCCTGCATCAATCAGCTTTTATAAGTAAATGGTCGTTTGATGAGATAAGCCATCTGATGATAGTGGTTGATCATGATGATCTAAGTTGTGTCAGTGAATTACAGAAACCAAAATCATAACCGTCCAAGGTTTCAGAGCATTTGCCCAAATCTAATTGAGAGGTAAAATATGTCACCAACCTCGAGCAACACTGCTTTTTCGCTCTTCATTTCTGTACTGAACTATAACGTATGGATCCATCTTATCTGGAATAAATAAATAAACGACATCAGATTAGACACCATTGATAGTAAATTGATGACATGAGGGACACTGGCCAAGCATATACAAAGGTGAGTACCAATCCATCATCAAATTAATCTTACCACATATATATGTACTTCAGTTATGTTGTAAAACATTCAAATGGTGCATTCACCTAGTCTGCCTGGCCAAGTGATTGTACCGATGGGCTGTTTGTATGCACAAGAAATTTGGCATCCCTAAGCTTGAGAATTACTAAGTTTTGGCAAGGCCAATAGAATCCTAATATTATAACGTTAAAGATGCTGATTTTGACCAACTTAATTTTAATGTTGACCCTCTCAATTTTGATATCACACTTTTTAAATTTTGAAAAAAGGATTGTTTCACCAAACAGTTTTTTTTTTTTTTTCACCAAACACAGTTTTTCATTACCCAGAAACCCTTTTCTACATAATTTTTCTTCTATGGATTTTGATGATGTGGCAAATTTCTTTTTCTATGGAAAAGTTCTGTACACAAATGTGCCCTGAGACTTTCTTTGTGGTCAAAAGGAATAGCAAAAGGAAATACTAAAAGATGAGCATCAAATAACCTTCCATTTAATAGAATTTTTGGTACCCAACTTAGGGGGCTCGGACCCTATCCCTCTGGTGAGGAAAGTAGACATCGGGTTAGGTGGGGGCGCCCTCTGGTGAGGGAAGTAGACCCCGGGAGAGGTAGAATAGCCCTTGGGTGAGGGAAGGTGACTGCCGAGGTTCAAATCCTGAGCTGACGCTTCTTACCCCCATCGCATAAGAGGTCTAAAGGAAATTTTGAATACGAGAAGACGAACACTCAACTATCACCCTATAACCACATATCACTTGCCTTAAACTCTTAACCTACTTCATACATGGAGCTCATTTCACCATACATGTTTTTTTTTTGTATAAAAACAACTTAGAAGAAAAGAACATTTATCCTAAGCCGTTTAGATTTTGTAAGTTGGACCTGTTTGGCAATTTACTACTAAAGTAAAAGTACTGTAAAACATCAAATTAAGAGAGAATATATAAAAAGTAAGGGGGTTATGATGTATTTTGCCTTTAGTGGATTGATAGGAAATCTTTTTGACTTTTTTGTATAAAAAGTGAGTTTTTATTTTATTTTATTTTTTTAAGTAGAGAAAAGAGGCGAGAAGAAGGAAATTTTGAAAATATGTACTTTTGATGCGACCCCTTATATGAAAAATAGAGACTTTACATCACTTTTACTAACCTAGTAAATTGCCAAAAACTTGCCCTAAGAATTTCTAGTGACGGACAAGTGGGTCCCACGTTCCAAGCGTGGTTGACTTGTCACTCAGCTAGTCAGCTGGGAGTAGGTAACTTGTCTCCGTAGTAAAAGATATACGCATTGAGGTATGCGGCTGGTGGACTATGTATCCAAGAAAAAACTAATAAAAGGAAATACTAAAAGATGAGCATCAAATGACCTCCCATTTAATGAATTTTTTGGCACCCAACTTAGGGGGCTCAGACTCCATCCCTCTAGAGAGGAAAGTAGACATCGGGTGAGGTGGGGGCACCCTCTCGTGAGGAAAGTAGACCTCGAGAGAGGTAAACCATCGGGTGAGAGAAGGTGACTGTCAAGGTTCAAATCCTGGACTGACGCTTCTTACCCCTATAGGATAAGAGGTAGTTTAATGAAAATTTTGAATACTTAACCATCAACCTATAACCATAAATCACTTGCCTTAAACTCTTAACCTACTTCATCCATGGAGCTCATTTCACCATACATTTTATTTTATTTTATTTTTTGTATAGAAACAACTTAAGAAGAAAAGAACATTTATCCTAAGCCATTTAGATTTTGTTAGTTGGACCGGTTTGGCAATTTACAGCTAAAGTAAAAGTACTATAAAACATCAAATTAAGAGAGAATAAAATATAAGGGGGTTATGATGTATTTGTGTCTTTAATGGATTGATAGGAAATCTTTTTGACTTTTTATATAAAAAATGAGTTTTTTTTAATAGAGAAAAGAGGCAAATGATGGAATTTTGAAAATGCATACTTTTCAAATGCGACCCCTTATTTAAAAAATAGAGGTTTTACATTACTTCTCCTAACAATTAAATTACCAAACGTGTCCTAAAAATGTCTAATGGCGGATCGGTGGGTCCCACGTTCCAAGCGTGGTTGACTCGGCACACAGCTAGTCAGCTGGGAGTAGGTAACAACTTGTCTCCGCAGTGAAAGATATACCCGTGGAGGTATGCGGCTGGTGAACCGACTATGCATCCGAGAAAAAACACCCTGCGTGGGCCACAACTGCAGTAGATCTGACCAAGAGATTAGGGGACCCCACTAGGAACATTTCAGAAGAAAAAGAGGAAGAGTTACCCATTTGTCCTGACCGTCCAATTTGTTCTGGGAGTCCCATCTACAAATGGACCCGATCAGATCTCTAACACATGTGCACTGTTTGTTGTGAAAGACGTTTCATACCTCATATCATAGCTAAAATCTTATAATAAAGCGATCATGTGGAGAAGAAGAAAAACCATTTGACCTTAAAAAGAAGGTAGAAAGAAAGACAGAAAAAGATAAAAGAATACCAAAGAAATCGGTGTCTCTCATGCCTTTGGCATCCACAAGCAATACCTCCATGATTCCGCTCACCATCTCTCTCTCTCCTTCTTCTCTATCCCTGCAGAAGATATAAGAAGAAGAAGCCTGAGATAATAAGATTCTTCAAGACGTCGGATCTTCAACTTCTATTCAATAATCTAACAGCACAAGAGCCATCGGTTGTGTATCATTATCATATTTAATAATCAACTCTTGATTTCTTGGTGAATATACCCAAATGACCCTACTCTTCAAAACAAAAGACAAATGAGATATCCTTGGAGAGTTGGGAGTAGTGTCATTGTTTATAAAGGGAACTATGGGAGGGTAGTAGAAGAGAATGAAAGAGAGAGATGCCGCGGACTTGACCGACTCGACCGGGTCATTCTTTTGATTTTTATGGTTATTAATGGCGTAACGGACACGAATACAGGTAATAGATAAGTATTAGAAATCATCAAAAGAGTCTCGGCATCTCCGCTGGGCTTTTGGTGAACCCGGGATGTGTGTGGTGTAACTCATCATGGGGCTCATTTACTGACTATTTGAACGGTTAAAATTGAATGTCATCCCCTGATTAGCATGTCCTCAAATTTTTTTCGATAAGATTTGACCCCACGATAAGATTAAACGCATCATTAATTAATATGGGATGAAATTCAATTTTAATGACCCAAATTATTAATAGGTGGGTTCCATGATGAGTTTCATACATCCAAATTGTGTAATAGACCAATTCTCGAAAATAAGATAATCTGGAATGGGAACGAGTAGCCGGATCTTTTAATCTTTTGGTTCCACTGACCCTATGTAGGCCTCAGAGCCATTATATATGTGTGGGGATATTTCCTAGCTCACCGGATAACTGGCCTGATTCTCCATCCCGTGCTGCCGCGCCGGCTAATCCACCTCGGCAAAGCTCATCTCAAACCTCCGCCTGCTCGGCCAAGTGCTCCCACTTCGGCAAAAGCCTCACCTCGGCTTCCGCCCTCGGCTTCCCGCCCTCGGGTCCCCGACCTCAGCGTCGCACCCTGACCTCGGTCAGGATGCCAGGGCTAGCCAAGGCAGGGCCTGACAGCTGTCCACCCTTGGACACTTAAGCACGTTAGAGCACGCGCGACAAGACAAGGGCACGCCCATACTCTCTGACAGAGCCTCCCATGCCGCCCACGTCCTCTGACAGAACGGCGTCCACAGACGCCCGGGTATGGCCCGATGCGACACGACATGTCACGATGGGATAGCTCCCTGACAGAGTCACCTCCTTGTCTCCTCTCCTCCCCTATAAAAGGGGCCAAAACCAGAACAGCAGGGGGACGGTCTCTCCCCCGTCCGAGAGAACCACTGGTATCACCTTCTCCCCCAAAATCTCCTCCTACTGTCCAGTACTCATACTGACTTAGGCATCGGAGAGCCCTGCGCTGCCCACAGCCAGGGTCCTCTGACCTGTTTCTTCTCCCTCTTCCAGGTTCTCAGGCATCGGTTCTTCCATCATCAACGAGGAGACGGGGAGCCTCAGTCTTCGTCCTCCTCAGTGAGTCGCAAGAACACCACCCCCCCGGGTCCGTGAATTTTTGTGCACTTACAATTGGCGCCGTCTGTGGGGAACGCTACAAAAAGCCATCTTCCCAAACACCATGCCTCGGAGAACCAGAAAGGGAAAGGAACCGCTGACGCTGTCGGCACAGCTGCCGACGGTCCCCCACCGGGAAAGGTCAGGAGCAAGATCTAATCCAGCAAGCGTACAACAGCAGGGTACTCAGTCGGGTTCATCCTCTAAGGGTTCGACCTCGACTCCACCTTCCAAAAGGCGCACCCTGAAGGACAACAGAAGCAACCAAGCTCAGGGCAACAACCACGACTTCAGAAAGTGGCTTGATCGACACATCGAGCAAGCAGTACGACAGAACATGGAGGTTGCGGGTTTCGCTCGAGTTCGGCTGAACTCTGACGATCTCGGCACATCTCCCCTCTCTCCAGAGATCAGGAGCTTCCCCCTTCCCGAAGATTTCAAAGTCCCGAGGTTCGTCGTTTACGATGGAACCTCGGATCCAGCAGCACACCTCCGGCACTTCACTCAGAGGATGTCGGTGTGGGGCGATGCAGGCCACCTAAACTGCAGAGTCTTCTCCTCCAGCCTCGGGGACCTCCCCCTAAAGTGGTTCTGCGCACTCCCCCAAGGATCAATCAAAAGTTGGCAGCAGCTCCGGAATTCCTTCATGACGAAGTTCCAAGCTCACAGGGTCATCCCCAGATCGATCGCCGACCTGATGGCCCTCAGAATGAAGCAGGCCGAGAGCGTCACGCAGTTCGCCAAAAGGTTCTGGACTGTCTACAGCCAGATCGAGGATACTCCAGATGCGATAGCGATCCTGTCTTTCCAACAAGCCCTCCTGCCAGGCAACGAGCTTCGGAAGGACTTGGTCATGCACCCCGTGGTCACTATGGCAGCGCTGATGACAAGGGTAAACCAGTTCGTCAGGCAAGAAGCAGACGAAGCCCGAGCCCAGAAGCATTTCAATGGCAATCAACAGGCAGCGTCCACCTCGGCAGACGCCTCCATCTCGGCGGATGCCTCCAGCTCCGCAGCAGCGTCCATCTCGGCGGACGCCTCAATGACAGAAGTCTCCTCCAGCTCGGGGGGCTGCTGAAGCCTCCAATCATTTTTCAGCTTCGACCGCCCGTCAGCTTTGATCGCACGACCCTCTACCGTCATTTCTGGCGGCACGGTCCTCTACTGTCAGCTTCGATGGCGCCGTCAGCTGCGACGACGTCGGTACGACCCTCTACTGTCGGCTTCGATCGTACGACCCTCTACCGTCATGACGGCACGGTCCTCTGCTGTCAGCCTTGATCGCACGGTCCTCTGCCGCCACTAGTCGTCCAGAGCTTCGTACCCCTGGTGACAAGCCAGTGGGATCTCCATTACGTGCGGCAGGCGCATCTCGGCCACGCGCCCGATGCCCGGCACAGGCCCCCGGTGACAAGCCAGTGGGATCTCCATTGCGTGCGGCAGGCGCATCTCGGCCACGTGCCCGATGCCCGGCACAGGCCCCTGGTGACGAGCCAGTGGGATCTCCATTGCGTGCGGCAGGCGCATCTCGGCCCTCGCGCCCGATGCCCGGCACAGGCCCCTGGTGACGAGCCAGTGGGATCTCCATTGCGTGCGGCAGGCGCACCTCGGCCCTCGCGCCCGATGCCCGGCACAGGCCCCTGGTGACGAGCCAGTGGGATCTCCATTGCGTGCGGCAGGCGCATCTCGGCCCTCGCGCCCGATGCCCGGCACAGGCCCCTGGTGACGAGCCAGTGGGATCTCCGTTGCGTGCGGCAGGCGCATCTCGGCCCTCGCGCCCGATGCCCGGCACAGGCCCCTGGTGACGAGCCAGTGGGATCTCCGTTGCGTGCGGCAGGCGCATCTCGGCCCTCGCGCCCGATGCCCGGCACAGGCCCCTGGTGACGAGCCAGTGGGACCTCCATGAGTGCATCTCGGTACCCATTCTCCTGCCCGGCAGTTGTGTGACTCTCCAGCTCGGCAGAAGCACCCTGTTACAGCTTAGCAGTGATGCCGACCTCTAGCTCTGGTCCATTGCCAGCCAGTCATCCTCCATGATACTTACCTTCTGACCTCAAAGGGCAGTCTATTGAGCTCAGAAGCTGGGGGGCTATTGTGTGGGGATATTTCCTAGCTCACCGGATAACTGGCCTGATTCTCCATCCCGTGCTGCCGCGCCGGCTAATCCACCTCGGCAAAGCTCATCTCAAACCTCCGCCTGCTCGGCCAAGTGCTCCCACTTCGGCAAAAGCCTCACCTCGGCTTCCGCCCTCGGCTTCCCGCCCTCGGGTCCCCGACCTCAGCGTCGCACCCTGACCTCGGTCAGGATGCCAGGGCTAGCCAAGGCAGGGCCTGACAGCTGTCCACCCTTGGACACTTAAGCACGTTAGAGCACGCGCGACAAGACAAGGGCACGCCCATACTCTCTGACAGAGCCTCCCATGCCGCCCACGTCCTCTGACAGAACGGCGTCCACAGACGCCCGGGTATGGCCCGATGCGACACGACATGTCACGATGGGATAGCTCCCTGACAGAGTCACCTCCTTGTCTCCTCTCCTCCCCTATAAAAGGGGCCAAAACCAGAACAGCAGGGGGACGGTCTCTCCCCCGTCCGAGAGAACCACTGGTATCACCTTCTCCCCCAAAATCTCCTCCTACTGTCCAGTACTCATACTGACTTAGGCATCGGAGAGCCCTGCGCTGCCCACAGCCAGGGTCCTCTGACCTGTTTCTTCTCCCTCTTCCAGGTTCTCAGGCATCGGTTCTTCCATCATCAACGAGGAGACGGGGAGCCTCAGTCTTCGTCCTCCTCAGTGAGTCGCAAGAACACCACCCCCCCGGGTCCGTGAATTTTTGTGCACTTACAATATATATATATATATATATCTTTAAATTTGCCAATTTTGGGGTTGGCTCTGCACCACACAAGTGCCATGTTGGGTCCACTGCAATCACTAACTGTTGATTAAAGGGGGTGTCTATGATTGCATGTGGCCTAAAATTCCCTGATCAGGTGATCATAGCTATCCGAAGGTCCCTCTGTAGGAAGTAGGAACTGGTAGAGAAGACAAAAGTGCTTACGGTTCATTTTGTAGTCTCATATAACTGAATGGCCTATGATCCAGAAAAAAAAAAAAAAAAAGTATGGCTATGATCATTTGACCGGGTAATTAGGTGACCCAATTATAAAACGTGGTGGCAGCTGCTATTAGGGATAAGAGGTTAGATTTTTTAGATATAGGTTTGAATTTAAATATGTTGAGTTTGAATTTGAATAGCCTGAAATGGTGTGTATAGAGGGTTTTTTTTTTTTCACCCCATGGGGATAGGAGTTAGGACCCAAGATATTCCGAGAGCACATACATGGGAAGAGAAGTCCATACACATGGTGAAAAAAATACTGCCATATCCAATGATAGATCCCTGGACAATCAAGCAAGATGGAGGGTTGGCCAACCAACTGAGTAACCCATCTTTCTCGATGCATAAGTTAATTTATTGTCACCTGGTATAAAATTTTACCGTAAATTTTAAGAAATACAGTAATTTAAGAGTTATTTAGGCATCAAAGCCATGGCCCATTATCTTGCAATCATCAACGCCTGCAGAAAGGTGGTATAGATTGAATGGAAAGTAGACCCGTAATTTTCCATTTAATCAATGATGCATTCGGATTGGGCCATTGGCTACACTTTATCATGCTGGGACATTGGGTTCAGTTTAAGGATTCCTTTTTCTTTTTTCAACCCAAGCCAAGGGGACCCAAGAGAGAGCCCACAAAAGCCCGTACAAATGGCATGAAAGGCCACACAAGTGAAAAATGACCCCACACTAGCAAAAAAAGGTGATGTACTTAGATTCGACCCCCGGACAGCTAGGTAAGAACTTACGCTCCTTACACAAGAATAAGGAGCCGTTCTTAAGTTCAAGGACTTGAATGAGACCTCATTCTTTCTGCTATTGAAATTGCTGACTGATTCCTTGTGAGAGGATTTTCATGGACTACTCATGACGGCTTTCTAAGTTAGAATCCCTTGAAAAATCTGACATCCGTGATAAATATACGATCATGACAGAAGATGGACTGGTAAGTTATTTAATCTATTCAGTCAATTTCTATCTTAATTTGAGCTATACTTTGATTTTTTTTTATAATACTCACCCAAGGTGGCTGGACCCATTAAAGACCCACCAGCTGCAGGAGTGTACTCCGGTGTTTGCCAAGACAAAACACCTACACACTCACGAAGAGGACCCAGAGATCCTTGGATAGTTGGGTGAAAAGTGAGAAGCCCAACCAACCGGGCAACATTCAAGTTAATAATCTCATTATTTTTAGATCGTGTGAAAAACTGAATGAGTTGGTGATTTGTTGTAGATTGACAATAGACCCATTACTTGATCCAGCAAGAGTGCTTGTACAACCATATTATGTCTTGTGCATATTTTTATCAACTCTATTATATATACATTTTTTAAAAAGAACTTCATTCATCATAACAGATCAAAAAACAACTAATAAGTTAGGATCAAACAGAGCCTCATCCAGTCAGAAATATCAACATCCCAACAAAAACTCTTATCATATGTGGAGAAAAGAGGTTGATTTCATAAAATTTATTTGAAATGCTTCGCTTGAAGAAATTGTGACGAATGACAATAGTGGAGCACGTGGTCGCAACCATGGCAGATTTGTCAAGGCATTGCCCAAACCAACCTAGAGTCCAATTCCATATGGAAAATCCAAACGCAGATGATGTCACAACGTAACTGACCCGAATTCAAATCAAATCTTAAGCAAAATTTAAGTCATTTTCATTTTTTCTCTAGTTTTGTGCAAGGGGAGTTTTTTCTTGTCCTGTATATATGGATCAAAGTTTAGTGGAGCGTGTTGTTTTTGGGTAAACTAAAAGATGGTACCACGTTTGATGAGCCTTGAAAAAGCTTCTAAACATGAATATTTCTGTAAGCAACTTAAAACTGAGAGTCAAATTTAGGTACCCAAAACCCATTATGGAATCAGACCTAATTTATGGACATAACTTCATAAACAACTCGGGTTCCAGAGTCAAATTTGGGTACCCAAAACCCGACATATATATATATATATATATGTTTATAACCAACTTGGTTACCATGTCAAGTTTAGGTAAGACCCACAAATTGGACCGTAGTCAGATTTAAGAAACCAAAACCCAAATCAAATCTGACCTGAACTCTGTGCAGGTTTCAAATTTAGGCCCGAGCCTGAACAACCCATAAAAGAAAGCTCAGCTCAAACTTTAAAATTGATGAGGTTAATTTGTCTATGTGGGCTCCATTTTGGCCCGACCCTAGTTACACCCTTGTTGGACATAAATTAACTCATCAGGCACTCTTTTATCTCCTGGAATGCTTGATATATGTGGCCATCCATCCAGTGAATCCTACAGTCAGATGATCCCAATCTCTCACCACGGAATAGGGCCCATGGTTTCGGATTTTTTTGACTGGTCCTTGAACATGTATTCATTTGAATGCATGAATCATCCAAAGAGATAATCAACAGTCAAAAGCTGGCAACTAGCAACGAATTGGTACATGCATGCATGCATGTTCGTGGATTCAAGTCAACGAGGAAATGGCCGCAAAGAAAAGGGGGCTTTAAGGCCTGGCTTTAGCTTCAATCATGCCTTCTTCTAACCAACTGACACGATCAAGTGTCATGTTTGGCATGCCTTTCCCATAATGTTCAGCCCATTGTGTGTTGTTGTATGTGGCCCCCCTGAATGCCATCACAGATTCACAGTGACCATGAGATCCGAGAGGTGACATGATCTTTGTAGATGATATTGAGGGACTCAAATTCTCTCATTGTCACCATATTATTAGTAGTAAAAAAGAGAATTTTTCTCATTACTCCCTTCTTCCTCTGGAGACATATATATAGAGAGAGAGAGAGAGAGAAAAGCAATGGTTCTTCAATGATCATGACCATCCTCACAAAAAATCTCAGTACTCTTCACTGCACAAAAAACTTGCAAGAAATTTATTTAAATGCTATGCATCTGATAAGATGGGCTTTCTCTACGGTTCACATCAGAGAGTATTTTGTTTCTCTAACTCCAAAATCTTCCATGGTTTCTTTGCCTAGCTAGTTGTTGCCTTGTATTTATCACCTCTATTATAGCATACTGTAGGAGTGCTCGTATAAATCATCTCTCACTACCAGTACTAGGATATTATCATTTCTCATTATTAGATGGAAAAATATGGGTTGCAACCTGCTGTCATCAACAATGTTTGTATACGACTATGTGTAGAGAATTAAACAATGACTTGAGACATAAGCAAACCAAAATTCGTAATGTGTGGCCCACTTATCATCTGAAATGGACTATTTGATAGCTACTACTAGGTGCGATTTGAGTGATGGAGATTACTTTTATTAGACTGATATTTAAGTGATCATTAAGTAATGCCGAGAACATAGCTTCAATCCAATGGTTGATTCTGGTGTTAATGGTTATTGTGACAATGACATTGTTATGGTTATCAAAATATCCGAGAAACCTGTACTCTTCTCATGATAAAATCTCTTTTCTACCGAACATAAAGTAGGTAATTTGTGGAAGGATGCTTCAAGTAACTGAATTTTAGGAATTCTAAGATTAAGTGGTTAAAAAAATATTCAAAAAATACCATTAAATAACCTTATTAGTGGAAACTGAATAAGGGGAGATGAGAAATGAATAACTAGCCATCAACCTGATAATTCAAATGCAAAGTTAATGTCCCATCTACCTCGCTATATTTGTTTTATTTGCCTCTCACCCTTTTAACAATTTTTGTAATTGTATGGAGCTCATTTGAGCATAAATTTCTATGTATTTTATAGAAACAAACAAGCTCTAAAACAAATAAGTGTCATCCTTTCAACTGGTGAGCTATGAGCTCCCCTATATACATAGATTTAAGATATAAAGCTTTATTATTAATTATAACAGGCGCATCATCTAAAGCCAAGTAATTAATTTGGGTGAATAAACACAAAAATATATATAATAAGATTATATGTTGGACCCACATTGCCAAAGATGGACAACACTATCCATCCTTTTTATCTCACCTATTTAATGCAATCAACTGGTTTCAATCCATTCCCATCTTCCACGTGGTCCCCTTAGTTGAATTATCCTATCCAGCTATTATCCAACTAGTTTGCTTGTCTGTGTGGGATCCACTTGATGAAAGCTCCTAGCCATTCTATCATCATGCAGATTGACATGTCACGCACTAAATCTAAGCTATCCACCAATCGAGTGGGTCATATGGGGGTGGATGGGGAAGATTTGGTGGGTTAATCCAGCGATTGGTAGATCATTTAATTTGGATCTAGTTGTTAATTTCCATTTGGATGTGTAGGATCTAGATGAATGTTGGATGCAACGCCACATTGATGGCCAGATGGGTTAGTACTTAGTAGGTCCTGTTTGATGAATTGGTTGGATCTAGTGTTCTCATGTGAATGGGTGGATCTTTCATTTATTGGCTTCCACTGAGATGATTGTATGGATAGGATGAATTAGATATGGGGTATCCCTGCAGGTCCTGTGCAGATAAGTTCAGAAAGGGTGGATAGGATCCATGGGCAGCCCAATTGTGAAAATAACCTTTAGTTCTCCTACAGGACGTCCTCGAGAGGTTAAAGAGAAGGAAAGGGGGAGGATGTCCTCTATATCTAATTTAAATAGAACGTTTGATATGCACTCTATTTGTCTTTTATTAGATGGTGATTTTTCTTAAAAAATAACTTTTTCCTCTATTTTTTTGAGACCCAAAAAGCTCTTATTCTCACAAGAACAAGTCATGTTTGGGACCACTAGTCTATTTCTTAAAGACTATTCAATATAGACCCATACAAAAAAGAGCCACAGAAAAAAGAGGCTAAAATAAAAGGAGATGTTTGGTAATGCACGGGTCTATATTAAATAGACATTTTATATCATTGGTTGAGAGTTTTTCCACATATTTCTTGAGATTCACAAGGTCTTAGGCCATGAAAATTGATCATATGGATGTGCTCAGCCTTCGAAAGAGATCTCACGGTTTGGATCTTGTGTTTGGGGCCCCCATAATCCACAAAATTATATTTAATAGCTCATATTTTTTGCACATATCTAGAGATTGGTGATGATCCAATGGGTGAAATTTGGTCTCATGGTCATACTTGATATTGTGAACATTACTAACGGTTTAGATCTTATTTTACATCTCTCGAAATAATAAAAAAAAATTGAACAATTTACTGCTCATGGACAAATGTAATATTGAGCATAATATATCAATGGTTATTTTTATTTTGCACATATCTCGAGATTCATAAGGTATTATGTGATCAAAATTGACCACATAGCTGTTTTCAGCCTCCCAAACATATTCAACGGTTTTGATTTTGTGTTTGGGGCCTATGGATCATAACAAATCATATCCAATGGCTCACGGTTTGTGACACATATCTCGAGATTGGTGATGATTCAACGGTTGAAATTTGGATACATGGCCATGTTTGACCTTGGGAACATTTTCAACGGTTGGATCTTGATTGGGCCTCTCCGATTTGGATAAAAATTGAAAAATCAGACTGGGCGTGATTATGCATAAAACATTGCTCCGCCTCTTCTTTTTCCCTCTATTTCTCAACTACCCCATCAAGGGGGCTGTGGAAAGTAGAGACATTGCCTCTACTTCTCTAAAATGGGTAGAGGCTGAAAGGTGGTGCCAAACACTCTATTTTTTCAAACCTCTATCCATTTTAGAGAAATAGAGGGAAAAATTAGACCTTTCAAACATGCACCAAAACTGGGCATTTCATTTTAAGATAAATTGCCTCTAATTTTCTAAACTCGGCAAAAGGTATAATCGTGTGTCAAATGTTCTTATTTTCGAAACATTTACTTGCTTTAGACATTTAGGACTTTTTCTGTAGGGACGCGGACATTTCTCTTCCATGACATCTTCTCTTCCACGACATCACTTTTCAACCTAACATGATAAAATCTTTGGATCCTTTCCATTGCAGAGAACATGCTTTAAAGGCCTCCTTAAGCCAGTAGAGATTTGAAACATATATGTCGAATATAGGCTTACTTGAAATTTAGAGAAGTTAAAATTTAGCAGTGAAATTTAGGGAGGTCTAAATTTAGTTATAACTTTATTCATGGCCCCTCATATCTTTCTAATATTTTGATCGAGAGATAGAAAGGTAACAATAGGGTTGTCAACAGGTGACTCGGAATCGGAACTGTTAAGGAGAAGGTGGAATCGGAACCGGATCCGGACCATAGTTGTTAATATCGTTTCGGACCTCATTTCGCTCTGGTCTGCAAAATGAAAAGTTTCAGTCGATTCGGGATTTCGGCGAAACGTTTTAGAATTACATTTCGGGAAAAATATAACATAATATATATACATATAGGGAAAACAGTGCATCTATCCATCACCATAGGGTGAGGGGCACTCCCCTTTTGGGAAGTTTCGAGTACAAAAGTGACTTTTCAAGTACATAAGAATACTCCATATATACTTGAAACTTCCTAAAAATGGGAGTGTCCCTCACCCTATGGTGAAGGATAGACGCATAGGAATACTCTCCATACATATATAAGTAAAAAAATAGAAAAAAGTAATAAATATAGATTTAATCCATTATAGTAGTTTTTTTGGAATTATATATTTGTGAAAAATATAAGAAATACAAAATATATGTGTAAAAAAGTAAAAAAATTAATTATGTAAAATTCCATTTCGGCCGAAATTGACCGAAATTCAAACTATAAAGTTTTGGCCCAAATTTTGTTTCGGCCACTTGACCGAAACGAAAAATTAAGGTCATTTCGGCCGAAACGAAACGAAATTAATTACTATGATCCGGACCCCATTTCGAAATCGGTTTCTCGGTTCTGAAATCAAAACCAGAACCATATATGAGACGTGTTTGGATCTAAGCCGGGCTTAGATAGAGAATGTTATTAAAAAAATATAATTTTTATAAAAAATATTTAAAAATTTGAGATATTATGTCGGATTTCGGATTCGAACCAAGATAGAACCGGATCCGAACTCATTTACTTCTCGAAGCTTAAATAAAGATCGATTTTTAATGTATTGAAACCCTTTTTAGGAAGAGAAATGGAGACCATCAAAATTGGAACAGTCAACCGTCAAAGGGCTTCAAATGCATATTTTTTCGTCCGACTTGCATTGTCGTCTACCAGTTAGCATGTGAATGCATCAGCCATTCAGCCCTCTCCTCCCTCTGCCATGCGGCAGTTACTGCAGTCTGCGCTCTTCCCGTGACCATTTGTGCTGTCAACATCCAAGACGACAACTCTCGCTTGGGCAGTCCTCCAAACTAACCAAACGCGAAGTAGACAGCCTCCAAACGCCAAGGAGATGAATACAGTAGGAGTAGGTATGAGGACTATCAATCATGACTCATCTAAGTTTTATGTTGATCCCTGCCTCACGTGGTGCATCCCTCCCACTCACTCTCTATAAACTACAAATGGCTCAATTGCATGTCCACTGTGCTGGAACTTAAATATGTACAATCAAATCAATAAAAAAATGTTAAAAGATTAGTCATTTATCAAAATATTCTATTAATTGTGCCAGCTATAGCCTATAGGCATGTAAGAATTAGTCATTTGTCAGGAAATTCTATTAATTTGTACCATCTAGAAGCCTCAAGGAATGCTAGGAGAAAAAAAAAAAAAAGACCTGAAACGACTGAGATTAGGCCTCAAGGAAGTCATTGGGTTTACCCCTTGAGAAAGATTCATGCTATCTCATTGGAGTCACTTTTACATTGTTCATGGTTAAAGCATGCAATTTCAATTTTTTTCCTTCAACGTTTGTTTTTTTTTTTTTTTCCTCTTCTTTTACTAACGGAGGGTTCGAGCTGGACTATTCCCTCCGGATTCAAAAAGAAGTATGATAAAATCCCTTTAGCCTTAACCTCCGGTTCCTGAAGAAGAAAGAATTGGGGGTCGATACCAAACCCTTAACCGTGGTCTTGACCACTCGGCCAACCCCTTGGTGTTTGGATTATTTTATTCAATATCTATATGTTTCATGCAAACAAACAGGCCTCATGTCTATTTGAATTTTGAGGTAAACTCTATTGATTAATTCTTAGCTTGGGCGGGTATAGGAGAATCTTCATGCGACATGTTGGATTAAACTTGGCATACCTAAAAAAAAATATATAATAATCTTTATTATTTGTGTGCACCACACTTTAAAATCCAAACTACTCATAATTTGGTTCTAAAAGAATTATGTCTGTATTAAATTTATAATACACCAAACATGTCGTATGGCTTATTTTAGCCGATGGACGTATCTTAGATTAACTAAGATTCCTATTGACAATTAAATGATGCAAGAAATTGAGTTCAAGCGAGTTGGATTTCACCTACTTTCATCATGATAGAACAAGTCCGCATCATTTGAGGTTTTGACTTAGAGAAATAACGAGCTAGAAGAGTGAAACTCATTATGAGGCCAACATATTGAAAACATTCCCAAATTTTACTCTATAGAAGTTGGTCCCTCCATAAAATTTATCTTTTGATTGAAAATATGATTAACAAAATCTCTAACACATTCATTAAACATTATTATATATAAAGCTAGAGGCTTTTTAGATAAGTCTGACCCTTTGATTTGATTTTGACCGTAACTGAAATATAACTTCTCAACTTCTTATAACTATCCATTACATTTTCTTTTAATTTCTGCAAAATAACATTTTTGCCTACATATTCTATTCCATTTATACATATACTTTTTTTTACCCTCATTTCTCATATACCCTCTATACTCTCTCTACTTTCAATTTTAAAAATAGGTAAAGTTATATTTTTTTTTTCTAAAAATTCATTGCTATATATGAATATTTTATTTACATTGTATAAGTGAATATTTAAATTACATTATATGAATGTATCCGTGCTGAGCACGGATTATTGTGCTAGTTTTTATTAAATAATTAATCTTACAATGAGATAAACTTTTATTGGAATAAAAAATTTAAGTACCCCATTTATTAAAAAAATATTTACTTGCACGGACTTAGATTTCCAATAAATGAGCCCTACCATTCAATTTCTCCAATTTCACTCGTTGTAACTTTGGAAAAATTTGAATGGAAAGCCGTGAAATCACGGACGAGAGTCTCATGAGTACACACCCCTCATTGAGCCAGACCAGGAATTTTATCCTCATCCCATGGGTCCCACTAGTTCCCACCTAAACAGTCAAAATTAAAGTAGTCCTGCGCGCCACCGCCCAATTCTCCAACCCCATGTTGTCTTTAATATCTTGCAAATTTCAAAAACTTCCCGGTGGTTGATCGCTCCCTCAGCAGCCCTCTCTCTTCTCTTCTTCTCCTTCCCTCTTTTGACTCTTTCCCACTTCTCCTTTTCTTCTCTTCCCTCCAACAACTTCAAAACCCTAATCTCTCTCTCTCTCTCTTTTCATCATCATCATCATCTTCTGCGTTTTCTTCTTCAGCACATGCAGTTTACGATCTTGCCCTTGTCTTCTTCTCCTTCTTCTGCACTCGATCGTCATGAAGTGCTTTCATTTTCCCAGAGAAGAAGACGAAGACGGAGCCACCGTCATTTCTAGGGTTTCCAGGGTCTCCTGGGTCCGATCTCTCAGCGTCGCCTCCAGCACAGCAGAAACCAGGCGATCCGAGTTCGCATCCGAGTCCAGAGACTTCTCCGACTCAGCTGCTGCTTCTGACTCGGTATCCGGATCTGGAGATCTCTTCTCGCAGCGACGATCCAATGATCTGCGCGTGTTTCGGTTTGCTGAGTTGAGATCGGCCACGCGCGGGTTCAGCCGCGCGTTGATGATCGGCGAGGGAGGGTTTGGATGCGTTTATAGGGGAGCGATTAGGGTTTCGGAGTTGCATGGTTCGGATTCGATGATGGATGTTGCTGTCAAGCAACTGAACAGAAATGGATTGCAGGCAAAAATCTTCCTTCACCTTTATTTTTTGAATTTTGTTGCTGTTTCTTAATCTATTCTCATGTGAAATTTAGTCTTTAATTGTGTTTTCTGTCAATGATGTTTGTATGAAATGAGTCAATGAGGTAACATATAGAACTTTTTTGTTTAGTCCTCAGTCAATGACCTCCAAACAGATGGACAATGTGAAATTGGGCATAAATTCATCATAAATGCCCCATTTCAAATAAGTCATTGCCCCACCCCTGGTCTTGAAAAACACTAATAGTTTCCTGTATTGTGGTTATATAGCTCATTATTGTTATTAGGGTATTTGGTTTGTATAATGTTATTGGTCTTTCTTCTTCTTTTAATTTTTCCTAATATGATGTTTTTGTTATTGGAGTTTGATTTATGATTGATATATTTTTCTGTGTTTTGCCTTCTTTGCTCTATGTAATATATGTTTTGCTAAAAAAATTTTCAACGACAATGACCCAATACTCCAATTTTTTGCCAAAACATCCTGCTTTGGATTTTTTATTTTATTTTATTGTTGTGTCTTGAATTTTAGGTACTTTCGTTTTGCTTTCTTGTTAGATTTTCTTGAATTGATTCTTTTCTTGAATCACAATATGATATTTATGATTATGTTGTTCTCATTTGGATTCATATGATAAGAGGAACTCTTAGGAGCTTAAAGAAACAATCAAAGAGGTATTATTTTTGTATGATAATGATTTTACTTCTTTTGGAGTTCTCTATATTTTCTTTATTATTATTGTTGGCCGAGGACTATGCACCTCATGAAGCGGAGAGGTCTCGTGTTTGACACCTACCTACCTTTGTTGGCCACCTCCCATAGTTTTACCGGGTGCATGTGGATAGGAGGGTTTACATGCGCCTCTAGGGATTAGTTCTCGGTTGTCTAGAATCGAGTATCCCTCGTGCTCAGGGCCAAAGGCTCCTGAGTTGGGCTGGGTGGAAGATACCCTGGGTTATAAAAAATAGTTTTTTATTATTGTTGTAGGGTGGTTTCTAATTTAATTTTCATCCCATGGATTTGAATAAAGGGCTAATTTATCGAGGAAATGGTTGTTGTAGTAAAAAATGTTATGTAGGAATAAAGTGTCAATAGCAGAATATGAGTTCTTTATACTTAATTTGCAAAAAAAAAAAAATGTCTTTAAACCATGCAATAAGTCGAGATTATTGGTAGCTGCCGTTGATTTTGACCGTTCTAATCGACCATCGTCCACCCCACCCAAACGAAAATTCTGGGTCCGCCACTGGTGTGTGGATTTAGTATTAGTTTCATCTCTGTTTTGTGCTTGATCCTAGTGTACCAATTCAACAAGTTGAGAAGTGAGCAAATGGAATAGCTTTTATATAATCATTTTTTTATTTTTAGATTGTGATTTTGTTTGGCTACTGGCAAGACATAGTTTTAAACTTGAAAGTTCTAGTTAATGGGTTCTCTTAAGATAAGGGATTTTGGGAAGAATTGGATTTAATAGGAAGTTAATTGACTGTTAATGGAGTGAAGAGCTTTTACTCGAAACCTGGAATGCATATAACTTACCTCTCTCTCTCTCTCTCTCTCTCTCTCTCTCTCTCTCTCTCTCTCTCTCTCTCTCTCTCTAATGACCAGACAGTAAGATTTGCTGCAGTATATAATCATATCAAATAGTTGTTCCAAAAGGTTGCTTAGTTGGAGATATCGGAAACAACCTTAATTGATTTTTATTCTCATTTTCAAAGAATATTTAGATATGGTTGACATATTTCTAATTGTTATGTAGATTGATTTTTTGTATCACATATATTAATACAATTTTTTTTAAATCACCAGATATATATAATGCTTTAATTTTTATCAAAAAGAATTTTTGTAATCCTTGACATTCACAATAATGTACAGTGAAAATTTTGGATAATCCAATAGCATCCTGAGATGATATATTCCTAAGAATGTGATTCATAACATGGTTACGACTGAGGGCATAGGATTGGCTCAGTCCCCTTTTATTATCCTTTGTAGCCATTAAAAGTTTAATGGCCAAAGATAAAAGGGTAAGGTGTCAATGAGATCATTCCATTCTCCCGCAATTGTCATGGATTCAGGTGGGCTCCACAGCTACGTCTCCACCTATCAGGTGCAAACTGAAAACAGTGCACGGTGTCCCTGCCATTCATCCCATATCTAGGCATCATAGATTGCATCCTTACATTGTGTATCAGATACGATGCCTTGTTTGTTGTAATCTATTAAAATTATTGAAATACTTATTACTTGATTACTGAATGGAAAGTTTGCACATAGTTTTTTTTTACTGGTGCTGTTTTTGCTTACTGTTGTTCAGTAAACAAAATTTTATTTAAATTCATTTCAATACTTCGCAAAATTCACCTATCCCGTATGTTAAGATTTGCCAAATTGATCTCCTCGCACTGGTATGCTCCATGTGACTCCTGCTGGAGTGCTCTGCCGGTGTGTTTCTTCATTCATGCTATGCCACAGGAATGACAGGACACTCCCTGCTATGCTCTGTCACTGCCAGTGCCAGGGGTCGATCCCTGGCACTGAGGTGAAAGTGGGATAAATAATAAATTTATTAGTTAATACTCCTTTCCGTTTTTGAAGATTTTTAAATGGACAAGTGAATTAGATTTTTGCCAAACAGGGAATTGGCTTGGCCACAACAACTCTTCAAATTCATCATAGAAGGCAAAATTAATAAGCAACCATACAACTTTCATGATTTGTGCAAAACTTCAATACAAAGGTCTTTACTTTGACATTTGTTTGTAGTTTGTACCTAACAGTTCTCATTTTCTAGCATTCAGGGACACAAGGAATGGATCACGGAAGTGAATTTTTTGGGCGTGGTCAACCATCCAAATCTTGTAAAACTAGTGGGCTATTGTGCTGAAGATGATGAGAGGGGTATTCAAAGGCTTTTGGTATATGAGCTAATGCCCAATAAAAGCCTGGAGGACCATCTTCTGGCCCGAGTGCCATCTTCTCCTCTCTCATGGTCTATGAGGCTACGGATAGCCCAAGATGCGGCCCGTGGTTTAGCTTATCTTCATGAGGAAATGGATTTCCAGGTATTTTCATTGGTTTCTCATGTAGTTCATACTTCATAATGTACATTAGACATTTGAACCAAGAAATAAATGAGAGAGAGAGAGCCATTTCTATTTTTAGCTAGGTCCAATCTGATCCAGTCAAGTATTGATAAAATCATATATAATAGAAAATTCAGAAGAAGGTTTTTTTTTTTTTTTTACAAACAAATATACAAAGGTGCAAATATGTTTATTTACTTGTGTTTGATTCAGTTTTTGTTGTTCTTTGCTATTGGGACACTGCCCATCGCTTCATCTATCTAGTTAAAGTATTATTATCCATTGTCAATTTAATATATCATTTCAATTTGGATGGATATACATTAAACAGATCTGGTGCCAAATGCATAGATTATTAACTACATTTAGATACAGAATGAGATTGAAAAAATTAAAATATTATGCAAGAGCAAATGAAGCAATAGAGCCATTTCCAGAAGTGCAATAGTCTCATGACTTCACATCTCCATTCCCCGTGTCTATTTTCGTATCCATATCTCAGTATATAACCCTTTGGATTTAACCATATTTTACAAGTGGTTCGAGTACTTGCTATTGGTCCATTCAACTGTGTTTGGAGCATTGTTGAAATTGGAAACCTTATATTCAGTTAGGTGTTTTTTCTTTTCCTATTTGTTTTCCCTGAAGTTATTATTTGGTGGTCACTGATATGGATGAAGTGGGGAAGTAGGAATGCAAAGCCATCCAGTGAAAATGCTATATGGGATTTTGAGTGCATTCATCAAATCACACCCTGAATGTGTGCTTAGCATCAGACAGTTTTTATCTGCAAGCAGGAAATTGTTTCCACATGATGACAGTTCAAAACATATTAGTTGTGTTGCAATTCCTATTTGTATGCTCTTTTTGGGCAATTATTCTGCTATTCTCTGCAACTTCTTGTCCTTAATTATTGTTGCCTTTTGTTATCATTGCAGTTAATATTCCGAGATTTTAAAACGTCAAATATTCTCCTAGATGAACACTTCAATGCAAAGCTTTCAGATTTTGGACTGGCCAGGGAGGGACCGGCAGAAGGGCTTGGTCATGTTTCAACATCAGTAAGTAATTTTTAAATTACCTATATTTATGATTTGTGATTTTTCTCATGCAAGCGCACACATGCACGGAAGGTCTTTTTGATGCATCCCTGCTGTTTTTGCCAATTACCCACCATTTAGAATGGGTCTTGTCATTCAATTCTCTTTTATCTCTTTACTGGAGAGTCTCTCTGTGCTACAAGGAGAAGGGGAGCCATCTGACTAGCCATCCTTTGTAGCAGGTGTGAGCCATGAGGTTCTTAAATGTTTCTGTCTTAGGATTGAAATGGGTCTTTAGTACTTCAAAATTTATGTTCTGATTCTTTTGAGTAGGTTGTGGGTACTGTAGGCTATGCGGCTCCAGAGTACATTCATACTGGCAGGCTAACAGCCAAGAGTGATGTATGGAGCTTTGGAGTTGTCCTATATGAGCTTATCACAGGAAGACGATCTGTTGACAGAAACCTACCCAGGAGTGAACAGAAGCTCCTTGATTGGGTGAAGCCATACATATCGGACTCAAAGAAATTCTACATTATCATAGACCCAAGACTTGAAGGACAGTATTGCATCAAATCAGTTCAGAAGCTCATTGCACTAGCCAACAAATGTCTGATGAAGCAACCAAAGTCCCGTCCAAAGATGAGTGAGGTGGTTGAGGTGCTGGGCCACATCATTGAAACCTCAGATAGCAGGAACCTGCCTTCTGTTACAGAAGCTGGACCGATAAAGGAGGATGTTGCATCCTCAACTGACTCCAAAGAAGGGAGCAACTATCTGAGGCGGGTCTTTGATTTCAGAGAAATGAGAAGCCTAAGAAGCAAAACTGGTGGGAAGTTGGATTGGAGAGCATGGACACCAGGATTAGTAAGGACATGGTGAAAAACTTATGGGAGAGAGACTGATATTATTACATCATTGGGTTTCCTGGCTATGACAAGTACACGCTTGATAGTTTTAGGGATTTGTTGATGCTTGTTTTGGATCAATCTTGGTCATTCTAACAGGTCGGATACTTCCGCAGAACTGTTTCTATTCGGTTCCAACATTCATGTAAGGTGTTGTGGATTAGGAACAGTTGAATGCAATCTCCTTTTAACTGCCTTTTCTGTGCCCCAAATGAATATTCATAATATTTCTGTTCACACCTCAACTTTGTAAGGACTTACATATGGGCACTGGTTTGAGGATCCTTTTCTGCATAATACCAAGATAGTCATATAGAAGACTGAAATATTTGAGGTGAAAAGGGCAGGCGGAAAAAAAAAAAAAAACATTTGTATGCAGTTCTTTACTTTCTGGTTTTTTTCATACTGTGGAATGGATAAAGAATCCTTTATCCATTCATCAAGCCTGGTATTTAGGTATACATCCAAATTCAAGGTTTAACTAATGTTAATTTTCAGGGGCATTTTAAAGCCAATTAAGAGTTGTACTTCCAAGTATGTTTACCATGTGACTTAGGAGCTTGCCATTGGAAGCAAATGTTGAGATGTACCACTTGTTATTCTTCCCTATAATATCTTCCTATGTGTAGATTTATTGGGTGATTTTTCCCTTGAATGTTTTATATTTCAAATGTCTGTATCTAAAGTGCAGGCTGGGAGAAGCTGGATTATGATGCCATGATATATACCATCCATCCTTTTCTGGAGACTTGGTATGTGTTTTTCCTTTCTTTTTGTTTAGTCATCAGAGGAAAGAAAATCCTCAGTGTCATTATCATCATTAATTTCTGTATATGGAGGGTATAGATTGAAACTCAATTTCTGAAACCAAGGCATGATTTTCAAGCACTTGCTGATGAAAAATCAAGTTGATGATGTAACACACCAACAACTGGACGTGATACATTTGAGGAAAAATAAGAAATCGGTGATGATGACAGTATGGGAAGTGAGCTATGCTGTTAGAGCAAGTCTGCACCTGTGGGGGGACACTTCCATCAAGTTTAGACTTTGGATCATTGACCGACTCTGATTGGGTAGGGGCTTTTAACATATGTTTGAACTAGACCACCTCAATGAAGTGCCTGACTCTAACAGGAGTCCAGATCCTCTCGCACTATCACCAAAGTCTGAGTTGAAGGAGTGGAACTCTACAATGAGGCCCACCTATTGACAATCCAAAGCGTTTAAAATAAACGCCCTTTGCCCCTTTGGTGTTTGGTGTGTATCCAAATTTTACCTTAAGTAGGAGTTGCTCCTAGGTAAGATTGACTTTTGTGAAAATCGTGCTTAATGAATATTCATGAGATTTGCGTAAATTGCGATTTTAATCAAAATTTTGATCTTATGGTGGGATCAACTACTGTTTGTGTACAATTTAGTTATCAATAGGTGGGCCCAATGTGTTTAATGATTTCTTCAGTCAAAGCTTCGAGAGGATCCTGACTCAGTACACAATCAAGGGGGTCTAGATTATTGTTATTTTTTATTTTAAAAAATTAATTTCAGCTACAGATGCGGCAGCCTACCTATTATGAATTTCCATCGTGCAGAGACTCCACATTTGAGAGTCCCATTACCTTTTGCGTTAACAAAGTTACCGTTCAAAATAAATAGTTTTTTAGTGCTATTACTTTGTGATATGTACCATATTAGATTTAAGAATCCCGCCATGGATAGGGGGAACAAGTGGAGGGTGTAAATGGCGTACTCAGGATTTTTATTTAGGTGGTGCGGGCAATGGTCAAGTTAAAAAGTCTAATAATAAAATAAAATTTTTTAAGGAGTTTTTAGATTCTTGCGGGTGCGATCGCATTGGTGTCGCAACAATTGGGTCCGCCCCACTGTGAAGCCTCTGACTGGCTTTCAAAAAATCGTTTGATGATGATGACGAAGCATTTCCCATAGTGGTGTTCATTGGCAGGATTGGACCACGGAGGCAGAGGCAAACCAGGGTCTGGCCTGACTTTAGAAACAGAGAATAGGATGTAAGTACCTGGCCTGAGCCCAACCCGCTGGAACCTACCTATTTAGTCAATTGGGATAGACTGGGCCGGGCTTCCTATCAGCAATTTGATCAAATTCGTCACTACGTGTATGGGCTTTGCTTCAGGCTTTCTATCATTTAATTCAACCCTGTCCCAAATTTGAGCTTAGGCCCAGCTCAAATGTTAAAACCTATGGACTATGGTCCAAACATAGCCCAAATTAGGCTGAGCTTGGGTCAGGCTTGGCCCGGTCCAGCCCATGAACATTCCTAGCCCTTACTCTTTGATTCCTCTTATTGTCCTAGGCTAAAGGTGCGGACTTTCCAACCTAGTATATACTATATTAAAGCCAAAGGTTTTATAAGATCAATGAGGATTTTATCTAAAAAAGGACCCAAGATGGCCTACAATAAAAAAATGGGCAACTAGTAAATATGGCACGGAAGTGGTCACAGGGACCACTTCCGTTTTTTTTTTTTTTATTAATGATTGAAACTTGCGATGACGTCGTCGCTTAATATCTCATCTAAATGTACGATGACATCGTTGCTTAATCGCTTGAAACACCATTTTCCTCATCTTCCTCCCATCTTTTTCCCCCTCCTCCAAAGGTGTGGTTGCCCTTGCGCTTGATGGGATCGTTTTCTGAGGAGTATATGAGGGCTACAAACATAACGCCTCGAAATATTATTTTCTCAGAAATTATTGCAAGCTTCGAGACCAGAGGCTCCCCTCTCCCAAACAGGTTGAGAAGATGAAGAAAATCCCTTCAGCTTCTAGTTTACGTGATTGCAGTGTAGATTTGTTGCAGGCCTTGTTGCAAAAAACAGAAAGAACAGAGAGTCGAAGAGGGCTGGGCTCTGTCGAGCACTCGTAGGTTTCGTCGTTGCAGAAGACGACTGGAAAATGGTTGACCTCGTGCTGAGTTTATAGATCAGAGAGATCTGGGCAGGGGATTTGGGCCACTGCATGCCTGTGCAACAACGAGATTTGGGTATACAAGGTGATTTCTATGATCTGTGAGAGAGGAATTGTGATAAGGAGGAAGAAGGGGAAAATGAAAAAAATGGGGTTTTAGGCAATTAGTTCCACTGATTTGCTCCTTGTTCTTCCTTTTTGTCTTGTGCAGTTTTTTGTGGTTGAAAGACCCTGATTTGCCTTTCTCGTTGCTGTTGGTGCTCTCTTAGTTCCACTGCTATGGGTTTTTCTGGATGATAGGTGTTGTGGAGTTAAAAATGTCAGTTGGTTGTGTAGCTACTCCCGTTTTCTGTTCCTTCTAGTTTGGGGTGTTTTGTTTTGTAGCGCTCTCTTTCTAGTCAAAGTCTTGGGAGCAGTTTAGATTTTGTGCCATTGTTGGGCTTGCCTTTTAATATCCTATTTATGGTCTTCTTTTTCCTCTTTTTGTCCAATGGCCTTCTTCCCTTTATATGTTATGGAAATTTATGGCAAGATAAAAGCTTGTAATTCCTCTGGATCTGGTAGTGCGTTCCCACATCAAAATAATACAAACATCATTTTGTTTTCCGATTGCAATGGTTAGTGACGACGTCGTTGCTTCACAGAAGCTAATGCGAAAAATTGTGTGTGACTGTACAACAATGTCGTTGCTTAACATAAGTTAGTGGAAGAAAATGTGTGTGACTATACAACGACGTATATATAGAACATTAGCGACGACGTCGATACTAACTCTCGATATTAAGTGACGACGTCGTCGCTTGTTGAAAAAAGGCAAAAATAAAAATAAAAAATCTGGCGGGAATACCATTTCCGTGCCATATATACTATTAGTACCTCTTTTGGTTAGTGGCCATCTAAGATCCCTTTTTAGATAAATTTCTCAAGACTAATTTTGTTGACTAGGAATTGTATTCCTTCTTAATAAATTATCCATGTTATCCCTTCACTTTCAGAATGCAATTACTTTAACTTCTTTCCACTTTTCACTCTGTGTCTCTTTCCTTTCTACCCTACTTTTCTTAATTCATTTCTATGCCAAAGATTTTTGGATTAAAAAAAAAAAAAAGAGGTATTTGGCATAATCCTCTTTTCTGGTGTTCTCTGTCAGTAAATGTTTGGTGATTATTTTTTTATGTGATATGAAAATTTTGAATTGATTTTAATGTATGCTGCAATGGCAAATAATATGTCTTGCTTAGATCATGTTGTGCTAGTCATTAATTAACGGCAGAATCTTGTGATTCCGTTATTTTCTTCCCAGATGAGATGGCACTGATTTCCAAACTTTGATCAGTATATTAGAATAGAGTAGAAATTCCATCCCAAACCGAATTCCACTTGGACGCAATCCGACCAGGCTTAATTAAGCCCATCCCAAGTTTCACCCTATGTAAGCCAGACCTAGTTCTTACAGCGATCCATAATTTAGAAGGCTAGTTGGGCCCAACTGATCAATGTTTATTGCCGGTCCACACATATGATCCACTTTTAATCTGGCAGGAACTATTTCGCAATTTCTTGTGATAAAGTGTACAGTCCCCGACATAGCATGTAACGGTCTCTAAATCACATTGGGTCAAGGTAGGGTCGAAGATGTTAGTACAGTGGACCACCACAAACCCCACATTGATATGATATTGTCCACTTTGGGCCTAAGCCCTCATGGATTTGTTCTTGGGTTCTACCCAAAAGGCCTCATATCAATGGAGTACTTAGTCCAACTTATATGCCCATGATCTTTCCCAATTCTAGCCGATGTGGGACTTTGGTTGCACATCCCCAACAATCCTCCCCTCAAACAAAGGACCATATCTCTTTGGATATTTTTACGAGGCCTCCCCTCAAACGATCATCCATCCGTCCGCTCCATCGAGAAGAGCCAACTCGAGAGCTTCACCACGGATCCACCAATCGTGAGTACTGCGCTTTTCATGCGCATCACTAGGCCCACCACCTTTTGTTTGGCAATTTGAGGATTCTCCGAGCTCAGTCTGGGCCTGGGCTCTGATACCACTTGTTGGGACAGTGGACCACCACAAACCCCACATTGATATGATATTGTCCACTTTGGGCCTAAGCCCTCATGGATTTGTTCTTGGGTTCTACCCAAAAGGCCTCATATCAATGGAGTACTTAGTCCAACTTATATGCCCATGATCTTTCCCAATTCTAGCCGATGTGGGACTTTGGTTGCACATCCCCAACAATCAAGCATTTTCCAGACTTTTTCTTAGTCTGTGATTCCTTGCCACCTCTGGACTTGCCACGACCCCCCTTTGGTCCCCTACTCTTACTCCTCCCTCTATTCTCAGTAACAAAGGCCTGTGCATTATCTGTCCCTGCAGTTTTCCTTCTTGTTTCTTCATTTAACAAGCTGCTAGTAACCTGACTCATTGATAACACACCATCTGGAGTAGAGTTGCTCACGGAAACAACCAATGTCTCCCATGTATCTGGTAAAGAACTTAGAAGAAATAAAGCTTGCATCTCATCATCAAGGACCATCTTCATTGTAGCCAGTTCATTCACAATGCATTGAAAATCATTTATGTGATCGTCAATTTTACCACCCTCCTTGAATTTCATGTTTACAAGCTTTCTAATCAGAAAAGTTTTGTTTACGGCGGTTTTCTTCTCATATCTTTCTTCTAACTTCATCCAAAGGGTTCTCGCATTGGTTTCATTAGACACGTGATGAAATATGCTGTTATCCACCCACTGTCTGATGTGACCAATGGTCTTTCTATGCATCTTTTTCCAATCTGGATCAGACATATCTTTTGGTCGGGCACTATCCCCCTCAATGGGATCATAGAGGTCTTTGCAATAGAGTATATCCTCCATCTTAGGTTTCCAAATCAACCAATTGGTATGGTTGAGTTTGATCATGGTAGTGTTCACAGTGTTGTTCTCCATCTCAATTAAATAATCAAGAAAATATAAACAACTGTGACTAACCTCAATTTCTGCATCAGTCTGTAGATCTCGTCACCACGAGCACGCTGGAAGAAACGGATCTGAAATCCGACTCTGGATGGCTCCGATATGGCAAAAATAGTTTTCTGCGCTCCGATTGGTCAAACTTTCTTGTTGACCGTCAAACTGCCAATCTTCTTCCACAGTTACGTAGATCTGCTCGCAACGAATCTGTAGGCGCAAACGGATCTCCGATCTGACACCGGATGATCAAGTTATTGACGAAACAATTCTCAGCCGTCAATCTGGTCAAACCTGGTTGACCAGAAAAGTGCGCTGACGTGGCGCTGACGTCAGCAGAGTCTGGAGTGGGCTTCCTGTTCACGGGTCAGGCGAAACTGACCCAGAACCTGACCTGACCTGGCCTGGTTCTGTGGGCTTGATGCGCTGGGCTTTCTGCAGACGGGTCAGGTTGACCCGACCCAAGCCCAACCTGTCCTGGCCTTCTTCCTCTTCCAAACAGAATCTGGTTCTGTTTCTTGTAAACAGAACCGATGCAGCTGATACCAATTGTCTGGTCTTTGTAACCAGAAACGATGACTGCTCCTTCCGGCGATGGCGCAGTGGCACGGCACGCGAGGACCGGCGATGGCGCAGCGGCCGGACGGCGGCGAAGTCCGGCGATGGGCGGGCGGCAGCAGCGGTTGCACGGCGGCTGGTCCCCCTTTTTTTTTTTCTTTATCCAGCAAATCAGAATTGCAGCAGATTCTGCAAATCGAGATCCAGGCGACGAACAGGAAGTCTCTCTATTCTCTGATCGTGTGGCCCAGAGATGATCAAAGAAACCCAATCTCTCTGTTCTCTGATCGTGTGGCCCAGAGATGATCAAAGAAACCCAATCTCTCTGTTCTCTGATCGTGTGGCCCAAACTATGATCTGAACCGATCTTACTTTCCTGCGACGAAAAACCGATCGAACGCGGCACAATCCAACCCTAGTAAACCCTAGGCTCTGATACCACTTGTTGTGCGCGTGTATGCGGAAACGTGAATCAGCGATCGAACGAACAAATAAACCACACAAGACAAACAATCACACACAAGAGAATTACGTGGTTCGGCAATCTTGCCTACGTCCACGGGAAAGAAAACTCGACTCTCCTTTAGGTTCACTCTTCTCTGTCTGTCTGTCTCTCATGGGTTACACATTACATCATATATATAATGTTCTCTTTCTTATTCCCCAAGAAACCCTATCTTAGTCAATAAGAAAGTCCCGGTACAATTACCATAATACCCATGTCCATGAACCCAATTGGTCTGGACCTACTAAACCCAACAGAAGATGAAATCTCTATTAAAGTGTCCCTACTTGTTCGACCTTTGGGTCACGAATAGGCTAATTTTGTATCTAGACGCTCCAAAAATGAAAATTCAAGATTAAGGAATCTATTAAAAAATAATATCTGACCCGACCCCTCAATCCGGCCTGAAATTGACCACCAGGTAATAGACTATAGAGGGTTCGGACTGGCATTTTTTTTTTTTTTTTTTTTAAAGTCGACGATTTTCTGACCCCTCAATCGTGTTGGGTTGAGCCCTTTATGTTGGGTCTGCCAACCTGACCTAACTCAATCCCAATAAAACTAATTTCACCATGACCACTACCTCCCATCTAACAAAACCAAATTGTAACTGTTTGGAAAATTTACTAATAGAATGAAGTGAAGTAAATATTATTTTAAAAAAAGAATAAAAATATTTATGTATTATGATGGTATTTTATTTTTAATTATTTGGTATGAAATCTTTTTTATTATTTATATATAAAAGTGAATTTTTTTTATCTTTTAGTGGAGAAATGAAGTTGATTTTTCATTTTTATTTTTTTTAAAACGACGAAAATTTTAAATTAAAGTGCTTTTGATGCGATTTTCTTTTTTTTTTTTTTTTAAATGAGAGCTTTCTTTCACTTGACTATATTAGTAGAGTTGCCAAACAAGGGTCGCTAATTTTGCTTACCTCCATGGGAGCGTATCACATATGTTTCGGAAGGAAATAAGGTACACCTATAGAAATTAAGCATGTAAAAGTGGCATGCCCTTGTCATTTTTCACTACAACATGAATTGAACTCAGGCACTCTACTGACACGCCCATGTCACTAAACCAGCGACCTACAGCTAATGGATACAGGTCCTTGTCATTATGTTATTTAAAAAAAAAAAAAGAGTTGATTCTGCAATACACATTTGGTGGTCTAGTCGTTAAAAGAGTTAAAAACCTGTTATATCATATCTGCTTCCACTGTGACTAATTTCTAAACATGTAATCTAGCAAACCCTCTTTCTCCTGGTTGGTTTGGCTTCTAGGACACATCCATTTGATCAACACCAGGCTTCCACATTTACCATTCACTTCAATTTCTTTTGATCATGCTAGCAACAGCATGTGAGGCTGGCTTCAGCAAATAGCTAATCTAAACGAACTCTCTTGCTTAAGATTGATTCCTGTATCTAATATTTAGAATCCCTTCTTTACCGTCGCAGAACAGTTGGGAAAGGCAGGTAATGTGAGGGTTATTAGAGTGAACAAGGCTCAACAGAGGACCACATAAATACTAATAAACAACACGTACCCACATATGACCAACAATTCCAGCCAAACACTACCAAAGCCCAACAAAGCAGCAGCCCTTACAAAAAAGCAAAAAAAAAAAACATACATAAAGAAGAGGGGAAAGAAACCTTCTTGCTGACCCCATCCATGATCGGCTACTCAAAGTGACCTAACAAAATCTGTACAACAATCAAACAGCATTTGATTGGATTTTCATACTGCTATGGTGATGTCCATTCCATATATAGCCTGGAAATCAAATAGGAAAAGAGATTTTCTGATTGGTACCTTTTCCTCTTCAAGAAAAGAGAAGGGAAGCAGATGGCCTGGGGTACGATGCCTTTGCATTGTTGGTTTTCTCTGTACTTCCTTTTCCAGAGTTGTGATCTTTGTTGCTGATATCCTGAATCTTAGTGTTTGGATCATTGCCTCTCCTGTTTTGGAGATCCTCCAATGCCAAAACCACTTCACCCATGGTTGGCCGGAACTTGCCTTCTGTTGATAAGCATTGGAGTGCGATAGTAGCCGCTTTGAAAGCTTCCCCTAAAGAGTACTGGCCTTCTATGCGGGTGTCCAGAACATGTAAGATTTTCCTTTTGTTGGACAGGTAAGGCTTTGCCCAATCCACCAGAATGTGCTCCCCTGTCGGCCTGTTCTTGTCTATTGCCCGCCGGCCTGATAACATTTCTAGAAGAACAACTCCAAAACTATATATGTCGCTCTTGGCAGTTAGATGACCTTCATGAATCAAACAATTTAAAATTTTCATTAGAGTGCAATTATTACTATAAATAATTAAATGAACAAATAATAACATTTGTTGATATCATGGGCTCATTATTGTGCTCCAACAACAAAAAACCACCTTCTGTAAGTTATGCAGTCCGTTTCAATTTTTGTTATGAAGACAAAACGACAGTAGATAGGGTTCCACTTCCATGGAATTCTGCTCATTAAAATGGGAAAGTACAGGGAGTTGCATGTATTGAGGCTAGAAAAGTTAACATGAAACTGCATTTACAAGAAAAGAATATTGACATGCAAATGAAGGCTCACAAGAAGTTCTCTAAAAAAAGGGATGGTCACCTGTCGCAAGATACTCAGGAGCTGCATAGCCATATGTCCCCATGACCCTAGTGGAGACATGGCTCTTGTCACCTGTCGGACCGTCCTTTGCCAACCCAAAATCAGAAAGCTTAGCATTGTAATTCTGAAATGCAAAGCAGGAGGCAGAAGTTGTAAGAACCAAGAAACCACAATTAAATCATTCAAATGCCAGAGCACAACAAACCAAAGCAACAACAATCAGAAAGACCTATCAGAACTATCAATTCCACAACCATCTATGAGAAGATGAACACTTTGTAAATCACCTACTGAATCAAGCAGCACATTAGACGTCTTGAAATCTCGATAAATAACTCTCACTTGGTCACTATGGAGGAAGGCTAAACCCTTTGCAGCTCCTAAAGCAACCTTCATCCGGAGCTTCCATGAAAGAGAGAATGAACCCCCTGCATTAACAGGTAAAATCACATGAAAAACACAATAGAACCGAAGTGGCTAAAACTAATCTACACACACTCACAACAAATAGAAAAAAACAAATTAAGAACTTACTCCTGAAAAGATGGTTCTCCAAACTTCCTCGAGGCATGAATTCATACACAAGTAGCCGTTGCTCATCCTCTAAGCAATAGCCGATCAATTTCACAAGATTAGGATGATCTAACTGCCCCAAATAATTTACTTCTGCCTATGGAGTTAAAGAGACCATATAAAATAATCATTATCCGTTTCAGATAATTCAACTAAAACAGACAGTAAGCAATGTTTATAGAAGAACTAACCACACAAACCCCCACTCGTCTATCTGGGGTCTGTGAAATCTACTTTTCCACTAAACCCAATTGAAAGCGACGTTCTCATTGACTCTACAATCCATCATGTCTTCACTCACTACTTCATTTAGGGTCTTTGCAGGTCTCCCCCCTTTCTACATTACTTGACACCCCAGCACACCCATTTACACCCGATATATCCAAAGAGCATGGATAAATAATTAGTACAGAACTAAGATGAAGGAATATAGGACCCTGTGCTTGAAAGGTATGGATGAGGCTCCTACTTTGGAATGTGGATAGTGATCCACAATGATATGATGGACCGTAGAAAACATAATGCCCCAATATCTCCCAAACTGGAAGATGTAATGCCTTATTTCCTAAATCGTTCATAGTGTTGACTCTGGCATTTTCCGAGCCATCCTTTTGTTTTAATCTTTTCCTGGATCTAGTTGTAGACTTATGAGTTATGACTGAGGAGTTGGAATCATCTAATCAGGAAGATTTGGGGACCCTCTATTTACTGTGGAACCCATTAGATGAATAAGTTGGCTCATGACCCAGTATCCGTCATTCTTAGGTAAAAGAATCACAGCAGAAAGTGCTAGCCACTCACCAACCATTCTTTATGACCCTGGTAACCCTCCTGGTTGAGTCTTTTCACAGCAATAACAATGCCGGTGCCAGGCTTGGTTGCCGCAAATGTATGCTCATCGATCCACCCCTTATAGACAGAACCAAAACCACCTTCCCCTAACACACTGTCAGGACGGAAGTTCCTGGTGGCGCTTTTGAGATCACCAAAACTGAAACTCTTTAAACTGGACGACTGCAAGATCTCCCCCTCACTCCGAAGGGTAGGAGGCACAGATGCTGAGGAACCTTTGCTGCTTGAAGCACTTAGACCACTGGCATCTTTGCTAACATACTTTGAACTAGCCACTGCACATGCAAGCAAGCAAGAGTGATGAGAGTGTAAGATACAAATTCCAGGACACACAACACTTGACAAGTACACAAAAGAAGCTCCAGGTGGATTAGCTGAAACTGCAGCACTCAAGGTTATGAACAAAGCATAATAATATCAATAACAGCAACAGTCTGCGGTATATCAGAATCATTTGGTACATGGAAAAAAATAGTATATACTCACTATATTTATTTAAAAATAATTATTGAATTTCAATAGATCAACTTGTTGAAAAAAGCAAGGGATCCTTATCTTGAAGGAGTCATCACCTCTCAACATACAGTAGACACAAACACAATATAGTAGAACCAACAAACTCTTGTACATTAACCTACTCAAGAAAATACGAGTATACTCAACACACGGCAGAACCAAATCAAAACTTGGGAAATTTCTTTCATATACCACATAGTCCAAAACAGAAATAATAGTTCTCAATTGATCTCCAAGAAACCGAAAACTATCCGTTGGAGTTGAATTGCTAGAAAGTACCACAAGGAGAGACTAGAAAAACAAACTGTAACACATACTGGATACTGATTACCCATTAACAAGTGAAATAAAAACTTCAACAAAATCTGACAACTTTCTGCTACAGTAACAATAAGAGAGAATTTCTATAAACACAGCTCAAACCAAATTAAAGAGGACTTCCAGATATCGGTTCCAAGACCATTTCATGAAAATGGCAACCAGCTGTACATACACATTAATAAATAAACCATCTCAACTGCTGCCAAACTCATAAATCCTTTTAGAACTTAGCCAAACTCAAACCAGAAAAATCCTTTTAGAACTAAGCCAAACTCAAACCAGTACAAGAAGCACATATTTCCTAGAAAAGTCAACGTCGACTGTCATCAAATACAGGATTAAGACATCAAAATCAAAGCATAACAGCATACAGAAATTCAGCAAATCAAACTATTAAAACTCCAAGAATCACAGTCAAAAGAGATGCCAACTAGCAGATACTCTGCAACTCAAGCTCAATCCACAAACAGAAAACACACAAATCTATTAACAAATTTAAAAAGAAAAAAAACAGCTATGTTCCCTAACACAACGCGTAAATCCGATAAATCCAACAAAAAAACCACAGGATCATCAACTCCAAGCAAATATCAAGCTACAAATGACCAAATCAAGCATGAGAAGCCATACCTGAAGCTGAAACGTGGTGAATCTCCGCCTTGAATCGAGCGCCGCAGCAATTCCCCATCCAGAAGGGCCAGACCCGACTCCAATCCCCCCTAAAACCACAGAAACTAGGGTTTCAAACGCATATAAATCTGAAACGGCCCAACTACAACCAAAATTATGAAAAAACACGCGCATGTAACAGATCTGGACGTTAACTAAGAGAGAATTTCGGAAAAACGATCCGTATTCATTTCATATTGATTCAAACTGCATCCTAGTAAAAATTGGTGAGAAATACTCGTTTTTACTTTCCTTATGATTTCACATCTAGGAATTGGATGCATTTTAACAGAAACAGATTAAAAGAACACGAAAAGCACCTCGATCTACCGCTCAAAACGATGCGGACGAGCAAATTCAATCATCCGATACATGAATTCGGTTTGTTTGATTTCCGCACGATTTCACATCTAGGAATTGAATGTTTTTGAGCAGCAATGGATCAAAAAAAGAAGAAGAAGCTAAAATCACCTCGATCTCCACCTCAAAAAGATACTGACGAGCAGATTCAATTAGCAGATGATGAACTCGGATTCGTAGTCTCTTCAGTTTCTCTGGTTCTTACATGGAGACAGTGATGAGGAAAGTTCGTATTCAACGAGCCGATCTGAATGTAGAATCTGAGAGCATTCTTCCAGAAAGAGAAAAAGAGAGAGGAAGACAAAAAAAGGGTAAAAGGCGACAAAGTCAAGACTTTTCTCTCTCTCTCGCTCTCTGTTTCTGCGAGAGTTCGATGAATGATGGAGAATGGGAATGGTGTGCAGTTCTGAAGCTTTGTCATCTTCTTAATATACCGCGGGCGGATGTCGTTGGCTGCTTCTTCCACACGCTTTTGCGGGAAAAGACCGAGACCGAGAAAGAGAGGGACCCAGCTGGACCAGCTGGCTTGTAAGGATAAGATGAACGGTTGATCTTAAACGTTTTGATCGGATCAACTGATTGACTGATTGATGTCTGAAAACGTGCTGTGTACTGTACATGGAGGAAGGTAGTCCGGATCGTCTGAGGTTGTGTATAAAAAGTATTTAAAATTAGGTCCTCCTCATTAAAACAAAGAAAAAAAAAGGCCTTTTAATTTACTGGTTATCTCCAAAATTTTATCCAATTGGAGTGGATCACATCGTAAAATTGACCATTTAATAAAAAATGTGACTGATGAAATATTAGGACCATCTTTGATCGGGGGTAAAATAAAGGGATAGTCATATGAGAAATCACGAGTTAAATGAGCAAAATTCCAAAGAAGGGCTCACCTATTGAAATTCAAACTGACTCAAAATGAACGCCTTTTCGATAATATTTATAAAATTGTGCTGATCGTATTTTAATTATATTATCAATTTAAGAATGGAGCCAACTACAATCTAGGTAAATTTTAGAGATACCCTTTGTACCCAGTGTCTCTGTTCATTTGGAGCTGTTTAGATTACAGCATTTGAGCCCCAGAGTTTGGTCGGGATCCGAACTCAGTTGTGCTGACAGGAAAGGTTGCATGGTATAAAGAAGAGTATGGTACAGGGTCCCAGATGCATGGAGCCATGGACCCTGGAATTGGAGGTGAGTGGAGGAGAGTGTGGAAAAAATAATGTAAGGTGGTTTGACCGGGTCTTTGGCTGCACTTGACTGAAGAAGAGTAAGCGAGGTAAGCTGCAAGAACATAGTGGGACCAAACAAAATGCAGGGCCCACCGTGGGTTCCCACCAATCAGAGGAAGTAATGGAACATTCAACACGTCTGTATGATCAAAAAGTCTATATAGCTATGACCGATCCCAGTTGGACGATGAGATCTCTCATCTTGCAACTGAGATCCCAGCGTCCAGCTACGATTGGGCACACGGTCCGGCCAGAAAAGTCAGGCCATGTAGTATGGTTGCGGTACGATTGTGATCGGCAAGACCCGCTAGAACTTATGTGCCACGTCTGCCGTCACACCCCGGTCCGAGATTATCCGGGCAAGGTAACCCATGAGATATAACACGAATGATAAAATTCCACTCATAGGCATCTGTGAATAGAGATGCCCGCTAGTCAACGGGCCGTGGCACGGCACGGCACGGCCCACTGGGCACGGCCCATGACGCGGGCCGTGCTGGGCCGAGCTGCGCAGGCCCGCTGGCCCGTTAGGCACGGCCCGCCAGGCCCGCCAGCCTAGTGGGCCAGCCCCTGTGGCCCGCCAGGCCCGCCAGGCCCGCCTGGCACAGCCCGCTAGGCACGGCCCGCCTGGCCTGCCAAAAAAATTATTTTTTTATATTTTTTTTAAATTTATAAAAATCTAATTCCCAGCCAACTAACAACCCTAGGCATTTTCTAATAAAAAAAACACTTACATAACTTGGTAAGGTAGGACTTTAGTGTAAATTAGTCACACTAATAATGAGGGGCAATGTGTTTTTGGGGAGAAGTAATAAGGGGAATGTTTTGGTGTGACACACTTACCTTCACTAAATTTGCCCCCTTGGCTTCAATAATTTAATTATAATTATTAAGCACTAACAAGCCAAAGCCAATGTCTTCATTGCCTCATCGCATTTGAGAATAAAGAGTTATCCAGTTGGGTTAGGTATTTTTCATTTCTCATCTAATTGTTCAGGATTGGATGCTATATTTCTCCTATAGAATTATGTTTCTTTTACCCATATGACTTGAGGTCTCTCAAGGGTCTAATACTCATTGGCTGGTTACAACATGACATGACTGAATATTTGAAGTTATCTAATATACGACCAAAAATCTTTTTAGTTATAATTGAGTTATTAGACTATTAAGTTTTGAGACTTTTCATAAAGCCCATTTTCAGCTGCATGCATGACATTAGGCAGTGGACTATGCAAGATTCTTACTTCTTTCCATCCTCTAAATAGTTAATGTAAGTAGAACGCAATCAACCACAATAGTGAGACAAACGATTTTTTATGTAAAAATTGTATTGGAAAAAATCACGGGTCTTTTTGTCTAAACCGCGGACAACCAAGCACTATATAAAATAAATGTTATAAGGACTCACGGAACCTTTTAAAATAAAGGTTATAAGGACTCACATCCTCATCTAACTAGTTTTAATATTGTTTGAATAAATATTAGCATATAAAAGTAAGGTAGCTTAGTGGTTGTGTTTATCTTTCACAACCATTAGGTTGTGAGATCAAGTTCACCCAAACACATTTATTTTTAAAAAACTATACAAATTACGCAGGTCGGGCCAACCCAACCCGCCTATAACTCTATTAAAAAAAAAAAAAAAAAGAGGCCCGCCTTGCACGCGGGCCGGCCCGGCACGGCCCGCTCCAGCCCGCCCCACTGTGGGCCGTGCCGTGCCAGGGGTTTTCCCTGCCGGCACGGCCCGTTTGACATGCCTATCTGTGAACATTTAAAGCAGAAGCATCTATAATCATACATTCAAGTTTTGACACAAAAAGATAATTTAATTTCTATAAAGAAGTAGAATTCATAAAACTTACTCTACCTCACTATTACAAAAGCATATTTAAAGAAAGTATTTCCAAAAATATTATATCAACATATACACACTGGACAGATCCAAATCACCATGAAAGATTTTCATAGATTGCCCTCAAAATAGACATATGACGCTCTCCGGCACATGATCAAACAGCACCCTCAGCTACCCACTCAATTAGGCATGCCGGTACCTCATTGGCCTCCTCCTCTCCCTCCATGGTCTCCTAAAGATCGGAAGTGGGATCTGCATCTGTAACATCAAGAATAGCTGGTGAATACGACGATTCAGCAAGTATAAATAATAACAAACTTATGTATATTGTATCAATTATAATTTACAACAATATATTGAAAGAGGGCAAATAATGGTAACTAGGCAATTATGCAATTGAATAATTCATGCTTTTTAAGAATCAATGATGAATAACATTATACAATCTAGTTGGCTACCACATAAGCTAATATTTCCTCTCCATTATGGAGAGAATAGCGTTGGGATGTCACCAGTGACTCGGCGGTTCAACTGGCTACCTGATTCTGAAGTTCCGATGCTCTAGACTGTCAACTGCACAACGAATTTAACAATACTAAATCAAAAGTCACTCCGTCGAATATCATCCGGTTGAAGCTAAGTGGTACCGACTCATTCGAAACAACTAACAATTTGTACTTGAGTAGACTATGTTATCTATTCATATAAAATAATCCAAACATTCATTTCCCAATCACAATATACTCAAGACTTCTCAATTATAATACAATTGAAATACATTAGTAATGTACGTCAATCTAGTTTATAATAACATGAAGGAGGTACAATCTATGCAAGTGAAGTCATGAATATAGTAAATCAATGTGCACATGCTTTATAATTCAAGGAAATCAAGAACTTTTACTAGCCATACTATTCTAAGTGTTTGCCTCTCATCCTTGTTCAATACATTATAAATTATAGTATTCAATATACCGCTATCCTTATTTTGGTGCCACATTGTATATACAAAGTACATTGAATTACTATAGTTAATAATCATGGCACGAAGATGAATTGGACTGGACATGCGAAAATCTTTGCCTCAAAAGGATTCTCATGTCGAGGTAATTTCCAGTAGTCGATATGAAATGAAAGGTTCCATTGGAAAGCCCTAGAAGGTTCTCTAAAAATTCTTAGATTTTAGGGTTTTTCCTGGGCAGTCGGTTACCTGGCAGTTGACTGGCTGCTAGCCGCCTGGTAACCACTTAGCTAGCCGCCGAGTGACCGTCTAGTCATCGCGGCCTGTCTGTCTTCTTTTCTACATTCTGGATTTGTGACCGCTGTCTGGGCGACTGCCCGCCCTTCAGGCAGCTAGCCGCCTGGTGACCGCCCAGCTGCGATCAAAACCTGAATTGATTATGTTTGAGCCTTTTCTGAAGCTTTAACATTTTATACCCTTCCAATGGCTTCCCTTTCTTTCAAACCTGCAAAAACAGAGCCTCCTTGCTATCAACATATATTTCCATTATCCAATCATTCACAATCATCTAATCCATCTTCCTTTTTCAACCCAACAACCAAAACTCATCTAATTTCATAATTTAGCATAAATAAGAGGCTATTATTATAATAATTGAATTTGAATACATAATCAAAAGAATAAAACAATATGCATTGCATTTTATCACTTATACTTGCCTTGATTCCAAGCTTTTGCAGCCTCTTGTCTCTCACTTTGACTCAAAGTTAAGAAAACCCTCAAATTACAAACCCTAACACGAATTATGTAGAAATGTTTGTAAGAATGCATGCATGTAAGAAATTCAAATCTATGACTCCGTTACAGCCAAAGTCTTTAATTGGGTGGAGCTCTCACCTATGATAACCAAGTAAAAGTTGAAGAAGAAGTTTCTTGTCACAATGGAGCTATAGAAATGTAGAGAGAATAATGAGAAAACCAAATCCCATCTCTAATTCAACATGCATAGTCCTTTCTTGAAGAGTTGCGGAAGAAGAAAATGAGAGGATGAAAGGAATGGTAAGAGTTCTCCACTTGAAGTGCTGAACAATCGTATGAAAATGGAATTGGGCTGATTTAAGTGGCTAATTTTCCTATTTCATAAGAAGGTCCAATTTGTTTAGTATATTTACACTTTAAGTTAAATGGAAAAGTGTTCAATATGAAAAATGATGCGAATGAGATACACATGATGGTACCAAGATGCAGGGGCGGCCCTGAGTTTTTGAGGGCCCTAGGCGAGTTCTTATAGTGTGGCCCTACCCGTATACCCACCGATAAATGATAAAAAAATAAAAGATAATTTTTTTATTATTTTTTCTTCTTTCCTTTTTTGCTAGTGTGCTGGGTTCAGGTTGGGCCCGCTATGAAATCAGGTCGGACCAGCAGGTCGGGTTCAACTGTCCAAGGAGACAAGGCAGCACTGAGTGACTGAGGGTTTGAGCCACGTGTGGGAGTCTGGGAGAGAGGCCTTTAAAGCATTGGATGCGTGCAGTGCAAAAGAAAGCCAAAATAAAGATATTACCTGATGTAGTGATAGTTGCTACTTGGACTTTGGAAACCAAGAAGAGAAAACGGAGTGGTCAGAAGACGGAGAGCCGGAGAGGTCAGAGGAGATCACCATCATCGCCAGATCGGATCATCGGAGGAGATCCTGGAGTCTGGAGATCAGAGATGGAGGTGGAACCGTGGAAGCCTGGAAGGCACTGCCGCACGCGGCACGCCCGCACCCTGGCACTAGCGTCTGTGTCTGGCCGCTGGCGAGTGGCGATGGCAGATGGCGCTGGAGCGGGCAACGGGCTGCTGGTGGCTGCTCAGACGTCCTTCTCCTTCTTCTGTTCTGTCGTCTTCTTTTTCTTCTGTCTGGTTTTTTTTTTTTTTTTATCTTCTGCTGACTGATGGGTGAGATTTGGATGAGGCTGGAAGGGATGAAGGGGTTTTTGACAAAGGGAGGACAGGGGCAGCTGGGGTTTGGCCTGTTTGGGTGTGGCGGTGGGAAAAAATATATTCAGACCGGATTTTCCGGCCTGACTGCCCAATCCCAGCGTCATTCAAGCCAGAAAATCCGGTCTGAATAGCACAACATTTCGGCGATTTTGGGCAGATTTCGACGAGTTTTACGGTGATTTTGGGCCAGGATGCAGATGTTTTGTGATTTTTTTGTGATTTGGGGGCCCCTAATTAGATGCCAAATTTGGGGGCCCCAGCCGGCCGCCTGTCTTGGCTGTGCCCAGGGCCGGCCCTGCCAAGATGACATACGTATGATGGCAAAATAGGAAAAATCAATATTTATGAAAAAAATCTCCGGCTCTACCTAATAGAGCCCTTATCAAAACCTACCCAATACTCAAGGTCCAATCCAAAAACTAGAATATGACTAAATTAAGCTAAAAGGACTTATTTAGTATCTAAGCATATTTAATTTAATTAAAATATAATTAATTAAGAATAAATATGATTAAATTGGATCGGGATGGAACATCAGCATACCAGGAGTTGGTGAAAGAAGACTAGGTTCATTTGGGATCGGTAGCAAATTAATGTATGATGCTGATATGATGACAGTCTCTTTAAATTTTTGCATGTACATTAGCCATCGAGGGAAGATTATAACATTTCAAACACAGAAGTTCAATGAACCTAATCTCATGCATTAATCCATTGACAAACTTGCTCACTATTGTCTTTTGCAAATATTCAAATATAGGAGTTACTCTAATTGTCAACGAAGACCAGCTTGGCACCTCGATTTTAATTTTGACTTCTTCCATCTTTTTTTTTACCACTTCCTTTATTTTGACTTTCTCGATGGAGCTTGCAGAGGCTACCACATATTATCTTATATTAATAATTGTAAATTTTATAGTATGTGTATGAGGATTGAACTTATAACCTTTCATTTCTTTAGTTCTTTAGTCTACTCACAAGCCCAACTTAGATGACTACATATACGTGCCCCCTGGGAGATTTGTTTTATTGATTTGTCAGTATCTGGTTGGTGGGCCCTGTGTCCTGAAAATTAATACGACAATTCTAGCCATGTTGGTTATGATTATTGTCAATTTTTAGGTCTGTACACCTTATTATGATATCTTGATTTCTGATGTGTTGATTTATTAGTGGTTCTATATTCTGAAAATCCATTTTGTTTACCATGTTTGAATACGGCCCATCAACTGTATATCCCAGGCCCAGCAGAAATTGATGAGTTCAAAGGCTTCTTCTTTTAGATCTCAATTTAATGTTAGGTCTGATAAGCTCCCAACTAATTGGAAATCCGACCACTAACTGACTGTAGAGGAACCCACTTCAATTTAGCCAATATGGCCCAATGATTATGGGCCGTGATCACCATCATTTTTAATAAACGTGCTTAAGATGTGATCAAATTTGGCAGTAGACCTGATTTCAATCCAAATAGAACTCAACCCATTGGCTTTAGAAAATCCTAATTCAATTTAGTCAATGAACCCAACCAATGAGCAGAGTAAAATCACATTGGGAAATTTTAATTAGATGGGCCCGATCCTTCCACTCACGGGAAGTGTGTAAGAATACCTCACACAGAGGGATGTAAATGGGTCCCCGATTATCCGGAGGTTACGACCCGTTAAAAATCGGGTATGGGTCATTATTTAGGCCCCGATAAGTAAATGAGTCCGGGTCTGGTTCCACCTTGGTTCGGACCCAAGACCCAATATATTACCTCAATTTTCAGAAATTTATCCTAAAAACCATGTTTTTTTAATATCATTCTCTATTTAGATCCGAACCCATCCCATATATGGTTCTAGTTCTGGAGCCAAGAAACCGGTTCCGGGTCTGAATCCGTTTCCACCTTCTCCTGAAAGGTTCTGGTTCCGGATCTGGGTCCACTATGGACCCGGACTAAAACCGACTCTTTTACAACCCCACTCACACACGTCTTTTTATATATCAAGTTCTCTCTTTATAGCGCATTTATAAGTGGTGGGAGAGTGAACGAGGGGAATTAAGTATAACAATAGTGGAAATATGGTAGCAATAACTATTAATATATGATTAAATTGCATGGTTCAGAATTGAAGTATTGGTCCTCGTCGACTTCAAAACTCAATATGAATGGCATAGTATTGCAATTCGTTGTCATTGTGGTCCATCGTAGTGCAAATCTTTTTATTCGAAAAAATCAAAATATATACAATATTACAAAAATGATAGAAAATAACATCCTCTTTTCTTTATTACACATTATAAAATAAAAATATTAGTCTCACCGAGTTGTAACATTCTATATTATCTTAATCCTCGATTGTTAAAATAGTTTTAGTGTCTAGCCTTTTGTAAGAACCTGATCCTTTCTAATATTGATTAGCACCTATTAATGATGATAAGGGTGCATAATGTGTTAATTTGTTGATTAGTGATGGTAATTAGGTAGTTTATATGGGTTTTGAACCAAATTAGGTACTTTGAGTACATTTTAGTAGTTTTGGGTTTATGAGCCACATTGCATGTGGTTTTGGGTTTAGAGCGAGACTGGCTCATTGGGTAGAGTTTTCCGACCAAAACAACTTCTGTGTTTTTTTACCCAACTCATTTGACCCCATTTTGACCTATTTCCAGCCCCAAAAGCACTAAACTGTCAATACTTATAAGATTATGGACTTTCCTACAAATAGCATAAATTCATGTTTAAAACCCTCTTTTGAAATCCTAATCCCATATCTGCCCATTCCACTCCCCTCCGTTGCAAGAGCTTAGCTAGGGCTCCTTTTCCCATTATTTTCATTTCCCTTTCCTTACTCCCAAATATTAAATGAAGGCTTGAGAGAGTGATTCCTAGGCTCCAAGACTCTCGTCTTCTTTAATTTCTTCTTCTCCAAGCTTCCAACAACACCCATGATCTTCTACTAAGTTTTATTTGGTAAGACTTTACTCCCTAACTCTTTCTTTTGTTCGGAATCACTTTCTAGCATGGTTTAAAATCTCGGCCGATACCGGTTCATATCAGCCGATATGAACCGGTATCAGCCCATACCGTGATACCGAGTCATGCAAAATATCCCTAAAATCTCGGCTAATATAGTCAAAATATTGGTTTAACTGGTATCTGAAAATATTGGCTTAGAAGGAGTAATGGTCAAAAACCTTAATTTTTTATAACTTTTTCCGTATTTTCCCATTTTCTTCTCCTCTCCCCTCATCTCCTCAGAGCAATCATGTTTTCATAGCTCATTCTCTTATGTATTTTCAAATTCCAACACTATTTATTGAAGAAATCATTTTATTTAGTAAGAGAAAATCAACTTAACTCCCTTATTTTTACTATTATGTTTTTTATTTTTATTTTTTAGATAAAGCATTAGATGAATGAAAAGATCATTAGCATGTCATTTTTGGGTTTGTGTTGTGTTCTTCACTTAGATCTACACACTTTCATGCAATATCTACTTATAAACATGATTTTGGGTGTAAAAAAATATATTTTTTTAAATTTTCTACTTTAAAAAAAAATTTGTTGGAGTATTTATGATACTAAATAGTAAATACTAATAGTTTATTAATAATAGTGTATAGATAATTGTTATGTTATCTTTATTTTTTTATATTTTACACTAATAAATTGACCATGAGCCAAAATAATAGTTGCATTATATAAAATACTGGAGAAGACAGCTGAACTGCGACACAAATATGACTCATAACTTAAGGTAACTGATATTTTGATTTATTGTTGTTACTAATGGAAAAAAATATTGTTTTCCAGCATTTTTTAATATTCTGAATTTATTTGATATTTTTACGAATTTTATTGAATTAAAAAAATCACACCTGATGATCGCAATACCGATATCATATCATTTTTTGTCGCGATTGATATCGCGACCGATACCGAGATTTTAAAAAATACTTTCTAATAATCCAAATCTAACAATGCTAGCCCTTTTCAACCTCCATTTCATTTCAATTATAATTTATAAGGCAACTGGATATCACATGGAAAACCAAGTAAACTTCATCTTATCTCCTAAGTCATCAACTAAGAGAACTTGTTTGACTGTGCTTTGCTGCATATCCATTTTTCTTCATCCACTTGTGTCTTACCCACATGGCCCCACCAAGTCATGTGCATGTGACCAAATTGTGTGTCCCACTGCAAGTTCATCCTGTTATTCTCATAGTATCTATTGGGTGTTGGGTGCTCATTGATATGTCGTTGCTGCATCTTGTTGATCAAAAGTCCTTTATGCTCTTCGGGATATGGCAAATGCAGGAAGAGGAGCTAAAGGACAAAGAAGCAGAACTGATCAGAGGAAACCCTCCACTCAACAATGCAACTTACTTTAACATAAAAAAGAAGGTTATTTCGATTCTCAGCACCAAAATCCTGTTGATGAGTTTGTTGCTGGCTGGCTTGTTTTTCATCATGAATTATCCATTATGGCAGGTGGGATGATGATGTTGTGTTTCAGAGCCAGACTCATGGCGAAACAAAGGCTCCCAAGCGTTTTAGCAATGACACCATCAGAAATGATTTCCATAGCAAGTTTCTGCCTATGTAAATGAAATAGTTTGACTTTGCGGGTGGTCTTATTTTATGTTTTTTTTCCACCTCAAGTCCAAAACTACCTGTGTGTGTAGCAAATATGTGAACCTACTTGAATTGAAAAATAGAGGTATGGACTGATGTCTGTAGACTCTGATAATTGACTGTAGTAGTTACTCAGACAAGAACACTTGCATGTCCAATATGTCCTATGATAGGCTGAAATTTGTTTGGTTGTTATTAGATTTTATCTAAATGATGCACAATCATCACTTGAAGTTGACCTGGTGGGTCCCTCAAACAATGGCTCAATTGAATGATCTGAAATGTCAGATGAACCCCCTCCCTCCTGTTAGGATGAGAGAAAAACTTAAGCCCTATTTTGAAATACAAGTTTTTTTTATCCTGATTTGAAATCTAGGCAAAACTCAAGCCCTGTTTTGAAATTCTCCCTTTTTTAATTACCAAGAATTTTAAATTCTAATGTGATTCCATTTACCTTTGAATTTAAGATAAAACAAGTTGTCAAACATGTATATAAAAAAAGAGGAACTATTTGTGGAATCTACAGATTATTTAATGTGTAGATTTATTTAATGTAATGTCTGTCTCATTACAGTTTGATTCCGCACCTAAAGCAAAGGAATCTGGATTTCTTGGTGCTGGCTTCGCTTTCCACCAAAGCAACCAATAAATATTGTTAAGAAATGACTTTAAATTTAAAAAAAAAATCTAAATTTTAAGATTAATGTCAAAATCATTGGGTTGATCCAAAACACAGGCCTTAAGTTAAGGAATTTGGATGCTTGGTGCTGGCATCACTTTCAATCAAAGGAAGCTAGTAAATATAGATGAGAAATGACTTTAAAGTAAAAAACAATAAGAATATGTAAATGATTGGAGACTAATAAAAAAGAAAAAGAAAAATAGAGGATAGAGAGGAGAAAGCTATTCAAATCCAATGAAAGTAGGTTGAACATAATTATCTTAAGTTCATCCCTGTAAGGCTGTAAATTCATCGGTGGCCACTAAAAATCACTATCCTGAGTGCGGCCGGGGGATTAGTCTTGTCGGGTCAAATACCACGAGTTACCCTCGTTGGTTAAAAAAAATCTTACTATCCCCCATCTCATTATATCATTGACAAATTTTCTCTAGTTAGAGTCGAGTCCAAAATAGGATTAACTCTAATTAAAATTTCTAAGTCAAATAGTGTGTTTAATTGAAGTCAACTAGAGTAGCACTGCAGATGGCTAATCTCCCATTAATTACATGGCAGAGAAACCGCATCAACTTGACCTAAAAAATAAAGAGGAGGAATTTCAACCTGTTGCCCATCTACCATGTTGCTTTGCTGTGTGCGGTATAGTATGATTTTTCAATTGCTTTTGATCTGTTGCTTTGCCTCGCTCACCGCTATCTTTTCTTTGCTTGAAATTTGGGTTGGGACATTAGGACTTGGGCTTTGCCCAGCCCAAGTTATGAGGTGGATGAACTAGTTTTAGGGTAACATTTGCAGGGGAATAATATTGATTTTGATTGTAGTTTGAATTTCGCTTTAAAGTTTATAGGGATGCATCAACATACGTGAAATTAGTCTTTGATGCTGATGATAAATTACAGGGATGGCTAAGCATTCCCTCAATCCTATCCTATTTAGAGGATCTTTGGACAATGTTTGTTTCACAAGTGATAAAATGAAATATGTGGTAAAGTAATTTCAGATGTAAAAAATTTAACTTTTACAATATGTGGTTGGTCAAAACAAGTAGAATAGTAAGTTTCAGCAACAAAAAAGATTTACTTTTACTTTACCGTACTCCAAAAAAAATCTACCTCATAAAAAATATGGAAAGTGATTACTTTTCCACTTGTTAACTTCTTATCTTACTTTACCTTCCTCTACTTCAATACAAACAAATGCAATTTTATTTTACATGTGAAGTATACTTTACCTGTAAATAAAATAAACATATCCTTCCTGAAGTTGAACACAAGGAATCCTACAAATGTTGCCGTGCAACTGGTAAGCAACTTAGATTTTTATCACTTTATGAACGTTAAGTGGTTACTTTTTATCCTTACAGACATCTTCTTTCACCCATGTAATATCATTAATTCCACATTAGAAAAAAATAGCAGTAAGTTTTAATTATTGTGAATATTTAAGATAAATCACCCGGTAGTTTCACAACAAAGTAAAATCATCCTGATATGCGGCCAACCTGATATCAATCATGTTGAGATATTTGGTCTCTAGATTAAAATTCATTTAGACTTCGGCAAACCTAAAATTATGGCCCATTTCTGCCTTATAGTAGGCTTTCACTCTTTCATGACCGTTGAGTAGGGGTGTACACGGATCGGATTGATGCGGATTGGGCCAAATTCGTCACCAATCCGTTGCTGTTAAAATCCGATCCGATCCTATCCGTAGAGAACTGGATCGGATCGGATTAATCCTTTCAATTTAATTTTGAAAGAAAATTATCAAATATATTATAAAAAATTACATTTTGACCCCTTAAAATTTTTTTTTTCTTATTTTAAATTTAGACATCTTAATTTATATTTAGACCCCTTATATTTATTTATTTATATTTAATGCCAACGGATCGGATCGGATTGAATCCGCGGATTGAGGGTGAAATCCGCCACTGATCCGTTGCTAACGGATTACAAAATTTTTAATCCGTCACCAATCCATTTTCCTTCGGATCGGATAAAAATCTGCGGATCGAATCGGATTTCCGCATCGACGGATTTTTTGTGCACCCCTACTGTTGAGTGTTGACTAATGAATGGCTTGATTTTGGGACAAATTTAGGTCGAACTTACATGGGCTTGAATCTATGGGTGCTCCGGGGCTGGTTAGCCCGAACCTGGCTCTCGTTGGATCTAATTTGCGATCTTTTTAGGGTTCATGGGCCACGTCTCAGCCTAATCTTGATCAGTTCTTAAACGGGCCAGGTCTATGTATACTTAAGGGCCTGGCCTTGCTCAACGTAATTATACAAAAGGGACTTATATTTTGGTTCTGTCATTGAGGCCCACGGGCTATATATTGGGGCTTGAATAATTGACCCAATAAATATGTTATTTTTTAACACAATGAAGTCAATCAAAAAGAGTTCAATGCAAAAAGTAATTACTTATACAACCAACACAGACAAAAAAAAAAAAAAAAACTAAATAAATAAATAAAATGATAAATAATAGCATTAAAACCTGAGATCCCATATCTAGATTGGCTTCCAAGTAAGAAAATCAACAATTAAAAGTAAAAACCTGTAAATTATAAAATTGTAATAAAGGCTTTTCCCATTAAGAATTATAAAGCTATACTATTATATATTAAAATATCTTTCTATACAATGAATGTGCCAATCCACTTGTAGCTTATTGATGAGGCACCCACGCCTCCCTCTCCAACAAAAAAAACTGAAGATTAGTTATGTTGTTATTGCTCTGATGGTCAAATGACTTTACTAGGGTGTTCCTGTGGTTGGGCGAGTACTTATCAGATTAAGAAAAAAGGAAAAAAGAGTGGAGTAGAGAATGACAATTCTCTCTATTTTCAATTCTATAAGTACCAGCAACTTTAACTAAAGCACGGAAAAAATAAAATAAAATGAGGTATATTACCCAATTGAAAAGAAAGAAGAAATATAGTGGCTATATGATTTGTATAATCTAGATTTCTAATATTTTTTTCTTGACTACGTAAAATTGAGAAAGCAAAGCATCCAAAGGTATGACGAAGCTGCATGATTTGTATAATCTAGATTTCTAATCTTTTTTTTTTTACTATGTCAAATTAAGAAAACAAAGCAACCAAAGGTACCACGATGAAGATAACTAAAATTAAAGAGGGCTCATGACTCAAATAGCAAAATTGAGAAAAGAAGAAGGAGAAGGAGAAAGGCTTCATGTGTGAAAGAAGCTGGGTTTCCAAAAGCCCATTAACAGATGTATGGAGAGAGAGAGAGAGAGAGAGTTATTGGCCTACTCTTTATTGAACATTTTTGAAGAGTTATTTATTAACAATGTCATTTTCTCTATATAGGAAAGAAATCATTATAGAAGCTTGTAAGTGCACAAAATTCACGAACCCGGTGAGGGTGGTGTTCTTGAGACTCACTGAGGAGGGCGAAGGCCGGAGCCGCCCGTCTCCTCGCTGATGATGGAAGAACCACTGCCTGAGAACCTGGAAGAGGGAGAAGAAACAGGTCAGAGGACCCTGGCTGTGGGCAGCGCAGGGCTCTCCGATGCCTAAGTCAGTATGAGTACTGGATAGTAGGAGGAGATTTTAGGGGAAGAAGGTGATACCAGTGTGGTTCTCTCGGGCGGGAGAGAGAGTCCCTTTTCTGTTCTGGTTTGGCCCCTTTTATAGAGGAGGAGAGGGAGATAGTTGACTTTGGAGAGAGAGGAGGCAGGAGACAATGAGGTGGTTAGCCGTCCCATCACAGCCCACTCTGGCGTCTGTGGACGCCGATCTGTCAGGAAGCATGGGCGGCATGGGAGGCTCTGTCTGTCAGAGAGTATAGGCGTGCCCTTGTCTTGTCGCGCGTGCCGTAGCGTGCTTAAGTGCCCAAGGGAGGACAGCTGTCAGGCCCCGCCTTGGCTAGTCCTGGCATCCCGACCGAGGTCGGAGAGGACCTTGACTTGGCTAGAGACCTTGCAGAGACGCCGAAGTGAAGGACCGGGGAGAAGTCCCTAGCCGAGCTGGAGAAGACCTGGCCGAGGTGGAGCTCAGCCGAGCTGGGAGCGTCCTGGCCGAGGCGGAGCTATACTGAGGTGGTGACGTCGTGCAAGGGGCCGAGATGAGTCTCTGGCCGAAGTGGGAGCACTTGGCCGAGCTGGTGGTCATTGAGACGGGCCTTGCCGATATGGCCTAGCTGGCGCCGGAGCATGAGATAGAGCATCCGGACAGTCAATCGATAAGCTATAGAACAATTATGATACAATGTAGATTTTGTAGAAGCTCATTCGCAGTGGCATGACTTTTTCCAAACAATGACAAACATGACTTGGAGGGCTCACCATAATATATTCCCATCGTGGATAGTATGCAGGAAAAAAGTTTGACTGGGTCACCTCATCATGTTAACTCTTGATTTAAGACATGTTTGGTTAGAGGAATTTTATATTGAAAGAATTATGAATTCTCATAATCCCGGCCCCGCGGCTCCTAAATGGTTTTCAAAATTTTCAAAAGTACATTCCAACATTTTTGAAAGTAAAAATTCTAAGAACTTAAAATTGAAAATACTTTTTTTAGAAGTTGTTTTGAGAATTCTAGCACTAAAAAATGGAAGATATGATCCCACTAACATCAAAATTCACAGCACTTGAAACTTTAGTTGGAAACACCTCTAAACTAACAGGCCCAAAATACCTTACGTGTATTTAAGCAATTGAAAGATGGTCATTTTAAGGTATTGTTGATCCAATTGTAGCCAAAAAAGTTCGGATGGCGGTCAAATTGTGGTGATTTTGGCCAATAAGGAAAGAAAAACGAATGTATGGGGCAGTATTAGTTACAATAGCCTGAAGTGGGCCCTATATATGTAATATAGACCTAATATATAAGGATCGTTGGTGTGTTGATTGCAATTCCAGATCTGTCCTACCAGCCCAACCTTTTTCAGGCCAACTCTACTTTTTATATTGAGAGGTTTGGTTTTGATTGATGTACCCGTTAAGAAATGGGTTGGAATTAGATTGAATCTTTTTTTTTTTTTTTTGGCTACTTGGCTTTCCTAACTGCACCCAATGTCCCAATCCAGCCTGAGCCTACCTTATCAAGCTGATTAAAATTGAAGCCTTGCTTACATTGAGCCTCCATTTAAAGGAAGATGTCCTCCTGTACTCTTGTGCTCTATTGTTCAAAGGAACGGTCAGGATATGTATTCCCCAAAAGCGCCGAGTACATGAGAATATTTTTCCTATTTATTAACCATAATGCTTAATTCCAAATTTGTAAAAGATAATATAGCACGAGCTACGAGTCAAAATCCTCAAAGGTTCAAGTTCATAAGCAGTTCTCATGCAGTTATGTCCTTTGTGTCAATTTTATTACCCCAAAAAGATAACATTGCACAAACAACAAGTCCAAATATTCTAAAGCTCGACCGTGAGTGTGTTGCCAAATATTTCGGATATCATTGAGCCCGTATTTGGCAAAGATAGCACGGCAAAATCCTCTAAAGCTCAAGCTCACCAAAGACTTGTGAGGCTCCTCAATAGTGAATCTAACTCAGATAGATGCCCCGTTCACTCTATGTTTTATATATGGTCAACTCCAACTAAAACATAAATTACACCAATCGTCAAATTGATAACTTACAAAATACATGAATAAAAGTATTGTAAGAAATCAAGCAAGTGATCAATCTAACCATAAGTCCAGTTCTTGTCATACTGAAAATTGTAGAGAACTCATTCAATAAATGAACAATTATTTTTCTGTGATTTAGGCTTTCACGAGTGGGACTCGATGGATTTATCCAAGCCTCTTTGAGTAGGGATGCAAATGAGGCCGAACCATGGCAAACCTGAATCCATTCTTATAGGTCTAGTTTTGGATCTGAATCCGATATGGAACTTATACATTTTCTTTGCCTTTTGTATCAACTAAAACATAGATCAAATTTCAAATCTGGATCCAAAATAACACATGGTGCATTAGTATAATCGAATGAAAAAAAATTAATAGACATATGAAATCATAAAATGTTATGTGATCAAAGTCAGACTGACTTTCTAACATCAATAAAACTCAAGTTTTTTTTTTTTTTTTATATAACAGAAGGTGTCTCAATCCTTTGGGCCGGATTAATTCCTACGGACTATGGAGAGTCGAGTAAATTCCTTCTTGCCTCCCTATGGTAGCGCAGTTTTGAACCCTCAACTTTAAAGAGTAAACCTAGATCCTACCGTGATCAGAAGCCAACTGAGCTGTCCTTCAAAATTAAATGAAAACTATTTAAACCTTACAATTTAAATATTTTTTAATATGTGAATGCACCCATAATGTATCAAGATCTGCAGGTTGGAACCTAACAAGATTATGAGCTAGATCCAAATGAATCAAACCCTATATCCATTAATCTGGTTTTGGATCAAATTTCTTGTGCTCTATTTGGTATTAGAGATTTTTTGCAATTATCCTTCTTGGTTCACAGTTTCAGATATCCGGACGTGTACGATGCTTTACCTTTCTCATATATGTTATAATAGATTCTCAGGTGAACCATTGCTCACCATACACGAGAGGTGTGTGAGTCGAGTATACTAATAGAGAAGAAAAGAAAAAACGACAGAAAGATCAAGAGCTAAATCCTCCTCATCTATGCACTAGCGGCTATGTGAAGCAGTACCTCTCTGTTTTTCTCACTTGATAACTATATTTCTCTTTCTTCACCGCTTTCTTCTCCTCCTTTTCATTTCTTCTTCAGGAACGCTGGGGCGTGGAAGCACTAGATCTGGCTTCTGGAGCTGTACGGCCTGGCTGCGATTCGGGGCGATGATGGACATCGATTCACCACCGTCCGATCACAATCTTCTCCCCCTCTCCCCTCAAGATCGTATCGTTTCGGTAATCTCTTTTTTTTTTTTTTTCCAATTGATTCTCATCTCATTCATGCTTTCTTCAGCCGTGTTTCTTTTTCTTTTTTCTTTTTGATTTCGATCTGGTTTTGTGTTCTTTTGGATAGAAATTCGTTTATTGATGATGTGTTTGGATCGATTGGTTTCTATTGCTTGAATTGAATCTTGAAGTGTGATGTTTTAACCCTAATTTCAGTATTGAGTGGTTTCTGATTGGATTCTCTGCCAAAGCTGAGATCAGGGATTTGCAATTTTAGATTTTTTGCTGAAGAAATGTATCTTGGTTACTTTCAGAGTGGCATGCCCTTCTACAAATTCGACTCCAAATGAAAATTTTCTCTGCACAAAAAATGAGTTTTTTTTTTGTCGGCAGGAAGGAATGAATTCCACTGTTTTCGGTAGGGATTAGGAACCTGGTTTTTGTATCCCGAGTTCAGGTCATAGCCCTTGAAAATCACATAAAAGTTAAAAGTAATAGGTGTTTCAATGCGTGCTTGAAATGATAGTTGTTTATCTGTTGTCATCTTAGGTGGTGTGGTTAGGTTAGGTTAGGTTAGGTTATAATTCTGTGATTAAAATTAGATTGTGAATGTTTGGGATGAGAGTTACCAATGTAAATGGGCGGCTTTCTATAAAAGGGGGACCACATCGGTTTGAAAACTTCCACTTATTCTCTTCTTCATCCATTAACCTCTCTCATTACTCAATTCACACACATTCAGGGGGTGTTGCGTTATCCAAATCGGGAAGTCTCTTCACCTGTGCAAACCTTTAGGGCATGTTTGTTTGCAAGAGGGATAGAATGAGAGCGGAGCAAGATTGTCACTGCATTTTGACAATCAACACTAACTCCCCTCTCTTTCTTTCTGTATCTTTCCATCTCAACTCCTCTCTCTATTTCTATTTCTCTCCCTCTTTCTATACCATCATTGTTATCTAGAAATGGGATGATGGACGATCTGCAGACCACAAATTAGCTGATCAACCCCATCAACAGCTTGAATTTTGGCACGTCGTCTTTTTCGACTACTTCGTCTTTCTACGGAGGAAATGATATAATCGACGAGTTTCAGCTCTAAGACCAACTCTCCATCCTCAATGACGCGGCTTCTAGGTCCCTGAATTCAATCCACTCACTCCCAATTGGACCACCCAGAAACAAGGACCTGTTCTATGAGATGGATTCGAGGAGCCCCAACAGCGACGGGAATTGGGGAGGTGGGCTGGTAACGGGCACCAAAGAAGAGGAGCATAATCGAAAGGCTGTCGAAGCTGCAGAAGATGTTCCAGAAGGAGCACTGCTCGACAAAGCCTGTCTTCCCAATCCTCCTCTTCCGTTGCCGGAGATGAAGAAAATGAGCCACTTGACACGGTCGAAGCAGTGGCGCCTATTGCAGCGCCTTCTTTTCCGGGTCTAATAGGTTAGGGAAGAAGAGAAAGCAAGAGTCGGTTTACTCCGACTTTATTGTGGTTTCATCGAGTAAAAAAAAAAGGCAACAAAGTGAAGTAAGAGAGGGTGCCATGTCAGCCGACATATTTATTTTACTACTCAGTTGTGAACCATCCAAACACACCAGAAAGTGAAATTTCTACCGTTGGAAGCCAAGTGGAACACACCAAAAAGTGAGATTTCTAATGTTGGAAGCCAAGCTACTCCACTTTCATTTTACTTTCATGCAACCAAACAGGCTCTTAGAGTCCATACTCTTCTAAAAGCCAAATCTTCATAGAAAACTCATCGAACCACAGTAAAAAACTAAAAATCATATATTTGTTCTGAGAACATTGTTTTTAGAAAGAACCTTTCTTTAGTAACAAAGAACCTCATTAACCAATATAGATGCACACAGAATGTCATTATACAGAATAGAAACAGTACATATAAGGTACCTACAAAAAATATTCACCCAGGATTGAATACATGTACATAAGCAAACAGTGGCATAATAAGGAATTCTTAACAACTCGTAGAGTCATTTACGCCCCTTAACCTCCAATTGGTAACCAAAAAAATGACATTTAAGAAAGAAAATACCGAAACCTTACATATTCAACAAAAGGCTATCGACTGAAAGGTTATCATCTTCCAACGTCGTATATTTTCTTTTCATGAGTCTTCCTTGACAGGCAGATCATATCAATGCTTTATATTAGTGAACACCGAACAGTGGGCCCCATTTTTGCAAACTGAAAACTTGAGCAAGATATAAATTTTCTCAGTTGGTCACTCAGCATCTCATGGAATTCATCTATATGCAGTCAATTTCTCTATGTTATTGATGAAAAGTCCTCATTTTTTTTTTATTAAGGCATTGCTCATAACAGAATACTTTTCCTTCTACTTTGTTGTATAAACTTCAATTGCAGAGACTTGTTAAAGGGGGTGTTCCTGAGGAGAAATTAGATCAATTGCACCGGGGCTTGGTGTCATTCGCAAAGGAGAACAAGGCTGTATTGCTCCAGCTGGTATCTGCTATCTTACCTTCTGATGAAGAAGTCTCTGAGATTCTACAGGCAGTGAAGTCGGGTGGAAGTGTGAGAGGCCCAAGTTTAAAGGACCATTATAAAGAAAGCATAGCGTGGCTACAATGGCTAATGTTTGAGGAAGAGCCACATACTTCTTTAACAAATTTGGCAAAACTGGGTGTTAGCCAACGTGGTGTGTGTGGGGCGGTCTGGGGCAAGAAAGACATTGCATACCGGTGCCGGACTTGTGAACATGACCCAACTTGTGCAATATGTGTTTCATGTTTCCAGAATGGAAATCACAAAGATCACGATTATTCGATTATATATACAGGGGGCGGATGCTGTGATTGTGGGGATGTGACTGCTTGGAAACGGGAAGGCTTCTGTTCAAAGCATAAAGGGGCAGAGCAGATCCAACCTCTTCCAGAGGAGATTGCAAATTCTGTCGAGCCTGTCCTTGATGCCCTTCTTGTGTATTGGAGAGAGACATTATTTGCTGCAGAATCTACCATTCGAGGTAGTCCTAGAGAAAGCAATCATACTGATCTACAAGGAGAGGCTGCAAACACTCTCTCGTCTGTTGTTGTTGAAATGCTGCTCAATTTTTGCAATTACAGCGAGTCTCTTCTTGCTTTTGTTTCAAGACGGATGCTTCCATCAGTTGGTTTATTGGATGTTCTCGCAAGGTCTGAAAGGTTCTTGCGTAAAAAGGTTGTGAAAAAGCTCCATGAGCTGCTTTTGAAACTCCTGGGTGAGCCTATATTCAAGTATGCGTTTGCAAAAGCCTTCATAAATTATTATCCAACCATTGTAAATGAAACCATAAAAGAGGGCAAAGATTCTGTTTTTGAGAGATATCAGCTGCTTTCAACTTTCTCTGTGCAAATTTTCACAGTGCCAACCTTAACTCCACGACTTGTACGGGAGTTGAATCTACTGGACATGTTGTTGGGATGTTTGGCTGATCTTTTTCGTTCTTGTGTTGGAGAAGGCTCTTTGCAGGTTACATTTTACTTCCCCCCCCATCCCCTCTCTCTTTCTTGCCTTGTTCTTTTCTTCCCTAATGCAATGCTTATCATGGATCATCGAATAATCTTTACCTTTGTGCACTCAATCAGTAACATGCTGCCGTGGGTTATGCTCTATTGTGATATTGCAATTCAGTGCAGCATGTTTTGGCATATCCCAGTTATTACTATAATTTTTCCTACAACAGCATTCTTGATTACGTTATATTTAATTTTCTTAATTTGCGCCCAACTTATCATATAAATTGATGTTATTTTGGGTACTCTGTGATAGAAATATATATTTGTTGGGGGCAGATTACACAGATACAATCATGTGTAATTATGTGCATGCTCCTGCATTCTCATGTCTGTTCAAGAGTAGCACAGCAAAGTATTCTTTGGGCAACATTTCATGCTAGTGGGTCAATTTAATGGCCCTGTAACAAGTGTCTTGTTCTATATAGATATATTTGCTTGTGTGCTTAAATTGAGAAAAAAACATGGATGTAAAAATTGAAGAATTTAACATGGAGTGAGAAAGGGAAGGAACAGGGAAAAGAGGTGTCTCAGTGGTGTGACTGGAACTATAACATGGCTGGAAGTTGGTGCACAGACCTTGTTCTCCCAGATCTTCAAGTGAGTTCTTGAAATCCATTTATGAGGGAAGGGTAGACAAAAACTATGGAAATGTCCAAGTCATGCAAAGAGAATGTGTATCAAACATTAACTTAGAATTTTGTAGGATCTTCGACACATGAAGACCTTGGGAACTCAAGGGCGAGTTCTCTCCAAGCTGTGGAGAACTGATGCAGGCACACCCATGAGCTCAACCCATTGGGCCCAGCCCTTAGACCCAATTGGACCAATCGGCGAACCCACTCAACCCATGGGCTGAACCGATTAGTCGGATGTGGGGATTTGAATTTAATTAGGAGTCTTCAATTAGACTTTAGTTTAATTTGAATTTTTTAGCAAGTTTCTAATTTTTAGGAGGTTTAGTTTCTTTCTTTTTATAGAAGATTTAGGAGTTTGAGTCAAATTAGGAAAGGGAAGAGTGGGATATCCAAACCCAATCCCTAGTCTATATATATGTAGTTCCCCCCATCATCAGGAGGCATCTTCTTTACTTTAATAAAGAAATTCCGGTTTCTCATGATTGTTGTTGTTGTTTTGTGTGTGTAGTTCCCCCATCAGAAGGAGGCATCTTCTTTACTTTAATAAAGAAATTCCGGTTTCTCTTGATTGTTGTTTTTTTGTGTGCGTGTGCGCTTTCCCAAACTGACAAAAAAAATCCCGAATATAAGCCTTTGACCAACTTGAAAAATTTGCGGACTGACTTTCTCGTTCTCTTTTGGGCTTATTTGGCAAGTGGGTCTCTTAGGCATCAAGGATCTGGGTATGTGGTCGATTGAATGTTATGTAGGCCTTATGAGTGGTAACCAAAATGGTAAGCAAGTCTTTGGGATAGAGATCAACAAAATTTCCACCAGTGGTTTTTATGTCATTGGGTATGAAATCATCACAACCTTCTTTTTTTAATATTGCATAAATCTCACCACACTCTTCTACTTTGTCCATGAATTGAGGCAAAGAGAGGAAACTTACATCACGATTAATTTAGGTTTCATGGTTTCCTTCTTTCTAAAAGGATGTTATTTTTTCAGAAACTAAGCGTTCTTTCTTCCATGGTGTGTGGCACTTAGATCCAAGGTTTTAAAAATCGGACTAAGAGGGCGGTGGGTCTGTGACCCTTGAGTTGAGTCAAATTGGCCGAATTGCATAGGACTTTTAACTGAATTGGATCAAATTGCACTCTAAGCCCAAAATAGCAAAAAATAATCTAAAAAGTAGAAATATAGTTCTATGAATCTAGAAGTTTCATTTGTCAATTATGAATTTAAGTCAACAGTAGCCTGCTGACAGTGGAAGGTTGGATGAACAGTACCACCAATCTTCAAATGCTTGAATCTATAAAAAAGTGTTTTTTTAGCTTCAAGAATCATTGCAAAATGTCCGTAAGAGCCTCCCACAGTGTTATCTGATAGAAAACTAGAAAATAAGTGTGCTTAGGGCCAAAAAACCATTTGACTCAGGCACTCAGCTGGGGTGACTCAAATCAGCATTGCCGAGTCTGAGTTGACTTGGACTCAGCTCATTTTTGAAACCATGCTTAGATCAAACTTCCATGCCCTTCCCAATAATGTGGCATGCATCATTATTACTACAACACACCATACACTATCCCATTATTACATACTCTGAAAAACTGATACAAGGCACTGTATAGAGACCCTTACCTCATTGCTCTTTGTAAATTGCAATAGATGGATGATAAATAGGATATCACTCTATCAATAGCTGAAGCTGTTAATAATTTCTTGTGAGATGTCACTCTAATAACTTCCATCGTGGATGATCATTTGACACACGCTTTCACCATCAACATCAGTGGAATGTGCTTGATGTTAACCAATCTCCTTTGTTCATCTTCAGTTTTAGCAAACACTTGCTATTTACTCGCTATAATCCTGCATTGGCATAGGCACCGTCATTATTCATCTCATCATTAGCTACAACATCATATATTGGGCATCATTTTCTTCACAGGTGCTGCCCCATCATCCTCTTCATCAACCCATCAACTTCCCTCCACATTTATGTCCCTCTTTTGGAGCTCGAATGAAATGCCCCACGTTGTTGCACATGAAACGTTTGAGTGGAGCTTTACATTCCTCAATCATCCAATTCAATCGCCTTGTGACCACTTTGTGTCAGTGGAACACCATGGTTGATGTGCCCACAGCACTACTGAACCTAATTGAGGTGCCATGGTCCATGATCTAAGGTCTGACCATCTAGATCTTTGTTACTGACCCGCTGGTTTGGGTCGAGTTGTGATTTCGATACTATGTAATGAGGCGGGGTCTGGGTAGCCTGACAGACCAGCGCCTGCCTGACTTGAAATCCACCATGCTCTCAATCTTTTAATGTTTAGCTTGGGTCTTTAGCGTAGGCTTTACATTTCTCAAATTTTCATCCATCCAAAAGTCATATTTTCATTTAGATTATTTTCTTATAGAGTATTAAACTGCTCCCACTCTCTCTCACACACACAATTGGCAATGTGCCTTGAACCCATAATCTCAAGATTGTTTTCTTTCTTTCTATATTTAATTTTATTTAAGAAACTTAGCAAGCAGGTTGGCTTGGTTTTGGTTTGTCTTGTCTTTGGCAGGGCGGGTCCAGGTTGGGTCCATTGTAGAGTTTGTCGAATTGGGTACAGGCAACTTTAATCCACTACAGTACTGGTGCATTGGCACCCCTACGATAGATTTCTACTAATAAATTTATATTCCCGGAATTCTTGATACCTTTGACCATAGGATGAATCATTCGATCTTACCCTTGTTGCAGGTCAATAAATGGGCTGATTTTTATGAGACCACTATTCGTTTGCTTGAAGATATTCGTTATGTTATGAGTCATGTTGAAGTGCGCAAGTACGTGGTTCATGAACTGTCAGATATATCCAGAACTTGGACAGAGCTTTTGACTATTGTGCAAGGCATGGACCCTCAAAAGAGAGTAACAGGCCTTCATGTGGAGGAGGAAAATGATAACATGCACATGCCTTTTGTGCTGGGGCACTTTCTTGGTAACATTCATTCTCTATTAGCGGCTGGAGCTTTTGCTGTTGATGATCCTGATGAAATGACGGGCAGCACGTTCTCATATATGGATATACAGGATTTGGATGATAGTGACAAGAGACATGCTAAAGTGGGACGACTCTCCCAGGAAAGCTCTGTATGTAGCACAACCTGCAGAACCAGTTGGCTGGACCGTTCTCAACTGTCTGACACAGGGGCTGATGCTGGTAAGTGCCCTCCTGTTCCATATTCTGTGTCGCGTTTGATTTTTGAGTGCTTAAGAGCCATTGAAAGTTGGTTGAGACTTGATACTGCACAAGGGAGGCTCCTGAATTCTTCGTCTCCCTTTTCTAAAACCTCTACTCCGAAGAAGACACTTTTTAAGATAAAAAGGGGAAGAAAAAACACGAGGAGTTCTGACACATATACAACTGGAGGTAGGGTGGCCACTTCAAGTGGGTTTTATTGGAAGCTTGAATTTGATTCTTCTTCTGTGAATGCTAACTTGGAGAGTGAAGGAAGTGCAGAAGTAGCACAGAGTGATGACTCCATTGATTCTGAGGACATGGATTCTGCCTCCATGGAGGCAGCATGTGCCATGGAATTGGATGGCCTGGGTTTACTGAGTACGAAAGATTGGCAAGAATTACGATACGATGTCAGTTTGGAAGATATATCATTTCATATCCCTTTACATCGATTTCTTTCACTATTGTTACAAAAAGCTCTGGAAAGATCTTACAAAGAATCTGGGTTGACTAGTGCCATTTCTGGTGTTCCTTTATCTGGGCGTTTTCATGATTTCTTTGGCCAGGTTTTGGAAGGTTGCCATCCACATGGGTTTTCTGCCTTTGTGATGGAGCACCCCTTACAGTTAAGGGTGTTCTGTGCTCAGGTGCGTGCAGGCATGTGGAGAAAGAATGGCGAAGCTGCTGTATTAAGCTGTGAGTGGTATCGTTCTGGTCGTTGGTGAGTTAATGAATGCCTTTTATCATATGTTTTCCGACAAAATACCACAAATATCTTTAGGGCCTGTTTGGTTGGAGTAATTTCTCACAAGGAATTGGGCTTGTTGGGATTTATGACATGATTGTCCCCCGGGCACTCCAAATGTTCTGTTTGTTGCAAGAATTCAGAATTCCAAACCACATGAAGAGGCACTTTTAGCCTTGTGAATTTCCTAAATCTCAGAATTCCAAATGCTGGGGGGGGGGGGGGCATTTGGAATTCTACTTTGGAGGGCAGCATTTGGAATTCTCCCAGACATGAATTCTCACAATTCTTCCAAACAAACAGGCCCTTATGCATCTTTGACTTGAAAGGAGCTAATCCTCTTGGTGTTTTATTTGTTGGCTTTTGTGCTCAGGTGGGAACAAGGCTTAGAGTTTGATCTATTTTTGTTGCAGTGCTGTGCTGCTTTAGCTCCACCAGACTTATTTGTGAAAAGGATTCAAGAAAGATTTGGGCTTTCAAACTATCATTCTTTAAGTCTTGAACGACCAAATGAGTATGTATCTGATGATATTTTCTTTAATCTCTTGCCCAAATCATTATATGCTGTAATAATATGTTTATGCTTCATAGTGTGTTCATGTAGTAATAATAATAATACATGTGTGTAAACACTTTATGTTTGTATGTGTTTTCTGTGCATTAGTTCTGGTTGTGAGCCTAGATACAGTCACTGATTTAGAGGCCTTGGTTTTTGATAATTATATGCAATCATCAAAACACCATCCGAATAAAGCGAGGGGACCTTTCTTATTCTTTTATTAATTTAATGCAATTCTTCATTGTTTTGTGGATCTTAATTTATCCTTTGGACAATTGTTTCATCCATTTGGCAACCTTGTGTTAGCTTAGGAATTGTGTTTGATCATCTGTAGAAATTAAATGTATTCCAACGAACAATTATGTTTTCAGGTACGAACCAGTTTTAGTGCAGGAAATGCTTACTCTTATTATACAAATAGTGAAAGAACGGAGGTTTTGTGGTCTGTCCACCGCCGAAAATTTGCGAAGAGAATTGGTTTATAAGCTTGCTGTTGGAGATGCTACTCATAGCCAGCTGGTGAAAGCTCTTCCTAATGGCCTTTCCAAGAGTGATGAACTCCAAAAAACTGTGGATTCACTTGCTGTATATTCCAACCCATCTGGCATCAAGCAGGTTTTGAACCATCTGGACATGTTAACTACAGATACGCAAAATGAGCATGTGATAATTGGAGAAGGATCTTTATGGACGCATACACTTTAGGAGTTATTAAGTACTTCATATCTGTACATGTCACGCACCCTCCAATATTTTGTGTATATATGCTGTAACTTACTGAAGATGGCTTGCATCTCAAGAATCATCCTACTCTTGTTTTCCTTGGCATGGATTTGAGGACTTAATGAATGGGACTATCATAGAGTTAAAATAAGTAAAAGAATAATAAGTCAAATCACTGGTTGGCTGGCATTCATTGGGGAAAAACATCCTCAATCTTGGCTACGATCATTGGACAGTTGCAACTTTTTAGGTATGGTCCATACATGGAGGGGCCCAACACAGTTAATAAAGGTCTGGATCTTATACATCTATGCCACGTGTATGGATATGGAGGGCTTGATGGGTAACTTAAAACATAATTATAACTTGTTATTTTCCTATCACTTTTAGTATATCAATTTTTTTTATTTGGTGCATTTCAGGGTAAATATTCATTGCGTAAAGTGTACTGGAAAGAATTAGACCTGTATCATCCTCGTTGGAACTCAAGGGATTTACAGATTGCAGAAGAAAGATATTTACGATTCTGCAAGGTTTCTGCTTTGACAGTTCAGTTGCCTAGATGGACGAAGATATTCTATCCTCTCAATGCAATTTCTAGAATTGCTACATGCAAGGAGGTCCTCCAGATTATTCGAACAGTTCTTTTTTATGCTGTTTTTTCAGATAGATCATCTCCATCACGCTCTCCAGATGGAGTTCTTCTGACTTCTTTGCACTTACTTTCATTAGCATTGGATATCTGTTCTATTGACCATTCATCTGCAAATGCTTGTGATAGGGAAGATTCCTTCCCAATTCTTACTTATGCTAGTGAAGAAACTTATGTGGGAGTGGTTAGTGGGGCCAATGCATGGAAGTGTCAAAGTATGCTAAGTCTGCTGGTTGCATTGATGAGGAAGTACAGGAAAGAAACTGGACACAACCTTGTGGAGGCAAGCCAGTGTGACTTCGCTTCTTTGATCGAAAATTTATTGAAGAAGCTTGTGGAGCTTAATAGTGGATGCATGGCTGAACTCCAAAGACTGGCGCCAGATGTGGTTGGTAGTCTGTTACAACACCCTTCTAGCAGTAGTATACAGAGTCCAGTGTCAGCCTCTGATGCTGCCGAGCGAAAAGCGAAGGCCCGAGAACGGCAGGCCGCCATACTGGTGAGACATTGTTTACCTTTTCCTTACCCTTTTTTCTTTTTGCATGTATATATTTGTTACTTTTTTACTGTAAGCAGAGTGGTTCAATGAATTTCTTTTGCACAGCTTGTATGATTGATGTTACAGTATTTCACAGTACAGATGCTGTCTATTTTTTCTTTTATACATTTAGGAAGACTTCTTTGTTTAAAGTTAAACTAGCGTTTTTAGCTCGTGCATTTATCATGTTGAGCTGGATTCTTTTTTTTTTTCATATATGTTAGTTCTGGGGTTTGAGCAGACTCATCTGTTTTGCCCCCTCAATTGTAAATTTCTTAAGTAGTACTAAAGCCATTTGAATGCCTAGAATTACAGATTTCCAACCCCAACCAACCCCTTCTTGCCACCTTGTTTCTTACAGTTCCCAAGTTCTGATTCTCTCTCTGAGTCTCAGAAGCAATAATCTGATATGCATTTACTGCCATGAGCACACATCTGGGTGCTGAGTACAATGAATATCATCTTTCTAACTTCTAAGTCAGATTTAATATTTAGTCTGCCTATACATTTCTGGAATATAGCTGAAAGTGCTTCATTGGTGCTTCTTTAATTAGCTTTCTCATGTCCATGTTGATGACTTAAATACACAGGAAAAAATGAGAACTGAACAGGCCAAATTTATTGCAAGCGTCAATTCCACACCAAATAGTGAGTCTGATTTGTCACAATCAGAAGTATCCATCGCTGGTGATGATCATGTTTCAGAAGAGGCAGCATCTGTTGTTTGTTGTCTTTGTCGAGATCCAGATTCTAGAAGTCCTTTATCTTTCTTGGTTCTTCTCCAGGTAGAGACAACATCTTTTTTCCCACCTTTATTTTCAATAAGCAGTGTTCATTTCTAAAGGGATTATAGCTGATGCATCAGGACATGTATAGCTGCTTGATGCACCATCCATATGAGAGCAGCCCATGACTCAGTGATTCTGATTGTATGTTTGATGGGCTCTCCACTGTGGATGAGGTATGGCCCAAAGGATTTTCCAGATTGGAAGATCCAAGCAATTTGATTATTTTCTGTCTGGACTGTTGCCTTTTGGTCTTAGGCCTTGTAAATTATTGATCAAGGGGTTATGATTTTCCAATTAGGAATATTTCTGGACCTTATGCCTTCCATGGTTAGTCTAATGACGTAGGCTTTGTTGATCACTGTATTTAAGCCCAATGTGCATTGCATGATGTACCAGGAAACCTTGTCTTTGATGATCAGGAAAATTCCTCTTGTTTCTGCTAAATTTTTTCCTATTTCTGCTAAAATGATGATTCAATGATGAAATAAATCTCATTTATGATTCCTTTTCATGATAAAAAGAAATCTAGGCTTACCAGTTTTCTTGAGAGAGGCCCGCCATCATGGGACGAAGTTCACTCGTCGGACAAGGATTATTTTTCTATCATCAGTAATGAGATGACTGATCCATCAGGAAACAATGCTCTTTCAACAGGTCCAGAGACAATCCCATCAGCTCATTTAGTTGAGTTGGTTCAGAACACTATGAATGTACTCATGCATTATGGGCAACCAACAGACGCTGATGCAGTTCTAGATTTCATTAAAGCGCGTCTCCCTGCCATTCGGAATATTCAACTTCCAAATGCATCTTACGATACATGTATGGATATTGTGTCTTCTCCTGAGACAACAGAGGATGATATTTACCGGTCAATTCAGCGAGCTATTCATGGTACAATATTGCATTCAAAGGATGATTGGAAACATCCAATTTCTTTTGATGAGGCTTTTGCAGAAAACAGGAGTAACAAATGTGCTGTGCTTGGAGAGTACATTGCGTCCTTGTCAAGAGAGGCATCAAGACAGCCCCCAGCTTCTGGGAGTGGTCCTGTACATGGTGGGAATGTATCATCAAAATCTACCGTACAACATCTACCATTTGATGGTTTTGGTCCAACAGATTGTGATGGAATCCATGTTTCTTCTTGTGGGCATGCTGTGCATCAGGAGTGTCGCGATCGCTATCTTTCTTCTCTGAGACAGAGGTGGGTTATTTTCACATGTTAAAGAGTTAACCAGAGGATTGTATTGCATCCTCAGGCCTTCATTTTGTACATGATGGCACATGGTGCAGTGATCCAGACCATTTATCTGATGGGTCCCAACGTTGACAGACCATGCTAAAAATTAAGCACCTTTGAAAATCCGAGTGATCCAGTTCTGTATAAGGAGATCTAAAGGTTAGATTTCCCATTGGGGCAAATTTTTTGGGTTATGGTTTGTCTACGTTGCGTTCCATCAGACGGCATCAATTTGTATAACCGAGCTGTGGCTTGTCCCTTAACTTGTTTATCTAGGCCCTGATGTAGATAGGTCCTACTATAGTAGAGGACATTAAACTTTCTTTAAAAGGTCAAAGATTATGCTTGGATCTTCTGGGAATACCCTCCATCCAATGTGGACCTCATCACATCAATGATCTGGTCAACCATGGATGTTCGGATAGATGGAAATGGAAATTGCAACAAACTGTAAATTTTAATGTACATGACCATATATGTATATATTCATACATATTTATACATATATGCATATTCTTATATACGCCATTCTTCAGGTGTGGATGTCTGGCAATGTTTGAGATAACCAGTGGGGCACACCTGGGCCCCCCTGTGATCAATCCAACCCCATCACACAATACCACCTCCCCTGAATGTCACGGATCTTTTTTTTTTCTTTTTGCACAATGGGACTAACTGTTGGATTGAAAATAAAATAAAATGATGCATTGTAAAACTGTTAAACTTGAGGGCCACATATCAAGGGGTTAACATGATAAAATGGACTATGCATTCTGGCGGCTCTGTCCAGATCTTTCAATCCACCATTTCCCCATGATTGGTGGGTCCCCAGGTGGGCCCCACAAGCCAGTCTGCGTGGTATTCTGTGCAAGAATTGACACTTGATTAGGGCTCTTATAGCAGTATCAAATTGTTCTAAAATGGACTTTGATTTGCTACACAGCTAATGAGAGATGGGTACTGTATATATAAAGTGCATGTGTGTGCGCGTAATATATAGTAGGCCATTCCTGATCTTGGAGTGGTCTAACTTCTAGGGCCCACCTTTTTTTTTGTGTGTGTATTCGTTCAGGTGTTGGGGTGGGGTTTGGTTGCAGTTAGCTTGGTTTTAGAGGTTTAAAAGCCGCCGTGATCTACTTGAGTGAGAAAAATGGGAACTATCCAAACAAGGGCACTGTTCTGAGGACTTAAAAAGTTGTCCCAATCAGAGCTGTTAGATAAAGTGTGGGTACCAACATTTGCATGATTAATTGAATGACCTACACTAGGTTGAGTGTAAAATTTGGGTTGGTGCTAATTCAAGCAGGGCTGCTTCTACTATTTAGAAAAGGAAAAAGAAAGCGGGGCTGCTCTAGGAAGTCTAGGCCGTTCCTGAGCTTGGAATGGTCTAGTTCGTGGTGCCCTCTTTGGCCTTATTTTTTATTTTTATTTTTATTTTTTTGAGGGTAAAAGTTCCCCTCTATGATCTACTAGGCTGTGAAAAATGGAAACTATCCAATCATCAAACTTCAAAGTTACCCAAAACATAGCTGTTAGATAAAGAGAGGTGGGTGCTCAAATTTGCGTGATAAATTGAATGGCCTACACTAGCTTATGTAAAATTTGGGTTAGTGCTAATTCAAGTGAGACTAGTGGGGTGGGGGTAGGGGCAGGCCAGGTGTGCCACAAGCCATTCCAAGCTTAAGGATGGCCTGGCCATCTCTGAAAATTATTGATATTTATAGATATTAACGGGAAAAATTCATTAAACCAACACATTATGAAGGCGGTAAGATGGGCACTATAATTCCCAGTTTCCCACTGACTACTTCATTTCTGCTTTGCTGTACAAGTGATTAAACTTTCTTATGGATTCAGGATACCATGGCAATCATAAATGTGCAGTGCTGCATGCTCATTACCTTATGCTTGTTCTTGTAGTCTACCAGAAATTCCTTGTTTAAAATCTCGAGACTCTTCTTAGTGTTCCAGTGGTTGAAGCCCGTGGTTGAATCTGAGTTTATTCATTTACTTGTGGTATGAAATAGAATTTTGAAAAGGAATAATTAGTTCTTGAGAAGAAATATGGAACAAATTGCATAATGTTTAAGATGAGCCTGTAAATAGTTGAAAGGTGCCCAGTGGGTTCTAGTCATTTTCACCAGAAGGAAAGGTTACATAATGTTCGTAACTTTCCCAACAGTCACCGTAAGGGGAAAAGGACTGTCTTCTAAATTGATACAATTTGAATAAGAAAGGAGTTATATTTCTTCTGCTACTACAAATCAGTTTCTTCATTGTTACTTAAGAAATATAGAGGAATTATAAGTCCTGAGCCTTGGGAAAAAATTATTTTAAAATTGGAAGAATAAAAATTATGATAGGCTGCCTAAAGATAGATGGCTCTGAACTGAAGAAGGAAATGGATTTCTATGAGCTTTTGGTACCCACAATTGGGTCCAACATTTTAGAGCTGCAAATCACTGAAACAGGGGCATGGGCCCTGGACATCTGTGCACTTAGTCTCTGTGTGTTAATTTCCTGACCCTATGATTCCTCGTATATGTTGTGGGTTCAAGTCATGCTACCAATATAAAAAAAAACCCTCGCATGTCCTTTACCCTTGAAGAATGGAACTGTGCACCCACCCTCTTTTCCTCCACCACCACCCAAAAAAGAATGAGAAAACAAAAAATTAAATAGATCCAATTATGTAATCATTAATTTTGTGCATCTATGCCTGATTTATGTCCAAATAAGCAAAATTTAGTGATGGATTTTATTTACTCTGAAGGGGTCTAATCTGAAAATTCTGTAACATGTTTTCGTTAAGCCTTAGAAAGCTGTGGATGAAACTCCTTAATAGTTGAACTGAAAAGATACGCTCTTGCTCATTTAGCTAGTTACTTGTCTTCTATATCAGTAGATTATAATATCTTCAAGCTGATGAGATCACAATTTTTTAATGTTGATTCAGGTTTATTAGGAGAATCGTTTTTGAAGGTGGACATGTTGTGGATCCAGATCAGGTATTATGTCTTTTCAACAAGCAATTTTCCTGTGATTAGACCAAAAAAATAAAAAATAAAAAATCCTCATTTCTTCCTTTTCTACTCTTTTTCCTCTTTTCTTTTCTTCTTCTTATCTGTTTAGGGAGAGCTCCTCTGTCCTGTCTGCCGTAGGCTTGCAAATTCAGTCTTGCCCTCACTTCCTCGGGAATCTCATAACCTTGGGAAGCAGTCGATATTGTTAGATGATAGTTCGTCAATGACTGGATCCTCTTCTACATCAGATTCAGATAATCATGCACTTTATCTTCCACTTGCTATGTGTCTTCTTCGGAGTTCAGCCAATGTGGTTGGAAAGAGTAGATTTGGTAAAACTTCTTCACTGCTGAAAGGAAGTACGAGAGCTTTTCTAGACCCTGTCTTCCGTGCGCTATGTAATATGTATTACCCTGAGAGATACGATAGCTTGCTAGCATCTGGCAGGGCAAGTCAGTCTCTAATTTTATGGGATACTCTTAGATACTCCTTAATATCAACAGAAATTGCTGCACGTGATGGAAAATCTAGAACTTCTTCTGGTGGCTTGAAATCTTTATATAAAGGAGTTGAATCTTCATCTGGATTTTTGTTATCTTTGCTATTGCAAGTTGCTCAAGCCACTCGAGGGCAGAATCGCCTTCAAGTGCTTCTACGGTTTAGAGGTCTCCAACTTTTTTCTGGCTCCATTTGTTCTGGCGTGTCAGTGGATGTATCTTTTACAGGCGGTCAAAGTGGTAGGTTTTTTAATGCTCTTTCTGCTGTTTCCTTTGTTGCATTTAGTTTGTCTGATATGACTCTGTGAAATCTAATGTGAATGCATGTAGGAAATGCCATCAGCTGCTTTGCGGAGGCTCATATTTTCTTAGTTTTCGTTTTAGATTGTGAATCAATTCTCTTTCATATATATACAAGAGTGAAAATTGAGGAAAGTAATACCAGCATTTGTGTATTGTGTTGCAGTTGGGTTTATACTTACATAGTTGCATGTATGGTCATGTGGGTGTCAACTTTTTTTGTTATGTCTTTCTAATATGTATTATATATAATTGAATATGTTGGGCCTGGTTGTGTTGTAGCTTATGCTCCATTGCTTTCAATATGTGGGGTCATTCTTGGAATCTTGAATTATGTGAAGATCATGATCATCATTGTTATTAATCAATAGATTGGGTCCATGATCATCTAGTCTCATATAATGATTAGTAGGAGTTTTGTGTATGCTTCATCGTGTTGGGAGTAGGGATTAGTAATCATGAGCATTTTTCCGATCATTGCATAACTGTTACTTTTTGATTAATGCGTAAACACTGAGCTTGAATTTAACAAAAACATATAGACATCCAATATCATCTTTGAACATAAGTTCGTTGATCAAACTATAGCGGATGGGACGATTTTAAGTTTTTATGATCTCCCTTGATTGCTTGGAATATATTCAATTCTCTGAGCTGTGATTTCTCCTCCTTATGATACACCCAAAAGATTCTGGAAAATGTTTTAAGGTGTCTTTCAATAGCCATTTATTCTTGAAGGAGATTCCAATAAGAACCATTGCTTAATTTGACAGCAGATCTTAACCTCCTCAGACTTACCATTTCAATTTACTAAATTTATGAGATTGTTTTATCCTTGAACATCCATCTAAAAAGGGCTGACTAGTTGACTAATGCTTTTAGCAGATTTGCTTCCTGAGCAAAAGATTTGTCAGGGCATTTTCTTTTTCATCTCAAACTTCCCAACTTGCAAGTGAAGTATCACATACTGATTGTTGTACTTTGACTCTTCATGAGAATTGATGTTATCTTTATGTGACTAGCCTCCTTCATTGGACAGTAGAACTTGTATCTTTGTATGTAGCAATTCTTTCTTCGTTTTTTTTAATAAATATCCTTATTCTTCTCTCTCTAAAAAATGATGATAAAGAAGAAAGAATTTTTTTTTTTAATGATAAAGAAGAGACATGAGTTCAGGGAGGCACGGCTTTTTTTTTGATGGTGTTGATATATTGTAGCCGTTACTCGTTCGGTTTGGTGTTACGGTTTTAAATGGTGATCAGAGTAAGACATGAGTTCGAGGACCCCTGAGGCAGTTACCCCATCATGGTCTCTGTTGTGGGTTCGAATTCGAACGCTCCCGTTCGAGAGGGAGTGTTGATGATGATCAGGAATGTTCGAAACCGCCTGAGGATGCCTCCATCGTCTATCGGGTTGTTTTCCTCTGTTGTGGGTTCCGAAGCTTCCGTCGAGAGGGGTTTATATAATTGTATGCCTTCACCAGTTCGAGCTTTGTGTACTGTAGATGGAATGTGGAATGCAATCCCAAGTTCCCAACCAAGTGTACTTGCACCATTTATGTTTATTAATTTGAGATAGTAACAGATGCCTTTATTAAATTAATAGAACTATAGCACAAAGCTCACTTATGAACATCAACATAGGAGGAGCCTCGATGCCCCTGATATATGGGAAACAAGGTGAAGATTGTACAGGAGAAGTTATCTTCCCATAAAAAAGATGTTACCAAAAGCATGTCAGACTTGGATGGATCCCAAATTTGGAACCCGACATGATTTGCCTTCAAATGAATGGATTGAAGCATTTGTCCCTCACTCAGCCATGGCAAAGGGTCTCTGAAACTCTCTACAGAGACCGAGAGAGAGAGAGGGAAAGAAGAAGAGGAAGAGTCCCCCTTCCTACTGTCTTCTTCCACTCTGGCCACGCACGACGCTTCTCCGGTGAGATTTTTGCAGTATATCCTCTTATAATGGACATAATCCTTTATCTAGGGTCAAGAATTTAATGCAATAGCAAAAGGTGAAGGATACTTCTCAGTCAAACTGCAATTACTTAACCCCCTATCTTGCCAAAAAAAAGAAGACAAGATCTGTCACATGGAGTACAAGATGTCATTAGAGAAAGGCTCGTAAATTGATGAAACGAACTTCAAAAACCCTGATGAGGAAGTAGCAACATCAATAACTTGTCAGCCATTCGGCCATGCCTCTCCACCTTATTTTTGTTCATCATCATCAAAGCCTTGTCTGGCTTGTCCAAACTATGTTGGGGTCGGGTACATGAATTCTGTTTCTCCATCACGATCTATCTTGAGCCAAATCCTCAGATAAGTTGGACTTTTCCACCTTATTTTTGTTAATATGAATCTTCCACCACGAATATCTCTCCTCAGTTGTTGCAATTACTTTCCAACAAGAGTAGAGTTGACTTGCTTAATAGATTTCAACCTATATCACTTTCTAAAACCAGTTTACAGACCTACCATCATTTATGTCATTCCAGGGGAAATTACTGTCAATGAATGCCTTTCTTTTTACGACACTGACTGCTAAACAGGGATTAAAAGTATATGGGAAGGCTGAACAGAGTCAACTTCAAAACATTATCCGACCACCAAAGGATAGATAAGAACTTTTCGACGTTGACAAGTTATTGTAATATCTTTCTAGATAAGAACTTTCCATGCTAACTCAAAACCGTGCGACAGAATCTTTGAGCTAATACTTACTTAATGAGCATGAAAATAATGGTGTCATCCGCAAACTGCAGATGAGTGACCTTGAAATTTGAATGATCAATTTAGAACCATTAATCCGATCTGCGTCTTTAGCCTTGATTAGTATTTGAGTATTTGACAAAGAGCTCCCACAATTACAAATAGAAGTGGACACCTTCCATTATCTACGGCTACTTTCAAAAAACCCTTTTAGAGGTCCCATTGATCAGAAGAGAGAAGTAAGCTGAAGAATTACAAGATTTCATCCACAGACACCATTTCCCGTAAAACCCATCCACAATAGGCAGTAATCCAAAAATCCCAATCAACCATATCATAATCTCTCTGGTTCAGCTTACATATATAACTAGGAAGTCATGCCCGTCTACTCTTGTAATGAGAGTTGATAAGTTCATGACCAATTAGAGCCAAATCAACAATCTGTTGCCCTTCTGCAAAGGCACCTTGCTATTAGAGATAGTTAGTGGGAGACATTTATGCAGTCTTTTGGAGAAGACCTTTGCTTCGATTGTATGAATGCTTTGAATCAGCTGCTAGAAGTCTTTAATGGTCACAATGCCCTCTTTTCAAGGGATTAATGCAGTAAGATGTCTCTTCTATGGAACTCATGTAAAAAATCCGACATCGTTTCACATGTCAATACCTATGTAAAAAAAAAAAAAATCCATGGGAAAACCATCAGTTTCTAGAGCATGGCTTTCCACTTTCTGAAAGATAAGTGAAGAGTTATTCTCCCTATTCATCTTCGGGGATGTGTCATGCAATGCCACCCAAAAGTGCTTCAACCTTGTCTCTTTAACACGAAAGAAGTGAATAGATGAATAGACAGTCAATCCCCTCATTCTTGTTTGAGGACATATCTCTGAGGACAGGGGCCAATGTTATTCCAGTAGTTGTACTTGTACCTTTTAATCAGTGATTCTTTTTCCAACGTGATGTAAGCAAAAGATTAGTAGTATATCTCAGCCAGGAATTATCTGCATGTCCTCTGAGTAGATAAAAACCCTCTAAAGGGGAAAGAAAATGCATGTGTATGAGTGCAACATTCAGATTTCCATTGTACTTTCTGTTTGTAATACTTACATGTTAAAAAAACCTAATGAATTCCAAAACATGGCCTACCTTCTTGCAGTAGTAGTAAATCATATGGTGTAGATTCATATTTAGATCTTCTTCCCCTCATAGACTCTTTTCTTTGGCAGGTAGTATTGTATCCATCCTGAAACTCATTGACAATGGGGCTAACTTTCCAGATATTCAGTTCTGGAGACGAGCGGCTGACCCTATCCTTGCTCACGATCCATTTTCTTCATTGATGTGGGTTCTATTTTGTCTGCCAATACCATTTTTAGCATCCATGGAATCTTTCATATCTCTGGTGCATCTGTTCTATGTTGTATGTGTGATTCAGGTATTTTTTTTCAGAAGCTCATTCTTTCAAATAGCCTTAATAATTTCTTTAATAAATTCTGTTTTGGAGCTCAATGTTCTATTGATTTCTATTTTTATGTGTTGCATCACAGGCTTTGATTTCTTGTCTTTTAAATCGACAATTTGATATTTCTGAATTGCAAATTGGTGATCATGTCATTCAAGAAGTTCACAAGATTATGGGGGGATCTGTATTTGCTAGGCAGTTTTTTGTGTCCAAATATATTGATTCCTCTTGTCATCCCAAAGACATGATTCGCAGATTCACTCATCCTTACTTGCGAAGGTGTGCATTGCTGTGGAAATTGCTAAAATCTTCTACAGCCGTACCATTCAGTGCTGGTGCTCATGGGTTGGATAGTTCTTCTCCTCAACTGAGTCTTGCTGCATTGGAAGGTGCCAGCAGGTTGTCTGTGGAGCTTAAAGAGATTAATGAGTTGGAACATTTGTTTCATATTCTCTCACTGGAACTGGTTCTCAAGGATGAAGCAGTCCGTGCTTTAGCATTAAAATGGTGTATGCATTTCTCTGAGGAGTTTCGAGTTCGTTATTATGGGCATATGTTGCCTTCTGCTCCAGCAGCTCCATTTAAGTTGATGCACCTGCCTCAACTTTACCAGGATCTCTTGCAGAGGTGCGTTTGGATATTCATTATTTGACATGCTTTTTTATTTCTTACGCTGATAAAAAAAAAGGAAGAAATAAAGTAAAAGGAACTACCTAATTCATTAGGAATTGTGTGTCTTCTCAAGTGTAAGCTTTGAAGTGTTGGAGCTGTTTGTGTGTTTTTTTGAGGTGCCCGTTTCAAGTGTGGGAGCTGTGTCCATGTGTATCTGGAACAATTAATAAGCCCTTCTTTAGATGGGCAATGACCATATAATCTTTCAGATTGGAAGAGCTATGCTGTCTTCTTAAGCATCGATCTGTAGACACCTGATCGTTCAGGTTTGTAAATTATTCTTTGGGAGATTTTGGACCACCTCCCATCCATGATATGGCTTGTCTGGTTAGTAGTGCTCTAGGCCACTTAAACATGGCATTCACAGTTAGCATACAAAGAACCGGGCACCTCAAGAAACTTGAATTGGAAAGGGTCACGACCCTGTAATTCCTCTTATCCAGTTTATTCATGTTGATGTCTATTAATAGTAATCCATTTAAAGTAATTAGGCCTTATCTGTTTCTCAGGTATATAAAGCAGCAGTGCCCTGAATGCAAAACTGTTCCTGATGAACCGGCACTATGCTTACTTTGTGGTAGATTATGCTCTCCAAGCTGGAAGTCCTGCTGCAGGTTCTAAACTCAACACTCTTCTGTTTATTGGATGCTTGAAACTAAAGTTGTGTTTCAAATTGGTCACGTTTCCATAATTGTGCACTGATTTGCTTCTATTTCGAAGGGAGAATGGATGCCAAAGTCATGCAATGGCCTGCGGTGCAGGTATTGGTGTATTTCTGTTGATTAGGGTATGTTTTCTTTCCCCATGTACTTTACATTACATTAATTTTATGTCTGACCTCTGACACCATTTATTTTCCATATTGTTGTTCTCACTATTCATGGCTGTCTTGAATTTGATTGCTGAAAATGACTGGTTGGTGTTTCTTGTGGCAGAGAACAACAATCTTGCTGCAGAGATCTGCCCGCCGAGCACTTTGGCCTTCTCTCTACTTGGATATGTTTGGTGAAGAGGTAGGTAGATTGTTCTGTTGTCTAAACTAATGATAGCTAAATTGGTACGTGCAGCTGTAGGTTTTATATCCATCTAAATGGCATATTCATAAATATATATATATATATATATTAGCTTGCATACATCTTACATTTATAGTGGTCTATTTTTTCAACCACAATATGTTTCTCCCATTTTTCAAGTAATAGAGAATATGAACTAAAAAGTGACCCGTGATTGATTGAAGTATATTAGGCTGGTAAAAAAAAAAAACTCAGATCAAACAGCAATATTCAGACTTTCACAGATAATATATTTGACATAGGGAGTATCATTTTTCTTTCTTTACATCCACCATTAATTTTAGCTTGCTTAAGACGTGCTCTTTTTTTTTTGTATTAATCCTTGATATCTTGGGTAAATTTAAATTTTTTGAGAATCAACGAAAGGATGAGGTTCTAGATGTGGGGAATGGATTCTAGATTGATTAATTTACTTGGTCTGTCCATGACGAATCTTCTGATTGAATTCCGAGTGTCACAGAAGAGGAATCTGTTTAAAGAGGCAGGTATTGTTGTTTCACCTCTATTCCTTTGGACAAGGGATACTAGATACCTAGAGGGTTCACTTCTATGCAATACAAAACACGAAGGGTGAAGCGCTAAGACTAGTTGAAGAGATCAATGGCCGAGTGTTCGGAGGAGATCCACAGGTTCAGAGGGCTCTATATGCTAGATCTTTGGCTGCCGATGAATTATCCAAATTTACATCCAAAGAGATGTGCAACCAGGCCAACAAGATATACTAAGCATTTGATCACAATTACTTGAATCAATTAGACTAGGATGGTTATGGAGGGGAACAAAAGGTGGTGAAGATCCCAAAGTCAATTTGAATCCTTTGGAGGGCTTTCTAGTCAAATTGTTTGTTATTACTACTGCTTGAGTTGGCATGGTGGAACAGGAACTTATTGATGGTCTTAGGTCTTGATAGGGTTTTGTATTTTCATCCTCCCTAAGGAACATTGATGGGTTTTTTTTGTTTTTTTTTTTTTTTTTGTTTTTTTTTTTCTGTTACGTATTCAGATAAAAGTGTCAGGTAGTGACATCTGGTGGATCATTGTTCTTCATTATCTAATTAGATGAATTGACAGGTGGATAGGGAGGTTCTTCAGCCAATGTTGATGGCAGTTTGGGTTTGGATGTATTCAATTTCCCTTCATGGTTGGATGACTGAGTGGCTACATACATCGGAGTCATGTTTGGGTTTCATTCTTGGAATAGATGGTGATGCAGTTATTGAGGCATTACTATCATTTTCTCGTGTTTGTATTGGCTGCCCAAGTCCAGCCTTTGTTGTGCAGCATGATGTATCTATTAGATCTAGATGATGTGCTTGTTCAGATTAGAGTAGAGCTTAAGCTGGCATTTCTGACCATGTGGTTCAGCTGGTTATGCATAAAGAAATAGAAAATCAAATTCTTGGATAGTCATCACCGGTCTGAGGATTAGATGAAAGAGAAGCCAAGTTTAGAAAGTCGAAAGAGAAGCCAAGTTTAGAAAGTCACAAATTTAGGGATTCAAATTCAAATCATAAAAACTCCAGTTCTTCTGTGTATATTTTTGCAAGGATTAAGGGGGATTTGATACTATCTTGGATGATGGCAATTTCAAACCCACAAGACAAGAGTTGTGCAATTTTCTTCCATAGTCTTTTCTTCTCAAGTCTGGAGAATAAGGAAGCAACCGGCCTCCCTACTCTTAAATACAACTATACCTGGATATACTTCAAAATAGGCTAAGTAGCTTGCCGTATCGTATTTCATTATCCACTGCGTGTTCCTGATGCATTAATGCTGTATTTGGGTATTATAGCTTGAAAAACAGGGTTTTGAAGCTAGAAATACTAGGGTTGTAAATGGGTACCCGATCTCCGATTACCGAAGGTTTCGACCCGTTAGGATCCGGGTCTGGGTCCTTATTTTGGTCCCGATAAGAAAATGGTTCCGGTTCTGGATCCTTTTTTTGGAACCGATACCTAAACGGTTCCGGTTCCGGATCCACAGTGGCTCAGACCCGTGGACCCGAGACCCGAGACCCGACCCAATATATACTAACATATATAATTTTATTATGTGAGAACAGAACTCTTTACTTTTCTACTTTTCTACATTAGGGTTTTCTACTTTTCTACATCTCTGCCTGTTTGGATGTGATTTTTGAGTTTTGGTTAAAAGTGTCTTATTGATAGACAATAATACCCCTTTGCTTCATCGCCTCTCTCACTCGGCACATACCATAGTTTAAAATATTGGCTGATATGTAATGGTTAGCGGCCCATACTGAAGCTTGAGGCTTAAGAATTGGGGCTAGTAAAATGGTAGTGGAGGTTTCACAAAGAAAAGAAGCTTTATGGAGGGTGAATTATTGTACCAAAATATGGAGAGGATAAGTGGGGTTGGGTTCCTAGAGGAATCCCTAGGTTGTTCAAGTTGTGGGGAAGCATCTCAACTTTTGGGGGAGGAGGGAAAGTTTTTAAAGTGAGGTGGGTTCTAATGTTGGGGTTCTTTCTTTTTCCTGTGCATGTGCACGCTGGAAGATGAAGGGGGGAGTTTTTTGTTTGCACTTGGTTTGATTCAATGATTGGGTGGTTTCATAGGTTGTTTAGGGTAGTGAAAAATAAAAATAAAAGTAGAATTGTCTTTAATTAGACAGTGTTATGACTGTGTGGGAACAATGTGACATTGGAAGCGAGGTTCAAGAGAGTCTGTTGTGTCTTTGAGATGTCTTGAGTAATACCCATGAGTTTGCTTTCTAACATGTTTGTTTGTAGGGAAGAGGTGGACATCCGTATTTGAAAATCATGTCCCTTTGAGAAGAACTTCACAGAGTCCTTTTATAGGGGCTTTGGATGTGTCTTTTTTTTTTTTTTTTCATATTTTGTGTGTCTTCATTAGCTCGTTATCTTTTCACTTAAATTTGCTGGGGTCTTGCCCCTCTTAGGATGGAGGCTTCTGTCGGTTAGCAGTAGGTAAGGTGTCAGTGGCTGTCCGGCTGATAATCTTAGAAGGGCATTGCATATGAGAACATCCTCAGCATTTACTCTCTGTGTGTGAGGGAAAGGGGAGATGATCAATCCCTTACTCTTAGGTGTCATTTTATTAAAAGGTGTGGTTTGCGTGGTCTCTGGATTCTTTAAATAGTAAGGTTGATGGTTGGTAGTCAGCTCCTTTTCCTGGATGTGGCTCAATACTTTACAGGACGGTTCTTTTTGTTATTCTTTGGTCCCATTAGGAAGAAAGGAATTCAGGATGTGGTGTTAGTGTGTTTGTTAATGATCTCATCTGTAGTGGTTTGAGGATAGCGAAATCGGTTGTGATTAGGAAGGAGTTTGAGAATATGAAGATTGTGGTTTCTTTAAGGAGGAGATATAGTTTGTTGATCTCCTCCCTCATCCGGCTTTATGAAATTTTAAGTTGGCATAACCACTAAATAACCTTTTCAAATAGAAAGAAAGAAAAAAAAAAGATTACTAATTTTAACGTATTGGCTGTGGCTATTCTCACTCAGTTGAATCACTTGAATCGTAAGTTCCAATAAAAAAAAATCTAATCGTAATATTTACACTTGAATCTTAAGATTCATTCACTTGGAAATGTGATATATATATATATATATGAACCACTTTCCTTAGAGATTGTATTTGAAGCAGTTGTTAGAATCCCTGGCCAGTTTGGCACTTTACTTTTAAAATCAAGTGGAGTGAAGTGAAATAAAAAGTATGAATAAAAAATGTAGTGGGTTATGATGGTATTTTGTTTTTAGTTGTTGGAGATAGAATATTGTTGACTTTTGGTATGAGAAATGGAGTTTTTTTGTCTTTTAGTGAGTAAGTGTTTTTGCTTTTTGACTTTTTTGTTGGAAAAGTTGGAGAGAGTATGAATAAAATATAAGTGACTTTTTGACATTACTCTACTTGACTTTATGATATGCAACTGAAACAAGTTCTTGCTAATGGTAAAAGGGTTCTTTGAATGTGGTGGCTGTCCTTATTTTACCCGAGGGATTCGAATTAGCTCCCCCTGATCATATTTCTCCCGAGCTGAAAGAAAAGATGTGCAATATGTCTTTTTAGAGCTATCGCCCCTCTAAAAGAAAGATTCTTGTGGTGGGTCTGGTCAGAAATATAGTTAAATTGCTTTCCCATTCTTTCTCCAAACCCTTCTAGTAAGAAAGACGTTCACTTAAAGTATCCCATATACGTAGGCGGGAATAGGGGAAGAAGTCAGATTTATCCTAATGGGAGTAAGGGAAAGGGGAAGGAGTCTAAATCAATAGACATTATGATGCAGGACAAAATGAAATCTAACCTAATATGGTATGATGAGATTATATTTAGAATTAAAATTAATATGAACTTGAAACACACCATTCATATCAATAAACATTGCAATCTAATGGGAAAATCAATAATTGATCCAAAACAGGCTTGCAGTCCTGCAATAGAAGTCCTTCTCAGATGAATAGGTAGGATCTCAATGGAAGATAGAACTCCCAAAATGCTTAGGGAAGGTCCACTTGTATAGATCTTGTGTTTCTTGTGATTATCTGGGCAGGGGCTGGGTGAGATGGACTAATGGGAAAGCCTGAGGTTGAGATCTAGCGACAAGAGTCGCAGATCTGATGATTGGGTTCTTAAATGGATATTTATGGTTAGTGCAGGCAGATCTCTCGTAGGAAAAGAAATAGAGAAAGAGAAGAGGAAACCTTTGATTGGGCTCTCACCAAACTCCGATTCGGAGGCGTTATGTACTTTGAGCAAGGGGAAACCCAAGAGACTCACAGAGAAAAAGAGGGAAAATCCATTCCTTTCATTATTCTCAAAGTTTCATTACAAGATAGCATAGCATAAGGAAGAAAGAAGCCAAGACAGTTTATTATTATTAGCCCTAAATGATGACATCATCACATAATAAAAAAAAGGAAAATAAAAAGACAAAGAATAAGAAACGGAAAAGAGGGAGGACTTGCACAAGGTCTTGGGATTTGTGCGCAAGGGGATATGCGCACGAGTCGCCAGGCCCTTTTCTTAAGTGGTGGCCCCCCAATTCTTTTATCCTTTTCTTTAATGAACATGGCCCCCTTTTTATGACTCTATTCTTCATTAAATAACTTGGGCCCCTCTCAACTTTAAAAACCCTTTTATTTCAACCCATGTGGCAATTCACAAAGTGGGGCCTTCTATGTGATTGCACACATGCGGTCTTCTCTCCTTCAAATGGTAGATCCGCCAAAATCCAATCGCCGGATATCATCGTAATGGTAATCCAATGGTGGATTTATGACATCTTGGCGAGAAAAGTCATGATACACATCATCCATCCACATTGTAGGTTGATTCGCCACCCTACGCTTCCTCCTTAGGTAGACCTTGAAGGAATTGGGGGAATTAGGCATGATGTCCCCATCCCATTAACTCTTACAATCACTTAGTTGAGACAATACACCCGGGAAGGACTGACACAACAGACCCACTCGCTTTCTTCCCTCCCGTCCAACATGAGAAACCTTTTTTTTACTTTTGTGAAGTGTTGCAACAAACGAGGTATTTTGCAATTGACATGAGACCTGGGACTAATAAATATATTATGGGGAATTTCAATTGAAATAATAATAATTAATAAAAATATTATCTTAATTAAGGAATGGTCCTCTTTCCTTGTTGAAAGGCTGGAAGGATATTGATTCTTCGGGCAATGATGTTTCAGCTAATTCTTAGTCAGCAGAAGTTCAATATGAATTGTAGACTTCGGGATACGAATTGTGGGATTTTGACAACAATGGGCAGGGCAGCTAGAGGTAAGCTAGGTTGGATGGGTATCATTGGTGTCCCACACAGCAGGTAAGGAAAGGTGGTGTTTATATGTTCTTAGCATGTGGTGTCGACACATTTAAATTAAGCAGAGTTGTTGGCTATTCTAGAAGCTCTTCTCGACACATTTAAATGAAGCATAGATATTGGCTATTCTAGAAGCTCTGAGGATCTATTCCCTTCCTCTTTTCGATAGGTTAATTGTGAAAAGTGACTCCTCTAATCCCATCTCTTGGGTGTCGTCCTTGGAAGGAAGTTCATGGAAATTCCATTTCTTTTTTCAACAAGATAAAATCGTTGTATTCCTCTATTCACTTGATGTTTGCATGTGTAGGTCAGCTAATGATATGGCCAAGCAAGGGGTGGATGGGTATAGTTTTGTTTGATTGCTCCTATGACGCAGCGTGGGGAGAAGGGAGGATAGCCAACGGGCTAAACTCCAAGCCAAAGGGCTTAGGGATAGGGATCCATAGGGATCAAACCTGTCTTGGTCTCACACCACAGACACAACCAAGAGTAAACTCAATGATAAATTTTATCTAAACTTGTCTCTAAAGAGGGATTATAATCCTTTATATAGATTCATACTCTTAACCTATTCTTGGAAACAAATCAAATTAAAATAAACACTAAATCACATATGATAATCTTTCTAATTAATCTAATAACTATCCCTAAAATTCAACTAATACTAAAAATAGGAAACGCCTTAAACGATCTGAAGATTCTCTTTATGGGCTTTGTAGGCTTGGGCCCAATGGGCTGGCAGAGCATGGATGTGGTTTGCATCATCCTATTATCTAGTTTTCATTTCGGGGCGTAGAGTATAATACTGTTATACCTACAATTTTCATTCCTTTGACATCATTTGTATTTGTGCATACCTTTTCTGTTACACTGTCATCTTTTATTTGCTGACCTTTGTAGGATGTTGTTTATACTTTATTTGTTTTTCAGGATATCGATATGCATAGAGGGAAGCCATTGTATTTGAATGAGGAACGCTATGCAGCTCTTACCCATATGGTAATAACAATTTTACTTGCCCTTATGCCTTGTGTGATATTTTGAAATGGCAATTCTTACTTCTGATAACCAAAGTCAACCAGTGTCTTAAGTTACTTGAGACAGTTCTAATAATTTTGATGTTGATCTTAAGACGTGCATGTGTCCATTACCGTGTTGTGCATGCTCATGCATTGTGCGTGCATGTGTTTACCTTGTCTGCGATCCTGTTTTGCAGGTGGCTTCACATGGGCTTGACCAGAGTTCTGAAGTGCTGCGCCAGACAACCATGGACATGCTTTTCACAGTTTAGATGCTCTTATAATTTCTTTTATTGCGAAGGTCAGGTTTGAATGTTTCACAGCTTAGCAAGTGTTCCTTCCTCCAACTTTCTAATATTAAATAAATAACCAGAGTGTAATCTGTTTTACTTTGGGAACACGCCTGAAAAGCGTGCATAGAATCTGAATCAGATAGTCACCAATTAATGGTGATGGCACATTTAAGTTTAAATGAGAGAGTTGCTGTGGTTCGATGCTGGTATTTTAAAGCTCACTTGGTTTACCTTGGCAATTCATTTGGGTCAGCACTGACATTTACATTATCTTTGTATAATGTGCTATTTTTAATTTATTATTTCGTCACAATCCCTTCACACCTTTAGTACCTTGCAAGTAAAATCCTTTTTGTCATCTTGGAGATGGGTTTTTTTTTTTTTTCCACATGATTATTGTCTTGTGCTTTTCCTCTTCAAAGCAAAGATTGGAAACATCTGGAGTTGTTGGATCTGAAACATAGTTAATTCTGCTTCTGGTGGAACAGCGCGCTGCCTTCCTACCTTTTTTTCCCCCACTAAACTGTTGACAGTGACTCAAAGTAGTGCCATATCTTTGGCAAATTGAACTTGATTTCCAAATAATGATTGAGATCCATGTTCTGGCACAGTCCGGGAATGCCTTCCAATTTCTAGAACAAAAGGGATTCATAATTGACTGGCTAATCAGTTGGAAGGGAAGTCTGTATATCCCACAGCTTTCCTTGGCACATACTGTTTACCTCTTTAACGTGTCCATTTGATGGGCCACTAAGTCTTCCCATGCCTATCTAAATTATACTCAGTAATTGTAGTTCTTCCATTTTGAAGGAACAAAGACTTTATTAGCATTTTCTGTATTAACTTTTTTTTTTTTTTTTTTGTCATTGGCAGATGCTTTTTGGATTTGCCGTACTTAGTGATAATTTGAGTTGGATACTGGAGATAGTATACCGCCTTGGATACTGGAAATAGTATGCCGCCAGGTTACGAATTTTCCATGCTGTACAGTTTTCTTCCTGGGTAAATGTCTTCTAGCGGTAGAACTGCTGCTTTTCTTCTCTCTTTTGCTGTATCATAAATAATTCTCAGCCTTATTAGTTATTTTTAAAAGAATCTGGTGCAAGTTGTGCAGTCATCATCAATCCTATATTTGCTTCTATGTTTATTGGTTCATGACACTTCAAAAGCATCTCCTTCTTTTTTTTATTCTATTCTTTTATTCCTCTTTTTTTCCTTAATACCACAAGCAGAATTGTGCTGTTTTGATTGTGGTATGACTAGTCAGATGGCCTAAAATGCCTGAGGCTGAATATGATTGTTTTTGGATTACATTTTATGATTTTATCGCTCTAAATGGGCAAGGACTCGAATCCAAGCACAGTTGCTTCTGGGTTGTTGGGGGGGGGGGGGGGGGTTATTTACTGTGCCCCAACACCAACAGATTTTTTTTTTTTTTTTTCTGCTGGCTTTTTTTTGGTTGCTAATCTTCTTAAGATCAGTCAAGTGGTACATCAGACCCACCACATTTGTAGCTTCCACTTCTCAGCCATAGAAAACCTCTCTCATTAAAGCAAAGTTCGTCATGGTCTTTGTTGCAGGATCACCTACAAAAATCTGAACTGCCATTAAGTCAAATTCTCACTGCAGGGTCCTGCCTTTAGATTGATCTTTTTTAAAGCATATAATTTTTTTCTTGACAAATCTTGCTGGGCCTTGGAACATACGGTACCGTTGTACAATTTTATTTATTTTTGTTGTTGTTGAGCTGTTCAAATTTAAGCAGTTGGAGCCATCGTTGATAACACACATGAATAGTTTCACATCTTATTCAAGTGTTATACTTGATAAATCTTGCATGCAAGAGCCATTCATTTTGGGCTCTGTAATTGTGAGGCCAATAGTGGAAGAACTGGGATTTTGGATCTTACCATTACCAACTGACCTACTCTTTTAACGGCCCTGCTCCTGTGCATCCCTTATATTACATACCAATATTATTGGGGCCACTTGGTACTCACAAATCACGGGAGATGGAGAACGGCTCTGGATATTAATTTTAACCCTTTCGTCTACTGCCTATAAGTTTTAATGGTTGTGTATGTATGTATGAAATTGACCCTCATCCAACAGTTTTAGCAGACCATTCGGCCATAAGTATATACGGGAATAAAACTGACCCTCTATCCAACGGTCTAATCCATTCCGCCTAAGTACCGGATGTATAGGATCATTTGCTGCCTCTAAGATTGTATTATTCATCGGAAGGGTAGATGGAAGCCTCAGTCCATCTGCACTCATGAGAGAGTTAAAAAGCTCGTACAGTCATACCCATTAAGGGTGACCCATCTACACCATTTCTGGTGCAAGAAACAAGGATGCTTCTTTTATCATTTTGGAACCCATGTTTTTCCTCCACTGCCAACCCTGTTATCCAATCCGAAGTCCACTTCAACTGCAGATGCCCATGCAATGCTCGACTGAATAAAGGACAGGATCCTCTCTCTCTCTCTCTCTCTCTCTCATGTCTGTGCCATACATGCAAACAGATTCATACGCGTATACATTCATCTAACATGGACTATGGTAAGTGGCAACACCATAGTTGCACCTAAAAAGTGGGAATGTTTTTTTAAAATGAATTCAATTTAATGTCATAAAGAAGTCTAGTAAAGTCAAATGGCAAATAGCTGTGTTAAAATTAAATATTCCTGCTTACTCTGTTCCAAAGCTTGCTTACTTTAATGATACCTCATACCAACAACAAGATAGTTATATAATAATACTTATTCAATATTGGCTCGCATGCCCAACCAAAAAATTGACACATTATCCTAGATTAATACAAAATCTGCATCTCCCACATCGGCATAGGTCATCTACAGGAAAGGATTCAATCAATTAAAGAATATAATCAGCATAAAGTAGGGGACCCCTAATCCTTACTTTTTTGACTATAGAGTGTAGAATTCAAGCAAAATCAATATTCACCGGAAAGGGATTTTAGGGCTCTTAACTCTGCAAAAGAATAATTAGCTGATGACCCAAATCCTTTTAACTTAGGGATCAATTGTTGCGTGATCATAGCCGTTGGTTTTATAGTCCCCATCATTCATTAGAGACTTCACAAAGAATATTCCTCTTTATAATATCATAGGTTATGGTCAGTGGCTTCAGGAAAGACCGGGGCCCCCAGGAAAATGGTGAAATAATGAAGGGTCACTATCCCACTTCTAGGCTCTCTCCAACCAGATCAGCGGTCCAGATTAAAATAGGCCCCACGTGCAGAGAAATACTAATAGACACCACAACCCACTTTTGCACATGTATAATTGCTCCATTGCCAAACCCCCTATTGATTGGTCATCAAACAAAACTAAAACATTTGACACTCTCCACCCAGAAAGAAACTGAAAAAAAGAGGAGAAGCCAAAAAAAAAGCAATAGTCATGGGAGAGAAGGAGAAGAAGAAGAAGATACAGAAACACCAACTTCCAATTCCACAGCAACAACAGCAACAACAGGCAAACAAATCATCAACAGATTATTCATTTAAACCAAGCTCAGATGTCAAAGGGCTTAGATTTGGAGGCCAGTTGGTGGTGAAATCCTTCACAGTCCGCCGCGCCTCGCCTTTGGAGCTCTTACGCCTCCTTGCTCTCCCACCTTCTCAACAGCTGCAGCAGCATAACCCCAACTCAATTCCGCTCCCTTCAACCATCACTTACTTGCCAACCAACTTCTCCATTCTAGCCCACCACGCATGGCATACTCTAACACTTGGGCTTGGGACCAAGAAGTCTAAAGTCATTCTATTCATATTTGAATCTGAGAGCATGAAGTCTGCAGTGGATCGATTTTGGCCTTCGGCGATTCCTTTGGGAGAAGTGAACAAGAAGCTCATTAGAGGTCTACCTGGGTGCGAGATGGCTCGGTTCAAGTTCAGGAAAGGATGCATCACCTTTTATTTATATGCTGTGAGGCATGTTGGGGTCATTGGGTTCTCCAGGGCAGATGATCTTAGGATGATATTGCAATCTGTGGTGGAACTTAAGGACTTTTTGGATCATACAGCCATGCTTGCTCTTCCCACCCAAAGGAGCATTTGTTTCTCACCTCCCGGGGCTGTTGCCATGGCTCACTAGGCATTTCTTCTTTCTTTCTTTCTTTTCTTTTCTTTTGTTTTTTTTTATTATCAAATTTCATGGTTAATTAACTGACCCTTTTTTTCTTTCCTAATTTTCTTGGGGAGTTGATGCCTTGATGGGGGGTGGTAACTGGAGAGGTAGAAAACTCATTTCTTTTATTTCTTTTCACTTTTTTCCTTGAATTAATGTATGTTGTGTAATTCAGTAGTGTGAGATCAGTACTTGAATGGGAGTTTCTGGGGTTGAATAGAATCAATGATAGATTTGTAAGCTGCAGATATTTTTCAAAGCAACACTATATTTTGTTGTCTTCTTTTCAAAGCATTAGATATATTGTAAGTTGCAGATCTTTATGCTTCTTCTTATATTTCTGTTTTTTATTTTCCTAATTTTCTTGGTTAGTTAATGCCTTGATGGGGTGGTACCTGGTCTGGTAAAGTGAAAAACTTGATTTTTTTACCTTTTTTTTTCTCTTTTACTTATCCTCTTCTTGTATTTGTAACTTCTTCCTTTAATTGAGTTATTCTTCTTGCATTTGTAACTTCTTCCTTGAATTTGAGTGTGTCGTGTAATTTTGTAGTGTGAGATGAGAACATGATGAGGGTTTCTTGGGGTTGAATAGAATCAATATATAGTTAGATTGTAAGCTCATATATTTTTCAAAGCAACAGTATATTTTGGTGTCTTCTTTTGTTGGAGCGTGCTTTCATTTCATTAACCTGTTGAGCTTGAAATGATGTGGGGAGATTATAAGTTATTATAATTGCAGCTTAGTTATCATGTTTTCTTTCATTTTTTGACTTTCTGGGAGAGAATATTTTGTGAATTCTCAGTGTAACCCACTAACATGCGCCGTGTGGGTGGGGGAGAGGCAGTGTAATGAGTATAGCCACCATGAAATCTGATTTGCAAAGGCAGTGGGCACCTCCTAACTTGATTTAAAATGCTGTTGGTTCCACTTAGTTCAACTGTCTCCTCATGGGCCATGTTGGCGTGAATATGAAATTGGTGGTGGTGGGGTTTGTTAATGGACTGGTGTGAGCAAAAAGGTGTAATGTAACAAAGAGGAGGGGGAGGTCGGAAGAGAAAGGAAGGTGGGTTGGGTTGATGGATGATGAGGACTGGTGGAAAAAGATGGTTTGCATCATGCAAAGCAAAATGAGATGGCCCAACTCCCACCTGTTTTGGCACTTTATGGTCTAAAAAAGAGAAGGAAATGCCACCTTCTCCATTTTCTCCTTTAATCATGCCTATGACCCAACTCTTCTTTTTCCAAGAATCTCAACATCTACGCCTCTATCTATGCATGTGTTTGTGTGTGTATGGTAATTATGTAGACACATGATCCCTTAGTAGATAAATGATCCCATGCTCTAAGTAATTATGGAGCTAACGGCTCCTAAAATCTGATTTAACTTCTACGGAGCGCTTTAACCAAAAAAAAAAAAAAAAACTATGGAGCTATCTTTTTCATTTGTTTTTTTTTTTTTTTCTCCTAAATGACTCAAATTACACACATCTATCTATTTAGATGCCATCTCAAATTTCACTTCAATCTGATACACCCATTAAATCTACTACATATAAAACAAATGTAGACTGACCATGGGACCATTTCTCTACAATGCAACCATGGAGCAGGTGAATGGCAGTCGGCAGCCTCTAATTTTCTAGCGAACATGCATCGGAGGTTTTGATGTGATGGCTTTTGTATTGTTTGATGGTTGTTAGGATCCCAACAAGTCAAAAAGATAGGTAATCTAAATTATCAAATTTGCATCTTTTGAGAGTTGAGAGTTACTAAAATAACTTGGGAAACATTCCTTGCTTATAACCAAAAGATCTGATCTTTTCTCTCTCTCTTTTTTTTTTTTTGTGTGTGTGTAACAAAGATCTGATTTTATTTTCACCCAAATGCATTTTCTAGAATGCAAAAGTTTGCAATAATTCATTACGTGGAAAAGTACCACTTTAAGTTTACAAATTAAAATGTAATAATTCATCTTTCTTCCTTAAAAAGATAAACATAGGAGATGATTTGAATAGATTACTTGATAGGATAGATTAATGCAGTTTTTCCCCTTATAGGTAAATGGAGGAGTGTGGTACTCTTAGAGAAATCTATATTTGAAAGAGTGGATCAACTCCATAGTCAGCTCCACCAATTGAAAATCCGTGCGGTTTAAAATAGATTGCCTTTCAATTTATGGGAAAACTTTCACCTAAATAAGAGTTGATCACACTGTAAGATTGACCGTTTGATGAAGAAAGTTTAATGAATAATATATATAGGCTTGTGTTAACCATAGAGGACAAAGGTAAAACACTTAAATGAAGCGGAAGACAACGACAAAAGTGTACTTGAAAAAATTCTATTATTGTAAAATTTGGAGAACCCCCATATAATTAGGTCAAATTTAGTAACAAGTGAGGAATATGCAAATTTGATGATTCCTCATTGTACCTAAAAAAAGGGAGTTTCCTTGTTGAGGAATTTTACGGCTAAGGGTTCCTAAAGTGAAAAGCTTTTACCTTTTTGGTTGCAATAAGGTCATGTTTAATAAGAGTGAGGAATCCAGAGTGAAAAACTTTTACCCTCCCTCTTTTAGCTTGAGGATTTCTACATCCTATGGGGGTTGGACCTGAGAATATTCCTCAATGAGAATCTCAGATGGCCCAAATCCTCGAAAACCTACAATTGTCGTACGTGAGCTTTTCATGATTTTGTGGAAATGTAGTATTTTCCCGAGGATTTAATTGCCAAATGTGATCTAAAAGGATGTTTATTTTGAGCGGCTCATTTTTTAATAAGTGAGTTTCAGTGTAGAGTTTCAGTTCTTTAATTAAGGATTTCTGTTGAGAACAAAAGGTTGCCTCGTTGGCCGGGTACCCCCCTTCTCACCTCATTATCAAGGGTCTAAACCCTGGGTACCCCACGAGAGCGGGTGTAATGTCTCCAAGGACAAAGTTCTTCACAGTGGTAACAAATATTAATCTCTCTCTGGGATGTGGTCTCTAATGTGTCCTAGCCTGGCCCCTTTACCCGCAGTTATATCCCAGTGTGTGCAGATTGTCTCTTCCCTATTTGAGCAGGCGTTGTCTCTTGTGGTTGCGTCTCTCGTGGGTCCAAACCCCTTGGCTGGGTTGAAAAATAAAAAACAACCTAATGATTTCTACAATTCCAAAGCCTAAGATGATTATTATCATCATCAAAGCCTTGTTCCAATTATGTTAGGATTGACTATATGAATTCTGTTTCTCCATTCTCATCTATCTTGAGAGGATCTGGCCTCTAAAAATAAAGGAATGGGGATTTTTTTATTTATTTTTATTTAAGAATGAAGTAGATAGTATTATCTAAATACACAACTGATAATGGTAATTGAATGAAGTGATGGGAGCACTGTATCAAGAGTTATGAAACTTTAAAAAAAGAACAGGTTCCCAAGAAAATTCAATACGATTGAACTCGAGACAACTGTGATGGTTACTTAATACTGAGTATACAAATAGACCCACATGTATTGTCATGATTTGTCAGCCCCCATTCATCACAACAGCCTGTAACAGTTCTGATTGGGCTACAAGCAACAAAGCAAACCGTATGTAATAATGGTTAATTAGGTTGAGGTTGTGTACAAGTAAAGAGAACTCTCTCAGCCACTAATGCTTTATAATGAGTTCTACCAAAAAAAAAAACCTTATAATGAGTTTTTTTCATTAGTAAGCTAACATGAGGATAGCTCTACTGGAAATGTTTTAACAACAGATACCTTATAATGAGTTTATTTTTTTTTAATTAGTAAGCTAACAAGTAGGTAGCTATACTGTAAATGTTTTAACCTCATATATGTACCTTCTAATGAGCTTTTTTCATTAGTAAGCTAAAATGTAGGTAGCTTTATATATTATAAAAGTTCTAACTTCAAATATTGTCTAAAGCGAGGGGTTGCACCGTTTGTTGGTAATCCCGCATCTCAATCAACTGCCAAGGGATAAACTGCTCTTTTCTTGTGCATGGGGTTCTCTTTTTCGCTTGTGTGGCCCACCTCTTACCAGTATGTGGGCTTTTTTCAAGTCTGAGTCCCCTTGGGTGGGGGCAAAAAAATCCCTCAAATACTGCTGATAAACAGCAATCCTAACCCTATACCAAAAAAAAAAAAAAAACAGCAATCCTAACCATCTTTTCATGTACCATGGCTGAGGAGTAAATGGATGATAAAGGAAAAGGCATTACTAATAAAGTTCTGATTATTTGTCACTGTTTTTATAGAGGATAAAATTATAAATGAAGGGCTGTGATTAATCTGAGTTTTGGTCAAAGGTACTGCCATGTGTGATTGAATGAATAGTCAGATGCATAAATGTCTTCGATGTGGAAGTGGCCAGATTTTGTTGTAAAGAGAGCAATTGATATCTGATGTGAAACAATAAAATAAGAGGTTTTCATAATCACGTGAGCTCACGTGGTGTTTGGGAATAGCTGCAGTCTGCACAGTGCAGAATATCTCGTAGTAAATAATGGGTCCATTCTGGTGGGTCCCACTTCCACTGTGTATAATCAACAGAGGTAAATATCTCGTAGTAAATAATGGGTCCATTCTGGTGGGTCCCACTTCCACTGTGTATAATCAACAGAGGTAGACAGCCATTGAGGCATTGAGCTTGGGTCCTCCAATCCTAAAAGGGAGAAATAGCTTTACGGTTGGTAATTTTACAGTAAAATAAAGATAAAGTAAAATATTAAATTAAGAGAGAATAAAATATAAATGAGTTATAATGGTATTTAGTATTTATCTTTTTGACTTTTATATAAAAAAAGTAAAGTTTTTCTTGCTTTTTAATGGAGAAAGGATATTGCTATTTTATTTTATTTTAAATAAGAGAAAAATCTTAAAAAATATACTTTTGATTTGACCCCTTGTCTAAAAGATAATGACTTTACTTGACTTTCATGGCCTATTTATTTTACCCTTCCATTCCAAAATGGGTCTCTCGGGATGGCTAGGTCTGTTTGGATGATGTAGAAGTTTTGGAATTGTACACTCATGTGATAATTGTAAATTTCCAAAGACTTGGGCCACCCAAAAAACCTTTGGAGATTTTTAGGTCCCACCACCCATCATAATATTATGAAATCCTCATTTTTGTAGATTTACGCATTCATATCGATTTTTCTTGATCATGTGCATTGATGTACGCCAATATCAATGTAAGACCCTCAGCCAAAGTCCTTTGTGAAGAATCCATATTTTAAAGATATTTAGTGTTGACAACCATGAAAGAATAGAGGTTCTACGTTGACAACGACTTAATCTAAAAGCTTAAAGCTAATAGAGAATGGTGTAAAATTGTACATCAATGTTACAATAGTAAGGAATTCCCAAATTTGCATATTCCTCGTGGATTCCACACTTGCTATCAAACATGCGCCTGTATCACAAGTTTCTCGAGGAAATGGATAGTAATAGTGGGACTTTTTTCTATTCAAAATATTTTTTTTTTATTTTTTGATACGAATGCTTTTTTCAATAAAAAAAACCAACACAATTTTCATGAATCCATGAAAAACATTTCGATCAAGAGGTGGTCAGGAAAGGAAAGGAGGATGTTTCAAAGAAAAGCAGCCAAGTTTTGAAAGGATGGTACATTGATACCACACTATATAAAAGAAAATCTCCATCAGACAGGCTTTTAAGCGAACGCGCCTAAGAAGGAAGAGTGGCCAGTCAGATGAAGCTCACAGGCTCCTCTTTTTCTTCTCTGTGAGAACCCCACACATGTCATTATCATGAGCACCACAAGGGGCAGGGGGAGGGGGCCGGCCATGGCCTAAGGTGGCCTGTACTAAGCTTTTCTTTAAACATGGTGTCCCCCTTCAAGTAAAAAAAAATAAAAAAAATCCTGGCTCTGTATTGGCATACCTAACACCTATCTCATATATGGAAGTGTACCCTTACACCTCTCTGATTTTTTTTGTTTCTCAGATAGATTCAGAATGGTGTTTTTTTATACAACAAAAATGAAAAAAGATATATATATATATATATACAAAAATGAAAAAAGATATACATATATATATTTACATAAAATCCATCTATTGTAGTGTACTCTCTCTCATACACACATTTCAAGGCAAAGTCACTGCACAAGCCATATGACAATGCCACAATAACCGCTGGTAGGAGATTTCCTTGATCATCTATCCAGGTTGTAATATAGCTGCCATTAGAGAACACTCACTGATTGCATTTACAAGATACAAACTCTCAATTCAATATTCAGAGGTAATCACCATTTTTAACGCGTGTTTCAGCTAAGACTGAGTGGAACTCTCTATAATGAGACCCAGCGTGTTTCAGCTAAGACTGAGTGAAACTTTACAATGAGACCCAGCTATTGAAAATGTCCAAAACAATGTGAAATGGGATCAATTCTGATCAAGTGTCCAGTATGTACAAATGGGTTAGATTGATCAAAAGTGAGAACCTACATGAAGCTCAAAACAGAGCGTTTGTAAAAAAAAAAAAAAATGTTTATGGCAAAAGCATAATTTAAGTCATTGGATTTTCTCAAGGGTAAATCGGTCAAAGAACTTAGTGGGTATAGGTACAGTTTGACTGTTAATCAAAGTAAAAACACAAATTATAAAGGCATTTTTTTTGGAGTCTGAAAGTGCTGAGGCTTTAACCAAGAGAAATATTTTTATGTTTTAATGGTGGAATTCCACAGTAGAACCAACCTATTAAAATTCAAACCATTCAAAATAAATCCCTCTAGGTATATGATGTATCCTTAAACTTTGCATCAATCTATGTTTGTTCCACCATTGGATTGATTGTTTGATGATATCGTCAAACAGTCAATCCAATTATAGAACAAACTAAGATTGGTGTAAAATTTAAAGAAACCTCTATATAAGTCATGGATCTTAGTTTGATCGGTTCGGATCTCAATAGGTGGGCCTCACGGTGAAGTTTTGCCTTTCTCAACTCGAGGATTTCTCCAAGTTAAAGCATCAGATGATCCAGATTCCATTTATTTAATTGGTGTGGAAATGCAGTGGACTTTTGTATAAAAATCTTAATACAGCTTTTGTCATTCGTTTGGATTGACAACTGAGATTGTTCTCATGGACTGAATGGAAAAGAATATGATTTGAGTTATCAGAAAAGAAAAGAAACCCTGGAAAATAAAATGCACGTAAAGAACCCACAATCATCGCCCGGAATATTTAGGCCACTTGAGTATTAGTGCCTGTCGTTGTTTGCTAGACAACATGAATAGAGTGAAAGGTAAAGTTCTGGCATGTTTGTGTACATGCTATGGAAAATTAGTTCGGTGGAAAATTCGCTTAGGTAGGAACTTTTTTTTCCGAATCCTCCATAGGAATCTGTTTTCCAAGGAATCGCAAAAAATCGAGTCCATTTTTACATTTTTCAAAAAGAAAAAGTGGCCGCACCAAATATAAATTTTATTGTAACGCATAAAACCATTTTCGCAATATTCACTGTTATTGTAGAAAACTGTCTACACAAATTTGCCCTAAACTCTTGTGAACCTACTTAGATGCATGCCAATCACGGATGATAGTGTCATGGAAATGCCTCATTAGTGAATATGATTTTAAGCAACAACATCATTACGACCATTAATTTATGGGCCTTAAACTTTATTGATTTATTTTGTTACATATTCATCTGGAATAAGTAAGTGAGCCAAAGAGTCCCATGAGGTGGAAAAGAGTTAACCATCCCTTGAAACTGCACCCTGATGAGATGACCATATTTTTTTCCCAAATCCAGTCCCTTAAATCTGTCTGTAAACAGCCTTTTTTTTTTATTTGTCCCTGAATGTCCCATAAATCTGCCTTAAGCAGTCCAAACCACAAACCATAAGGCTGTCGTTATTCGCTTTCAAAAAAGTCCAATCTGCAGCCTTAATCCCAGCCCAAAAATTCCCTCATACAATCCCAACCAGAGATCAAAGAAACAGCCTTACAGCAGTCCCCAATCTAACCAAATTTTCGGCCATTGATCAACCAATACTGCCACAGATTGACAGCTTTTTTGGTACCTAGAACCTGTCCCCAAACACCTTATGAGATCTGACTAGCGCTGTCTAACAGGCTGAATTCAGGCCACGCTCAACTATTTCCAGGCACATGTCCATTTACAATTTAGAACATCAAGTTGGGGTCCATGTTCTTCTGCGTGGAACCAAGTCCACCTATTTGAGAAATGGGTAGGCCATGTTTAAAGCCTGTTGGTACATTCAGGCTCAGATATGAAATTTAGGACCAAGCCCAAATAATGGAGCAGCTTGGACTGTCAACAAGGAGAACCTAATGCAGAGATCCACTCATTCAATTCAAAAATCCTAAAAAGGAAATGAAGTTGACATTTGACTAGGCTGGCTTGTGGCATTAACAATTTAACGTTAGGACCCCATGGCTTTGGACCCCTTGTCGGTTGTCAGTGTCCCAAATGTCGGTTACTTTTCAACCATCCACCTACTATCAAAATATCTCATAATCTTATTATCTAAACGTTTCTGTTTGCAATGTGGATTAGAATAGTATGCTGGAGCACCGAACATTAGTACCGCCACAAGTCTATTTAAACAAGAAGCAACCCACTCAAAAAACGTCCGCAAGTACCTGTGGCATTGCTTTTCTTTCCCTCATTTCGGTAAATTCAATCTCAAATTCTCATCATCCTACTTAAAAATCTTTGGTTTCTTACTTGAACTTTACCGAATATCTTAAAACACAAATTTGATTTTTCTCATATGACCTAGTTGTGTAATGAGAGGATTGAGGATTCTATCCACGGATTTCTGTTTCCATGAAAGAATAATTTTAAATTTCTACCCCTAATATAGAAAATTAAAATCCTTGCTGGCATGGAAAACTGATTTATTTTTTCTTTTTCCATGAGAAAAACATGCCGTACTAAAGAACGTAACAATCGGCTGCACAGAAAACCAAATCAATTTTCGTCTCCATCATAATTTAAGTCTACTATAGTTTCACTCGACACCCCTTAATTTATTGCATATATCAGTCATCACTGCGTCTAACTCCATCAATCAGTCATAGGCTAAGTGTTTTTTCGCATATAACAATTTAACAACCAGGTGTATTAGTAACAATCAAGTTTAACTGCAAATTAGGTACTTACCTCGCTGCCTTTCTGTTTTGCGTTTGACCTTTTAGTTTCTCTCAAAGATCAATCAGAATGTATTAGAGGAGAGTAAATATTTGTAGTCACTGAGCAACTTGGATAGCTGGTGGAGTGTGTTATGACCGTCTTAACCAAACAGAGAGTTGACTGATCAGAATCCAGTGATCCTCTGCAGTTCGAACTACTCCAGTCCGGTATGGAGTCCCTCTCAAGTGAGAAAACACTGCCATCTCCACCAACAAGAGCAACTGGTGCACAGCCCTTCATTACCGTGCCTGTGGTATATTGGCCCACTACAACGAAATCAAAACATATGAGCATTCTTTTTGCAGTTTTATAATGTACTCTGAACATTTGCATATTATGAGCAGACTCATCTAATAAATGGTGTCTGCTGAATATAATTCAATTATTCAAACTTAGCAGACACTCCCTGTGCAGAATGCTCATCATAGAAGTGAGAAACTTGTAATCCCTTTTTGAATCATTGGATCTGAGTAACACAAACAAAACACTATTTATTAATTCCAACTATCCCTTTGATCAGTCCGGTGTCGCAGTGCCTTGGTTAAGCTCTGCAAATCTCATTCCAACACGCATGGAGTGCTTCAAGAACTTCTCAGCACACCGCTGAACACACGTCTCCTCTTGCTTGTCTAGACTCTTGCGCCTGAATGAGTCCACACAATCAGAGAAGCATCTCTCTACCAGTGAATTGTACATCCTCAGACTGCAGTTCAATAAAAAAAAATTTGCTATGTAATATATAAGCAAGTTGTCAAATACATTTAAGTATGTTTCCTGTGTACATAAGGCACTTTAACTTAAGACAGACACCATTTATCAGTTAGAACCTACTACGGATGCTCAATACTCCAAAGTTAACAGGGATGATCACAGCTACCACCAAGTGCAAATGTCACTTGTGGGTTGAGCCTTTTATCGTTATCCTCATTGTAAGCCTTCAGACTGACTAGAGGTCACCGGCTAAACCAATTGAAAGGTAGTCAGGGCAGCAAAGGAACGATTTGAAAAGATGTTGCACCATGATTGCATTGAATAATGCTTGACAACCTACAATTCTTATAGTCTGACGAAGAAAAGATAAGCATTGCATACTAAATGTGGGATAAACAGTACAAAAGATAGCAGGCAGTTCCTTGAACTTCATAAAACAGTACAAAAGTCTCTACCTGCCCATTCTAATGTCACCCAGTGAGTTAAATGTTTCCATTTTCTTCTCTTCATAAAACAATTGCATTGGCTATCTGACAACAGATAAATAAACAAACATTACATTAAGTGAAGAGTTTGAACAACTGGTAAAGGAGCAGGACACTTAAAGATGATCCTTGCAATTCTTTCAGTGATCCAACCCAATCATCGTTCCAACCAAATAACTAAAGAAAAACTGACCTGCACTTCTCGCAGCCGCAGGTTGGGAGAGAGTGAGACTATTGGAATTTAATTCATAAATGGTGGCTATTAAGTCATTCAGAGGGGAACCTAATGTGTGGAAGGGGGCTTCTGACAGCACTGAGCCCTATAACACTCTGGTTAATGAGGTTCAAAGGACGTTGTGGACAAGTTGCTTCGCCCGTGCAGAGGAGGTTTTCTCAAGATCAGCAGATTTATAGGTGAGGTGCTGAAAAAATCAATAAAGATGCTTGTTCCAGATGATGGCTGGATAGAGTGGATATTTTAGTGGAAGTTGATGCAGCAAAACCTCCTCTTCATACATGGAGTTCTTGCAGAAATTTAGAGAGGAAGTCTGAGATGAGGAGCATACTAAAGGCAGTACTGGACCATTTAAATCTATGTATTTTCAGAAAGAAAAATAATAATTTGAGAGGAATACTCGTTGATGCTTTAGCATCTCAACAAACAAGCTTCTAATGTACATAATCCGGTCATGGTGTATGATACCCGGATATCTCAATATCAGCAATAGATTGTAAGTTGTAACATATCCAATACTTCATTTTTTATGTGTAAAATCCAAGTCCCTATCCATGCTGTATCTGGGCAGAGTAAACGAAAAGGGAAGGAGCAAGTAAAAGGCTGTAGGCAAACTAGATAACATTATAGGCATTGGTCTGATTTCTCATAGGGGCACACAAAATCAAGAGTTAGTGGTGATGGACCAATCGTTCAATTTCTTGAGAGAGAGGAAAAACTGCAGTAGCTGTATTCCTCTAGAAGCCACAAAGTGCCTTTTTTTGTTTGCAGGAATTCTCATTCTATTGGGAGGGTATACAAATTCTTTAAATTTTTCTTAATATTTTGTTCACAAGTATTAAATGTGACCCATCAGATACTGAGGGGGAAACAAAACAAATAAGAAAGAAAATAGGGTCAAGATAATCCAAGGCTATAGAAATTTGAAGACTCCACATCTATTAAAAATCTAAACTGCTCAACAGAAATACTCCTTGGTGAGACACCTCCCTTCATAAAAACAACATCCCTCGCAGCAGCCGACGGTGAGGGACTTGTGTGAGGGTGTGTGAGTAATTACCAATGAAAAAAAGGGTAGTAATGCTCTTTCTACGGCCAAATTTCACTCCGATAAGAGATTGCCAATTTTTTTGCAGCAAAAATCATTTTTTCCATCCATGATGCATGGATACTATAAAATGGACGGTGAATGAGTGACATCATATCCAATACTTCACTTTTTACGTGTAAAATTCATGTCCTTGTTGTCTCTATTGCATGCCATATCTCAGCATCATAGTTTTCCATGTTCCTTACAACACATTTCACCGGGAAAATGTTTCGAACCCGAAAAACGAAACCCACAGCGTAAATAATAAAAGGGAATATTTTCAAAGTATACAACTTTTTATTTATTTTAAAAAAAGTACATAAAGGTTTAATATTTCAAAAAAAATAAAAATATAATTTTTTTTTCTATATTTCTTTCAATCAATCAAGTCCTCTACAAAAATTCAAAAATGACAATAAGTAGACTTATACAGACTCAATCACACAGTGCCCAACCTAAGCACAACTGAGATCGCTCAGTGAGTTAATTTCGAAACTCGATTGCCCGTCTACCTTCCTATCTGAATCGAGTCATTAGTCATATGAGAAATAGAATACATAATCGCAAGACTCCTCTATCACAATTCAACATCAAGGAAATAATCGATCCATTCGTCAAACCGACTTCAGCAAAATCTTTTCGTTTTCGTCGTTTGAGAAGAAGATAAAAAGATGGAAAATCGCAAAAAAAAAGAATCGATAGAAGAAGATAGAAAGCCTAGTTGAGAAGAAATGAGAGATGGGGGGATCTGATCTGATCTGACCTGTCTCGGATCTGAAGCTGGTCGATCATGCCCGACATTCTGAGCTTATCTTCTTCCGGAAGAGAATCGAGATCTCCAAGCATGCTCTTGTCCATCCTTGCGAATCAAAACTAGGATTCGTGGGGTTTTTTTGGCGGCGGGAAGTTCAAAAACCCTAGAATTCGCGCGAGAGCGTGCGTTCTCCTGTATTGGGTTGTTTTTGTTCGCCGCATTGCAAAAAGCGATAGGGTTTTGGGAACTTTTCAAAATGGATCCTTTTCAACTCTGTTTTTGTTCTTGTTGTTTCATAAAAGGACATAATATGTTGGTTATTTGAAAATAGTTTTGTCCGGTTGGCATTTTACTTTTAAAATAAAGTGAAGTGAAGTAAAATAAAAAGAAAGAATAAAATATATAGTGAGTTATGATGATATTTTATTTTTAGTTATTTAGGATGGAATGTTTTTTACCTTTTGTATGGAAAATAGAGTTTTTTTTTTCTTTTAGTTAATAAAGGTAGTTGCTTTTTGACAGTTTTTTTTTAAAAGATGGAGGAAGTTTTTATTAAAAAGCTCTTTTGATGTGATGTTTTAACTTGACTTGAATTTACTTTACTTCACAAGTAAAATTACCAAACGGGGGTTTTCTTACTTCTTTCAAATGGGTCCCCTTTTAAAAATGGACATCATCGCTACAATTTTTACTTTGATTTTTTTAAATGAAACGAATGTTCTTAATTGATTAAAATAGGAGCTAAAAATAGTTTTATCTTCTTTTCTCTCGTTCCTTTTTTAGTTTTTTTTTTTCTTCCTCTACCATTAAGCACCTTTTTGAGCGATGAAAGTAGGAGTTTCGTCATTTGGTGGTAACTAGCTAGTAGGATAGTAGAATGTTTTTAAGTCTTTGAAACTTATTTTTCAAGATTTTGTGCCCCTTTGAAGCGGTAACTAGCTAGTAGGATAGTAGGGTGTTTTTAAGTCTTTGAAACTTATTTTTCAAATTTTTGTGCCCCTTTGAAGAAAATAGTAACTTGTTCAGGTCAATGATCATCACCATTGTCCTGATCGGACATCTGCTGAGTATCTTCTTTCATGAAAGATCTTGGTTGTTTATAACTTATTTGTTTGGAGGAATTTCTAACTAGAATTTCATGTGTTGAAAATTCTGTCATGATTTTGAGTAGCAGGCTATGGAACAATTGAAATCTCTTATTTGATAAATAAAATTTTAGAAATCCAATCTTATCAAGACGTTAATTTTGCTTTTAAAATTCTTAAATTTCAGCTTCCAATTGTACTAATTGATAATAAGAGAATCCCACCGGGTGACAACATTTGGAGAATTAGAATGTCCTCGAACAAACAAGTTTTAATACTAAAAAACTATTGTATTGTGTGGTTTCCTTTTTCAAATTAATTTGGAGGGCACAGATAAAAGGGCATGTAACCATGGTAGGAAAGCAAATGTGATCAATTTGATGGAGGGGACAAGAACATGTGCCAGTGTGAAAGCTACAACTTTTACTGGATAAATATTAGAATGAAGAAAAGGTTAGACAATTGAGACACTCAAAAAGCCTATGCAGTGGAAGAGAATCCTTTCAATATGTAAAACAAAGGATTGACACTATGCTTTCAAACCAATTACCATTGGTTCAAGTGAGCTCTATTTCTTATTGGTCACATTCACATTTCACACACCACCAAAACACACACACATACACCACCAATGAATAAATAGGTAGCAAAAAAAATTTTGAATTTAATATTTACTATCAGATTGAGCAATATATTTGGCTCAGAATAGATTGGAATGGGCAAAGAAATTTCATATAGCCGACCCGACTATATAGTTGACACAATGCTTTGATGATGATGCTGGTGATTAGATTGGACAATATGTGAAAAATAAAATTAACTATTGATGTATATCACTTTAAGTGAAGTGAAAATTAGTTGAGTGGTTATATAGGGAAGAGCCTACTTGCGTGAGACTCACTTGGTTGCATTCGACAGCAATATATGATCATTTAAAAAAGAAAAAGGAAAAGGAAAGTCCTATACCCTCATGGCCTCTTCTTCTGTGAAAACTTGAGGATGATAAAAAGAATTCTCCCTCAATTGAGATGTTCAAAAGACTCTTCATTTGTCTATCAAAGATTTTGTCATTGTTTTTTTAGTAAAATTTGACCCATATATTTTTAAAAGTCGGATTGAATTATAATAAACTATTTTTCCACTTTGGAGCCCTTTTTACCATGAATTCCAACGTATTCAATTCACATGCCTTTACCAACAAAAAAAAAAAAAATCACATGCAAACAAATATGACCTAGGAGTTCCAAAAAATAAGGTCAGTGATTACTTTGTTGAAGTTTGAAAGATGCCTAAACTTTCTTCAAGGAGTGTTTCCATGTTTCTAAACCATGAACCAATATTTTACTTTTTATTGAACTCAATCAATTTCATTTTATATTCAAACTACTTCTTAATAGGCACATCTAACCCTAAAAAGAAAGATTTATTTAATGAACTGAGAAGTAGCACCATTCATATCACACAAATTTCATTCAGATTACTCAAATCATTTGCCAGTAGGACCAAAAGAAAAGAGCTCTAAGTAGATATATATATAACCCAATTAAACACCCAGATACAGCCGGAGAACCACAGATGAGATAGATAATGAAAGCAGACTCATAAAACTGCATCTGGTCAGCTAGGACCACTTATTCCTAGAGCCCATTATTAGATTACATAGATATTTATGGCTTTTGGGACCCTCTCATTTGCAGGTGCATGGATCACAGGTGCAGCTCGATCCACATTTGCAGCCTCCATTCTCAGAGCCGGCAGTTGCCTCGAACCCTTCAAAGTGCCTGGACCCAAGGTAGCATTAATAAAACATAAGTGTTTTTATTCCTAAATAACAGGCATAAAAAAATCATCTATTTTTTTTTTAAATTTGGAAAAGGACCCTTTCATATAAACAAAAAAACATGCAAGAACTGGGGTAATTTAAAAGAAATAGGTCAAAAGTGTTGTGCATACTGGGAGTTTTGATCGACACGCAACCATGATGCACATACACATCCAACCAAACGTACAAATAAGAATAGACAATGTGCCCATTTTTTATGAGAGCATTTCTCACCTTATTTTTAGAGATAACTATTAGGACGGTTATTACAATCCGCACTTTCAAAAAACTCATTTGCATGAAAAACACCTCAGATTCTTGAAAAATGAACGAACATTACCCTTTCTGAGGTGCAACCCCAACTATGAGGGTTTCAGAGGTGCTTTCTCCAGAGAAGGAGAAATCAGGATACATCTTGCATCTGTAAGAAAAAGAAGAGGCAAAATTTCATTAGAAAACACACACAAATAGCAGTAAGCACTGACCAGGAAATGTACCACAACCTTTATAAAAATTGTTAAGAAGAGAAGGAGAAAAAAATTTACATTAAAGCTGTAAAATAAACAAAATTAGAAAAAAAGACGGAAATTGCCAAGCCAAATCGCAAGGATGGAATTATGGAAATCAGACATGCATGCTTCGCACAAACAAAATCCAATCCAAGAATAAGGGAAGAAAAAAAGTAAATGAAAATTGATATGAAAAGATAAAAGGGAGGTTTATATAAGCTACCTTCACTTTTTTGACAATTACAAATAGCGACCTGTATTTTCTACTTATAAAATTAACAAAATTTATAATGTGAAGATCTTGGCCAAACACCTTGACCGTCAATGAAGACTACTTTTAAACTATAATCTTCCCACAGATCTGTCCTCGTCCATTTAAACCTCTATAGAAATTTCCATATGATAAACCCATCAGCCTTTTCATAGTCCAATCCAATTAATTACAGAGACAACTAAACACAGGTTCTACAAAAGTTCAACTTAAATGTTGGGAAAAAAACCAAGAGAGAAATAAATAACTGAAGAAATAGGGAATCACAGGGCCTTTTGTTGTAGGTAGCACGCCTGCTTTCAGAGGAGCTCCCATGGATCGATTCCTTGATAGACAGTTTACAATATATCTCGTGGTGATCACCAAGCCAATTGAAAGGAAAAATAGACCATGAAGAAGCTAAAATGTAGCAACAAAGACTACCCAAGTGATCAAAATTTTATAAAGGATCAAAAGAAAAAAAAAATTCCATTTTTCATTCAAAAGAAGAATCTAAAGGTGCCCAATTCTTGAAATCACAGTATATATAGAACTGATCAAATCCAAAAAGGAATGAACCATAAGATCAATTTGTTAAAGAAAGAAACTTCATATACAGTATCATGCAAATTATGAATCATGAGAGTAAAGAAGATTTGTATACCCTCCACATCCACTGCCACACTTGCAACTTGACCCACACCCGCAGTTTCCTCCGCAGCAAGACATGTTTCTCTCTCTATAAATGAAAGGAAGTCTTTGGTACTTAATACAAACTATGCTCTTGAACTATGACTACTACTACTTGCCCACAACACGTATTTATAGGGAAGGAGAGTGGAAGTGGATGCTATCCCCCGTACACGTGTACTCATATTAATCTGAAGACGATGCTGTTGAGTCCAATCCTGCTGTCCAAAAGAATCTTTCAGTAACATGGAGAAGAAGAGAAATTTATGATTTATGGGAAAAAGGGCTGGTATGATAACATCATCCTTGCCTTTTGCTAATCAGCATTTACAACTTTTACATGAGCTTTTCCGCTTCTAGTATCAGCGGTAAAACTACATTTAAACCGTCTTAATTCAATACTTCTCCCCTTTTCTCCTTTCTCCTTTCTACTTTCTCCGTTTGGGTTGAGGAGGATCGTCTCCATTGTGATGCATGAGCATGATTTTTTCAAAAATACCATATTAACCATTCAAAAATTAATATATAATGAAATCAAGTGATTAGTGAGTAAAAAGTGTCCAAAATGATGGGATCCCTAGGGTCAAAAACCAATATCATGTGGATTTTTGGGATCAAATCCTTACAAATATGTAATATTTTTAAGAGATTTCTTAAGTGGTGTGGATGGAGCTCTTTGAGCAAATGAATCTTTCAAAAAAAAAAAAAAAGAATAAGAATATTTCAAAAAAACAAAAAATCTTCAAAAGAGTCAGGCTTTAAGTGGACATGGGCCTTCGTTAGACCTTGACATTAAACTCGTAGGCTCGGACATGGGATTGAAAGTCCGTATCAGATCAGACCAGACATGGGACTAGTAGTTTTTGTCAGGCTCAAGTTAAGGCTCATGTAAGTCATGGATCTCGAAATCTACACGGCTTTATGATAACAACATCGACGTCTTAATTCAGATCATTGATAAGAAAAGATTAATGAATATCTCAGACATGAATTAGGGGCCCATAAAGGTGCAAAGAAATATATATATATCTATGACGCTTGAGGAGGCTTAAGGCCATAGCCTAAATTTCACTCTAACCACTGTGATATATGCACATGGCTGGATTGATTACATCAGCTTTGTATCCACATATGATCAATTAAAATTATTTTTGTGGATGGAATGAAGTTTGGTAAATCTTCTATGCAAAGGGTGGGCTCCGATATGAGTTTTTTGCTTAATTTTTTATTTTGTAGATGTGGGTTGGTTATACTAATGAGTTAAATTAGATGGTAAGCTACCTTCAATATTGAAAGGGCGGGGGTAGGATAAGATCATTTCTCATAAAAGTTTCACCAAAAAAGTCTGAAACATAGAAATATTTCATTTTAGAGGCCACGCTAAAATGGCAACCAAAACCGAATCAACAACTATAAATAATGCTCAGTCCATTTGCAAAAAAATGTATATGACTCTTTTGATAAATACGCCGGACTAAGCTAGGCCTCTAAGATTGTTGGCCTAGGTTGGTCAATTTAATTTTATAATCAGACTCAGAAATTAGGCACGTGCACAACCCATGAGCCTAAAATAGAGCACAATGTAATCCAATGCAGGCCAGGGCTCGAGCTCGATCGAAGCATGAGAATCCCTTCCGCAAATTGAGGCATGCCTATCCTAGAGATGGAAAGTGATCGAGTTAGGACCGAATCAATGAGTTTAACCCATACTCAGCCTAAATTGAGGTGCGTCGGCATGTAATGGGTCAAAATTCTCATGTTGAGTCCATCTAAGGGAGCCAATTCCGCCCCTACCTATTCTATAATGAAATTCACTTTCCATGTAAGGGTTGCACGATGTAAGGACCCGATGCCAAAAACCCATATGATGTTTATTATTTTACCATAGGGTTTTGATGACGAGCGGAACCCCACCCTATTTGGTCACTTCTTATTCACTAATCACTTAGATTTGTTGTGATTTGATGTCATTGCATTTAAGCGTTATTCATACCCTATTTGGTCATAATTGTGTGGACCCAACCTCCAACCTGTGACCCAACCCAGATAAAAAAACATATATAATTATTGTTTTGTGACCCTGCCGGTAATGGTAAAACTGCAAATGTGGGCTTCCCGCTGTTTACATCGATGGAAAAGCCGCAAATGGGGTTTTTCCGCCGTTTCCATCAACGGAAAAGTGGAACTTTTGGGTTTTCCTCCGTTTACACCTGCGGAAAAGTGGAAATATGGTTTTTGCCGCCATCTACACCAGCTTAAAACTGGCAAATGTGGTTTTCTCCCATTTACACTAGCGGAAAAGTAGAAAATGTGGTTTTTCCGCCGTCTACATCAGCGGAAAAGCCTCAAATATGTTTTTCCACCCACGTAAACTGCAATTTTTTATTTTTTAAATGTACCCATCTACTAGGAGCTTCTAATAAGTGAAATGAAGTAAAATAAAATAATACTACTCCAAATAAATCTTCCATCTCGAATGGACACTTGACCCCAAGGTGGTAGCACCAGTGGATTCAACCTTCAATTCAATCCCTCATCTCATATTTAATGGATCAATCTCATTTCACCATAACCATAACTTCAGTTATATTCTATTCAAATAAACTGACTCTTAGATTTTTTTTTTCTCTTCACTTGTATTATCTTTATTTAAAAACTCAAGTATAGGAATCAGTAAGGATAGTATAGGGCCCAACACTTGTTTATGCCTTTCCTCTTTCGTGATCATGAAGAGGAAAAAGAAAAAGAAACCCACATTTGAGCCTTTAATAGTGGTGGGCCCTTGAAGTTTCTCGTCCCCTCTTTGTGTTGGTGCTTTAGATTTGACTAAAATATAGAATAGAAATCCGAATACTCCTTTTCTACTGCTCTGATTCTTTCAAATTCAACATCACCATTATTAGAAATCTGGAGTTCGGCGGAACCCCACTTTAACCACAGTTGTGGTTATGTTACAGTACTAAATAGTTAAAAGATTTAATTTAGCATGTTTCATCAGTCCTAGGATTTTTTTGGCGTATTGGTTAGGTCTATAATATTTGGTATCAGAGACGTGGAGGCTACCTACCGTCAGTGAGAGCCGCCGCAGAGAGAACTTCGTAGAGCAGTGTATGAGCAATCCTAAGAGAGGAAAATGGCCACCCGCAGCCAGAGTGAGAGTCACCGAGAACGTCGGCTGCGAAAGCATGGTAGTCTATTATAGTCCTAAATAATTAAAAGATTTAATTTAACGCATTTCATCAGTAGGGGGAGTATTGAATAGGTCTATAACAGGTTACTTCTTTAAAATGAGTCAATCTAACTTTAAAGACCTTTTTAAAGTTTAACCAATTTACATATATAAATTATTTAAACACTAATATATGGTTAAAACACTCGTATTTTTCTTGGAGACCAATATGTTTGATTGTCTCAAAAAATAAAAGATAAGGCTATAAGAAGAGGATGGTGATGATGATTAAAATACTAAAGATATTGCTGATTAATATGATTAATATAACGTTATACTCGGGTCTTAAGTTGGGCTCGGAGTCAGATCCAGGTCTTTGTTGAGTCCATCGATGTTGAAGCCAATGATATTAAATCTATGCAGTTTTCATTTATGATAATTTAAATTACAACAATATGTGTTCAATTTGGGTACCAAAAGCCTGACCCAACCCAAATTAAAAAAGTGGCTTTGACGCCGAGGCCCAAGTTCGAGCCCAAGCTTGAGAATACCCAGCCCAATCTCAACCTCACTTGTGTTTCTAAGAACGGCAATAATATTAATATATGAAGAGCAAGGCTCCCCTAAGCTCGAGCTTGTGGGGCCCACCTTTGACCCATCTAAATGGACCAAACACATGACCCCCTTAAATTGTACATGTCCACCAACTTTTGGTAAGATCCGAATTTACTGGACCGTTGGATTGACTATATATCAATCCGAATGGATTGTTAACCGTTAAACTCTTGGGCTCATATGGAGATGATAGAAATTACAGTTATGGCTGATTTTTTGCAGGGAGGAAGATCCTAAGGAGTCCTTGAAATCTTCCCCACCCCATCCCTATGTGGGTCCCCAAGTGGGCCCACCACACACTTGAGCTTACCTTATCCTAAGCTTGAGCTTAGGGAGAATTTCGTAAGCTTATGCTTGTGGGGCCCACCTTTGATCCATCCAAATGGACCAAACACATGACCCCCCTTAAATTGTACATGTCCACCAACTTTTGGTAAGATCCGAATTTACTGGACCATTGGATTGACTATATATCAATCCGAATGGAGTGTTGACCGTTAAACTCTTGGGCTCATATGGAGATGATAAAAATTACGGTTGTGGCTGATTTTCTGCAGGGGGGAAGATCCTAACGAGTCCTTGAAATCCTCCCCACCCCATCCTTATGTGGGTCCCCAAGTGGGCCTCACCACACACTTGAACTTACCTTATCCTAAGCTTGGGCTTGGGGAGAAAATTTCGTAAGCTTATGCTTGTGAGGCCCACCTTTGATCCATCCAAATGGACCAAGCACATGACCCCCTTAAATTGTACATGTCCACCAACTTTTGGTAAGATCCGAATTTACTAGACCGTTGGATTGACTATATATCAAATATGAATTATACACACGAGTGCTCAAAAAGATAAGAATTATCCACTTTACTCCCATCTAAGTAGCCCTGATTCCACAGAAGTACTGATGAACGAGCTAACCGAATGACTGGGGAATACACATTTTTTGACTCACCAAAACAGGCCTGTGTTACTCAGCTTGGTAAGTGACCAAGTGGGGCGCATCGAATGTATCAATCTGATAAAATGCTGGTGCAGACCTCGTCCAAAATCAAGAAGCTTAATCATGGATTCTTGCCAATCTCTTTCAAAATCATGGATGTTTCCTTGGAAGCATCTTGTGATAAATCAGCTTTTGAATTTATAATGATGATTGATTGCTCGTGTGCCTTGGTACAGAAACAGTTAAAGGACCAAGCTATTCTTTCCCAAAGAGGCAGAAGCAAGAACTATCTTGCGTGTGGTAATGAAAGCTAAAGGCAACGGATAGTCCAAATTCATGTCTTGTCTGATGCAAATGAAGTGATTAAAGTGATGCCAATTTCAATTGCATATATACTCTCTTGGGGCAGTCGCCCAGTTGAATCTGGGTCCATTTTCAAAATCGATATGAAGATTTTGGGTCCCCTTCCATAATCCACATACATGAGAAATTTCTAGTCCCACAACTCACTTGAAAATCCTGAGTTTGGGTCTGCCATTGAGCCCATCAATTAGTTAAATTTAACTATGAGGAGTAGCGCAGTTCGCTAAGACCACGGCTCAAGGACCACAAGTTGTGGTTTCGAACTCGCGCTCTCTCCCTGAGGTCACTTGCTCAGACAAAAACCTGACTTACCCGTGCATGGGGAAATAGGGACTCTATGCAAAACTTCTCTATAATGATGTTTTAGTGTGTAATGAATGAAAAAATCAACTGATGGATCTTGAAGTATCATTCATAATGGGCATTAGATGGGGACCGTGAATGAAAGGTATCTGGGAAGATTAACCCATTAGAGAGCATGGCATGGAGAGTTTCAACTTCGGATGTCACTAGATTGATAAGTGGTATGAGTAGTAAGATGGCAGTACTCATGTTGCAACCACTATCTGCTTTTAAATAAGAGATCTCTAGCCTGAACAGAACCCATTAATACTTGCTTTTGGTTTAAAACTATCACAAGAGTGTTGGATGTCCAAGGAGAAAGAGAATTGCAAGTAATGGGATAGGGATAGGGGACAGGGCCAATGAATTGGGAGAGGAATTGCATTAATCAACAAATGTAAAACTAATCCATGATCCAACCCTATAGTGTGTGTTTATCAACTAAATCATTTGTGGAGCAGATCATGTAATGTAAACTAAGAGCTTTTGAAATTTATAATTAGGGGTCTTTCTCCGTGATGAAGAACCAGCGCTAGATTCGAAATATGGACCCTTGACAGTTTATAATTCCCTTGGGGCTTATATTAACAGTTGGATTATCGATTCAAGCTCATGCTTATGAAATGTAATCATGATGCTCAAATCCTGTTTTAATGTCTCAATTATTATGTCTCAGCTCATTGCTTATGTTGGCCAATAGGGCTGCATAAAAAATCCGATATCACCGTAAAATCAAACCGAACCGACCGAACCGGGCAGTTCGGATCGGTTTATAGTAGATCGGTTCGGTTAACGGTTTGAAAATCATAAAAACCGCTTACATCGGTCGGTTATCGGATTGAGCCCACGGTTAACCGCTTAAACCGAACCGACCATATACAATAACTTAAGTATTGCTTTTTTACTATTTTAGCTTTACGGTTTCATTTTTGTGTGCTTGCATTTAGTCCAAACTCTCTTTGTGGAGTAGAATTATTTTTTATATGGGTCACTGGATTGTTGAATTTTTATGTTTTCACTAAACATTGAAATAAATGCAAATGACGGGGTATCATCATTTTGAAAATTTCAATGTTTGATTTTCAAAAAAATAAAATAAAAAAAACAACGGTTTAACCGACCGAACCGGACCGAGCCGTTTGGTTCGGTTCGGTTTGGTTTAAGGCCTCTCCATCGGTCGGATCGGATCAGTTAATTAAAAAACCGACAGGTTCGGTTTGGTTTTTGGTTTTAGTGTTAAACCGATCCGAACCGCCCATGTGCAGCCCTATTGGCCAATCAACAGGTAGCTCGGTTGGTGAAGAACTTCGCTTCTAAAGCAATCACGGATCAAGCCCTGGCCGTAACACCGATGGTGAGAGGTTTGCGTGAGTGTGTGGATGGATGGGTGTGTGTCACTGTGTGTGTGTGAGGACTTACTTTAGAGTTGGGGGGTGGGGGGGAATGGATTTGGGAGCTCTTAAATTGAATGAGCTATTGAGCTTACATACATAAATGAGTGAATCGTTGTATTAAATAGGGAAAGGAGCTAAATGCCTCGTACAGCATGAAATATGATAGAGCCTTATAATTTGAAGGATTGAAGACTATTAAATATCATTGGACAGAATTATTGTAATGAACTTTGCTGCTTGGTAGTTGCGAGAAATAAAACTTTAAGAAATGCAAAAGAATTACATATTGAGGATTTTCGCAGTAAATATATGCTAATGTGGCTCACGTTTATCAAGTCATCAGTTCTTCATTGCACATATGGTGTCCCATAATCAGGAGAGATCGATCACTGATCAGATGGATGGAAGGCTAGAACAAATAGATGGAGTCATGGCATCACTGATGTACACAACTGATATCTTGGCATGATTTCTTTTGATTGTTGGAGGTGATTAAAAAATGCAATCAATTGGGCAAATGTCAAATGACATGGCCACATGGGTCACTCAAAGCTCTAAGGTCAGATCTGCATTTTCATTTATACTGTATTATCTTTTTCACTTTATCTTAATGAAGTCTCCATCACCTTTCAAAAAGCCTTGAATTTAGCAGTAAATGATGCCACCTGACAATTTTAACATCTAAAGTTGCTGGAAGAGGCCTAATGAAATGTGAAAAGGTATATGAAATATGATGTTCCGTTCATTAGTTTTGAAAATGGAAAGTAAGGGATGACTGGCATATATACTACAAACAAAACAAATTACAATGCAATCAAAGCTTAAGGAAAAATAAGAACCAATGAACACTAATACAACATCATTGTACATGGAATATTTTCTACTCTAAGAATTACGTATACGTTTTTCTTGTGCCCGTTTGGTAATTTTACATGTAAAATAAAGTGTAGTAAAGTATTAAATCAAGAGAGAATGAAATATAATAATATCTTATTTTTAGGTATTTGGTATGTAATATTTTTTACTTTTTGTATAGCAAAGTGAAGTTTTTTTTTGTCTTTTAGTGGAGAAGTGATATTTTTTTATTTTAATTTTTTAAAATGGAGGGAGTGAATTAAAGTGCTACTGATGTGACCCCTTGTCTAAAAAAATGGAGACTTTACTTGATATTTACTAATCTAGTAGAGTGCCAAATGGGCCAAGGTTTATTTGTTTGCATGGGAATTAAATACATTAGAACTCCATGGTTACTAGGATCCAATAAGAATTTTTAAAGACGTGAAGGTGAAGGATATAAGGTGAAGAGTAGACGCCTCACTTTCCTATCTTTTTCCATCTCCCCTTATTCATTTTCCATCAAACGAGAAATAATTTTATGGTCATTTTTTAAAATTTACTTTCGTTTCTTCACTTTTAACCACATTTAGAAACATAAATCTTACCATTTCTGTGTGTTCAGTTACAGGGAACAATCACGCCGTAATTTTCTCAAGCTAAGATGTGTATATGATAAGTTTATTTGTTCAGATTTGAGTGAGCTGGAAGGCCTTTTCCAATCAAGTTTTCCTTCACAGTACTGATGATTCATCTTGATATCCTTAATTGCGCTCCAAATACAATTTGGCACTAAACTCAAAACACTGGTTGTAGCATTTATTTGACGAGAGGGTATATTCCAATATATGTAATTGATTACCCTAACTTAAGGTTGGTCTTTCTGCATGGTTTTTATCTTGTAAGTACTTCACCTGGTCATTCCTGATTGCCACTTGCATTATATGGTATCAATATCTATATTGCTTTTTTTTTTTTCATTATTATTATCTCTAGTATCAGTTTTTATCACAACTATGTTGCTGATTTTGTAAGTCTTTATTACCTGGCTGTCCGGTGTTCGAACCCCGGGTACGTCACATCTTCTCACTTGTGTGGGTTTCTTCCCACTTGATGTCATTTAGGAAAGAAATTAGTACTTATTGAGTCCGGATCTCCTGTTTAAAAAAAATGGGAAATATTGTTTCATCTTATCATGATTTGCAAGTTATATACGTGAAATGTATGGGGATGTTAAACCTATCTTCAATGGCCTTCATATAGTCCTTTAATGGCCTTCATATAGTCCTTAGCATTCTCAGGTGTAGGAAGGGATGTTTTGATGTTGGCATCAATAGTCATTCGTAAAAACATAGTGCTTAGTCTGTCAGACCTCTCCCAAGCATTAAAGAGGGTCTTTTCCTCAGCGTTACTTGTGGCAGTAAGTGGAGCCGGCTTATCTTTACGAAGAGCCATATCCAGTTCAAGTACCCCCAATGTGAACTCAACTTGCTCTTTCCATTCGGAGAAGTTGGTTCCATTGAGTTTAGTGACAGAGGTAGCATGCGAATTCAGATTAGTGGGTACAATAACTGCAATAGAGATATAACAATAAGGCTTTAATTAAAATAAGACAACACATGCATAATATATGAATATATATGACCAAATGAAATTTAGGTGCTCCTGTGGGTAGTCACCATAATTTCTACACATTATACCATCTAAAGTCATCATATTCAAGGTGGTGTAAATGAGTGATGTTACTTTTAATTAGAACAAGTAAGATATCTGTGGATATCTTTGGTCCATGTATGAACAAACACTCCTTAATTATTATTCAAACGTATGATTATAATCCGCCTGTGGGCGACTAAATTCTTCATGCGCTTGAACAATGGGAAAAGTAAACATCATGATGGTACTATTAAGGCCAAATATCAGTATTTAATTGTTAGGGTCACTGTGGTGAGACCTAACCTTAAGCATACAACTTTGGTGATCAGAATTAGCTTAATATGAATAGATGACATTATATATTCTATGCATACATGAGAGATCATTCGTTATATGAAAAATACTGATAAAGATGGCCGAGCCGCGTCGAGCAGTTGGAAATTTTTTTTTTTAGGCATTATATCATTAATTATAAAGAAACATACTAAAGATAATCAGCATAATTTAGCATAATTCTAAATTTTTGTAGGCTGTCTTTTCATGGGCTCTCTCTTGGGTCCCAGCCCCCTTGGCTGGGTTAAAAAAAAATAAAAAAAAAGGCTTTTAACATGCGCAAGGTGTAGATCAACTCATATTGCTGCTTGTCAATGGCCCAGTGGACTGATATGATCTAGCTAATTTTCACATCCACCTTGCTACTTGCACATTAGTTCTGTACATGAATGGACCATCTGAATGGTAGAGCTATCCCTAACTCTTCAATTAAGTGGCTAACACAGCCTAAAAACCGGCCAGTCCAGGCCAACCTGATTTCACCTCTGCGCTAACTTCCAGCCTTTTACATGCAGTCAGTGATTGATATAGCTTGGGACAGACCCAAGATGCTCATACATACCAAACCATCTTGAGTGAGCCGGCTCGACTGGTGAAGTCATTACTCGATCCATAGCCAGCATCTCTCAGTGAATTCACCCATTAATAAATTCAGAATAAAACTGAGTTACTCTAGTCAAACTCGTTGATTCAAAATTGTTTGAAACATATGTAGCTATTAATGGGAGTTCTACCATCACAATGAGTTTACTTAATATTACTCCGATCATTATTTAGTCTTAATTTTACTGTCACAAAAGTTCATGCATTGGATGTCTTGCATCGTATGCCTCCACAAATCCATGTACCGTGGGTTTCCGTGCAAAGTACTCCATATCAACATAAAACTTTCTCTGTGACATGGGTGCACGTGCTACGGTCCACCCTCATCATAGCCCACTTGAGGGGGAATGGGTGGGGCCCACTAGAATGGACGGAGCACCAAACCATGATGTAAGGGGTGTTATCCTATTATTAATGGACGATCATGTGTTCTCTAATAACCATGCTCTGATACCACATGTTAGTTTATTATTAACATGAACCCTAAGATCGAGAACATCATGATTATCACATGTAGGATAAATCTTAGATGGATTAAAGATTACCTCCAGACATCCTGATGCAGAGAGCTTTCCGATCCTGCTGTCTGATGTTGATGTTGAGATCCGCCCAAGAAGACTTTAGGGAATAACTTCAGTTTCTCTCTCCTTGCCTATAAGCCTTAATGTGTTGAATTTTGTGAATAAGTCTTTATGATGGAGGAAAGACTCTTTTTATAGGTGGAGAGAGGACCAAGTATATTCCAATTAGGATTCCATTAGTTTTAATCTCAACCGTCCATCAAGGTAGAGTTTGTTATGGAATATATCTCTTTAGGAAACCTTATATGATTAAAAGATAGCATGTATCCTATGAAAACGGGATTCCTATAATGACCACAATTTATGGAAAGGTAAGGACTTGTGATCTAAGTAAAAGACCTAAAAGTAATTTCCTTACGGTTATGCTATACTTGATTGTGAGAGATACCTGAGCAATTTATAAAAGCATAAGTCCAGCAGGTGAAATTGAATAAATGAGGAATAAAGTGCATGAGAGTTCTGTCATATCCCTGTTCGTTGTATTGCCCTTGTACAGTGAATCATAGAGAGCACACCTCCTGGCGGAGCCCACCTGATCACCAAGCTGAATGGATCACGGACAACAACCACCCACACACCACAACCAAATTGGTGAAGGGGCCGCACTTGATCAGTCCTCTGTTTATACGTATGCATATTTTGGATGATCTCAACTTTATCATTTATGAAGAAAATATCATCCCATATTGAAAATCTTGTCAGATATTTGTGATATTGTCTTATCAACAAATCAGACTGCGATTTATTGCATTGTAGAATGAGGGCAATAAATTGTGAATCTTGTTGTAATAAGACTTTGATTATAATAATGATGAATGAGGGCAACAGACATTCTCAGAATCATAGTTTACGCCCAACTAAGACGGAAATGGGACTCACTTCAATTCAAACTATCCATATTGTGAATCTTGTTGTGGACATTTTGTCTTGGAAGATTGACTGTTTTGCTCTCTTTAAAGACGGACTACCCCAAAGGTGACAGTCAAAAGGATAGTTGTTGTTAATTAAGGGAGATTTTTTAACATCTGGGCTTCATCTTAAGCTCACAAAATAATGAAATCCAGATAAGACTTTCCCAACTATCCAATATTTTATCTTATCATTATTATTTTTTGTTTGTTTCTTTGATCAGAACTGCCGATCCCCTCAGTTGGATTGAAGTGAATGGATGGCATGTGTACATGCATGTGCGGTGTGCCAGACTCTAATCCACAATAAACATTCTGGCAAAGTATCCAAGAAATTCTTAAACAGTGGCTATTGATCTTAATTCAATTCTCAGGCTCTCAGCTGTAAAGATATGGGATTCTTCGCCATTGCTTCTCTTCTGGGACCACCGTTTCTTTTCACAAAAAGGATTTTGTTGACTTCAGTTCCTCCCGTACTACGTTCTCAAACTTCGACACATGAAAAAACAATAAAACTTCATAGAGATCTGTACATTGTATGGTCTGTTTTTTCCCCTTTCAGAACTGGCCGTATGTACTGTCCACATTGGTCAAGACCCATATGGGCAGTTTACATGTACTCTGATCCTATGAGTGGGTAGAAGATGGATGGTTCGTATGTGTCTTCCTATAGCTACCTGATCTTCTAATGGGATCATGAGTATTCATGGTAACCATACAGTTTTTTATTTTATTTTATGTATATAGGGTTACGTAGCTCTAATCATATAAATAACTTCCCATCCTGCTCTGTTAATGTGATTGATTCTCTTTTAAATGAGCCTAATGATTAAAAAAAAATTAAGGCAGGTTCTCATTTGCCTTCCAGCCATAGGAACGTACAAAATGATAGAAAGAGATTAAAAAATAAATACACTCATACATCCACGTATCTCATCTACCAACCAACTCAAGTTAAAGGGGTAGTTCAGTTGCCATAAGACCACAGTTTGTATTCGGAAGTTATAAATTCAAAACTGCACTACCACACTGTAGCTATAGGGGAGTTATCCGACTTTCCTCTAAGTCCGAAAGGATTAGTCCAGTCCAAATGATTGAAAACCCAAAAAAAAAAAGGAAAAAAACCTCAAGTCAAAGCTCCAATTTGTATATTATAAAGTAGGGAAACCTTCAGATGCTTGTCTCCTTTCCGTCCTTCAGACGTTTCTATTTGGGTAACTTTCCCGTGCAATTAGACTTAAGTCACTTTACAGCCTCAATCTACTTATTTGGGTATCCTCTGCAATCTGAACAAATGTACTGACTTTAAGTAGGACACTCGAAAACTTAAACACCTTCTTAATTTTTTCTGTTAAAATATCATCGTCCTCTTCATTATCACAAGAGCCCTCCATCTCGCCTACCTACAGAGTCTGATGACAAATATTGCTTTTTCAAAATTCATGTTTTAAGTTACAGCTCGTTTATATGGCCCTTGAATATATTCCCGAATGAGAGCCCGGATTGCCAGCTGGAGGGCTATACTTTTGCAAGGGGGGATGTATTGAAATTTTTTTTCTTTGATGTGACTCCTTTCAGGCCATTTAGACTTTTTGTTTAAGTTATGACAAGTTTTATGCATGTTGTCACCTACGTAACACTAGCCTTCTCTTTCTATCTTATTTTAGTAGGAATGTAAATTGGTCTCTGATTATCTGATTTATCAGACCGGAGGTTCTAATCGCTTAAAAATCGGATTTGGGCTAGGGATGTAAACGCGTTGGTTCCGAGTGAATCCAGACCCGGAATCGTTAAGGAGAAGGTGGACCTGGACCTAGACCTGGAACCGTCTTGGGGTCAGTTTCTTGGTTTCGGACCCAAAACCATTAAGGAGAAGGTAAAACCGGATGCGAACCATACATGGGGCGGATCCGAGTAGGTAGAGAATGGTATGGGGAAAAAAATCTAAGTTTAATGAGAGATTCTCGAATATTAAAGTAATGTATCGGGTCCTAGGTCCACGGGTCCGAACCAATGTGAAATCGGAATCGGACACATTTAGTCACTGGCCCAAAAAAGGACCCGGGCCCATTTACTTAGCGGGAACTAAATAAGGAACCAAACCCGATTTTTAACGGGTCGAAACCTCCGGGTAGTCAGGGACCCTTTTGCATCCCTAGTTTGGGCCCTTATTTAGGTCACAATAAGTAAATGGGTCCGAGTTCGGTTCTAACTTTGTTCCGACCCATGGACCAGGGACTCCACATATTACTACAGTTTTCAACAAATCCTCTTAAAAGCTAAAGTGTTTTCCATATCATTTTCTATTGAGACTTTGGCCCGGATCCGGACCCGTCTCATATATAGAACGGGTTCAGTTCTATCTTCTCATTAACGATTCTAGTTTTAGAACAAGAAAAGCAGATCCGGTTTTAAATCAATTTTCTCATTAATAATTCCGGATCCACCATGGATTCGGACAATAATCGATCCATTAAGTCACTAGATTTGAGAGGGCAATAAAACTAAAAGGGTTTAAACTGACTAGTTTCATTCCAAAATATATAGTCGAATAAAAACTGAGGAGCCCAGTTTCAGTGAAAGTAGGCATTGATAGATGATAAAAGCACACGATCACTTTGAAGTGGGCCACACATTGTGATGGATCTAGTTCCTCCCTTCTTCTGAAATACAGTGGTCTACTGAGTTGCTGTTCTTCTACTTATTACATGGATCTGGGGCCATCATCAGATGTCATGATTGAAAAGCCTATGGGTTTCACTCATACATAAGGTGGACAGGTGGACGGGTCTTGAGCACGTGACTTATTGGCAATGCATACAAAAAGTCCACGTCGCAATAGCTATCTCCTCGTGAGAGGAGAGGAAGCAGTTTGCAGGAAGTTTTTGATAGTGGAATGCTGGGCCCACCACCACCAGAGTGGGAAAGTAGCCAAGGCATCTAAAAGAACAATGTGCATGTTCTGTCGCGTTAGAAAAGGTGCATATCATCACCGTCACCATCGGTCATCATCTTTGTCCCAGGCTTCCCAGCTAAGGGTTGGATTAGTGAGTTTTATGGACCAAAATAAAAATGGGTCATTTTCTGGCTGGGCTATTTCCTGGGATAATAGTGTAGGGCTCACCTGAAAACATGCAGAGAGTTTAGGAAACAGTGCTGTTTTCGAGGCGAATCGAGATCTACCCAGGGATTTCATCGACAATGATTTTGAGTGGACCAGTCACGGTCGTCACCTGACTGTGGGCAAACTCCTACCTTGGACATGGCAGGTTGCCTATTGTGATGTGACAAACCGTGATAGATCCACTCACGGTCACCATGGAATAAAGCCTCATTAAATAGATTCGGACTCATCTAGTCACTAGATGAAGTTAATAATAAATGCCCTAATTTACATTATCATCATCGTTTACATTATCAATATATGTTTTGATAAATATCAAATTTGAGTAACTGTTGGGGAGGGATAGAGGGTCAGCTGCTCCATGGGCTAGTCCATTTAAAGCGCAGAGCCCATTTGTCTTGTATCTAGATTTTAGAATTCCCCAAATGCTCTCTCTCTCCCCAATGAAACTCAAAACACGGGGAGAAACTTGAATTCTAAAAAAATTAAAAGGCTAAAAGTCACTTAAAAAAAAAAGCTAGTGAAAGTTTAAATTGTATTTTTCTTCGGCCCCACAAGCTTTTTTAAAATATTGTACATTAAGCCCCCTTTTCAACCAAATCTTCTAACTCCACCTATGTCTAAGGACTTATTTGGCCGTAAGCATTTTGAGCATCTTCTTGTGTGCTGCATTTGGAGAACTCCAAATGCTATCACTCAAAGTGAAACCCGTAAATGCTTCATGGCAAAGTATCATTTAGAAATCCGTAGTTCTCATCTAATACTCAGCATTTAAATCCAATCAAATAAGGAATTCTAAAATTCATAGGAATAACAATTGCAGTTCTATCAAGAATTCCTAGCAAGGGGAATTCAAGTAGAAATGCTCCAAACCAAACGGCCCCTAAGTACTTGTTTATTAGCAAAAAGTTCTAAGAATTTAAGACGAAGAGAATTACAAATTATCCAATGTGATCCCAAGAGATTCTAGTGTGATCAATCCTACAATGAACATAAATATAGTTGTAGTGCAACTTGAAATCTAATAGTGAAATACATGAGCCTATTTATTGAATTAAAATTCAAGGGACTAAACCAGACCAAACCAAACAATACCTTAACCTTGTCTTGTAGATTAATTTAGGCTTGCTCAAAAATGAGAAAACACAAATCAACACCTTCCCTTAATAAACCCCCATCAAGTGTCACATGTCCACCTTCCCCTGGTAAAAAATAAAAAATACACTCCTCTCTCTCTCTCTCTATATATATATATATATATATATAAAATACTAATGCCATTGTCTCATTGTCTATCTTGATTAGCCTAATTCTCTACATAACACAGTACACTCTCTCCTCTTTCCTTTTCTTTCTTGATCTTCATAAAAGGAGTGACTCCTCCTTTTGATAAATTCAATTACTTCGTCTACATTCAACACAATTCGATTGTGTCTGATCATAATGTCAGCCAGGTATCAAGCATTCAAGTGGGCCTCTTCAAAACTGGACATTTTGTAAGAGAAAAACACTTGGTGCACAGCAGCCGTTGCCCATTTAATAAAATCCAGAACAATCCAACAAACCCCACCATTAATAAAGGCCACTGGAGGGACTTCTCTGGATCCACCAGTACCTGGGGCACATGCACAGTGCAGTCCGGATCCAATGAAGCTTGGAGCGGGAGAAATCATGAGTTGAAGGGGGTGAAAACCCACGGCCGGTCCCACCTATTAAAATCTGAACCATTTAAAATAAACTTCCTTCAATCAAAGCTGGTTCATTAAATGAGTTGACCTTTTTACTAGAAAAAACATGATTAATACAACCTTATGCATGTTCGTCATTATATTTTTTATCAAACATTTGATCCAGCGGTGGAAACAACTCAGTTAATAAAACAATAGTTGGGATACCACATATATCTTGTGGATGCTTAATTTGAGCAACTCAAATTTTAATAAGGATGCTTAACTCCACTAACAATCAACTGTCAAATTCATTTGGAGAAGTGAAAATTTGATAAACGTAGTATACTTAAAGAAATCTGATGTATATAGATGGTTCAAATGTATTATAAAATCATTGGCCCACTATGCTGTGGAGTTCTACTCCTTTTCAACCAAGGATTTCTCTATGTATTTTTTATTTATTTATTTTTGATAAATAAGGATTTCTCCATGTATACCATGTTAAAAGCCTCAAAGAGGATTGATGTGGCACATATACAGTGGGCCCACATTCAGAGATCAGGGATCACAGTTTTGGATGCCACTTGACATGAGGACCCCAAAAATAAAAAAATAGAAGGGAACAAATGAATTTCCATGCACCATTCTCTCACATCCAAATTCCAATCCACCCATTCCTCACTTTTTAGTTTTTACTCTCACTCCTGAGCTCTACTTTCTCTTTACTTCTCTTCTTCTTCTTCAGAGGGAGAGGAGAAATGGGATCTTCTACTCTGTTTCTTTCTTCTACCCATTTTACCCTCGTCTTCTTCATTCTGGCATCCTTTTCAAGTTCCCATTTTGCCCTCAACATCACCTCCATTCTCTCCGCCTACCCAGACCTCTCCGACTTCACCAACCTCCTCTCCTCCACCTCCATCCCCTCCGACCTCTCCCTCCGCTCCTCCCTCACGCTCCTCGTCGTCCCCAACCACCTCCTCCGCCTCTCCCTCCCCCGCCTCCACTCCTCTTCCTCCCTTCCCGACGCCCTTCGCCTCCACGTCCTCCTCCAATACCTCTCCCTCGCCGACCTTCGCCGCCTCCCCCCCTCCACCAACACCACCATCACCACCCTCCTCCAAACCACCGGCCGCGCTCTCAACTCCAATGGCGCCGTCAACCTCACCCTCTCCCCGACCGGCTCCGTCACCGTCCGCTCCCTCTCCTCCAACGCCACAGTACTCTCCCAAATCACCACCGTCCCTTACAATCTCTCCATCCTCTCCGTCGATTCGCTCATCATCCCCCCGAATCTCGATCTCACCGCCTCCGAGAACCGCCCGCCTCTCGGTCTCAACATCACTCGCGTCCTCATCGACGCCCGGACCTTCAATGTTGCAGCGTCGATGCTCGCCGCTTCTGGGGTGGCCGCGGAATTCGAGGCGGACGAGCGGGGCGCCGGGATTACAGTCTTTGTTCCCACAGACAGCGCTTTCGCCGAGCTTCCGGCGACCGAGCGGCTGCAGTCGCTGCCGGCGGAGCGGAAGGTGGTGGTGCTGAAATACCATGTTCTTCATTCGTATTACCCTCTGGGGTCGCTCGAGTCGATCGTGAATCCGGTGCAGCCGACGCTGGCGACGGAGGATTCTGGGGCGGGGCGATTTACTCTGAACATTACGAGGGTGAATGGATCGGTGGCGATCGATACCGGCGTCGTGCAGGCGTCGATTACGCAGACGGTTTTCGATCAGAATCCGGTGTCGATTTTCGCGGTTTCAAGGGTTTTGTTGCCCAAGGATGTATTTGGGGTGGTGGGGAAGGGGGGAGGAGGAGGAGGGGCGCCGGCGCCGGAAATGGGGGCAGCGCCGGAGAATTCGGCGGCGGGAGTGGAAGTTCCGCCAACCCAAGTGGTGGCGCCTCCTGGTTTTCACGACGAGATCCGATCGGGTGGCGGAGATGGGAGGAGAGGAAGCAGAGGGGCTGTTGCTTCGGCTATTTTGATTTGTATAGGGGCTTTTTTTGTAATATGATTTTATTATGAGAATTGGGCTTTTTTCTTCTTCTTTCTTTTACATTTTAGTCCTTTCGAATTTTCACAGAGGAATTGAATTTTGCTGCAAAGCAGCAAATTTTTTTTTTTCACTCTTTTCTTCTGTTGGATAAAGGAAATTTATTTCTGTCCTTTTCAATTTTTTTGTGTGCTGTGAAATATTGTTTTGTTTCTCCTGCATGTTTGGATCTTTGGGTCATAAATATTTTATAAGTGATCAATCTAGGAGTGAATTATTTAATAATTTATAGAAGTTGGAGAGCATTTATTTTGACTGCCATATATTTTCTTCTAAGACCGAGGAATCACATCTTTTGAAGGCCTATCTACCAGTCCACTCATCTCTGATGTGTAAAACAGCTAGGTAAATTGATGAGCTCTGCTCTTACCATGCCAATGCAAGTATGGGGTCCAATCTATATTTTGTTTGAAAGAGAAATAACCAACTTTTATTGCAATGTACTTCAATGCCCAAAAAATGGCGAAGGAACCCAAGATCTTTCATGGCAACATGTTGGCTTAACTTTGTAAAAAATGCACGAAATGCTTAGCATAGTCCATTAATAAATCTGTGCATGGGGCAAACATAAGAACAAAAAGGAGGTGATTGGTATAGCCTTGTGAGCGAGCCATGTCAATTTCTTGGAATAAATTCTAGTAGAGAAGAACATTTTTAACATCAAGTTGACAAATGATCTGCCAACGACTCTTTAAAAAAATAACAGAAAAGGAAGCAACGTCTCTTTCAGCTGACTATTAAAATGCTTCTTTTCTCAACTCTCGGAGCGGTTGTCTTCTCCTCTCCTTCACACTCATTTACCTTCAGTTCCCTTGTTCTCTCTTATCTTGTATACCATTCGAAAGCTCTTCACTTTCTGATCTTGATGTTCAAATCACTGGTCATTTAATCGATCATCGATTTCTCTGTTAGTCTCCAATGGCATATCCTCATTTCCGAAGATTGGGGAAAAAATCAGCTCTCGCAGCTGTGGGTTTTGCAATTTTCACCTTGTTCGTTTTCACCTCCTTAGATTTGTGGGGAAAAGGGGTTGATTCGAGCAGCAAACCGCAGATTGATTACGATTCGCATCTCGTTGATCTGACTCTAGTGAGAAATGCAACAGATCGAGGCGCTGGTATCAATAAGAATATTTCTTCTCATCTTTCTTTCCTTTGTTTTTGATATTCTGCTGCATGAACATGAAATCTCGTTGTATTGGAAAGATGAAAGAACATGTGTTTTTTACTAATTGTTGTTATTATTGTGTATTGGGTGTAGTTTGTTTGGATGGAACCCCACCTGGATATCATTTTCAGAAAGGTTTTGGATCAGGCTTAAACAATTGGCTTCTCCATATAGAGGTGATTACTTTTACATTTGAAGTTCATTGGCAATTAGGCTGTTTTTGTAAGTGGATGTACATTTATGGTTCTTATTTGCAGAGATGTAGGATTCATTCACTTCAAAGTGATAACTAACTGCTTAAAACTACTGTCCTCTTTACCTTTCTCAGCCTTTTGGCTAAGTTAAAAATCACTGTGCTCTTACTGATTTCTTCTTAAAATGATCCACTGAACCCTCTGCATCTTATTAAGGTTGGAAGCTTTCTAGATGATGCATTGTTGGATGTTAGGGGTCAACCCTCACATGTGATGCAAAAGTGTATGTAGATGTATATAGACGAGTAATGTTAATATGCACCCCCTTTTTATTTGTTTATTTATTTATTTTTAGAAAAGCTGGCTAGATTTCATATGCTATACCCCAGTTGATGCTGGGAGGTTGTCTGTTTGTGAATTCAAACAGCTTACCAAGACCAGCTCTTTTGTATTAGCCCCATTGCACTGGCCCAAAATTTAACTAGAACATTTTTTTTTCTGGTAAATCAATTTAACAAGAATTGGAGTTGAGCGTACGGTTGGATGGTCACAAACTTTGTTGGATTGATCACACATGATAAATCCAACATGCTTACTGATGGATTGACCACGTTAGATTTATCATGTGTACATGTGATTAGTACAACAGTGGGGAGGAATCTCATGTCAGATGCTACTTGATGGCCTGGGAATGGGTCTCTCTCTCTCTCTCAAAACACAGATAGATCAATAGACAAACAGGCATACATTTTATTCCTTTATTTCTTTAAGATGAAAGTCTGTATAGGATTTTATTGTTGGTTCTAATTTTTTATTATTTTTATAAAGTTGTAGGGTGGAGGTTGGTGCAATTCAGTACCATCATGTTCTGCTCGGACGAGGTCTAAACTTGGGTCTTCTAATTTCATGGAACACAAAGATTCCTTTTATGGAATCTTAAGCCATGACCAATCACAAAATCCTGGTATGTATTTTCTGTTCCTATGAATTATTTTTCCTGGCCAGGTTGAGGTATCTTTTTTATACAAAGCCTCCATGCACTCAGTTTTTTAATGCATCTGAGTCTTTGAATTTAAACTTTTCTGTATTAGTGTTTTTTTATGATTCTATTTCTTGAAAAGCTCCATTTTATTTATTGTGTTTTTGATGATTTGATTGGTACCGTAAGAGATACGCATGGACACATGGTAGCAGCAACAATTCAGGCTTAAATCTTACATGCCTATGAGAAATTGCTCAAAACTTTTCTACTTTAGTCATGTTTAAGAAAACAGAATTCCAACATTTGCATTCCTCTAATTGCATTGTTGCATGTCTTTATAGTAAAAAAAAATGGAAATGATTGAACCCTTCTTTCTACATACCATGGGCAATTCATCATTTCATCGAGTGAATTCAGAGACATCTTCAACCTTAAGATTGCGATATCTCCTGAGACGACTTTTAAATCCTTGCAACTTTATTTTTCTTTAAACATGCAGAAATGAACAAATTCCCTATCTATGCAAGTCCTATAATGCACAATTGTGTAGTCAATATCGGGCTTCATGGAATGGGTTAGCCAAGACATAGTTGTGAGGTTTTCAGATTCCTAATCATCTTACAGGGGATCACCATTTGAGAGCTAAAACAACCCTTGATTCTATAAAATTTAGTTCCTTTTTTGCTTCCAATATATACTAGCAGGCGGGAAAAAAATCACTATTAAGTTCCACAGTTGCAATTTGCATCCCTGATTCTTCATGAATCAATAACTCAAAGTGTGATTATCACTCCACAAACATATCTAATATACCCAAATCTGAGAAACTACCTCTACCATGATCATGTGGAGATGCAACCTCTTTACACTTTCCCTAAAGCCTTAACTTGATTGATTGATTGATTGATTGATTGATTGATTGATTGATTGATTGAGAGAGAGAGAGAGAGAGAGAGAGAGAGAGAGAGAGAGAGAGAGAGAGAGAGAGAGAGAGAGAGAGAGAGTAATGCATTAAGGTTTATCCAGGTCTTTTAAGCGCTTGATTTTGATTCTATTCTTTCTTCCTAGTTCCTACTACTATATTTGTATTTGCACTCAATGAGATTTTAATTTGATGTTTTGGGCCTTATTCAGATTTCTATAACTGGAACAAGGTCAAGATACGTTATTGTGATGGTGGGTCTTTTTCTGGAAACTCAAAATATGAAGATCAGGTAACTATGATGGGAGATTTCCTGGTGCTTAACTTGTCAAATGACTGACTAATGAGGTTTTTTTATATATATTTGCTTGCATGCTCTTTTCGTATAGAATGAGACAAAACTATTCTTCAGAGGTCAGCTTATTTGGGAGGCGATTATGGATGAGCTTCTGTCAATGGGACTGGCAAATGCTGGACAGGTCTCTTACCTTTTGCTGCAGAGTTTTTTTTTTTTTTTTATATTCTGAATGAATATTCCTGTGCACGTGTTTTGGTTATAGAACCCATGCCATGGCATTTTGACTACTAAATGCAGCTTGTTTTGTACGCTGCATTTTGCCTCATTTTCATTTTTATTTATGAATGTCGTGCAACAGATAAATGTTAAGAAGGATAATTATGCACAGTTTAGATGGATATCCAAGAAGGTTGTTGTATGGAGTAACAAGAAAGAGCAGAACAAGATGTGTGAGAACTGACATGTTAGATTCTAGAATGACAGAACATAGCTATAAGTAGGGATGAGTGGAGAAGTAGAACTCTAAGGCCATCTCCAATAGCTATTCTAAGGCTTCAATGATGATGCAAATGTTCCGCTCAACTTTCTTTTCCTAGATTGGCCTTAATAATCTTCGCACGATGGTAGCAAGTTGCAACTGCTTGCACACAATGGTGGGCATTTAACCTAACAAACTAGATACATATTGGAGAAAAAATATTTTAAATAGAGGAAGTTGTTTTGAATGAATAGAAATCTTTTAAATAGAGGAAGTTGTTTTGAATGAATAGAGTCACATTGCTTACAGACTGCAAGGGCTGCACCTGCGTTTTTGTTCAAGAAGTTGAAATTATAAGTAACATTTCATTAGTTGACTTGTCTATTGCTTTGGAATTGGTCTTATAACATACATAATGCATTTAGCAATCCGCTTGTTCCAGCGTCTCCAGCGTCATCCTAGAATTCTTTTCTTTTGCTCGGGAGAGGAGCTCAGGAGGCTGGCCTTATAGGTAATAGTTTGATATCACTTAGGGCTGGTTATTTCTCTCTGCCAGCGGATGTTCTGGAATTCAATGTGATAAAGTTCATAGCTCTCCTTCAAAGCTTTAGGCTCATTATCATACAGGTTGTATGCTCCTGGCTTGTGGGCTCTAAATGAACATAGAGCAAAGTACCATTAGGCGTTAAAGGTTGGTACATGTGATTGAAGCAATGCGATATACTTCAGTTGACATATTTGTAGTACCTAAACCAGCCATGTACTCTGACGGGTATGTGGGTTGAGAGCCAAATATAGTAATGCCATTGCTCTTTCAGTCTTTGCAGCAAAAATTAGATAAGACCTTTTGCTGATTCTTCTAGAGATGTTTGGGAAAGGGTTCCACCTTATACTTGTTAGATTTCAAATTTAGGATTTACTAGAGAAGAAAGATGGAGAGAAAGGGGAACAACGAGGAATAAAAGAGAGTTGTGAAATGAAACAGAGGAAGAAGGGTTTTAATTAATATCTTTTGCTGCTTTATAGATGACAAGGTTTTTACTTCTTGTTGTTCAAATGGGAATGAGAAATTGTGCTCATTTAATCTAGACATGGATACGAATATCCATATGCAGGCTCAGGGAAATGTCCAATATGATGAATTTTTAACTAGTATAGTTAAATATTGAAGTATTAAATTTAATCTTAATACAACTTTTCATTACTAGAATTTTTCTGCATGTAAAAATCTTTAAAAGAAAGGAAGGTTTCCTAGCTGTTTCCTCGGGTGTTGAAGAGTGTATCCATGTCAACATGTAACAAATTAGGAAAAGGAAAAAGATCAGAGATTTTCTGTATCCTTGTTGCTTTACAGAGTTGCATGGTTTTGCTAATACATTCCATTGTTTGCAGGCTCTTCTTTCGGGATGCTCTGCTGGAGGGTTGGCAACTCTCATACATTGTGATGATTTCCGAGCACTTTTGCCGATGGTTGCTACTGTCAAGTGTCTTGCAGATGGTGCCCTTTTTCTTGACGAGTATCTTCCAAATCACCTCAGCAATTTTTTCCCTTAAATATTTCTTGCTACGAAGAGCTGTTTGTTTCCCACCTTAAATCTAAATGCTTCAACCTAATGAGAGTAATTCACCTCAACTTGAGGATACATCATAGTAAAAATCCTTGGATATAACTTTTTTCTAATAATGTTGACACCATTTACAGTGGAAAAATTTTTATTGGATGAGGCAAGTTCAGTATATAGGTTGTTTTACTTTCAATGCATCAATGATAAAATGTGTTTCAATTCTTTCTTAATTATGTTCTTATTCATATTATCAATCTTTTACCTTCCAATTCAGAGAAGATATTTCTGGGAGAAGAACCATGCACTCTGTCTTTCATGATGTGGTCATCTTGCAGGTCCTTCAGTCATCACCTGTTAATTTTAAATATGTGGAACTATATGATCTTCGATTTGAGAGCAGAGTTGATTCATGAAAAGTATCCATTGGCTATGAGTTTGTAGAGTGGTCATGATTATCTGGACTGTTGATTTGTTTGGCTCCGCCCTAGCCCCCACGAGAAGATTTGATTCATGAAAAGTATCCATTGGCTATGAGTATGTTGAGTCGTCATGATTATCTGGATTGTTGATTTGTTTGGCCCCGGGCCCCCACTGAGAAACAAGTGATGCCTCAAAAATCTCTTCAAGGGATAAACCTTTCACTGGTCTTAAAATGACTCGATACGTTAAAGAAAAAAAAATGAAAAAATGGAAAGATTAGAGACTCTACATTGAACATAAAATGGCCTATGCCCAAATAATGAATTGCTTGGGATTTTGTGTCAAGAACTCTACACAATAGCCCTTGGGTGTACAAAGTCAGCCTGAACCTGAGGATACCTTGCACATCTTTGGACTGAAAATCATATCGATATCAACTGTCAATAACACTAGACAATGGCCTCGGATATACAAACCAAGCCTGTGGATACTTTGCACATCTTCAGAGTTCAGACTAAAGATCATATTGCTGCTGCTGCTCTTGTTATATATCAATGATCATATTCTTCTTGTTGTTGTTGTTGTTCTTGTTCTATTTCATGGATGAAATCTATAACTTCTATTGGATTTTGCATCCCAGTTTCTCCAGTAAGGGCATAATCTGCACGGTTCCAGCATTTCCTTTTACACTGACGTTCATTGATTCGTTTGTTATTAGGGTATTGAAAAGAGTTTGCAAAGAGACTGCGTTTCACATTTGAAACCAACTCAGGCAAGTTTAAACTTCTGTTTATGCTTTCTTTATAGCACATGCAAGAAAGTATGGGATTTTGACAAGAGACTGTAGCATAGTTGGTGCTCACTGCTGCAACAATGAGTTGTGGGTTCGAGTCATCTTACCTATAAAAAAAAAGCAGCGAGTATAGGATATGATTTTCATAAAATGTGTAGTTTGCTGCACTGCCTGTTTGATTTTATATATATATATATATATATAAGAAACCCTGTAACAACCCCATATATATACGGGGGCAGCTCTCCTAAGATCAAGCTTAGGATAAGGTAAGCTCAAGTGTGTGGTGGGGCCCACATGGGGATGGGGATCGGGGGGATTTCAAGGACTCCCTAGGACCCTCGTCTCTGTATCTGTGATTTCTATCATCTCCATCTGGGCCTCAAAAGTTTAATGGTCAACAATCCATTCGGATCGGTGCACGGTCGATCCAACAGTCTAGTAAATTCGGATATGACTCAAAGTTGGTGGATACATGCAATTCAGGGGGTTGTGTGTTTTTGGTCCATTTGGATGGACCAAGGGTGGGCCCCACAAGCGTGAACTTACGGAGTATTATCCTAAGCTTGAGCTTAGGAAAGCCTTGCCCTATATATGGGGGCGGCTCTCCTAAGCTCAAGCTTAGGATAAGGTAAGCTCAAGTGTGTGGCGGGGCCCACATGTGGACCTACATGGGGATGGGGATTGGGGGGATTTCAAGGACTTCCTAAGATCCTCCTCTCTGCAAAAACTCAGCTTAAGCTTTTGGGTTGTTACATGGTTTCTTATATATATATACATATGTATATATGGGGAGTATTCCTATGCATCTATCCCTCACCCCCCTCACCATAGGGTGAGGGACACTCCCCTTTTGGGAAAGTTTCAAGTCCATAGGGAGTATTCCTATGTACTTGAAAAGTCATTTTTGTACTTGAAACTTCCCAAAAAGGGAGTGTCCCTCACCCTATGGTGAGGGATGGATGCACTTGAATATTTCCCTATATATATATATATATATATATATGGGAGAAACCATGTAACAACCCAAAAGCTTAAGCTGATAGGTGAAGGCCCAAATAGGTATATGAAGCTATATCAAACCCATTTTACTTGCGCGATGTGGGACTTTCCCAACACTCCCCCTCATGTGCAGGCCCAATAGATTTCATGAATGGTCTTGCCACGTGGGCTAGACAAGAATGACGAGATCGGAACCTGCTCTGATATCATGTAAGAAACCAAATACCAACCCAAAAGCTCAAGCTGATAGGTGGAAGGCCCAAACAGGTATATGAAGCCATAGCAAACCCATTTTACTTGCGCGATGTGGGACTTTCCCAACAATATTATATATACATATGTATATATGGGTCCATGGTTGATGATCTATTGTTCTGTTCGGCCGAGTGTGGAGGGAAGATCTCTTTAAAAGTCCATGCTGATGGAAATGGCCCTTCCAAGTAAAATGATACAATGGCTAGAACTGTCTAGATGGTGGATTGGTCCACAGATGGGAGTTGTTTAGGTTTCTTCATTTTTTATTTTTATTTTTATTTTCTCAGTTGCTTTTATGAATCTAAACAAAATTGAAACATTCCACAATTGGCGTGCTTTGGATGGCTTATGTAATTACCTTTCCAATATGTTTAAGATTACACAATGTGGCTACCATTTGATAAATGACTGTTTACTAACTCACTAGAGGGTATATTAGAACTGCATACTTATGATTTTGAGTCATTTAGGTATTTTTACTTGTTCAATTGTTAGGTCACACTTTTCTCAAATCTTCTTCGTTATTGTGGTAACTAAACTTTGAAGCAGGTCTTTAAAATAGATTGAGTCCCCCTTGCATCTTTGAGCCAGTTTTCTGGACCACTGCTATGCTTAACACGTGTTTGTAGACAACTGATCAAACAGTAGGATCTTAAATCTTTATATCTTTGTACAAGTCATGGTGGGTCTATCACATAAATATTCCAGATCATGGAAGATGAGTGGCACAATGCACCATATTTTTTTTATGATTCAAAATCCTATATTTTATTTGTAACTAGCAAGATAGATATGTTCTGCTTCTGTTGCTCTAGTATTCCCTTCTTTTACTCTTGGATTGGATGGATGCCAGTGTTTCTTCCCAAAGAAGATTATTGAGAATATAAACACCGCACTTTTCCTTGTCAATTCTGCCTATGATTTTTGGCAGGTAAATACCTCTTCCCTTTACCAGTCTTAAGAAAATACAACTTTTCGAACATCAATTTCTCTATCTAATTTTCAGATACAGCACGTTTTGGCACCGGATACATCAGATCCACATAATGCCTGGCTAAAATGCAAGATGGATATTCGTGACTGTAGCTCCAATCAGATTGAAAGGCTGCAAGGTTCTGGATTAAGAAGTTTGAACGCTGACTGGAATTTCTTAATTTTTAATTTTGCAAGATATTATACTATTTCGGTTCAGTGTTATGACTAGACTTGATTATCCATTCTTCTGTAGGATTCAGGACATCCATGCTTAAGACATTGAGCTCGTTTCAGCATAACAAAGATGGAGGCTTATTAATTACTTCCTGTTATATTCACTGTCAGACATGGATGACTAGCACATGGCATTCATCCAACTCTCCGAGGATCAACAATAAGGTAGAAGTGTTCATTAACCATCTGCCAAATTTGCACTTTTGGATATTAATATGGCATGAGCTTGTTAGGACAGTGGACCACCACAAACTCCACATTGATATGATATTGTCCACTTTGGGCCTAAGCCCTCATGGATTTGTTCTTGGGTTCTACCCAAAAGGCCTCATACCAATGGAGTACTTAGTCCAACTTATATGCCCATGATCTTTTCCAATTCTAGCCGATGTGGGACTTTGGTTGTACATCCCCAACAATCTTCCCCTTAAACAAAGGACCATATCTCTTGGGATATTTTTAACCGGGCTTCCCCTCAAACAATCATCCATCCGTCCGCTCCATCGAGAAGAGCCAACTCGAGAGCCTCACCATGGATCCACCAATCGTGAGTACTGCGCTTTTCCTTGCGCATCACTGGGGCCCACCACCTTTTGTTCGGCAATCTGAGGATTCTCCGGGCTAAGTCTGGGCTTGGGCTCTGATACCACTTGTTGTGCGCGTGTATGCTGAAACGTGAATTAATGCGATCTAATGGACAATCAACCACACAAGAACAATCAATCACACACAAGAGAATTACGTGGTTCGGCAATCTTGCCTACGTCCACGGGAAAGAAAACTCGACTCTCCTTTAGGTTCACTCTTCTGTCTGTCAGTCTGTATCTCATGGGTTACACATTACATCATATATATAATGTTCTCTTTCTTATTCCCCAAGAAACCCTAACTTGGTCAACAAGAAAGCCCGGTACAATTACCATAATACCCATGTCCATGAACCCACTTGGTCTGGACCCTAGGCCCAACAATTGAGGATTCTCCGGGCTAAGTCTGGGCCTGGACTCTGATACCACTTGTTAGGACAGTGGACCACCACAAACTCCACATTGATATGATATTGTCCACTTTGGGCCTAAGCCCTCATGGATTTGTTCTTGGGTTCTACCCAAAAGGCCTCATACCAATGGAGTACTTAGTCCAACTTATATGCCCATGATCTTTTCCAATTCTAGCCGATGTGGGACTTTGGTTGTACATCCCCAACAATCTTCCCCTCAAACAAAGGACCATATCTCTTGGGTTATTTTTACCGGGCTTCCCCTCAAACGATCATCCATCCGTCCGCTTCATCGAGAAGAGCCAACTAAATCTTGTTGTGCGCGTGTATGCTGAAACGTGAATTAATGTGATCTAATGGACAATCAACCACACAAGAACAATCAATCACACACAAGAGAATTACGTGGTTCGGCAATCTTGCCTACGTCCACGGGAAAGAAAACTCGACTCTCCTTTAGGTTCACTCTTCTGTCTGTCAGTCTGTATCTCATGGGTATATATATAATGTTCTCTTTCTTATTCCCCAAGAAACCCTAACTTGGTCAACAAGAAAGCCCGGTACAATTACCATAATACCCATGTCCATGAACCCACTTGGTCTGGACCCTAGGCCCAACAGAGCTTAGGTGATGCTGTCCACATTGGAATCGTTGTAGCATTCTGCGCTCTGGGAAACATGACATGGGAGTCACTGCAACTTGAATTTGTTGTCCATCTCTGACTTACTGAAATAATGAGATCTGCTCATATTTTATACTTAAAATGCTGTTTAAACAAAGGTAATTCTGTTTGACTTAAAGTTCTAATCACCGTACTTGATACTTAAAATGCTATTTAAACAAAGATTTGGCGCAATGGGGTAGTTATTAGTTTTATCCAAGTCTCTTCTGTTATCAAAGTTCTGTGATTCTCGGAAGTCTATATTCAATGTTTTTTCCAACAAACTCTACTGGAAACTTTAGAAGTCCGATTCTTAATCTGAACTCATGAACTGGTCATGTATCATATTACATTGTAAGTGATCAACTGTATTTTTTTTTCTTTTTTTTTTTTCATTTGTCTTCACCTCGTTGTAATAAATCCCCTTTCATTATCATCTCCAATTTACTTAAGTGTACCGAATTGATCCCTTTATGTAGTGAGTAAACACACACAATTTGCGATCATTTTATTCTCCATTAATGGTTGAACTATTTATAAATTATTTCCCATCAATGGGTAAACTGTTTATATAATTTTGTGGAAGCTCAGACTTCAACTATTAAGTTCTTCAGCTTAAGGAATTTGATCCAAAGGGCCATGGAAGTTCTATTTTTATCTTAATGAAATCAAGTTCTTATCCGTGGAGTTGGATGTGGAGTTTAAGCATATTCACTGCTAACGAATGAGGCGGCAAATGTGTTGGTGGCCAAGAGTGGGGCTTCCCAGTAGTTTCCCTTTGTGCATGAATTCCTTGTAATCTGTTGTTTTCTTTGTTTAATTGGAGGGTATGAGCTCATTTACCCTCCAATCTATTTCTTTAGTTTTTTGCATGCGTTTCAGCTGTGCTCCTCTCTCCCTTTTTCAATATAATTTCCATTATCATTCAAAAAAAAAAAAAAAAAAAAAGAGAATTTGATCTTGATGCGCCATTCAGTCCAATGTTTTGAAAGTTGGATTGGGTGGTAACTTCCTTGCTTTGAACTCTAATGCAAATGGAGGCTTGCCCAATCCAATTTAACTCTTCTATGGAACCAGTAGGCCACATATATGGAATGTCCACTTGGCACTTACAGTAAGAGTTTCTTCGTATTATAAAGTTAGTATTTATATTTAATTATCTAATTTTTCTATTCAAATTTAATTTAGGATTTTTATAGTTAGCATAGCTTAAGGAAGTTCTTCTTTCTGTTTTATTTATTTATTTATTTTTTTAAATACTAAGTTGGATTAGGACCCTTGTTAGGTTACTTTTTGGGGTTGCCTTGGTGGCTATGTATGAGGGTATAAAGAGAGTGGTGAATTTAGAGTAAATTAAAATTAACTTATTGAGACTTTCTTTGGTGATCTCTCTCTTCTTGTCTTCTCTCTGAGGGTGGACGCTCTCAAGTCCCATCAATTTTCTTTTGCTCTTCTAATTCTAAAGGTACGTTCCTTTATCTCTCGCTTTCATCATAACAATAAATTTCTTCTTTTTCATCCTATTCTTCTTGCACCAATTATGGCTATCAAAGTGGATGAGGATCACCATTTTATCGACCTGGTATCCTGATTGCATCAACTTCCTGCCACGTTACTTTATACTTAATTGCAGTTGAAGATAGATAAAGGTTTTTTATGCTACTAATTTTTCTTAGGAAGTATTTTGCTCTAGTTTTTGCTATTTATTTAATATTTTTTCCCAACAGTATATGACTTGTAATGTATGGATTGTGCTTTGAGTTCTAGCAATTATAAGTACTTGTCTTTCTTACTGATAAAAAGAACAGTGGTGCTTCAAGGGTCTGAAGTAGAACTTGTAAAACTAAACAAAAGAAGGATTTTTTTTTAGTATGTTATAGGTTTGTACAAAATCATGATCCTTTCGGCCTTTTTAGTATTACATCATCTTCGTATCCTAAAATTCAAATTGTAAATTATGAGATCCACAAACAGATGTTAAGATTCTAAGAATTTTAGGTTCAAGAATAAGATTCAAATTGTTTCTTCATAGAAACCCCGTAAGATAAAAAACGTTAATTGTATCGTTTTAAGGATAATTGTTGATGCTGTGGGGTCCTAAGTTCCTAACCATTGAATGTTTGGCATACAATTGAGTGATAAAATAAAACATGCCAGCATTTTGTTAAAAAGTGAGTTTAGATGGCTAATATATTCAAATTTGGAAAAAAATGTCGGCCTGTTCTCCGTGTACTGTGTGGAGCTTATTCTTGAATCTCGACCACCGAGCATGGAGACCTCTTAGAGCGAATAGGAACATCTGTACATCAGGATATTCTTTACCACCTTATATTGTGATGGATCAGGGCAGGCTTACAGAGTTGTTTCGCCCAATGTTACCTCTTCCACAGGCTGAGTTGATTTGTCTTTGACCGAATGCTAGTATGTTACCTACCTGCCGAATGTCGTTGGACTAAAAGCATTTCAAAAGCTGTCAGAAAGTGACTTAATTTTTCTTGACTAAATAGTCACTGCTGAATCTCTAATGACGTGACTTGCCATTCATTACTAGTTATTGCTGATCCCCTACTCCTATTGACATCCATCTATTTGATATTAAGGACTGACTTCTAATCCAGTAGATATTTTGAACTCCAAAAAGGACCTAGTGTTTTCTCTCAAGATGTTAAGAGTTCTGTGGGGATTTTCCTCAGTGGACAGTTCATTGAAAGGATAAACTTCTCATTCATCCACGTCACATTATTGTAGTATATTTCAATCATTACCAGGGCTTGAGGATCGCTTCACCTGTGTGAATCAAAGTCATTATTATTCAGATTATATGCATCATTCATTCAATAATTTATGTGCTCTTAGGCAGATAAACACTTCATCTGGATTGCAACTTCATGTACAGTAGTGTCTGTATGTGTACATGTCACATGAGTACTTGCTCATACACATCATTATACACTGCCTTTGCTCAGAACTTCTGCGAATGTTTTGATTATATTGTCTAAAATTTGGTGACTAACTTCAGTCAGGTTTCTCCTTCTGTTGAGCAGACAATTGCTGAAGCATTTGGAGATTGGTACTTCAACCGAAGAGAGGTGAAGGAAATTGACTGCCCATATCCATGCAATCCTACTTGTTTCAACATGGTTTTCAGTGAACTCCATGGCGATTAGTTGTTCTGGCCAACCTGCACTTGCTCCAAAAGATGGTTTCAATCTGACCATTAGTGAATGAGAATGCAGCTTCTTTTCTGAAGGAGCAAGGTGGGGAAGGGAAGATGGCAACAAACTGGCTCTGTCTTGTCAACATCCTCTGTTTCATGTGTGAAGGATTGAGGAAAACACCACAGACATTGTTTGATGAGAGGTATTTTACATGCTGAAACATCTGAAGTGGTTTCGAACTATGTACAACCTGGACATGCTGCATGTTTTGGAGTGGGCCAAACCTATGTTGATGGAAATCTATGTTGATGTGAAGTGGACCAATGTAACCCATTGATTAATCTCATCCATCTGATCAGTGGACCAAACCTATGTTGATGTGAAGTGGACCAATGTAACCCATTGATTAATCTCATCCATCTGATCAATGGACTTCATCCCACTGCATAGCCCTAGTGATGAACATGGCAGGAGTAGGGGTGTAACGGTTCGGTTAACCGGTTATTTTGGGAAAACCGTTAACCGAGCCGTAACCGCGATTTTCTGTATTTGAAAACCGTAACCATAACCGTGAAGACAAAAACCGTAAAAAACCGAACCGCGGTTAACCGTATAAGACGGTTCGGTTACGATTAATAACCGTGGAAAAATTTGAATATTAATTTTTCAATTTGCATCTTCTTTTTTGGTTTAATATACAATAACTTCTTAAGTCCAGTCAAATTGGAATAAACCTGAACCAAAATGAGTGCTATGTTGACAAGGTTCCCATACTTCAAAATATGGTTTGCTTCCTGTAGAGTGATGCCAGTTTGCTCGGGTCAACATGGGAGGTTTGTGGGTTGAGGGTTCATTAAGTGGGGCAGATACAGACCGAACTAACTCATTTAGTTTTCCCACTTTCCTCGCTGCTACTAGATGTGTTCCCACCCTTTAACTAGTATGTGCCACCCAGATGATGCATTGACATTCATAATATTGCCATGCAAAAGTCCACCCCCCTAGTTCCCACTTAGGATTAAATAAATAGGTTGCACTGCTTAGAGAAGATGAGACATTCCTTTGCATCCTACTTTGCAGAGACTGGTGGTTAACCCAAGTTGTAGCACAAGTGGTGGAGGGCTACTACTACCTCAGCTCAGCTCTCAACAGGCCAATGCGTTTTCTCACCATTGATCAGCATAATGACAACTTGGTTGAAAATGGCAAGGAAAAGATGGACTATTAAACTCTGTTGTAACTCGAGCAAGATCACCCAACCAACAAAAATGTACACACATGAACCACATATGTATAAAAGGAGCACTGAACCCAAAAGTCCAAATTTTTCACTTATGTATTGCGAAATTTTTTATTCACCCCCCCTTTTTTTTCATTTATTTTATAATGGTACGGTTAACCGTGTGCGGTTAACCGAACCGCATTTTACGGTTCGGTTAACCGCAGTGAATTTTTATGAAAAATCGTAACCGAATCGAACCATGCGGTTTTTGGATTTCATTAACCGTAACAGTAACCGAACCGTGGAACACGGTTATTAACCGCGGTTCGGTTCGGCTCAGTTCAGTTAGACGATTTCTCGAATTTTTTTTTCACCCCTAAGCAGGAGGATGCCCATTGAATAGTGAAACTTATGCCAAGAAAATGTCGTCTTTTTTATGGTGGGGTACACTTCATGTGCAAATTGTTATAATATTGAGTATTTACTACATAAGAAGGTGTTTTGGATATAGGCAGAATATAATATCCACATATTTCAATGTTGTTGGATTTCATCATCGTAAAACAAAATATTAACATTTATAATATTTTGACAACTGTGATGTTTTATAATTTATGCAAATTTCAATATAAAGTAAATGGAAGTGTTGGACACTTGAGAAAAAGGATAATAATAGCTACAAAGCAAGAAATGGAGAGACAAGAAAATTGAGATTCACTAATTATAATATAGCCAAGTATTTTGGCACTAATTTTGACCATCGGTTGTAATTTGGACTCTTCATTTATCCCAATGAACACATCAGTCCTCTCCCCCACTTCTAATGGTAACTTTCCACTCATGCATCTCCTTTCTTATCTCTCATCTCATACAATCACCAACTCATTCAACCACTTCTTTCTAAAATTTCACTTTTTTGTTTAATGCAGATTTGCATATAATATATTTTCTAAATTTTCTAAAGTTAGTTACTCTCCAAAGGTACATAGAGTATTTTCTATTAATTATTGATGAAGAGAAAAGAGTTTTGTTCAATTCATTTCTCTTTATATCTATTTTTAGAATGTATAGATATTTAATTGGCAATGCATAGATTTATCCGTGCTTAGTACGGGTTATTGTGCTAGTTAGTAATTAAGTGGATTATCTAATGTAAAAATAATGAGACTTTTTTTTTATGATAACCGTGTGGGGCCCACTAACATTGGCAATTGTGTAGAACTCAACCAATATTTTAATTGTTATATTATCCTTTTTATTTGAATCACAATCAACCACGTGGAACCCATCTACCATTTATAATAGTGACGTGATTAGTCAATTGTTCACGATCATGGCATGACTCATTTAATGTCATCTTATATTAAAAATCATGAAATCTGTTTAATAGTGTTTAAAGTTGGGCCCACCAAATGTTAGTAATCATGATATTACACATCTAGCGGTGATTATCATAAAGGGTCCCTATCTGATGTTGAGGGATCCATCTATTGATAAAATCATAGTGGGATCCATTTGAATTGAGTGATCCTAACAATCCATCAATTATGATAATTCAAAAAGGAAGCTATCTAGAGTTAGTATAGCACATCAAATGTTTCACGTTGATTCTCATTTTATTACGGTAAGCTTTATAGTCACGCAATTTGATGTTGGAATTCATAATGGACCCAGCTAACATCATTAAGTCCCGATGGTACATAAATTACCTAACTTGGGACTCATCAGATAATGTTGACCATCAATAGGCCCATCTTGTGATGGCGATCATGCTCATACTCACCAAATCAAATATTATTACCATTATTTTTAATCCAGAGTATCTCCCGCCCAGACTTGAGCCCGAGGATATTCGAAGCGAGAACTAATTCTTTGCACACATGCAAACTCTCCTATCCAAGCGCACGTAGGGTAAAACCAAATATTATAAATTATGACCAGTCTGGATCCTCTGTCGCATAACCGTGTCACTTTTCTGTAACGATCATGGCCCCACTTATAGATCATTCAGACCGGGCGTGTTTGGCAATTAACTTCTCTAAAGAGAAGTCAAGTATTTCTAGACAAGAAATGACACATGTCATATCAAAAGTACATACTTTCATCATTCCCTCTCAACTTTTCAAAAAAAGTTAAAAAAACCACCTCATTTTTTTACTATAAGACAAAAAAAACTTCAATTTTCTATATAAAAAGTCAAAAAGATTTCATACCAAACAACTAAAAATAAAATACCATCATAATACCAATTATTTTATTCACTCTTGATTTGATACTTCTCCTCACCATACTTCAATTCACCACACATCCAAACAGGCCCCCTGGGTGAATTTCTTCACCTCTAATTACTGGGTGGTACTGTCAAATTGAGTACTATGATGCAAACGTGAATCGCTACTGACGTGGTATTAATAATAAAAAGGTCCCGTGCGTTTACACACCAAAGCGGGCCCACATTCACGTGGAGCACGCTATTAGATAAACTAGTATGGTGGCCAAAGAGAAAAAAAACATATAAACACTAAACTAGAAAGTAAAATACAGGCCAAAAAAGAATTTAATTTGAGAAAAGCATTTAAATGCACTATAAGAAACTAAATATCATATTAGTAAATTGAAAAGATAAAAATTGGGAAACTAAGAAATAAATTAGAAAAGAAAAATAATCTATCCATAGACTTTCATTAGAATATTAACGAAAAAAATTATATCATTTTCCGTTCAATCCATAAACTCAACTCAAGAAAAAAATCATATACGGTAAAAAAAAAATAGAAAGATGGAAATAGTCCGATGTACAAACCCTCTCACTATGAAGAAAATTGATCAGTTATACAAAATTAGAAATAAACATGATAATTACAAAATCCTATACACCAAGAAATCAAACTTTCACCTCTAATGAAAAACTCATTTCCTGAATCAAACCTCTATATTTACATGAAAAAGAAAAATCAAACTGGCAGAGAAATCATAAAATACATGAAACTAATAGAGCAATCACAAAACATCAAGCCATTTAAAAAAAAAAAGAAAAAAAAGAAAAGAAAGCTTACTTCACCAATCATGACGATGAAGACTGAAATGTGAAGTCATGAATAACTGATTAACAGTTACCCGGTAAATATCACATTTGGGACATGGGAGGACGAATTGGAGAGAGGACTGGTTCTTACTACTTACTCGCCGCATGAACTTCTCATTGCACGAGAAAAACTTCACCACGAGATAAAAGAGCGGAGATCCATCGCCTTTATTTAGAAACTAATCAAAACCTAAGATGATGGGCCTATTTCCAAAATAGGATTGATCTTTGCATGAGATAAAAGTTGGATGTATCTAAATGCAATAGTAATTTGAAGTTAGTTACATCTAGGACTCCATATGAGCGGTTCGGATCAGTTTAGCACTAAAATCAACCATCAAACTGCATATATTAGTTTTTTAATTAACCAATCCGAGTCGACCGATGGAGAGGGCTTAGGCCGAATAGAACCGTCTAAACCGTTTGTTTTTATTTTTTTGAATATCATTAATTGAAAATTCTCAAAATGATGACACACGCAGAAGAGGCACATAAGTTGTCGTATGTTAGCCAAATGAAATCTTAAAATCTAAATAGTCAAATGCTCAAATTACATAATATACCGATCAATTTAGTTTAACCGATTTATATGGTTTTCAAATAGTAAATCCGAACCGACCTACTGTAAAATCCATCCGAAATCCCCATTTGATCTGGCTCAGCGGTGATACCCCCAATTACATCCAACTTTTATCGGAAAATTTTCAAAATGGAGCCTAAATTTCTGACAAATTTTAAAACAAAATAAAATTACAACTGCATTTCATAATGGGCCTTTTAAGTTTTCCGTTCTTCTTTCAAAACATGACAACTGGCCAAAATCTCCACTGTCCGGCTACTTTTCCTCCCTTTTTTAAGAAAAATTCCAAAAATGCCCTTAATGTGTTAGTTGCAAACAATCAAATACTATCATCAATCTCTACCCAACTACACGTCATGATTCTCCATAAACGGCTCTTCCATCGAAATACCGGCTCTCTTCATACAACAAAGATCATAGACGATAATGGTGTAGTGCAAAGAAGAAAAACCAAACAGGTAAAAGGTGCCACGCAAAAGGTAGATGGATAAAGAAGTCCAAAGATAGTCTAGAACCTGAAATATAACAGCAGGTGTCTAGGTTGAAAGAACACCAAAGGGTGATTAGAACTCAGACCACATAAAATGGCACTTGGTAATGGTGGTATCTCACTGCATTTAGTGATAAAATTAGTAAAGCGGCGGCCGATAATGGTAGGCACATGTAATAGAGCGTATTCCTCACTATAAATACTAGTATACTGTACGGTAGTATCTCGTGCTTGTGAATGAAAAAAAAAAAAAAGAGGAATTTACCTGGTAGAGTCCTCTAGGATCCTATACCACTTCAAAAGTGTTGTATTTATCATGGACACGGATAAGGCTCTACATGTCCTTTTTTTTTTTTTGTCGTTTAGCGAATGGTCGATATCGACCACTTTTATGGTCGATATCGACCATTCTGCGGGAATCCAAATAAAAATTGGGTTTTTCACCATTCAGGATGGAGAAGAGGGGAGGAGGAAGAGGGAGGAGAGGGGAAGGAAGAGGGAGGATCACAGTCAGCGGGCCTCCGCCAGGGTTTCCGCTGGAGGGGAAGACGACCGGCGGGACTATGAATTCCTTCGCCATGATTCAGGTGGAAGATTGAGTAGCAACTGGAATAGGACCAGATTGCAACAGACCTCCGGACCATATCATAACAGATCATGCACTCAACAGCCCCCTTTGTGAGCTTGTCCTCGATTTCCTGGACAAGTTGCGGCACCACATTCGACTCGGCACCCATTCCTGCCGGCTTGTGCCTGCTGTGCGACCGGAAGATCGCCGATCATGGCGGGAATGAGAACTCTCTGCTACAAATTTCATCATCCAAGATTCAAAGAGAAAAACAAGATCGGAGTCACCGATCGTGGATGATAAATGCCTAATCCCCAATCCGAAAGGACTTTTACCTCCCCCTCTCCTCCCTCTTCCTCCCTCCTCCTCCTCCTCCTTCCCTCTTCTCTATCCTGAAAAACCCAATTTTTTTTGGGTTCCCGCAGAATGGTCGATATCGACCATAAAACTCCCCGCAAAATGGTCGATATCGACCACTTTTATTGTCGATATCGACAACATAACTGAAACAAAAAAAAATGCAGTCATTGTCAGTATCGACCACTTTTATTGTCGATATCGACCACTGTGAAACAAATGGAAAAAAAAAGGATGATGGCAGAGATCAGTGCTTCGTTCGGGGATACAAAACCTGTTTTTGTCTTCTATTCGATATCGACCATTCGCTAAACGACAAAAAAAAAAAAGACGGACCTTGGGGACCTCTTTCATACATACAATATTTTCAACTCCTCCAAAGTGGTATGAGGTCCTAGGGGGTCCTGTGGGGTAAATTCCTCAAAAAAAAAAAAAAGAACTCCTAGAATCTAATTCTCTCTGACAACATGAACACAAGATGGGTTGCAATGCACAGTACTATTTAGGTTGTTATTCAGTATTTAAAGTGCACACGAAAAGTATTGCAAAAGTGATTCGCGATATAAGAGTTTACGGAACCTTATACATGGTACTAGTCATTGCCACACCACACAAATAAATATAGGGAAAATCAAACAAACATCGCCCATAATTTAACAATTTAATCCAATTTTTTTATGTGGCCCACGGATCAATTAGCTTCAAATCAAGCCCGGCCGAAATTGTTTAACCACCATTAAAATCCAGAGTGGCCCACTACTATAAGCCGTCTAGTTCAATTGCATGCAAGCCATATTTGCATCTGCTACCAAAATAATCCAAATTAGCTTAGATTCTACAATCCGTGAAAAACAGCATATATATGTGAAGGAGCAAACTGGTAAGTTGTATGTCCAAATTTTACACCTTTCAATCACTCAATTCCAATCATAGCCGTGCATTCAATCATATCTTTACTTGCATGAAAGTTTTGAAAAGATAATAGCACGTTTGGTAATTTCATAGAAAACCAAGGGCACTCCGATATCCTCTTCGAAAAGATAATGGCACGTTTCGTAATTTCACAGAAAATCAAGGCACTCCCATATCCTCTTGTCCTTTGTAATAGGATCTTGAATATCTTCTCACCCATAAGATTTATCCCTAAAATTTATGTACACAAATATGTACATAAATCCAAGAAGTGGGGAAAGAGTCCAGAAATTCAAAAACTGAGCTCCCTTATTATATAGATATCATTATATCATTATCTTCCGCGACAAAAGAGGATCCATTGTTCGATAGTGGTTAAGATGAGTGGCCAACAACCTTTACGATGAACCCACCTCTCCTTCCCCATCATTTTCTTCCTAGCCAACCAAACACTTCTTACCCCAGCCATCTCGATCCTCTGCAACTAGCCTACAACATTCTAGACTAGACCCTACACTAGCACCATCGCCCATCACCTCTTACCATTGCCATCGTCTTTCCATTATACTCCAGAGCTAACCTCTTCCCCATCCAAACAAAACCCATTGCTTTCAACTCATGGAAACTCTAGTCTACTTAATCTCACTCCCAGCTTTCATAGAACACCACCATATTTCAACAACTTAGTCCTCACTGATACAACAACCACCATCTCTCTGTTTCTTCCTCACTTCCCCACTACATTTATATATCCCATTCCATCCAAACCAAAAACCTTGAGCCCAAACAAAACCCATCATCATCTTCCCATTCACCTCTCTTTCTTCTCCATCACAACCTCTGAGAGCCTAACGAACCCATTCTCATCTCCTCTTCGCCTGCAATTCTTCACATCTTAGTCTCTACCCAAGCCCATTAACCAACTGACCAACCTTTACCAAAATGCATCTCCCACTAATTCTAGCCGGGCCTCCTTTCACACACAAACTATAACCTACACGGCCCATGCAACTGTACCTCAACCTCTCGGCCAGCCCCTTCATTGTTGTCAATATCTTCACCCACTTCATCTCCTCGTCTAGACCTATCTTCAACAACAATCAATCTATGACTAAAGATCCTCGTCTCTCTTCACCGCTAGTCCAATAGTTTACAACAAACCTCAACGGGGCACAAAACCCACCTGCAGAATACAAGTCATCTCACCCAGCCAAGCCCATTGATCTCGTCACCACCTCCATTCCCCCTACTCATGTTGGTTGTAGCCCATGAATTTCATCCTTGAAGGAGAGAAGATGTGAAAGAAGGAAGGAGAGTGGAAAGAGACGTTGGAGAGAAGGACCCAACCCATCCTGTGTTTCTTTACCCCTTTCATAAGGATATTTTCGAGATCTTAAAAAAAAAAAAGGAGGGTAAATGGCCTAACAGTAGTGCATTTTGGCCGGTTGTCCTCATTTGAAAGGATATTGGAAAACTAAAGGCTATTTTTGAAATATAATTTTTAGGGATAAATGTAGATTACCTACCTGTACTTTGCCAGGATTTCAGACAACCCTCTGTAGTTTGTTTTTTTTTTACTAAACCTACCTGAACTTGTAATGACAATGCAAATACAGACGTCCGTGACGGAAAAGAATGAATGACGAAATTACCCCTCCATATATAACTCTTGTGTTGCACTTTTCCATCGTTTTCGCTCTTTTTGGTTTTTCTTCGAAGAAGGAGTGATTTTGGGAGAAAGCAACCACAACGGCTAGGGTTAAGCGATCACTGCCTGCAAGAAGCGATCAACAGCGTTTTTCCTCTTGAAAATCCATCAATAAGGTGGATCTATTTCACGCTGTGGTTAGGGTTGTTCAAAGACGCAGCGATTTTGGGAGAAACGGCAGCCAGGTTAGGGTTCATCAAAGACCTCCTTCAATAAGCGATCAACCCCTATTTCAGACTTTGTTCAGATCAATAAGTGGTCAATCAGAATCCATCAAGAAGGTTTAACGATTTTAGAGGTATGTACTTATATCAAACCCTTAATAATGTGTGATGCCGAGGGTTTTGGGTTTGGGTTTTGATTAAAAAGATCTCTATGGGTTGACATCTCTACGTGCATGGATTGTAAAGTTGCATTTTTTCATTCTGTATTTTTTTGTCTCATTTTAGTGAATGGGGATGAGGAAATTTCGTTGTCTGTGATAGTGATGTGTGAAAATGGTCCCCTCTTGTGCTATCTATTTCAACTATTTTATGTTTTTTTTTTGTTTGTTTTTTTATGAATGTTGGTGGAGGATGATCCCCACCTGTCTGCACTATGTCGAGTGCTTTTGCCTTTCACACATGGAGGGGACCACAGTCACAAAAAAAAAAATTCCGTTCTTATATTCTGTGTATGGATTTGCCTTCTTCTACATGCAAATGTCATTTGAAGTGACCAAGTGGCCAATTTTCTTTCTTGTTGTATATGGATTTGCCTCCTCTTACATGCAGATGTCGTTTGAAGAAGTGACGGTACGTTTCCACCATGGTGGTTATTTCACACAGCCACCAAATACTGTATACCTTGGGGGTGTGGTAGATGAGGTCACTAACTTTGATATTGATAAATTATCATTTTTTGAGTTTAGGGATTATATGATGGATTTAGGGTACCCAGATAACAGTATGATGTATTTTAAGGTGCCAGACTTGGGTTTTGATGATGGTATGAGGCGAATTGAATCAAATAAGGATATATTTCTCCTGTTGGAACATTATAAAGGCAGTGAGGTGTTGACCATTTATGTAGAGAGGGGACATGAACCTCTGATGGTAGTGTCACCTAAGGGGAAGGTCTTGATGCAGAATGTTGACAACAAAGGTGTCTTGAAGAAGTTACCTGCAGCAGAAGTTGGGTCAAGTAGTAGAAAAACCAACTCTGAGGAGGATTATGTTGCTGATGTTGAGGATGTGTTTGCTTTTGATGAAGGCAGTGATGATGACCAAGATGATGATGACAGTGAGGTTGAGCCTCCGGAGTTGTATGAGGATGTTGATAAGGCTGATGATGAGGATATCTTCAGAGCACATCCTGAGAAAGAATCACAACCTCATGAAGCTGAGTATATGCAAGGAGAACAAACACAAAACCAGCAAGAAACACAGACCCCAAACCAGCAAGAAACACAAACCCCAAACCAGCAGGAAGAATAAACCCAAAATCAGCAAGTACCAGTTGATGAGAACTGGTTTACAGATGATGAGGGAGGGGATGGGCTTCATTCTTTGTATAGCTCATCTGATGAGAACAGGGCGGAATGGCCTGAATTTAATGAGTTGACTGATATGGGGAATCCACAACTCAAGTTGGGCATGATATTTGCGAGTCCACAGGTATTCAGACAAGCACTTGTTGAGTGGTCTATAAGGCAGGGCTATGACATTAAATATCTGAAAAATGAGAACAAGAGAATCACAGCTGTCTGTAAACATGATTGTGGATTTACGATTCATGCATCACCCATGCAGGGTGAGAGGACATTTCAAATTAAGTCTTTCAAACCCAAACATACATGTGATATGAAATTCAAAAGTCACCTGGTCACTTCAAGTTATATAGCTAATAAATACCAGCAGAGAATGAGTGATGATCCAAAATGGTCAATCCCCGCAATACAAAAAGAGCTGAGAAGAGATTTGAAGGTTGATTTGTCTAATGAGAAGTTGTACAGAGCAAAGAGGAAGGCAGCAGATAACATATCTGGAGATATTAGACTGTAATACACTAGATTGAGGGACTATTGTGTCACTGTCCAGAAGCACAATCCAAATACAAGTTTATTTGTGGTGTGACACAAAGACCTCAAATGGATAGAATTCCATATTTTCAGCGATTGTATGTCTGTTATGAGGCACAAAAGGTCGGGTTTGTGAGTGGATGTAGACCCATAATTGGTCTAGATGGGTGCTTCCTCAAAGGCATTTATGGTGGACAAGTACTGGCTGCAATAGGTAGAGATGGGAATGAGAATATATTTCCAATTGCAATGGTTGTTGGAGAGGCTGAAAATATGGACTCGTGGACTTGGTTTTTGAAATCTCTAATTGATGACATCGGAGATGGGGGTTGGACTTTTATGTCTGATAGACAGATAGGACTTGATGCAGCATTTGAGATAGTTGTTCCGACTGCTGAAATTAGACACTGTCTGAAGCATATGTATGATAATTTCAAAAAACTTTTCAAAGGCAAATTGTAAAAGATGCTATGTGGGCTGCAGCATCATGTGGTTCACCAAGAGAATTTGATAGTCACATGCAGAGGATATTAGAGATGGACCAGGCTGCATATAATTGGCTGATGGCTGCCAATCCAAACAGATGGGCCGGGTCTCACTTTTCCACAAGGGCTAAATGTGATGCACTAACAAACAACCTTTGTGAGTCTTTTAACAGTTACATACTTGATGCAAGAGAGAAACCAATAGTTAGTATGCTTTAGTGTATAAGGAGGAAGCTGATGAACAAAACTCAAGTAAAGTTTAGAGGAATGAGCAAATATGATAGAATAGTCTGTCCGGGGATATTGGAGAAGTTGGAAAAGAACAAGGATGACAGCAGACACTGTTTTGCCAATTGGTCTGGAAGAGGGGAGTTTGAGGTTGATTGTTTTTCGAAAACATTTGTTGTTAATATTGAGACAAGAACATGTTTATGCAGAATGTGGGATTTGACAGGGATACCTTGTAAGCATGCTATTGCATGTATATACATGAATTAAGAGAAGCCTGAAGATTACATTCATGCATGTTACAACAAAGAGGTATATTTGAGGGTATATAACAATATGATACACCCAGTACCTGGAATGCATGATTGGGTTGAAAGTGGAATGGAAGCAGTTGGTCCTCCTTTGTATAGAAGACCTGCAGGTAGGCCAAGGAAGCTGAGGATGAGGGAAGCAGATGAGTTATCCAATTCCAGTAGGGTTTCTAGAATGAATAGAACAATGACTTGTGCTAGATGTTTGAAAACAGGCCATAATGTCAGATCCTGCAAGGGCCCAATGCACCCCAATTCAAGACTTTTTAATCCTGCATCACAGCCTCAGTCAAGTTCTCAGCCAGCTTCTCAGGCTCAGCCAACTTCCCAACCTCAGCCAGCTTCTCAGTCAGCTTCTCAACCCATGATAGCTTCTCATTCCATGCCAACACACAAGGTATTGTGAGTATATTTTTGTCACCCTTTTTTGATTTTTTAGTCCTAACTAGAGTATATACATGCTTTCAGGACATTTGATTTTTTTTATTTCTAACTAAATCTTAATTGGTCAGGGAAGAGTCAGAAAAGCTTATTCTCAACCAAATCCATCACCAAGAACAAGAAATACCACTGGTAGAGGGCGGATTGGAGGAGGAAAACAGAACAAGACTTGTTGATGACAACTGATGACTGGATGATTGGATGACTGATGTTGTGTCAATGATGTTGTTCACTGATTGGATGTTGTGTCACTGATGACTGGATGATTTTATTTCCCATTTGAATGATGATGTTTTGATGTTTTTAGTACTAACTGGATGATTATGTTTTGGGTTTCTTTGTTACTTTTTGGATGAGAATGCATGTTTCTAGTTTTTTTTTATAATTGAATGATGATAATGTTCCCAGCAACTAATTATTCATTGTATTCCTGTCCAGTTCCTTTTTTTTTTTTTTTCCTTTTTGCCAGTATTTAGCTTTTTGCAGGTTAATTGAAGTTCATAAAAAAAGTAGTCATTGAAAAACAAACACCTCCAACCAACCCATTTGATATTCAATTTCCAACTTATACATATGTTCATTCATGGTAATTCCATGACATCTACAGGAGTCCAAGAAATCAGTAGATAACAAATGAAAAACACAAATACAATTCCAGCCCATGTCCCCAGCAGCAAACGTAGGAAACATCTTTCCCTTCTACAGGTCGACTTCAGTTCCCTCTCCAACATATCAATCCTATCCAGTAGCTTCGGCACAAGCTCTATTTCTACATCAACCCATTCAAAAAATCCACATGCTGGCTGGATCTGAGAACACATTGAAAAAAATATGAATAAGAATACCATGGTTGACCAGACATTAAAAAGATCAAAACAGAATGATCAAAGCATTACCTCATATAGTGCACAACCAAGAAACCTCCTCCCATTGTTTCGCTGTGTTCTGGAAGTCCTCAAAGCAGCCCTATGCCCGCGGTGACAGAAACGACTTTCACCATCAAATGGAGAGGAAGTTCCATGAGAAAACTTGTTATGTGAGTTTGAAGAAGACGACATTTGATATGGCTGAAGAAAATGGAGATGTTCAGCTGCTTCCCTCTTGGTGGTTGACGAAAATAGAGACCTGCTTCTGCTTCTCTTCTCTTCTCTTCTGCTGAAGAGAAATCTAAGTCTTTGGGCTATCCATTTTTTATAGGTGGGTTCAAGGGCAAATATGTCTTATTTTAAAGCCATTTATAAAATTCAGTTGCCGCCAGTATGCCATACAAGGCATTTATACATATACGCCTTTAATACTAACATAAACCATCACTTTTACATTGTCATTACAAGTTCAGGTAGGTTTAGTAAAAAAAACCAAACGACGGGGGGTTGTCTGAAATCCTGCAAAATACAGGTAGGTAATCTGCATTTATATTTTATCCTTTTTTGAAATCTGGCCCCATTTTAAAAATGTCCCAACTTTTATCTCACGGAAATGTGAATCCAATTTGGAAGTTAAAAAGCCAACTTTCAGATACATGTGAATCCAATTTGGAAGTTAAAAATCCAATAGGCAAAAAAAAGGACACACCAAAGAGGGCCCACATCCACGTGGAGCACGCTTTCAATACATGCTCCGAGTCGAGCGAGCCACGTAATTACCCTTCCCGCCGCATTTTATAGGTTTTCCGTTTTCCCCAGTTTCTCACGGAAACCAACAGCACTCCCATTTGACTCCGTGATTTGAGAATATCTGATACTGATACGCACTACGTCATTTTCACACCTAAAATAAGGTTCTCTCTCTTCAAGAAAAGCTTTGAATCTTCAGATCTCTGATTCTCAGTTTTTTTTTCTTTCTTATGCTATCGTGCTAAAGTTTTCAGAAAGAATCGGTTAGGTTCGTTGAATCTCTGTTTTCGTTGGGAAAATGGTTTAGAAATGTAACTGCGTTGATGATTACTGTTCTTCTATTGAAACTTAGGTCATTGAAAACTCTGATTGTTCGGTTCAGTAGAAATCGTTTTTTTTTTTTTTTTGTTTAAGCAATATGTGATTAGATTCCTTAAAAATCTCGGTTTGTGGAGGATTTTGATTTGATTTGGTGGATAATCTCTCATATCCGATTAGATTATTGATTCTCTTTCCGACGATAATGGCTTGTAGAATGTTTATGAGATTCTATCTATTTAATTGAGCGTACAGATTTTGATTGCTTTGCATGTAATGATGAAAGGAAATGGTTTGTTTCTAGTTCTATAGATTGATCAATCAAGGTTAAGACAAACATTTGGATGATTAATATAAATCTAAAACCCTAAAAGCGAAGAAAAGTAGTATGATTAATCAAATCTCTGAGGTTTTTTTTTTTTTTGGTTAGATATGATTACATTTGATGATTGATCTACATCTAAAACCTTAGAGAGGATGAAAATAAGATTTTACCAATTCTCTGAGTGTTCTTTGATTGATTGAACCATGCAGCGAAGGAGTGTAGAGTGCAGAGTTCTGTTGAGTAGCTCTTGAAATTTGGGTTCTTGGATGAGTAAGATGGCTGCGTTTGGATGCCGCGCTCCCGTTTTTGCTTCCACAGGCCTCTACAGCTCTTTAAATAAGGGATTGGATGCTCAAAAGTGCTTGTTTGCTGCACCAATTGTTCAAATAAAGGAATGTAATTTAAGGGCTCAGAAATGTGGTTTTCTGAGAGCTCAAGCGAGTTCGGCGCTGTCATCTGTGGCATTTAAAGATGTATAGTACTTCTTAATGTTGCTGTGCTTTTATTTATCTTCTAGGGCATGTTTGTGAGGCAACACTTCTACAGAAAAAAACTTTAGTTTTTTGCTGATATGTGCCGATCCATTGTTTGATGTAGAAGTTTGCTGCAGAAAATTTGGGTAAAAATTTGCAATCTCAAGTGTAATTTGTGGATTTGAAGTTTGAGATGGAGGGTCAGACCTGTGACATTTTCTGAGTACAATATTTTCTGTCTCCCACATCTCTCCATTAATGCACCCAAAAATGAAAATTGTGGATTCCATGGGTGTGGAATCCAGCCAGACATGTCCGTGAAAAACGTACAATGTGGACTGATGGCTGTTTCTAAACGTGCCCTTTGTGTTTTATTGGTAGTTTTTTTCCCTATATCCTTTTTAATGATGTGTTATGATTTATAGATAATTGAATCTCTTATTGACCGGGTGGATTTATCCGAAGAAAAGGCTGAAGCAACTCTTAATTTTTTACTGGATGAAGTGGACGAGGCCAAGATCAGTGCATTTCTTGTTCTTTTGCGCGCAAAGGGAGAAACATATGAAGAAGTAAGTGGCTGGAAGTAACTTTCTCACATGTACAATGTAGAAACAGAAAACAAAAGCCACAAATTACTTAATCATATAGGCCAATTGTAATTAAAGATAACTATAATCTCCACAGCCAGTCTTTGTAGGACATGAATGGTTGCTAAATTTTTTTATTTTTATTTTATAACAAAATGGTTGCTAATTTCTATCTAGAGATTTATAGACTTTCAATGTGCAGATTGTGGGATTGGCTAGGGCAATGATCAAATGCTGTAAGAAGGTTGAAGGAGTGGCTGATGCAGTTGATATTGTTGGAACAGGTGGAGATGGGGCAAATACAGTCAACATCTCAACTGGGGCTTCTATTCTTGCTGCAGCCTCAGGTGCCAAAGTTGCAAAGGTGATGGTTTCTAAACAAATAATATCGGAAAATTTTATAGATGCCCTATCGATTACAAATAAAATGGAGAAGGCTGACACTTCTCTTTACAGCAAGGAAACCGTTCTAGTTCTTCTGCATGCGGGAGTGCTGATGTATTGGAGGCATTGGGAGTAGTCTTTGACTTGGATCCTGAGGTTAGTGATAGAATCGGGTTTCTGATAAATATGAAGATGTTATTTATTCTTTTCTTTCTTTTTTTTTTTTGGTAAGATGTTCACCAGTATTACTTAAAAAGTAAGATGTTTACTTAATTGAATGTTAGTTTGCTCATTTTGTTTTATTTCTGAATGTCTGGATTATAGTTAGATATCAGCATATCACCCTAAATAATATAGTGGACAATGTAAGAGTGCATCACATGTGAATCAGATTTATGTATGTATAATGGAATATCACCATCTAAAAATATGCTGCATCCAAAAAGTCGACAGAATCTTAATGATTGAGTTGTTGGTAGTGTTATCGGGCTAACACAGTGCACTAAAATCCTCATTTATAATGGTTCATGTTAAAAAAAATAAGTCATTGGATGGCTCTGTATTTTAGTCTTCATTGGATGGCTCTGTATGAGATTTTAGTCTACTTTATCAAATAGTATGCTTCTGTATGAATAACTTTGGTGAGAGTTCTTACAACTTGTTTCTCTACTATGTTAAACCATTTATATGTTTATATGTAATTATTTTGCATTTTTTGTGGAATCAGGGGGTGAAGAAATGCGTGAAAGAAGTGGGCATTGGTTTTATGATGGCTCCTAAATACCACCCAGCAATGAAAGTAGTCAGTCCTGTGAGGAAGAAACTTAAAGTGAAGACAGTATTCAACATATTGGGTCCTATGCTAAATCCAGCACGAGTGCCTTTTGCTGTTGTCGGTGTTTACAATGAAGGCTTAGTAAGATTGTCATAACAGTAGCCCAATTTGTTTATGCTATCAACCAAGTGAACTTTGGGATTGAGATTTTTTCATAGCTCTCTCTTTTATTGTTGATTTTTTGCTTGCTAAATGTTAATTTTTACTAGATAAGAAATTTAACGATTGCAAGTTGCAACATGCATGATATTGGTCACAGTTGAAAAGTGAGAATAAGATGATGAGAAAGGAGAATAAGTGAAGAGGCAGAGGAAAAAGGAGACAGGAAAGAGAAAACCAGGGGAGGTTTTAAACAATCAGTGTGATTGACTTCCTGAAACTTGTGGACTTATAACTCCCCAAAGGCCCAAACTATGGAATAATTAATTACAAGGATAACCCCAAAGAATAAATGTATTATTTCTTACCTCCTTAGGTGGAGAAAAGTTATCGATAATGCTCAACTTGCAGAGTGAATCACGATATATTTCTTTGCCAATAGCTTTGGTGAACAAATCAGCAAGCTGAAAATCAGATTGAAAATGTCCTTGATTTCAGTTTTTTTTTTTTTTTTAATGAGATTAAGGTGCTGTCCTCCTCGATTAGTGTGGAGTTAAAGCATGTAGGGCGGATGGCTAATGACTTCATTGATTTCTTAGCTAAACAAGGGGTGGACAGATCATTTCCTTTTGTCGCTATGTTGTTGTAGCCTCGTTCTGTTTCTCTGCTTTTCCCCTTTGACTTTTCTTTGTTAGATGGTATAACATTTTTATACCTCTTTCCCCTGCCGGTGTAAGGGTGATGGTTCCAGATGTTATTTTTTCTTTTTCAATATAACTCACTGTTACTGATCAAAAAAGAAAAAAATCAGATCTAGCAAAAACTGGATGAATGATGTGGGCATGTTTTGGTGTTGGTTTTCCTTGCCAGTGTTCATTTTCAGGCTAGTTCTCATATACTGTATATATATTTTTTCTTCCTTTTAATTAAATTGTTATTGTTTGGAGAGGAAAAAAAAATCCTACTCCTCTCATGCAAAAATGTCTCTTAGCAGTATAAAATGCTGTCTGATTGACCCCAAGTAACTTGTTTATAAGCCAAATAGCATTTTGTATATCTTACATTTATGTCGTGACCACAATGCCATGCAAGCACCATGTGTCATAGCTCGATATTCGGCATCTACATTCAACCTTGCTACAACCTAATTTTGCTTTCTTCTCCACGTAGAGTACAATATCCTTAGGTTGAAGTTGAACTCCTTTCATATTGGCATCCAGCCCAATCAGCTTAAGTAAGGCACGTTTGTGTAGCTGGTTTTCAGCAGAAAAAGTGATGATTGGAGAAATTAAATTCCGCACTACAGTAAAATCCATGTTTGGTGCAGTTGCTTTTCTGAAATGGGCTAAAGTTTTCTGCGATTCCTCGGAAAATAAATTCCTATGGGGGGTGATCGGAATTTTTTTTCCGTGGAAGAGGAAATTTTCCGCATAACTGGTTTTCCACAGCATGTACACAAACGTGCCCTAAAGATCTCTAGACCAACATATCTGTGTTTAAAATATAGATGTCCTTTTCCTGCGATGATTTTAAGTATCTGAGTATTCTGAAGACTGCTTCCAGGTCCCAAGGCGACTGCATGATATATTAGTCTCCCAACTAATTTTTGAAATTCACCAATGTTCCTTTGGAGTTTCTCCCTCTGTGATATGAAGCCAATGATTAGTGTCCATGGCCGCTGGCTCTGACCCAACCTTGCCAATTTTATGGAGGTCTGTGATATGCTTCTGCTGAGAGGTTCACTATTCCTTTTCTTACCTTTCCTACCTCCGTACTATGGAAATACTTAAATAATATCCCCTACCTCTTGATATTAAAACTCAGATACTTCTTCAAGTCTATACTTTCCCTTGGACAATAACCATTCATCAATAATAATATTATCATCCACATATGCTAAGAGGGAATAATTCCTCTCTTGATCCGCAGCTTTGTCACAATGTTCTAGAAATTCTTATTTTACTCCAAGCTCAATGGTACTATGTAGTCATGAGGGATGGTGGGAACATCATGCTCACAGTGAATACAGAGGCTAATGAAAACTAAATGATGCCTTAGCCTTTCATTGACAATACTTTTTGTTGCATTATGTTGCCTTTAAAGAATATGTCAGTTGTCCAAAATGGGGGAAAAAACCTAGTCTGTATCGGAAAAGACTAGTCACTGTTCATGTCATCTATGTCTACACTTGTCTTCCTTGTACATGCTTGATTCATGCTTGGCATGCGTGTGTGTGTTTTCATGCACCTTTGGGTAATTTGTCGGTATGTTCTTCATCATTCCTTTTTCCTTCTACCGAATTCCCTACAATGCAGCTAGGGTATATATGTTGGTATTTTATGATTCTGTTATTTGATTTTTATGATTCTGTTATGTGATTTTGCTATTTTATCTTAATGTTGTTTTCAAACCAACTGCTTGGATAGGTCAACAAGATGGCTAAAGCACTGCAGAGATTTGGGATGAAAAGAGCATTGGTTGTACACTCTGAAGGTTTAGATGAAATGAGCCCACTTGGTATGTTCCTTTCTGTCCTTTCTCCTTTTCTCCTTCAGAGTTCTCAAGATTTTTTCTTCATTGCTAGTCAATTTGTGTCTTTTAGTTTCCACTGTCATGGTATCTTATCGAATAATATGTCAAATTTCCAACTTTGTATCTTTTGTTCTTGGATTTGCTTTCACTTCTACTACTGATTAATGATGTAATGATATTTGCAGGACCTGGATTAGTCCTTGATGTTACTCCAGAAAATATTGTGAAGTTTTCATTTGATCCATGTACCCATCCTTTTATCCCTCTCTTCTACATAAAAATAAAATAAAAAACCTGGACAATTGGTGATGAAGATATCCTGCTTGCATGCTGCATGACTTAGCAGTTATAGGCTAGTATCAAGTATATTGAAATTAGCAATTATTGAAGTTGGTCTAGAAATCTGTGACATCCTAGTGATGCTAGTTTGCTGTATTTATTTCTATTAGTTTCAGCTAACCTGGGATATATGTACTATATAGTGGATTTCGGCATCCCACGCTGTACAATAGAGAGCTTAAGAGGGGGAGGCCCTGAGTTTAATGCACAAGTTCTTCGGAATGTACTATCTGGAGAGAAAGGACCAATTGCAGATGCACTTGTAAGTTCCTATCTACTTATTCCTCTATCAGCTTTTTGTTTGTGTGTGTGAATGTTAACTGAAGATATTATGAAGGGAAGAGGGAGAATACAAAACTGTGTGGCATATACCATGCCTCAGAAGGGGAAAACAGTAGAAAATACAAACCTGCCTACAGTAGCATTGGGATTGCATCTGCAGAACACATCTTGATGCGAAACTTGCTGTTTTACTTGGCAGTCGCATCTTTAGCACTTCCGAGAGTACGATCATAGAAGATCTGATAATGTTGGATAAGACTATTCTATTCATTGAAAATCCACTCATAGCGCCCTGTGGGGACAGACATGCCTTGGGCTGATTGGATAGCACAAGAAGAGTCACCTTGCTCTATAAGAGGGGTGAGATGGAGTTTAATCTTCTCATGGATTCTAGTCAGGAGTGCCTGTACTTCTGCTTCATTAATAATTTTAACACTCGCTGGGCAGGAAAATCTTCTAAACCTATGATACCCAGAAACTTCAAAATAGGCAACTGATTGTGTCATATCATATTTAATACTTCACTCTTTATGTGTAAAAAATGTGTCCACTCCATATTCACAGCATGTCCCTACCATGTCCATGCCATATGTGTTCCTCGATGACCATTATTTATTTTTTCAGAACAATGATTCATGGCATTGGATTTTCCTTTTTATTAAAAAATTAAAATACTAAAAAAGAAAAATGGTGGCAATTAATAATTCATCCATTGCAACCACAATACAGTGCCAAATATGAGTCTAATACAATTATATTAAAACATCATTGACATGTATGAATATATCATTAATGATATATGTATGATTAGTTAAATATGTTTAAAATATCTGTTGCTGGGGAAATAAATCAGCTGAATTTATTTTTGTTCTCTTTAAATGAAAAATCCAAATCATCAACAGTAAATTTACTCAAGTGCCCCCACAACAGTAATGCAACACATCCCTTGAATGATGCATGTGGTGAGAAGATGGGAAGAGGGCTGTCACGTCAATCAGATGGCACTTCAATGTCTCAATACAAATAAACAACAAAACACAACAAAGAACTAGCACATTCAGCACCAAATTAAAAGCATATCACAACATACATGAGGCATAGTACATGCCTCCTTTCTTTGCACAGCAATAAGTGCACCTAAGTCTATAATGTCAGAAGTTGAATTTTTTCCATTAGTTCTTATATCAAGATTCTGGATAACTGGTGCCTATTGTTTAGATTTCCACAATTTCAAACAGGGGATACAGGGGCCTATCTGGATGTGCATAACTTGAGTACGAGTAACTCAATTTATGCCTAATCCTACTGTTCCTGCATTTGTACAGCTTGAATTAAGCAATAGGTCTGTAGTTCTTTCATTCTTTGTCATAACCAATCACAAGTCATTAGGGTTACAATAATCTGAGTACAGAGTGACCTAGTTCCAAGGATTCAAATGGGGCCTAAGTATCTGAATTTTTTTTTTAATGGTACTGTTGAGTTTGTAATCAAATTCAAATGGGGCTGATGATCTGAATTTGTTTCAAGGATACTGCCGACTTTGTAACCAAAGCACTGATTGGCTGATTCTCTCTATTAATATTTTGATTTTGTAACCATTTCAAAATATGAATAATCCCTTTGTTACATAAAAAGCAGATTCTAAATGCAGCAGCAGCCCTCTTTGTCAGTGGGCGTGTGAGCAACCTTGCTGAAGGAGTGGCACTAGCACGTGAAACACATTTATCTGGAAGAGCCATCAAGACAATTGATTCATGGATTCACCTGTCCAGTGTAAGTGAGATCTTCTTTGGAACTTATTTTCCCTTCTCTATAAGAATTCAAGACCTTTCTGCTAAAAGTTTGCTCATAGCTGACATTTTCCATTCTAATGGCTGTTACAGAAGTTGAAAGAAGCTACAGTAGGAGTTGCTTGAATTGAGTATATATGATTGAATAAGAGTTGAGGAACAGCATCAGTGTACCAACAAATATATTCAGTTTGAATTTTTTTTATCGATGATTTATACCGTGAAAAATGTTGGGGGCCCTTTGACCAATCAGAGTATGGTTTTTCATTTTGTACTTTATTGATCCTTATATGCCAACTTCCCCCAGAAAGTGTTTGATTTTTGTTTTTCAGTGCTTGGTTATATGCTTGTCGATGAGCTGGTATGGTCTGAAACAAATGAGCTTTGGGTTGCATGCCAAAGCTGTTGTTGGATCAGCCCTAGCAAAAATTCTGCTATTACAGTCGTGGATTGGGCCTGAGTTTTACTACTTTTCTGTTGAGGTGTGGACATAAATTTTGACTTGTTTGTCAGAGTCATGAGCTAGGCTTCGTCACATTGAGATGTGTGTCACCTTGTTTCATCACCAAATCATAAGTGGTCAAGGATGATGCATAACCAGGCCCAGGCATTCAAAAGAAAAATTAATAAATAAGGTATAAAAGCATCCAACAAAGAAAACTTGTAGTGGAACAGAATTCACAGCTAGCCCTCTCTTCTGCCAAACTATAATTAACCAATGGAGCTGCACACTAATTGTTAGTGACCACTTCAAACCTTAGGTGATGAGTTTGGCTCTTGCAAATCATCTCCATCCATCAGGCCCACATGAGACTTATCCAATCTATGGAGGTAAGTTAGCATTGAGGATAGATGCTGGGCCAAATGTAACTTGATCTGATGATTGTAACCCTTCCTTTTAAAGCCAAAAATTACTATGTATTCTAACCTGAAGTGCTTCTTGTGATTGAATCTAGCAGTGGTCAATCGTAGAATTGAGTGTCAAATTATGGCAAGTGCGAGTGGTTTGGATTTGTTAGATAGTGGAGAAGATGAGGCTTAAAAGGGATTGATTTGAGGGAAAACTTCCAAATGTCCTAAAATTTAGGGTGAAAAAAAAAAACAGAACACCAAAAAGCATACCATTCTGCCACCATAGGATCCAAGAAATGCAAATGGAAAGAAACAAAAGCAACCCAGAAACAAAATATCTAGATGAGAAAGTTACAGAATCCTTGAGCTCAATCCCTCTCTTGATGATTTCTTTTCCACTCCCAGAAACCACAGCCACCTTCATCTTCTCCTTAATAAAATAGTAATAACCAGTAGAGAGAATCCGAGATGCAGCAGAGTGTAGAAGCTAGTCTTCCTGCAAAGTCATCTCTCATTTATTCAGATCTTAGACCCCATCATGTCAAATAGGCATCACATGGGCAACATTAAAGGCTAAAGCTTTAATGCAAGAGATTAATTGTATATTGTTGGGGTAGGAGAGCTACCATCTGAGAAACATTGATTTCAAACATTCAAGAACAACAGAGGGCCAGCAATGTAGACCTCAGTAGCTACTTATATAGTACTACTCCTTGATGGTAAAAGATGCATCATTCAGATGACTTCATTGGTGTAGGTTTTTGTCTATGTTGTTCCATAAATTTATTTCCACAGTTCCACACACAGTCTGTCCTAAATTTCAACTTGGGTGTGAAACGTGAATGCTTGCTCAGATTAGAGGCATACAGAATTTTCTCTAAATCCATGTTCCAACGTTTCTTTCGGCTTAAGGAAACTGTCTGTACTGTATTTCACTCAATTTTCAAACAAAATCACTTATCCAGCAACAGTTATTTCCTCCTAAAACAAGTCAGTTTTTATCTTAAGAGGAGTGGTTTAGATTACTGTTATTTCATTGAGTTTCTGTGTTCCCATATGGGGTGAGGTAAATGCAAGGCCATTACTACAAACCTCACATATATAACCTTTTTCTAATGAGAGAATGCCTCAACTGTTGCACTTGTCGTGTGGTTGGTGATCCAATTTATGGACTCTCTCTCTCTCTCTCAACTGTCATTTTTCATTCGACTGTCAAGACTTTTGTGATAAAGATATTAATGGCTTTACGCGTAGAAGAATCAACTCATTCAAGGGTGGGTATGAATAGATGATAGATCCCATCTATTGGAGAAGCTTTCTAAGAATCATCCACACAGCTCGGACTAGATGAAAGATTTTTTTATGAATGGAGATTCAGATTAGTTAAACGATTCAGGTTGTAATGTCCCTCTATAAACAAAAGACACGGTTGCAAAAAAAAAAAAAAAAAAATAACAAAATAGAAAATAAAAAAAACTTTCAAATTACATATATACAGTATTAGGTTTACTTCGTATTAATGGTCTCACTGGGCTTCGAATCTGGTCCCTGAGTCCATTTGACAGGAAGTGCATTCAGGTGTCTGGTGGGCTGTACCAGAATCCATGTTTACGGTGTGAAAATCTTAATGGTCAGATCCTGTCGAGCTCTTATTAGGCTCATTTGTTTTTATTTCATATGTATTTCGTTACATTATAAAATAATTTGGATTGATGTTTTGTATTTTCCGTTTACCGAATTGGTCCATTAGTCAATGAAAGGTTCGTGATTGGATTTTTTTTTTTGGCTAACAGAGGATTCCCAACCCTTTTGGTTGGACTAATCCCTCCGCACGTAGATAGAAGTCGGGTAAAACCCTCGTGGCCACCAAGTAGTAGCACTAATAGACTCAACGTTTTGTTCCTGAAGAGGCGGGAACCGGGGATCATTAACAGGACCTCTAACTCCGAAAAAGAGAAGAACCGTGGTTCTAACCACTCGACCAACCGCTTGAAATTAAAATTGGATGACTATACCCTGCAAAACAACCCTCTTTTTTTATCCCATCGTCAGCCTCTGGAATTGCCATGAAACTTTTACATACCCCTATAGCGAATGGATCTGATGGGACCATAAAAGCTTGGCCCCATCAGATCCATGGCTGCTGATGATATAAGTCCTTGAAGCTGTGTAGCATAGAAGGCAGAAGCCAACGTGCAAGCCATACATCTGATGGCCACAGTTTCGGGCCTCAATTGTACGGACATTATCTCAAGATTAAGCCTTTGGATTTGAGATTTGAGATTTGAGACTGATCCTTTGTAAGGACACCCAATCTCTCAGTATGATATTGTCCGACCACCCTAACGGATTTGTTTTCAGGCCCCTTTGAAACCCAAAACGCGTCATACCAAGTCAAGGGGGGTTTGCACATATAAGCCTGGCTTCGGGCGGCCTCATAGGCAATGTGGGACGGAGTCTCCGCCTTGCTCGCAGCTGACCCGGGTCTTCACACTCCCCACCACTTAGAGGAGAGCCGCCCCCCGGCTCTGATACCAATTTGTAACAACACCCGACCCAATCTCCCAGTATAATATTGTCCGCTTTGGGCCCAGCTCGCAGCCAACCACCCTCACAGATTTGTTCTCGGCCCCTTTAAGACCCAAAACGTGTCATACCAAGTCAAGGGGAGCCGCCCCCGGCTCTGATAGCAATTTGTAACGACACCTGATCCAATCTCCGGGTATGATATTGTCCGCTTTGAGCCTAGCTCGCAGCCGAACACCCTCACGGATTTGTTCTCGGGCCCCTTTGAGACCCAAAACGCGTCATACCAAGTCAAGGGGGGCTCGCACATTTAAGCCTGGCTCCGTCCCTGCCTTGCTCTCGGCTGGCCCGGGTCCTCACACTCCCCACCACTTAGAGGAGAGCCGCCCCCGGCTCTGATACCAATTTGTAACAACACCCGACCCAATCTTCGATTATGATATTGTCCGCTTTGGACCTAGCTCGCAGCTGACCACCCTCACGGATTTGTTCTTGGGCCCCTTTGAGACCCAAAACGCGTCATACAAGTCAAGGGGGGTTAGCACATATAAGTCTGGCTTCGGGCGGCCTCATAAGCGGTGTGGGATGGAGTCCCTGCCTTGCTCGCAGCTGACCCGGGTTCTCACATCCTTTTAGTTATCAGATCAGAACATAATGTCATGAGCTCATCAAATGTGTATAGATGTGGCAATTATGCTTTGAATCAGAGCCAATCACAAGGCGCATCCAACCTTAATGAGCTAGATCCAGAATCGAACATATCTCCTTTTAGGAAACTCATTTGAGGGTAAAATTGAGTGGAATTAAGATGCAATTGTAGTGTATTTGAGTTCATTTTGGCTTCAGTTCAAATTAAATTTTGCCCTTCATCCATCTGACTCAGAGCTTCACATTTGTTTACACGTGGTAAAGTGAAAAAGATGGGTTAAGCAATTGTTGCCAATACCCACTCTCCTTCAACCATGTTTTATTAACTAAAATGAGTGAAAAAGTAATTCTTCAAACACGACCTACTTTACAACGTACGGATCGACAACTTTATCTTCTCACGACATCACTTGCTCCACATGAATTTTGCTTATATTTTTAATAATAAATAAATATAATATATATATGGGAAGGTGGGGATATCAAAAACCAACTCCGCCCTTTTCCCAAAAAACCACTATCAAACTCACTCTCAATAAGAGCTGGCCAGGGCGGGGCGGGCTCCATTTAGACCCGAGGGGTACCTCATTTGGCCTAGGACTACGGTTTGCACCCGGAGATTATGAGTTCAAAACTGCACTACCACATTAGAGCCGCAGGAGAATTTTACCCGACTTTCTCTCCTAAGCCCGTAGGAGTTATTTTGGCCCAAAGGGCCGGAACCTATGTTATAAAAAAAAATTTCCTAATCCTCAAATCTGAATTCTAGGGATCGGCTCGCATAAGACCCGGCTCACTCTGATTTTGGGCCCTTGAAATCTTTATTAGGCCGAACCCCTCTTTTTTGGGTCCGGCCCGTTTCATGCCGGGGTACATCCGTAAATAACTGAAAACTGAAGGCACATTTCAGTCACTTGAATTTCTAGGGTTTCCGCCGTTTTAAGAGTTAGGGTTCTTGTTCTGCAGAAACCAAAAGAATCTACTTCTTCTGCGAGTCGGATTTCGAGTCCATCTCCAAATCGAAAAGGTAATTAACTGCTCCGATTCCATTTCATTTCTGTCCGTTTGGATATTCGATCGCAAAACCGTTTCTTGTCCAAAACCCTCTTGATATTTCTGCTTTTGTTCATCTTGCTTCTTCTGATCGGTTCTTGCATTAGATGAAAAGATTCTCTTTTTGGATCTTTTAAGATGATTGTTAGTATTAGGGATCTGTTTGGGTGTCAGTGAAATCGTTATTTGATCGGATAACTGCAAGTGGATTTGGTTGCAAGTAAATTGAGATGGGTATGGCGTTGGTTTTACTGCAGCTTCTGCTCCAAGTTAATGTTAGAAATTGGTTTCTGGCTAAGAATCTAAGCTTGTCATCTCATCTGAAATAGAATTCAATTTTCATGCTGTCCAATGCGTTCTGCCAAACTAGATAAACCTCTTGTCATTTAGGGTAATATTCAAAGGACCCTCAACTTTCACTCATTTCATTCCTATAAGGGCTTGTTTGTTTTCATAAAATACATAGGAATTCATGGTGAAATAAGCTCTACTGAAGGATTGTTAGAAAGGTAAGGGGTGAAAAGATAAAAGGTGGGGATGTAGATGGGACCTTGACTTTCCTAGGTGCTGGGTGTTCACTTCCCATCTTCCCTTGCTTCAATTTTCATTAAAGGGGTAGTTATTTTGTCATTTTTTATATTTATTATTTAGCTTTGGTTCTTCGGTTTTAACCACTTGTAGAAATACAATCCTGGATATTCAATTACATGAAATAGACAGGCGCTTGGTGTTCTGGGAAGTGTCTCGAACTAGAACCACATGGTCCACACTGCTGGTATGTTTGTGCAATGCTTCCTTTACCATGGTGCAGCGGAAAAGCGATTCCTAGACCCTCACATAAGAAATAATTTTTAGCGAGTTGATGAAAAATGGTTAAGACTTTTTCCTCTTTTAACATGGAAAATTATTGCACAACACAGGGAAAAAGGGTTAAGCGGAGAAAATTGGATGCTTTTTCATAGTGCCGAGGAATCCTGAGCATTGCACAAATGTTTCCTATTGGTTCCACCTTTTCCACCCAAAATAATTTGGCATAAAGTTGAACAGAATAGGATCAAGATCAAAGCCTATCTCTATGACCCGAAGCACATTCGATATAAATTTGGATGAGAAGGCATTCTGCCTGCTCGAGACTTTCGGAAGCACATTTTTAATGTTTGTTGTCAGTGGATTTATGATAAATCTTATACAGTTGCTAAACCACGTGACAGACAATATCTAGTTTGTGTTTTTGCCCCTTGGAGTAGCCCAATAATTTAATGTTTTTACTGGGATTTTCAGGTGAGTCTATTGGGGGCTGGCAATGGCTCCTTCAGTGCCTAAGTCTGGGCTCTTTGTTGGATTGAATAAAGGGCATACTGTCACAAAAAGGGAATTGGCTCCTCGCCCTTCTGACCGTAAAGGGGTATGTAATTTTCATTTGTATCCGTGGATTTATGCATGTTACTTATAGGATACCCAGGTTATTCCATATGATTGATCCACTGGACCTGATTTGATACTTCATGAATTTCATCAGATCAAAGTTTTAACAACTCTCGTTAGTTGTTACATGACTTTCATTAAGGCTGTTAATGGACCATATTTGGGCCAGATGTCATAACTCAAGTGACAAGCCTGTTCACGGTCGAGGAGTCTGGGTCCAACACTAACTGTAGAACTTGGGTCCAAGTCCACCTATTTGAGGAATGGGTAGGCCCAAGTCCACCTGTTTAAAGCTCATTAGTGCGATTGGATCCAAGTTGATGCTGCTCCTTTCGTGTAAAGCCTGTGGCTGTTAGTACAATCAAATTACATATTGTCTCATTATCAACTTACTTCAACTACCTTGAGTTATGATTTTTCTTAAGTGTTTCATGACTTGTGCATAAATTTTAGCACTCTAACATGCTCAAGTGTGGTGAGGTCAGTGGTGTCCTCTTGGCTCAATGATAATCATGTGGTTCCCATGTTTAGTTGCATTTAATTAATCATTACCGTGTTTTTTACCTTATTAGTTGTAACCTTAGACATTTTACGCCTAAAGAAGTTTGGTTGTCTAAATTTTGTAATTTTCAGAAAACCAGCAAAAGAGTCCATTTTGTCAAGACCATTATTAGGGAAGTTGCCGGGTTTGCACCATATGAGAGGAGGATTACCGAGCTCTTGAAGGTTGGAAAGGATAAGCGTGCACTGAAACTAGCAAAAAGAAAGTTGGGTACCCACAAAAGAGCAAAGAAGAAGCGTGAGGAGATGTCCAATGTTCTCCGGAAGATGAGGTGAGTTTTGTTTATCTTATTACTTATCATTTGATATAAGTATAAATTGTTTTAACTGAAATGAACTTGGATGGTCAGTGCCTTTTTAAATAAAACTCTAAACCTGAAAGACCTTGTTGTTGACCAAGGCCTGTTGCTTTTATATATTTTGGTAGTTCTGTTATGTCATTCATTCCTAATTGTGTGCTTCCTTCCTGCAGGTCTGCTGGCGTGTCCGAAAAGAAGAAGCAATAAATAATTCCTGCTTTGGAGTTTTTGGATTTTATTTCAGCTCATTTGTATGGAAAGATGTTAGGGTTTTGTTTGGTAGGTTTGGTGCTTAGACATTTATGGATTTACATTTCTACAGTGGGAATTTGATTTCCATTTTTTGGGCTCTTTATATGCATCCTGTTTTTAAATATTCTGCGCTTGTGGGGAGTTCAGGTCTTTTATTGGTTGCACACTCTTTGATTGTTACAAAGCATTCCCCTGGAATGAAAATTTAGGAACGAATTAAAAAAGGTTTCTCATGCAAGAATGAAGAGGCTTGCGTAGCCGTTGGATGAGTTACCTTTGTGCAAATCTGATTCTACCTGTGATTCCGTTTCGTCAAGAAAATGAAGAATTTATACGAGGGACATGATCGGTTGGACCAATTTTAGCAGAACATGTCAAACACGTTCATTCCCATTTTCAAAATAGAATTCTCAGCACAACCGTTCTCGGAATGAAAATATTCTAGGAATCAGGGAATTATCAATTGGGGGTCAGTGTGTGTTTGTTTGTTTTTTTTTTTTAAGTGTGCTCCAGTTTATGTGGGGCATACTTTGGTGTAATACTTCTATACTCAGTGCTAGGAGGCATGGAGATATCTGATGATATGTGGGGGGTCGGCCAAAGTTTTGTGAATGCTCATTGAATAATGGTTGAATATGAGGATAGGGGTGACAGGGACAGGATTGATCACACATTGGACCCACTGTGAAAGCAGGTTAATGTGATTCTGTTACGTCTATATTGACATCTACATTGCTTGATCAAGTGACGTACTTTTTCAGAGGCTCTATAGTGAGGCCCACCTTGATGCATGGGAGGTGCACAATGAGCTATGCATGGATTATATAATTTGATCAATAAGTGCCTGCTTGTTTGCATTAAAATACATAGAAATTTTTTTGTAAATAAAATACATAGGAATTCACTGTCAAATGAAGTATAAGAGGTTAGAGGTCAGATATAAGCTAGCATGTGATGGCCCAATACTCATTTCTTAATCTTCCCTTGATTCACCTTTCATTAAAGGAGAGGTTATTTGATACTCATTTTGTATATTGACCTTGGATCTTCATTTTTAACTACATATTAGGGAATGAAATTCTATGCATTCTATTCCTACAGGCCCTGAATATATGAATTGTATGCAGACAAGCAGGCTCTAAATATATGAATGTTGAAGTTTGTTGGGTAACTTTTGGGTAGGATTGCCGGCAGTGTTCCACCATGCAAGACTTTCTACTGAGATCGTGAAATCAAAATCACCATTTGATTCCCAGCTGATACCCTGTTTTGTTAGCAATTGAAAGAAAAGTGTTTGACCATGATGTCAATCTTGTTGATTCATTATCGAATGAGAAGTACAAAAACCTTTTTGGCCAAGATTTTGATTTGTTTCGGCGATGAAGGTTTCTCAGTCCTTACAAGGTTAAACATGTACAGTTTCCAAGTCATCCTCGTTTCCTCTCCAATTAACCTTTAAACCAAGCTTTTGGAGGAGGAAAAGGTTCTTTACACCTCCAAATCAAATAAAGAGAGCACATAACGAAAGATTTGTTTTATTATTATTATTATTGGTTTTAAGAGTATTCTGAAATTTGGCATGTAAAAACCTCATTAAATGCCTTCTCTGGGTCTTCCTTGTTCTTTCCTCTTCTTTCAAACATGAAAGAGACAGTTTGTTGCCATCACCCTGATTTTTTTCATAACCCAAAATAGCTCCAGCCTAGCCCAGGAGCCTTTGGCCCTGCCCTTTCCCCAACCAAAGTCCAGAAAAGAAGCTGTATTCAGATTCACTGATGGTGTCAAATTGAAACCATTTTTCGGAGCAAGTGCAGGTTTAGAATATAACTGAATCACCATTGAGTTCACCTAAAAACATGTCGTAACAAGGAGGATTGCATGGGTATGGGCAGTCAATTCCTTCGCCTCTCTTCAGGTTGAAATGCCAATCTCCAGCAGCTTTAGCAATTGTCCGCTCAAGCAGAGAGGAAACCTGAATGAAGTTGGGTCACTCTTTAATGTTAGGAAATACAATCAAAACATTAGCAACAGTTGCCTGCAAAGGCAAGGTGGTGAGGATGAAAGTCAACTGCCAGTATACATTATATAATGATGTGTATTATCAAATACTTAGTGACGACATGTACACGTCCAGACAATATTGTACATAACGTTGCACTGAAGACGAAATCTTTATCTGCCTAAGAGCGCATGGATATAATGTGATTATGACTTTGTTACACAGGCCAAGTGCTCCTCAAGACAAAATGTGTTGTAACTGAAAATTAGAAAGCTATTATACATATATAATGGAAAGTAATATTTCCACAGGACTAATGAAGGAAGCATACAATAGAGACATTTAAGGCTTGTCCGTGCAACAAGAGGATTCCACACTCATGGACATTTGTTTCCATGGGAGAGGAATCCTACATTCCTACCCCTCCCTCCCATAGGAAATTGAAATGCTCTGTATCGAGGAAAATCAATTCTTTTTCTTTTTCCTTTTTCACATGGAAAATGTGCACCAAACAACAATAAATCAGTAGGTTCCACGAAAAATCAGAACAATTTCCTTTGTATCACAGGATCCTCCCATCACACAAACACTCTTACCTGCCAAAAATCATGGGCAGCATTGACAGGGAAGAAACACTAGCATCAAATTTCAACTGTAAGAGAAGGGAAAAACTAGAGCAACAGAAGCAGGATATTGTTATCTTGCTGATTACAAGAAAAAAAAAAAGGATCCTAAACCAAAACAAAATGTAGTGTACCATGCCACTCATCTTCCATGATCTGTTGAGTCTATGAGATGCAGTCATAGACCCACTACGACTTGTACAAAGATATAAAAGACTCAGATCATACCGTCTTATCCATGGTCTTGGTGAACACCAAATTCTCTAGTTTCTGCCTGTCTTGTTAGTAACATGACCCAAACCCACAACCTTGTGGTTGCAACAATGAGCACCTTCCAACTGTGGTATAGTCTCTTGTCAGCACGCATGCACAATACATGGGCAATGCAGCAAAAAATATATTTGATGAACACCAAATTCTCTACTTTCTACCATCTCTACTTTCTACCATCTCTTATAAGTAACATGACTCAAAGAACCTCGTGGTTGCAATAGTGAGCACCTTCCAGCTATGCTACAATCTCTTTTCAGAATCCTATACTTTCTTCCAAGCTAGCAAGAAAGCAAAAAAGAAAAAAAAAAGAAAAAAAAAAGAAATTAGAACTTGATTGAGTTGGTTCCAAAAGTGAAATGCAGTCTCTGTGCACACTCTTTCTTATACCCTGATAACAGATGAACATCAGCATGGAAGGAAATGTGGACCCATTCAGCTTATGCCCTTACTGGAGCAACCCCTGAAATAACAACAACAACAACAACAACAAAGTAGTAATAATAAAGAAATGACAAGGAATGTGTGTACAATTGTCAGTCTGAAGAAGTGCAAGGTATCCTCAGGCTGAGTTTGTACACCCAATGCCCATTGTCTAGTGTTCTTGGCTGTCAATGGATCAGCACACTTAAGGATCAGTACATTCTGAGGGATAATGTTTCTGCCTTTTAAAAACACTATTAGGAAATTGAAAATGTCATTGTAGTTTATAGTTGTCTACTTCCTTAGATAACTGAGGATAGAAATGGATAGTGGGCAAATAAGACTTGATCATTCCTCTTGGTGATACTGTATTTTGCTAAGGGTTGCCACCAGTCTGCATGGGACATGGCGAGAAGCTTAGCCTTTCAAGATTTCCACACTTGCCCCAGTGGCTTTATTAATCAATGTCCGCATTGGTTAGAGGTTTATCCTGACTAATACCAGTAGGGAACTTCATAAGAACTATCCTAACTATTTCTGTGAATGTGCAGGTTGTGAAGATGTGTAGCCTCCTTTCCTCTGATTAACTACATCAGCTCCAGGGCTGATCTGTAGAACAGAGTCTTCTGGATTTGGATTTTGTAAGTCATCCTCCTTAGTGCATCCTCATTGCAGGCACTATCTACAAATGGTGAGACAATGAGTCATAATGTGGACTGCTAATATATACTCTTGCAGGTCTTATGCAGTTTATTCTTGCAATAGAAAAGATGTGTATCAATATCAACATGTAAAATTATGGAGAAAAAAAGATCTGAAAATACGTGTCCTTTTTTTTTTGCCAATACATTTCACTGCTTGCAGGCTCTTCTTTCTGGCCACTCTGCTGGAGCCTGGAGATTTGGCAACTCCCATACATCGTGATGAACTCCGAGCACTTATGCTGAAGGGTAATACTGTCAAGTGTCTTGCAGATGGTGCCTTTTTCATGACGAGTATCTTCCAAATCACCTCAACAACTCCTACTTCCTAGATATTTCTTGCTATGTAAGAGTTGTTTGTTTCCCATCTTAAATCTAAATGCTTCAACTTAATGTAAATATTACTTTTCACCTCAAGTTGAGGACGCGTCGAGCTAAAAATCATCTATATAATTTTTTAAATACTTTACATCATCTAGAGTGGAAAATTTTTTATTGGAGGGATTATTAGTGATGAAATGCATTTCATTTCCTTCTAAATTATTTTCTTGTTTGTATTATCAACCTTTTACCTTTCAACTCAGAGAAGATGTTTTTGGGAGAAGAAGCATGCACTCCTTCTATCATGACGTGGTCAATTTGCAGGTCCCCTTGGCATTCAGTATGGAGAAGTAGGGTCATGACTGGATTTGTTGATTTGATTGGCTCCAGGCCCTCACTAACAAACAAGTGATGCCCCAAAGACCTCTTTAAGGGATAAATCTTTCACTGTTATTAAAATGGAAGGTTAAGTAACGGGAAAAAAGAAAAAACAAAAGAGAGCAATTCTCTGCGTTGAACATTAAATGGCCTATTATGGTCAAATAGTGAATTGCTAGGAATAGTGTCTAGGTTAAATTTTGGAGCACAAGATTTTTAAAGTCCATGCTGCGCCATATCCAACTGCATAGGGAATCTATAATTTAGAGATTCAGACATATGGTTATATGAACTTCAGACAGAAATTAAAATGAGCAGAACTACACAGTTACATACTGAATTAGATGATGAAAACATGCTCAACTGCTACATTGGATATGACAATTAAATTGGACATGAATATCCTGCATCAAAATTGAAAGAGTGCTGGAACTACCAACCTATTTGTGAATGATTAACTGCATACTTAGCATGTTTTAAAATGATGGAAATGGTTCCAAGAAACTGATGCAACAAGGTCCCAGTAAATCATCCTCAATCATCTCCCCCGAACCAGATTACCGAAACTCATCAGCCTACTGGATAACCTTGCAAATATCCTCATAGTCCACTGCCTGAAGCACCCTCCCGTCGTATATGCCCTTTTCTATCTGAACCTTAGCACAGTAGTTATCAGTATCAACTGATAGTAACCTCGCATTTGATCCACGATATGCACCATTCACAATTCTCAAGAGACCCCCAATTTGCGGAATCACCGTTTCAAGTTCTTCCTGACCAACCCTAAGAACATGCTCGCTATCAAGCATCTCAATCTCTCCAACATACTTGTCTATAACCTTTTTAACCACCCCCTTCTGTTTGTAATACCCCTTGTCAACCAATGCTTTACTCATGACTTTGACAATGATTCCTTCCCACAGCCAATAATCTTTCCTATTACTCCGCTCCTTTGCCTTCTCCTGCTCTTTCATCAAGTCATCAAGAGCTGACCTGCCACCAGATTTTGTTGGCTTAACACCACTTTTAGTGTTGCTGTTATTCTTTTCACCTTCAAATTCTTCAAAAACTGGTTTGGGTTTGTCTGCAGTATCAGTTACAACCAGTTTTGAAGATGATCCGAGGGAAAAGGCAACCTTGCCACTAGCCTCTGGATTCGGTGGTGGCAGTGTCTCCGATATCGCTTCTGAATTATTTGCGGATGCAGGCATCAATTGTTCTGCCCGTTCAATCTGCTTCATAATTGCCCGCTCCTGTTTCTCCTCCTCTACTTCATCTGATTTCAACCGCTTGTTCTTGAGCCTTTCCTTGAAAATGGTTTCTGAATCCCTGTCTATGTATGTGATGAACCACCCTTTTGGGGTTTCCTCCACCTTGCATTTTCCAGTGCGGCCCAAGTACTTGACAAACTCCGTCAGTGTTGCCCACTGCGTCGAGTTCATGTGAACGTGGTGGCGATCGGCTATGTACTCATTGTATACTACAGTAGCAGCCACGCGGCTAAATCGGTGGCTGCGCTTCATGTGCTCGAGGAATGCGGTCTCAAACTCCTCAGAGTAGCCATCAATGATGCGGTTTGGATTCTGCCCAAAAACCTGCATCTGGCGCTGGTGGCTCTCGCTCATGCAATGGCATTTGAATCCATTCTCATCGCGGCATTGCTTCTGGCACATTTGGCAGTACCAACGCAGTTTCTGCAGCCCCTTGGCTTTGATTCGGTTTGCAATCGCTTTTGGAGTGAGGAAATCATTCTTCCCCATTGATTCCTTCTATCGAATAGAACAAACCCAAATCCAAAAAAAAAAACCCTAGCTAGCCTTTTTCTTCTTCTTCTTGAGACTCAGTTGCACTTCCCTGATGCAAAATCCCTTTGGTTTTTATATCTAATTCCAAGCAGAAAAACCTCGATTTTCAATCGCAGATCAGTAATTCAACTTCTCATTGCTCAACCTGTCAACAGAATAAGAAGAAGATGAACGATAAAATGAAGAAAAAAGATGAAAACTTCAGCTCGATCTGTTTTCCTATTCTTCATCTTAATCTGATTGGATTATAATTTATAACATCGATTTCAAAGACCATCAAGCTTTCTTCTCTAATTGTCTGTATGTATTCCTCGTCATGAAAACCCTAGATCGAGAATTCTCCGAGTATAGAACCAAAATCGAAGATTCTCATATCGAATTCTCTTCTAGGATCTACCTTCCCGCACAAAAAACCGTTCAAATCGATGCACGGTTTGGAAACCTTCTATAATCTCAAACAATGAAGGGTTTTTTAATTAAAGCCCTAGATCTAAATATATCTGAATCGAGATGGCTAACTAACTTACGCCTGGTGCTTGTTGATTAGGCTATATCGATTGCGGAAAGAAAGATGAGGAGAGATAACGGGAGGTAGGTATAAGTTCAACTGATATGGAAGGGATATCACTGGGTATGGTAAAAAAGTTTTTTCATGTAGAATTTTTCTTGAATATAATAGTAAAAAATGAAAATAAAAAATGCACAGACTTATATATATTATTTTTTTTATATTTTTTATTTTTTACTTGAGGTGTAAATTAAGTTTGATGAAACTCGGACACATGTAAAAAATATTGAACTAACGATATATTAGCAACGAAATAACAGAATAAAGCAAGTAAATGTAATTTTAATAAGACGGGGTTCACAGTATACACATTCGTACGATTTATACAAATGAAAAAGACAATGAATTAAAATTTTGAAACGTTTACGTTAACCTTTAGTAATCCAAAATATTTACAAATTAGGACATAGACAATAGTAATCACAATATTAATGCCGAGTACTTGTAACTCCATCATAGCAAGCGGTGGACCTGTAGGCATATAGAAATTATGTTAATAATTAATAATTCATTATGTTAATGGTAAATAATCAACTGAAACTATCTCAGATGTCATCATAAGAGAACATTTTTACCTGAAATATTGAGATCTACTTTCATACGGTGTTGTTGCTGTTCAGTCCATCCTCTAAATCTTCTAAAGCCTTTGTCGTTGTAAGGTCTATTTCGTTCTCTTCTAACATTTCCTTTAATTCCCTCATGTCTACGAAATTAGTCTTGAGCCTGGCAAATGTTTCCTAATACATGTTCCTTCAACCATTTTTCCTTTTTTGAACTGTATCCGTGAGGGCTGAATATATTTTTCAAATGATTGTAAATGGTCGACAAACTCCACTGCATGCCATGGTCGCAAGATTTCAAATATCCTCTTTTTTTTACAGCATCCCAAACCGGCGGCAATGTCTCGGTAATTTTTATCATTATATATCTTTCAAGGATGAAATTTCCACACACTCTCAGCCACTGAACTAGTTGTATTTTGGGCCATTATATATCTCATCTTATGTTACATTCACATTCATTCAGAGGTATTGATCATGGCCATCTAATTGGGCCATTCACATTTGGGCCACAGTTAGGAGCTCACATAATGATAATCTGAACTCTTTTAAATTAACGTTCTGATTTGGTGGGCCACGCAACATCAAAAATCCAACTTGGTGCCATTCACGTGGGCCACAGTTAGGAGCTCACATAATAACTAGGTTAGAGTGCTCAATTTTGTTTATGGTTTTGTATGTTAGATTAGTAGTGGAGAAACTCTCGTTCTCAATATATCTCATCTTATGTTACATTCACATTCATTCAGAGGTATTGATCATGGCCATCTAATTGGGCCATTCACATTTGGGCCACAGTTAGGAGCTCACATAATGATAATCTGCACTCTTTCAAATTAACGTTCTGATTTGGTGGGCCACGCGACATCAAAAATCCAACTTGGTGCCATTCACGTGGGCCACAGTTAGGAGCTCACCTAATAACCAGGTTAGAGTGCTCAATTTTGTTTATTGTTTTGTATAGTGGAGAAACTCTCGTTCTTGTTTATTGTTTTGTATGCTAGATTAGTAGTGGAATATTTTGTTCAGGAGGAAGTTATCAAAAAGTTACTTTAGAGGGTTTAGAGGAGAGTGGAGAGTGGAGAGTGGAGAGTGGAGAGTGGAGAGACAGCTGGCTCCATGTATGTTAGGTAGTGAGGGATGAAAATTTGGAGGCTTGTGGTTAAAAGTAGGGGGAATACATTCCCATAGTTATATAGAGATATCCATATAATATGGCAGCTCAGGTTTTGAATCCTGGGACATTTTAAACCATTGGATCTATGTACATAAATCCAAGGGATGTTTTGGACCCTTGGATTTAAGAGGGGAATGCAAAAGGGGCAGCAAGATAGAGTTAGTTACAGGTATTGCCATTCCCTTTTCATTTAAAAGAAAAAGGGCTAAAAGTTGGATAAATTTATAAGTTTTTTCCATTCTCATCAAAAGCAAAAAGGGTCAGCAAGTTTGAATTATTTACAGGTATTGCCATCCCTTCTTCATTTTAAAAAAAAAATTTACTTCATTGATGATGAGATGGGACCAAGATAAGAAGATGAGATGAGCAAATTGGGTGAAAGATTTCATGAATGAATGGAATTATATCATTTGGCAATCAATTGGATTTTTTTTTGTGGAATCCATTTTATGGTTGGACTTGCTTTCGAGACGCATGGAACTTAGGTTCGGTCGGTCTGAGGCATATCCAGGTCCGGTGGTGCGTCGTGCCTTCAGGCACGAGAAATTTCTAGTATATCTATATAATATGGCTGCTCAGGTTTTGAATCCTGAGATATTTTAAGCCCTTGGATCTATGTATATAAATCCAAGGGATATTTTAAACCCTTGGATTTAAGAAGGGAATACAAAAGGGGGTAGCAAGTTAGAATTATTTACAGGTATTGCCATCCCTTTTTCATTTAAAAGAAAAAGGGCTAAAAGTTGGATAAATTTACAGGTTTTTGCCATCCCCATCAAAAGCAAAAAGGTCAGCAAGTTTGAGTTATTTACATGTATTGCTATCCCTTCTTCATTTTTTTTTTTTAAAAAAAACACTACTTCACTGATGATGAGATGGGACCAAGATAAGAAGATGAGATGAGCAAATTGGGTTAAATATTTCATGAATGAATGTAATTATATCATTTGGCAATCAATTGGATTTTTTTTTGGTGGAATCCATTTTATGGTTGGACTTGCTTTCGAGACGCATGGAACCTAGGTTCGGTCGGTCTGAGGCATATCCATGCCAGGTCCGGTGGTGCGTCGTGCCTTCAGGCACGAAAAATTTCTAGTATATATATAGAGAGAGAGGGAGAATAATTCTTGAATCTCCTTAAGTGGATTGTTTCTTACCCCCTAGGATTTCAAATTCTCCAAGATTTCACTCAAGGAGTGGAATTCTTGAATCTCCTTTTAAGTGGAGCATGTAAAAATTCTAGCAAAATACAAAAGTCGAAATTCCAGGAATTTCAAAGATTAAAGCAAACCTTTTAAAAGGGTTGAAATTTTTTTTTTTAATTTTCATCTAGGAGTTGGATTCCTCGAGAGAATTGCACGTGCAAGCAATATGAACTCATTCATGTAAGACGTGGACAAGTCGTGCATGTGAGCCGTGAGGCAATAGGAACTCACACATGCAAGGAGGACTAACTCGCACGGGCGCAAGCGTGTTGGCCAAAAAGTTGCATATAGGAATTCAAAAGGAATAGCTCTTGGCTGGCTGTCGAAAATTCCCTATAGTGTGAAGGAATTCTTCCAAAAGACAGGCCCTAAGTTTAATTATTGGGTGTGGACTCAATAAAAGGAAGTGCTATCCTATAATAGATGTTTGAAGATTGTGGGTCATATTATTTAACACAAACATGAGTGATATATCCATCGAAAATAAATGGGGCTTTTGGCGATAGGTCCTTCGTCATTTGCTTTTATAGCCTAAGGTTCACGGATTTTTTTTCGTAGTGGCGGAAGTCCTCTCATGAAAATAATCATCTGAAAAAGACATAAACGCCCCTGGATACGTCAGCAAAAACAGACCTCAGACTTCGTTAGTACAAATAGCTGATGCTTTCTCCGTCGGATCCCCCTTGATCTTTAAGTGTAAATTCATCTCTAAATACACATTATTCATGATGCTCTTCCTCTGCAATCAATCTCACTTCACTCATAATAGTTATCTCCCACATCTAATTACCCAAAAATAAATAAAAATCTTGTTGGTAATTGTAAATCAAAGGAGATACCAGTTAGATCAAATACTCTTAAATAGAGTAAAATCGAAGTTCATTTCTCCATACTCTCATATGTAATTCCTTCTCTTCTTCGAAATAATTCATCCTTGCAAATGAGCAGAAAGAAGGCACCGTTTCCTTATCTTGGTTCAAACTCAGATAGAGAGATGTCATAAGATGGAGAAATTGGGTACTCAATTGTAGATGTATTTGAACTGGTTGCAGCGACATCTGAGCATTTCCCCCATACAAACGCAGGTTGTTTTAGCATTTTCCCCTATTAAAGTAGTTGGTTCTCTTACCAACTCAGATAAATTTGCCAAAACTCAAATAAATTTATCTGAGTTTTGCGAGAAGTTCAGGTAGGTCTGTTGAAAACTCAGATAAAATTTATCTGAGTTTTGCCAGAAGTTCAGATAAGTTTGCCGAAAACTCAGATAAATTTATCTGAGTTTTGGCAAATTTATCTGAGTTTTTCCAGAAGTTCAGATAAGTTTGCCGAAAACTCAGATAAATTTATCTGAGTTTTGCATCTGAAACTGGTGCTTGAATGGCTGAGAGAGAATCAGCCAATGTTTTCACAGATTGTAGGTAATCGGTAATGGGTGATGCACCTTTTTGAATTGTTTGTAACAGGCTGTGAAGAAGAGACTTATGTGCTTGAGATTGCTGCATATGAGTCTGTTCAAGAGAGAGCCAAAGTGAATGGGCAGTTGTGAATCCAAGAGCCTGAGGGGCAACGGTCTTGGCAAGAGTGGCATTGATGCAGCTGATGACAAATTGATCAATGTGAGTCCATCCTTCAAGGGCTGGATTTGGTGTTGCGATGCTATCTACAGAGATGTTGGTAGGAGGTGCTAACTTAGTACCATTAACATAGCACATGAGACCAGTGCTTTTCAAGATGGATTCCATCTGATATTTTCAGACTAAATAGTTGGTGCCATCCAATTCAATGGAGACAAAATTGGTAATGTTTGTGATGGGGACAGTTACTGTGAGAGAGGAAAAGAAAGAAGAAGCAGAGGAGGCCATGGTGGTTGAATGACAGGGTCAAAAAAGAGAAACAGACATGAGTCATTGTAGGGCTCTAATACCATAGTGGCAACGGAAGGTGCTCTGCAATGGTATTCCATAACCATAAAAAGGAACAGAAAATGGAAGAAATGAGAGAGAAGAAGATGGAAGGAGTTCTCTGGGACAACAGAAAATAAAAGAGAACTTCGCCTGGGAATGAGGATTCAAAGGGGCAAATTAGTCATGAAAATATATGACGTGACATATTAGGGACCTTTCACCAAAATATCTCCAGCTGTCTGGACTAGAGACATTAGAGAAATTTTTTTTGTCCTTAATGCCTTAGAAGACCGTGCGCAGGGACCTTTGGCTAATTTACCCAAAATAAATTAAGTTCATTGGATGTTCGCAGCCATCTCATTGACATGAAATGAACGTTAAACATAGTTTTTTTATTAGCCATCCATTTAATCATCTAAAGCCCTTTCTCTAACTGGCCAGGGAGTCCAGCACAACATTTGCTAGTGTTTTTATTTGTATATTTTATTTTGGGAGTTCTTCTCTAATTCCAATACTATTTAGGTTCAGTTTGGCATCTCTTTCCATTTTCACTTATAGTATTCAGTTTGGCATCTCTTTCCATTTTCACCGCCAGTAAGACTCAAACTACTTAAAATCTGTGCCCACTTCCCAAGACCTTACAGGCAGCAGAGAGTCATATAAAATCTGATTTTTCAAAATTGGCTAGATCCTCAAGCATGAGCCACTAAGATCTAAGATGAGATGAGACTCTCCCTTCCTATAATTTGATGTAAAAGGGCCAGGAATAGGCAATCATTTTCCATCAAATTGAGGATAATTCAATGGTCAATCATGTCTCTCTCTTTTTTTTTTTATTTGTTTTTGAATGAGTGGCTAGATTGGGTGAGTGCTACAGTCTCTTTAGGACAACCTATCAATGCAGGGATCAATCCTTGAAACCCTATATGATGTCTAGGACAGTGTCCCTTGTTTGCCATAGGGAATCTTTAAATTTAGTCCATCAGTTTTAGCCCTTTCCTATTAAAAAGCATTTCCAAAAAACTTACTGTTTAAGTACCAACTAAACAAAACTATACAGATGAAGCTTAATAATTAATAAAGATGAAGTCATTTAAAAAACAAAGATTTGGTGTAGACATTTTTCATGGAAGGCCTAACATGTGGGGATTACTTGATTGTGAATTTGTTCACTAAATTGTCATGGTAGATCCCACACGTGGAGACCATCCGATTGTTAAATTTGTTTGCACCAAAAAGTGTGTGCAAGCAATCGCTTCAGCCACCGGATAATGCCTGCTACAAACTGCAGAAATGCAGCAGTATAACAGTATATGACCATTATTCACGGAAAGAAGCCATTTAATAGAGCCAAGTGAAATGAAGTCCCTATTTTTTTTTTCTTTTTAAAAAAATCACATCAAAAACACTTAATTCAAAATTTTCACTATTTTTTTTTTTAAAAAAAAGCAAGATCTTTTCTTCACAAAAAGTGAAAAAATTCCATACAAAATAACTAAAAGTAAAATATCATCATAATATTTACTTCACTGTACTATATTAGTAAGTTTTCCAAACAGGCCAAGGAAACAAGGCCAAGTATTGAGATTTATGGGCCTTTTCCTTAAAGATGATGTGACTAAAGAATCTTCTAAAAAAAATGAATCCTGCACTGGCATCCTGAAATGGGCACTTAAGAGATTCCTTAATAAGGTGATTAACGAAGGGTACACATGAAAATTTTCATAACTAGTAAGCAATTTCCATTACCATTTGTTTCATGTAAGTGAATATAAAATAATGGTATGATTTTATTTCTAAAAATGATTAAAAGTGAAGGAAAAATGTAAGTTTTAAAAAATGAATATCAAATTTTCTCTACTCTAATGAAAATTGAATCAAGAGTACGTGGGAAATGAATACTCTCATCCACCACACTAATTCAAATCCTAGCAAAGTGAGGGTTGCACCTACTTCGCTAGCTCATACCTTTCATCCCTCAACTCATATATCCTTCACCCTCTCATCATTAGTAATCCTTTGGTGAAACTTGTTTGACTATGAATTCTTACGTATTCTCTCCAAACAAACATGCACTAGTGATTATAAAAAAACAATCAAATTAGAGATCATGTAATATAATTACAATGCTCGAGTCTATAACCTTAAGTGCAAAAAGGAGCTTTTTCACACGGGGAAATTTAGAAGCTCAAGTCCAGGCTCATACGAGAAAAACGGAATCTAAAAATGCCAATTATAGTATCAAAATTGGGGGAACCATACAAAGTCATAGTATCCAAAAATAATAGAAAAGATCATGAGCTGAATGGCTTCGAATGGAAATTACAAGCAGTTCCCCTTCGAGTGGAAATTCTTATTATCATACCTTTCTTCTTTTTCTTAGAATGGTTTATATTTGGTACTTCACATTTTACGTGTAAAATCTGTCTCTGCATTATCTATATAGTGCCCTTGCCGGTATTCATGCAGTACCTTGGAATCAAAGATGATTTACTAAAATGAAAGCATCATTTATTTCTCTGAATTTTAGTTACAGCCGATGCAACTTGTAGAAATCACTTTGGGTAACCCAACTAGAGATTTATTTAGTAAACCCACAAATTCACTACATGAGCGCAATTTGAGTTGAGCCAAGTTGACTTGGGTTGGGTTTTATGCTCAACTGATTTATATATTCCCTACCTGAGTGTAATTTGAGTGGAGCCCAATTGACTTGGGTTGGGTTTGCCCTTTTTTTTTTTCGTTCTCATTGGTTTGCTTTTCAAAAAACATGAAAGATTTAGAAAATGAATTTACTTTATATATAATAGCATTATATATATAGATAAAAATAAATTGAATGCTAGGCTCTAATTGGGTACCCAAAGCTCAAATGTCACGTGGGTTTGAAATTTGAAGCTAAAGCCCAAATAAAACTAATCCAAGTTTCGTTTTTGGTTTTGGGTTCATGTCTGGCCCACCCAATCCAAATTTTGTCAGCTGAATTCCTCCCAAATCGATTAATATGAACATATTTCCAAAATCTTGGGGGCACATTTAGATTGGATATATTAATCTTCTTTAAATTTGGTTTTTTTTATTATTTCACAACCGAAATCTAAATAAAAATAATAATATTGACTGGAGTCAAATAATTATTATAATATTATTTGAATTTGAATCATGAGAATTAAAAAAAAAATAAACTTGAGAAAAATTAATATGTCAAAACCGCAAAAACAAAGGAGGAAAAGTTGTAGAACTCACATGTTGTAGAGGATGCGGACCTGGCTCCATCATTTATGCCAAGTCACCTGCACTATCTCATTCACATTTTGCACGGCCAAGATACTGCAGGTGCGTGGATGATGCATGTGGGGTCCTCCCTTCCCTCAACGTTTTCGGCTAAATAAACCGTAGATACTAGATAGAGATCCCGTAGCGCTACGACCAATTTGATGACGTCATGACATCCCAGGGCTTGGCTCTCGAAGAAGAAGGTCATATGCGCCTTCCATTCCATTACGCTAGGCCCGACGTGGGGCCCACTGCCATGCAGACCTCCCGTTCATTCATCTTCATTTTAACACCCTGCAAGTGCCGTTTTCAGGTAAGAAATAATGGACGATCACGATTAGCCAACTCTCACGTCCATATGCCCAACAGCAAATCGTGAGTCTTCTGTGGCTTTGACTTAGAGAAATGCTGAGTTTTAAGAGTTAAGCTCCACGGTAAAGCGTGAAGCTCGCTTATTGACAATTTAAGATGCTCAATTATAAACCTAATCTCCAAACAATCCCACAGTAAATCCAACCATAAAATTGTAATTAACATCACAACTCCATATATCACTAATCACTTCTTTTATCAATGTGAGACTAACACATAAGCGTAACATTTGAAAATACACTATAGGGATACGCTACAAAACTCCCGGTGAGTTTTGCAAAAAAAAAACTTTCCTTTTTTAGTCTATCAAAGTTTAACACATGTCATCATTATTAAAACCTTCTTTTCTCTTTCTCTATACGTGAGATAGCATAATCTAATTGGATAACTTCAAAGGGCAAAAAATGCCCCCTTTAGAATGGGACAGTAGTAGGAGATAGATTATTTTGAGGAGTTTGGATCACCTATAGCCCGAGCATGTTTGCTGTAAGTGGACCAATTATAGTAAATTACTTTAGTTGCAAATCATGTGGAAATCATTTAGTACGTGATTTGCAACTGTTGTGGCTCACCGTGATTGATCAATTCTCCAATAAACGGTGCTATGTGATCGGATCTCTATTATGAACGGCTTGAATTTTCAATAAGTGGGCCTACATCATAGCTGTGACTCGTTCAGCGCAGGTTCCCTCCAAGTCAAGACCTCAGAGAGGTTCCAGCCTGCCTGCCTGCACTGCAGGAATGGCATAATTACTTCCACGTCGACCATGTGCCGCAGTCTTCGCGGTGTGGACCCCACGTATTGGCAGACTCTGGTTAGCTTCCCGCCAGTGGTGCTCGATTAGCTGTAGCCGCAACTCAATGCAGCTCAGCTCAGCTCCGAGCCGAATGACTTCTTTCTACTACTTGCTATATAAAATTAGAAAGACACCTGCTACTTGTAGAAAATTATCCTCTGCGGCGCCCACCACAGAAGCTCTTTGTTGTTTTATCTCTTTCTGAAATGCTTTGAGAGTTTTTGTGGCCCAGCAAATTTAAACCATTGGATGGATGGGGAGCAAAAGCTTTCTCCTTTTGAGCGTCCATTTCTACACCTTATGATCATAAACCTTTTTAGAGAATGGGGCACAACTTACAAAAATACAAACTGCTGATATACCCTTCACACCCACTGCAACAGGCAATTTTTAAAATATTTCTCCAATTAGTAAGATGATCAGTGTTGGATTGATTACATCCTAAATACATTATCAACTCCTTCTCTTCATTTTTTTAGAAGAAATAAAAAAGTACATCGTATGTAAAATCTAGTGATTAATCCAATGATTGGCCCATTGAAAATGGCTCTAGTATTTAGATATAGCCAGTATAGTGGGTGTCAAGGATATTGTTATTATATAATAAGCAATTTAGATTTTTGAGAGGGTAGGATTGACTTGTGCCTTTAATAGTGATGCACTGAATTAAAGTTCAATGCACCAATGTTGCATTGTAGTCTTGCCCTCTTTTCTATAGCTAATTTTTAGAGCACTCCCACATTCTCTGGGCCTATAAACTCTAAAACCAGTGCATCTTCCTAATTTGAATTGACTAAAACGAGTAGGTTAACATAAAGCTTCTGATTTTTTTCTCTTCAATTGGCATGGAGGGCTTTTTTCCCTTCAAGAGTTTCCATGTGATGGACTCCTTTGAATGGACTTGTTCGTCCCTGTCAAATAATTCTTATGATTGGTGATTGAGAACTAATAGTCTACCAACTTCGAACGGAGGATTCTTTGCTAGTTTGAAATTTGGTGGTCTTATCTAGAATATGTACGAAGAGAACTTGTATGATCGAATCATGATCAGCGTTTCAAAAGAGAGTTAAAGCTAGAATTTATCACTTCATGGTTAGGTATAATTAGTCATGTCCATGACCAAAATGTAGTTCGTTTGGTTGAAAAATATATAAAGAGATTGTTTGGGTAATTCACTAATAGAGTGAAGTGGAAGGTCACTTTAAAAGGAAAGAAAAAAAAGAGGGGTTCAATAAAAAAAAATACTAAATTTCAAAAGTCACCTACTTTTAAAAAAGTTAAAAAACCTTCTTATGTCACGAAATGATAAAAAGTCATATTATTTAATACCTTTTTTATTTGACTCTATCTTTCTTTTTTTCTCTATATATTTTACCATTCATCTTACTTCACTTTATCAGTAAAGCACTTGAAAATGATAGATATATATATTTTAGATGAACTTCTTCATTCAATATAAATGAAATTGAATAAACTTTATTTGAATTGATTACTTTGAGAGCATTGTAAATAACCCTTTTGCCAAGCTCTTGAAATTAAAATATCATTAGAACAACAATTTTCTAATCAATCTTTTTCTCCCTCATTTTTTTATCCAATGGGTCATGTCATTTCAACCGAGAAAATCTATTGAAAGTCCATTCTCATCAGCTTAATATTTTTTTTTCTAATTACACCCAAAATGCCATGGGAACTCCTTTTTCACCTACTTTATATTTATCATCTTACTTTATTAACATCTAAAACACACACACACACAAAAAAAAAAAAAAAAACTGATGGTGAATCTATTGTTGTTTTAGAAATGTTAAAATTATAAATTACATATCAAGTGAGATAAGGAGGTATCAAAGTATCATACACTTTACCTTAAAAAGGTACATTGATCAATATTCATTACCATCTGAGCTAGAATGTTGTAAATAATGTATATAATTTTTTAGGAGACAACTAATCTAATCATAAATGAGGCAGGGTTGGGGTCAGTGTGGATTTATATATATAATTTTTGCACTTTGTTTATTATAAATAATTGCATCCATATTTGAGAAAGACTCATCATCTATGTTTTGTTATTATTATCTTTCCTCCCTCATCCATTTTCTTAATAAATTTGTTTGCTCATTTGTCAACAGGAAGGAAGGTGCAACCATCTTTCCAGCTACTAGTCCAGTCACGGGTCTTCTGTCCTAACGTATCTATCATACTATATTATGCGTCTGCCACCAAGTTTAAGCTGAGCCGCCCATTGAGAAACAATTCCGGAACATTCCAGTCCGTACTCATTGATGTGGATGATGGTTATGATGTTTTTTTTTTCTTTTGTCGTTTGATGTGGGCGAGGCTTATTTTTGATGGGGGTAATGGTATAGGCCCTCTTGCCTATCCTTTCGAGCCTTTTCAAAGTGTGTGGGGTGAGTGCCCCTGTAACGCCCCACCCCTTACTCATGCATGATATTGTCCGCTTTGGCCCACTGGCCTCACGGTTTTGCTTCTGATGAGCTTCAACCCATCAAAAGGCCTCATGCTAAGTAAGGGTGTAAGCTCTACATATAATCCCAATCACTTTCCTCTCTATAGTCGATGTGGGACTCCGGGGCGTCACATTCCACCCCCCTTAAGGCTGCACGTCCCTGTGCAGTAGCCTGCCAGTTGGCCCGCCCACATGAAAGCCCGCCCACTTGCACCAGACTACGGTAGGGGACCCACACTCGAACTAGTCGAGAGTCGGCTCTGATACCATTTGTAACGCCCCACCCCTTACCCATGCATGATATTGTCCGCTTTGGCCCACTGGCCTCACGGTTTTGTTTCTGATGGGCCTGAACCCATCAAAAGGCCTCATGCTAAGTAAGGGTGTAAGCTCTACATATAATCCCAATCACTTTCCTCTCTATAGTCGATGTGGGACTCCGGGGCGTCACAGCCCCCCCCACCCAATATTCAAGTCCGGCTATGGCTGCAAGGCTTGCCCTACATGTAAATCCAATTAAAATTTAACTTTTCATTAGGGGCCTACCCAACTTTGAAGACCTTGAATCAAAGTGATCAGACCTTATCATGCATTGATTAGCATGAACCAAGGACTGTATATGGGTAACATGTATATTTCAAATTCGAACATAACTCATTCATCAATCAACAAGTAAAACTGCATACCCAACTTAGAAATTGAACTGGTGAACCAAAAACCTAATTTACAAGATCAAAATCAGCCTACCTTGACGGTTGAAATAAGTTAAGTTGATTGGACTACATTCTTGGCATGCTAAATGGCAAGTGCAACTCATCCCAAAACCAATCCACTTACTATTCTAGTCAAAATATGTTAGCCCTAAACAAACTCTACCGTGAAGCGCAGTTGACTCAAATCTTTACATGTAGTTTCAAATTCAATCTATTGTTGGCTCAACGGTGAGACATCTATCCTTTATAGGAAAAACCATAAATCAAACAGTACTTACTAGTGAAGTCCACTAATTACTTAGTGAATGAGTACTTACTCAGAAAAAAAAAAAAAAAAAAATCCCCATCCAAGCGCTAGTCAATAGTCATTTCACTCATTTGACTCAAGGCCCAGTAGCAACTTGGATATCAGAGGGGCTGGACTTTGGGGCGTAGGAAATGTTTTCTTCGAATCGGTAGTAGTAGACGCACACACTAACTCGCACCGATTTCTTCCATAACCCAAGCCCCAAGGCTAGCCGAGCCGAGACGAATCCAACTCGGCTCCGCCTTCCAAACCCGTCCCGACACCCGCAGACAAACACTACCAAACCCTAACCCTAGTTAAAACCAAACTAAACCCCCCGCCACAACGCTCGCAGAAAAGTCTCGTCTTCTCTCCCGCACGCCATATCTTTCCTTTCCCCCATTTCCCTCTTCATACATCTCTCCATTTTGCAGACTTTCCTCCTCAACGAATCCTGACCGTTGGATCGCCCAGCCGATCTTCTCTCCGATGGAAGAAGAGAAAGGAGAAGGCGTGCCAGATCCGCCGCCGGCGACGGAAGAAGAGAAGTCCGGCGGCGGAGGAACGTCTATGGAGGTGGTGCAGGAGCTGATCGAGGCCGTCAATCAGATCTCTGCAATCTCCGATTTCAGGAACGCCTTCAAGAAGCAGTTCTGCAACATGGCGAGGCGGCTGAAGCTTCTATCTCCGATGTTCGAGGAGTTCAGAGAGAGCAAGGAGCCGATCGCGGAGGAGACTTTGAGATCTCTGGTGTCTTTGAAGGAGGCTTTGGTCAAAGCCAAGGAGGTGCTTCGGTTCGGGAGCGAAGGGAGCAAGATCTGCCTGGTAAGTCTCGATTTGCTTCTTTTGAGTTAAATTTCTTTTATTATGTTTCTTTGCGTTGGTGGATCTTGTGCGCACGTTAGCATGTGGCTTTGGTCGATGAAACTCCATTGGGGAAGTAGATTGGGGTTTTAAAGCTTTTCTATTTGTGTGTTTTGTATTTTCGTGGATCTCGTGCGACGTGCGCACGTTAGCATGTGGGCTGGCTCGATGGAACTCCACTGTGGAAGTGGATTGGGGTTTTGAAGTTTTTATATTTGTGTATTCTGTATTTCGGTGGATCTTGCGCTAAGTGTGCACGTTAGCATATGGCCTGGCTCGATGGAACTCCAGTGGGGAAGTAAGATTAGTATTTCGAGGGTTTTTTCTATTAGAGTGTTCGATTCTTGGTGGATCTTGTGCGACGTGCGCACGTTAGCATATGGCCTGGCTCGATGGAACTCCACTGGGGAAGTAGAATGAGACTAAGAGGTTTTTCAATGTGTGTGTTTGATATTGGTGGATCTGGTGTGAAGTGCGCACGTTAGCATATGGCCTAACTCCATTGGAGAAGTGGATTGATATTTTCTATAACGTAAGTTGTTGGTGCTTCTTTGGGCAGTTATATCGTTCAATGTGTTTTTTGATCGATTTGTTCAGCTGGTTGTAATGTTTTTAGGATTAGGTGGTAGATGAGTGGGTGAAGGAGGCTTCTCCTTATCGTACGCACAGAGTGCTAAAGTACGCATCGATTCCGGCTGCATTGGAATAGGTTATTTTCTGTTGCATCGAGAAGAAAGCTGGAGAGTTTTTGAAACTGCGAAGAATCTTATTTCTCTCTCTCTTTTTTTATAACTTTGCCATCCAATTGTTTTCTTTTGAGATTTCTTTAGATAAAATTTTGGGTTTCCTTTTCAATTGGAATTTTCCTACTCACGCCTACAGAAGCTCAATATGGACACATGAAAGTATGAAACTAAGTAGTACATTGAAAATACTTTAAACACAGCCATTATCATGCATGCATATATCTAATGTTGTGTTGAACGCATACAATAGGATGGCGTGGAAGGACCCGAGGACTTGGTAACAGAGAGGATTCCTCTCCGGTTTTCCTCGGTAACGTGGATAACCCATGTTTGTTAAATCACGGTTTTCCTCACCTCAGGTTTTCTGGATCCACAGACAGATTTCATCGGTCCGACCTCCCCCGTCGGAATCCATTAATCCTTGATTTTAAAGGTTGGGTATAAAAGGAACTTTCTTCGCAGGAGAAAACGCCTTGAGCTCTTCGATCCCTAGTTCATGAACTCTCCCAAATCTTCTCCCTCTCGCCTCTGATCACTCGTACCTACAACCTTGCACAGCTCATCTCGTCCCTCTTGCCCAAATCTCTTCAATCACTCACTCTTGCACTTTTGCCCAAGTCATCCCTCCTTCTCGCCCTAATCTTTTCAATCGCTCCTACCTGCACTCTCTTGGTCTCGTCCGACTCATCTTCTCCCTCTCATTTGGAGAGATCTGTGATTTCTTGCTGCCGGTTACTTATCATTCTCCTTCTCCTTTTCCTCCCTCTCTGTCTCTATTGTTCCCTAGAAAATAAAAAACGGAAGAAGGGTCTGCTCTCTCTCTCTCTCTCTCTCTCTCTCTCAATCTCAGGTCTTGATGGGTTACATCTTACCTGGGCATAATAAAGGAGATGAGATGACGACCAAACGGTGATTGAATGCTTTGTGATTAACGATTTAGGTATGCCTTTTATTTTTTATTTTTTTGTTTTTTTTGGTAAACAAGATCCTGGGTTAAGTGCTCCATAGATCCAAACAACAAATGTAGAGATTATTGCTATTGGATAATGGGTCTGAGAAATTGTTTTACACCTCATTCTATAGCAAAGGTTTTACATTTGTACCAATGAAATTACTCTTGATGTCAAAGAAATGTCATAAATCCTCACTGAGAAAAGCATGATTCCAGCAGCACCAAGAAATCCTCCCAAGAGAGGATTCCTCTTCTGTTGCCAATGGTTGGGATATTTTGAAGATGGACTCGGGAGAGTATGATCTCTTGGTACCTCACCACTGTATCCTGCTCGGAAAAGAATTAGTTTGTGAATTTGGATGATGAATTGACAATGGTTGATCATGAGATCCATCCAACTAGTCTAAAATCTTTTGATCCATTGAGTCATGATATCGTCTTTCAATGAATTGCTTTTATGGCTTGCCTCATTGGTCTAGATGAAAAGAGCCATTTACACAGATTAAAGTATTGGTAAATACAGTATGTAACTGCCATTACGTACTGGGTCTCAGCTGTGACCACACAGATACCTTCACGGGATGGCCTGTATCACAGGATATACCCCATCATAAAATCATTATTTTATCTATTATTAACAATAAATTTACGTTTTATTTTTTATTTTTTATTTTTATTTTTATTTTTTACAAAAAGAAGCCTCAAATATCCCTATACTAAATTGCCCTTCACTTTATCTCTCGCGCCATCGAGACTCAACCACATTCACGCATTGAAGTATTTCGCGACTCGTTATTTTTATTCCAACTCTCGAACTCGCTAGTTTATTATGTGTATTTGAAGATGCTTTTGGGAGTATAGGGATATTTGAGGCTTCTTTTCATAAAAACCCCAGAAATTTATATGTCTATATGACAAAAATATGGGTTTCCCATGAAGAAGGAAAATGAATTACAGGCCTAAGAGAAAGAAAGCTCTTATGCTCTCCCTCTCCCTCTCCCTCTCTAATGTTCTACCGTCAGAACTTGTGTATATTAATATTTTCTGATTTTTATGTAAGAATAGATCAGAAAGAAAATACTGGTAGCACACTAGCACTTTGTTGACCATTGACAGTCTTAAGGATTCATGTTCATCTTTTGTTTTAATGCTGTGGAATTATTATATATTAAGTTTGCGCAAAAAAAAAAAAAAAGAACTTCACCGTGCTAATTATTCTTCATTTTCAACTTTTTATGCTTATTTTCTTCTCTCATTTGGTGTTTTTTTCTCTTTTACATTTTTAATATTCTTTTTATTTCCCTTACCAATTTAGCCTCCCATGTTGTAGCTTATACTGGACAACAAATTTACTCCCTTGTTGACCTTTGACTCATGTTGTGAACTATATGAACACATTCCCCAAACTTAGTTTCCTACGCGTGCATCCAAAACCCAACGTCCTCATGTTGGGAGTTTGAAATCACGCAGCAGTCAGGGACACGAGTATTATTGCCATGACTTACAACTATTTTTCAAATGCTAATAAGTCTGTAGACACATATTTTGCTTTTTGATGGCATCTTTTGAATTTGCAGGTCCTAGAGAGAGATACAATAATGCAGAGATTTCATGAAGTGACCACTCAGCTGGAGCAAGCATTGAGCGGGGTTGTCTATGATAAACTTGATATATCTGATGAAGTTAGGGAACAGGTAAAAGCCATCGTTTATACCAGTAGAGGATAGTGTTATGAATGAGCTTAGCTAGGTTGAATTTGGTCAGGTTCCACTTGGTTTGAAATGGGCATACCAGCTCAAACTTGGCTTGATACTGCTCAATCAAGTGCAAGTTTGGCTTGACTTAGCTTGAGTTGAAATGGCTTGAATGTCCAACAAATTGCTGTTAATGAGTCATTATCAAGCCCATTAATCAGATTGGCCACATTCATATCCAGCTCTGGTCTTGAGTCTCTTGACCCCATTGACGAGTCGAGTTCAAGTTTAAGCTATGCCTATTATCGGCCTGAGCCCAAGATAATCTATGCTGAGCTTGAGGTTGGCTTGTGAGGCAATCGAGCTGGGCCAGGCTTGTCTCTTAAGCTGGCTTGACTTATTGACACTTGACAGCCCTCGCAAAGGGTCCCAACATATCCTTTTAACAATATGACATCCTATATAGGACAACATTTCTTTATTTTTTATTTTTTGACGAGTACTACTACAGCTGGGACCAACATTTAAGTAATGCAAGTAATTGATATGGCATGCCTCATGGAGGAATGGATCTTGCCCCATTATCTTCCAGTCAAATCTTCTCATTCGGTGAAACTAAACAGTTTCAACTTACAATAGTTAGGCCACGTTCAATCCTGCCTTATAGTTGGTTAGATCATTCAATATGTTTTGGATATCTGCCATGCATCCCATCCACCAAATACCCACTGATGGACTTGGATCATGCTTGGATCGTTACCCAGTGTACTGTTTGATGGGCCAAGCAAATGATATAATGCATATAGGGAAATAGTTAGATGTATCTGGCTACTATGATATGCTAACTCAGGAAATCTCCATACTCCACTTATTGAATTATTTCCCCGTGACTGGGTCTTGCTCAAGTACCACTCTCGTTATACCGTTATTACATGTGCACCATAGGTACTGTTTTAATCTGGCTGAATATAGTCCTGATGGGAATGACATGTGGGCCTCTCCATTCAGAGAAGACTTATTCGAGACATGTTTTTCTAATGTGAGGATTCTGCGACAGAGCAAACCGACTTTGATTTTCTGCATAGCCTAATTTCCCGCCATTTGTTGTGATATCTTTCCACACGGAAAAAGAGATTTTTGGATCTGATTTTTCTGCTATGAAGAGGAAATTTAAATCCAATGGGGGAGGGGGAGAGTAGGATTCCGTGCCCATGCAGAAAGAAACTTCATAGTGTGTGGAATCCTTGTGTGATGCAAATACGTTCTTCATTTGACAGTAGAGTTTAGGGAATGGGGCCTCCTACTGTTAAGATTTCTTGGAGATACCAGATATGCTGCACTCTGGGGTGTATCTTGATACGCTTGGATCATTTCTCATTTAAAGAATAATGTTCTACGAGCAGACTGCATGTGCAGTCCAGTTCTATGGGGACTTGGGCCCATCTTTGATCAGTGCAGCCCCTTTGATAATGTTTTCATCCTACGATTTGGTATCAGGCCCAATTTTACTCACATTAAACTTTCACTCACCGTTCAAATGGAATCTAAAAAAAAATAATCTACGATTAAGATGCCATTAAACTTTAAGGCTTTTATTCAAGGGCTAGGATAATCTGGTGGGGATGATTTTTTTTGGCTCCCACTTGTCCATAAGGAGAACTTTTCATCTGGCCATCTCCCATTGGTAGATAAGTGTGAACTGGGACTGCATATGAGCAATATGCAGTCTGCTCGTAGGAGTCTAGAAAAACATTCTCCTTTTGCATTTCTTCTCTTAATATGTGCATGAAAGCATTAAGAACTCAAGATATCTTGTTAAGAATCTTAATTGTTTTTGGAGGGAGGGCCTCATTTCCCTTTTAAGGCTTCCTGCTTTAACATGGCCTTAACACTTCCAACACCTGGCATTGATAGGAACATTAAGGTCCTTAATCCCATATATGTTTTTAATGAGAACTTCAGTGAGCTTGAATATTTCTATGTAGGCAGGGAGGCATTGACGAGAGATTAGGAGACACATTATCTTTTTCATGTCATTTATTTATTTAATATTTTTGGAAGCGTGAAGTTAGAAGTTAGAACCCAAGAATGAAGAATCTAATGTTTTCACACTTGAAGCTATAATCATCAGGGCAGTGGCTTCACTTCATATCATTTATCTTACCTAAATGCTCAATCGAATGGTTCCCATGATGTCTAGGTGGAGCTTGTGCATGCTCAGTTCAAAAGAGCGAAAGGACGGGTTGATACACCTGATATTGAGCTGTATGAAGATCTGTCTTCTGCTTACAACAGCAGTGCAGATGTTGATCCTGTTGTCTTAGGGAGATTGGCAGAAAAGTTACAGCTTACTAGCCTAGCAGACCTCAAGCAAGAGTCGCTAGCCTTGCATGAAATGGTTGGTGCAAGTGGTGGAGATCCTGGGGAGAACATTGAAAAGATGTCAATGCTGCTTAAAAAGATAAAGGAGTTTGTGCTGACAGAGAACCCTGATATGGGTGGTCCTGCAGACAGATTTCTTCCTTCTGGCGGCAATGGTCGAGTCCCCGCTGATGGGAATGCCAAATCTCCTGTCATACCTGATGATTTCCGCTGTCCAATTTCCCTGGAGTTGATGAAAGACCCAGTTATTGTTTCAACTGGACAGGTATATGTTCTTTTTAAGGATTTCTATTGGAGTTATTATTTTGTACCCATAATGCTAAATCAAGTGATTTTTTTTCATCTTCTTTCTTTCTGCAAGCAATATAGTTATATGTGAGGCCGTCTTTTGTTAATATAATAAACGTTCAACCCCCCCCCCCCCATATGGCCATGCGCACAAATCAATCTTATGGGATGATTCTAGTTATATGCAATTTGGTGGCTTGCAAATGGACAGTGCAGCCTATAGACATATTTAGCTGCAAGATAGGATGGCCAGGGTTACTTACTGGGGAGATAGAGGAGTGCATCTTATCTATGATTGCTCTACATGTATCATTTGGAAGGTCTGGAAAATGGGATTGATCGAACAGGCTTTCATGCTAGCGTTCAACAGAAAAGTCTGTCATATGAAGTCTCTGTCATGCATTATTCAGCATTGATTGCTCCTAGAAGTTATTTCTGGGACTGCTATTTTTAAAATTGAAAGAATTCACCTCTCTTTTAGTGATCCTCTTTATCCTTTCTCTGCAGACATACGAACGCTCATGCATCGAGAAGTGGCTCGATGCCGGCCCTCTCACGTGCCCAAAGACGCAACAGAGTCTCACCAGCCCAGCCCTCACCCCCAACTATGTCCTTCGCAGCCTCATAGCCCAATGGTGTGAGGCCAATGGCATCGAACCTCCCAAGCGCCCGGGCAACTCCTCTAAACCCAGTAAACCTTCATCTGTCTGTTCTCCTGCTGAACGCGCCAAAATTGATGCCCTCATTTCCAAGCTCTCTTCTTCCAGCCTTGAAGACCAGCGCTCTGCTGCAGGCGAGCTTCGCCTTCTTGCCAAGCGCAATGCTGACAACCGTGTATGCATTGCTGAGGCGGGTGCTATCCCACTTCTTGTCAGTCTTCTGTCCACAACGGACCCTCGCACACAGGAGCATGCTGTCACTGCACTTCTCAACCTCTCCATCTGTGAAGACAACAAAGGAAGCATCATGTGTTCAAGTGCAGTGCCAGGTATAGTCCATGTGCTAAAAAAGGGAAGCATGGAGGCACGGGAGAATGCTGCAGCCACGCTCTTCAGCTTGTCAGTTGTGGATGAGAATAAGGTGACAATCGGCGTATCAGGGGCAATTCCACCGCTCGTGGCATTGTTGAACGAGGGGACCCAGCGAGGAAAGAAAGATGCTGCAACTGCACTCTTCAACCTGTGCATATACCAGGGAAACAAGGCAAAGGCAGTGCGTGCTGGAGTTGTCACCACTTTGATGAGGTTGCTGACAGAGCCAGGTGGTGGGATGGTGGATGAGGCATTGGCAATTCTGGCAATATTGGCAAGCCACCCCGAAGGGAGGGCTGCAATTGGGTCCGCAGAGGCGGTGCCAGTTTTGGTTGAAGTGATAGGAAGTGGGTCTCCCAGGAATAAAGAGAATGCTGCTGCAGTGCTTGTGCACTTGTGTGGTGGGGATCATCAGTATATAGTGGAGGTGCAGGAGCTCGGTGTGATGCCCCCTCTCCTGGAGTTGGCACAACACGGCACTGACCGGGGCAAGAGGAAGGCAGCGCAGCTGCTAGAACGGATAAGCAGGTTCATCGAGCAGCAGAATCTGGCCCAGGCACAAGCTGAGGCTCATGCTCAGGCTCCGATGCCACCAGTACAGAGCACCGATGTTGATAATAGATGAGGTTTGTTTTTCCCTTTGGTTTTTATTTTTAATTCGTTTGGCGCTTTGAAGGGTTGAAAGGGGCTTTTATTTGTAAAATGAGGGGTGGTGGAAGATCACAGCCCCATGTGCCTGTGTAAGTTATTCATTTATGATGTATTGCGTTGGTTGGAAACTACATATAAAAAAGCTTGGATGAAGGTTACATTTACATACCCCATTAGAAGAGAAGGCTAGTTTTGATGGGGTTCCAAAATGCAATCTCCCATGTGTGTAATTTTGACAGTATGCATTATGTCATTTAATGTACTCAGTATTTATCAGTGAAGCACCTTGATCAATTTAATTTAAAGGTCAAATTTCAAATAATTAATGAAATTTGACTCTTTCTTTTCTGGAAAAAGGATTAAAATTTCTTTATCGCCTGTTTGTTTACATTTAATTGAATATATTGGAAAATGAGATGGAATTGAATACATAGGAATTCGAGGTCAAATGGGTTCATTGGAGGATTATTAGAGAGGCGAGGGGGCGACGGATATAAGGTGGAGATTTAAAGGGGACCTTGACCTTCCTAATATTGCAATTACTAAGGTGATGCCTGGGTACCCTTGGTTCATCTTCTATTAGAGAAAAAATAATTTGATGCTCTTTTTATGTATTTATTTTATAGAGACCTTTGTTTTCTCAAGTTTTACCACTTCTACAAGTAGACATCTTAGAATTCTTATGTATTCATTTAGATGATTTTGGTGGTGAATTTTCAAAAATTAGCATCAAACAACTTCATCTTTTGATTTTATCTCCACGGAAAAAATATTATTTGATGTTTATGTTTGGAAATTCATCTTTAGTTTTTATTTTTAACTATTTTATCTATTCAATTTATATGTATTCTAATGCAACTAAATAGCCTCGAAACAAATGGCCCTTGCATTAAATCTAGGATGACAAGACAAAAGGGTCATTGCAATCAAATCTTGACACCTTAGAATTTGTTTAAATCAAGTTCAGATCTATGTATGTTCTCATCCTTTTTAAGACCATCCGCTGGCTTTTGTCAATCCACTCGAAAATCAGTCTCGATGGTGATTAAGGCAGTTGATTAATATTGTTAGATTAACAAAAGCAGTTATTTTGTTAGATTAACGGCTGTGATTAATATTTGTTAGATTAACAAAGTTCCCTCTACCTAAGAAAATAAGAAATCATACTTTTGCTTACAAAAAAGCCGAGATTAAAGGTCTAAAGTAATCGTGGCAGTGTCACGAAAGGTCCACTAATGGTCCTGGTCTTACTGATACTGATGTTATAAAAGCTCTCACTAGTCCGGAAACTCCCATCAGCTGAAAGTGTATGTGGGTCCCAACCAAGGTAGGAGAAAATGAGAATCCAAGGAATACTAGTCTCATCATGTGCTATCCTTATCTTTGGAATCTTCCAAGTCATGATAAACCAAAATTGCTTGCAGGCAGCTTCGTCGATGCTGCTCATGGATTCTCAAATAGATAGATGAGTACCTGTCATTGTGTTAGAAGAAAAACAAGCATCAAACCTGAGAGCTCCTCCCAATACTAGTAGATTCTCCAGTTGGAAAGCAGCCAATTATACCTAATTAAGATTAAAAGAGTGAGGTGGGCCACACTCAAGCACACACCCATGATCAACTAATGATTCCCTTAATTAACACATACGTACGGCTGCCAATATTGGCCAAATTATAGATGCAATGTGGCAAAACCATTACACCTACATTGGATGAGGTGCTGAGAAATCTGCAATGAAACATCAAAATGATCAACTGTGTGGATTTAGTGGGCAATAATCATGCAGTTGACATCAGCCAATCAAAGGAGATTCTGGGTTGAAACCGAGGATTTGGCGGGTTTTGATTGCAAACAAGTATGCCACATAGGTGAAATTGATGTTGGTAATTAATTGCTCTTGGACCAGAGTGGGTCAGCAAGATCAGATTCAGTAGAGATGGGGCAGTCCATCAAAACCACCAGAAAAGGATCATCAAAGTGGTTAAGCTAACATAACATGGCCTAACAAAATTAATAAACATCTTCCCAACGCTTTTTTCTCAAACTTGGGGGGTTATAAGGACATACTTGTACATGTCCGGCGTATAAGTGTCGAACCAATACAACACTTATACTTCTCAAATACAAGTTTAGTATATTCGACCGCTCATTATTTTATATGTTTGTTTTTTGAGGAATTTACCTGGTAGAGCCCGGTACATCCCTATACGTAGTACGAGGACCTCGTTTCGTGTTGGATACGAGAGGAGTCCTCAAGGTCCTTTTTTTTTTTTTTCGTTTAGCAAATGGTCGATATCGACTATGGTCGATATCGACCATTTTGCGGGAACCTAAAAAGAAAATGGGTTTTTCAGGGGGAAGAAGATGGGAGGGGAGGAGGAAGAAGATGTGTCTGCAAATAATACGTTGTTGCATGATGTGAAAGAGGAAGAGAATGAGCATATGCTCAAGTATTGCAGTGAAAAACCACCCTCCCCCCCTCCTCCTCCTCCTCCTCCTCCTCCTCCTCCCCTCTTCTCCATCCTGAAAAATCCAATTTTTATTTGGAATCCCGCAGAATGGTCGATATCGACAATAAAAGTGGTCGACACTGACAATGACTGTAAATTTATGTTTCAGTTATGTGGTCGGTATCGACAATAAAAGTGGTCGACACTGACAATGACTGTAAATTATGTCTTTCAGTTATATGGTCGATATCGACCACTTTCTGCAATGTATGACTTCAACAACGAGACATTGCAGACATGATATGACATGGATTCCAAGTGGAGATTAGGACACCCTTGCAGCCCCATGGGAAATAACAAGATTACTAGTTTTAAGAAGATTATTGCAATGTTGCTCATGGGTGGGGATTTAACCAAATCATTTTTATGTTTTGTTTTGTTTAAATGCTAAATGGGGTTTCTTTACTTTCTTATGATCAAGGTGGTCCAAATGGAACACCCATCTGAAGAAGAAGCTGATCCAGATGGGTACTGACTCGATGACCCACCGCCCGCGAACTGATGTCTTTGCTGCTTTGCCCCAGTTGATTGCTCTGGCCAAGCCAGCGAGATCACTGGTCGGGGTCTTCGGAAGAAGAGGAAGCAGCAGCAGCAAGGTGCTCCAGGGCTTTCTCGTGGGCCCAAGTCTCGATGGTGAGGTCGGGCTTGGCGCTGAATCCGATGCCGAGAATGAAGACGGTGAGGAACCAGATGATCAGGTGATCGATCGGTCTCGCCATCTTCTCCCTCCTCCTCCCCTCCACTCTTCTTCCTCTCAAAAAACCCAATTTTTTTTTTGATTCCCGCAGAATGGTCGATATCGACCATAGTCGATATCGACCATTCACTAAACGACAAAAAAAAAAAAAAACAGGCCTTGAGGACCTTATCCATAAATACGGTGTTTTCAACTCCTCTAAAGTGGTATGCAGTCCTAGGGGGTCTTCTGCGGTAAATTCCTCTTGTTTTTTTCAGATTTCTTAATTTTTAATTTAAAAATATAAGAAAGAAAAGTAAGCAATGACAATTTTATTAATTTATAAAAATTATAAATAAAAAATTAATTTAAATTTTCAAAAGTAAAGAGTCGAATTCTCAATTTCCGTATCCCTACTTGGGCATCATAAATGAGAATTTTCTGCACCATTCAATTGTCTTGATGGGTCCAGAAAGTGGATGGGACTGGGACCAAATTTCCTGAAATGGTGCACTATGACGTGTGGTAAGGACAAGGTGGTGCCGCCTCTAGAGGTAGACGTTGCCCAACCCATCTCCATGCATGATAGGCCCACCGCCCAACTCTACTGGTCCATAATTAAATGCCTTTTCTCTTTTCTTATTCTGCAAAATTGAAAGATGTGACATGGGCCACCAACATTTGAGTGGATACAGATTTTCTGAGGTTTTAGATCCTCTAAATGGGCCACCTTTGTTTGAAGGGTTTTTACTCTCTCTCTCTTTCTCTAGATGGTTAAGGATATTGATTTGGGGTGGAATGAAGAACAATTTGACAGAACCATTTTTAGAAATTTAACACTCACAAATCTTTATCATGATATGGGAAAAATGGGGTATTGTCAAATTTTGATTTTTTCTAGAGCACATGTCACTGAAAATAAAAACACAAAATATAGAAAACAATCAGTAATGCTTAAGTTGTTTTAAGGCTCTTGAAAGTAGATACAATTAGAAATGATTTAAGTTGTTTTAAGTCGGTGAGGACCACGGCTCAGAAAGCGGAGGTTGCGGTTTCGAACTCGCATTCTTATTTTCCGCCCGCTTGTGTCCAAGTAAAATCCTGATTTACCCGGTGCGGAGGGGAGGTAGGGATTTCATGTGCCCGGGCAGACACCCTCGTCAGAAAATAAAACCTAAGTCAATATTTATTATTTATTAGTATTTAGTATTTCTTAATAATGAATAGTAATATTTTTGTACAAAGTAAAATCCATCTCAAATAGGTCAAGTATTTTGATTGCTCTGTTGAAATCTTTATTGCGGATCTCGACGGTTGATATATTTATCATCTTAATTACTATTTTGCTCCTATACTTTATATGCTTCTAATAAAGGGAGAAAGATAATTTGATCTTAAATTAAATAATTACTAAACACCACAGCTATTGATGCCCAAAGTCACCTTCCCTGATTCAAAGGAAGATTAAAGAAAAATTAACCTAGATTAATTGTGGTTCGAGAAACCAAGATGTTCTTGTGCTTTTCATATATACATTTTGTTCCCAAAATATTTTACATTATATCGTGATTTCTAGCAATATTTGACGATTTTATTGTAGCGTTCTATAATTTGAATATGACAGTTCCAAAATATCATAACACCACTGAGAAATTAATATTTGCAGTTAATATTCTGATATTGTAAAAAACCTATAATGTTCTTGGTAATGGGGCAAAGGACACAGCCATGGGAAAAAACACCTAGGACATGTTTGTATGACATATATGAAAAAGAATAATATTGTGGATTCTCGCTTTTCTTTCGATTGAACATGGCTTTCCCATCCTCCCACAAGGAAAGGTTTCTACAACAACACAAAAGAACAATTACTTTTACAATTATTCATTGAGAAAAATGTAATGTACTATTAAACTGCAAAAATGAGATGACCATAGCGATTTTGCAGAAATGATGTTATACAAACATGCCCTTACAAAGAATACTAATTATAATTTAAGAATCCCGGGTACGTTACCTTTTCATATTTGTGTAGGCTCATCTCATTTCCCACTTGTGTGGGCTTTATTCCCATGTGTTTGCAGGCTTCTTTCTCATCATTTTTATTAAACGATGTTAAAAATAAGAACGGCTCATTATCCGAGTGGTAAGGGGCGTCAGTCCTTACTTTGCTGCCTAGGGTTCGAACTTTGGATACATCACCTCTTCCTGTTTGTGCAGGCTCCTTTCTCCCTTGTGTGGGCTTTCTTCTTGTCTGTTTGCGGGCTTTCTCTCGGATCCCACACCTCTTGCTCGGGTTAAAGAGAAAAAAAAAACTATAGTTTAACAATCACAACTTTTTATCATTGTTATTTTACTTTAATAAACAATAGTTCTTGTATCATATAAGAGACATAATTTTAGTACAACTCACGTTGTTGGTCCCACTCCACCCACTTAAGATGGATGAGGGATGGTTGAATCAAAAAGGAAATAGCACAGATTACGTGTGGAAGTTGAACTTGACCATTGTAGCTGACAAGATACAACTGGGGCCATTTCAGCCACTTGCATGCATGGTGATTGTTAAATGGCTAAATTATCACCTTTACTTAATCACCACTAATGTCTCTCTTTTAACTCATTAATTAACACCTTTCTTTTCAAGGGAATGAATGAATGTCGCACAATCATATCCTACTCAGTCTTTTTCAAGGCAAAAAACTATGCATATTTTGGTTTCTAGTATAGGGCTCACTAATCACTGTGCTTGGCTAATATATAATTTTAAATACATGTAATGATTCAAAGCAGGCCGTAAGTTAGCCATCTATTAAAATCTAATTTTAAATAATAGAAATAAGAATATTGAAATGGATGTATAGGAATAAATCCGAAAGCTAGTATTAAGGGCTAGCATTAGTAGATGATAAGTTAAAGAGACTCGTTTTTTACTGTCAAGACATGTTAAATGCAAATTAATGATTATATTGAGAAAAAAATTTTCTCTATGCAAGTTGCAACCCCTCAAAAGAAAAGGGATAGGCAGAAGCGGATATAAATAGTAATAGTAATAGAAATGATGAATATGAAGAAGTGCAATCTATTCGAAGATTTGGTCCAGGATAGGTTGGAATGATGAAATATATGACTCTAATATAGTTGGGATAAGAATTTAAAGATTTTTAATAATTTTGTTTGAAGTTATGATTATTATCAGGTTTATATCTTGACATCTAATTCTAAAATACTAGAAGAATAAAAGGTTAAGAATATAAGATTATGCCTATTTTTGGTTGGTGAAGCCATAAAACACCCTTTTCATGAACTCTAAAAATTGGCGCATGTTTTCTGATGGGACAAATTAAACCTGGCATTTGGACTTTGGAAAGTCTAAAGTAACATGCCAAAGTTACTCTATCATGTCCTGTATTTTTCAGGTTGCTTTATCTACAGGGAAGTGGCTCGTCTCTCTGCTTGATTCCTTCGCTTTTAAGTAATCATTTTGTCGTGTTATAATCTAAGGTAAAAGACATGCAGTGATCAAGAGAGTCTATACCCCACTTTGGATTGGAGGGAACACCTCAAGCCACTAACTAGAGGAGTCAAAATCACCGTATCAAGTTATTTCGGCCAACTAGTTCTAACATGAAATGCCGCATCTTCGTCCAACAGATCAAGTGGGGTTCACCCCAGAGTATATAATTGGGGTACAAGGCTATAATGATAATGATGTTGAGAATATATGATAAACTTGATAATAAATTAAGATAGAATTAGAATGAGCGTATTTGTGAGTAATTAGGGGTAACATCAATAAATGATAAAAGGGAGATTTGTTTGAAATAGTTTGGACATGTTTAATGTATGTCAAGCCAGCTGCTTGTAAGAAATTTTTTTTTTTTATGCAAGTTGATGGCCATTCAGAAAAGAAGGTAGGCCAAAGATGACATAAATATAATTAGTAATGATGGATTTAATGAAGAGCAACCCATTCAAGGATTGGGCCCATGATTGAATAGAACTTATGTAGCTAATCTCAATATAGCAGGGACAATGTTTTGGTGGTAATAATTATGGTAAAGCTGATAAGGTATTACTTTACAGCTAGATATAAGAGGTTTTGGAGAGCTAGCTTAATGTTTTACATTGTCTTCTCATATTATAGAATAGATAATCACCATATAAAAGTTACATCTTGTCCACCCATTTCATACCTTCGACAAGATAAACAAATGCGGAGTTTGCAAGTTTCATTCACAATGCTTGATATGATCCACATCTTATGTACATAGTGTCATAGCAACTTAAATTTAGTAAGTACATCTTGTCAATCTTCTACTCAAATAAGACCCACATCTTATGTACAATATCTTGTCCTTTGTTCAGTTGTCAATTACCATGAATAAACTGTACCCCACCATTCAACAGTTGGGTGATGATGCCACCTGGATTGGCCAAGTGGAAGACTTTTCACAATAGAAATGGATGGTTAGAAAGAAAATCAAACCAACGGCTCAAGAATCCATAGCCATATAACAGGATCTTCCAATCGAGGTGATTATTATGGTACAGTTCCTTTTTCCACCGAAAGAAGGAATTTTGCTTAGACGAGAAGAACTCATTGGAAGCAACGCATCTTCACATTCTACTCTCTTTTCAACCCCTATCAAACACTGGCATTATTTTGCAATGAGTAGATTTATTATACCTGTCTTTTTCTATTTTTTCTACCCAAATCCAATGCTCCCTGACCATGGAAGATGAGTTCTATCCAATGATTTTTGAAAATTTGTCCAAAATCAATCTCTCTCAGTGTCATGGGTGGGATCTTTAACCTTTATAAAAGCACAAGGTTTGGTCCTCTATTTTCAAGACTAGTTTATTGGGACTCTCTCACTCTCTCTCTCTCTCTCTCTCTCTCTCTCACGAAAACGTGATGCATGTTAGGCTAACCATGCACAGTTCATAAAGGGATTTTAATATGGTGTAGAACAAAAGCTAGTTATATCAATGGCCATAGTGCTTCCTCACGCATGCTTCCATGCATACTATTATCATTAGTGGCAGATGATGCAATTCAGATGCATATGATATAAATAAAACACCCCAATAGAAGTCTCACTATTCCCAGCAATGTTTGAGTTCCAGCTCCGTCCCTGTTTTTTCAGTTGCCGTTGCTGTTGTGCAGTTGCTATGTTGTTTGCTGTTTTTCTTTTTTGTTCTCCAATCAGCAGGTGTTTTTATTTTGTTGATCCTTGGAGTTGTGCTCAGTGGTTATCTCTCTCCATGCAATTTTCTGGGCCCATCCTGTTATTGGAATGGGTTCTCAGTTTTTTGTATGTAGCATTTTTGCTTCTCCTTGTCCTAAGGGCTTAGCCCTTTTTCTTTTAATACCAATTTACCATTTAGCAAAAAAAACTATTCCCATCAATCAAAATATAAAACATATATATATATATATGTTTCTAACATTATTAGGAAAGAAGATTGATGGCAACAACAGACAATAATATAGCAAGGGACAATCTCTAAGGTTTTTTATTCATATAAAAAGGTGTCAAAATCATTGATTTTTTACTTACTATGACGTTTGTTTTTCTCAAATAAAGCCATTTCCATTTGTCACTTCACCTCTCTTTATTTGTCTAGTGGACCCACCTTTCACTAATATTCAAAGTCATTTGTATTCACCTAACACAATTAATTAGCATCCATCCTAATTTGATCCAATAGCTGTTGGATTGCACCCGTGTTCCCCCCATTACAACATAAACATTTTTTTTTCAGCACGAGCCTTGGACTAATTACAAACTTTTTCTTCCAATGCCCAGCATCATCAAATTGTGCCTTGTGGTATATATGTCCAATGACAGAGAAGTCCAAAGGTTTGGCTCATTAGAATTGCAGTTATTCTTGATAGTTCTAACGAACTTGCACTGGTTATTACTGGTTTCTCCTTAATTAAGATCAAATCCAAGTAAGTGATAATTTATGGTAAACTTGATAACATCTTGTATGGTGCATATCTTAGATGTAAAGTACTCTTACTTGCATTAAAGAGTTGAGCCATATGAGTCAAAAGAGTACTAATATGACTTTTACTAGTTGGCTTTCAAAGGGAAACTCCATCCTTTCCCTCTACGGTATTTGACTGGTGAAGAAGCAAACTACTATTTTACTAAAACTACAAAGCTATCTACTGCTTCATATATCAGTACCCTTTTTTTGATCATGGTCATTTATCTTCTTTCAAATCAAAGGCCTGTTAATCAAGTTTGAGCAATGCATATATCAGTCGAGTTGGCCTCGGATTGGCCTAGCCCTAACCACACCCGACCCATTCCCATCGGTTGATGGTCGATTGGATTGGACCATGCACGCCTGCTCACCCTTGGTTTTTTAGAACATAGAATGGGGGGTTAGCATTGATGGGGTTATATATTTTGGAAGAGAATTTATGTATAACTGCCTTCTTTTTCTGATATTTACTAACAACTGCTTCTGTTTTCAAATTTTACATGCAACTATCCCTACTATGACAATATTAGTCAGCCACCTTGATTGGTAGTTGAAAGCCAGAAAATAATACCCTTTAACCACTTTCAATGATTTTCATTAGAAGCCACTCAAAAAGGATAAAAATACCTTCTTAAATATAGTTAACCTCCACAATTTACTAGGAAAACATATTGTGCATCTAGACTGTCCAAGTGGCAAGGGCCTCTCATTTTTATTAAAGTGCCGGGGATTGGCCATCGCTAGCTGATAATGGACCACATGTGGGAGCACATTGTGGCAGAGAACATATAGGTGAACACTCTGGTGGAACACTGCAGCGGGGATAAAATGGTGGACACTATAGTGAGAGCCTGTAGTACTAATGTGAAGCACCCCAAAGATGAGCCTTGGAATTGTAGATTAGGTTAATTTAGGATTATGATAGTTTGCCATTCCTCCCATATAAAAGCAACAGAAAAAAAAAAGACCAGTCAATATAACATTAGTCAAGGTTGTTGATTAATTTATTGATTGTGAAGATATTTAGATGCTTGAATGGAAAAATAAAAAGTAGTGGGTTGTTTGTAAATTTTAGAAAATATACCCTTTTTTTTCCTCTTATACATATTACTCACACACCCACACACCGATGGTATCTAAGTCCCTATTTAAGAGACCCAAGGATAAATCCTTGGTTGTATGTGTGGATAGGGAGATGCCTTACCACTTGGGCAACAAATGAAAAGATTTATAGGTGATTAATAAAAAACCCAATCCACTATTCTATGGCATCCAAATGATTACATTTAACTTTTTTTTTATAAGTCCAATTTATAGTGGGGACCATGGTTTTGGCAGCTGTGAGATGAATGTCATTGCCATGCATACCATCAAAGGCCCTATTGGGCCGGAGCTTTTTTAGAATTCCTTCATATTAGTTGGGGCCGTTAGTTTTTGGGGATACTTTTATGAGAAATGTAAGTGCTGGCAATTTTTTCCGCTGTTTCAGGTCTTTAGAGCCTTTAGAACCTTTGGAGTTTTTTGAATGCTAAAGTCAGCTTTTGACTATTGAAATTATAGAATTCTAGCTTTTTAGTGTTGGATTGCATTTGAGGCCTGTTTGACTGGAGGTATTTTTCATGAGAACTCTATATGTAAATAATTCTTAAGAGCAGTGAAAGCTTTATCTCGCAAGAATTCTGAATACTCTATTTTAATACTAGAAGTTTATAAAAACAGCATGTGAAGTGTCACTTAATTTTGATTTGTAAAACTTTCAAAATCTCAAAATTTTAAATGGTACATTATACACAGGCATTTTGGGAAATCATGTGTACAAAAACATTTGGGATTTCATAAACCACCCCCAACAAGAATACTCATAATTCTTGCAAACAAATAAGCACTTGGGCATTTAAGCACTTGGGCATTTTGAAAACCACTCATCGACAGCATTTTGCAAAGAATTCCTCTAGCCCCAAACAAACTTTGTATGATGGCTAATCTCAATCATCCAGCACATCATGAATAGGAGAGAGAGAATCTGGAAACATATGATTGAGCAGAGACAGAGAGAGACATCTCTCGCGAAAAGCGAAAGCTGAAGCTGCTCGGAAACCAGCGCAGAAACATCTCACGCCTATCCATGTGAGGCTTCGAGATGGACCCTCATATTAGAGAGAGAGAAAGATAGAGAGTGATGCATGGAATTCCGAGCCCTCCTTTGATTTCTCTTCGTACCATCTTCTCTGCCATAGATGCTCCCATTCATTTGCTTTTCTTCTCTTTTCTCTTTTGTATCTCTTTCCATACACAACAACTCTCTCCCTCTCTCTCTCTCTCTTCCTTTTGAGCATCATTTGCTGTATGTGTCTTTTCCATACTATTTACTACCCACAGTAACGAAATGCTGAGGTTGGTATTCTTATTCTTGCTTTACTCTCTCTCTTCTCAATCAGTTCTTGGTCCTAGCAAAAGCAAACACACCAAGATTCCTTTGGAGATGTAGATTTTAATAAGATAAAATGAATGGAATGTTACTCTTTTAGGCATCTGGGTTTCTTCTTCTTCTTCTTCTTTTCTTTCTTTTCTTTTCGAATTTGAATAGAGGGAGAGAGATGAGACGTGGGTGAGAGCAAACACGCACAGATACTTATTCTTTGACTCTGTGGTCTTATTGTCTTCTTACTCTTTGACTCTGGGGTCTTACGTAATTGCAACGGTTTACATAAAATGAATAGATTTCATTGCCTGCATGGATTTTAGTGATTTTTTGGCTTTTTCTTGCCACCTTCTTCTTCCTCCCTTTCTTCCACTCATGCTCTTTTTTAGCTCTCTAACATGGCTCTCTCTCTCTCTCTCTCACACACACACACACCATCATCAACATCATCATCATCTTCAAATAACAGGTTATTGGCCCTTTCCTCACTTGAAGTCCTAACCTCTCTCTTCATCACTAAATTATAACTACTCACATCTTCAGATGGTAACTTAACTTTCACACAAATACGAAAATACATAAATGCAGATTAGAATTCTTATCACTGAAGAGAGATATTATAGCACAATGTGTAAATGATGTCTAAAAAAAACTACACTAGAGTCCGGCCCAGATTAAAATATTGTCCCAGTCTATCTCTACATTCATACATGGAATTCCCAGCTAGTCTTCAAAGAAAGAGAATGAAAATCTTCAAAAAATCTGAGATGTTCTAACTTTCTAAATCACGGTAATAACGATACTCTCCTTGATGAAAATGGTGTACTATGTTTGCTGGTGACTTCGAAGATTTCATTGTTTCTCATTATATAAGAAATCTTTAATCTCTCTTCCTTCCTCACTCAAAACACAACTATCACACACATCCACTCGTTAAATCCCATTTGCAAGAAGTATTTTGCCCTTCAAAACTGGAAAGACCAGCAGAAAGCAAAACAAAAGGAAGTAGGAAATATCAATGACTGTGTTCATTAAACTGAAATATGGGGAATGCTACTAAATGACATTCATTATTCACACATTCTCTCTAGATTGATTGAAGGTACGAAGTAATAAAAAAAACTACTCGAGGTGGTTAAGATAGTTGTGTGTGTGTGTGTGTGTGTGTGTGTGAGAGAGAGAGAGAGAGAGAGAGAGAGAGAGAGAGAGAGAGAGAGAGAGAGAGAGAGAGAGAGAGAGAGAGAGAGAGAGAGAGAGAGAGAGAGAGAGAGAGAGAGGAGATTCTATAGTACATGAGTCAACCCGCCAAGATAGTTAGGATAGTTGACGTTTCTCTACACTAGTTTCTTCTTCGACTGACAAGATCAATGGAACGTCTACAACTGCAGCATCTCTTTTTATAATAACTTGTATTCAGTTACTTACATGGCCTGCTTTCTAAGACAAAGTAACTAAATCTTTAGCTATGAAACCCATACAAATTAACATCGCAATATTTCAATGTGGATAATGTGACTTTTAGATCACAATGCAAATGGCTTCCCAATTCAAGGTTGGTAAATCTAGTCTTCTCTCAATGATCTCCCAATGATCTTCCCCAATAAACATCAAAGATGGTAATGTCTGTAGAAGATTTGAGACGAGTAATTAGAAAACACAAACAGAAATCACTAGAATTGCTTTTCTCAGCTCTAACAATTAGCCCATCATGTCAGATCAAACTCCAACTCATGCCACCATTTCAGTAAACATACTATAAAGCACAGAAAGAAGAACAAATTAATAAAAACCAACAACAAAACAGATAAAAACTAGAAGACTACCATTTCTAACTCTTTAAGTAGATATGGAGGAGATGGGGGGTCCTCCATTGCTATTTCACCATTTTACTCTCAGGCTGGTGCTCATTCATGCATCTTTGATGGAAGCTGCTGTGGGATGAAGCTTCAAAGGTGAGGTTACAAAAGAAGGCTAGTAGAAGAGGAGCTGAAACCAGAGAGATCTGTCCATCCACTCCCACCTCCACCCCACAACTGATCATTTCCTGAAATACCCATGAACTGCCTTGAGAAATTGTGTCCTTGATTATTTTCTTCCATTTTAATGGGAGGGAGCTGAGTAATACCAGAGCTAGAAGGGGCCTTTGCTCCACCTCCATAAGTTGGCTCCACCCCTTCCCCTTCAAATGGGTATAACCCTGGTGGTGGTTCCAGCCCTGTAAGAAAAGGAAATTGATGAACTTGAGCCGACAACATGGCCCCAGAAGCACTCGAATTACCTCCCATCTGAAAATCCATTTCTGGGCAGCTCCCCCCTCCTGCTGTTACCCCCACAGTCGGTGAAATTCCACCAAAATTGAACCCGATGTCGGGTGCACCATATTCGGAGAGATGGTGGTGTAGAGAGGCCATGAAAGGTAATTGAGGAGGCTGAGGTGGTATGAGGCCCATTACATCAGTGGTGCAGCTATTGGAGGGAATTGCACCAGCGGCTGAAGGGCGGTCTGTGGGAGATTTTGAGCTGCTGCCTTTGCTTCTTTTTCTCCGGCACCCGCCTCCCACCGGAACATTTCTCAACGCCCCTCCTCTTGTCCAGTACCTCCGGCAGGTCTTGCAAAAATGGCGCGGCTGTGAGAGGCTGTAATTGTTGAAGTAGCAGAACTTGGTGTTGGTTGAATCGCATCTGGGGCATTTTAGTGCTACCTCCGGCTGTGGGATCTTTGCTAACCGGGCTCGATCAGCCATCGAACCAGGCCTGATGGAGCCTGAACTTCCAGTGGGTGCTGTAGGCTGTGGCACCATAGGTGGTAGCTGTGGATTTTCACTGCTACTTCCATGATGATGATGGTTCTGTTGCTGTAAAACATAAAAGCAATTAGAGCAAGAGAAATACAAATCAAATCCCTGGTATATTCAACAAGAACTAGGAAAAGGGTAGGAATATTTTTTTCTTTTATTTTGCTTTTTTCATGAAGAAGCTGTGGAAAAAATTAGAGAGAGAGAGAGAGAGAGAGAGAGAGGAGAGAGAGAGAGAGAGAGAGAGAGAGAGAGAGAGAGAGGAGAGAGAGAGAGAGAGAGAGAGACCTGCTGCCAATTAGGAGGATCGAGAAAGATTGGAACGGATGGAAAATCCATGGTTTTTTGTTGTCTTTCTTTTGTAAAGGTTGGTGGGTGTTAAGGTGGTGGAGAATCACATAGGAGTTGCAGAGAGAAAGAAAGAGAAAGAGATGGAGAAGCTATGCAAAAGGAGAAGCTTTTCTTTCTTTTATCTTGCTTTGAAGTTACTTAACCCATAAGCTTCTTTGTTAAAACTGTGCTGCAGAGCTGACGAAAAGATGTTAGTGCCTCATTCATTCATAGAAAGTGGAGAGAGAGAGAGAGAGAGAGCCGAGAGCCGTGGAATCCATAACATGGAAAAATAAACAAATAGGGAAATGAGAAAATGACTAAACTAAAGAAAAAGAATGATCAAAGGTGAGGGTTTTTAGTGGTAATGAAGGGTCATTCGCACAGGCGCAGAAGACACAATGCCAGCCAAGTGTTGATATACAATTTGCTTATGTTTTTTTTTTTTTTTTTTTTTTTGGTAAAGCAGCCAGGGCTGGACCAAGAGCCAGCTGCTCACAAATGGAAATATAACTCGTACAAGCAGAAAGAAAGCCCACATAATCAGGAAGAAGTTGCATATTCAGGGGTAGCCAGGTGAGAACTGCCACTGATAACCAGTGGGGTAAGCGATCGTTCTCACAATTTGCTTATATTAGTTCAGTTTTGTGTGAGTCCATCCTCCCTTCTCCTGTCCATGCCAAGATATTGGTGAGCCCCACTAATGATCTTTGATCATGGAATATAAATTTTCTTCTAATCATGTTCTCTTTTTTTAAATTTTGATGCATATTATTATTATTGCCCAAGTGCGACTCTCCTTGCAATGCCTTGTCATTGGTGGGACAACTTAGAGTAGGCCCCCTCTCCAAAACATAATTTGATCTGCGAAATATCGTTGTTCCTACTTCAGTCATGCACTGTTGATATGGAAAAATTAACAATTATATGTATATCCACAAAGATGAGGACTTCCAAATCTTATGGAAGGGTCCCTTTTGGTGTATGAGCTTTGTAGTCTTTCCATCAAGATACACATTTGCCTTTTCAAAACTAAGAATTTCCGATGGCAAAAATTCTTTGGATTTATAATTGCCAAACATAAATCTTTCATATCCTTGGAGAAAACCGAGAGGAATCCTCTACAATGCAATTGTCAAACATGACTTTAACTACGAACAAGTGCCTTCAATTAGGGTTTCACTTATGATCAGAATTGGCACTCGAACTCAACCGACAGCACAATTGGTCGATCGGCCCCATATTCGCATCATACCTTTCCTAGTGTAGACCGTGGTTCTCGTGCTTTGAAGTGGGCCCCACAAAATAAGGGTGTACATTTAGTCCCGGTTTTGTTTGTTGTATGTTTTTTTTTTTTTCCATATCATCCCCTCACAAGATTACCATACTGGAAAGAAGGATGTAAATACACATTACATAGCAAGACTGCAGGTTCACATTAATAACTGTACATACAAACGGTCAACGTGGTCCAACATATCGATGGTCAGGATTTTCTAACTTGGTAGATCGATCGGTTTGCCTGAGCCGTTGATCGACAGGGCCCCTCATATCAATGGTTTTGATTGCTGAATGTGAAATTATTTAAAAGTCCGAGCACTGTACCTATATATTCTTGGGCCCAGCCTCCTGTGATTACACCTTACATTACATGGTTTTCAATATCATTACAAGTTAATTAAGTTGTGATGTATCTTGGCTGTTGTTATGCATGGAAATTGGCAGATAGATTCCTTCCTTCCCCCCTCTACGTAGAGAGCTACGTACGGCCATTACTTGGTTGTTGAAATATATTGTTAGAAAGAAGTTGCTGTTGGTTATTTAAATACGCAAGTGCTCGTTTACGTGTGAAGTGATGTTTGTGTATTTTTGGAAGTATTACGTCGCCATGCCTAACATAAATTAAAGAGAAACTTGAATCAATCAACAAGTCTCAAGTCTCCACATGATAACTCTCAAGATTACAAAATTTAAAGTTGGCACTAATTACCTCTCTCTATTACGATGGTCGATCTCGATCTCTACTGTTATGTAATCCTGATACGTACCTATTATTTAATTTTTATAAATATATATATTTATCTAATATTTAGTAAAGATAATTAATAGTCTTTTCTCAGTATTTTATATTTTATTAGAACTTTTTATTTAGAAATTAGTTTTATTAAGATTCTTAATTGTATTTAAAATAGTATCGTGCAGATTGTATCTAAATAGGCTTTATGTACGTTGAATAGTGGAGTAGTCGTAGAGATACCTTAGAATTGCAGTATTTTAACAGTTATGAAATATCTATAAATATTTATAGACGCCGTATGGTTGAATATATAAATGAAGTACAATTTTAAATGAACAAGGCTTTGCACTTATATATATTAGGAGTTGTAGTTCTCCTCAAATTGAACTTTAGAAGGTCTCTGTCCCTCTCTAAGTGGACTCTTTCTTTTCCATTCTAATTTTTTGTTCTATTTTTATTTTATTATGTAAAATGGTACATATCATATCCTTTTTTTTTCACAATATCTTTTCTATTGTTGGATTGATATCTTGTATTTTGAGTTTATCAAATTAATCTATAGGGTTATCAAAGGATCAAGTTGGGTATGGAGATATTTAGTAATCTATCAAAGTTTCTCAAAGCTTTGGAAAGAGAAACTTATATATTATTATGTTAATAGTGAGATTTGGATTTTTATTTTTGTGGGTGTAGGCATATCGTCAAACCATATAAATCTCTTGTATGACTTCTCATTTGTGTATTTGCTTGTTTGATTTGATTGTCGATCGCAGATTATTGTTCTTCCACGCACACAATACATTTTGGAAAGTTTTGAGGTTTTCTTGTGATATTATAGAGAGAATATTGGATAAATAAGGTAAAGTTAAGATTATGAAAATATTAAATACAATAAGATAATTATAAATTCTTGGGACTACATCTTGTCAAATCTCAGGCCAGTTTGGCACTTTACTTTTAAAATCAAGTGGAGAGAAGTGAAATAAAAAGTATGAATAAAAAATATAGTGAGTTATGATGGTATTTTATTTTTAGTTGTTGGGGATAGAATATTGTTGACTTTTGGTATAGGAAATAGATTTTTTTTTTGTCTTTTAGTGAGTGATTGTTCTTGCTTTTTGACTTTTTGTTGGAAAAATCGGAGAGTATGAATAAAATATAAGTGACTTTTTGACATTACTCTACTTGACTTAAAGGTCATTTCATTCAAAATAACTACTGGCCGTTTATAAGAATATAATAAAAAAATTGATTTAAACTAGAAAACTAATCACATCATAACTCGAACAAGAAAACCTAGCTAATCAAAATAGAATAATCCAAGATTTGAACTAATGGTTCAAGCTTTAAACTAATCCAAATATCCCTAAGTACCAACCATTCCCAGTGTAATCTAGTCTAATATAAGCTGAACTCATCTTAAATACTCTCTAATAATTAATAATTAGGCAAAAAGGGGACGATTTAAGAGTTAGATGGTCCTCTAAGTTCTACTTCCACTAGAAAGAGCATTTTATAAGATGAAAGTTACACTTGGTCGTATAAAGCTAAACAATAGATAATGAAGAAACGAGAAGAATCAAAATGACATCGCTATGTCCTTGCTAAAATGGATCCATGAAATTATAGGAGCAGGAAGGAAATTACAGGCTCCGAAGTGAGAATGTCATTTGAGATGGTTCGAGTGCATACACAAAAGACTGAAAATATCTCTTGTACCGTGTATTATTTCTCACTTGGAATGTGGGTTTCGAGAGCATGAGCGGTCATTTAGATTGATGTTGAGTGATCTAACGTGGTAAGTTTAAATTATTTGAAAAGTAAATTTAAAGTGAATGAACACTTTTAAGAGACGGGAAAAGAAGAGGGGTCTTATAAAAAAAATATATAAAATTTCAAAACCCACATTATGATTCTTTGTCATTTTATGGCATATGAAGGAACTTATTTGTGTTTCTAGACAAGAAGCCTTTTCGTCTCTTAGTGGAATGAGAGAATGACTTTTTTACTTTTTCAAAAAAAGAATAGGTTATTTTTTATTCTTTATATTTTTTTATGAGACCTCTATATTTTTATTGTCTCTTAAAAGACACACTTCACTTAAAATTTACTGTACAAGTGAATTACCAAACACTTAAAAGAAATAAAACCTAAAGCTTCACCCTACACGTACTTAAATATCAATTTTAATTAATTTTCGTCCTACAACATGTAATTTTCTTTGCTGTTAAATATTCACACAACCATGCCCATGTACGCTTTACTTAAGTCCTTTGGTGTAAGTGCAAAATGCTACAATTTGGGATTTTTGGACAAAGTTAAAGTAACTGCATATTTCTAAAGAAGGCTATATAAACAATCTACAAAGAATGAAGGGGAGCGCTTTACAATTGCTCCCTCTGGTTGAAAAGAGCATCCAAAGAGGAGCAATTTGGGATTGATTCCTCTTTGTTTGTGGATGAGAGTTGTGCCCCATCACTGAGCTACTAATGGAATGATGGCTGCAACATATAAATAAAGTTTTTACACAACTATCAAATTGTACTTATTGCGAAAACCTTTTTCTTGCACAAATAACCAAAATCTTATGAAAGATAATTTGCGCAATACTACTGTGATGATTATGAAAATATGATGATCTATAATATCCTTACATTATGAATAATGTGGTTTTTTCTCTTTAACTTATTTCTATTTTTAGTTTTTTTTTAAACAATGGACAAAGGGAAAATCTAAATGCACCCACCTATTTTGCTGAGCCCACCCACATTCCAAAAAATATCCAAAATACCCTTAGTTCCTCTCATCTCCCTTCCCTCTCTCTTCCTCCCCCTCTCACCCAGCAACTGCCCTCACCCCAGCAACTGCCCTCACCCGCTGCCCTAACAGTCCGCCGTCGCAGCCCTCGCCCGCTGCCCTAACAGTTCGCCGTCGCAGCCCTCGCCCGCCCTCTTCCTCTGCCTCCCTCTCCCCCTCTTTCTCTCCCGCTCTCTACCTCTCGCCCGGCGCCGCTGTCGCAACCCCCACCCTCTCCTTCTACCCCCATCTCCCCGTCCTCCGCCCTCTCCATCTCCCCTCTACTCGCCTGCCCTCTTCCTCTTTCTCCCTTTTTCCTTCTGCCTCCCTAACCTCGCCCGCTCCATCTCCCCTCTCCTTTTGCCCGCCCTCTCCCTCTTTATCCCTTACTAACCCAAACCCCCAACCCCCAACCCACCCACCCACCCACATAGGGAAAGAGAATGAAGGAGAGGAGGAGGGGTATTTTCTTTATGTATAATTTTTTTTTTTAAAGGGTGGGTGTGCTCAGCAAACCATATGGGTGAGTTTAGAATTTTCCATGACAAAAAGAGCCTTATATTGGATGGCAGTATATAACCTTGTCTTGAGACCTGATCCTGCGAGACACATTTTCAGATGTCCTACAAACCACCGTAATGAGAAAAAGGTAGGCGGGAGATTGTAGTCGTCATCAGATGCTCCCGGTCGGAGATTCCGGTCCTCCTCACATGCCACGTCAGATCTAAGTGGACCCCACCGCAATACCATCCTTGTCAAACGGGCTACAGAATAAATGGGTCGGTGAAAAAGTGCCCAGCCCATTCATTGATTTCCTTTTTGGGGCTACCGCCCCCACCCACAATAGTATTCCTATTTTCCTCCAAATTTTATCATAAATTTTCCTTCACCCCTCCATGAAAGAAACATGGGACATGAGCCAATATTCTTTTCTTAGGATCCAATGTCTCATAAATTAGGGCATACGTCACACAAATGAGGGAGCACTTCCAACTTCCAAGTGCCCAGACCATCATGGGTTTTGTCATGGGGAAATGGGGAATTTTGTTGCTAGCAAGACACTTTTAACTGTCATTTTGGAAGTGGGTGGGTGGGATTAAGAGCCATGCAAAGTTGTGGAAGGTCCAAATCCCAAAAAAAGCAACACCCTCTTATGATAATATGTTTTCTTTCTTTTTTTTGTTTTCTTTTTTTTTAAACTAGCTGGTAGTGCTAACATAAGTCTTATTTTCTTACCAAAAAAAGAAAAAGAAAAAGGTAAGTCTTAATTGATCACATCAGACCAGAATACATCACTGTCAAATTAGATATTTGTTAATATTGGCTATGTTGATTGGCATATATTTGAATGGGTTATTATCATTGTTAATTATAATGGGATTTATTGTTGAATCAAATAAGTTACAGTCATCAGGGATCATATAAGATGTCTTAGTTGTGATCAAGGTGGGACCCATTTTGCCCAGTGCAATGTATATGGAGATATTTACTTGTGCCAGAAGTTTTCCTGCATTGGATGAAATTGCATGCCTTTGCCTGCTTCCTCCCTAGCTCAGTCATTGTCACCACCTAACTTCGGAGATCAGCTTCTATTTCCACCTGGATCATCTTTATTCTCATCACACCACACTAATGGTACCCTACTGATAAGTTATTTTGCTATGGGGAATTTTTTTACCCTCCATGAGAATTTAGAATTCTTCTGCAGGCCATATGCCTTTGAATTATATAATACCAGGATTTGCAACATGATGACCCTTGAAACTCCAAATTTTATAATTTCAATGCCTTTTTTTTATGTACTTCTTTTAATATTGTCGTTATGAGAATTCTAGTGGTATAGAGTTTAACAATAATTTGACGGGTTCCAAAACTCTCAGGCAAGAAACCCTTAAAACTGTTGATTTCATGTGATTACAAATACATAAAACATACAAGAAAGAAATCAATAGCTTTAGTTCATCTGTAGAAATGGTAATCCCAGTCCCACTACAACATAATCAATTCATAGGTGTTTTTTTTTTTCTTTCTTTGTTTGTTCCATCCCTATACCATTCATTGTACACTTACTAATGGCTAAGATGATGTCCACATGATCCTGAAGCACCAATATCCACACTCATGTGTGTGGCATGTGGGCACCTACTGAGGAAGCACACTTTATTCGACATTTCCATGACCATTCATCTCGGATTTTGAAATTGACCAGTGTGGGATTGGTGGGTCCCACATTAATGACAGGGTAAGATCTTGTGGTGGAGTCGTCCGACCGAGCATCATTTTTATGGGGCTCTTAAAAGCAGAGAGGGGGTTGCATGCACAGTTCACATGCTTTTTTTTTTTTAATTATTACTGTAGATGGGGTCAAGCCCACAAGGAGTCAGGTCAGCTCAGAAGCGGCTAAGACGACGACCCACCCAAATAAGATATACACAGTGACATGTTCGATGATGATCGCTACCTTACCCGAGAAGTTAAAAAAAAAAAAAAGCAAAAGCACGTAGGCATTGCAGCCTTACAATGTTCGGACCTACCACACCCCCAGCAAAAAAGAAAAGCTAATTCAATCTCCATTTCAAATCCTCTTCCAAATCTTCCCCTTATTTAAATGTTAGAAGATGTTTCTCTCAAGGAGTGGTTTACTGGTCTCTGTTGCAGTTTACAAAAAGAAACATTTCATGGGGAATGTTGTCTGGTTGGATGAGAGAGAGAGCGAGGGGTGGGGGTGGGGTCCAATGGTCAAAAGTTGTTTATACTGTTTTCAGGGACTTTGTTAAGAGTTGATGAAGGAAGGGGGTAATATTATATTGAGGTGGTTTGTCTTTCATGCACTGTGGATATGGGATGGCGCATGGAACATGGAGACAGTGGTCATGAGTACCAAATCCAATTGATATAAGTCCCTTGCCATGGTCGTCCTTGGGTTGAAATTACAAGCAATTCAAGCTTTCTATCTGTACGCTGCGTGTCTTGCAGTGGCACGGCACTAGGCGGGTTCATGTCTAACATGTTTCAAGAGGGCTAGCTCAATCCATGTACTCATGGTTTGAGTCGGGCTTGACTGAGATATGTGTTGGAGACCTTGCGGGGTTGGTGTGTTGTTCTGCGGGATATCACCCAAAGTCCACAATACCACTCCCTCAGGTGACGTCTCTAAAACAGACGTATGCGTACGATTTGAATGCCAAGACTTTAATACATTAAATTGTGAATCTTCCATGATCAATTGATTTTGGTGGAAATGGTAGCTCATGAAGGGATGTACGATCCTACAATATGGCCTATGTTTCTGAAGTTGGGTCAAGCCGGGATATATATATACCTCGCTCAGTCACTCCGACTAGCCCATCAACACCCCTATATTAGTCTCTAGGCTTGTACCAATTATGTTGAGGAATCATGTTTTCCATTTATGGTATATATATATATTTTTTTATCAAATCCTTAAATAGGTTGTACTTGTTCAAATCTATCTATATTGCTTCCATATATGTCATCGTTGGCCCCTTTTCCTTAATTGACCATTAATCAACATAGAAAATATTATTCTCAATGCTGTCGTTGTTGGCTGGTAATAAACATGTACAAACGATATCAATGAATTTCCTTAATTTATCACGCATTGATGTTATCTCTAAATACTCTTGATTCTATCCTTTTTAGATTTACCACATATACATCTTAACATATCGTCTGTGTTATACTTTTTTTTTTCCATATTTTGTTTTCAGATTGGCCTACATTCTACTTTATGTAGCTAGTCTAATCGGTTTCATCTGATGAAATTTTTTCTTACTTTTTTTTATATCACCAATCACAAAGTACTCTATAAGCAATACTCTACTTTTGCCATCTAACTCTTATCCTAAATATGTTGGACAACTTTCTCAATCCCTCCATCCTTACTAATTATAGAGCCAAGATATTGGAAGTAATATTTTTATCGTATTTCTCGAGCTTCAGTTCTTATTGGAGTTACATCTTTTTATACATTCCACTAAAGTAACAAATCACATATTTCACCTTTGTAAGACTCATTTTAAATCCATCTAAGTATAATAAGATTCAACGGAAAAGAAAAGTGATACTCAACATTGGGAAAGACATTATCTCAACAATCAAATATTCCATATGGGTAGCATGAGGTATTTCATATTTCTTGACCACATAAACAAATTAGCCATTGTTTTTGTTTTACAAGTGACTACGTCAAGTTTTAAATCAGAAAGTTTTAGCTTTTGATATGATGGACCTAAGTTTGGATCATGATTTGTTTGCAATTTGAACATCGAATCATGAAAATTTAGGTCACATCCATGGAGATAAAGTTTTTACGCCCATTTGCAAATTGAATTCTAGATAACCCTGTTCAATATTACGAGGTCTATGTAGCCAAAATATTTGAATTAACTTTCTATTCCCCTGAAAGTTGTAGGTTTCCTTTTACTTCTAGAAAGCAGGACGGATATTAAGTTGTTGTGAAGTGTTTGGGTCATGTCCCAAGTCTTGATTGGTTAAGGAAGACAAATTATTCTTGCTTTCTCATTTAAATTTTTTTTCACACTATAGCATCTAAGCAAGAGAGGACCCTGTCCAATTAAAATCCTCTAATTGGAATTAACCATGACTAAGTCATCATTTCGTTGACCTTAAGCTTCTCCTTTCCCACACTTATTCCATTCCTAATAATCTAAACACCATTCTCATTTTCTTTAATCTTCTCACTTGAATTAACAACCATAAATTGGTCTTTTCATTGACCCATGCATGGACTAATAAATACTTAATTATCTTATTCCACAGTAGAATCTCTTGACCCCCACAAAAAAAAAAAAAAAAGCTTAATCTAATATTTCTTCCAACGCCATTGATTGACATTGACATGTGAGAAAAAATGGGAATGCAAGGTATTTATGTGGATGGAAACAAGGAAAAATTATCAAAAAGTCATAGTTTGGACTTTGTTTGCCAAAGCCTCCAATGGTGTCCTTTATTAGTTTTTTTTTCCCAAAAAGAGGAAAAAATGGTAAAAAAGAAGATGAGGAAGACATAGTAAGAGAATCGAATATGGGAGGACATATCTACACATGGAACCTTTGTCTTCCACTTCATTTCTTTACATCCCTATTCATCTCCACACTAACCAGCTCTACCAATAATATAAAGACAACTCTCTATTATAGGATTGAGATTTCTATCCCCAGCCACTGTTATAAATCTTGTTCTCTAGATAATTTATCATTTTTGGTTTTCCTTGAATACATTTGAAAAGAACATTCATTATGAAAAAGTATATAAGACGTTAAAAAAATGGTGGCACATGCTTAATTTGGCTAGCTATGGTGTCAAAGGGTAGCTTGATATGTTTGTAATTACATAGTAGTCCAAGAAAAGATATGTGGGGGGTCTCTGGATTAGCCATTTGGCAAAGTCCAATTTTATCCGGCATTTCTATTTGTGTGATATGTGGTACAGATTGTTAGTCATTAATTTATTTTATTTCTTCCATCAATTTTGAAGTCTTAAAATTGATGGTTGATAATGTTAAATGATGCCCATTTCTTTGTAAATGCATAATCAACACCTTTCTCTTGTTTGGCTAATCTAGTGAACCCCGTTGCTGATGAACCCAATTAAACACTTCCATTCCTAGGCATGGAGAACCATGAAGATGCTAGTAAGATATAATCTGGTTACAACATCAATGAAAATAATATGAGATTAATATGCCCTTAAATCATGATATATATTCTCAAGATATCATGATATTTGTCACACGTCTACCAAATGATTTCCATCTCAAGGGGCAGGCAAGATCGATTCTCTTTACCACCATCTATTATGTAGATTGGTTAATTAATCCCAAGCACATATGCATGTCCTCATGTGCATGAATATTAATCAATCTCAAAGGCAACAGTGTGGACCACATTTCAGATGGAGGATATCCACAGAATTCCACTGATCATCAATCCAAACTCTACAATTGCTGGCTGTTAACTGCATTATTCCAAAAATCAGCAATACAAACTCGGCTTGCAACTTCTGAGCATGAGCATTGTCCAATTGTTGAGGCTTTCATGCTCCATTTCATATGGAGCCCACTATTTGGATGTTCTGGATGGTTTTCATGAAAAAAGCAAACCCCACATGCAAGCACCAAGTCAACTCATGTTATGTCGCGGGGGACGCTCGAAGGCTGCCGACTCTCAAAAGCATTGGGGGGGGGCGGGGCGCTCGAAGGCTGCCGACTCTCAAAAGCATTGGGGGAGGGAGGGGGGGGGGGGGGGCGGGGGCGCTCGAAGGCTGCCGACTCTCAAAAGCATTGGGGGTGGGGGCGGGGGCGGGGGCGGGGGAGGGGGCAAAAATCCACAAAATGGGTATAAGATCCCCCTGTTGCACAAACAAACCTAATAAAAAGAAAGTAACAACATTGGAGCTAAGAAATCAGCATCTAATGTTAGTTTGTTATTTGGTAAACATGGTGTGATGATTGTTGGGGGATCAGGTGCATGTGTGATTAAGTTTTTGTTTAGGTCACGTAAATGAGTATTTTTATTTTTTTTTTATTACCTCGTGCAATGTTGGTGCCTGACTACTCCGTGTATTAATAAGATATAGAAGAAGAGATCTGGGAATCTAATTCCTATCTTGGTGGAATATATCTTTACACACTTTCATGCAAAAAGGTACCTCAATTGAGAGTTGGAAAGTGATTTCTGCAGCTTTCCTTTGATTTTCCTCTTACTAGTTACCACCATATATCCCATCCTACATCCATAGCAAATGGTGATCTGAGTATGGCTCTGCTGCTTGTCCCGTCGGTCATGTGCACCACACAGTGACCCTGCCATTGACAGTCTTATTTACTTCCATCTCAACTAGCATTGGACACTGAATGCCATGCTTCTGCGATGGGCCCACCACTATGACAGTTGGGACCCTCATTTGGACCAATTTCACAGACCCTCATGGCCTCTCTCTCTCTCTCTCTCTCCATTCATCTTGTCTCTCTCTGCAATCGCTTTTTTTTCTTCATCTTTTTCCCTTCTACCTCCTCTCTTTGTATCCTTTAATTGCATGAAAACAAATTACAAAGTTTTCTATGGAATCTAATTGTTAAAGTGGGTAGAATTGAAAAAATAAATGTGAAGATCCATGAAGGTAAGGTTGGTTGGAATTTTAAGAAATCTATTTTGAAAGTCGATAAAATTAAAAAAAGAAATGTGAATCCGTGTGGGAGACTGGTTGCAAGAATTGAATTTCTAAGAACTTAAATAATAAATTTCTAAAATTAGTTAAAATTGAAGAAACAAAGCTGGAGTTCAATAAATATCCATCAAATAATCTCGCTTTTTCGTAAAAATGAATTGAGGAGAGGTGAAAAATGAATCCCTAGCCATCAGCCATCACTCTAGAAAATCATATCTTAAAAAAGTTGAAATCTCATCCACATTTGCACCTTATATCTTTCATTCCTTACTTTTTTTAGAAACCTTTGTTGAAACTCATTTTACTATGAATTCCTTCAACTCCATGCAAATGAATGAGGCCCAAAATACATTTCTTGAAATTCTTAGGAATTCTATTCTATTTTTTTTTTCAACATATAACATGGATTGAGGAATATTTCACAATATATTCAAATTAAAGAAGAAGATTGGCAAATGGGTCCCAAGGTAAAAAAGTTGTACTACCCCAAAGCAAGGAACATAAAATAAGTCAACATGAAGCTAATGGACAAGCAAGGGACGCATTGGTTTGCCAATGATAACCATGATTTTAAGTAATGGCCCTAATATAAGAGTTTTGCCCCAAATTTACATGGCAAGTGATGATGATGATAAATAAAGACATAACAAACCCATTACATTTTTGTTATTGTTTGCCCAGTACTGCAGCCAAGGGGCCTGGGATGTTGATAGAGCCAACACACATGGAAAGAGAGCTCACACATGCGGGAAGAAAATGCCCACAAATATAGAAAGAGGGCAGCATATCCAAGGATCAATACTCGAATAGTTGGGCTAGAGACACGATTACCCAACCAACTCAGCAACCCTTGGTTCTCACGGGCCAATTACTTAATATCGGGTTGGTGTTAGTTAACCCAATTCAACTCACACCAACCCCACCCCATACCTAAAATCACACCTTGATGGATTCAGGATATGTGATACATTGTCTGTCCTATGATTGGTGCTAGTTTGTGGATTATCTTATAGTTCATTTGATTTTTTATAAAAATGTTGTTTTAACTGTAATACAAAAGATAGTTCTCAAGCAAAATCTGCCCATTATAAAATATTTTATTAATAATTATGTAAATTGGTATAAAAAAAAAGGTGAGTGGGCCGGGCCAGAAAACTTCCGAACCTAGTTTAGCCCAAAATCCATCAACTCAAAAGTCTTGATTGACTGTTGTTCTGATTGATATCTTTGCATATCTCTCATTTCCTGGCCCCAGTGCTTACTGTTCAAGATCAAATCCTGAGTCCTGACACACCCTGAAATTCATGTCCATTCCCTACCCCATTAGTTATATAATGGGCCTAACTAATGTTAATACAGCTGGGTTGTGCCCCTTTAGCTTGACAAGCCTCTAGTAGGATGTGAGCCCACTCTCAACCTGTTCTTTCAAGATATCTAGATTCTAGAATGATGGAATTAATACCAGTACTCTGGTGCACAACCTATCTGCTGATGGGATCTATCAAAAGAAATCTCAAACCAGGATGCCGTCAATTAAGTTGGCCCAGTTACATCAGATTACCTGTAAAACTGCACACATAAACCCCTTTAATCTTTCTTTTTTGTTTTACAGAATTTATTAGTGCCCATGGCCCAGGTACATGCATCTTTAAAGATCCATGGTCATGGTCCCTCTTAAAATTATTGCACAAGGTTGGGCCCACTTTCTGTGCAGGATTCATTGGCCCAGCCGGACTGGGATCAGCCTGAGCCCCAGTCATGCCAAGCCATATTTAGGCTGTGTTTTAGGCCAGTAGAATGGACCCGGCCCTGATTTTATTAAACAGCCCTTCTGGGCCACATAAACATAAAATCCTGGGCCTGACTTTTTAGGCTTGTGGACCGGATCCGGACCTGCATGTTAGGCATGAAAGCTAAATGGGTGGGTCTTGGACAAGCTTCGGCCCGCATCAATCTGGCTTATGGGCATATTCTCATGATTTTAGCTTGTTATGTGGTCCATGGTCTGATGATAATGGGCTTGTTAAAACAAGTGAGATTTTTGAGGTAAAATCTGAGTATCATTGCATGTTAGATGAAGAGATCAGCAGTCTGGATTGCTAATAGTTGTCATTCTCACCCTTATAATCAGAACCTATATAATTTACAAGTATAAGAAAAAAGCCCACAATGGTCAGCAAATTTCACAATTCTCATCCACCAAAAAATCTTATTTCATTTTTTTTATAACCCGAGGTATACCTCGCCAGCCCAGCCTCCGAACCTTTGGCCTTTGGCCTAGGTATTACCTGACTCTAACCTAAAAGGTACATACATGGCCGCACACATAGTACCCTGTGTTGATGGTAGAAAGGTCCTTTGCAGGGTTCGCCAGCGTGTGGTTTTAATCATCCTTGTGTGACCTGGATTGAAACACGCTTCTTGGATCAATATCACACGTTTAGAAATGGAAAAGGATCACTTTATTTCGTTTATTTTGTTATTTATTTTAGGGCCCAAGTCGGCATATGCTTTTCCATCCATCTCTTGGTGGAATGCATTATATACCACTTAAAGCATAGGCTACTAGATAAAATGCTTATTAAGATTACATTAGCCCGAGTTTTACTTATTTATTTTGGTCATTGTCTGTAGATCAGTTGGTTAGAGATGATATCTAACTGAGAGAGAGTATATTTCAGTCTCCAATATAATACTACTACTACTACTACTAATAATAATAATAATAATGAAATTATAGGTGAATATTGACCGGAGAGCAAACACAAAGCGTCCATTTATTTCATCTAATTGATTTTTCAGGAATTCATTAATTTCATTTTGTAAAAATTGTCCAAAATAAATAAGAAAAGGTTCAAATCTAAAAATGACCATAAATTAAATTGTCTCTTTCTAATAGAAATTGAATCAAGGGGAGAAGAGAAATGAAAACCCAACCATCATTCACCCTTCAATTTTTATAAATTTAATATTTTTGTTTTTGGGTACCCAATGAAAGAGACTGGAACTAATGAAAATGACTCTACCTATGAGGAAAACAACTTGCTCATGCAAAAAGAGAAACCTCACTTATGGAAAAAGAAGCACACATCTATAAAGTCACGGATTAAAACCTTGGGCAATTGAGTGAGAAGCCGTGGACACGAATTTTTTCTCATACGGATGTCATGTATGTAGAGAACATCCTGCTAGAAAATCAAACTACCTCGCTAGTGTAGGGAGAGAGTTCATGCATGCATTAACTCTAGAGATTGATTTTAGTGCAAAATATCTCGAACGGAGTTGTAAAGGTTAAAAATCTCCCCAACCAATTGGGCAACCTCTCAATTCCTATGTATTCGATTCACATGCAGATAAAAAAAGACTCGAAGCATATTTGAGATTTGAGAAGGCCAATGGCCCAACATAGCAATAGAAAAAAAAGAAAAAAAAAAGCACATTTGAGATTATGGTAAAAAATAAAGGCTATATATGAAAAAGTAATCTCTAAAGTAAAACTAGTTGAAAAACAACTGAAAAATAAGATATGTAACTAGAATTAACAATGATTTTAACAGTCTATCTTTCAGTCTTTTCACATACTTTGTGCAATACCAGTTCAATGTAAGACTGTGAAAGGCTTAGATCTTCCAAGGCAAGATGCATATAATAGTCATTTAGGGGCCGTTTGCCTTTTACGCATGAGATGCGTAACTACAGTTTACACATGTAAATGTCCCATATGTAAATGTTACATATGTAAGCTTTACGCATGCGTTTCAATTTACAACGTTTGTCTACTGATGTCATTTTCACATCATTTACGCATGTGATTCATTTTACCACGTTTGTTTGAACTACATGTGAAAATGTAAGAAATTTATTTTCAATAGATAAACAAACAAATTCATTCCATAAATTCAATGTATTTCTTCATGAAGTTCAATGTATATCAATTCCATACAGACAACTCACATTCCATGAATTTCAACGTATTTTAACTTCATGAATTGGACAATTCATACAGACCCTGGTGAACATTTGGAACTACGCCATGCAGAACCAGCACTCATCCAGCCTACCTCCAACTCCACTCAAGCCGAGCCTAACTCATCACTCACTGTCAGATTATGACTTTTAGAATGTGTTTTTATTTAATTAATTATATTTAGTTTCAAATAAGCATGATTAGTTGTTAATTAGTGTTGATTAATGTGTTAGATTAATTATATGATAAGATAATATGGAATTATTGGTATCAATGAATTTCTGGAATTGTGTTGGACATTTCTTATTTTAGACCCATATTGATTTGAAATGTCATTTTATGAAAAACAGGGAATTTTCTATAAATAAAGGACTTATTTATAATTCTGATTTTACGAAATTTTTCTAATGATGAAATTTTTCGATGATTTCAGTTTCATTAGAAAACGGGTCAAATTGTGATTGATTTTCTCTTCTAATTCGGATTCATTTGAATTCATTCTAGATGATTCCCAGTGAGATTTGATACCTTTAAAAACGGACTTATTCTAAGTAAAAGTTAATGTGAATGGTTCTCTCTTCGTTTTTTCTTCGTTTTTCTCTGTTTCGTTTATAAGATGAGAAAAAACGGCAAAGATGGGTTTCGAACCCAAGGCTTTTTGTTGACGGAATCATTTCACCGTCACCGTCCGCCTTTTTTAGCTGTGACTCCATTTCATATGAAAAACCAATGTGATTCACTTTACCACCATATGAGATGTGTAATTATAAGTGTGAAAATGTGCTCATTTACATACCATTTTCACATACAATTTATACATGAGGTATGTAAATGAGCGTAAACAAACGTAAATATGTGTAATCATTACGCATGTGAGTCATTTAAATACGTAAATGGTTGCAAACAAACGACCCCTTAAGGTAAGGTCCATTTATTTTTGAATCACTTTAAGTAGAAAATCATGATTTAAAGTTTTCTCCTTTGTTCATTGCAGTGTCAAGATGATGAACATAAATCCAGCCCAGTCTTCTTTTATCTATTTAAAGGTGCATCATGAGTTCATGACCGAGGGTAGCACAAAAGCAGTCTAATTTACTGAACTTTGGTCCGGATCCACCCAAACTGAAGCCCAAATAAAAGGGAATTCTGCATCAGGGTTCACAGACAGGTTTATAGTTTAATCCCTAATCAAGCTAGACCTGGGCCTTTGGATATAGGCTTATCGCGCTCTAACTATACTTAGATATTATATTCTGCTGGTACCTGCTGCAAGAAAATCTATATCTTTAAATTAGCAACACCAATAAGTGAAAAAGGTAATAGCACAGCTTGGGCCCAAATTGAATTTAGACCTGTAATCGACTTAAGCGTTCATGGGCATTTAATCAAACAGGCCCGGGCATCGGATTAGGGCCCTGCAACTGTCATTGGCACTAAAATTGGGCTGCCGTAAATATAACATGAGTTTTTTCCATTGAAATACTTGCACATATTAAACTTCTAAATCCATTTCCCACTTTTTTAAACTGGGCCTGAACAACATTTTACACCAATTAGGGGGGAGTCCTAAAAGTTAGATTATCTTATATGGAAGTTGGGCCTGACCTGCATAACCTGCATCTCATATGAGTCAACCCATTTAACTTGATTCGACCCAGCCCACCTTTATTCAAGTTTAGCACAATCCAAACCCATTTCAAACATTTTTTTTTTCAGTCTGCAGTGTACCAAAAATAAAGCTCAAACCACAAAAGAATTTAAAACCATTTGAATCAGTTTAGATATGGGCTTCAACTCTAACCCAACCCATTTCAATGGGTTATACAAGTTATGTAGGCTAGTCCTAATCCAACACACCTCAATGTGCATGAAATTTATCTAAACCGTGACCTACCCTTATAGGATGTGGGCCAAATTATGCAGGATTGGATATGGGTAAATTTAACCCATGGCCACTAAAGATAGGCAAATCAGATGGTTTTACAAGGGTCAAACCCAAACCCATTCAACTAAGGTCGGGTTTGGATCAGGTTTAGCCGGATTGGTCTACCTATTCCCTAACACCAGACCATGACGAAAAGGGGGTGGTCCCCATCTAAAAGCTGAGATATAATTGGATAACGTATCTTCCACGTGGGCCCGTGCAATTCACACCCGTATTCACGTGCTCCGCTCCCACCAGCTAAAAAATCGGTTGCAAGACACTTCTCGAAGTCGAATTCTCTAGACACTCGAAAAAAAAAAATACTATACAGGTTTCAGACCCTCTCTTCTCCATCGACTTGAAAAAAGTTCTCAGCCGTTGATCTCACCACGATCGACGGTCCAGAATCTACAGAAGCTTCTGGAATTCTTAGCAAAAACCCCTATTTAAACCATTTCTCTTCCTTTTCTTCTCCAATTATAGTTTACAAACCATACTTCGTGTAGAATCTCTGGTGTTTCTTGTTGAGATTTTTCAATTCCAAGCGAGCTTTCACCATTTTGGAGAAGAGAAGAGAAGAAGATGGCTGGAAAAGGCGAAGGTCCTGCGATCGGAATCGATCTTGGAACCACGTACTCGTGCGTGGGCGTTTGGCAGCACGACAGGGTTGAGATCATTGCGAATGATCAAGGAAACAGAACGACTCCTTCGTATGTTGCGTTTACGGATACGGAGCGTTTGATTGGAGATGCGGCCAAGAACCAGGTCGCCATGAATCCGATCAACACTGTTTTCGGTGAGATAACTTGATCTTTGAACTCTTTGGTTTGGTTTTGTGGTTTTTTCTCTTTCTGTTTGAATTGTTAGATGTTGATACTAGCTCTAGATCTTGTGGTTTTGATCGGGTGTTTGATTAGATTTTTTTTTTTTAAATTTTTTTGAATTGTTAGATGTTGATACTGGCCGTAGATCTTGTGGTTTTGATTGGATCTGTGGTTAGATGATTTTTTATTTGAACTGTTTGATGTTGATATTGGTTATAGATATGTTGATTTTGGTCGGATCTGTGGTTTGATTATCTTAGTAGGGATTTGATCCAATTTATCGTATGATTGCTTTAATTTGAAGAGGTTTCATCCTCTGGATTCAAGATCTGATTATTTCGGTTGTTAATTTGAATGGGTGTAGTTCATACTTCCAAGGATTTGTTTGGTTGCGTGAATGATTGCGGAACACTTTCTGCAACAACTACTTTTGAATGATGTCGTGCTCCAATTAGATGCTTTTATGGGAATTGCACCTGAGCATGTAGAATAAAATAACAGTACATCTGTAAGTGCAAGTGCGCTAAAGTGCCCGACTGAACGGGGAGAGGGGGTTTTGTGTTTTTGGTGGTGTCTTGACGCGTCTCCTTTGAAGGTGACAGTATGTCTTTTGAAGGTGATAGTATGCCTTTGAACCTGAAAAACCTGAAAAATGAGAAGCAGGAGGGACTGAAAGACCCTTTGGCAGCGTAGGGCTCTTTGATGTTTAAGTTAGTTGTAGGAGAGGTTGTCCCATGTAGTCTAATTTTTTTAATTGTAATTCCATCGTAGCCCACTCTGTTCCATTAGGTCTTATACTGGTACCGAAGCGGTGCAGTAGTGTAAGGGATTTGGGCGGTGCTTTAACCTGTGGTACGTGGTTAACTGTGTATATAGATATATCTCTCACCGAGATTGAGACCTCTCCTTCCGAAAAGGAGACTGAGGCCGAGGCCGAGTCCTTCTGAAAAGGGGCACGCGACCAATAACAAGCATTGGAAGAGGCGGAGATCCGGACAAGGAAATAGCTTATAAATTAATAAAGAAATGTAAAGTTGTCAAAACCGGTATATAAAGAATTCATAAAAACCTGTTTTTGATTTCTTTAATAATTTTTACAACAAAAGCCCTCTCCTATTAATACTCATGATTTATATGAGGTCTCACCAAAACATAATCTATGTCATGGTTTCGTTTCAAATTGAAACATGAGAACCGTATCCTTGTAAGGTGCCGAGACCAAGAATTGACAGCTATGTGCCGAGACCAAGCACATAGCTAGTGATCTCATTATTTTTGAATTGTATACCCACACAAAGCCTCCCAGCTTTTGACCTCTTAGAGTTCACTGATTCGTTTAGGTCGGAAGATTACAGGGGCTTTGTGTAATCTTCATTGAGACTTTTGATAAGTTTAAAAGAGATTTCGAGCGGAAGTGGGAAAACATTTAGGTAAAAGAATAAATATTCTTCGATGAGATCGAGGAGGAAAATATCTCTCCGCTAATTTTACGGTATACCTATCAGAAAATTGGATTCGATCTCAGTTGTTTACTCCTGATTTGCCTCAACAGAACGGAGTAATAGAAAGAAGGAACGAGGTTCTTTTAGATATGATTAGGTCTATGTTGAATTTCTATGGATTACCTATATTTTGGGATATGTTTAGAAAATAACAATGTATATATTAAACCTCATTGCATCTAATTCTATACCTAAGATTCCCCAGGGGTTATGGACCCGGCGAAAGCCTAGCCTACAACGTTTTAGAGTTGTCCGGCACACATGCTGTAGGTTAAGACAAATTAGTTAGAATCGAAGTCGTAAATATATACATTTATAAAATATCCCAAAAGGTACTAAAGAATGGTTATTCTATAATCCTAGAGAGTAGAAAGTGTTTGTCAGCACCAATGTGGTTTTCTGGAAAAAGATTATATAATTGACCGGAAATCTCTAGAAAATGTTATTTTAGAAGAAATTCAGGAGCGATCAATTCCAAATCAAACAATAACAGAACTTTAAGAAAATCCACTCATACCTGACCCAATAGTTACACAAGTGTCTTGTCGTAGTGGGAGCATTGTCAGGACCCCTGACAGGTTTTTGGTTTTGGGAGTCTTACGAGACAATCCCGGAAGAACCGGAATAAGATCCATGTAACTATGATGAAGCAGTTAATGACATAGTTTTGGAAAGTTGGCTAAATGCTATGAAAGCTGAGGTTGAGTCTTTATACTCCAATCAGGTCTGGATACTTGTGAACTTGCATGCCAATAGCAAACCTATTGGGTGCAAGTAGGCCTACAAAAGAAAGAGAGGACCAGATGGAAGAGTTCCATCCAGATACTCTTATCCATTGCCGTACTTCTCGATTGCGAGATTTGGCAAATGGAAGTCAAGACGGCGTTTCTCAACGGCCATCTTGTGGAAGATATCTATATGATGCAGCCAGACAATTTTATAGCTAATAACCAAGAACAAAGAGTTTGCAAGCTGCAGAAATTCATTTATGAATTGAAGCAGGTATCTCAGAACAAGAACATCCGTTTTAGACAAGGTAATCAAGTCATTTGATTTTTGTCTAAATTCGGATGAGTCATGAGTGTACATGAAAAGTGAAGGTGGCAGGGTAGTTTTTTTGGTACAATATGTTCGACGAGATCCTTCTCTTAGTGAGTGATAAATGGATATCGTCAACAGTAAAAGTTTGGTTGACTAAGACTTTTGATATGAAGGACTTGGGAGAAGTTAGGTACATCCTAGGGATCAATTTTCATTGAGATCGGAAAAATAAGGATCAAAAGGTCATCTTCTCAAGCACTATGCCTCCAAGAGGTCAAAAGCTGGGGGGGCTTTGTGTGGGTATACAATTCTAAGATATCGAGATCATTAGTTATGTGATTGGTCTCTGCACCTGACAAGAATCTTGTTCCCATGTTTCAATTTGACAAGAAACCATGACATAGGCTACGTTTTGGTGAGGCCTCATATAAATCATAAGTATTAGTAGGAGAGGGCGGCTTTTGTTGGAAAAATTATTAAAGAAATCAAAAGCAGGTTTTTATGAATTCTTTATGCACCGGGTTTGACAACTTTGCATTTCTTTATTAATTTATAAGCTATTTGCTTATCCCTTATCCCGATCTCGGTCTCTTCCCATGCTTGGTCTCGATCGCATGCCCCATTTCGGAAGGCCTTGGCCTCGGTTTCGGTCTCAGTATCTATACGTACAATTAGCCACGTACCACGGGATAAGGGCACTGTCCAAATTCCTGACATCCCTGACACCGCTGCACCACCCAGGCACCAGGATATGGCCCGATGGAACAGAGTGGGCTATGATGGAACTACAATTAAAAAAAAGTAGGCTACGATGGGACAACCTCCCACTCAAGTGCCTACCCCAAAGTCAACTTTCTCTCTATATATATATATATATATTTAGAAGCCTTCAACAGGTAAATGATGGGCAAAAACCATATGCTGGTATGCTCTCCCCTCCCCTAAATTCCATCTCCTACCTCTGCTTAGTTCTGCAACTAACTTAGGCATCGGAGAGCCCTGCGCTATCTAAGCCAGGGTCTTTCACTACCTCCCTTCTTCTCCCCTTTTCAGGTTCGAAGGCATCATATTACCTTCAAAGGAGCTGCAAGACACCACCAAAAACACAAACCCCCTGTCAGTCGTGCATTTTTGTGCACTTACAACATCTTTCTGAAGACCTGATTTTATAAAATTAATCTATCTAATACAAATGGGACTTTTGAAACGGTTGAAGAAATTGAGTGTTTCTAGTATGCATTATTTCAAATGCCATACGATTCTTGTAAGAAACTTTGCATCTAGACTGGAATTTTCATGTGTCAATCTCCAAAGATCATTGGAGCATTCTAAAGGTGATTTTAGTCACTTTATTGAGCTGAATGCTTGAATATCCTTTACAGAGAGGGAACTTGGGGAATCTTGGGAGATTGTTTGAAAAGCATCTGCAATTTCCAGTCTGTTCAAGTTTTACCACTTATGTAACAGACCCTTTATGCTCTGTAATCTGACTTTTGTTCTACTACAGAAGTTTGATGATGTCTTTTCTAGGTAGAACAAGATGTACAAGGGAATGTTACTGGATTCATTGAGATCACTGTTATTGATGTGAGATTTAACAGTAGTAACATTCTGTGTTTCTCATAGTGTTCATAGACCTCTGCGGTGGTTGTTGTTTTTTCCCTTTTTTCTTTGGTTTTTTTAACTCTTTCAATGCAGATGTCCTATCTTTGCATCCTCAATTCCAAAATGTTGTCTGCATGTAGGAACAAACTGCTTCAATGATCAATCCCTGGTCTAAGAAAGAACCAACAATAAAAAAAAAAAAAAAGATAAAATTGTACCCGTATTTTGTATTCTGAATAAAATGGTTTCATCGACTGTAAGAGTGTAGTATGAGCTAATCAATTAGTCTGTTTATTGGGTTACATCATAATTAATTAATTGGATGATGGGGTCTCTTGATTCTAATGGTTAGTGGTTGTGTCTTTTTCAACAATAGTGTTTACGTCTCTTATTAACATTACTGTCATTGTTTTTTGCAGATGCAAAGAGATTAATTGGTCGGAGGTTTAGTGATGCCTCTGTTCAGAGTGACATTAAGCTCTGGCCTTTCAAGGTCATTGCTGGCCCCGGTGATAAGCCCATGATTGTTGTTCAATACAAGGGCGAGGAGAAGCAGTTTTCTGCAGAGGAGATTTCCTCTATGGTGCTCACCAAGATGAAGGAGATTGCTGAGGCATACCTTGGCACCACCATTAAGAATGCTGTGGTCACTGTTCCTGCTTACTTCAATGACTCCCAACGTCAAGCCACCAAGGATGCTGGCGTCATTTCAGGCCTCAATGTCATGCGTATCATCAACGAGCCTACAGCCGCTGCAATTGCCTATGGCCTTGACAAGAAGGCAAGCAGTGTTGGAGAGAAGAATGTTCTCATATTCGATCTTGGGGGTGGCACCTTTGATGTCTCCCTCCTCACCATTGAGGAGGGCATATTTGAGGTGAAGGCCACAGCTGGAGACACGCATCTTGGAGGAGAGGATTTCGACAACAGGATGGTTAACCACTTTGTTCAGGAGTTCAAAAGGAAGAATAAGAAAGACATTAGTGGTAACCCTAGGGCTCTAAGGAGATTGAGGACTGCATGTGAGAGGGCGAAGAGGACACTATCATCCACTGCCCAGACCACCATTGAAATTGACTCCTTGTTTGAAGGCATTGACTTCTATTCCACTATCACTCGTGCCAGGTTTGAAGAGCTCAACATGGACCTCTTCAGGAAGTGCATGGAGCCAGTGGAAAAGTGCCTGAGGGATGCCAAGATGGACAAGAGCAGCATCCACGACGTTGTCCTGGTCGGTGGATCCACTAGAATTCCCAAGGTCCAGCAGCTGCTTCAGGACTACTTCAATGGGAAGGAGCTCTGCAAGAGCATCAACCCTGATGAGGCTGTTGCCTATGGTGCTGCAGTCCAGGCTGCCATCTTGAGTGGTGAGGGCAATGAGAAGGTGCAGGACTTGCTCCTCTTGGATGTAACCCCTCTCTCACTTGGGTTGGAGACAGCTGGAGGTGTCATGACTGTTTTGATTCCCAGGAACACCACGATCCCCACTAAGAAGGAGCAGGTCTTCTCCACTTACTCCGACAACCAGCCTGGTGTCTTGATCCAGGTCTATGAGGGCGAGAGAACAAGAACAAGAGACAACAATCTCTTGGGTAAATTTGAGCTCTCCGGCATCCCTCCTGCCCCTAGAGGTGTTCCTCAAATCACTGTATGTTTTGACATTGATGCCAATGGTATCTTGAATGTCTCTGCTGAGGACAAGACTACAGGGCAGAAGAACAAGATCACCATCACCAATGACAAGGGTAGGTTGAGCAAAGAGGAGATTGAGAAGATGGTCCAGGAGGCAGAGAAATACAAGTCTGAGGATGAGGAGCATAAGAAGAAGGTGGAGGCCAAGAATTCCCTGGAGAACTATGCATACAATATGAGAAACACAATCAAGGATGAGAAGATTGGGGGTAAATTGGATGCAGCAGATAAGAAGAAGATTGAAGATGCAATAGAGCAGGCAATCCAGTGGCTTGACAGCAACCAGCTTGCAGAGGCGGATGAATTTGAGGACAAAATGAAGGAGCTGGAGAGCATCTGCAACCCCATCATTGCTAAGATGTATCAGGGAGCTGGTGGTGAGATGCCTGCTGGCATGGATGAAGATGGCCCTTCAGCCGGAGGCAGTAGTGGTGCTGGGCCAAAAATTGAAGAAGTTGATTAAATTTGAATTAGGATTTTGAATGGGGTTTTAGTTTTTAGTTAGTCTATTATACTCTCTCTCTCTCTCTGTTAGGCCCATGGTATTGGGCCTGTATTTTCTATTCCTGGAAAATGTTTCATGTCAGTTGTGCTTAAAGTTTCCTGTTGGAAGAAAACTTTTCAATCGAAGTTGATGATGCTGGAGTTATAGGTTACATTTCTCATTTATTTTTGTCTCATTTTACAGTGGTTAGTTAATTTTGTGCCTGTTCGTTTGGTACATTACTTTAGTCAGTGTATATCATGTTATCTTTGAGCAGTTTGTTATATCTGATCAGCGGCAAAGAGGATATGGTTGTTTTTCCAAGACCCAGGGACTCTGTCTTGGCATGCTGATCTAAAAATTGAAAACCATTTAGAGGTCAGAAGCTGGTGGGTGGAATGGCTCTTAACTCTAAAATGAACTCGAGCAACCAATTACTGCCATCTTGCTGCAAGATTGCAATGGATAGACAAGTTATAGAAACAACCCAATCCATTCATTTTGCGTGATAGTTCTCAAATTAATAAATATATGGAATTCTGATTCACATTTGTTGATCAACTTTTCCATGTCTGTATGATGTTTTTGGTTTTAGATCTTATGGTTTGGGTTTGCCATGTCTGTATGATGTTTTTGGTTGGGTGTATTATGATAGTGTCTGCTTAGATCTTTGCATACGTGCCGCATGTTTAGAAGTTTGTCACTTGCATTTATTGTTTTTTAGCCTTTGTAATCCCAGAAGAGAAGAGGTGATATAGGAGAGAAGGCGGAAAGGCTTTGTTAAATTCACTTTAATATGTGTAGGCTGAACTTGTAAATTTTGTTCAACCATCCACTCCTTTCTTTAACAATTATCTGGCTTTCAGGATTAGATCAAAATTGTTCTAAGCAAATCATGGGGCACAGCGAATACACAACACCCTGCCCATTTGCTTTCCATTAGGTGGGCGAATGGCGGATCACTGAACCATTCAATCACAAGGAGGCCCTGCTTGCAAGCGATCCCCATCCCTTTTTGATGCTTAGAGCTTAAAGTAAATATGGTAAATTCGGTTCAAACAAGTGAGACTATTTTCTATTTGAAGAATCCTGAACAAGTCTAATTTTAAGGATGATCTCATCTAAGAGAATTGAAGTGGGCTCTCACTACTGTTAATTTTATGATTTTGGGTGATCAGATCGATTAATTAATATTAGGATTTGAGGGTAAACTACATACCGGAGTAAATATCTGGTACTGTTTACTCTAAAATCAACTATAGTGATTGCTCTTTATATGCAGATTGGAGGAGCATAAAATTTTATTTCACTCTCAATTTGGAGTTGAGCATAAGCTCAAACCTCGCTTGCCTAACTCGGCTTGAGTTCTAGCTCTTGACTAACGGCATAGGGGTCTTCAAGAGCCGGTTTGGGCTGGGATGAGGCATATCCAAACCCGCTTAACTTTAAATACAAATGCCCATATCCTCACAAACCCAACACGAGCAGTCAGTGACAACTGACCACCCTTATCCTATCAGTAAGAAACATGTAACCCACAAGCCCACCCTCTAGGAAATGGGTCTCCGATTATCCAAAAGTTTCGAATCGTTAAAAATCGGATTTGTGTATTTATTTAGGCCCCGATAAGTAAATGAGTCTGGGTCTGATTCCACCTTGGTTTGGACTTGTGGACCCAAGACCCGACATATTACCTCAATTTTGAAAATCTCTCATAAAAATTATATTTTTATAATATCATTTTCTACTTAGACCCGGATCCAGACCCCTTTCCATATACGGTTCTGGTTCCGATTCTGGAAAAAAAAAAAAACGGTTCCGGATCTTGATCGGATCCTGTTCCACTTTCTCCTTAACGGTGTGGACCCGGACCGGAACTGACTGATTTACAACCCTACGGCACCCTCGCATAATCATCCAGACTTAATTCAATCCCCATCCCAAATATTGAATGGGCCTAAATCTTACATCCAGACTTGACCCAAATATTAAAACCTAAGGTCCAAACCCAAGACAAAGAGGGCTGTGTCCGGTCCATGAGCATAAGGGTGGAAGAAACCGAACCAAACCGAACTCCGAACCGTAAACCGAACCGTAAAATTAAGTTCGGTTCGGTTTATCGGTTTATGGTTCGGTTTCGGTTTTTCATTTTTAGCAAGTTCGGTTTTACGGTTCGGTTTCGGATTTTAAAAAATATTTTCGGTTTAAACCGAAAAACCGAACTTAATTTTATATTTTAAATTAAATATATATATATATGTGTCAATGGGAAAGGGAAAGGGGAAACTTAAATTTTTTTTAATGGCAAATCACTGTGTTCATTTGTGTGATATTGAAATGATGTGTAACTAATAGCAACAATTTGGATCTATTTGTGTGATATTGAAAAATTCGGTTTAAACCGAAAAACCGGAAAACCGAACCGTTTAATAATTTTCGGTTCGGTTCGGTTTTACTCGTAATTCGGTCTGGTTCGGTTTGCAATATTTAGAAATTTCGGTTTTCGGTTTTTTCGATTTCGGTCAAAAATCGAACCGAAAAACCGAACTTCCACCCTTACATGAGCACTTCTAGTTAAAGTAGGTCAACCCACACCTACCCGATTAGTGTACTCGCTTGGACTTCTACAGTTGTAGTGTTGTACCATACCAACACGTAAGAATCTACGGAAACTCTGCAAAAGAAGCAAAGCAGACAAACGTTGCTTCTGCGTTCTCTGAACTACGCACAGGCACAGCCCACTGAAAAGAAAAAGGGAAACCAGCAACTTCCTCAAAACGTTTACGTAATCCGCATGTACATGGAAAACAGTGGTCCCTCATCCTCCTCCTCTTCTTCATCCTTCGACAGAGATCGCCATGTTCGCTTCCTTGAAATGATGCTCGATGCGTTACCTTCGGAGTACCAGGAGCAAGAAATCAACCGTCTAACCCTAGCCTACTTCGCCATCTCAGGCCTCCAAATCCTCGATGCCCTAGATCAAGTACATGGACAGTTCAATCTCTCCCTCTTTGCATTATTCTTCAATTTCTCCTTCTTTCTAGGGTTTTGGGTTTCTGATGTTGTTGGTCATTTTGTTAGGTGGATAGAGAGCGAATCGCGAATTGGGTATTATCGTTTCAAGCACGTCCCAGAAACAAATCCGATTTGTATAATGGTATGATGCGAGACACTTTTCGTTCGATTTTGCGCCATTAGGGTTTTGGACGGTTAATTGATGTGGATGAATTGTGTGATTCATCTGTTATGTCGTACTTACTGTTTTTTTTTTTTTTGGTATGAATTTGATGGATTTGTGATGCTTCTGTTCATAGGGGTGTTCTATGGATTCCATGGTTCCCGGTCTTCTCAGTTTCCATTGGAAGATGTTGGGGTATGGCTGTGATAAAGATTATATTTTGATGATGATGATTGAGATTGAGATTGAAATTGAGATTTCTATATCATTCTGTATTAACTGTTTTGTGGGGGCAATGTGGATAGGTTTCTAGTCAAATTGGTGGACATTTAGCGAGTACCTATTGTGCACTAGCCATACTGAAGATTGTTGGTTACGACTTGTTGAGTATGGACTCTGAGCCGATCTTGATCTCAATGAAAAACCTTCAACAGTCCGATGGGAGGTGCGTAAAGCTATATTGGTTATTTCCATCATGTGTGACTCGCATTTTGCTGATGTTTAATCAACACTGCACAGCCCTTTTAACATTTCAAGTTTTTAACAGTCTATGTGATGTTTTCTGTCCTATAACAGCCATTATGTATGAGGAACAAGAATTATTTTAATGAGCACGCAATTGTTCTAGTTGACGTTACACTATGGATCTATTATCAAAACACCATTATTAAGTCTGTTAGTGACAATTTATGATATTCTACTCCTATTAAGCATGATAAAATTTGGAAATTGATATTGGCACTCCTTTTTTTGATGGAGGCACTCCTTTTCAAGGTAACTGGTGAGAAGGAAATTGACTTGAATTGGAGTGCCTCCATCAAAAAAAGGAGTGTCAATATCAATTTCCTAAAATTTTTATAGTTTCAATGTACTCTGCCAACAGTACAACCTTCAGTTACTAGCACTGTTAGGATGGGTCGAGGCTTTGAGGTCTGATCTTGTGTGCATTTTTTAATAAGTTCTGAAATGGGCATGACATATTGATGTTGTCAATAAAAAAGGTATGTTATATTGATGCATTGTTTTGGGTGGATATTTCCTAGAAGCTTGTGATTGATCTTCTTCAGGGAGTTGTAATTGGGTGGCTATGGCTTCATATCAACACCAAGCATAGAGGAGAAATTCAAATTTGTAAAATAAAAATAACTGAACATCTACTGATGCTTGTTGTGTGATATTTTCATGTAGAGCATGCATGCTCTTTTCAGTTTTCATATGATAGAAGGATTCATCCATAATCGACTGACTCAAACTCTTTCCTGAGTTGAAATCTATTACTGAAGACTTTGAAAGATGTTTAAGTCTATAAGATGATGTCAACTAGGACCTAATTACTAGGGATATCAAAAAATAAAAAATAAAAAAAGGGAAGAGTCAGCTCTTGGAATTTTCACCCAAACCAAGTTCGACCTTACTTGGCAACCTGTTTCGTGACCATGTGGGAGTTGACTCGACCAAGTTTATATTACCTGTTGGGTGAGAAAACTAAGGTTTTGATGTGAATTTTGATTTTTAAGTGCTCTCAATGTGAGGATCAGCCCCTGATATAGACATCCTTGATTACACACCACGACCTACAATTGGGGCTGAATATGAATCATTACATATTATGATTGATACCGCTAATTACAGCAACTAATATCTCCTAAGATAGTTTAGAATATCTATTACAAAAGTTGTCCTGCATGTCTAAATTTAATTGTGGTTCTCCAGTGGTTATGGCAGTCCATGGTTCTATGTTTGCATAGATTAATCAAATATTTAATCCTTTATGATTTGATTTAGTTGATTTACTGTATTATTTTCTAGCTTATGCACTGAATGAGGCTATGTTCATGTATACTTGGCAGCTTTATGCCCGTTCATACTGGGGCAGAGAAGGACCTCCGGTTTGTATTCTGTGCTGGTAAGAAAATCTTATCAATGTGTATAGGTCACTGTGCTCAACATGTTGAGATTTGAATATTCGGGGGTGCTAAATCTTTTTCATGTTTCAGCTGCCATCTGTTTTATGCTAAATAATTGGAGTGGAATGGATAAAGAGAAAGCCAAAGAATATATAGTTAACTGCCAGGTCCATACATGATATTTCTCTATGTTGCCATCCTTTTCCTAGTTAATTAATTTCTTCTGAGAACCCCTAAACATTATGAAAGAACTCTAACTTGAGTCTGGCCCTCTTTGATCTGTTTAAGTTATCCACACAACACTTCAATTGGACATCAACATTTGGCTTGGTGGTCTATGAATAGACTGTTTGTCAGATGCATTTCACCACAGGTGGATCACTGCCACAAACCTACAGATTAGATGAAACCGCCCAAAAACCAATTCCATCAGTCATACACGACACTTCTATTGGACATCAACATTTGGCTTGGTGGTCTATAGAATAGACTGTTTGTCAGATGTATTTTACCACAGGTGCGTCACTGCCACAAACCTACAGATTAGATGAAACCACCCAAAAACCAATTCACATATGACTGATGTAAACACTTTTTCTATCAACAAATAGGATCTCTTGAGTCTTAGCCAAAGACATTGCTTTCCCTGTGGCATGTTCTCTACTGTGGGATGCATCTGATGATTGATCTGGATCAGGGACCAGAAAGCCAAATACACAATTTGAAGTGTGTCAGATGACTCAGATGACTTAATTGTAGTGCTGCACTCAAGTTAGCTTTCCACAATATATTTTCTCAGGCAATAAGTACTGTCTAACTATTTTGCTTTTGCTTGCAGTCATATGATGGTGGCTTTGGTTTAGTTCCAGGCTCAGAATCTCATGGTAAGTAGATACTGAAAAAACACATTATTATGGCTAGCCTATGGCATATATTTCCAACCCTTCTTAATTCTTAATTTAGTTGGTGAGGTATATGATGAAGTCTTTCTTATTGAAACACTAAATATCTGTCACATATGGGGAAGGATTCGTATCTTGTATTTGTAGCATTATCACATTTCCCATTGCTCGAGCACTTATTTTGTTAGCATTTTTCTTTATTTAAATATATGCACAGGTTTATCCTTTGAAGAAATGTGTTAAGCAGTGCTTTTGTGGGGGAAACAAAGGCAAGATTCTTGTTGAATGATGACACTATAATGTTTCCTTGGCCTCCCTAATTGTGGATATTTGTGTATTCATTGTCAGCTTCTGTTAGATTTGTATACTGTTTCCCTATCAGACAGCAGTTGGCATAGGCTTCATTGGCTCATCGGGTTACCCTTATGTTAGCAGCTACAGGACTCAAAATCAAATTCCTGAACTATAAGATAGCTATTCTTCTTCATGTCCATTATTAGTTAATCTTGTTAGTCGTCTTCTAAAGATGTATTGGAAAATTTCTTCGGCAGACTTCTATTTGGTTTGGTTCCTTTTCGTTTTTCTATATTTTTGAATTACTTAGCATTACCCCAAAAAAAAGAAGAGATATTGTTCTAGGGTCTTAAGTCGACATACATCAACATACAAGGATTTAGTCACCAATTACTTGCTTAAAATTTTAGCCTTTTGAATTATTGTAAATCATTTTCACATGGAATATGTTGAATGGAGACACAATGCTTCTGCTGTCTGGTTTTAATCTTGAAGAAGCATTGCATCTAGTACATTCAAATTGGTTGATTCTCTCGCAAACCATAATGTTAATATTCTGCATGGTTTAGCTATGACACTTGCCATGATCGTCACTAGAAAAAATTGAACAAAGCAATTTGCTTTTCTTATTGATCAAAATTGTAAATTTTCAGTCCACCCATTTCTAACAAAGAAATATACAAAATTTACTTATTCTCAATTTGGACATCTTGTCTGTGAGTTTTCTTTGGCTTAAAGTTTGCCAAGCGTGGAGTTCATTTCTAGAGGAATGGTATTTTTATAAACATGGAATGGATCATTACAACATACATCCAAGTCAAATCCACATCCAGCCCATGTTTCATAATGTCAAACCATTTGATCAAATGCTTTTACCAGAAATAATCAAATTCTTCGAATGACATTCAATGTAGGATTATCCCGAGAAAAAAAGAAAAGAAAAAAGGAGGAAAAGAAAAACATGACCTTCCTTAGGATAACTAAGGGTGGGCATCTACCGTAAACAGAGTGATAATCAGGGCTGTGGCATGTGGGGACATGACCTTCCTTAGGATAACTAAGCGTGGGCATCTACCGTAAACAGAGTGATAATCAGGGCTGTGGCATGTGGGGAGGGATTTATCCTGTTAGGGCTTATGAGAGAGATGTCCAATATACAGAATTGGCTGGGATGCATCAATAGTATAGTATCATTTGTCCGTACTCCTTATAAATTGGGAGCGAATTGCTTTACATGACAGCAGCTTATCTCTTTACACTGACTGCAATACCGTGTACATTTCCTTCACAGTATGTAGCTGAATCATCTCAATGATCTTACACCTCGTGCCTTAGTGATACAGGTGGTGCGGCTTACTGTGCAGTAGCAGCTCTTCGATTGATGGGATTCTTTAATGATGATCTGTTAGAATGCACATTACCTCCCATCGATGTGCCGATGCTGCTTGAGTGGAGCTTGCAGGTTTGTTTTCATATCTAATATTAGGTAGCAGTAGTAGTAGATGATAGCTACACAATAGGTGCAATCCATATAAAACATGGAAATGGCCTGAGTATTTCTTGGATGCTAAGTTCATACAAATTTGAAGTGTATGAGTAAGCAGTCCTCTAAAGAATAACGGCAACAGTGCTCTAGTCTATATCTGCATGCCCAGATGGTGACATTATTACAATGAACAGGAGGCATGATGATAGCTTTTATTTCATTTTTTATCAGTTCACGATGTTGTTATTATTTTTTTTTCTTCATATATAAAAAGGGCTACTGTATTTAATGGGAACTGTGTGAACTGTTCATACACCTGTGAGCTCTCAGATATGATTAAGGTGCCCTCTGTGAAAAATATGGGTGAGAACGTTGGTCTCTATATGCCCAGATATGGATGTTAATCTTACATTGGTGAGTTGAATTGGGACACAACACCAGCTTTTCTGATCCTGATAAAAAGGTTATGGACTTATGGTCCTTATGGATATGGGCGTTTTGTTCGTCATATAGATTCTGTAAGATAGTATTAGGAGCCAAGAGAGTGAAATAGACAACACACAAAGTAGGCTCTGGCTAAGTGCTATTCAAATGGTACACAGTAGTCTACAATGCTATAATTGTGACATATTATGTATCATTCAGATGTTGGTAACAAAAGGAAATGCATGTATCAGTTTTTCCTTGGTTGGGGTGCAAATATGTTTGAAACATGAGTGAGCATGTCTTTGTCCCTTCTTACTGAAATGATGGCAACCTTCATATTTTGTGTGTGTGTTCCTTTGTACTGCAATGATGGGAACCTTGGCATTTACAACTGTTCAAGTGGAATCAAACTTACTCCATTCCTTCTCCCTCTGCAGAGGCAAGCTCCTGATGGTGGATTTCAAGGCCGAACCAACAAGGCTAGTGACACGTGTTATGCGTTTTGGTGAGATAAGCAGCCCTTTTCAAGTTGCCTCTTCGTTTGTTTTAGTCTATGAGTGCGATGTGTTTTTTCAGGGTTGGCGGGGTTTTGAAGACCTTAGGAGCTCATCACTTCATTGATAGGGATGCTCTACGTGAATTTTTGCTTACTTGTCAGTCTAAGGTGCCGCTTCTTGACATTCTCTCAGTTTCTACAAACACTATCAATGTTAGACCTTAAATGTAGCTGATGTTGGTTTGGCTGAGAATGCATTCCACTCACCTGCCCAAAGTTTGGACATCTGAAAACAACCTAACCTTCTTTTACAGTTTCTGATTTTTTGTTCTGTTGATGTTCTTGCACCAGTATGGTGGTTTCAGTAAAGTTCCGAAGCAGCTGCCAGATCTTTATCACTCATTCTATGGGTTTTCTGCCTTTAGCTTGTTGGAAGAACCCGGACTGAAACAGCTTTGTGTTGAACTTGGTATTACTTACATCTAGTCCATCAAAAATTGAGTTCTCCTGCAACTTCGGTGGCTTCAGCATTAATTTTTGACAAATTACTGCATTAGATTGGACCAAATTCAGTTAGAGAAAAGGATGGATGCATTTAAGCTCCGATGCAGGCATCTTAATTTAATTTTATTTTCCAACTCTACTCATCCACATAGCATTTGGTTTTAGGAGTTAACAATCTTTCTCAAAAGAAAGCAACCTTTTTTTCTTTCTTTTTCTCAACATTGTACCATGTGTTGTATATCATTCTTGACAATGTACAAGATTTTGGTCTTATTTAATACACCATGATCTTTTGAGATAATCTTAGGGTGTTTTTTTAGTTTTTATCTGCTGGAAATCTGTTTTCTAAGTTTTGTAGACCAACATTCATTTTTGGTGCAGTTTGATTTTGAAGTTTTGACCAGTCATGTTTGTTACCAATCAAAAAGAAGAAATGAAAAGAGAATGATAATCATTCTTACCATCTTTTCTATTGAGAGAATAAACTGCACGAAGAGAAGAACCTCATTAGAAAACCCTTGAGAGGATTTGTTTATCTTTAGAGCAATGTATCCGCTAGGGCTGCACAGAACCGAACCGCGGACCGGACCGGATTTCCGGTTTCAGTGGTCCAAATCCGATTTGAAAAACCTGAAATATCCTATCCGGTCCGGCCCAGGCGTTTGACCGGACCGGACCGGTTTTATTAATAAGGGGTGGGTGAACTGAACGTACAACTTAGTTCCCATTTCCCAAATCCCCTTCTCAACATCATTCCCTTCCTTCCCTCCATTCCTCATTCCCTTTGAGCCCAAATCCCCCAATGAATTCGACCAATCTCTCTGCGGAGCAGCTGAGACGATCGACAGGTATTGTGGGAGTGGGTTTCTTCTTCTTCTTCTTCCCTCCATTCCTCATTCCCTTTAATTGAAGGCTCCTCCTCCTGGCCGCTCCTCTCCTTCCTCACTGGAATTGAAATAAAAGCCATAGAATTTTGTCTTTGTCTTTCTCTCTCTAATCTGGAAACAGAGACACAGAGGAGGTGGGGGTGAAAAAGTGAGAAGAAACCCTAACCCTAGCAGATGAGATTATGAAGGCTCTTCGACGAACCCACACGTCTTCGTCGGCGTCGTCTTGGATCCATCTGCGCTCTATTCTGTATGTCGTCTCCTCGTCGTCTTCATCGTCTTCGCCTGTGGCCGATCAGTGAGTTTCTCTTCTTTTTCTGTCCCTAGCCTCCAATCTTTTTGCTTTTTTCCAATGCTGCCCTTCAGATCCAATCTCAGTCTCTCCCCCCTTTCCCTCTTGCTTCTTCTTGACTTGAGGGTTTCGTGGTGTGGACCTTTCATTAGCTGATCCCATCATTGATTGGCCATGGTAGATATGAAGCTTGTTGGTGCTTATTCTGTCACTGTGGTTGTTGTTGAGAATTTGGTGTGTTTGGATTTTTGGAGTGTGGGGTTAGTTAGATGGTGATTTGGTTTTAAGCATAAAGGTTGAAGCTTTTTTATTTTTTTTAATGTTTTTGAAGGTTTTGTTTGCATTTTGTAGTGCCTTTAGCATGTCTGATGATGATGTGAAATGGGTTTTTGTTAGATTTCTTATATGGGTTATGTTATGGAGTCTCCTATTTTTGTTTGGGTTTTTGTAAGATGGAGCCCATTTTTATGAGTTAATTTTGTTGCTCTGTATCTCACTCTGTATCCCACTCTGTATCCCATTTCTCTTCTCTTGTTTTTCTTCCTTTCTCTTTGTTTTCGTTGATGGGAGGAAAAAAAAAAGAAACCAGAAGTGGTCCGGTCCGGTCCTTTATTTTAGGACCAATCGAAAATCCGATCCGACCGGATTTCGGTTCAAAAATCGGACCGGATTTCCAGTTGTGCAGCCCTAGTATCCGCTATATCTACCGTCGGATTTTGTAGTACTAGTATCCACATTATGCCATCGAGTTCTATTTTGTAGATAGTACTGGGTTTTTTTTTTTTATAGGATTTTCCCGAAAATATGCTAGACTAATAAATTACCAATTAGTGATTGACCTTTTAATTTGGAAATCTTCCTCTTCTCTACTCCACTTTAAACTCCCTTTTTTAAATCTGAGACTTGTCATCCAACGAAAACCAGAAATGAGCTGGAGGAGCCCAATCAAAAGAACCACACTCATCCTCCTATGAAGTGATAGTTTCATCTATTCCCTGATCTCTTCCATGTTACTGCTTTTTCCCTCCTTTTTGTATATGGTGGGGTTCAGGTATCAGGAAACGAGAAAGACGTGTTATGACAGAAGTTTGGGACGACTGAGAAGGTGAGGCCACCACAGAAGAGGACAGATGAAGAAAAGGAAGAAGACAATGAAAAGTAATGAAAAAGGGGTGCAGGACCTGCAGGTGGTCAGGTCTGGCAAGAGAAGAAGGGAGAGTCTGAAGGGGAGGAAAGAACAAATGAGGAAATATGGTTCTAATGTCAAGGTCACAATGGCATGGGTGGTCGCTATATCCTGATTCCTGACACTCGGGCATAATGGTAACTTTGCAGCTCACCGGTTGGCTATAGTAATTTTAAAAAGCCGATCATTAAATTATTAGTCTTAGATGTATTGCTCGGTAAAATCTCCAGAACTTCTTTCTTTTGAATATTGAGAAAGTTTTTAGTAACCAAACAAGCCCAGATCCTTATGGTTGGCATTATTTGATAGGACGAAATAATATCTCCATCGGAACAGGGTGAAACAGGGTATCCGGACTCATAACAAGGGAACACACGTGGTGGCCTTGGGCCACACAGGTTTCTTTGATATTGGACTTGAACCCGTCAACCCAACCTCAGAATCTCAGTTAGTCACCATGGCAGTGTATCTGAGAGAAAAAAATCACAAACCACCATCGTATTTGTCGCACCAAAAATAAAATGGAGCTGGCGAGGAGAGATGGGTAGAATCTATATAATAAGGGAGTTCAGTTTTTGAATTTTCCATATTTTGGACCTTGGATTTATGTAACATAAAACCTAGGGATATTTTGGACCTTTGGATTTAAGAGGGGAATGAAAAAATGGCTAAAAGTTGAGAAATTTATAAGTTTTTGCCATCCGATCAAAAGCACGTTCACATCTTGGTTTGTATGACACAAGAAAGGGACCGCAGGTTTGAGTTATTTACAGATATTGCCATCCCTTCTTCATTTAAAAGAAAAGCGTTTACTTTCTTATTGTTCTGCCATTGATCAAAAAGGTGTCAAAAGTAAAAAAAAAAAAAAAAAAAAAAAAAAAAAAAAAAAAAAAAAAAAAAAAAATTATTTCGTAAGGGAGCTCAGTTTTTGAATTCTCCATATTTTGGACCCTTGGATTTATGTACATAAATCTTAGGGCTGAGATTAAGAGGAAAGGGGTTGAGGGGTTTAAAGGGTTTGAGAGTCCAGAGATCTAGAACACTACTTTCCCAGATCCCCGGACTCTTTCTCCCTTATTCGGGTGACGGGTCAAGGAGTCTGGGCCAGGTCTAGGGTCAGGTCTGGGGTTAGGTTCAGGTTTGGGTTGGATTTGGGTTAGAATTGATTTGGGCTAGAGTTTGATGAGTTTGATTAGGTCAGGTCTGACGGGTTTAGTTAATGGCCCAATCAGGGTCTGGATCAGAGATTTTGGGGCCCAAAAGGTGGGCTGTAGTGGTGTCCTGTCTGGGCAATAATCACTAGGACCCAGGTTTCACAGATTTTGATTCGCCATTCGGATTTTAAAGTTCTATATATGGATGGAAAGCCCTCGATGAGTAGATCGCGATGAACCAACTTTCGGGGTGATCAGGGGTGTAGAAGTGATAGGTGATTTTTCATGTGGGCATCTCGAGGGTGCGAGACCTGCTATTATGATTTTTGATCTGCCCGTCGGATCTCGAAATTTTATATATGGACAGAAAACCCTCGACGAACAAATTGCAATTTGCCAATTCCTACGGCAATCAGAGGTCCATGAGATCTTTGACTCAGGACCTAATTAAGACATCGTTAAATTGGGTCGACCAAATTACCCCTCATAGGGTGCCAAAATTCAGATTAATTGTTAGGTGGTCAAAAGAAAATTAATTAGATTTAGTTGTGCTCAGAACATGGTGCGCCTCAGGTACGGGCAATCACTAGTCTATCTATAATGATGGAATGCAGACATTCCCATCAAAATGTGAAATATAAGCGTTATATATACATTGAAGGTAGAAAATGTTTCCAAAAGGGGGGGTCTGATTCTTGAAGATAAGTCTATGCTTTCGGTTGCCTTTTTAAGACAATATCATTATATTGTCAAGTTGGGCACTTGTTTTTAACCAAGTCCAATGGGGCTTTCCATTTCCACCTTTCTGAAATTTTGTGACTCTCTCTCTCAAATAGATCAGTTCTATATTGAAAATTCTTTTCAGGCATCTTTTGGATTATGGTAATCTTATCCTCGTTATTCGGGTTTGAATGGGTGCATTTGGAAGAAGGGAGGTGGAGCCAGGTCACCCACAGAAGTGGCAGAGATGACAATAAATGTGCTAAAACCGAAACACACATTTTAGTTTAGTTTTTTTTTTTTTTTTTTTTTTTTTTCACCTAAAAGGTCTAAAAGGTGACAGCATCAGCAATGATTAATGGAATTTGCTTTGACCGTTGTCAGAAGAAATTCCCGCTCTTATTACTATGGTTAAATAGAGAGGTTTTTTTTTTTTTCAAGAATGTGAAAAAACCGAGGAGATATTTGTTGAAAAAGATATGCCTTTCCTGCTGTTAGTAACTTGTACTCTTGTAGTGCTGCTATCACATGATACAACCTATCTGGGTCCATTCATTTTTGCCTCCAGGTTTTGGCTGCATGTGGAACAACAATTTGTGGATCCACCGGAACATTGTCCATATCACACACATCAGTGTTTAGGTACTGTGCCCAAATTTCATTAAAACTGGGGTGAGATAAACCATTGAACATGTGATTATATATAAAACACTCGCTCAGTGCAAGACTCGAAGACTCGTGCACTGGATGAACGTGTGCACCACAACGTGGGGCCTTCATCTCTACAGAAAGAAAATCAACTTCATCTCTAAACCGTATCATCTCTATATAGACCCCGTAAGTTTGACGGTGTATGGTTGATCCAACAGATGGGTGTAGAGCTCATCAAAGGGTCCATTGACCCATTCTGATGAGCGTAAACTTAGGCACGCATGAAACTCAGGGTACAATTTCCAACCACTAAGAGCTTTTTGTCTAGATGAAAACTGACACACTACACAACTTGCCAAACCGGATAGATGAAATCGGGGCACCCTTTCTCCGTATTTTTTTTATAGAAAAGCTTATACAACCATTAAGTGTGGCGGGATGATGATGAGTATGTGAATAGAAGGGTCATGTCTAATGAAGAGGGCATGTGATTTGAGATCTACCAGAGGTGGGCCTTGCACATGTTAAATATGATGGGTCTGACTGCAGGATAGGATTGCCTCCATGGTGGAAAAATATTAAGACATTTTTCCAATTAAGAGGCAAACAAAATGTGCATTTGCTTCAAACCTGACTCCGTTCCAAACTTTAAAACTGAGACTGCCCTCTCCGATGCTGGGCATTAGAGAATTCTTTGAAGTCAGTGCTATAAATCCATCTGCCTCTTGAGATTGAAACTGCTCAGAAGATCAAACCCTCTCTCTCTCTCTCTCACACACACCAAATATATATATATATATACATATAAAAACTCTTTGATCAGAGTTGGCTTTATTGATCGCCCTCCCATGAAACGAGTAATAAAACCAGAGGGAGAGAGTCCTATGTATGAGAATTGATCAATCAGATGCTGGGCCTTAATCCAATTGGAATCAAACTGGGTGACCACAGACCACCACAAACTTTGAAATGCGTTGTTTGGATTCACTGTTTGCTAGCTATGGTCTGTGAATTTCCCAACCAAACTGGTACCAGTCGGTGATCAGTCATGAAACAATGGGGACCACAAACAACGAAGCAAGAACTGTCTGCACTCTGCAGGTCAGGATCTGACGATGATCATTACGCACACACCAATCATCTGATTTACATGCTCTGGTTCTTGATAGAAGAGAGCATGGAGAAAAGAATAATGGGTATTTTGTTTTTCCCCCTGTGTGTGTCCATCCATGACGGGTTCAATTTGCCATCCATTGGCCGCATTTCAATAGAATGTTTGGGTCAGATCAATTTGCGTTCGAGCAGGGGATTTTGCTTCAGAATTACATATTTAACACAAGTGAATTCCAAAAATAAACCTCAGAAAAAAATTAAAATAAAAATAAAAATAAAAGGTCGAAGGAGAGGAACAGAGAAGAGCCCAAATGCCAAAACCTCCTCTAGACTCAAATGCAGATCAAATTATGTAAGAATTACAGCCACAGGGGGGAATACCAATCTTATTTTCTCAAGGTGTTAGCTGGTCTGATGTCTGAAGGAGAGGAAGGCAATGGAAGAACCTGAGAAGAAGTTGAGTGTTGTTGATGTTGTTGGTGTATATGATGGTGATGATGCTGCTCTTTGTCTTTGCTCTTGCCTACGATGATTGTGATGAAAGACCCATCATTCTCATCTGAAACCTTTGATGAAGAAGAACCACAATCCTCCACAGCTCCACAATTCCTAGTATTCTTCACAGCTCTTTCCACTAGTGTTTTCCTGTAGAGCTTCTCCTCAGCATCCTTCAAGAACTTGAACTTTGGGGGAGGAGAGGCCTTCATTCGATTTATCTCGGTATCAGTTGACGATTCAAAGAGAGGGTTGAACCCATGTTGATGATAGTAATCCAAGGGAGTCAAAGGGGGGGTGAAGAAAGGTGGAGAAGAGAGAGGGGTCAGAAATGGGGTCTCTACAGCAAGCAGCAAGTCACTCAAACTCCTACCTCTAGACCCTTTTCTGCTCTTGTTGTCATCAGTAGCCTTTGATTTCCCATCATCTGACTCCAGGTCCTCTTTTGTCTCCTCTTTGATGGTGAAGAGCAATCTAGGTGGGCCACAGAAGTTTTGTAGCCTCATGATTTCAGTCTCCAGACCATTCTCTTCAAAAGGTTTCAGCTGCATGTCATCTGAATCATGGCCAGGAGCATCTGGGATATGGGGATCCAGTTCTGTGGACGCCAAAGAAGATTTCTTGCTACAAAGGAGATGAAAGAGTTCTCTTGCAGAGCTGCTGTAGCCATCTTCAATGTCTCTGCTAGCTATTCTCTTCTTCCACCATAACAGGTAGTATAGCTCTGCAACAAAAGCCAAAAGGAGGCAACCAAAGACTAGGCTCAAACCAATGCCTAAACTGCTCAAAGTTTTCATCTTCTTTTTTGTCTGCAAATCACATCAGGCTTCTGAAACTTCTTAGTTCCTACCTTTCCCTTAAAATCTCCACAAATTACTAATCCACTTACAAAAGTTCTAAACCTTACTTCTCAAACTAAAAGCTAGTAAAAGAATCGCATCATCTTGGGCTGCTTACAGATGCAGCAACTTTACACTTTGCCTAAAGAACCGACAAAAGCACAACCTCCAAATCCCTCATTAACACCTGCTAGAATCTCCCACTTTTATCAGAAAATAAAATGGAAGATCATCAGGGAAACTTTTAAGTGGTTCAAACTTTGAACTGCTCTAAAAGTCTCACCTCTGCCTGAAGATAAAAAATGAGAAAGACCCAAAACCCACCGACCCTCCAAAAAACAGATCTCTCTCTCCTTCATAAGAAAATCTGTCAGTCCCAAAATCACCCACCTGCTAGAGCAGCAGAAAAGAATCCCAACTTTAATATGGAAAATAAAATCCAAAACCACGAGTCATGAGTTAAAAGTTCTTCATAATCAAGACTTTGACCCAAAAACAGCGCTTTTCAAAACCAACCCCACCTACCCAAACTGATAACCACCCCTTGATTCCAAAAGAAAAGAATCCCACATCTCAAAACCATTAATCTTACTCAAAACAGCTGAGAAATCTCACCTTTTTATGTGTAAAAACCACAAAACCATGACTGCCCGTTCTCACAAAATGCACACAAATGAAAATGGCAGCAGCAAAAGGACCTTTGTATGAGCAAGGAAGATAGGTAGGTCTCTCTCTGTTCAAGCTTCAAGGCCTGCTCACATGGGCAAGAACGGCGAAAGGCTACTGACCTTTTTAGCAAGGCATATTAAAGAAAACGATTTGGTAGTCCGGAAGACTACATAATTTTGTAGGCTGAAAGCTTCCCATCATGGCAATCAGAGCCATTCGTGCGGTGGGCCACACCACGAGTGCCACATGGTAAGTCTGACAACCCCACCCATCCTATAATTAGTCTGTTGGTATTTTTACTTTAATGCTACCATACGAAGGTGAACCCATGGCCATGCCTGGCCATTTTAGGGCCACAGGGGCATCCAGTAGTCTTTGTGAGGTTCAAGAACATGGTTTAATGGCTGAGTAGGGCCCACAACATGGCCCTGATGAGCCTAAGAACGTGGAGGTTCAGCTGTGAAACCTGCTAGGTGGGTCCCCATCCTAGGTGAGGACTACAAATAGAAGTGTGCCCTATGGAAGATCATCGCTGTGGGTCCCAGTTCTGTATTTGGACCGTTGGATGTATCTAGATACGGATCTATATCCAAAGAACATTTAACAGGCAAGGAAATGAAGATTTTCCATGGGTGCATATAACTAAGAAAAAACAGTATCATGTATGAATCCATAAAAAATGAAGATTTTCAAATCTCATGAGGACCTGAAAACTCCTCAGAGAGCTGGCCAGTGAGGAATCCCACAGGATTGATTGCCAAATGTGGCCTAATGAATTTATACAATATATTATTTATAGCTTTCATCACAGGTACTCTCCCTGTTGGATTGAAATAGCACGGATAACAAACCAGTAAATCAAGAAGTTAATAACACAATCTGCTTTCTTTGAATCTAATGGATTTTTTGGATGATGGACTTGTAAAAACCAGTCTCATCTAACAACTATCACCCTTTATTAAATAAATGGCTTTTCTTGTGAATGTGTTTTTGTTTTCCAACCCAATTGTGGATTTGATTCCAATCAAGTCAAATTGGGCTGATTGCCTTTTGAGGTTGGTATGTGATTGATCACGGGTGGGACCCACATGAGAGATGTGCATGAAAATCTCATCCCGGATGGCCCTCAATAGAAAAGTACGCATATATGTATGATATATTTATTCGAAAATATTCGGGTGAAAACTAGTTCTCACATATTATATGAGAACTTTTTTATGGAGCCCAATTATGGGCCCCATTTGGGGATGGGGCCAGGAGATGGAAAGATCTATATGAGAACACCCAAGTATCAAGTTTGACCCAAACACATGCCCCTAACCCCTTCATCCATGGCCCACAAGTTTAATGGCTTCATATTCAAAAAAATATTCAACCCTCGATCCAACAGTTCAGTCCATTTGGATGTATGCCAATTCTTGAAATTAGTAACTATCAGATGGTTTTCTATTGGTTGCTAGGTTTGGATGAGTTGTTAATTGGGCCCCACAAAAAAAGTTCTCATATAATAGGGAAAAACTAGTTTTCACTTAAATATTTCTCATATTTATTTATCTTATATGGCGACTGGAGTGGAGACCTATCAAATATGTACACATTGGTTTACCTTACAAAGATACGAACTTTTCAAGGTGTGGCCATGCCCTACTTGACTTGGCAGGTGAAGCTCCTGTCTATATAAAGCAATATCAGCCATTGGATTAAAAAATATGACTAAAGTACTAACTGATACTGTTTTATTAAATTCTCTCTTCTACATGCAATGAGTGCCATATTTATTTTGCAAAAAGTCTACTTGGACATACTTTTTGGCATGAATCTTGGAGAAACCCCTATGTTACCCCTTCAATATCACTAATATTCAAGGGGTAACATAGGATTTTGTCTTTGTCAATTCAGAATCCAGATTGTACATTAGATGTGCATTTCCTATTTCACAACTATATAAATCCCTAATCCGATTAGAAATGATTCCACTTGCCGATTGGATAAACGAAATTTAGTAAAAAAAATTAAATATGTCTAATCCAATGGTGAGAAAGCTTGTCTTTGTCAATCTAATTTGTATATTACTCAACATAGGCCGGGGCACAAATAAAATAAAGCTATATTTAATTTAAGACTATCTTTTGAGATACAAAATGAGAGAAAAAATAAATCTAAAACAAACAAATATATTATTTTTTTTATTTTTAAAATTGTATAAATCAAATTTCACTATTTATTTTATATATAATATTTAATATTTAAGAACTTATATGAATATTATAATGTATGTTTAATTAGAGAATATTTTTAAAATGAAATATATTAATTGAAAACTCAAATGAAAATATATTAAAACACACACGAAAAAACATATATCTCAATATAAAAGCAATATCTATACATATTAGAAAAATATAAATAAAAGATTATTAAAATATGAATAAAAAAGACTTTCAGAGGAAGCAAGATGAGGGAAGTAGCAAGGGACATATAAAGATTTGGGTTGATTAGGTGGGCCCCTTTAACCAAAGCTATAATATATAACAATAATAATCAATTCAATGCAACTGTTCATAATGCCTACTCATCGTTCAATGGTCATGATCATTGAAGTTTGGGAAATAGATAAGCAAAATACCATTTCCTATCTAACCCTTTATTGTGTGAAAAGGTGGCCAAATGCGTCCCACAAAAATGGCAGGACTGTTAATATGTTATTGTAATCCACTTGATTTTACTTGCCTATCCATTAACAACTTTGACTTAATTAAAATAGATTGAATTCAATTAGATTTCTTTAAAAGAGAGCTATTCGAATTAAACCCTAAAAACGTAAATTTGTAAATATATAAATGTGATATAGACAAATTTGTTATATAGTAAAAATTCATCAACAAAAGAAAAACCCCCACACTTGTTGAGTGAGTGTTTCAAAAAGCCGCCATGGATGTTGTCTCCACAACTCAAATATGATCCTCCAAGCCTTAGACATACATTCCTCAAGTGGGTTTTCCACCATCTTCTTCTTATGAAATGGCCCAACCATGCAGCCGGCGAATCTGTAAAGTCTAAGTTGATAAAAAAAAAAAAAAAATTTAGGTCCAGATGTTTCTTGCGTAGGCCACACTGTGTAGTCTCACCAAATACCCATATATATTATGCATGCTTTTAAGCCTTACTATAGACATGACAAGGTCTTAGATTTCTTTATTTTTTTTGTAATCATTCAAACACTTTAATGTCATGAAATTAGAGAGGCCACTTAAGAATCAATCTAAATCATTAAACAATACGTGGCCTCTAATTAATATATTTTAGGTCTAGAGTTTTCAAAAACTAAGCTATATTGAGTACTTCATCTGGACAATTGAAAAATCAATAGAGTAAATAATTGTTATTTTTTTTTATTTCTATACCTTTTTTAACTGATCTTCATTTAAATGTCGTGCATAAATATTTATCTTATTTCTTATTATACTTTTTATTTGGAACTAAATTTAATAGTTATTATTTTACATTAGCTTAATCAAATTTAGTGATTCTATTTCATTGCATCAATGTCTATGACTCTCACTACATGAATTAAATAATAAGGCAAAATCTTAAAGATTCATTTCTTCTTTATAAGTTTGTTTTTCTTTAAGTTTTATTTTCTTTCTGATAATACTCATCATCCAAATTTTAATATATTTTTATTTTTAGACCTGGGCTTAGCATATGCCTTTGTTGTTAGTTTTATGGTAAAGGAAAATGAAAGATGTGCTTCCAAATGAGAGGTGTGATTACGCAAAAAAGTGGAACTTGTAACTTTTCCTCCACTCAAAGAGGAAGGAAACTTGCAAAGAGCATTACATATATAGCATCTGCGTATGCAAGGAGGCAAGTAGCATTTGCAAATTTTCCTCCTCTTAGAGAGGAGGAGAACTTGCAAAGAGCGTTCCATATGTAGCATTTGCGTATGCAAGGAGGTAAGTAGCATTTGCAACTTTTCCTCCTCTCTAAGAGGAGGAAAACTTGCAAGGAGCAATACACATGTAGCATTTGCGTATACATAGATATATGTAGCATCATTTTCATGCTGTTGTAAGGGCATGAATGAAATGTTCTCTAAGTATTTTGGTAACTTGGATGACTTCTTTGGGGATAATATTTCGTATCATTAAAGAGAAATTTTCGAAATTAAGATTTGACTTCAAAGAGATAATTTACATAATGGAATCTGTTTAAGAGAAATATCATAAGTTTGAAAGGAAAATTTTAGGAGATTCAAATTTATCGAATAGATAACTTTCCAGTTTAATAGTTTGGGGAGGGCCCATGTCAAAACTAATCATATTATTTAAATATATATATAATTGGAAAATATACATCCCACAACTGAATTTACAGTCCAATCAGAATGACATTCCCCATTAAAATTGGTTGAGTAAAATTTACCACATCTTTTCGCACGTGTCTAATTCGATAGCCAATCTTCTACTAATTGTCTTGAGATTTGGTGCATATTTTGATGCTGGGAGGGACAATTAAAATGAAAGTTTGGGTCTTTTGTCATCTTAATTGTGTCCCCATTTTATAGAAAGTTTAGTTTTACTTTTAAAAAAGTAAGTTCGACATGTGATTTAGCCAAAATTTATGAAAAAAAAAAAGAAGAGTAAATGTCATTATTGTGGGAAATTGTGAAGCTATATTGGAAAACAAGGGGAGGGGCATTGTTTGAATGGTTTGGATGTTCCCAAAATGGGCTGCCTGTAGGGTTCTCGGTGATCCAAGCTGGCTCACCTGGGCTCGGTTGGGCTGGGGTTCAAGCTTGCCACCATTGACGGCTCAAGCTCGGCTTGTGTAAGTAAACACTGTATATGATCTCAAGCTTTTGTTAAAGTCCAGTCTTAGCTTGTTAAGATGTATAATTTACGAGGTAGACTGTAGACACGCTGCTGCCCCTACAGGCCCGGATCAACTTTAGAAATACAAGCCCATGTCTGCCTAAGCCCAACATGGACTGTAAGTGTTTGGCCCAACCCCAGTTTGCCTGAAACATGAAAGGTAATTTATCAGCAAAAAGTCTACTTGGAGGGATTCTTGGGATCGGTCCAGCTCATTTATCAGGGCGACTCATTTGTGAGTTGGTGGAGTGGACTGTTCCAGCTTTGCTCCATTTGTGTTTGTGTGGATTTACAGACACCACTTGGGATTTTAACTTTTAATTCTATTAGGTCAAAGACCTCAGGAATACCCGCGTCATTATAAAAAAAAAACGTTAATCGAGCGGGCATCCCAGGCATGTTGGGGCTTTCTATCACTGTTTCAGACAAATTAGTCAATATCTACCATCTTCACTTGTTCAGGACACAATTCAGGCTTGTTATCACTTAATTCAAGCTCGCCCGAATTTTAGATCTAGGCATAACCCAAATACTAAAATCTAATAAGGTCCAAATTAGCCCAAGCAGGCCGGGACCGACCCATGAGCAGTAGCTGCTCCAAAGGCCTACAAGTCAGCTCATGTCTACTTGAACTGTTCTCCAGCTCACAAAAGTGAACACAAGCTGATGATGCATGTCCAGTGCTTTGGCAAAATAAAAAGCCCATGGGTGATTTCGATGCCAAGCTTGGATGATGAATTCCATGACCCAGTAACATAAACCGCAGTCCTAAGATTCTTCTCTTCTCCCGTGGTGCATGGTGTGTATAGACTATAGAGAAATAAATATATGAGCAATGCATTGAAGTGGGCGCTGAAACTTTAGGGAGTGAGGTTCACGAGAGTGCTCAGAAAGGTAGAAGAGTAGAGTCTCAGTCGAGCCACATCGAATCAATCGGATTTCCAGCAGTTGCAGGAGATGCTACACTCGGAAGGAGAATTCGACTCGTCCCTTGAAACCGAAAGGCCACAGGAGAGAAAAAAAAAAGTGAGAAAGCAAGAGCAGAAAGGAGAGATAGCGACGAGTGCAGACTTCGACAGGTCGACAGCATGGTGGGCGTTTGGTCTCTCCCTCTTCTTTGCACGCCTTGGAAGGAGCAAAAATCAGTCCAATTTCCAAAGCCCCTGCCATCTTGAAACCTGGCCTACCCATACGTACCCTACTTCTTACATCCTAAGCAAAGGGAAGGAGAATTCCTCTCTATCATTTCTCCTCCCCATCTGGCCCCACCTTTGATCTTCGCGAGGCCTAATTTTACACTCATCAAATAAATTTGGATTTAATTTAAAAGAGGTCGATGGTTAAAAATTCCGTCGAAATTTAATAAAGTTAAATAAAGGGCTGCGATAATCTGCTGTTTGGCTTACTTGTTTCGTAAAGAGACATTTTCATCTGCCATCATCTTAGCAAGAGCTATGCATCCAAATGAGCCCAACTTCTAGACTTCATTTCAACATGACTACATTGCAGTTCACTTGGGCCTGTCTTTAATTATTGCGTCCCCTTTGACAACCTTATCATTCCATGACATCAAGCCTGATTTTATACTCATTGAACTCTTATTTAAGAGTGGATTGAATCTAAATAAGTGGCCCCCAAAGTTGAACTATTGTTTAAAGATAAATGACCCTTTGGAAAGTTTTGGGTGGCCCCATTAAACTTTCCCTCAACTTTTTGCATTACATCTGGACAGTCTCATGGCTAATAAATATAAAAGAAATTTCAATTTGCAATTATCCTTTCTTGACGAATGGACCTGAGAACAGTAACAAGAAAAGAAAGAAAAATTTGCACAGAGAGCCAGAGACTCTGTGGCGTCCTCAGCAAACTGACATGCACCTTGCAATGTTTTCAGAGAAGTCCAGCACCAAAAACAATACGCATGTCATCCGAGATGCCTTTACTTCGACTCCTGTAGAGCCAAAATCAACACAAAAACGGAGGAAAAAAATAAATGCACTACATTTTTGCTATTGCCATTTCCTGCACCACAATAATACCATCCACTCATTTTACCAAAAAAAAAAGGAAGAAGAATACCATCCACTACAAGCCAGCCCAAGTCATCCATCTTCCCATCTCTCTTTATGGGATGTTTGATTAGAGAAATCCTGAGAAATCTTGTCCAAGGAAAATCATGAATTCTCCATGGCTGGTTTGTTTTGAGGAATTTTAAATAAGAATTGCAAGTGTTGGGAAATTCAAATGAAAATCAACCTTTTGGAAAGTCACTTTAACTCTTTTTTTAAATAGAATTCCAGCTTCCTTAAGTGGGATTGTAATTAAGCATTAGTAAAATCAAATCAAGAGGGGCACAACATCTTGGGATTTCATAGAATCTCTAAACAAGAATTCTCAAAATGCCAGCAAACAAAGCAGTTTTCAAAATAATCTAATGAGGTCCACATTTCGAGAAGTTAAGAATTTTGAGAATTTCAAACAGGTAAAAGAGGTTGATTTTTTAGAGTTCTAACATGCAAACCAAGAATTCCAAATGCTCTAAAGTCAGCATCTGATACTAGCAAGTGGAATTTTCATACACTTCAACTTTCATCACAATACCTATAAACAAACCAAGGTCATTGCTTTGATGTCATGGTAAAAGTCTCAGGTGCCATCATGATAATACAGGTTCAAGATTTGCGAGCAGCTACTTTGTGCAAAATTGTCAAAGGTCAGGTTTGTGTTCCGTCTGGACCCTCCCAAGATCCTGCTTTGGCGGAACCGCACTCGATAATGACCCTTCTCTTTTATGACTTACAACAAACCGGCATTATATACGATGACGAACACCCACCTCACAACTTCATACACCCACCTCACAACCTCATACATGCACAATCATTGGCCATAGAGAGAGAGAGAGAGAGAGAGAGAGAGAGAGAGAGATAAAAATGCCCTACCAACCTCTTCTTTGAGGGCCGGCTTGAGACAACTTGAGGCCTAAAGCGAAAATCTTAAAAGAGGTATTTTCTATTTTGTAATATCATTATAAATATTTTATTTAAAAGCTATTTTTCTCGTTTTTTGTGATGCAAAATTACTAATCGGTGTTGGCCACAAAGATTCTAGAACCTAAAAAAAAAAGACAGATTATATTTGTGTTAGTGAGCCATGATTAACATATATTACCAAAACTATATTATAAAAATAAGTATCACATAAGAACAAAAAGAAGAGGAGAAAAATAATATATAAAATGCATATCTTTTGGCTTCAATCAGAACAAAACAAGTTCCTTTTGGAGTCCAAAAGTCCGGAGAATAAAGTCTGGAGAAAAAAAACCTCTTGAATTGAAGGGATTCAATAAGAACACAGAAGAGATTGTTCTTTTTGGATTGCAAGCAGATGCAGAAAAAATTTATAAAGAGGAAGAATTTTAGAACTCAAAATGAATTCATTACTAATTGCAAGGTTTTCTTTTTTATGTTTTTAATAGCTACAAGCGTTTGGAATGTGAAAAGGTATAAACCCTGTGAAGCCATGAAGGAGTAGTTCGTTGGATTTTTTTGGGTGTGGAACTCTCTACAACTTTTCTATTATTTTGGAATGTGGAAATTAAAGTGTTTAATTATTTTGGAATCTGAAAGGTTTAAAATGGGGCCTTATTTTTTGGGATTTGTTATGAGGCCTTTTGGAATGTCAATATTTAAAATGAGGCCTTATTTTTTGAAATTTGTTATGAGACCTTTTGGAATGTTCAACACTTTAAAATGGGGCCTTATTTTATGGGATTTGTTACGAGGCCTTCTTTTTGGGGAGAAACAAGCTAACTTTATTGGTTTTTTTTTTTTTTAGAAGTTGAAAACATTGGGGGCTAAAATTTTGGAAGCCTAAAGCAAGGACTTTTATTGCCTTATGCTTAAGGCGGCCTGGCCTGCTTCTTTCAGTAGTATTGTGAACTCAACAACAGCCACCAACCTCATGACATGCATGCACTCTGTGACATCTCTATATATATCCTTTATACAGAAAACTCGAGATAGCATTGCAAAACCGACCCCCCCACCCCTACTGACATTCTCTAAACTTCGTAAGGGAAAACACCCATCTCAAAGTATCTATCATCATGGAAGGGGAAAAGAGCCTGCAAATGGCCTCTTCCATTTCTAGGTGGAGCCCCACTAAAGAGCAGATAAGTGTGTTGGAGGATCTCTATAGAGCGGGGTTACAAGCGCCAAGCACAGATCAGATACAGCAGATAGCAAGCAATCTCAGGGCTTATGGTCACATAGAAGGGAGGAATGTCTTCTACTGGTTTCAGAATCACAAGGCTAGGCTGAGGCAGAGGCAGAGGCAGGAGCCCAGGTTCTACATGAGTCGTCTCGTACGCAACAGGCCCAAAGTACCCATTCTTCCTGCTTCTACTACTAATACTACTACTTGCCCAGATGGTAATGAAAGACTTCTTCTTGCCTTTTCTCTCTCTTTTTTTTCAGCTTTTTTCTTTGGTATTTCTTACCTGATGTGGTTTTGCTTCCACGCCTTGGGACCTAATCTGGACCATTCTAGTGGTTGGTCCCACCATGAACATGGGACATGCAGTTTTTTTAGGACATGTTTGGTAACAGTTATAGAATTCGTGAGGAATTCAAAGATTTAGAATTCTTCATTGCCATAGTTTGAGCACTCCTTACTAAGGATTTATATCGATGGGGATTTCATATCTATGTTAGTTTGTATTAGTGAGTATAGCTAGTATGGATGTGTGAGATGGCAGAACAAAGGTTTTCCAAATCCTATGAGGTGACTAGACCCGAAAAATCTAAAAAAATGAGGATTTTCACCGGCCAGGTTGTTGAAAATTTACAATTACCAAACGTGTACTTTCAAATTCTTGGGAATAAATGATGAGGATCGAATTCTCCAGAATTTGGTTGCTAAACATGATCGTGAAATAGAAGAGGATTTTATATGTTCCATCCTTGATTGTTCTCTTTTTTTTTTTTTCTTCTTTTTTTATCATAAAAAGATACAAAAGGCAGTTTCATTTTTGCAATTCCGTGAAAAAGTGTTTTCGATTAGAGGCCGAGGAGGTAGAAATGTGATCCTTTCTGCAGAAAAGCAGAAGATTGTAAAATGGGGATCCATTCAAGTCCATAGATTTTCCTTTCCAATGAAAGGTAAATAAGTGCACCCGACATTAACAGGGGACTAAAAGAATCTAACGGAGGGGGCCACTATGATAGAAAGGGTACATGTTAAAAAACTTAAGAATAATTCATTCAAGATAACCATAGAAACATGCAAATATGCAATTATAGTTACTAAGTTCAAAATGTCCAAATGGCAGAGTGGCCTACCAAACCAAACACAAGAGTAGAGTAACCATTTGCTGTTAAAGGAAAGTTTTTCATTTTTCTATGGCTTATATAGGACAGTGGCATTTATCTAATGTATAATTAATATTGAAGGTTCTGAGATAAATACATGGTGGGTGTGGGGGGGGGGGGGGGGTGTGTGTGTTTTGTGTGGATGCCATTCAACTTTACCCATCTAATGTGGAGATTTGGGGAACATTGAGAGAAATTCATCATATTCCCTCTCTAAATTTACAAGAGAAGAGAATGATTCAAATTCAAACTCAAATTAATCGTATCTCTTACAAAAAACTGTCTCTAATACCCTCCCACAATCGTTCCTCATTAGTTTTGTGTGGATTATGGTGCTTAAATAAATGTTGTATTTTTTATTATTAAGAATGACATATACATAAACACATGCTATATGAAAGTCATTACACACAATAATTATGCATAACCACATTGTGGATTCCACATATATCAACTTATAATTACACTCACTAACTCCTCATGAATGGACGCTCACGCCAATTTGAAATTCATCCAATCATGATAAATTTCTAATCATTTGATTATATTATTCTTATGGCATTTATAATCCATGCATGGACCTTCTCTTGCCCTGCATCTTTGTAAAACCTCATACATGCTAGTTTGAATACTCTCTTTTTCTTTTTTCGTTTTTGTATTTTTCCAATGATGTTGTTTGCTCTATCTTTTTTTTTCTTGGTCCTATTATATTGAGTTAGGAGGGAAATGTTTTCCTTTTGAACTGTTTGCATCAGGGGTGAGGCTCTTGTTTCATTCTTTGGCCTTTGCTGTTTCCCACTCCCTGTCTTATTCATTTTCCTCTTACCACAGAAATTCTTCCTCTCTGTCATCTCTTTCACCACACTTGATATCTTTTCAGTAGATATTGCTTTGATTTCTGTTTCTTTCTTTCTCCAGATTTCAACTTGTTATTCCCTTTTCAGCGCCAAAACGCTTGTCTTTCATCAACCCTCTGCATGTACGACTACATTTTTTAACTTTGAAGTGTTGGACACTAAATCAATAAATGCCATTATTTGACGGTCTAGATTTATCATTTTTATGTGCTGTTGTTTCAATCGGATGGTGTAGAAGAAGTTGCAAAAAGGTCTGAGTTTGTGAAAGAGGCATATGGTATGCAAATCGCTGTCGATATGTAGAAATTGTACAATGCACGGCCGAGAGAATATACTGACTTCAGATGGTTGGGCCAAAACCATTCCGTGAAAGATGGGGCACATCTTTTAACAACATTTTTTCGCTTGTTTGCATGGTGTGGCCCAGTTGATGGCAACTGATCATGATCAGATGATTTTGATTCTTAAATGGGACCACCCCATGGCACATACTGACGCATGCATGGCATATTTGGGGGTGTTCATGGGCCGGGCTGGGCCAAGGCTGAGGCATATCAAGGCCAGGCTCAATTTTAGAAAAAGAGGTCCATATCCTGGCCCAAGCCTGAAATGACCTAGAAGTTTTTGATCCAAGAAGAAGGCCCTGTGTACAGATCACAGATAGTCTGGTGACCAGAATTATCAATCTTAGCCAGAAGGCCGAGAAAGGTATATCAAAACTATCAATCTGGTGGCCGCTAGCCTGAATGGGTTACATTGAAAGTTCATCTACTGACTCATCGTTTGCATAGAATATATAGGAATTCAAAGTCAAATGAGCTCCACCCAAAGAATTTTAAAATGATGAGTGGTAAAGGATATGAGGCGATATGAGGCAAGAGTGAACAATATAAGGTTGTAATGTAGATGTAACCTTGACTTTCCTTTAATTTGAATTATCAGATGACTGGGCATTCATTTTTCATCCTCTTAATTCAATTTCCTTTAAAGGGGAAATTACCTAATGGTCAATTTTGGATATTTTCCATTGATTATTCAATTTTAACCACTTACAAAAATACAAAGACTTATTGTTTCGGAGCATTCAATTACATGAAACAAACAGTCTTAACAAATGATTATAACCATTGATTAGTGTAGTGTAGCACTGAAATAAGCTGCTGTGTGGAAGAAACAACACTGCATTTTATCATATTCATCCTGTCATATTTTTATTATATTACATTCTAATGGGAATGGGTTTTGTTCTTTCAGTCCTTGGCAATGCTCTCTGTTTGCCCCAGTCAGCCATAGGCTTCTACACCCAGCTCCCAGCAGCAATGTTTCCAGAAGGGGTAAGTGAGATACCTAAAATAAGCCAAAGAACTGTTGGTCTTCCATTTCCATACGAATATCTAGACCCAATTGATGGGGTTAGTGATGCAAATCAATATGGTCAAGCCAATGACACTAACAAACCTCAGACCTTGGAGCTCTTTCCTTTACACCCCACAGGCATTTTGGGGGAAAGGTCTGAGATGTCTTCCCCTTCATCCGTTATAACAAGCAGTCCTCTCTCTTCTGAGACCACCATACAAGATTTTGTTTAGTGCTGGTAGGAAGGGATGAGAATGATCAGTTCGTCTTCTCTATTATTTTCATTTAGCATTTGATAATGTTTGTGGACTTCATTGTTATGGCAGATGTTATTGGAGATTTTTAATATATCTTTGTGTGTGGACTTCATTGTTTTCTTTAGGTTCTTTTTCTTTCTTTCTTTCCATCTTTTTTTTTCGTCTGTTAGGTCCCTAGTACAACCCTCATGTGCACCATTGGTGGAGTGATTCTCAAATACCTTCTTGATACAACAACCAGACCATAAAACCATTGTTGTGCTGTTCCCATCACCAATTGGTCTACGGATAAGTGGTGGTTCAATGGAGTCTGAGATCCTACAAGTGGTATCTGAGCCTCGTAAGGTTGGGGGTTCGAGTCTCCTCTTAGGATTATTAGGTCTCTAATACAACCTTTGTGTGCACCCATGGTAGAGTGATGCTCAAATACCTTCCTAACACAACCATCAGACCATAAAACTATTGTTGTGTCATTTTCCATCATCCGTTATCTTACTAGTTGATCAATGCTCTAACCCCCCTACCTCCACTATGGGAGAGCATGCACCATTATCCTATGCATGAGTTATGGGGCTTAATTATCCTATGCATGAGTTAGGCGGCTTAATTAAGAGGTCAAAAGACATGCTCCATTTAGTTTTAACTTTAGTTTTTTGCTACTTTCTATCAGTACTGTCATCTCTCATACTATCAATAAAACTAATTGTATGATTAAGTTACAAAAGGTGCATGCATCTCTTTTGACCTCTCATTTGTCTCACTCATGAAAGATCATATGCTCGGAGAGATTATTGGATCCAATTATAATGGCTGATAGTGGCTGATACATAGATGGACTGTTTAGGGTGCCAATTAACTATTAGATAATATTAAACATTCAAGAAAGGTAATTAAGGATAAGGGTCAAGATAAAACAAATAATATCTTTTCCACTATCTATGATTAGATGGCTAGAAATGTTCATCATAGCTAATGTTTTATATACTCGTAATCCACCTACTCATGCATATAAAATGATCAGGAGACCTTACCATGCATCATCCCACCTGTGTCTCATATGCCCCTTCGTCTAAAACATATAAATCTTAGATGTGCAAAGGAGATTTTCCTAATCAGAAACCAGCCTAATTCTACAATCCCAGGACTTGAGTTTCACATTAGTGATTCATGCTTTCACATCCCTGCTACACCATAGGATCGGTTCCTGACACTTTGGTGAGAATGATACGCCCTTACATTCCATTACTCGCATGCATTTGATGTGCCCTTGTCAGATTCATAATGAAAGTCCTGAGCGAACCCTTAACAATAAATCAAAAGAAAAAATCACACCCACAAGGCTCTTAATCTTTTTTTTTTTAAGCACCCTATAATAATCACACGCACCATGATGAACATTGCACATGATCCGATCAAAATTGTAGTCATCTTTATGTTAGAAACGACTTTCTATATTATAGTCTAATGTGATATCATGTTGCCGCTTAGATTAATCATAGATGGTTAATTATATGAGCAAAAGCATTTTTGAAGACTCATAAGCACATGATAAAGTACTAACCCAAAACAACAAAATTACCATTGTACCTATATGCATGCATATAAATGTATACATTATTCTAAACTAAGGGGACAGTTAACATGACCTAAACACATCCAAATTAAGGTGATATGATGACCAAAGAAGAAAAAAAATATAAGTGCAGAGGTGATAAAAGACACAGGAGAAGCATACGTTTTGTAGAATCTCGAAGATTTTATTCTATTCTAAAATGGAGTTCTCGACAAAATGCGGCAAAGCTGTTTTTTTTTTCTAATGTAATTGGACTCTCTCATCTCATGAGAACCCATAAACAGGGCATTATATTATTTAAATGAAGATTATAGATATAAAATGCAATTGTTAGTAGTGTATTTGATATTAGGTAACTGGTCTCTAGCGTGTGCTGAGATGAAGTGGACTAATTTCTCAAGGCTCCACTAATTCCAACTTAACCCAACCAAGCCTAATTCCAACTCAACCCAACCAAATTTACTCGGATTGAGTTTATTGGGATTTAGTGGGACTAACCCAAGTTGCATTGTGTTTACAAACACTTACTCTAAAAGTTTATTCTAATCAATTTGAATTAACATTTTCAACCTAATTAATAAATGGTTCAAGTTAATATAGACATGTTTTTTTACCATATAACTCATGAAGGATTGATGGTAGGGTCCACTTGTAGTGAAAAAATTAAGGAGAAAGTGTCAAAGAGAAACTAATATTCCTATTATTTCAATAAGCAACACAAAATAATAAATTTGCATTAAAACCCTCAATTACAATAAAATCTTGATTCAAATTCTAAATTACTTTTCATGACTTTCCACAAAAACTCAAACTCTAAATTACTTATCATAACTTACCATGAAAATTGAAACTCAAACTTACTCAAAAACCCATAAAATAAGTAGAATTGAAAAATGCTTTAAATAATAAACTTGCAGTAAAAACTGCCTTGGGATCATTAAAACGGCCTCATTTTGCTTTAAAAAGCCAACAACCTCATATTGGCCATGCTGTAGAGCATGTCAATATAGCTCTGAAACAAATACTCTGCAGTGAGAGATGATATTATGACCAAAAGTTATGATCATTTTAAATTAAGGGGGTGTTTGGATAAAGATATAATATAATATGATCAAATTTGAATATTGTAAGATCTCATTATCACATAATAAAATAGTATCATATTATAATATTGTATTATTTATGGTGTTTGGCAATTCTACAAATTATAATATATCTTTCAAGTGTTTTGCTATTTATAACATTTTCATTAGATGATGCATCGAAACAGTAAATGAATAGAAAAACAGGGATGATTGACCGAGTGGGAATCCATTAACTAGTAGTCACACTAGAGTGATTTAATATTAGTAACCACAGTAGGGCCCATTTAATTAGAAAACCATTAGACTAAATGTTAAAGACCACGAGCAATATTGTTTAATCAATGTGGATCCACCAAATGTTAATAACCATAATGTAATACATCCAATGGTGATTATAACGGAAAACCTTATGAGTGTTGAACATCATTGCGAATCGATCTATGAGAAATAAATGTAAGACCCATTTGATGTTAATCATCACATTAAAAGACCCATTTGATGTTAATCATCACATTAACCAAGCTAATTATAGTAATTACGAGGGGGCCATTAAACAATATGACTCATTTAATGATGGCAAACTAGTAATTAGTCATACAATCCAATATTGGTAATTAGTATGGGACCCATCTAAAATTGGTAGTATGGGACCCATTTAATGTTGGTAGTCGTGGTAGAAATTACCTAATGTGATATTTGTAGGATCCACCTAATATTAGTAATCAATAAAGAAATTATGTAATTATAACAGGGCTATGAGACCCACATAAAAATTATAAACACTAAAAGGCTCATCTAATATTGAGTCATTGTAGGATTCCTATAGAAACCATCAATATTAAAAAAATGAAGTGGGCCAAACCTTTATTTTGGTTATTGGCTTAATGAAATATTATTTTATACCGCATATAGTTGAATATTATAACATGAAGATTTTTATAAGAAGATGAGATATTGTATAATACATTTTAAATTATCCAAACACCTAATTTTTAGGTGGATAGATTATATTTTAAACTAGAATATAATATAATAAAATCTTTAAAAATATATAATTTCCAATCACTCCTCTAAGACTATAATTTCAATTTAATTTATTGCCTTCTTTATATTCCAAAAACTATACCTTATGTGAGAGAGCGAGTGAGTGATAAGGCCCTCCACTAATAAGAAAAAATCCACTCTCCTTTCCCTCTCAAGAAACACATCTACCAAAAAAAACAAAAAAGAGACGTGTGAATGCGAGAAAGCCTTCTCTTTCGCTTCTCACGGCACTTTTGACCCATCTTCCCTCATCATCTTATCATATCGTATAATAAGTCTTTGGCGGAATCTGTTGGATTCATCAGCTTCTACAGACCAAAAAATGAAAACCCACCGTTTGGTTTTCTGTGTTAGTCTACCACATACGACAACTCTTTCTAGAATTTAGCTCCGTTTTTCTTTGCACTCTTCACGTGCACCCCCAATGTAGACCGAACAATTCAAATGTCAAAGTCCTTTGTATTCCTTACCTTTGGCCAGGATGAAATCATCAAAAAGCAGATTTTGGTCCATCAAGGCTTAAAACAAGTGGCTAAACATGGCTCAGCTCTCTCAGGATTAACATAGCTACTGTTACCTAATTAACGATCACTTAGATCGTAGATTGAAGTTATAATATGAACCCCATTATTAAAATTTTAAACATGATTAGCATACCAAAAGAAAAACAACTTGAAAATATAAAACCATTTTGTACTTCTATTGGACAGAAACTTTTTTTTCTATGTTGGATTATTGATACTTATAACTTGAGGACCCAGGAATTGATCCTAGACCAAGACCACTCAATCAAGACCACTCAATCATAAGTGTGTAGTAGTGTATCTGTCCAACAATTTAACCCGAAAAGAGGTGAAATGAGTGCACAAAATATAATAGAGAGAAAATTTCATTCTACCCATGATATGTACTAACAACTCATATCCAATTTAACCCTAAGGGGTTGGCCAAGTGGTGAGGACCACGGTTTCTCATTCTTTTGGAGCTAAAGGTCTTGGCATCGACCCCCAATGCCCCATTCTTCATGAATCGAAGGTTGAATCTACTAGTGCTATCACCTTGGGGCCACAGGAGTGTTTATCCGACTTTCCTCTTAGCCCGTAGAGATTAGTCCAACCCAAAGGGTTGGGAACCCTCCGATAGCACAAAAAATAAAAATAAATAAAAAAACTCATCCAAAAGATTGCTACATGTGATTGGATTGATTATGTGGACAAAATATAATTATATATTGAACAATGAATCCAATGGTTCGTATTTACCAGATTGAAGTGAGATTTGGTTGGATCCATATGGAGTAGTCCCTTTGATATAAGTGAAATTCATACAAGATAAGTTAGGTTTTAGCACCACAAAGCATCATAGGGAACCCATTATAAAATCATTGCTTAGTAAAATATAGAATAAAAATATAGATACAATTTCACAAGGAACTTAAATATTAACATGACTACTTACCTTGAGTTGGGAGTTGACTTTCTCACTATGTATGAATGTATGTATGAGGATTATATAAGGAAATTTGTTTTTAAGAGTTTTGAAAGGACTTGATGCCTTCAGAAATATTTGATTGCAAGTCAATGTCTTCCTTCAACATTTTGACATTCTTATTTGGTTTATGACTTTTTAAAAGCCCAACATTGTGGATTTAATTTTTTTTTCACTTACAAATTCTCTAAGGGTTGTTTGGTAACTCTTATTTCAGCCTTTTATTGACTTTAAATAATTTCAAAACTCAAACAGTCAGTTTGGTAACTGAAATGACATCCCATTTAAAAGCAGATAAAGACAAAATCCATCTGTTTTTGAAAGAAGCCAAAAGTGGGAGAATTCAAACAGATTTTAAAGTCTGAAGCGGAAAGATGATTCCTTGAAAGTTGAAACATTATTTTTGGCATCGCCGTCTTTGATTATTTTTCCTTAAATTCTACGAAGCTACATGATGATTCGAGCCATTAGAAATCTTAAGAAGATCAAATACAATCATGTGTCCAAATTTGAACCACTGATCTTTCTTGGATATCGAGATATTTACAAAAAACATTGGAATCATAGATCTACATTTTTGGACTTTTGTGGGCTCCACAATCATGATCAAAACCATTGATCCTCTTTGGAATAGTGAAAACGGCTATGGGTCCAAATTCCAGCCAATGATTAGATGTACATCTCAAGAAAATTGAGAAATTGGATATGCTTAGGTCAAAAAGGCTGCATTCCGTGTGACTCTTCATCATTCCGTTTAAAATATAAAAAAATTAAACTTATGGGGCCCTTAATGATGATTTGAACCATTGAAACTCTTCGCATGCTCATACACAACTATGTATTGAGATTTGAGCCGTTGATCACTGTTGAATCTCAAGAGATTTGCAAAACATCTAGCACCATATATTTGCATTTCTATATCTTCGTGGGTCCTCCAATCATGATCCTAACTGTTGATCCTCTTTGGAATACTGAAAGCATGTATGGGTCTAAATTCCAGGACCTAATTCACTGTAGATCTCGAGAAATTAATGAAAAATCTTAAACCATTGGATTTTTAAGCATATATTTTAATTAATTTTTGATCCTACCAAACAATCTATTCTTAAAACATCTATTTCAAACTGCCCCATTTGAAATAAATCTATATCATATAGATATGTTTTATAATGATAAGATTTGCCAAACAAAGCCTAATTCTTTATGTCTAACTTTTGAGATGCTCGGAGCCATTGAGTCTGGAGGAAAATATTTGAAATTCTTAAATATCCTCAAAAAAGTATTTTTCAAATTTCTTTTAGACAAACAATTACAAACCTTACGCAATTATAATACTAGTGAGGAATTCTTGTAGACATAAAATAAAGAATTCAAGAAATTCACGGTACATAAAAAATAATTTAAATCTTAGTAAAACAAAAGTTAAAAAAAAATGAAATAATTTAATCTCATTTTAAAATTATTAAATTTAAAATCCAATCACCAAATATTAATCTTTTTTGGGGTTTTCGGTGAAGAAACGTGGCCAATAAAATACAAAAGACATCAATATTAAAGTTGGACCTAGTGCATGAAGTATATCACCAATGAGACTAACGTGTGGCAGACGCACGTTCTAGTCCAAACCCGTCATTATTAGCGATCCAGATAAAAAGCCGCGTCGGCCCCTTACGCTGTTACCGTTTACTAACGGCACCGTCATGTATCGAGGCTTCGGTTGCACCCGGTGTAGGCCACGGCTGAACCAGAACCGTCTAAAGAAGACGGCTTCCCCCAAACAGAATCCGTTATCGTCCCTCTCATTCCGTAAGTCATGGAAGAGCAAGAACTAGGGTTTTTCTCCTCCCACTCCATTTCCCAAGGTAACACGTACACAAAATCTTCGATTTTTACGGTTAGGTTTTGAATTGGGGATTTCCATTGCATTCACCTGTTCCTCTAATTGCGTTCTGGTTTTATGATTTGATGCATCAAAAACTGATTTTTCCTTCTGTTTACGGTTGATTTCAGAAGATTTCAGGGTTCTTTGACATTAATATTTATTAGATTCATCCCCTTTTTCTAGGGTTTGGATCGACGACCGATAAGATTCGTAAAGATCCTTTCTTTATGTGCTAATCCCGTTGAATCAGGGATAGCTGTTATCTTATCTTTGGGTCTATTTGGGGATGTTTGAAATCTTCCCTATACTGGGTAGAATTTGAGGGTTTACAGAATTCCCCAAAATGGGTTGTTGTTTTTTTTCGTGAGTAATATATATATATATGGTGGTCTGCCCAAAATGGGTTGTTGTTTTTTTTCTTGATTAATATATCTGGTGGTCTGGACTCTGGATCCTCAATGCTTGTTATATGTTTGGGTTTTTTTGGTGACGTTTTTATTTTATGGTGTTAAGAGTTTCTGAAATTCCTAAAAAGGGTTGGGTGTTTTGATCAAGGATGTTGGGGTTTTGAAATCTCTGTTTATCTCTTTTAAGAGTATTTGGTGATAGGATTTCTTTCTTTAAAAGTGTATATCTGATGGGTGTGTCCTTGATGGGGTTCTAGGTATTGATTCTGATCTGATTGATGATTCTTGGGTTTCTGAACTGGGTTTTAAGGAATGGGTTATGTGAGTTTTCTGAGATGCTTTTGCTGACTGTGGTGGAATTGGACTGAAAGGAGATAGGAATGATGGGAGAAGCCCTCCTCACAACCCTATCCATGGAGAATCACCACCCATCAACACTCCTCTCCATGGACTCGAGTGCAGCATCAACCCATGATGACTGTGACCGAGAATTGAATCGGCAGATCATCCTTTCTCGCCCGCCCGACATAAACCTTCCCTTGTCGGCTGACCGAAGCCCGCCTCCCCTGCCCTGGAATACTGATGTGTGTGATATTCTGGATGTCAGCCTTGGGCCTCAGATCTATGAGACTGAGGCCCTCCTCAATCTTCCCAAGGCTGGCAGGAAGTGTGCCAAGCGAGGAGACAGCATATGGGGTGCCTGGTTTTTCTTCAATTTCTACTTCAAGCCCGTCTTGAATGAGAAATCAAAGAGTAAGATTGCCTGGGAAGGCACTGGCGTGTCTGGGATTGATAAATCCGATCTTCGTCTTGATGTTTTTCTTGTTCAGCATGATATGGAGAACATGTATATGTGGGTTTTCAAGGAGAGGCCAGAGAATGCATTAGGTAAGATGCAGCTGAGGAGTTACATGAACGGTCATTCCCGTTTGGGAGAGCCACAATTCCCGTTCAGCGTCGATAAGGGATTTGTCCGATCTCACAGAATGCAGCGAAAGCAGTATCGGGGCCTCTCTAACCCACAGTGTGTGCATGGAATTGAGGTTGTCAGCTCACCAAATCTTTCAGTATTACCTGAGAGTGACCGCAAGAAGTGGGTGGAGCTGACTGGCAGGGACTTGAACTTTTGTATCGCAGCTGAAGCAAGTGATTTTGGCTCATGGAGGAATCTTCCAAATACTGAGTTTGAGCTTGAGAGGCCTCCTCCTCCTCCTCTTAAAGGCATTTCGCATCAGCATTCCAGGAAATTGCTCAATGGGTCTGATTTGGATCTGTCAACTCAGTCATCAAACCAGACTAATGGGGATGGGATGGACCTTTCCCCAGTCCGTAACAAACGAAGGAAGGAGTTCTTCCCACATGGGAATGATGATGATTGTTGTTTGCCTATAAATTCATTTTCTAATCGAGTGCAAGATATAGAAATCCACCCAACTGAGCCTGCATGGTTGCAGGATTTTTCTGGTGTGATGAGGGATGCATATGGACCAGTTACAGCTGCAAAGACTATTTACGAGGATGAAGGTGGGTACCTGATAATGGTTAGTCTACCTTTCACAGATTTGCAGAGGGTGAAAGTGTCTTGGAGGAATACCCTTACACATGGGATCGTGAAAATACTGTGTGTTAGTACAGCTCGCATGACGTTCATTAAAAGGCATAATAGGACATTCAAGCTCACGGACCCATCTCCTGAGCACTGCCCTGCAGGGGAGTTTGTAAGAGAAATACCACTTGCAACCCGAATACCAGAAGATGCTAAGCTTGAGGCATACTACGATGAGGCTAGTGCTATTCTAGAAATCATGGTGCCAAAACTCCGTGTGGGCCTGGAAGAAGAACATGAAGTTCATGTGTGCCTTCGCTCTCAGCATGGTGTTAATTTGACTTCTATTGACTTGAAACAGCCAGGGATGGCATAGTAGGAGGTGTTTCCATGGTTGGTATACTAACGCTGTACTATAGAATGATATCTATGAAAACAAAGTGTTTCCTTAACGTACACATTTTTAAAAAAGAAAAAATTGTCTCAGAGAGTGATGGAATTTCTTGTTGTTTAAGGGCGTCTGGATGGCTTTTAATAGGGAATTCCTCCTGAGCTGCATGCTGAGGTTCTGACTGAAATGGTAAGCAATTTACCATACAATTACTGCCTTTTCATGTGTTTATCTTTCAATTCTGTTTAGTTTAAATCTCTCTTTTTTTCTGTTGTCTACTTTGCTCATTTTTCGGGCACCTTTTACACAAGGCCTTTGTATGGATGGATGGTGACAGAAAGATGGGGAAGTGTTGTATATGCATCCATGAATTGCAATGGATGTGTAGCGTACTAGCATGGGATATCCTGTATTGTTAAAAGTAGATCCAGTGAGGTCATTATTGCTTTTCATGGTATAAAATAAGCTGTGAGCTCTACCGTTGGCAGGGTTGTATTTGAGCTATGTTATTCTTATACTATTTGTTCATTGGTAACCATTCCTTCAACTAAATTAGGTAAGATGTAGACTTGGTTGGTGAGGGTTGCTGCTGCTATTGAACTAGATATTTTATCTTTTTTCTTTTATACTTGTTATGAAACTGTTTAGACTATTTAATTGTAACGCGTTGGTTTATTGCGGCAAAGGATGCTGCAGTTAAATATCAGTACCTGAACCCCGTATCAGCCTAGTCTGAATCATGTATATTGTATGATATCCTATCATTCATTCTGGTGTGTTTATTGATCTATTTGGTAACCAATTGGTGACAATATATACCATTCCCATGCCCAGATAATGGCAGAGGGTTGCGTCTGGTTGATGGTGTATTACTTTTTGTCCCATCTACAGCATAAATTCTGAGACACTCTAGGGTGTAGAACCAAGGATTTGGCCCAAGATAGACAGAAAGGACAAAACAGAATTCATGTAGCTGACTTCAACATAGTTGGGACAAGGCTTTGATGATGATGATGCATTAAGTTTGATTACTTTGATAAGACCTCACACGCGTGCATGAGCCAAGCTTTTTAGCTAACCTAAGATTGATGGATGAGGCTATGTTGGTGATGGGGTGATGAAATGCACAATTTTCAGGAACAACCAAAGTTGTGGGGTCCACCTAGAAGCATGTAAACAGGTGACCATTATGGGTTGGAATTTGGAAAGCCATCCCGGACCCGTCCGACCAAGGGGGGTACTGCTTTGAGGGGTTTGAAGTTGTCCAAATTCTAGCATGTGAGATGGGTGCAAAATTTTGCTTGACTAACTAAATGGCTTTCACAACTTGAATGAGTGTCAAATTGAGTCAATGCTAAGTTGCTAGCTTAACAGGAGGAGGAGCACAAGCTGTGCCAAGCTTAAGGAAGGTCTAGCCATCCTTGAAAACTTGGTGACATATTTGTATGGGCTTGTTCAACAACAACAAAACCTTTGTTAATCATGGATTGGCCTTGCCTTTGAGGCCCTACTTGGTGCATGACAGTCGTGGAGGGGAAGTGTGTTTGAAAGGGTCTCTCTATATGAGCCACCCCCGTGCAAAATTTGGGAACCATCTAAACATGGAGGTCGATGTGTTGGGACTTCAACATTGTTAAAACCATAGCCAGGAGATAAAGTTGGACGAGTCCCGAATTTGCATAATCAATCCAAGTGCCTACAAAACTCTATTTTGTGTCGGATGAGTGTTAGTTTGTGTGTGGGTGGGGCCCAACTTTGCGGGGTTGGCTACATGAATACTATTTTTCCATTCCAATATATCGTGAGACAAATTCTCGATCAGGTTGCACTTATTCAAATCTATCCTTTCTACCATCATCGATGTCCTCTTTGGCTTACCCCTTATCCTTGGTGTGCCATCAACCTTCATAAAAAAACTTTTCCTCAACGGCACCATTGCTGGCCTGTGTTGGACACGTGTCCAAACCATCTCAAAATAGATGGAATGAGGGTTCCATTATAAAGTAATGTTCTTAGGTGTGGCCAATATTACAGATTCTCATGATGCACAATATCGTTGGCTGTTAGAGGGGCATTAAAATTTTTTAAAGATTCTTTTATATGGGAGGTCAATTGTGGGAGCGACATCGTCAATGCAATTAAGTAGATACCTAAGGGCAGAAAAAGGTCCATAGATGCTGCATTTTGTTTTGAATGAGAGAAATAAGATTTGTTAGCTATTAGATGTAGAATTCTAGTGTATGATGAGGAGTGTCAAGGAGGTCGCAGATACATTGACTAAATTAGTAGTGGATAGAAATGAGGTAAGGGTTCTTGCTGTAATTTCTATTTTCCTGGTGTAAGCTTTATGCTTTGAGTAGTTTATTTCTTCTATACTATGAAAGCTTTTGTTCTATATCCTTCTCTTGGCTTCTAATGAAAATTTGTCACTGCTGATAGAAGAAAAGATGGAATAAGGCTTGATGATTGTGAATTGAATAATATTTAAACTGTGAAGGGAAATATGGCGGCACTCTCTTTTAACATTGGTAATTTGTTTAATCAGGTTTGAGTGGTACATATTATTTACATTTTGGCAAATTTAATATTTTGTCAGGGAACTGTAAGTAATCCTCTAACATCCATTAAGTCGAGTGACCATTCAAATATATCTGACATTTGATTGAGGCTGACTAGGATAGTTGGTAGCAGGTCTCTTAGCTTTTTTTCCCCTGCTTGGAAGTGCATCAGGTACCGAACTTCATATTAATTCATGATCTAGTGGCCTTAGAACCCATGAAATTAACTGAGTTTTTGTTCTCCTCTCCTGCTTTCAATATGCAGCTCTTATTGTTAGGTTGGTTGTCTCTATGATCAGAGTCATCAGGTGGTTTTGACACTATCCTCATAACTTCCTCTCTTTTTTAATGAGTTACCAAATGTTATTGAAAATAATAAAAAAAAATTAAAATCGAGGAGGAAAGGTTGCACAGAAGCCCAGGATAAGACTCTGGTGTAAGTTCTCTTTATGCAGTTTGTTTCTCGCTCATGAACTGCAATTGTAGCTGAATTCTCTATCGGGTCTCGGTTAGAGTAAATGATATGTCATACAAGTTTCTTTATTTTCTTCTAGTATATATATTTGGTTTTACCCATTTGTACTGAGGTTTTCCTCACCATAGGCACGTTAATTGCAGGATGATTTAACCAAAGACTCCCACTGAACAATTGTGGGGTTAGGCCATGAATATCTAGATTGTAAATGTAGATTAAATTTAATCTAAGGTAGACCAACTCCACCTTTTCCGGTGTAGCCTTGGTTTTGCTTAGGGTTAATGAGGTTTTCCTCCTTTCTAAGCATGTTCTTTTGAGGACCATTGCACTTGTAAGCGGACTCCACCTGAACAGTCTGACGTTAGGCCATTAACATCCTGATTGTGAATGTGGAGTAAACCTCAAATACGAAGGTGTAGACCATGTCCTCTTGGTCATTGGTTCAACCCAACCCAATGTCTATATAACACATGGTTCGTTCTGGCAAATTGAACGAGCCTTGATTTGGGATGGTCCAAATTAGAATCAGATGTGTCCAGGTCAAGGAAACCTTGATCGAACCTGACAACCAAACACTAGTCCAAATTTAGATGTGTTGAATTAGGTCTGCTGGGCTATCAGAGTGACCCAATCTATAGGCTGGCCTAGAAGGCATTTAGATGTGTTGAATTAGGTCTGCTGGGCTATCAGAGTGACCCAATCTATAGGCTGGCCTGGAAGGCATGTGTTGGGAGTCTGTTGGCACTAGAGCAAGGTGAGAGTCATCTGCATTTACTGTTCAGTTATGTTTTTGCATTCTTTTGCAGGGATGATTTTCTCCTGCACATTGCGCAGCAGTAGTGTTTGTCACGTAGGACCTGGTGAAATTCAAGGGCGGTCCCGCCTTTGGTGACAATCTGGATGCACCCTTATGCAGGGGAATATTTTTCTCTTTTGCAGTGAGCGCAAGGGAAGTCTTTTTTGCACACTGAAGCGCTTATGTTTTATTGTCTCATAGTCGTCATCATCAAAACCTTATCCCATGTTGGGGCTGCTACATAAATTCTGTGGTCAAATCCTTGAGTATAAATGGTGTATAATAAACAGGTGATTGTTTCATAGTTTGCCTAATATTCAATGCTATTTTGTAGGCATTAGGTCATCTAGTGTATGAGATCAGCTGTCCTCTCTTCACTGATGGTTTCGTGTGTATAAGCAGTTAAAAATGAAGAGTCAAAGGAATGACCATCAAATAACATCCCCTTTAAAGGAAATTAAATTAAATGAAGATGGGAAATGAATACCCAATTCAATTCTTAAAAGAGCCAAAGATACATCCACTGTATCATTCATCTCACCTCTTTAATAATTCTCAGTTAGCAGTTATTTGACTATGAATTCCTATATATTTTCTAATCAAACAAACCCACCCTTAACCCCAGTTCCAGATTCAAGCTGTTCTTTATATTGTACATATAAGTCACCCTTATCTCAGCCACCTAAGAGGCTTGACGTGAAAAACCCAGCTGTATAGTAGAGGAGTGCTCTTGGCACTACACACATTGGAAGATTAAAGACATGATCTTGTTTACTCTTCTGGTATACTCCTCTCATATCAACAACTTCCAGCCAGAGGTATTTTTCAGTTCCTGTGAGGAGACATTTCTGCCACTTGAGGAATCACCTTTTATTAGTCCAAACCTGCTCCCCTTTCCCTGATTGAATTCATAAACCATTGAACCCTTAATTAAGGATTGTTATCCAATTGCGCATTTTTTTCTACTTAATACTATTCAACAGTAAGATCTCTTTATCCTATTTCCCCAAGTGATGGATCAGAGTGGCTACACAGTAACACAGTGGCTGTGGTCATTTCCTCGCAGAGAAAGGGGAGGTGACACCTTTGGGCGGAAAATTACTGCTTACATAACCTTCTGTTTCAGAATAAAGGTAATCCATCAGCCATGAATTGCATTCAAAGGAAAAGCAAAACTGAGGGCAGGTTGATTCCTGTCCCTATATTATGGACAATGAATTTCTTGGAATTTTAAGAAATGTCTTCCTATAAAATTTAAAAGAGTAGAGGTGAAGATCCATGGATGGCAATTAAATAACATCTCTTCCAGTTGGCTAATCAAGTCCTGAGAATCTGATCTCATATCATAGTCCTTTGATACCATACTTCAATATGAACTTATAAACTCATACAAAGTAGGCAAATGGCTTTTATGGCCTGTTTGTTTGGATAGAATACAGAGAAAGTGAATGCACAGGAATTCCAAGGTCAAATGAGCTCCACCCAAGGTTGATTAAACAGGTGAAGGGCAAAGGATATAAGGCGGCACCAGAGATGAGACCTTAACGTTTTTTTGCTTCCCTTGTTTATATGATGGTCGTCTTTGGATACTCAAATTTGATTTTCATTTTCAACCACTTATGAAATTACAATCAGCAAATTCAATTTCATGAAACAGTGCCTGAGTGATTTACACTCAAAAGATCATTGCATCCATTCCAAGTGGGTTTGTTTAAAAAAAAAAACGGAGTTGCTGGAGAGTGGGATAGAATCAATAAAACGTGTTGGCCACTTTACTGTGATTTTATTCTTGGCTGAGAAATGACGATCTTTATTTCAATTTGCAGCACTCGGTGGAACCTGAATCACTTTCTCAAATAAACAATCATAATTGGGATCCAGAAGTTGAGAAACATGAGACACCCCAGATCATTTCATTCCACCACCAAGGCAAGGGAGTCTCATGATCATCTCACACATTGATCTCTGGGCATGTAGAGGTTGTCTCACACATTGTGGACCCCTCACCCATTAAAAAAAAAAACATGTAGGTTGTCTCACACATTGTGGACCCCACTCACCCATTAAAAAAAAAGGGGGATTGATTAAAGATGTTAACTGAGCATGAGAGGGCAGCAGCGGCCAGAGGCGGCAGAATTAAAAATCCAAAGGGCCGTTGGCCAATGTCTACAACCAAACATACTAACTGAAGCCAATTACAAAAGGCTTCCACATATACGCAGCTTCTGCTGTGGATACTCCTAATCTACTGCAAAGCCATCCAAATGGCGACATCCAAACATGTAATTAACATTTTAATCAGGGGACCATCCCATTTGTGTGTACATGAACTCATGGCTTACATTGAAAGTTTCCAATTTGGTCATCATCCCATTCATTAGTTGTCCTTGCACAGTTTGGCATGTGAATTGATAACATCACCCATCAATCCTAGATGTGGCGCGGTTGCATTCATCAATCACCAAGCTCATCATTTGAGCAGCAAATTGTCTCGATCAGCATTCATTTGCATAACACACACAGAATTTTAGAAATTTATATTTGCAACCCAAGAGAACATATCTACAATACTGCTTCGGACTTCACTAACATGATCCATTCAAAAAGCCATCTACAAAAACTTGCAAAAAAAGAAAAAAAGAAGAAACAGGTACAATCATCTTTCATTCAAACAAAAAAGTGAAAAACAGAGAGAACGAACGGCAGAAACAGAACAGAGCACTCAGTCGACTTCCTCAATCTTGGGTCCAGCACCGCCGCTGCCTCCTACAGAGGGCCCATCCTCATCCATGCCAGGAGGCATGTCACCACCAGCACCTTGGTACATCTTGGCAATGATGGGATTGCAGATGCTCTCCAGTTCCTTCATCTTATCCTCAAACTCATCTGCCTCTGCAAGCTGGTTGTTGTCCAGCCACTGGATCGCCTGCTCTATGGCATCCTCTATCTTCTTCTTGTCTGCTGCAGCCAGTTTAGCCCCAATCTTCTCATCTTTGATTGTGTTCCTCATGTTGTATGCATAGTTCTCCAGGGCATTCTTGGCCTCCACCTTCTTCTTGTGCTCCTCATCCTCAGACTTGTACTTCTCCGCCTCCTGGACCAGTTTCTCTATCTCCTCCTTGCTCAACCTGCCCTTGTCATTGGTGATGGTGATCTTGTTCTTCTGTCCAGTTGTCTTGTCCTCAGCAGACACATTCAAGATACCATTGGCGTCAATGTCAAAACATACAGTGATCTGAGGAACACCCCTGGGAGCTGGAGGGATGCCAGAGAGCTCAAATTTACCCAAGAGATTGTTGTCCCTTGTTCTTGTTCTCTCGCCCTCATAGACCTGGATCAAGACACCAGGCTGGTTGTCCGAGTAGGTAGAGAAGATCTGCTCCTTCTTGGTGGGGATAGTGGTGTTCCTGGGAATCAAAACAGTCATGACACCTCCAGCTGTCTCCAACCCAAGTGAGAGAGGAGTGACATCCAAGAGAAGCAAGTCCTGCACCTTCTCATTGCCCTCACCACACAAAATGGCAGCCTGGACTGCAGCACCATAGGCAACAGCCTCATCAGGGTTGATGCTCTTGCAGAGCTCCTTCCCATTGAAGAAGTCCTGGAGCAGCTGCTGAACCTTTGGAATTCTTGTGGACCCACCAACCAGAACAACATCATGGACGGAGCTCTTGTCCATCTTGGCATCCCTCAGGCACTTTTCCACGGGCTCCATGCACTTCCTGAAGAGGTCCATGTTGAGCTCTTCAAACCTGGCACGAGTAATGGTGGAGTAGAAGTCAATGCCTTCAAATAAGGAGTCAATTTCAATAGTAGTCTGGGCAGTGGATGAGAGGGTCCTCTTAGCCCTCTCACATGCTGTTCTCAATCTCCTGAGAGCCCTGGGGTTTCCGCTGATATCTTTTTTATGCTTCCTCTTGAACTCCTGAACAAAATGGTTCACCATCCTGTTGTCGAAATCCTCTCCTCCAAGATGCGTGTCTCCAGCAGTGGCCTTCACCTCAAAGATGCCCTCCTCAATGGTAAGGAGGGAGACATCAAAGGTGCCACCCCCAAGATCGAATATGAGAACGTTCTTCTCTCCAACACTGCTTGCCTTCTTGTCAAGGCCATAGGCAATTGCCGCGGCTGTAGGCTCGTTGATTATACGCATGACATTGAGGCCTGAAATGACGCCAGCATCCTTGGTGGCTTGACGTTGGGAGTCATTGAAATAGGCAGGAACAGTGACCACAGCATTCTTAATGGTGGTGCCAAGGTATGCCTCAGCAATCTCCTTCATCTTGGTGAGCACCATAGAGGAAATCTCCTCTGCAGCAAACTGCTTCTCCTCGCCCTTGTATTGAACAACAATCAAGGGCTTATCCCCCGGACCAGCAATTACCTTGAAAGGCCAGAGCTTAATGTCACTCTGAACAGAGGGATCACTAAATCTCCTGCCAATTAATCTCTTTGCATCTGTCAAACAATGACAGTAATGTTAGAGAGAGTGAGAGACATAACAAGCTATTCAAAGTAGCATACAATCACCAGATCATTAGAATCAAGAGACCCATGACCCAATTGATCTATTACAATGTATCCCAATCGATTAGCTTATGTCATGCACTCAGAGTGGATAAAAACAATATAATTCAAGGGAACATTTTGTTCTTTTTTATAAATTCTTTCTCAGATAAGGGATTGAAGCAGTTTTCAGAGCATAAAGGCCCATAAGTAGAATCTTAACTGTCTGGAGTGTACCATAAATTCTTCCTCAGACAAGGGATTGAAGCAGTTCTCCAAGTTCTAGCTTGTGGATATGAATCATTCAGCTCAATGTAAGTGGCTAAAATAGCTTAGAATGCTCCAATGCTCTTTACCACAACTCGACACATGAAAATTCCAGTGGCAGAATTTCTTACCAGAATTTTAGGACATTATGCATACAAGAAACACTCAAATCCTTTAACGAGATAGGTCATTCTTACAAAAATCACTATCGTTTAATTATGCATGCTCAGACGCAAAAAAAAAAGCATCTAGATTCAGAGCGACAACGGAAAACCTTAGCAAATACAGTACCGAAACAAGAAAACATCAGATCTTGAATCCAGAGATCAAAATCTCTTCAAATCTAAGAGATCGAACGACAAACAGTATCAAATCACTAGAACGAACATCAAACCATAGATCCGACCAAAACGACAAGATCTATATCCAATATCAACGTTAGACCGTTCAAAAATCACCAAATCACTAGTCCTACGAGTCCAAATTATCAAAACAAACAGTAAAAAAATCACCGAAGAAGTGTTAAAAACATCTGATCTGAATCCAGAGATCAAAACCTCTTCAAATCCAAGTGATCAAACGATGAACCGGATCAAATTCCTAAAACAAACATCTAACCATAGATCCGATTAAAACTACAAGAAATACGTCCAATATCAACATCAAATCGTTCAAAAAAAGCACCAAATCGCCAGATCTAAGAGTTCAAATATCAAAAGAAACAAACACACAAAAAAAAAAAAAAAATCAACGAAGACGGTGTTAATCGGATTCATGTCCAATATCAATGTAACCAGATTTATGTTCAACATCACCATCCCTCCATTCAGGATTTTAAAAATAGAAGAAGAAGAAGTAGAAAGAAACCAAGACATCTAACAATTTAAAAAAAAAAATTCAAACTATAGAACTGACCAAAACCACAAGATCTGCGGCCAACGTCAACACATAGCAATTCGAAAAAAACAAGAACACCTAAACAGTTCAAAGTTCAAACCAATAAAAGCAGTAAAAACTCACCAAAGACAGTGTTGATCGGATTCATGGCAACCTGGTTCTTGGCAGCATCTCCGATCAGACGCTCCGTGTCTGTAAACGCGACATACGAAGGAGTCGTTCGGTTTCCTTGATCGTTCGCTATGATCTCGACCCTGTCGTGCTGCCAAACTCCCACGCACGAGTAGGTGGTGCCGAGATCAATTCCAATCGCAGGACCTTCGCCTTTTCCTGCCATCTGCTTCAAGAAGATGAGATCAAAGAACAAATTGTCTTGGGAAAAAAAGAAAGTTGGGAATTACGCGAGATCGTATGGGATTTGTGTTAGTAGGATTTTTCGAACTGTGGGAATTTGGGAGGGAGATGAGTTTATATAAAGGGTTTGCAGTTGAGGTTTCCGGAAGGTTCTGTTTCTTCTCAGCCGTTAGATGTGAATGTGATGGACGGCTGGTGTGTGGTTTTAGAATAAGACCGCCTTTTTTATTCTCCTTTCTGGCGGGTTCCGGATTCTTCTGCTTCCATTGGCTTTGAAGGTTCTAGTGTTTCTTTATTGGTTAATGAACGGCCAAGTCGCCCACCGCCGAAAGGCCGCTAGAGTTTTCTAGAGCTGCTGATGTGTCATTGATCACATTTCAGTCCTTCATTGGTCCAAGTGCAGGGTGGGACCCACCCTATTGTAATGAGATATATTCATATAGTAATTACAAATGAAAAACTTGGCCTGTTTAGTAATTTTATATATAAAATAAAGTGCATTAAAATGTTAAATTAAAAGAGAATAAAATAAAATAAGATTATGATGGTATTTTATTTTTAGTTATTTGATACGAAACGGAGTGTTTTTGTATTTTAGTGATTAAAGAAGATTAAATTATTATTTTTAAAGATAGAATCAATTTTGAATTAAAATATTATTGATGTGACCCCTTATTTGAAAAATAAAAGTTTTACTTAACTTTTATTAATCTAATAAAGTGCTAATGACCGAATTGATAATTATGTGACTATTTGTAGACTATTAATGAGCATATAAGTAAGGCTTTAAAAAAACCGTATAAATATAATACTTGCCTGATATTATCAAGTCCTATTCAAATCTTGTTATAATTTTCTAAAATGCTTCTCAGTACCTTAACATCTTCATCGACCAAAACCCTTTTTTTTTTTTTTAAGTATAAGGCGAAAGAATAGTTCGCTCTGTTCTCACCACAATGGATGATGACTTAGGCTTAAAGAGTTAAAGTTGGTAAAAATTTGCCTTATTGGAAGGGATCGGGTCAATCATGTTTGAGGTAGTACGGGCTCGGATCAGGCACATTTCGACCCTTGTTTTGCTTGGCCCGTATGTGAGCGAGCATGTATTTCTAAGCTGAGCCTGGATACGCTTCAGGCCATGGACAGCCTTACTCACATTTAGGAGTGATCAAGGCCTGACCCAATTTAGAAACGCAAGCCCATATCTAAACGCAAGCCCATATCTAACCCAAACCTAAAGAAAAGTAAAGCCCTAAACGTCAAGCCAAACTCGTCCATTTAGTCAATTGGGTCGATCTTTTTATAAGTAATATGAGCTTTCCGGCAATTGTTTGAACAATATAACCACCAAATTACAAACACTTCTTATTTAAGCTGAGGTTATATATTTCAATAGGGTTTTTCCTGTAACTAATGATCAAAATCAAAATATTTCTCTAGATGGTCTTCATACTGCTCCATTTTTGCTACATCGCGAAACTTTGTTGTAATATAGCATTTTTTTTTTGGATTATTGAAAATGGACATTAAACTACAATGAAAAAAGGTATAATTTAATTTTATGCCACACCACATAATCTAATAAAATTTTTGCAATATCACAATAAATTTATGTGGTATCACAGAAAATAGTGCAGTACAAGAAATTTATACGGATATATATATATATATTTTTACGAGCAGAGAATTCACAATCATTTGGACTGGACTATTCCCTCCATGCATAGAAAGAATCTTGGTGAAACCCATGTAACCCCTTGGTGGTAGTAGGGGCATACACGGATCGTATTGGTGCGGATTGGACCAAATCCATCACCAATCCGTTACCTACAGATTGACGGATTTGGAATCCGTCACCAATCCGTGGCTGTTAAAATTTGATCCGATCCTATCCGTGGTGGATCAGATCGAGTCGGATTAATCCGTTCAGTCTAATGTTAAAAAAAAATATATCAAACATGTGGCAAAAAAATTCAACATATAAGCTAACATTCCACAAAAAAAATACAAATTACCAATTGATCAATACAATTTTTATCTATATTACAATCAAAAGAGATCTAATTAACAAAATAGTGCAATAACATGGAACCAAATAGTGCAGGAATTTGGGTTTGGGAGATGAAGCCACGAATGGAGGTAGGGTTTTGGGGATTGATGTTCGTTGGGAATTGCATTTTGCCCCCTTATTTTTTTTAATTTTATATTTCGACATCTTAATTTATATTTAGACCCCTTATGTTTTTTTTATTTATATTTAATGTCAACGGATCGGATCAGATTGAATCCGCTGACTGAGGGTGAAATCCACTAACGATTCGTTGCTAACGAATTACAAAATTTCCAATCTGTCACTAATCCGTTTACCTTCGAATCAAATATAAATCCGTGGATCGGATCGGATTTATGGATCGATGAATTTTTGTGCATCCCTAGATGATAGTACATGTGAACTCAACTTTCGATTCCTGAAAATGAGAAATCCAGAACGATACCAAAACTTGAAAATTTGAAATTCAAATTTTATGCTTAAACAGTTAAAAGGGCAAATCAGTCAAAAAAATAAATCTAATGTGGCGTGTGGAAGGACCTATCGCCAAACTATGTACAGCTGTATGGATCATAGGCATTAGAGGAAAAGTTGTTGGACCGAAGGCTTTACAATACCAATACGAGGGACTTCTCGCTAATTTACCCAACTTTAAATTCCAAAAGAGAAAAAAAAAAAAAAAAAAACCATAGTGACGACCATATATAAATTTTCATCAGATGACTCAAAGAAAGAAATAAATAACTAATGTTGCCCGTACGGAAAATCCCCCTATCCAAGTCCGGCCCGGGAACACCACTGCTCGTACTGTCACACATTAATCGCGTGAGCAGATTTCCATTGCTGCTCTCTCGGTGTACGCTATCACCGAAACTCTGGTTAATGGGACAGCGTACAAGCGCAATTCGGCACAAAAGTCGGACGGACTATGGATATTAAGCTGCTCTCGCACCCTGTCGAGAGCTCTGCTTCGAGAGAAAGCTAAGCTTCTTCCTTCTGCAATGGCCAAGGTCGAGATAGATGGCCTCGAGCTCGAAGCCATGAAGAGGGACGACCATTCATGGCACCCTTGTCAGGTTTCTTTGAGGTGAGTCCTCTTTCTCTCGATTCGTGAGGTGGGTGTTTTTCTTCTGTGAAAATACATGGATTTTGTGTCTTCTACATGTGAAATGCAACTGGGTTTGTTTAAAACTTGTAGATGCATGTGTATTTAAAGCGCCCTATTCTCTTGCAGATTCAATGATCAGATTTTTATTTTTTTTTTCTCTGCAATTGAGAAGTATGTCTGGGTTTCTTCATCTTCTTCTTCTTTTTTAGTTTAAACATTTTTAATTTTTTTTTTTGACTGAATCCATTTGGGTTTTAATGTATGACTACATGTGTTGCGATTGATACTTAATATACAATTCTATTTCATGAGGCACTGCTTTCAGGATGCTTAAAAAATCTCCCAGATTTGAAGATCAGAACTGTTTAGTCTTTGGTTGTTTTCTTTAAGTAGTATGTGGATGGCAATCTGTTTTCATGTATTTGAGACCTCTAAAAACTGATGTTAGTGTCTTTTTTTTTTTTCGCTGATGTTAGTGTCTTTGGTTGATTTCAGTACATCACGCACATATTATTATTATCTTTATTTATTTTATTTATTTTATGGGAGAGATTATGGAGGACTGGCCTCCAACCAAGTGCCTTTCCAAATCAATGTTTTGTGAATCTCAACTACCAAAGACACTTTGGGTTGAGTATAATGCCATGCTTGTGCTGATATTTGAACAAAAGACTCTTATGTTGAGGCACTATTGATGTCTTTTAGGGTTGTTGTTTTTGCTTTCCTTTTAATATAAGTGGTTGCTACCATTCAGAAAAAAGATTAAAAAAAGGTGAACAAAAAACCAATTTGGGTGCTAGACACAAGAAGTTCCATAAGAGGAATGCTGTTACATATTTATAATGTAAGTTGGGGTTTGTAGTGCAGTTGGATGCTTCTTAATATTGTTACTTGTAGGTTAAGTTCCTAGACATCCATATAGTGAACCATAAGCTGTCATTTACTGATAAAATGGTTCATCACTTTTATAAACACAGTCCATGTACTTTGGGTGGTTCTGATCTTGTTGTGGACTTTGAAAACTGCACAACGGGAGATATTATATCCACTGAGAAAGAAGCCTTTGCGCGTCTACGTATCCGCTCGGTTTCTTTGCAAGATGGTGATTGCTTCCATATCAAAGAGGGAGAGCACATTCTCGCAATGCACAGAACACAACTTAGGAGCCTATTTTTCGATGCCGAGGTCGAGAAGGTATACTTTGTTCCATTGAACATGTATTGTTGTTCCTTTGAACAAATCCTATATAAGCATTCTTCCATTGAATATGTATAGTTGTTCCATTGAAGAATTTCTTTATCGGCATCGTTCCATTGAACATGCATAATATGAACCAAGTTTTAAGGTTAATTTCTTATGCTGCTCCATATCAGTGCAAATGAAGAGTGGAGAGGGAAAAATGGAAACTCCATATAAGTGCAAATGAAGTTTGGAGAAAGCAAAACGGAAACTATGTTTCATTCATTTATTTAGTGAAGTATATGTTTATTAGAGATTATCTTCTCCTTTTTATTATTATTCTCTTGTATTCAGCAGTTTCAAAGTTGCAAATATTATTATTCACTTATCTGTCAAGGTGTGAAGACTTTACATGTTTGTAAGTGGGTAACTTGATCATTGGTGGTCCAGGTGGGTTTTGGATGGTTCTCACTAGAATATATAGAAATGTCAATGTCATTTCTATAAACGATCCATACATTACATATTTTGGTGTATCTGGGTATTATGGTCCATAAACTATCCATACATTACATATCTTGGTGTATTTGGGTATTATGGCCAAGTGGTTTATAGCCTGCTTCTTTAGTTTTACTGAATGACAATTTTACTTTCATAAACTTTTTTCATACATTGCCATCTTCCTCAAGTCCATAACTGGGCTGACTATGACATGTAGTTTTGCCTGCCTAGATTTGGGGGCGATGAGTGAGGTTGTTGGTACTGTCATTAGGGATGGAGCTATGAGGGTTTCACTTGTTGAAGCCATGGTTGCCCAATTCAAGGAATCAAGGGTTCCCTAGTTGATTTTGGTAGATTGACAAATCCTTTTTGTGGTTCTATTTGATGGTCTAGTTCAATATTGTTTGACTTGGGTTGCTTGATCCAGTTTAAATATTTCAATATTAACACATCATTTGCCACCAGAGGCTTTTATTTTCATAAATGTGACTGGTGACAATAAAGATACTTCAGGTTTTCTTTTTTTCTTTTTCTTTTTTTAAATACTGATCGTGATAGTTGTTGTGTGTGTGTGTGTGTGTGTGTGTGTGTGTGGGGGGGGGGGGGGGGGGGGGGGGGGGTGGGGATGGGGTTGACTTTGGGTTTAAGCTGCTAAAACTGATACAGGGGGGGAGGAGGGGACTTTGGGTTTAAGCTGCTAAAACTGATACATTCTTGCAAATTAGGAGTATCTATACTATAACTTATAAGTTATAATTGCCTCATCTGATAGATCTTGTTGACAAAAACTTTGGGTTATTATTGAAAATTTAACAATTTGTTTACACCTATAAGCTTTAAGCAATTTGTATCTTAAGGTTGCTTCACCTTTCAAAATACCAGCATGCCCTAATTTGTAGAAGCGGTTTAAAACAGGAGCAGCTGGGGTCCCAAAATGGGACTGATCAAAATACATGCTACTAAAGCTCAAATAGATACTTCCAGTGTCCTACTCTGATGTACTGTGACATGAACAAGTGTTCCCTGCTGATGAACTCCATTCTGTCTAATTTGCAGATATTGAGGGTAAGACACTCTTTAAGGGTTCATTGTAGATGTACTTTTACCATAAAATGGCTTCACCCCAATATGAAAGGAGAAACCGCCAACGTCTCATCTAGCTCAGTCAGGAAATTGGCAAGATACAACATCCAGAGCCACCCCATTGTTGCTGCATTCTTAAATTCCATGAGTCCTTTGCACAGTTCAGATAGGACTCCGTCTCTCACCTTCCTTGAGGATACCGGGGACAAAACTGGCCTCCAAAGATTGCTGGAAGAACAAATAGAAGAGATTAGCAAAGTCGCTGATGCACCCACAGGGGCAGTATCAGATGAGATTTTACTGGGAGTTAGAAAAGGTAGGCATCCTGCTATCACTGCCTCTTGCCTGAAAAGGAAGAGATGTGGAAGCCACTGATGTTGCTATTATTTTCTTCATTATTTTATGGAAGGATATTCAAGAGGGAACCAAATCCTTATTATGAAATAAGGAACTTTTCTTCGGGACCACCTGGATGAATGCCAATGATGAAGGGATGGATTGGGGATTGACAAAAACTGGTCGCAATCAGATTATTGTAACCTTTATTCTAGGGCTATTAAAGTATGAACCCTTATATAAAGTACATAAATCCAAGAATGTATATTAGTCTGACAAATGTCAGACTAGGGTGAGGGCCAATAGGATTGTGCGTGCGTGCTGGGGAATGGCTGGGCGTGTGGTGAGTGTTTGGATCCATCATTCATAGACCCTGTTAAAAGGTCCTTACAATAATTAACAAGGTAGCAGTTCTCTCTTGAAAATTTTCCTGTTTTATGCAATGAAAAATGCAAGTGGTTTGAAAATCTGGGGAGGATGAATTTTATCTGGTCTGCTATGAATTAGGGGCATTCTGGAAAGTGAAAACTCAATTGGTGTGCTACTGCTTTTTCCCCCTGCCCCAAATCATTGTTAGTGCCAGTGGGTAACTTAACCTAGGGGTAGAGAAGTTGGAGAAACATTGTCCATTCTGTACCATATAGAACGAAACAGCTAAGGCGTCCATCATGCTAAAAAGGTTCAAATAATTGGCATCCAGTTGCATCAAAACTCATCCTTAATATGCAATTTTTGTTTAAATTCTTACCATCACAAACATTCATGTAATGCTCAATATTAGGTCCTTACAAATGGCGATATGCACACTTGTACCAAAATGTATACACCTTTGAAGAGAACCATAGGGACTGGGCCTCAGGAGAGTGTGCATTCTCCTGAGCTTACAATGCCACTGATATTGCCCCCTGTTATGCCATGATTCACGAATCCAAATGCTTGCAATTTTACAGGACTCACCCTAGCTGGGGTACTCTCAAGATGTTTCTCAAGATAAGAAGATTAAAGACACTTGTTTCTTGAATTTGTGTGTTCTCTCTCTCTCTATAAAAAAAATAATAATTCAAGGCGATGCAGCTTTCCAATCTGAGAGATCTTCAAAGAATCCCCATCCATCTTGAAGCCTATCATAATCAGTTGTGTGGAGTGATTAATGGGCCCGATTCGATGGCATTTTGGGTATAGGTGATGTAGATTATCCTGAGGCTCAAGAAGAATTGGGCATTTCGGGTATAGGTGCTGTAGATTTTCCTGAGGCTCAAGACCCTATAACTCCTCATAACCTTTTTACTTGAAGGCTTGTCAAGATCTTATGCACTAGCATAGATAAAGTAAATAATTACGTGCTGGTGAACTTCTTACTGGGCATCCCAAGAAAAGGTGGAATTTGGATGTAACCTGAATCACAAATTTAGGCTGGCATGAACTGAAAACCACATTAGGCGGACAAACATAGTTTCTCTCTTCCGCCCTGAATTGTTAGTGGCGCCAATCAAGCTATTGATTTTGAGCAGGGTTTGAGAAAATAAAGTATCCCACCAACCTGATTTCTGATTTCCATGCTGCCCTGGCAAAGTTGAGCAAAAATAATTTTCCATTCGCCAAGATGTTCGTTCTGATTTGTGAATTTGAGACATCCAAATGCCTATAAAGTATTTTATGTTGTATCCTTGGTATTTACTTGGGACTTCTTTCCATATATAGTTGAACATGTATTTACTTGTGACTTCTTTCTATATATAGTTGAACATGCAGGGCGCACACAGAGTGAAGCTTTTGTCGCTTCAGATATGAGTTTTTTACATGATAAGACTCGCGGCAAGAATGATTTCAGAGCATCAACTAAGAAGCAAAGAGAAGTAAAACTTGACATGGAAAGCAAGGATCTGCCCTTGTTTCAACTGTCCCCAGAGGAGCATTTTCAGGAGTCATCATGCCTCAGCCCTTTAGCAGCCCGTGCAAGACTGGCTTCCTTGATGTATGAATCACCACAAAACCCTGAAATCTCCATTTATCATGTAGAGAAAGAAGGGTTTCTGGATACATCTCAAAACACTCCTGCTAAGCATATGGATGTGGTCTCTTTGGGTGTGACCCGCATGTTTATGAACTCAGACGTCTGTATCCAAGAGAACCTATCAGTTGCAAGTAACCATTCTTCTGTAGTAGCATCAATGCCAGTTGCTTCAAATCCCATTGAAATTTCAAACTGTACATTTGGGGAGCCTATGCTTGAATCTATTTCACTTGTCTCTAGCAGGAAAAGATCTTTGGACAAGTTTCAGCTGGAGGATTCTTATGAAACTGTAACCTTGCAAGAGAAATCAATACCCATGCCTCAAATGCCGGAAGATCGAAAATCGAATTCCCCTACCATCACAGCTAGGTTTACACATTCAGCAATGAACAGAAAATCAAATAGCACTACTATAACAGCAAGGGCGAATCGTTCCACAAATCAGGACATGGGAAATGGAACTGATAAAGCCAAGCTAAAGCCTCCAGCTAAAGATGGAAACTTGAACAGCCCTACTATGACAAAAAGGCTAACCCGTTCAGCAATTCAGAAAGAAATAGGGCATTCAGTCAATGAAGTTGACATGTCATCCTCAACTAAAGATGCAGAGCCAAACAACCTTACAAGAATGACAAGGATTACTCATTCAGCAAATCAGAAAGAAGCAGGAAAATCAGTTGATGAGTTTGAGCTGGAACCTTCAACTAAAGATGGAAACTTGAATAGCCCTGTCATGGCAAATAACACTACTATCACAAGAATGGCTACTCATTCCACAATTCAGGACATGATAAATGAAACAGATAAAGTTAAGCTAAAGCCTCCAGCTAAAGATGGAAACTTGAACAGCCCTACCATGACAAAAAGGTTAACTCGTTCAGCAATTCAGAAAGAAATGTCAAAAAGGTTAACTTGTTCAGCAATTCGGAAAGAAATAGGGCACTCGGTCAACAAAGTTGACATTTCACCCTCAACTAAAGATGCAGAGCCAAACAGCCTTTCAAGAAAGACAAGGATTACTCGTTCAGCAAATCAGGAAGCAGCGGCAAAATCAGTTGAGGACTGTGAGCTGGAACCTTCGACTAAAGATGGAAACTTGAATAGCCCAGCCATGACAAAAAGGTTAACCCGTTCGGCATTTCAGAAAGGAATGGGGAGCTCAGTCAATGAAGTCAGAATGGGATCCGCCGCTGAAGATGGGGAGCCAAATAGTGCTACGATGACAAGGATTACTCGTTCAGCAAATCAGAAAAGAGCAGGAAAATCAGTCAATGAAATCAAGACAGAGTCCTCAAGTAAAGATGGGAAATTGAATACCCCTTCCATGACAAAGGTTAGTGTGGCAATTCAAAATGACATGGAAAATTTAGTCTGTGAAGACATGCCCACGTCACCAACCAAAGAAACAAAGTTAAATAGCCCTTCCATTCCAGCTAGGTTAACACGTTCGGCAAGTCGAAAAGAGATGGGAAATTCAGTCAAGGAACTCGAACTTGAGTCATCAACTGAAGAATGTAGGCCTGCCATTACAACAAGGTTAACTCGTTCAACAAGTCGGGAAGGAATGATGAATTCAGTCAATGACATCAAACTTGAATCATCAACTAAAGAGAGGAAGTTGAGCAGCCCTACCATCAGGACAAGGTCAACTCATTCAGCAATTCACAAAGAAGTTGGAACTGATGTGGATGAAATCAAGATAAATTTTGAAACTGAAGAGTGGAAATCGCTTAGCCCTCTCACCACAACACGGCTAACTCGTTCAGCATTTCATAGAGAAATAGGAAGTTCAGTGGATGAAGCCGAGCTGGAGTCTGCAGCAAAAGATACGAAATTAGATTACCCTCCCATCTCAAGAAGGTTAACTCGTTCAGCAGCTCGGAAGGATATGGGAAATTCAATTGATGAAGTCAACGTAGATTCCTCAACCAAGCGTAAAAAATTGAATAGACCTGACATCACCTTGTTGACTCATTTCACAAGTCAGAAAGAAATGGGATATTCAGTTGAAAAGGTCAAGCTGGATTCCTCAGTGAAAGGTCAGAAACTGAATAGCACTTGCATTTCATCAAGGTTGACACGTTCAGCAGTTAGAAAAGAATTGGAGAATATAACTTCTGAAGTTGAGACTGAGCTGGAAAAGGGAACATCTACCCAAGATTTATGGGTGGGCGACCCTGTAGAACTTGTCACACCCGAGAATAAAGGACCCAAGAAGCGACTTTTCTCCTCATCTTTTGATGCTGATAGCAATGCATCCCAAGGGAAGAGAAAAATGGTTAAAGTGTCTAGCACCATTATAATCATTAATGACAGTGAAGGTAATCAAGAAGAAAATGACTCATTCCATGTCTTTTTAGGATGTCTTACCCCAAAACTGCAAGCACTTGCTGGAAGTCTGGAGCCAGTGTCACGAATATTGGCAATCTTTAGAGTACCACAATTTTCTCATCATCTTTTCATGCGAAGCTATTTACCAATAATAATTCAATATCTTCAAAAATATTGCCAAATCTAATAAATCTCACACAAAATTTGGACAAAATTGAAAAAAAAAAAAAAATGGAAACCTTTTGAAGAGGCTCATATATATTGTGTATTTTTAAGGTTAGTCTTAAAAGATGAAAGTTTTAAAGTCGCATTAATTGTTCATAAATAAGTGGAAACATTCTGAAGAGGCTCTCTGTGTTCCTATATATATTTTAAGTTGTTTGTCTTTTAAAATGAGAAATTTTAAATGCACATTAATTGTTCATCATCATTCTATTAAATATTTTTTTTCTCTAATGACTATTATATAAACACTTGAACTATTAATATATGCACATTATAATATATTAAAGCTAAGCATTTTGGCACTGATTTTGACCGTTGGTTGTTATTTTGACCTTTTAAGTTATTAAAAAAAAATGTAGCACTTCTCTCCCCACTTCTAATGCTAACTACCCACTCAAGCAACTCCCAACTTATTTCTTATCTCGTACAACCACTAACTTTTATCTCATGCGACCACTTAAATCTACTTTCTACAACACCTCTCTTTCTACCCAACTTATATCGATTTCTCTACCAAACTTATATTCATTTCTGCATATTATCTTGCTCCCTTTCTATCCTACTTCTGCTGCTCTCCTGGATTCTTGAATCATTTGTTATTGTCAAGATTTTTTCTTCTCTTCTTTTCTTTCTAGAAATTTACTTTTGCGTATAATGCAGACTTGCATATGATATGTTTGCTAAATTGTCTAAAGTTAATTATTCTTCAAAGGAATGATGTTTTCTTTTGATGATTGATGAATAGAAAATGATTATGTTTAATTCATTTCGCTTTTTATTCCTAACCTATTTGCTGTAATTTTCTCCCTCTTCCGAGATTGCTCAGTTGCTCAATCAAAGTCTCTTAAGAATTTTGAATCTTAATGTGCAATGATTATTAATTATTTTTCCTCTTTATATCTATTTTTATAATGTATAGATGTTTAATTGGCAATGTATGGATATACCTGTGCTTAGCACGGGTTATTGTGCTAGTATTTATTATATAGAAGTGTTGACCAATGTACATCAACACATTATTAGTATCTTGAGGCAGTACATGGAACTGACAAAGACATATGGCTTTATTCATTCATCATAAGATATATGGCTAATCATGGCATCCAATTTTAAATGTTCTCCGCTGTTTCTCATATTATATACTATCTACATATATTTTATTCATTTTATTTTTATTTTGATAGATTTAAACTTGATTTTATATTCAATGACATTTTCCTGATAATATCCTGAGAAAAATCCAAAATTTAAAGATGTCTCAATATTTTCTTGAGTTGAAAAGAATCCTGAGAGCAATATTTGACACTGATTACCACAGCTGTTTTCCATTCTCATTTGCTTATGAGGGCAGTGCTCAAAAATCATGTTTAATTGGATGCTAGTTTCTATGTGGCCCCTCTTTTGTGATGTCGATGATTGTGCCGATATTGGTGTGGGGCAGAAATGCTACAGAACATTATCCCACTAATGTGATGTCTGATTTCTGTGCTGACCCAAATGCATTAGAGAACTGCTTGCGGTTTGGGGCAACATCCAAATGCTCCATTACATTTTCTCTCAGACAAATCTTTTACAGGATTGGAATATGTGGCAGGTGGAATTTCAGCTTGCAGTGAAGGTCGTAAAGTAACGAAGCCCCAACTGCGATTCTCTCACCGGCTTCGGTTCCTCCCACGCACACGGTCACAGAGGAGGAGCTTCTCATCCTGCTGAGACAGTTGAAGATGGTAAGAACTATAACCATAAAATTAGATGTGTGTCATAGATGAATTTGTCTTGGTCCATCAAAAAGAATTGAGTTCACTTCTTTCCTTGTACAGGTTGGACTTTCTGAAGTTGGATAAGAAGTGAACATAATGAGGTCAGATGAAGTAAAAGAAAAAGTTTGATGGATGTTCTGGATGTTCTGTATATTTTGCCATAACTCGTAGATGAGTCCACTTCGAGGGGCCCCATAACTCAGTAAACTGGGGTTCAAAGTTATTTGGATATCTCACCCTGTTACAAGCACTGTTTTGCACCGATAACCTCATAACTTGATTAACCTCTCAAAAACTAGATACTCAAATTGGAAATGCCTCCCTGGTAATCAGATCAGATGTACAATGGATCCAAACAACAGCACTCTGAAACTCTTGTTTCTCGTAACTGAGACTGAGTTCCAGATGATCAGATTTGGAACCGGAGTTGCACCGTTTGAAAGGGGCCTTAGGGAGTAGTAGAATTAGCTAAATGCCGATTCTCTAGATTCCAAGTGAGTAAGGGGCGTACACGAGTGTATGGAAGTCTACAGGCTGTGGCCATGATCCTAAGTCTCAATGTTAAATTGCACTTAATTGACTGAATGGCCAATCCATGACTCTGAAAGTGCTAATTAGGTTATGATTCTGAGAGGTCTTTTTGTTACCAAACAGATCTCTTCCGAATGTGTGATTCTCTCCCCCAGTTTTGGTTTGATTCTATCATTTTTTATCTAAATCTCAGAGGTATGCACATATAAAGAGGATGGATTCAGTGCTGCATCCAATGCAAGACTACATAGTGCTGGCCCATGAGGGCCCCACTTTTTTCTTGATATGAGCCATTCATACTACATGCCTCCTATCAAATAGTAGCAGCTCAAATTTCACTTCAGTCGGCGTGATATTTATCTTAGAGATTGATCAATATGTTAAATATGTGATTAAATATTAATTTGAATTCTTAATTTCACATTGATCAATCTAACGGTGTATATCAATCCAAATGTATTTTGGCCGAGTGCATAATTTGCAAAGGGCCCGTGGTTTGAAGGGATTAGATCATGCAAATGTGGGGCCCACTCAGGTCAGTCTGTGTGGAAACTTCCATGAGGACGCAATCATATGATCATTTCAGTAATGTAAAATCCATTTTTAACAGTAACTTGTATTATTTTTTTAACTTTTTAGTACTTTTATTATTTAAAAATTAATTTATTTTTGCAGCATTTTATATTATAATATCTCAGGAGAACCCTGAAAATATCTCTGCATTTGCCCGAGACAATAATTTCCTCTGAACAATATTTTGGGACAAAGTCCTTTAGGGGGAGGCACTAGGCAGTCAAATATGCCTCACCCTGTATTGGTTGTTACTTGTTTAACTGGGACATTGGCCAAACCTTTGACCCCAAAGATTGATGGCCCATTGAGCCTAAGGGTCATGGGACCATGGCCTGGATGTTTGTATTTTGACTTAATATTAAATATCCAAAGAAGTTGATTTTGGTAGATGAAAAATCCACAACCTAGAGAGTTTTGGAAACCTGAGATCAAGGCTACCCATCCCAAACATGTTATATAGTCTGTTTGCAGTTTCGCTCATCACGTTGATGGATTACCTTCCAGTATAATCAGAAAAAAATTGACTAGCCTCAGGTGGATGTTTTGAATATGGACCGCGTCCCTGTAACAGATGCCTGAACTCCATCAAGGGGCCCAAATGATAATATGGATCCAGTTGACATATCTCCAAAACTCACTTCAATAGGAGTTTGTCCAATCATTAGATTGTGCAAATGATTGATAACAAGATTAAGGTATTTGATTAATAATACACAATATCATGATGATCACATCATCAGTCGGTCGCGCACGATCTAATGCGGAGTTCCAGGATTTGACAGGTAGGTTTTGTGTTAATCTTACCATAATTTCGTATCTGTGAAAAGAGAGATGCCTGCCAATAAATCATCATTGGCTAATCTTGTGGAAGGTCAGAAATCAGAAGCCAAATCATACTTTGCCAAATCATACTTTAATAGAAGTGATGGTCATGGTTTTAAAAACCGGTTGATACCGGTTCGTATCGGCGATACCGGTTTATAACTCGTCAAAATATCGCGAGATATCGGCCGATATGATGTTCATATCGGTCGATATCCTTGTTTTTTTTTTTTTTTTTTTTGGGGGGGCGCTGCCCCCTGGACCCACGCGAGCTGACCGCTCAGCTCGACTCCCGCCGGAGGATACCCCCGGACCCCCTCTGCGAAGCGCATGTTTTAGAGAAGTGGCTGTTGGAAAATCCCATCATGTGGGGCCACACATGTAACCATTAAATGTGTTATGCTATCTTTGGTTAAGCCTAATTGAAGTGATCTAATTAAGACTTAAAGTTTTAAGGCTTAAGGGTATAATTGTCATGGGATTAATGTGTAGATACCAGAATACTAATTCTAATTTGATGAGGGGACAAATTAGAATTAGCAAATCTCATTATTATATATAAGGGTTATGGTCCCCAATTCATATGGTAAGTTCCTATTCTCTCTGACATCCCATCATCAGAAAGATTCAAGTTTCTCTGGGTAGCCATATTGGATTGGAAGATCAACAACCTGCGAATAACTTCCACAATGGATCAAGGTATGTTTTTCCGCTTTACATCTCTCGATGATTTGACATGGATGATCTTGGTTGACAATAAAGTTTTCTGGATCATAGATCCAGATCTTGTTTTCTAACAAGGGCAATCAAGAAGACAAAAGGATCCTACTTGACCATGATAGTTAGGACTCTTTTACTAATTGTCTTTCTTTTTTTTTGTGCTTGGATGTCTATTATTATCATAAGCTATTAGATATGATATTAAACCTATTTAATTATGTTTGGAATGATATAGTAGTAAAGATTGTGTAATACACTAATTCATGAACTAAAAGGCTTTATATTGAGTTATATTCAATGTTACTCACTTATTTTTCCCTATATCTAGTATTTTAAAGTGTAGATCTAAATTTTTTTATTTCCAAAATTTGAGGCTTTTCTTGAAATCAATTATATTTTTTCACATTAGTGTTCAAATGCATTGATAATGTATTAGTTTAAAATAGATCTATACTTTTGGAACAAAAAAGTATGAGTTTTTGCCAAAAATTGTGGTTACATTATGTCAAATTTATGATATTTCATCATATTGATCATGAGCATCAATAATGGTTGCATTATATAAAATACTGGAGAATAAAGCGAACAGCGACACAGACAGGACTCATAACTTAAGGTGACCGAGATTTTGATTTATTGTTGTTACTAATGGAAAAAAAATATTGTTTTCCAACATTTTCTAATATTCTGGATTTTTTGAATATTTTTGAGAATTTTTTTGGATTAAAAAAAAAATTCACACCGCGACGGACCGATATCCGCGACGATATCGGTTTTTCGGCCCGGCCAATACCGCGACCGATACCGATACTGAGATTTTAAATCATGGTGATGGTACTTGGGCAAAACATTTTTTTAAATTAAAATTTCCAAGGTGAATCACCCTTTTTCCCTACCATGATTAGTTGAATAGTGATTTTTCTGGGGGTATAAGTACTCCTAAATGACTGATTCAGATGCAGGGTCAGCTGCCTTTTCTTCTTGTCCGAGCGTTGGCTGTTTTAATTTTTTGTTCTAGAAAAATATTCAAAGAGGCGATCCTTTGTTTCGATACATTCTCCATGTTTTTTAGGTGAATAAAAGGGACATTAGGGTGGATGAACTATGTTCCCCCATTTCTGAACCTCCAAACTACTCTAGTGAAAGCTTCACTTGACCTCATTTTCTTGTTTTTCATGCTGTTCTGCTGTCATAGAGCATTTTTTTGCAAGACCAAATCGTTTAGGTGGGCTGCCCCTTTCAAGGGATGGTTGTTCTGATAAAGCTGGCCGAAATTCTTTCCAACCAATTGGGTTGCTGATGCATTCATTCTTATTCGAGGCCCTGAAGTATAATCCCTCTTGATATAAATTTGCAACAGCTACAGGTGGTTATTCTTTTACCTTATCCAATGATAAGAGGCATCAGTTCTCACCTGACTGCCAAGGTTGGAATCTTTGGCATGCTACCTTCCTTGACCCGATGACTCCCCCACTGGCATGGGTTAATTGGGTTCCCAGCCTTTTAGCTGGGGTACCAAAAAACGGCATTTGGGCACATCCGCAACATACTCAGAAATGTGGTGGAAGATGTTAGTTTATTGTGAATATGCAACTGATTTTTTTTCAACTGGCTCTTGCATTGGTGATGAGGCACTGAAGAATGTCTTAATATCCTACTATCCAGCCACATCTTTGGTGTTGATTATCCGTGATCTACCTGTTGATGGCTGCGATGTAGGGCTTCCACTACAAGTGGGAAAGCTTCAAAAACATTGGATAGATTTTTGAGGTTGTTGGATGTTGGGGGTTGTTACCAGACAATTTGCCATGTTTCTACAGGATGAACGCTCGAGGTGTAACTCCCTATTACTATAATGATGACCTCAAGAAAGGTTTTGGTCATGGCCCTTGAGCACCACCGAGTAACTCGACTCTTTTCTACTGTTTTATCTGACAAAATGCTTCTAATAAAATAAAATTACAATATGGCGCTCTATTTTACTTTTTCTGCAGCAAATGAAAATGGTGACGTTTTCATTTTAATGTAAGATAGGCGACTTTTCAATTTAATGAGTGACCATCCAAATAGCACTACTCTTTAAGGGGATGTGTGTCCTCTGATAGGAATTCTGATTTTAAGATAGAGAGGAAAATTATTTTATTTTCCTTTCAGCCCTACTATTCAGATGTTTGGTATGACACATTTTTCCTTTTTAAAGTAAAATAAAAGACTTCAATTTTCAATGAGTGGTAGGTAGGGTTGCAAACAGAAAAAATATGGGTCAGAATCATATTGGACCTAGACCCTGATTCGACTCATTTCTAAATGACGGTTACGATTCCGATCCAGTCTTGACTTCGAATTTGTTTTGTTGGTTCCAAACCCGACTCCAATAGGAAAATCCAGATTCGATTTTAATTTTTGTAATCTAGTTTCAAAATCAGTTCTAATTTCTCTTCATTTTTTTTTTAATAATCATATCATTCAACTTATACAAGTGCGTTAAGTCTACTACATCAAATATTATGCATAAAAATGTTAATTTTGGAGGTGCAGTTTGCAATCAAAGACTCAAATCTCAGCTCTATGGTTGGAATCTATATTGACCCGTACCCATTTATCAATCGGAACCTAAATTGGGTTATGGATCAAGACCCGTTTATGAATTGAAACTTAAAATAGGTTTCAGATCCGTTTTTTTTTTTTTTTTTTGTCGAATCTTCTAGGTAATTGGAGAATCGAATACCCATTTACAACCCTAATGGTAGGAATATAAGATTCCTATTATCAGCTAATGGAAAGACCCTTTTTGCACATAACACAATCCCCTGTTTTTACTATAAAACCATGCAAGTCATTCATTAGAAAACAGAAATAAATCTAGCACAATGAAATCTTACAAATTACGGAAAAAGCATACGACAAAGCACTATGATCAATGCATCTCACCACATAAAAATGGATTTTGTGATGTGGAATATCTACTAAGGATTTAACCTCATGTGTGGTGGTGCTTTTATTCCCTTAAATGAAGTGTTAACTCTTCTATGAAAGCTTTATCATAGAAGTTTATTGTTGAAGCAAGGAGCATGGTGACCTGAAAGATTGGATGGTTTATTTTAAATGAGACTTAATTATATAGTTTTATTGGCAGTGATTATGCACACTGTGGCTGTAGTTTAGTGGTGAGAATTCCACGTTGTGGCCGTGGAGACCTGGGCTCGAATCCCAGCAGCCACATTCTCCCTGATTTTTTTTAACAAAAACTATGCCATTATATAATGGCCCCCAACCATGACCATCAAACAGCCTTCATTTTAAGTCCTCCTTCATCGCAAGGATTATTCCTCAATTCTCAATTTTCGTGCCTCTTATCATCATCCAAACTTATTCTATAGGTGGGATTTGAGGCAGAACCAAGGTGGATTTGGACTCAAATTCATATTTATAAATTTGGATCATTTTTCATGTCGGGATCCAACAGTGAACCTATATATATTATATTTGAATTCAACATCAACTTACGAAAAAAAAATTTAGAGAGAGAAAAATAAAAGAGAAACATTATCTCCCACTTTTAACAAAATAGGGATCTGAACTCATGCCGCAGATAATTTGATTAATAAATAAAATAGAAGATTATCTTAAACCAAATCATTATGGAGTAAGATTTTAGCACATCCCACAAACATGGCCGGAGTGTATTTTGAATGACTCGGATTTCATTAAGGTAGGCCCCGTTGGGTTCCAATCTTCCAATTCTTCCACACGCGGGAAGCGTGTAGAAGATCTCAACCGGGAAATCCGGACATCAATCGCAATTACCGCCGTTTATCTTTGTGAATGCTCCCGCGGATCACCAGTCGCGGGCTTGGCCTTGAAACCTTTCTTCAAAACTCCCCACACGGGAACGAGTCATAGATGACCTGAAAATTTCATCTTTCCATATCAAAAAGATCTTCTTCTTCAACCCGCCGATTCTTCCTGTAAGTATCCATCCTTCTCATCCGTCAGCTTGAATTCCCCAATTTCTTCTCTCTACGTTCCTTTCAGATCTGCTTATCTTCCTCTCCCCCTCTGGCAGATCTTCGGTTTCTTTGTTCGAGCACTGCGTTTTCTAGGTTTTGTATCGATTTCTGTTTTGTATTGGTATGATTTACTCAATCAGATCTGTGATTTTAGGCCTTTATCTTCATCGATCTTCTCTTCGGATCGTGTTTTTCTTGTTTTCAGATCTAATTTTATGTTTGGTCATGGTCTTTACTAATGCTACAGTAATTGCGATTTTGAGACGATGGATTCTTTTCTAGATTTGAAGGACTCTACGAGATTTACCAATCGTATATGATACTTGAAGAGTGGATTCTAGTCTAGTTTCATGGTTTTTGGTTAGATGTTGAAATCTAAGGGCTTCGACTTTCAAAGAGTGAAAATTGTCTTGCTTTTAGGGTGCGTTTCGACAAGGCTAATGTTGTGATAGTACTGCTTGATGTTTTTTTGTATCTGATATTGGCTGCCATCCAAAACAATATTGCAGCAGTTTTGGTGATCAATCTGTCAGATTTAGGTACTAAAATATTCGGTTCAGTATTCTGCCTTTTGCTCGAACGCTCTCGAACGCTGATTTAAGTTACAAAGCATGTTAACAATACAAAGGCCGAATTGGGTCTGAACCCATCTACTAAATTGACCATATTGAGGATGCTTGTTGAGGAAAAGAACTGTCTTTTGTTTTTCCTTAGTCATTTTGATTTTTGAATTTCCCAGGATCTTATAACATGGACACTTGACAAAAGCCCATCCATGATATGAATTGTCCATACAGCGAGATTGGTTTCTTTATCTGCGTCTATTGTGGATTGTTAACTGTAGAAAATATCACAAATCTGATGTTGTTATCAATCTGAAGGATGACTTGCAAATTGACCTTAGCCATTTTTCTTAGTCTATTCCTATATATTAGCTCTTCATTTATTAAAGGGAAATGGAACCTTCCTTTTCCTAGTTCAAGTTCTTTTTATTTGTCCCCACAATGAAGTGCATATATCAGCCAATGATAATGAAATATCCTGCATCCATTAACTTAGTTCTCGATCTCAAGTCGCTCATGTCTGAAACTTCTTGATCCATGCAGGAGGATGTAGGAGGGGACAAGATGTCTTCTGCTCAAGATCCATTTTATATTGTTAAAGAGGAAATTCAGGACTCTGTAAGTGTGATTTCTTATGACTTTTATAATCCTTTTTGAGGGCTGATGTAGTACACACAAGTCACAACTCATATAAGGTGCAATCCTCTTTGTGGGGCCCACCTAGGACCACCACCTACCATGTGTGGTGGGATGGAAGGGTCTCTTGGATGTGGCATGTCTCGATCATATTTTAGGGTCAAATCCATTTTTAAATCACTTCTTTCAGGGTTAATCCAACCCTCTTTCCCATGCCTTTCGTGGTCGGACCAACCCAACCTGCTCTATACACCATCCTTGTTTGGTAGTGATTTTTAGAAGGACCCTTAAGATGTCATCTTAAGGTGATTCAAAATTTCAATCCAGGGGTGAGCCATGAGTGACCATATGCCACTTTAATCAGGATCAACTTTGGGCCTTTGCCAATATATTGGGTCAAAGGTTTTTGAGCGGGTTGGGTTGGCCACATGTAGATCCACAAAGGTCTATTACATGCCCTCGGCTCTACTGTGTCATTTACCTATTTAATTTAGTATAAAATGAAGTTATCATTACCTGGCATCAAATTAGTTAGTTTTTGTACTACCAACTGGTCGTATGAATGCCCTTATTCCTACGTTTTCCTTCTTGTTTTGTGATCTTGCATGATGTGCAGATTTATCTTCTTTTTAATAAAAAAACTTATCCAAGTTTTTGTTTGGTCAGATTAATAAACTGCAGGCTACTTTTCACCAATGGGAACAGATCGCTTCAAACACTGGAGAGCATGTTCATCTCACAAAAGAGCTTGTATCAAGCTGTGAAAGCATCCAATGGCAGGTATAATAGCAATAGTGGCAATGGTTGTATGTTGGATTAGTTGTTGTTCTGGTATCCACTTCAGCTGCTTCAAGTCTCAAACTCGGAAGAAATATCAAACATGTCTTTCTTACTTTCGATGTTCCTTATTTTCCCTTTTCTTATAGCTTCTTAAATATTAGTATTTTTTGGAAGTTTTTATAACTGATTTTGTTTTCTGTATGAAGTCTTAGACAATTTATTGATAGGTTTCTCATTAGCTAAGACAAAATGATATTTCCAGGCCTCTACATCTCTAGATTTAAGGATACTTGTACTTTTACTTCTCTGTGAGTTCCATGCCGCTGCTTGTTAACAGTTTGTTTCTTGATTGGAAGGTAGATGAATTGGACAAGGCAATTGCAGTAGCTACAAGAGATCCAGCCTGGTATGGCATTGATGAAGCTGAGCTTGAAAGACGGAAGAAATGGACCAGCAACGCTCGCAATCAGGTATGATCAATGCCCATGTCGTAAATTTTGAAATACTAATTTCTTTTCCACTTGTAATCTTCAATATGAGAAGCCCCCTTTTTTTATTGGTAACATGAAGGAGGGGCTTGCTGACCTCTTCCTATTCTGTTTTCACATGGAAACGATTTCCTTTTCAAATTAGAACTCATAACTTGTTTTCATCATTTTCTTTTTGGTTTGAAACATTAACCCTCAGCTCTTATTTTGGGAAGTTCAACCTTTGCTTATTTTCTGGAATTTATTGACAATTTTCATGCTTTCTCGGGATCTCTTGAGGTTGTGAATGTGATTAACAGTCTTGGGTTTCTTTGTCCCTTTCATTTGCATCAGAAATCCCCCTGTGTGCTATCATGGTAGGATGGATCTATATAATAATTCCTCTTGTAATAATTTTTTGGAACTCCTTATAATGATTACTATTCTTTAGGTGGGCACTATGTGGAAAAGTGTAGAAGCTGGAAACGTGCAGAGCAATTCAGTCAACATCAATCTGAATGCAACGCGCCAAGAGCTAATGAGGTTTCCAAATGATCGTTCTTATAATGCAGGCAGATCCAATCAGTACGGTGCCCAGGACAATGATGAATTTATATCTTCAGAATCAGATAGGCAGATGCTCCTTATGAAGTAACATTTTTTTGTCTTTATGCCATGTTCTTTTTTAGCTTTTATTAGATGCAGCTTTTTTTTATCTTTATCAGATGACTTTGTGGGTTGGACTTTGGAGGCTAATAGAGAATACACTATTTTCAACCACTTATAATCATTTTAAGACAAAATAATGAGAATTTTCTTTTAACTTTCACGACTGTATGGTCTGATGCACTCAAATAGGGCACATGGCTTTGTGACTGATGGTCTCTACCACTATGGATAATTCATGAAAGTAAAGTCTCTTGCTGACAATATTCCGTTTTGTCTCTGGTTATTTGTATTTTTTTGTTTCTTCGTTTGGTATGATGCTGTTTCATCATCAAGTACCACTCTGTTTTTGGTTCCTCTGAGGTCTGATGCCTCATGATATGGTCCAAGTTTGCCGGGATAATTAAAATTCATGCTTTGAAAGGAAGGAATGCATCAAAAGCCAGATGGTTGTCTTTTTTAGCTGATTGCTTATGTCTGCTAACTGATTTCTTTAGGCGACAAGATGAAGAGCTGGATGAGCTTAGTGCAAGTGTGCAGAGAATTGGCGGTGTAGGGCTTACTATTCATGAAGAACTCAAGGGACAGGTTCTGTTTAATTACTTCGGTTTCTTATTTTTTGAAATTCTGGTATTTCCATCATTTTCGTTACCAAATTTCTTGATGTTTTATTTTGGTGCTTTCTTTGCTCATGTTTTTGTTTTGGCTGTTGAGCTTGTTGGTATATTTATCTTGTATTGCTTGCTATTTTTAATGAAAGCTGCAATCCAAATACACACTTACACACACAAACTGCATGACTCTGATTACTGTAATTTTCTTATATCGTATTCATCTGAATACTTTAGCTGTGTATATCATTTTCACCATTTGTACTGATTCTTATGCCATATTACGTGACTGAACCTATTTATCCTCATGGTGCAGGAGAGGATATTGGAGGAATTGAGCTTGGACATGGACAGTACTGCGAATCGTCTTGATTTTGTTCAGGTTAGTTTCCCTTGATTACTGGCAGATAGACTTATATTTTCCTTAAATTTGAACTGGTGGTTGAACTGGAACATCATACTTTTGGCCCGATGCTGCACTTCATAAACTTTTTGTCTTAGGTTTGCAGTCACTTAAATGGAAAAGCACTCACAACTGAAGTTGAAATCGACATTTATAGCCCATCTTTAACAAATTTTGCGTCTTTGAAAGTAAAGGAGTGTCTGGAAAGTAGGGTGTGTAAACAAAGTTATGTTTGAATTTCAAGTATAAATTGATTTCTCTACTCAGAAACTTATGTGTTTCAACCATTAACTAAAGTACCTGAATGTTTGATAAAAGTGAATAAAATGCAAATTACTAGTTTCGTAGAACCATTTCTTGTGGAAAAGCCAATGTTTAAACTGCAGAAATTTCATCCCTTTAACCAATTCAACCCAAATGGACAATATTGAAGATATTAGTAATGATCAACACTAAACAGGGAAAGGTATACTTATTCACCGAGACAAGTAGGTTTCCTCCAATTCATGTGATCTATAGATGGCCGTCCATCCATGGTGAGATACCCCATTGAACAGTGTGCATCATGTAGGGATTGTAAACAGGTTGGGTTTGGTATGGGTCCATAGTGGACCGTGCCGAGACCTGAGTTCAACACACCAGATTCAAGTTCAACTACTAAAAGATATCATAAAATTATTATAAATGATGGGCTGCGGGTTGCACGAACCAGACTAGAGACCTCAGGATTGAGAACTAAAGCAAGTACTAGCTGATCATAATTCCTCCGTGGTCTCCCATTGGTTGACCCACCAATATCCTGGCCATCACCTATTATACTATTATTAATATGTATATCTATTAACATATTTTTTTGCATAATTATATAATATTTTAGCACACGTCACTCAGGTAGATGAGTAGTTGGGTATGGACCTGAGTGGACCCTGACCTGCTTATTAAATGGGTCCATGCCTGGATTTTTCAGGTCAGGTGTCTTGGTAACCAGGTAATCAAGGTCCATGGACAACCCTAGTATCACGAATGTTTTGGGGCACTATTAGGGCCCGTTTGGTAACTCTAAAAAATAAGTACTTATTAAAGTAATTTAGAGCTTATTAAAAATTTAGAGTGTTTGATAAAACTCTAATTATGATTTAAAATTAGAACTTATATTTAGAAATAAGTGCTTTTAAGCTCTTAAACATAAGCTGTTTTGAGTAGCTTTTTTGTGTAACTTTTTTTTTCTAAAGTCAGATTGCCCATAAAAATTCAATGATTTGTTAAGTTGAAATTTTTCTAACTCTAATAAGCTCTTATTTTGATGTTTATCAAACACTCTATTATGAAAAAGACCTTTTTTTTAATAATTTTACCAAACAGTCTAATTATAAATCAGAACTTAAAAATTAGAGCTTTTATTTTAGACCTTAATTTAATTAGCTCTTATTAATCAGATTAGAGTTACCAAACGGGCCCTTAGTGAGTCCAGTTTGATCATGGGGCACCTGATAAGGAAAGTTAGTTCATGAATCTGGGTAGATTTTAATTTTTAACTTCTTTATAGTGTTTATTTTCGTGCTTTAAATGCCATTATCAAGCTGGGGAATGAGATTTCTGCTCATGGTAAATGCTCAAATCATTTAAAAATTGGCAAGCATGATACTGTGTGCTGACAGCAGACTCTATCAATTCAAGTTCAGTATTATGCATCCCATTTTGAAAGAACAATAATACATATATCAATGTTATTGTGACTGAAAAAGCAAAGCAGTCATGCATTGATGATCAGGTGCTCATGATGTGTATATGGGCAATTTAGAGAGAAGGAGAAATCAGGATGAGCCACTGCATGATATCTTGGACTATCGACATGACTTCTTTTCTTAATTTTGTCCATAATGTGTCTTTAAATCTGTCTTTGAATCTTAACCGTGGAAATTGCTTATCATTAGAAAACTTGCTGAATAATTGATTCGACTTCCCAGGGCCTGTATGATTTGTTGTGGATAGTTTAGATCAACTGCTTGCTCTCTATATATGTATATCTATTTGTCTGTCTATAAATCTGGATAGCTTGAATGCCTTGGGGCCTGCAGTCCTGAAGACAATATGATAATGCATGTGCTTCAGTGATAATATTTACAAAAATGCTTCTTGCGAAAATAAAAATGATTAGTTTGACTACAACTTTTTATTCCTCGCAGAAAAAGGTGGCTCTTGTGATGAAAAAGGCAGGCGCAAAGGGGCAGATTATGATGATAGCATTTTTGGTAGTGCTGTTTATTGTTCTTTTTGTTTTGGTTTTCTTTACATAGAAGAGTTAAAAGAACCTAAAATGGTATGTTGATGTCAACGAGGAACAAGTAAAATGCCTATTTAACATTCTAAAAGAGGAAGGGCAAAATGGTTGATCATTACTCAAAACAGATTGGGAGGGGAAAAAAACAGATGCACATTCATGTCTCAATATTCTATGCCATTTCTTGTGAACATGAAGAATAGTGAAAAAGCTTTTTGCAGGATTTGACCGTCATAAACCCAAATCATATCTACCTCATTGATTGAACATCTTATTGTGGTCTTTCTTACCTTCGGGCATCCAAACATCATTAGGCTAGTTATAGAGTTTCACATTTGCATAAAGGATGGGTAAATGCATGTATTGTCTTTCCTTAACGGACTGGAGCCCTCGTGGCACAGTGGAAGGTGTTTCAACCTCAAGGTTCATATTTAGTTGCAGGAGACAAATATTCAAATGAAGGGGATTGTTTGATGGATGGAAACCTCAACTTTGTTGCCTAGCTGTGGTTTTCTCCACCTGAACAATCTGGATGCCCCGCCTACCACTGAATGCTTGACCACATTCTGGCCATTGTGCGAGATCAAATGGGTTTATACTTCGGCTTTCTATTATACTATGATTGTCCAATAGTATGGATCGATGGTACTTGTAAGACCATATGAAGCTTCTCACGTTAATTTGGGCTTTATCATGAGACTGAGAAAATGAATGGACTATTTGAGTCTATACATGAATTTCTGTACATCAGTAGTATATGTTTGTAATTTATTGACTCGTAAGTTAATTTGATGTTATTGGGTTCATCGAACCGATTGACTAGTTAACAGCTTATGACAATTCAAATACAAGGGAATCTGGCCTCAATATCAATTGTTGGCTTGTGGGGAATGAAATGTCAATATAATGCGCCTTAAGCTAAATATTATTTGCATCTAGCATGGAAAAGCACTTTCGCAATCCTCGCATTTTCTATGGAAAACTGGCTGCACAAATCGCCCAAAAGTAACATCTTAACATGCATTTTATGTGATAAAGTTGCGATTGGAACCAATTGATTGGTTACGTGATGCACTAATTTCCACAATAAATTTAACTGTTTGAATTATTTGAGATTTGTGTTAGGAATTCAGGAATTGGATTTGGACTTGCATCAGGGCCGTACACAAGCCGAATCAATTTAACTCTGTTTGATTAGGGTTGACTTAGCTTGATTAGTTCATGATCTAAGTTTAAGCTAGAGCCTATCTAGCTTCATTTGGATTAAGCCTCCCGATTCTTTCAAAGGTTTGCAAGGTGGGCCGCCAATGGCATTTGGACTCGGATGACGGATCTGTTTTGTTGCTTTTAAATGTTTTGGGAACATTTCAAAATATATATCAAAATAAACTAGAAGCTAGTGGCAAGTACTGGCGATTGCACTGGAGATAGGAAAGAGTGTGTTAGAGCATCTCCAAGTGGCACTTTAAATTTGGATAATAAAGGTATATGTAAATATGGCATCTCACTTGCGCAACTTCAATAGAGATGTCAAATTATTATTTTATTATTTTTTCATTAAATCAGCATTTGTTTGATTATATATATCATATTTATATTTAATAGTATTTGGTACAGATATATCTTCAAATTTGAGTCTTTTGTCATCGTTGTGACAACATTTTATCTGTTCAAGCACTGAGAAATTGCTTATTGTTGTGATAGTATTCTCTCACTCGTTCCCAAAAGGCCCTAAGTTTTTTTTTTTCATTTTCATGCACAGCATTCAGACTGGTGTTTAACTACGAACCGACAAGAAGACGGTCTTCTTCTATACCGAAGCCAGCACCTCAACCAACAGTCTTTTTCTTTGGGGTATCATTAGTAGGGAATTCGGATGCCTCGCCGAAAAATTATAAATATTGGGTATAAAATTAGGAAATTGAGAGAATTGAGAATCCATAGTCTGAATAAGAGAAAAAAAAGAACTTCAAACACTCCTAATTTATAGATATTCTAGCTCCAAAGATTTCTCAAATTAACATAATAGAAATTTTCAAACGGTCCAAAAAAAATGCAATGGTTGAAAAATGCATGTAACCGTGAAGTCTTCAACCATTATTTTATTCAAACGGTCCCAAAAAAAAAAAAAAAAAAATGCTCAACACCTCTTTCATTCAAGTCTCCAACCATAATTTAATTCAAAAAAAAAATATTTGGCATACTACTTTATTGCATGCAAAATTTGGCAGATGAGACGGAACGCTAAATGCCAACACACCTTTGGCGGTTCTCTTGGAGCATGATTGACCTACCTTTTCTACCGTACAAGAGTGAGGTGGCAAAATAGCAACTATATTGGAGTTGCTTTTAGAGTTCAAACCTACAACCTTTGTCTTCTCACATGCCTTCAGTTAATGCCCCAACACCTCTTGCTCCACATGAAATTTACTTATAATTTTAGTAATAAATTAAATTAAATATTATATATATGCGGGTGGGCCGAGTTAGATCAACAAAACCCAAACATGCCCCGTTCTAAGAAAATCAAGGAAAGGAGTAGGGCGAGTCCCCCATTCAGACCCGATCCATCGCCATCCCTAATCCAAAAGTTCTCAAAAAGTTATTTTAATCGGTACCCTTCATAATTTGAAACTTATTGGAGTGAATCACAATAAAAAAAGATGGACTTCTAAAATTATTAATGTTAAATTCCTGAAATTAAGGGTCAGATTAGTTGATTAAAGCCAAAGCCTAACCCACTCTTTCTTACTCTCACTTAGGGAAATGTCTTACAAGTGGACTACATGTGCCTTTCAGCTCTATGGAGTGCACCTTTGATCAATGATGTCCCTTTTGATAATCTTTTTATCCCATGATCCAACATTAGGCTTAATTTACAGTCATTGAATCTCCATTAGATGTTGGATTGAATCTCAAAAAATATCTATGGATAAGATGCGATTAAGAATTTAATACATCTAAATTAATGAATAAGATAATTTGATAGGGCTATTTTTCCGCTCCTACAAATATGACCAAAATTCCGAACCTGTCGTTGGAGTTGGTCTCTCTTAATTGTTGTGGGAGAAATTTGATGAGTCCTGTTATATGGACAGAATCATACATTAACTCCATGGTTCTCATCCAAATATTGGATATTCTCATCTAATATTTAAATAAAAATCATAGAATTAATCCATGGACTAACTCCCTGAGTTAATTCATATAGACTTTTTGAAATTTGATTGATTTTCATCATCAATAAATCTAAACACCTGTGCATGTAAAAAGAACAGAAAAGAGAGAGAATAGTTCCCTCCAGGCGGAGACCTCTCCGTCACGTGCATTATGCGTGCATCGCACGTGCATGACCGATTTGGTCTTTCCTTTCCTCTCTCTCTTTCTGCTTGCTATTATAAGGAGGTTGCCATTTGTTTCCTTCTTCTCCTTGTTTCATCTCGTCTCGACTCTCGAAGGCTTTTCTCATTTTGCGAATTGCCATTGGAAAAAACCGCTACTCTTTCGTTTATTTTTTCTCGGCGCGATCTGATCGTAGTTCTGTCTCTTTCTTCAAGCAAAGGTATGTAGTCTTTCTCATCAGATTTACTTTCCCAGCATCCATCCGACGGACGTGATTGTCTTTGGTTGATCCCCTTGCCTCGACAATACTCTTGTGATTTTAATGCCCTAATCGTATGTGATCGCCTTTCAATGATCGAGGCCATTCACATCTGAGATTTGAGAATTATCGGGGGGTTTTAGGCACTTTTGAAACATATCGGTTTCTATATCACAGTCAAGGATTATATGTGCGGCGGTAGTTTAGGGTTAGGGTTAGGGTTTGGGATCGTTGGACGAGGAGAAGAGGTGGAGAAACTGAGGTGGTTGAATTGTATTAGGATGAAGATTTAGGAAACCAAAAGAAAGAAAGAAAAGAATAAGCTTTGGAGTTGAAGATACATAAGAGATCGCATAGCGGAGTGGATATCGCGTTAGACTCCGGATCTAAAGGTCGTGGGTTCGAATCCCACTGCGATCGTTTTGTTTTTACGTATGATTTCGGTAAAGTTAAAAAATGGTTCATTTTCACTAGGTAAAGTGATTTGGAGTGGTATTGGAAGTCTGCAAGTGGCATGGATTTATATTTTTTTTGGCTGCTGGCGAAGTATGCCAAAAAAAAATTTTTGGCAGCTAGGACTCTACTTTTCCACTTGATGTGACCAAGCAAACATAGGAAGATTTATGACCATTGGGATTATTTCCCACATATTCTAGGGCACTCTTGTGCAACACATTTTCCGCGGAAGCTGAAGTGTTTTTTAGTGGTTTTCGATTTTCGGTTGTTCAGTAAAGCGGGACTATCCACACAAAATCCGTACTTTTTATGGTATTTTTCTACGCCAAGAGAGGAAACCCGTGTCCCACCCTTCACCGTAGGACTTCCATTTTCACAGAAGAGGAGACCTGGTTTCCTCTTTCGTGGAATTAACGTTACACAAACAGTCCCTTAGTGCCTGTTTGGATAAATGAGGAGTGGAATAAAATGAAGTGAATTTCAAATGTGGAGTGGAGTGAAAAGAAGTAGGTTAAAGTTGAAGTAGAGTACTCCACTTCACTCCATTTGGATGCTTAATTTGAAGTTAAGGTTTGAAGTAGAATCTACTTTTACTCAAGGAAATGAAAGTATTTAATTAGAGTTGAAGTGAAATGGAGTACATGAGGTTCACAACATTACTTCATCTATCGGGCTAGACTCATCCAAACGTGGTAGAGTTGAAATTTTAGACTGTTAGGGCCCATTTAACTTCACTTTATTCTATTTTTTGCCTATCCAAACATGCCCTTAGAGGTTATGTTGGTGGAAAAGCAGTTCCTCATATAATTTTTTTTTTTAATGTAAAAGCATATTTTATCCCGTGGTAAAAGATTTTCCTTGACATTGTAGAAAATTAGTTGTTTTTTTTCACTTTTTGTAACTTCTCATCGTAAAAAAATTCTGCCGCATTCATGTAAAAAAGGTCTCACACAATGTGCCCTTAAGTAGAGATGACTACTGATTGGGAATACTCATGATATGCCCGGAAATCCAACCCCCACAAAGTCCTGCTCTTAGAACAAGATGATTGAGAACTATATGTATATATAAAAACGTACAGCAAAATGAAGCCAAACTGTGACTCCAAGGGCTTTGTCCCACAACATTATTCATGTACATGATTTTGATCCCAAGAGACGTCCCTTCTCACCTTTTCATCTTGAATTGGCACCTGATCAAGCTTGGCATTTGTACAGACTGTATCCACCCCCCTGATTTGGCCTTAAAAATTCTTTAGAGCATTCCCATCTTTAAAAGGGAAAAAAAAAAAAAAAACGAACGATCGGCTTGATGGGTCTCACTGGGCCAGCCTTCATTTATTTTTTTCAGCTATTATAATGACTAAATACTTGTACAAAGCAAAGAAAGAAGAAGTGGAGGCTGCAAAGTGTTGTATACTTGATGAAAATGAAGGGTGCAAAGCAGTGCTTATTTGAAGCAGCAGCTGAGAGAAAGAGATGATGTTGTACTCTTTGTTCTAAAGGAGTGGACCAATAGATTCGCTGTTAATGAGAGTCTTCTTTAGTGCTTTCATTTGCAAGAATAGTAAGTTTTAGGTTTGTAGTTAAGTGTAGCACTTGCTCCATTAGTCTCTAGAGATCTATATAGGGTTTATAGGAGTAGCTGTTAGATTGGGCATGACCTTTCTGTATATAGGGTGAACTATTAGTCGAATGGAGGTAGAACGCTAAGGTGTCAGAAGGACTTGATGGGTCGTGATTCCTGGTCATCATTAGAGAACGTAGAGGCGCTTCCAGTTTGGGAGCTAGCTACATAAGCATTTTTTTTTATTGAATGATGTATCCCGAATCCCGATTCGTAATCCCATTTACAAATGAATCTTAGGATTCAAGTGTGAATCCTATGATTCGATGCCCGTTTCATTGAATCTTACGATTCAAGCGATTCGACTAAGCAAGAATAGTTACAACCACTAAGTTAATATTAATAATCTTTTACCTTTATTTTTTATTTTTTTTAGCGCTTTTATTTTTAAAATATTATTTATCATTTAATGAAACTCCATAAGAATTTTTTGCGGCTTTGATAAGGATTTAAAGATGAATAAAGAACATGCATTTAACTAAAGTATTCGACTATATGTATGGTGCTTGTCTATATATTCTTCTTTTTTTAATCTATTTTGGTTTTTTTTCTTCATGAACACTTTCTTAACTTCAAGAGATACACTACTGTGTAAGATTGATGGTTTGGATTTTATTTTTATTTTTATATTTTGATTTAAAGATAATAAATGTGATGCCCCGGAGTCCCACATCGACTATAGAGAGGAAAGTGATTGGGATTATATGTAGAGTTTATACCTTATCTTGTATGAGGCCTTTTGATGGGTTGAGGCCCATCAGAAACAAAACCGTGAGGCCAGTGGGCCAAAGCGGACAATATCATGCATGCGTGTAGGGTGGGGCGTTACAAATGGTATCAGTGCCGACTCTCGACTAGTTCGAGTATGGGTCCCCCGCCGTGGTCTGGTGCAAGTGGGCGGGTTTCCATGTGGGCAGGTCAAGAGGGCTGACAGGCTACAGGGGCTGGCAGGCTACTGCACAGGGACGTGCAGCCCTAAGGGGGGTGGAATGTGACGCCCCGGAGTCCCACATCGACTATAGAGAGGAAAGTGATTGGGATTATATGTAGAGCTTACACGCTTACCTTGCATGAGGCCTTTTGATGGGTTGAGGCCAATCAGAAACAAAACCGTGAGGCCCGTGGTCCAAAGCGGACAATATCATGCATGTGTGTAGGGTGGGGCGTTACAATAAAAAATATGTATATTAATACTTTAAACTTATTTAACTATTTAAACATCATTTATTTCATATATATATTAATATATGTCACGATGTTCTTGATATGATTGTATGAAAGACTTGTTATTATATTTATATTGCTATAAATGGGAAAATGGATGGTTGTGAAGAATTACTTTTTTTATTTTTAATTATTTTTCATTTTTATTAAAAAAAAAAGTCCTACGATTCATGATTCAATTCGATTTATGGATATGAACGATTTGCGATACGATTATGATTTTGAAAACTAAGGATGTACCACTACCTAGTACCACCCATGATCAATTAATTCATTTGTTACCCTCTGTTATGGACACAAAAGATCATAAGCATCCTTTATATGAAGTATTGAAGGGTGGAACTAAGATGAAGAGGAGACCAACAAAAACCTTGACTGAAGATATGAGCAAAGACTGGTAGATGGTGGAATCACTAAGAAATTGGCTTTAAACAAGGTAAGTGGAAACGGAGAAGTCAAAAAGGTTATGCTTTTAGTCACTTTACTGATAAAGAAAACAACTCACAAAACTAACCCATGATAGATGGAATACAAGTATGATGATAATGATGATGATGATGACTATAATGAGTCTTTTTATGGAGTTTTAATAACATGCCACTAGTGTGTCAGTTGTTGCATGTTGAATACTATTGCATCAAGATAGGTAAAAGATAGGGTAGAGTAAAGTTAAATGGGCCCTAACAGTCTAAAATTTCAACTCTATCCTGTTTGGATGAGTCTGGCCTGATAGATAAAAGTAATGTTGTGAGCCACGTGTACTCCATTTTACTTCAACTCTAAGTACTGCCATTTCCTAAAGTAAAAGTGGATTATATTCCAAACCTTAACTTCAAAATAAGCATCCAAATGGAGTGAAATGAAGTACTGTACTTTAACTTCAACCTACTTCTCTTCCACTCCACTCCACTCCACATGTGAAATCCGCTTCATTTTACTCCACTCCTCATTTATCCAAACAAGCCCTAAAAGGCCAGAGCTTTTGCCAATATAAATTTCTTGCTTTTTATGAGTACCAAAACTTTAGCTGATGAAAATGTCATCATCCATGGCTAACAAAATGGATGGCTTATATGTCATTGTTTTCATCTGTGAAATTATTTAAAGATTGTTTATGGAGAGATGATAGTTTTTTCATGGCGTACTGTGTTGGAGTTGCAGAAAAAAGTCACAGAATCACACAAGCTGCTCAAGCTGTTTTGTACTCATGTTCTATTGCTAATAGAAATGAACACCAATAATTGAAGAGATTACTCAAGGTCACATTTTGATGTGGTGCTTTTCTGGGTGGGCATGATGCTTTTTCTGCCGTAATTAATCTGTTATGCATGTTAGACCTGAAATACCCATTCATTCTTTGTCATGGATTGACAGAAACAGAGACCTGATGATTTTATTTCCAGCACTACCCCAATAACACAGAATAGACCATCTATCTTTTCAAATAATGTGTTAACTCTCTATTTGTGGTACATTCTAGCAACCATCTGTCCTTTCAGATAATGGGTTATATAAAGGATTCGTTCTGGCAATGAGTTTTCTCATTTATGTTCCTGACAGTTTTCAAGATCTCAACAGTTGCTATTGTCTTAGAGAATTTTGCATTGCTAGAATCTACACGAGTCGCTTCTGTACGAGTTCTGTTGGTGCATATTGTGATCAATATAGAATTGGCACCTACAAAAGAAGCTTGGACGTGCAGATGATTGCTGTGCAGATGCACTCGTTTGCAATATGTTGTTGGACAAATGGAATTTTGTATTGATGAACGATAATCTTGTGATGCAGATGATTGATGACCAAGACCTGGGATTCTTTGCCAATTTCCTCGGCATCTTTATATTTGGTTTGGTAATTGCTTACCATTATGTGGTGGCAGATCCCAAATATGAAGGGAACTAAATGTGTGAGTTTGTGTTTTTGTTATATGAATAGCAAGATGTTCCCTCAAGAAGACCTGGATAATGGGTAATTTTTTGTTTGCTCTAATAGTGAGACCGTTGCTATGGGATTAGGTTTGATTTATAAGTGATGCACTTCTGTTAAACGTTATACCTTAATGAGTGGGTAGTCTGTTGTTGCTCTAGTATCAAATTCAGTTTCCCTTCAAGGACCGATTGCTGGCTTTTTATTAGCTAAATATCTTGTTTTAAGTATGAATGTTGTTTTAGATTGATGCTATAGCATAAAGATAATGCTGTTTATGATTTAGGAATGGGCAGGATCAAAGTGATGGATCAACTAATCTTCCTTAACCTAAAATGCCCTGAAAATAGATGAGGCACAAGAGTGCCCTCCCTGATACCAGGTACTTCAAAATAGGCAATATGACAATATTGTATCTTATCTGACATCCTTTTGTTCTGTGTAGAACCCGTGTCCATCACATGTCCTTGCCATATTAAGGCATCATAGTTTCTAACAAGCAAGATTTGGAGTACTGCACTGGGCAGGCTGCATCCCTCCAGTTATGGAGTTTTGCAATGCAGTTTACTTGGGCCAAGAAATCTATAATTTCTTGTTCAATAGAAATCTGACTTTATCCACTTCTAGGCAAATGAACAGAAAGTCTGATCACTGAATAGTTGCAATCATCTATGTGTGGTGTATTGGCTGTTTAATGCGGTTCATTTTCTTTTTATTCCCCTTTTGTAGTCATCAGCAAAGCTATCATCAGATGGTTCCTGAGTCTGTCCAGTATGGGATATTTTTTGCAGTAGCCATCCAGTGGCTCCTGCCAGTTTTTTATGAGGACAGTAGAATGGGCTGTGCCGCACATTTATGATTGCTTGTCCGACTAAACTGCAGCCATTCAGTTATTTTCATGCATCGAGTATTTGCCATTTCAGTTTTATGGATGCACCATGAACTAATCCCTTCTGTGTTGTGTTTCAATGTTGCTTTCTAATCATTGCTGACATTCTTGTTAAGGATTTTGACTTGGTACTGTTTCAGTTTTAAAGGAGTGATATCTACAGATACTGATTTGGGCAGAAAATAACTGTATTCCATGCAATGAGTTTCCATTTTCTTCCATCGGAACTATTTTTTTCACTCTTAGTTGTGCCTTTTTCTATACTGTAACACACACACACACACACACACTTCTTACCATGTGTACTTCATCTTCAATCATGTTAAACAGTATTTTATTTAAAAAATCTCTTATATTGGAGCTATCTATTTGGTTTTTTCCCTTTATGTTTTCATTCTTGTTTGCGTTTTTTTTTTTTTTTTTTTCTATAATGTAACACAGAACACACATATCTTCCAATGTGTACACTATCTTCTCTTTTGTTCGTTGTCTATCATTCAAATCTGTATGATAAACTAAATCTAAATGCCATTTTATAAGAACGTCCTTTAGAAGAAGTGGATTCAGGTACAGATAACAGTTAGCAATTGCATAAAGCTTTGCTAGCTTATTTCTACTTTGTTCACTTGGTGTTGATCTATTTTCTGATATTCAATTCATATTTTTTGTGTCATTCTACTATTAGTAAATGTTTAGCAGTGATATTTCATCGTGTAGATGTGATTAAGAATTTAAGAGTAAATCTCTCTTTATATGTATATATAAATATGGTTTCCTCTTCAATGTTTTAAGATTGAAATAGAGAGATCCCACTCATTTCTCTGTTATTTGTTGACAACTGGTGTACTTATTTTTCTTTCCTTTTTTGGAAAGAATGATTTATTTCTTTTCTATAATCTGAAGATAAACCTGAAAGGTGGGCTTTTGGTCTTTTTGGTATATTAACTTAGGGGTTTGGTATTATGCAGTAAGGATTTATGGATTTCTGTGGTGGACTGGTGTAGGGCTTATAAAATTTAGGTTGGTTGTTCTTGTTTAGGGTAATATGAAAAATAGTTAGGTTGAGTTTAGGCAGGGGAATTGGGGTTGGAAGTTCGGTTCAGTCAACTCTGCCCAGGCTGCATCCCTTTAATCATTTTATACGCCGTCTTGGATGATACAAAATCAAATCTAATGAGGCTACTTTTATCTATTTAATTGAAAGTCACTTGGGCCTGTTTGTTTGATAGAATATATATGAATACATGCTTTTAAGTGGTTAAACTGAAGATACAAATTGAACATACAATGATGACCATCAAATAACCTTACAATAATGACCATCAAATAACCTTTCCTTAAAAGGGGTCGTTTGCCTTTTACGCATGAGATGCGTAACTATAGTATACACATGTAAATGTCCCATATGTAAGCTTTACGCATGCGTTTCAATTTACAACGTTTGTCTACTGATCTCATTTTCACATCATTTACGCATGTGATTCACTTTACCACGTTTGTTTGAATTACATGTGAAAATGTAAGAAATTTGCTTTCAATGGATAAACAAACAAATTCATTTCATAAATTTAATGTATTTTTCCATGAAGTTCAATGTATATCAATTCCATACAGATAACTCATATTTCATGAATTTCAATTTAGTTTCAAATAAACATGGTTAGTTGTTAATTAGTGTTGATTAATGTGTTAGATTAATTATATGATAAGATAATATGGAATTATTGGTATCAATGAATTTCTGGAATTATGTTGGACATTTCTTGTTTTGGACCCATATTGATTTGAAATGTCATTTTATGAAAAACAGGGTATTTTATATAAAAAAAAGACTTATTTATAATTTTGATTTTATAAAATTTTTCTAATGATTGAATTTTTCAATGATTTCAGTTTCATTAGAAAATGGGTCAAATTGTGATCGATTTTCTCTTCTAGCTCGGGTTCATTTGAATTCATTTCAAATGATTCCCAGTGAGATTTGATACCTTTAAAAACGGACTTATTCTAAAATAAATAAAAGTGACTGTGCACGGTCACCCGTCCGCATTTTGAAAAAATAGAAAACGGACAAAAATGGGTTTCGAACCCAGGCATTTTCGTTGACGGGATCATTTCATCGTCACCGTCCGCATTTTAGGTGTGACTCCTTTCCATATGAAAAACCAATGTGATTCATTTTACCACCAAATGAGATGTGTAAATATAAGTGTGAAAACGTGCTCATTTTCATACGATTTTCACATACAATTTACACATGAGGTGTGTAAATGAGCACAAACAAACGTAAATATGTATAATCATTATTCATGTGAGTCATTTACATACGTAAATGATTGCAAACAAACGACCCCTAAATGTAAAGTGAGCGAAGATAGGAAAGTAACGGTGTAACACCCATCCATCATCTTAGTAATTCAATACTTAGGATTGTTAAGGCTCTGTATCTACCTCGTATACTTCACCTCTTGAAGCCCAATCCAAGAGCCTTTGGCCATGAGCCTGAGGGACACTTGATTCTAGACAGTCGAGAACTAATCCCTATGGGTACATTCAAACCCTCCTATCCACATGTACAAGGTAAAACTATAGGAGGTGACCAACCGAGGTAGGTGTTGAACCTCCACTTCCTTGATGGGTAGATTCCTGTTGAGCTACACTTGTTTGTTACTATTGGATAACCCTTTGGTGTAAGTTTGGACAACGAATTCCTAATGCTGACTAGGGGTGCAAAAAAAATCCATCGATTCGGAAATCCGATCCGATCCGATCCGAAGGTAAACGGATTGGTGACGGATTAAAAGTTTTGTAATCTGTTAGCAACGGATCAGTGGCGGATTTCACCCTCAATCCGTGGATTCAATCCGATCCGATCCGTTGGCATTAAAATAAAAAAAATATATAAGTGGTCTAAATATTAATTAAGATGTCTAAATTTAAAATAAGTTAAAAATTAAGGGGTCAAAATGTAATTTTTTTCACATTGATATTTTTCTTTTAAAATTAGATTGAACGGATTAATTCGATCCGATCCGGTCCTCCACGGATTGGATCGGATTGTAATAGTGACGGATTCCAAATCCATCAATCCGTTGGTAACGGATTGGTGACGAATTCGGCCCAATCCGTACCAATCCGATTCGTGTACACCCCTAATGCTGACAAACAACCCTGAAATGAAATAAGTTAGATGTATCAGCAAAGCTCACCCAAATTTCTTTTGGTTGCTCAATCAATTTCATTTTCGGCGTGCCGGTTGAACACATCAAAACCCAAAAACATAAATAGCCTTGATCATTCAATAATCCATGGCCCAATGTCCAAACCATCTAATTAAGGTGAAATACACAACCTTCCCAACTCTACCCACCGATTAGTGGTTCTAGGGCCTATTTGATCTTTATGGTTCTAGGGTACACAGTGCCACATACTTCTCCTGAAGGCCTGATAATTGCATGAGATGTGGATAATGGATTCATTAATTTTTTTATGTATTTGTTGTTAGCAAGTGAGATGGCTTGACGTGTAGATGATTGGAAATGGGCCCACTCTAGCTGGCAAATGATTCTCCAGTTGCCTCCATTCATATTTCTATACAACCAATGGCTGTTTCCTATTCATAGTCAATGTATACCTGGAAGGATGGTCCATTGATGAGAAAGCCAAAAAAGATAAATAAATCAATGCACCATAAGATGCTAGTGATGTCATAGATAGTATGGCCACCATCCACCTCAACATAGATCAAGTTGGATTGTTTCATCCTAAAATATCTAGGGTTTTTCTAAGGATGTCAGATAAAATGAATGTAGAACAAGATGTTCTTTCATTCTATGATCTAAAGAGAGAGAAATGAAATTGAGGAGTAAAAATGGAAAGAACGTTCTTCTTATTTCATAATAAGGAAACTGTCATGTAAAAAAATGCACAGCGACCCCTCGCAAAATTCGGCTAGCCTGAAGTCCTCCAAAATCTTGATAAAAAAACAACCAATCCACACTGGTATGCTGCTTCTTTCATCAATCTAGTAACATTTGATAGACATTTATTATAATGACACATTCAAATTTCACTTCCATCGAAGTTGGGTCTATAATCTTTCACGAGCGTTGAATATGTACCACAAGATGATCCTTTTTTTTTTCCTCCTTTTTTGTCTTTTTCAAAGCTGATAGGCCCTTTTTTTTATTATTTTGTTAGTTTATGTGATTCTACTAAAATGGTTAAGGTAAAAACTTTTTTGTATTTGATAAGACGATTTCACTAAAAAAAAATGTTTCACGTGTTCATTTTATATAAAGTTTGCATCCTCTAAAGCTGGACTTACAGGAAATTTGTGGAGTGAAGGTAAAGTGAAGTGAAGCCTTAAATCAAGAGATAATAGAATATTATGGGGTCTAATTATAGTATGATAAACTTTTATTTTTAGTGGCTTGGTAAGAAATATTTTTGTCTTTTTAGGTAAATCAGTAGAGGGGTTTTTGTCTTTTAATGGTTTGAGAATATTGCCTTTTTACTTCTTTTTTTTTCTAATAAATGAGGAGTTCTTAAAAATTTATACTTTTAATATGACCCCTACTTTTTCATGTCCAGTGAATGGAGGCATGACTCCACTTCACCATACTTAGTGAAGTGGCCAAACGAGCCCTCGATAACTTCGGCAGACTTTGATCGATTTGATGGTGCCCTACACTTTTTATTAGGGCAGAATCTGTCCACAATACAAGAGTTGGATATCTAAGCATAATTTTTTAAATAAGCATTGTAAGGAGTCTTGCAAATTTTTTGCAAGTGAAAGTCCTTGTCAAAATAAAGTTTAGATTTATAGAAAAGTAATTATGGAAAACCCTTTCACGAGAGAGAACTTTTTTTTTTTATCACACATGGGACCCATGGTCAATTCAACACCTCACTCTCGCTAGTTCTTTAGAAGTGAAGCCCTAATTTGACACCAATCTGTATTGATTCCATTGCTGAATTGGGTTTTATTAAAAAAAAAATATAGCTGAAAATAATTATTAAACTTTAAAGCCCATAATCACTGATTACGATGTTATGGTTAAATTCAACTTTATCTAAAAACTCAAAATAGAAGACTCCCATGAATCTATCCTCCCATGATTTGAAATGCCAATGGCCAAGACAACTAAATATTCCTTATAGAGTTGCACGTATTGCACTAGCCTTAGACATCGTAAATGGCAAAATGTACAATACCGCATACCCTTAAGATAATTTACAGTAAGATGTGTGCGATATCGCATGGCTTTAGGATGTCGCACTAACAGCTCAATGAAAAATATTTAAATTTCGACAAATAAATATCATATTTAAGGACATCTGTACAAAAAAAAAAAAGAAGGCAAAATTAGCGAAAGGTCCCTAGAGTTGAATGTTTCCAGCCTCCAGTCCAAGGAAAATTTTTTTAAGGCTTATGGTCCATTTAGCTAGACTTTTTATAGCCTTAGGTCCCTAAGCCCACATGTTTTTATTTTTTAATATAAAAATGCCCCTGTAACTGTTTGCCGTCGGACGTAAGGCATGGAGTAGAAGAGTAACAAGAGAGGGGACCAGTCACCAGTTCAGCCAAGCGTCTCTTGGTCTCGTCCAACTGATCGTCTCCGTCTCACTTGGATAGATCTGTGATTTCTTGCTGCCGGTTGCTTCTCATTCTCCTTCTCCCACCTTCTTTCTCTATCGTTCCCTAGAAAATAAAAAAAGGAAGAAGGGTTTGCTCTCTCTCTCTCTCACAATCTCAGGTCTTGATGGGTTATGTCTTACCTCATAATAAAGAAGGAGATGAGATGAGATGACCAAACGGTGATTGAATTGCTTTGTGATCAACAATTTAGGTATGCTTTTTATTTTATTTTTTTGGTAGATAAGATCTTGGGTTAAGTGCTCCATAGTTCCAAAGAGCAAATGTAGAGATTAATGCTATTGGATAATAGGTCCGAGAAATTGTTTTACACCTCATTCTTTAGCAGGAGGAATATGTATGAATTATAGAAACATGTTGAATTATGTGTTTTACCGAGAACGACACCCTTCTGATGGCTATAATGATTGACAAAAGATGATGCACACGGATCTGGTTTCTCAGTTTCTGCAAGGCTTGCCTATTACATGTTTGTGAAAATTCGTCTGAGAAGAGTCACTCTTTGTTTGCTTGGAGTTTAATGTCTCGGCCACAAGAACGTGATCACATAGGCTTTTTGGAGGTTTCTTCCATGGAAGTCTCTGACAAGATATCATCCGTTTCAGCAACTGAGGTTTCTGCTGCATATGACCATGGGGTTGGTCCCAAAAAACTCAGATAGATTTGGCCAGAATTCAGATAATTTTTTCGAAAACTCAGATAAATTTCACAAAAACTCAGATAAATTTGTCTAGAACTCAGATAAATTTGACGAAAATTCAGATAAATTTCACAAAAACTCAGATAGATTTGTTAGAAGCTCAGATATATTTGCAAAAAAACGCAGATAATTCTATCAAAGACTCAGATAAATTTGCAAAAATCAACCTCCGGCGATGGGAACAGTTAACGTCCGGCAATGAACGGTGACAAACAGCGGCATGAGCGGTTGCAAATCAAAACCCCAATGACCACCTCCATCACCACCACAAATTAAAAAAAACAAATGAAGAAGAAGATGAATTAATTTTCAAAAACCCCAGTTTTCATCAACCCCACAAAATCAGAATAAGAAAAACAAAAAAAGAAAGACAAAGGAGAAGTTGCAGAGAGAGAGATGGGTGGTAACGGAAAAACCAGGTGGAAGATCTCTTTTCATACTAGGAATGGGCTATGGGCTGGGCTTCCGTAGCTGGTCAGGTCAGAATCAACCCTCACCAAACCCATCCTCCTCCTTCTTCTTCGTCCTGTTCTGTTCCGGTCTGCAACACAGAATAAGATCGATTTATTCTGATTTCTGCGACCAGAAATCGATGACCAGGAGATTGTTTAGTGTGATTAGTGTTGCAAGTTATTTACAATGAGTATCAAAGGCCTCATAGTTGGTGTGAGTGCACCTTGTATACATGGAATAATACAAAATGAAACATGTGTCTTCAAACTTTACACGTGTCGCATATCAAGATGAAATACGTCGGAGCATAACGTCATGCGCGCACTGAGAGCATTTGAGAACTCGTGAGATATCGTGAAACGAGACGGGCTGGACGGTTTTAGTTTATTAAAGAAATGGTAAATTGGTATTTTCAGGTATCAAAAAGTGTGAGAGGGACCTTTGACTATATGACTTTTTTTTATAGACTTAAGGCCTCAAAAAGTGAAATGTTCAGACCCCTCGCCGAATGCCAAAAAAAAAAAAACACAGCATGACAAATTATTGTAGAAATTTTAATAAAGAAACCGCCCTAAATTTTTTACCACGTGAGAATTGGACAGTCTCCGAATTTGACGTGGCAGCTGTAATTGAAAAGGAATCGGACAGTATCCGAATTCGTCTCTTTCTTCTTCTAAAATCGCTTCTTCGAGTGGTATCGTCGCTTCGTTTCGTTCTTTTCTAATGATAGAAGAAGCAGCAGCAGAGAAATATCTAAACCACACAACCACATCAGAATCTGAAAAGCTTCCTCCATGGGCATGCCGAGCGAGGACGTGGTGGTGGTTCAACACGGGAAGAATGCGGACGAACCCTGTGTCATCACTGTAAACTGCCCCGATAAAACGGGTCTCGGCTCCGATCTTTGCCGTATCATCTTCGAATTCGGTCTCTCCATCGCCAAAGCAGGTTTCACAAGATGCACAACATTTAGGGTTTGAGGTTTCAGTTTTCCTGCACATTGCATTGATTTTATCTCTTATTTGCATATTTCATATGATTTGATACTTTTGGAATGCAATCAATCAATTCCTTGTGAATCTAAATCTAAATCGCTAGTTGTAGTTGTGTATTTATTTGTGTTGTTGTGATTTTGATTACAGATGTTTCGACTGACGGGAAATGGTGCTACGTGATTTTTTGGGTGGTTCCTCCTTTGAGATCAATGAGAGTGAGATGGTCAAGCTTGAAGAAACGGCTTCTATCCATCTGCCCTTCTTGTTTGATTCCTTTCTACTTTGAATCAGCTACTCTGCCCAAACCTTCACAGGTTTACCTATTGAAGTTCTTGTCTCTCAATAGGAGGGGACTCTTGCATGGTAATCGCGGAATTTCTTTGATTCATAGTCTAAAGATCAACTCATATCAAGCTGTAATTCTGCATCAAGATTCCTCATTGAGGCGTTATAAATGATTGGTAACACATGACATGCCAATGGCTACGATTGCTTACCGAAAATCAGCTTCATTAGACATTGTTAGCCCTCGTCAAATTTGAGAGTTTCATAAAGATGAATAAACTGAAAAAAAAGTAAAAGGCTCACTAACATTGCCTTGGATCTGATGGCTAACAATATAAAATTGAGTTGGTTTTGGTTGGTTACCTGGCAGATCCACACCCCTGTTTTTAGATTAGTTTCATCAACATGCCGTGTGTTATCATAAGGGTGATACATTATAACAGAGTGATAGGCTCGCTCTTACTTCTTTTTTTTATCATCGATTATCTTTATATCAAACCATGCACTCTATATCCTAATGCCCTATAGGCAACAAACAATTCTACTCAAGTAACTCAACATTCTAAAAAAAGTTAACTTATTTCATATTTTAGTGATAGCTAAATGAAAAACAGAATTGGCGGGCACGTATCAAGCATCAAATATATATAATTGTGAGCATAGTGGCTTAGTGGCCAATATGATTCATTAAAATAGTATTGTAGAGTCTCCTTTGTTTTCTTATTTTATAATCTGACAATTTGAATAAAATGTTGATTGAACTGTGGATTTGCTGTAGATGTCACTCAGGTTCTTTCTGATCTCGAGCTTACGATTCATAGAGTGAAAGTCTCCACAATGCCAGACGGCCGGGTCATGGACCTTTTCTTCATTACGGATGGAATGCAAGTTCTTAGTCTTGAAAATATTGATTTTCACCTTTAAGTTATTGTATGAACTATGAAGTGGTTTGTGGAAGAATCATGGTTTACTGAGCAAGTGCATGGTTTGCTGCACCTCCTTATTTCCTGCATGCTGGACTCATGGTTAAGTGATCTCCACAGTGCATGGATAATGTCCAAAAATTCCCTAGAATGGGTGGTCCCTGAACTGCTGCTACTTTTCTATTATTATCCACTCGTTTGTGGTTACTGGTTGGAGAGTTGAGGTCTTTAATCAGGAAGATTGCAGGGAAATCCTCCATCATCAATGGGGCCCATCACATTAACTGTCTGGACAACCAGAGCATGGGCACCATTCTACAGAATAGGATGGTTCAGTAAATTGTATAGTTGCTGTTAAACATGACTGAATAATTAGTTAAAAGTTTGTTGTTTCATGTGTGCATGCACCTTGCAAAAAATCTTGCTTGTATGGCTGTAAGGACCATTGATTAGGTGCACCATTAAGTGAATGATCCATAAAAGAAAGACTATTAGACTACGGAAGCTATCTAACCTGTATCTGCAAATGGATGGTTAAAAAGGATGGGAAAAACATTAGCAATGGGCCACATCCAATGGTCCCTGTGATTTTGTGGGCCCCTTTATCAACTGTCCCATCAACTGTATACAGACATTCTTCAAGTGGTATTTTTCCATATCATGCTACAATCTCAATGCTCTGAAACTTTTGCTTTAGATGATCTTTTTACTTTTGCTCATAGCGTGCTTGGATCATTATTGAAAGAAATTTTGCACAATATTCTGTTTATGATATCCTGATCTTTTGGACAATTTCTTTCCTGTTTTTACTCTAAAATTGTGTACATTTGGATTATTTAAATACTTTTTCTGCCTACCAATAAAAAAAAAAGAATATCAAAGCAACAACCTTAAGGTGGCCTCTGTAAGCCTCTACCATCTGTGCTTCCCTCTGTTGTTTGTCTATGTATATACAAAATAATATTAATATAATTCTTATTGGTATATATATTAAATAATATATATTATCTTATACCTATCACTCCGGTAAGTGGTAAACCCGATATTCAGGTATGTACCCAATTTGGATCCCTGGCCAGACTCAATTATTGATAGTGTCCAAAATGAGGGTCAATGCCCTGATTTTTTCAGTTTGGAACCCTCGGGTAACTGAGTAATAAGAAGTCCATTGACGTCCCTACAAATCATGTGGGCAGTCCACTGTCCAAGTAAACATATCAACCATGTAGTAAATCCAAATAACTGTTAGACTGTTAGTGTTTAAATAGTATCTTTATATTCCAAAGTATCTGGTCAGGGTTGTTGAGAAACAAGCATGTTTTGGCTTCTCATGTTTAAGCTAGATTACAAGTACTCTGATTTGTATTATGTTTCATTTTAGGGAACTTCTGCACACAAAAAGGAGACAGGTTGATACATGTGAACGGCTGAATACCGTCCTAGAAGAATCATGTCTCAGCTGTGAGCTTCAGTTGGCAGGGCCAGAGTATGAAGGTTTTCAACAGGGCTTCTCTTGTCTTCCTCCAGCTGTCGCTGAAGAATTGTTTAGTTCTAAACTATCAGATGATGAAAGCTGTTTACAAGCTCTTACTCCAGAATTGACACAGTTAAAGAAGGCCAAAATTAGCATGGATAATTCCTTGAGCCCTTCTCACACTTTGCTTCAAATACAGTGTGTTGATCAGAAGAGTCTTCTCTACGACATTACTAGAACACTGAAGGACTTCAACATTAAGGTAGGCAGTAGTTGTTTTCTTCCCCCTATTGTTTGTTTGTTTGTTTACTTTTGTATTTTATAAGATTAATAATTGGATTTTGTTGCAGTTTCTAAGAATATGGATTTTGCCAAGCATACTCACACACCTGCATGCAGACACAATGGCATCATTATAGACAAGTTCCATATGTGTACAATCCAGATTGACCATTCCTATCCACTAGGGCCTACCATGTTGATTCTCTGGTCCAAAATGATGCAGCCTGAGATCAACATTGCCCTGTCATCCAATATAATATTATAGATTGATTCCTTCTTTTCTATTGAATGTGGAAATTCCATAGGTGATGACTCTTTGAACATGTGCTGTATTCATGCTTCAGCTTGGGAGTTGAAGTTTCTTCAATTCACCGTTCTTCATCACTAAAATGTGACCTGTCCACTTATTGAGTGGTATGTATATACTAGCAAAGTGAAAGCAATGAGCCAATGACAATTGACAACGTCAACCAAAAAGGACCAACTTCTCACATGAATACAGAAATGTAGCCCACCTGATTAATGGAACTGATTTTGGGGTGGAATTGGCAGTGTAGCTAATATTAAAGCAGTTGATTTCCCAGGAACGTATGGCTTAACACAATGACACTTTAGGATAGAGTTAATATACCAATGTTTAAGATTACATTTTCATATAGAAAATTGGGCTAATGCCAAATTTATCTACAACAGAAGCAAATTCCCCATTGAGACAAACTTATAACAATGTTTAAGGAGAAGACCAAAATTTTATATATGGTTTTTGTCAGGGCTGCTTGCAGTGTAGTTAAAGAGGTCATATGGTTTCAGAGTTCCATCATAGGGGCTGTTGAATAGAGAAATCAATGGTGCTTTTTTTGTCTCTTATTCGAAAAGTCCCTAATTTGGTGTCTTTGACAGACTTTAGATCCATCTGCTTGGGTCATGGTGACAGAAAAAACGAATGGAAAATATATAGCCCAATGAAAAAAGAAAGGAAGGAAATGTATACTTTTAATGTGTATGCCTCGTATTTTGGGAGAAATTTTTTCTTGATCATTGGAATACTAATCGCAGTAAAAACATATGAAAGTAGTAGAGGTTTTCTTTTTTACTCCCAAAATAGGAAGGAACCAAATGCAAGTCAATGATAACTGTCTTTAATTCTAGTTACTATTGTACCTTGGTACTACTCGAGAAAAAAAATGCATATTTACTACTTGAATGTAGTGCATGAGGCTGACCTTGACACTACACATTCTGTTCTGGATCATTCACATAGATGAACAAGCCCATATGTATTGTAATTGTGTCGTCACCTTTGCTGACTTGAATTTGTTCCTTATGTAGATATCTTATAGCCGGTTTTCCTCAAATAAAAATGGCTGCCGTGAGGTGGACCTATTCATCCAGCAAATGGATGGGAAAAAGATTTTGGATCCTGAAAAGCAAAGTGTTCTGTCTTCTAGTTTGAAGATGGAGATTCTTCATCCATTGCGAGTGCTAATCACCAGCCGTGGCCCTGATACTGAACTCTTGGTTGCTAATCCAGTAGAGTTGTCTGGAAAGGGAAGACCTCGTGTTTTTTATGACGTCACAGTTGCCCTGAAAATGCTAGGGATATGCATTTTCTTGGTAAGACATGTTTCCTACTTCTCGTGTTTGAAATTCATTGTCCTTTTGGGTGCTTTTACTGAATTTGTAGGTCATGCATTTTTTATTTGTGGAAATTAAATACAACAATGGTTGGATACTATTTTTTAAACTTCTGTTGAATTTTCAAACTAATATGGGTGGTCACTATATCCATTTTGCATGCATTGCGAGTTGCGACTCCTTTGCAGGGAACAGATAACCGTCCATTCTAAGGATATGTTCCGACTCCCTGTGATTAGGCACATCCTAATGCATATCATTGAGATTTTTATTTGTTGCTTACTTTATTTCTGAGGTTTGAAATTCTGATAGTTGAGGCATTTATTTACTGATAAGTAGCATTTTGATACTTTGTCTATTTCTCTTTCCAGGCAGAAATTGGGAGGCACTCGACATCCAACCGCGCATGGGAAGTCTACAGATTCCTTCTGGATGAGAATTGTGAATTTCCTTTGGCCAATAGCAACACAAGAACTCAGATTGTAGACAGAGTGAGGAGATCATTGATGGGTTGGTGAGTTAATGAGGACAGTTCCCTTCTTTCCAGTGATTCTTTTTGGGCATTTGTGGTAGCTGAAAGATTTATATCCCAAATGTACAGTAGGCACCTTCTCGTGATAGTAAGCTGCATACTATTTGAGTTCTCAAGTTGTTTCAATGGATTTGTGGGTGCTAGCTCTGCTTGTTATCATTGATATTGTACATTTTATTATCTTAAACCAGGTTTAGCTGTGCCAGGCAACACAACTGCAGCAATTGTTAAGGTGGTTTTATTCTAGGAGACAGGTCTTAGGATCAAGTTTGTGATGATCACTGTGCCAAAGAATCATTATGTTTCTGTCTCGCATTAATCAATTTAACTAACCCTTATTACCAAAGAAACACGGGAATAGAAGTGCGATGCATCTCTGGTGGCACTTGATACCAGCCATATGGATAACTATCTGGTCCGTTTAGAAGGTCGAACGAGTTGGGCACATTGGATTAGCTCTAGGAGAAAACATACACGCACATTCATGATTATTAATGGATCGCGATTTAGACAAATGTGATGTTTTATTAATGCCTCTTTGTTAACAACCATATTTCAGGTAGACGAAAACCTCCAAAAAAATCAAAATTTCTCTCCTCTCATATATAACTGCAGAGGTAATCTGAGTTGGGTTCTGATTTTACTTCACTCAGAAGTTCTAACTTATAACTCATTGAGTAGCTGCATTATTATTCTCGCATTGCTACTGATAAAATCAGGTTCTGAGTAATTGTCTGCTGTATATTTCCAACCGATTTGCAGTAGCATTGCATTATTCACTGGAGAATTTAGCAGTATATATGGATCTTCATAAAGTCAGACTTGAGCTCTGCAAATGTATTGTTGTGAAGTCAGGCAAGAGCTCAGCATACAGGCACCATTTCTTTTAAATATTCATCTTGACCAACAAGATAGTGGTCTGGTGGGCCTGATTAAAGTACCTTTGTTTTATATTTATTTTCTTCCCCTTCTTTTCAATAGTAAATCTTTCCAGAGCCATTTTCATTGGTTCAATATGTAAGGAATCGAATTACTGCTACTCTATGCATTTTCCGCCATGGTACTCATTAAATGCGAGATTGAGTTGAAAAGGTAATGCTAATAGAATGTGGGGCCACGTGCCCAACATATGTTTGTCCAACACATTTTTTCACATAAAATGAAAAAAAAAATGATTTTTCTTGATAGAGAGTATTTTAATTTCCCATGAAAGGAGGGATGGCATTGGCACGGGTTTGAGTAAACCCAAACCAACATCGTTTCAAGTTTATCTCATCCAAATCCGACCCACCCAGTGACGGGTCACTGATATGTGATGCCAGACCCACCCCGTTTGGGTGGGTCGAGTCGAATTTAAGCTTTAGACTTTTAAAATATATAAAAATGCATAAGAATGTGCGTGGTAGAAATTGAATACACCACCTTCTCTTCCCAATTGTATAATGTCCAAAACCACCTATACAACATGAGTTTTGTCTTTCACTTTAGTAATAAATATATGAATATTATATATCCGGGGCGGAGCGGGTTGGAACAACAAAACCTAAACCCATCTCACACAAAGAAAACCACTACCAAATTTGTCCCATGCTAAGAAAACCACTACCAAACCAAGCGAGTCGGGGGTTGGGGTTTACCTTTGTACCCGACTCATTGCCATCCCCACATGAAAGAGGTAGCCATCATCGTGGAATCCTCTTGCACAATCGGGGTCGGGGATGTAAATAAATATGATATGGAAAATATTTGGTTTTAAGCCGCACTTGACCTGTTGGAAACTCGGCACCTTTACTTACAACCAATAAGATGGCATTGGATGATTAGATCCCCAATTAACCTGAAAAAGAGGGCACAAAGTTAGGTATGGACTATTCTTAACCCCAATTATACATGTTTACATCCATATTTTGAAGGACATTTTTGGTATTTTCCAGTTTTTTTGTTTGTTCTAAGCTATGTTGCAAATAGTGCCAATGTTTTAAATTTATTCTGTACAATTGCAATGTGGTCACGTACTAAATTTGTTTCTATAGTCTATTATAATATTATAATATGGTGGTTTTAATAATATTTTTTACTGAAAAAATGAGGATGGTATAGATGGATTTCAAACCATGGACATCCGAGGAGTTAAACAACCCTTGCCACGAAGCCAGCTATCAATTTGCTAGTGCAACTTTACACACAGGGTAAAGTCTCTATCAATTTCTCCATTTCCTCCTCCAAATGGCACCAACAACATTAGACACTCATGCGACTTTGCTCACTTTAATGTTAAAATCTACAAGTAATCAATTTATAAATTATTAAAAAGTGCGTTCATGCATGAGCATTTATACTGAAGTTTAGTCTAGAAGAAAACTTCATTAACCTTTTCTTATCTCCAATGCAATGTCATCTCATAATGAAAATTACCGAAATGACCTTATTTTCCTTCGCCGGCAATGATACAACTTATACCATCTAATAGATAGTATCTGCCTTTCCTTTCGTCTTCTATTTAGGTGTATATTTGTACGGCAAGAGGATTACATGATAAAGGAAAAAATTATCTGAATTTCTTATTAAAGAAGAATTTGATTGACCAAAAAAACGAAAGGATTTACGAGGCCGTAAATATATGAAATCTTCTTATTTCACCAACATGTAATAGATGTCCCTGTCGTTGTAACAAAAGTTGGAACAAACTTGATGCAGCAGATTTTCATTTTCTAACCAATCCTTCCTCAAGACCTCAAGACAAGACCTTTTCATCGTCCCCCACCCCCACTATTCCCCATCCATCCATCTAGGTAGGCCACAAGCAAAAGACTTAGATCTGATGGATATTAACAGTACGTGGTCCACAAATATATCCTCTTTCCCACATCGCTTTCCCAAAGGCAAAAATACTGAGGATTCTCCACATTTCTAGTATGGTACCTATATATTTTAGTCTAAACTGTGGAATCCCACTTACAGTCTCTTTTCAGTTCAGAAGGGAAACCTCTTTCCCTATTATATATTTCCAAACGCGCCTTCGAGTTTTCGTTTCATCTCTTCTCATAAGATATAACGCAGGCGGGGGAGAATCCCACCGAATCACGCTCCCTTTTCTCTCTTCATTTTCACCAAACCCTCGTTTTCCATTTCCTCTCACCAAACGGCTTCAAAAAGGTTGGTTTTTCAATCGAATCCAAAATATCTCTCTCTCTCTCTCTATATATATATATCTCGTTTTCATTTTCCCTTTCATATTCGTGTCGATATTCTTCTTCTTCTTTGGATCTATTCAAGATTAAAACCGGGGATGCATTTCTTCTTAGAAAGTGAAAACTTTCGAGATCGTGGGAATCGGTTTGCATTTTTTTGAAAGTTTTCTTGTAAATTAGGGTTACTGTTTTGCTTATGTTTTCGTCTTTTTTTTTATTAGGGTTGATGTTGGTGATGAACTTAGGGTTAGGACTTTGGATTTTGGCTTATGGTGATGTTGAAGTTAGGGTTAGGGTTCGTACTTCTGGTTATATCCGAATCGTTGTATATCGGATGCCTTGTAATTATGGTAACTATAATGGTCAAGACAAAGAACACATGAATCGTCATGAATCGTGTAGCCAGTTTCTGAAGAACTGCATTGGCTCTTTGGATTTGGATGATACTGAGTTTGTTGTTTTCGGAATTTTTTTAGATGAAGTTGCGCTGCAGAATTGCTCTTCCTCATCATGATCAGTGTTATTGGCATTATCATTATTGTTATAATTATTGTTGCTGCTACTGCTATTATTAATATGTGAACTTCATGGGGTATTTCTGTTCATCAGTTGGAAACTTGGACATGAGCTTTTTATTTATTGTTAGGTGGATGTGTGGTAAAACTAAGAAGGATAAAATTAGAAATGTTTTGAGAGCATTTAGGGGGAGCAACAGTAGGGGATAAAATTAGAGAAATCCGTTTTGAGATAGTTCGGGCATGTCCGCAGCGGCGCCGGTAAGGAAAAGTTTGGCCATGAAGGTTGGTGGCTCACCAAGGGGAAGGGGTAGGCCAAAGATAATGCGGATAGAGGTGGTAAAAATGGATATGAAGACGTGTGACTTATCTGAGAATTTAGCTCAAGATAGATCGGAATGGAGAAACATAATTCGTGTAGCCGACTCCAACATAGTTGGGACAAGACTTTGATGATGATGATGATTTATTTATTTATTATTGATGTTGAGAATTTGAATATCTTTAAAATTTTAGCGAGCGTGATTTGTTAGTGTGAACATTAGGTTTTGGTTTCTGGTTTCACAGTGATGTTGGATGCATCCCTCTCAAGTGGAATGGATATTTTGGTGTAATGGGTGTGTTTCCTGGTGAATAATGAATAATTATCATTCATGTATCTGGGGTGGGGTGCATAAACCAGCAACCACATTACTTTAAATTACTCTTATGCCTTACAAATCCTGAATCAGTTTCATGAACTTCCCATAACTTATTGTCTTGCCTTTTATGGAGAAACATCCCACCAAATTTTGTAGGGACGTTAACATCCCACTCATGTTAGACGGAACTGGCACACGCATTGGATTTCGACCCTGTCGTATTTATGAAATCCTAAAAGATAAGATTTGTTGATTAAGTACAATATTTAAATGTCTGAATTAATATCCAAAAATGTCTGAAATTAGTGCAAATTTTAATAATTACTAAAAATGTAGTGTGCACGTCATAAACTAAAATTTTGAGAGATAACGTGAAAAAGAAATACAGAGATTCCTATATTTGATTTAATTAAAAAAATTCTTGAATATTGAACAATGTTTAAACTAGTACTAGAAAGAAAAAAAGTTTCATTAAAAGTCCAACATGAGAACATTTTTGATATATGCCGGCACACATTATCTTTCTCAATCAAAGAATCCATGTAGCCACCCGCCTTTGTAAGGGCATCTTGCCCTTTCTTAAACATTCAAGTGTACCCCTAACCTCCTGTTCTTTTTCCATGGAGCTTGTTCTTACATCAATGGTGATGAGTATGACTTTTGGACTTTCAATTGGTTCTTAATTACTATTTTCATATTTATTGGGATAGAGAGTTAGTGTCAATGTGTCATACACCTTTGAAGCACCCAAAATTGTATTCCTCAGCATCTTATGGGGCACATGTGCGATTTACCAAACCTATCAAGCAGTTGGGCCCATCATGGATGCTCCATCAGCTATAATTCTCCTCATTCAATGATCCAAACAACCAAATAATTTGAAAAAATGGGCAGCTGACAACAAGCAGTAGTTTACACTTGGCAGCTAGATAAGTCCATTGATTGAATGATCATCTTCCTCCAAGTCCTGCAATTTTTAAATTTTTTTTTTCAGTTATGGCCTTCCAATTGTTGTTTAACCTTTGAAATGGTTCTGATTACCATACAGGTGTCTTAAGATCCTTTGTAAGATTCTTGGGTGCTCCTGAGATGTACCTCCATTTTCTCATTCTGGATTTTGTTAAATTTGGAGTATTTATGAAGTTCAGTTGAGTGACTAAAGGTGGATTTGAATTGATGGGCGTGGACTGATTTTCTGGTGATTTGGATAGGGAGGAGACACCACCAATTGGTCTTGATTTGGTGGTGTTCAGAGCCAGTAGTGGTTTTGGTTCTGCAGTTTTGAAGGGGTTCTGTTGGTTGTCTGTTTTTATACCTCTCCAAGAATGAGTCCCGATAGCAGCAGGAGCCCTCCAAGAGGCCGAAGGATTCGCACCAGTGAACGTGCATTATACCGTGATGCACCATATAGGAGAGATCGGCGTAGTTACAAGTATGATTTTTTTTGTGTCAATTTAATTAGTCTCTATTTTATTTTGAGAGTATTAACTTAGTTTTGATTCTGGACTCCTAATGTTTTGTTGTTTTGGATGCATGCCTTAATTTTTTACATGTTTGATATCATAAACCTTGTAGATAAACTTCTTGTATGTTGGTAACACTAGTTATATTTGCTTTGAAGTACAAGCAAGATTTGAAATATTTGTAACAACCATAGCAGACTGTATCAGCGTGGATTTGTTTTTTAAAAAATGAAAATATACTTAAAATCTAGAATATTGGAAATGTTAGGTTCCAAAGTTTTGCACTCTGGATTTTTCTTAATTGCCATGGAATGCATCGTTGTCTGATCCCAGTCTGTTGATTTTTTTTGTTTCTTCTTCCATTCTTTTATTCTGTTAGCTTAAAGTTATAAAAATTTAAGTTACATTACATTTAATTATCAAGAACAGTTTAATTTAAGAACCTAGATCAATATATATTTTTTGAACAAAAGCAACTGCTATTAATAAACATACATGTAGATTAGATTGAACAAGAAATATTTTATGTCCAAGGCTTAAATAACTACTTATACCTTATACGTTTGTAAAATGGAAGAATAAATAATAATTTTTTTGAATGATAACTTTTATTAATAAAGAATGATTACAATATAGGAGAGTTATATTGTAAATCCACAAAAGCTACAATTACATACTTAAATCTACAAAAAAGAGCAATGCAATGTGTCAAAGTGGCCAAAATCTGAAGCCGAAGTAACCAAAGATTATAATAGCGAAAATCCAAAAGAAGTTAGAAAACCATATATAAGCTTTTTAACAAATTGAATAATATATATAGGGTTTAATAAGTAGTTCACACCGTGGCATCATCATCACCATCATAATTGAAGTCATATCCCATCTATCTGCTATCAATTTTGTGTGTGTTCTACTCTTCCACTTAACCCCATTTGACGTTTAGGTTCTTCATAACTCCACAATCTAGTATATTAGTGCTCTTACCACTTTATTCCAGAAATTTGATGATGCATTTGTATCTTAATTCATAAATTAAAGATATTTATTTTTTTCCTCAAGGCTAGCGAGATGGTCATCATTTGTCATAGTTGTCAATTTTGTTCCAGACCCCAGGTTTGACTCCAAACTGAAATATTTCGTTCATTTCAGCATTTTGGCCTTTTGATTCGGAGTTGTGTCAGAAAAATGTAAAAAACTAGCTGTATATAAATTTAGAATAATAAGAAATATTAGAAAGTGATAATAGCTTATAAACTACTAATGAAATTCAATGGATCGCAGTGGATTTAAAAATAATTGTCAAATGAGATTCTGAGTGCCGCCCTAGAAGTCAACTGTTTGGGCATCTACAGTGGCCTACTAATGAATTAAACAAAATGTCTAATCAGAGTCAAACATGTGGTCTTCTGATGGATTTAGGAAATTTCAAATCAGAGCACCCCAAAAAAACCCAAGCAGTTTGTGCATCCATAGTGGCCCGCTGATTTCTTAAGTGTGTGGATTTTAAAGGCGTGGCCCACTGATGGTTTTGGAGGTCTAAATCGTCAAAAATCCATTTTCAAACTTTTGTGACCCACCATTATTTTCTATATGCTATAATGCCACTGAAAGCACACAAAAACACCCAGATGCACAGGAGGGGCAAGCAGAACCCTATAATAATAATAATAATAAAAGCATAGAAGAACAAAACTCCATGCCAAGGTGTGGGACGTTGTATTTGTACTCCTTTTCACATGATTGAAAGATGCCACCATATCCTTTGCTAAGTAGGGTACTTCCTCCACAGCAGCCACAAGGGCCCGAGGGGAAAAAAGATAACTATTGCGGAAAAAAGTGGATGTAGCAGAGAAAGAAGAGTCCTGACTCCTGATACTCCATGGCCTCCATGGATGAGAATTTCTTGAGGCCAATATTGGGGCCACTTATAAAAGAAATTTTCTGGTAGTTGGGCCCACTCATGAGGTTCATGAATAAGAGCCTCAGTGGATGTGGACCAGAAAGAGAAGGACCAAAAAAAGGAGGAGAAGTCTGAGTAAAAGGAGGGGTAGGAGGATGAGGCAGTAGTACTTTGGTCCTGGTGGACGAGACTTAACTGCTTGAACTTGGGTTCAGCAAGGGACAGGAGGCAAGGCAAGATCTTCAGCTTCGGTGAGGACTAGAGCTTGAAAGGGGCTGCAGAAAGTGAAATTAGGCTTCGTCTTCTGATACTCATTGAAAGAGAAGACGGAATGAAACAAAATGCCCAGTTAACCCTTTAAGAGGCACCGAAAAGCCAAAAGTGCACATTGATTTCTCAAACTTGTTTGAATTTCATGCTTCAGACCAAGTTCATCTGAATTCGGCCAAAATGGACGGAAAACTATATGAAATCCTGCTTGGAGGATATTCCATTTGGTTTCTTCAAATCAATTTTTTTTTGACATTTTCAGCCAAACCAAATATGACAAGTATGCTTCATGTAGCTAATTGAAGGATCATTTAACTCATATAGAGCACCGAGTTATCAATATATATTAAATAACTAATACACAACACTCATATTAGTATTAAAGTAACAAACTGTTAACCATAATATTAACTAGGGGATGCAGGCTTGGGGCCATGGGGACAACCAATTCTTCAATTCCGCATTGAGTTTCAAGTTAGCTCAAGTTTCTTTCATCGTCATTACCATGATCTCCCTTTCTTATTGGATAATTATGGAAATCCAATGGATAAACTTAATTAAACCCATTAAACAAGTCCAGCTTCGTCGTTGTATTGATAAATTTCATGTAGCATTGACCATCAATCTCATATTGTTCACCAATGCTGTGTGTGAGGTCCATTATTAATGGGGGTATAAGAATTTGTTTTGGACACCATACTTGTACGTATCCCTTTTACTTCAAAGTTCAAACTCGAGGAAAAATGAAAAAAAATAAGTTCATATATATATATATATATATGTGTTTTCGTTGAGTTATTGTATGACTTAGTTCATACCAGCCCCATGTTTGTTTGTGCCAATCTGTATCAACCCTCTTTTTTTTTTATTCCAATCTGTATTACTTTGTGCTGATCTCATGCTAGTGTCAGGTTGGTCAGTACCGGATCTGTCCCTGTCGGACATTTGAGTCAGCGTACTTGGAGTCAACTTGATTTGGGACAGAATCTAAAACCATCTCTTCACACAATGCAGAGAGATTCTTTAACTCACTCGATTAACAAGAAAAGAAAAGGATATTTTAACTCACTAGAGAAAATTTAATTCAATCACATTCTTATTTCATTGCCTTTCAAATAATTAGGCTTATTATGTAAAGCGTGTCACTGAAACAAGGCAAGAAGTCACAACTTCTTCACTTTGTCATTTATTGGAACATTGTTCTTTGATATCTCAGAGTCTTCCACTCCTTTGCGGCATCTTAGGCTCCTCCACAGCAGAATCTTTAGTTTTCTTTACAACGGATGCAGCAGGAATAATATGGCTCAGTCTGTACATTGAAGCAAAGGTCTACAGTTCTTAACACCCAAATCTCATAATCCAGTCCACTAAAGAAAATGAAATGAGAGAAAAGGAAGAAGTCAAGACAAAGCATGTAATGGAAGGGTTTCATGCCCATACCCTGGAACAATCTAATCTTTCAACCAAGAGTATAGTGTTCTTTGTTTTTGCTCATACATTTCATCAGGTTTCCATCTCTATAACATGTAATAGAAATAGTCATAAAATAAATGGTTATCTAACGTATTGATGGGGTTCCTTTTGTGTTCAATCTTAAGATCATATAGTCTGGGTGCTTATCACTATAGTTCAATATGATTCTTTGGTATGGATTATATAGAATTATGAAAATAATTGTTTCAACAATACAATGCATGAGACACTACAATTGTATGCCTTCGACGACTTTTCTAATTTTTAATAGTTAATTCATGGAACTTGTCTTTTAAGGGTGATTCATTAAGTTTGTTTTAGTCTTATCTTTATGGAATAATAACTATATCTTACTTAAATATTTGTAGGCAAAATTATTTGTGCAATAACTGCAAGCGACCTGGTCATTATGCTAGAGATTGTCCGAATGCGCTTGTCTGTAACAACTGCGCACTTCCTGGGTAAGAGGACTTCATAATTTTTCGCTTCTCTTCCCTTTTTGTTTCTTTTTAACAAGTGAAAATGATCAAAATTCTTTAAAGCAACATAAGTACAAAAGGCGCACACACATATAATGGTTATCTAATGCGCCAGGTGCACATCTTGCGCACCGGGGGTAGGACCCACCTGATGGTCCATCCCTTCACACACCTCTTGGGTTTTGCACCCTTCCGAATGGACTGGACCGTTGGATCGACTACACACCCAGCCGAATGGACTATATACAGTTATCGCACACTATATCAATACTATATACATATATATATATAGGTGAATTCTCCAAAACACCCCACTTTAAAAACGCCCATTTTTTTTTAAATGTACCCACACTTAAAATGCTAACCCACACTTAAAATGTTCGTGTCGTTAGGAAGTCCAGTTTTAACCTGGAGGTCCTGCCTTCGAATCCCTTTAAGGCCTTAGCCGATACATAGGGCTAGTAGGTGGTTCTATGTATCCTTAGGTTTACCAATGATCAACCGAAGGAAGGTCGGCGGGTTCCTATGTTATAAAAAAAAAAAAAAAAAACACCCATTTTTCCGCCCCTTTTTTTTTGTTATGGTCCCCACCTTGAGTCCAAGCAACGTTTCTTCAGGCGATACTCCATCCAGATTGGGGCTTATGTTTCAGGGAGTCTTACCTGTTGTGCAGGCTTTGGCTTGTGTATGGTGGATGAGTTGTAGCACCTCAGTGAGGTGCAAGCAATTATCTGTATTTCAACTCTATTCCCCTTGTTTTTATTATGTTAATCAATTTTTGTTGATTTATTCATTTATCTGCCAGGCACATTGCTGCTGAGTGCACTGGGAAGACTACATGTTGGAACTGCAGAGAGCCGGGTCACTTAGCAAGTGAGTGCAGCAATGAACCTGTTTGCCACACCTGTGGGAAGATGGGACACCTTGCTCGTGATTGCTCCGGCTCAGGGGCAGCCCCCTTTGACCCGAGGCTCTGCAATAACTGCCACAAGCCAGGCCACATAGCTGCAGATTGCACCAATGACAAGGCATGCAACAACTGCCACGAGATAGGTCACTTGGCCCGTGACTGCCCCAATGCCCCCGTCTGCAACATCTGTAGTGTGTCGGGCCATCTAGCTCGAATGTGCCCTAAAACAATCCTAGCATCAGAGATTAGTGGTGGGCCTTTCCGGGACATTGTCTGTCGCATGTGCAACCAACCAGGTCACATCAGTCGTGACTGTGTGGCCATTGTGATCTGCAACAACTGTGGCGGGCGTGGCCACCTTGCTTATGAGTGCCCATCTGGCCGAATGCTTGACCGTGGGCTCATTGACCGTGGGCTACTCCGCAGGTATTAATTTTGAGACTTAGCAGGATATTGTCATGGACAGTTCTAAGTCTCATGAATTTTGAGTTAATTGATTGTTATTGGGGAGTTTGATTAATTTAGATGTCTTTTCTGGATATTTTTAATTGTTGTTTTGAGCCTTTCTTTTGGGGGCTCTAGTATGTGCCTTCTTTCATTAGGATGATTCAGACTATCTTGGGTGGATAGCATGCAGTCCCATTATACTTACAAAGCGTTTTGGGGGCAGGTGAAGAAAAAGGCGATAGCACGAAAGGAATTGCTAAGTTCCCATTCGGCTGCACTCCAAAACACCTCTGGCTTGCATTGATCTTATTTATATTTGGCTATGCCCTCTTTTTCCTCCTTTTTATCCATTCTCGGTAACAAATATTTGAAGGGAATATCAGCCATATTCCCATCATCACCAAATACCAAGGAAGGGTGCTTTTTTGTGAAGTGAGAACTTCACATTAGCAAGTAAACCTAGCTCCAGTTCTTGGTGCACCCTGATTTTCAGCCATTTGGTGCCGCATCTATGTTGACAAGAAAAATTCTGATTTTGGTTTTGCATTCATCAACTATGCAGATGGTGTTACTTGCATTGGATTTGTTATTTTCATTCCATGCAGTTGCGTCGGTCATCCAGAATTTACCCATGTACTGTATGGAGTGCTTTGGCAGAGATCCAAATCAAAAACATGCACACATCTGTTTACTGACTTCTAGTGCCAGCATAGCTTTGACGATTCAATTTTATTATAGGTTCTCTGTCAGTTTTGCTGGTTTAGAATTTTTTTTTTTGAGTGGTGCTATTGGCACCACAAATTTTTCTCTCCTCACCGCACTAGAAGAAAAAAAAATTTTTTTCCTAAACTACCCTTCCTCCCTCTCTTCCCTTCCTCCTCCTCCCTCTCCCAGCCTCCACCCTCATCCCCCTCTCCCCTCCCAGTCGCCGACGGGGAGGGAGATCGGCAGCCGGGGGCGAAAGCCCCAGCCGGCTGGCCTCCCTCTTTCTTCCTCTCTCCCTCTTCTTTCTCTCTTCTCCCTCTGTCCCCCCCCCCCAGTCGCCGGCAGGGGGTGGGGAGATCAGGCTGCAGCAGGCCAATCTCCCTCCCCGCCGGCGATTGGGAGGGGGAGGGGGAAGAGGGGAGGGAAGGAGAGGGAGAGAAGAGGGAGAAAGAGGGGGAGGGAAGCCAGCTAGCTGCCGGCCGGGGCTCCCTTCCCTCCGGCGACGAGGGGGGGGGTAGTTTAGGAAATGTTTTTTTTTTTTTTTTTTTTCGCGCTGGAAAGAGCAAAAACCGTGGTGCCAATAGAGCTCCCCTTTTTTTTCCCTACCTTTTTTAGGGGAGTTAATGGCATGGGCCCCGAGCAGTAGTGAACAAGTTCTATCGTCTAGATTTATACGGCTGGGCTTTTGGAGTTTCCATCTTTGTCCAAACCCAGCCTAGCTACGAGATTGTCCTAAATTTTAATAAAACCCAAGTACTAAATTCAAGGTCCGAAATTGGCCCAAAAAGGTGGACTAGGTTTGTAGAGCCCAGATGCTAGTGGATCAAAATTTATAAGGACCAAGTACTTCACCTAGGCCCAAAGCAGAGTGGGGACAGGCTGGTCAGATATGTATCCCTAGCATTGTTCAGGCGCATACGTTAATGAAGCCTAAATATTGATAGGCCCATATATTAATGGGCTTAGATCAGATCAGGCTGAAAGATTGTCGGCACAGTCAGGTCCAGCCCATATGTAATGGGCCTAAATTTAGATCGGGGCAAGTTCTAAATCTAGGCCCATAACAGTATTATTAATGGACCTAAACCCGGCCCAGATACTAGTGGGCTTAAATTTGTCACGCCTGAGTACAATACCAAGAGCCAAAGCGGACCTGGCTCAGGTTGGTTCGGCCCATTTTCAAATGGCCCTAATTTCAGATCAAGCCAACAGCTGGGCCAGGCTAATCAGCCCATGTATTAATAGGCCTAAATTTAGATCAAGCCCCAAGGCACTGGGCCCATCTATTAATGGGTCTAAATTTAGATTAGGCCCGCCCAAAATGACTGGGCCCAGGGTGATCCAGCCCAGTTCTTATGGGCCTAAATTTAAATAAGACCCAACTTCGCCCAAACCAAATTGCATTTTGTCATCTTGAAAGCATTTTTCTTTGAGCTGGCATGCACGATAACTACAGGATGGAAGTATTACACGTCCTGCCTCCTGATTTATGGGGGGTTTTATAAGTGCTAATACATTCATCTAGGAAGCTAATTGCGTTGCCTAGGTGAAATCAATCATGCCATTTTCAAGGACCACCGACTCTTCCCAGGAAGATGGTAGCCGTATAGCCAATAAACAGCCTTTTAGGCCAGAGTCGTTGTAATTTATAATGTGGGGCGCAATACTTCAGAGACATTCCATGTCTATGGGCACGTTTGTGTACACATCCTTTCCGCGGAAAGGAAAAATTGTCACGTCAGCAAATTCCATAGAAATGAAAACCTTTGAAAAAAATTTCAGTAGAATTTAGAAATTTATATTTGGTGCAAAAAAAATTTCCTCATTGAATTGGTGCTAATATTGTTTGGTGCAGCTGTGGATTCCTTATAGAAAATGAAATTTTCTTATTTGGTGAAATAACTTTTTGAAAAAAAATAACATGGCATGTATATTATTTATTCAACATTAAATAATAATTCATTTAAAGAAATAAAAAAATGAAAGAGTTGAAGAGCTTTGAATTGAAATTGACAAGAGTGAGGAAAAGTACGAGTTTTCCAAAAAGATCAATTTCTCATACCCCATATGAAACTCATTTTCACAATTATCAAGGAAAATAACCACACTTTTCCCCTTTCCGCAGAAAAGGGTGTGTACACAAGCATGCCCTATAAAAAAAAATCTAATGTGTAATTGAATAAACATTTCAATCATTCAGTGTACCGAATATCAAGGTGTGCTTTGGTACAGAAAACGAGGAAACAAGATTAAAAAAAAAAAAAAAAAACCATTCTTCTTTTGAAGGCTACAATTTGTCTAACTCAACTCCAACCTAAAAGATAATGGACCGCTTCCAGTATCCATTATTCATTAGTTAGGTTAAGAGGGACACATGATGATGATGGACCCTGCTTCTGCACTGGATGATGATGAAGTGACACTATGATGAAAGTGACACACGGTCATACTAAAATCAGTTGTCCACTGGATTTGCACATTGGATAAAGTTATGCATAAAATGAAATAAAATAAGACCATGCAGCTCTAATCAGGCTTTCATATCAAGCCGTCTCTTGGCTCATTGCAACGTACCACTGCTTACGAGTAATGAAAGAAGAGTAGAAACTTCAACCTACAGTGGGTTAAATTGCTGCAGAAGATCATAAACACCTCTCATCTTGAATGTTCATGAATTCATGTATTCGTCAATAATACCATAAATTACATTCGGATCTTCTTCCTTGAAGCATTTAGTTAGAACCTATCTAAATCCCAGCTGGGGAGGCACATACCTCTAAACATTTACAACAATAATCAGAAGGTCAAAACCGTTTTAAGAAACCAAACACAGAACTAACATTAACAGACAAGAAAGCAACAAAAAGAAAGACCTTAATTTAACTGCATCACTGGGTAAATCTTACGTCTTTTTTTCCATGGGCAGTAGAGCAGCTGATCCATCTCATTGCTGTCCTGAACGAAATGAGTTAAGAAGTGAAGGCACAGCACTCTCGCAGCCTGAAATTAACTGAAATTAAAATCTAAAGAACCAAAGCAGCAGAACTAGTCAAAAAAACCCAAGGCCAATCCATGAATCCACTAACTGTTACATTGCGTTTGCTTCCTCTAAAGTATAAAACCACGGTAGAAATACACATAAGTCTGAGGACATAAAATCCACAGGCAAGTAAAACCATACTTAGACCTAAGAAGCCAAGGCAGGAAACTGTCTTTAATTTATTTGCATTGCTTCTGAGTGGTACTTCTCTAATTCCGCATCAAGATCTGCAGCAGAGATCTGGTCACCACGGCCTCTGCCCCGACCACGGCCTCTGCCCCCTCCACGGCTGCCGCCAGCGCCAGCGCCAGCGCCACCTCTGGGTCTACCCATAGAGAATCCCCTTCCCTGCCCACTATTCCATCAAAAAATAGAACAAGAAAAACAATTAGCCTAGATTTTGTATGCATCTGGAACAAACTATAAGCAGTGAATCAAAAGCGGTCATTGTTTTTATTTTTCCCAATCAGTTAATATAATCAGTTCTAGCACCAGAAACCTAATGCAACAACCTTTCAACAACATCCCACTCCAGTTATCTACATTTAGCCATGCGGTCCCCACAGGCCACAACCAGGTTCACAATTATGAAAGTTTCTGCTGGTTTGAACTTCTCTTTCTTAACATTGTACCGACTACCGAGAAATAAAAAAAAAGGATTCAGAATCTATGATGCACGGATACTTCGAAGTGGGTAACATATCGTGTCATATTGTATCCGATACTTCACTTTTTATATGTAAAATCCGTGTCCCTACCATACCCATGGCGTATCCATGTCGTGTCTTGGGCATCATAGCTTAGAATGAAAAAAAAAAAGGAAAAGAAAACACACCCTCTGGGAACACCATTAAGACTTCCAAATCCACCATTCAAAACTTGAGATGTAGCAGCAGGGGTGGCAGCAGGGGTGGCGATATTTGTTCCGACTATCTCGATTTTCATTGGCTTCCCATCAAGCTGAACATTGTTGTATCTCTTAACAGCTGCTGCTGCATCTGCTCGCCGAGAAAAGACAACTTCTGCAGTGCCCTAAAATAAAGAATCCCATTCAACTATTGCAAAAAAGGTCTTCTTAGATGAACCAGACAAGGCCAAACTTGTTGAAATACCTTTGACCTTCCGCTCCTATCGTAGTGGATGGAGTACCGTTTCAGGTCACCAACCTCTGAGAAGAGTTCCTGCAGAGCTAGTTCATATTAGAATACCAAAACTAGGTATTATGTTGACTAACCCTTTTTGTAACAACCAAGTAAAAAACAATTCCAACCAAAAATCACTAAAACATGTACTTTACATGAAAAGTGAGAAAACACAGTTATAGTCTATAATTACAAAGAGAAACAACAAAATATACATAATGTCATCACTCATGAATGCCAAAAGTAGACGGATAAAATGGATGAGAATTTCCAAGGGAATTGGGGCTTTAAAGGAACTGGCTTACTACCACAAAGCAAAGCGGCAAAATTCCATTCTAAGATTTGCATGTTGTCTCAGTTGACTGGAACACAGTAATACAAGTAAGAGGTTGGTAATAAGAGTACTCAAGGTCTACTCATCTATATGAAGTAGTATTCCCACCTTTAAAAAGCTAAGGTGCCAGGCTAGCTATGATACCGAGATATTGGAACATGCCCAACATATCCATGTCGGACCGATATGACACTTGTTTCAATACTCAATACTGCATTGATACTTCTAGATACAAGTTTGGCATACCTTTCTTACCAAGTCTATTATTTTATATAGTTCCTTTGGGTTTTTTTTTTTTTTTTCAATATAAAAAATGTTAGGAAGAAATGAAAACAATGATAATTTCATTAATTTGAAACTATGTGTCCTAGATTTCTAAAAGCAAAGAGTCATATCCCCAAACCCCATATCCGTGTCTACTGAGGAAAAAAGTTTTTTCAAGTTGATGGCCCACTGCCCACAAAGAAAAAGGGGTGGGCCGAATAGGACATGGATGGAAACAGTACGGATAGATCTAAAGAAGCAAAAACCATTAGAGGATTTGGCTACAGATAAATCGGAGTGGAGAAATATAATCATGTAGTTGAACCCCAAATAGTTGGGACAAGGCTTTGATGATGATGATGTCTAGTGCCATCCCTGCTTCGCTCGCAAATGGGCACTGCGATCACAATTTCAAATGTCAATGGAAGGTCATTTGATTTATGACTTCGATATCAATTCTTCAAAGATGGTAAGCCAACCTTGATATCTGATAGCACTTGTGAAAAGTAGGCCCATCCTATTATTTAATCCCTCCACCCAAATACAATTATACACCCCCACATTTTAAGTTTTCAGAATTATATAGTAACAGATTCAGAAAAAAAAAAATTTAATGCAATAGGTTCTACATTCATATCATTCTGAAACATCCAAAAAGAATGCCAGCAGTATAGAACAAATGATAGGGTAGATTGGCTTTGGCCAAAAGGATCACTTAAAAAGGCCAATACATAGAACATCTAAAGCAAATCCCTGTTTGGCTAGCTCATCTGCCTCCCATTGGGTCATCTAAGGACATGATGGAAAAAGAACTTCATGAAGTACTTCGGTTCATGTATCTCTTCCATTGTATCTGCCAAGTTCCAACCACCATGGGGCATTAAAAACATCCTTGGCCTAAGATAGTACACATTTCGAACCCTCTTCTGCAACAAGATTCGTTATACCCAAAGCCTTAACCTTTTCAATGCCAAGTAATACAGTTTATATTTCCTTTTTTTACTGATCTCACACCCACTGGACCTGAAAACCTGAATATAAAAGCTGAGACCCAGTCACGAATCATCACTCATCTACCATCTCCGTTAATTTAAGATTACTCATGGAACTACCATAAAAAATAAGTAGAAACATCCTGGTGATGGAGACCATCTGGGATGTATAGCTTCCTGATGCTACTGTCCTCAATGACCTAGAGAAAATGCCTACTGATCATGGAACAGCATTAAACCGAGACCAGAGTCACACCTCTTCTAATTATCCCACAAACAGGAATGGAATATGCTAGTATGTTCTCAAAGCATCACATGTATCTCTACTAACACAAATACCACAAGATCGCTACAGAAGAGAGCCACAGTATCTGTCTCCCTCTCTGATCTATGGAGCTGTACTTTCCATGTTTCAAGTAAGGCCTTTAAGTCTCTTGGCAACACCCCACACAACAGAACCAAGATAATACATTATTCCAAACCTTCCAAGCAAACAGACATTCAAGGAAAAGATGATTGACCAATTCTCCAACAGCGAGGGATATTGAGCAAGGAGTCCCTACAATTCTTTGTTTCTTTCTGAGGCCATTCATGGTTAAGACACTGTTTTGAATGGATAACTATACAAAATCCACTGCACAGGGAGGGGCAGGGGAATTAACATGCCAAATAGATGCAATAAAAGCTCTGCCATTAAAATCACACAGTAATATGTAGTAGAAAGATACTGATAAAATAATTAAAAAAAAAAAAAAAAGACTCAGAGAAAGATTTCATAGAGAACTTGCCATTGGTTGTTCCAGTCCTCCCACACCCAGTCAATACTTGACCTTGGAACAGCTAGGTTGAGTGCAGCTATAGGACCAGAAGAGCAACTTGTATCGTTTCATCTTCCATAAGGTTCCTTTGGAACACTGAACGCAAGACTACCTCCTCACTCGTTCAATTGCATCTGTTACAGTTGCATTCTTCCTACTGGCACATCTGAACAAAGTGGGAAATCTCGAGATTCCATCCAAAAGTGAATTTTTGTACCATCACCTACCCAAAACAGAATAAGGCCATAAAAGGATTCACTCGTCTTAGAAATACTCTTCGGAGCTTCAGAGTGGCAAGCCAAGCCCTCCCTAATTTTTTTACCCTCCTCGTCTTCACAGAGAAGACGTGTTTCTAAAGATAGACAAACCATCACCTAACTGTCATAACCATTTCCCTGAACGAGCTTAGTTCATTAATCAAATAGATATCAAGCTCAAAGCTGATTGCTAATTTGGTTTGAACTTCTGCCACTCCGCAAGGTCATTTTTTTACTTCTTTTCCGATCCTACCAAGGAAAATCACATTGAAGCTTTTCCAGCCACAAGATCACTGCCAAGTGCCACCAGACATTTGAATATAGACAAGAAGTAATGGGAAGATTCGAAAAGGGCTACTTTGATAAGAGTAAGTAATGGGAAGATTAGAAAAGTGCTACTTTGATAAGAGTGATATGGCTGCCAAAAGAAAAATATGTGAACTTCCAAAACAAGAGCCTAATCTCCACCCTTTCCCACATCAGGTCCCTCATGCTCCTCGATGTATTGCCCACAAAAAGCCCAAATATGCATTCAAAAGAGATCCTACCATGCAACCCAGCAAAGAAGTTAACTCTGGTATCAGAGCTTCCTCTACTCAAATACCATTTAGTTCCCTTTCGGAAATATTGATATAGAGGACAGAAACCGCTCCAAAAAAAAAAAACGAAGGATAACTTTCACATTCTTAAAATCAGCATGTCATCTGCATAATGTAACTAGCTGTCCTGGAAATCTTCACCACTGCATATGATGCTTCTGAGAATATTTGCCTCCTAAGTCCTAAACCTTAACCAACATCCTGCTCACAGCTTCACTAGCAATTACAAAGGAAACTGGAGAGAGACAGTCTCAATGATAAACCCCTCTGTACTCTGAAATATCCTTTTGGAGTCCCATGGATTAGCACTGAAAAAAAATGTAGATTTAATACAGGCCTTTACACAATATCTCAACCCCTCCAAAGCCCATTATTCGAAGAATGCATTCAAGGAATTTCTAGTCATACCTTTCCCCCCTTTTGAATGGCGAATTTCCAATGTAGCATATCTCAAGCATTTTCAGTGTCAAATTTGCATATTAAATCCGACCTTCTTTCCTTCAATTCAGAGTTGACACATTCATTGGCACTAAAACCCTGTTCAAGTTATGCCTTCTGTGAAGGAAAGCCCCCTAAGATAGAGAGATAATTGAAGGATCAGTTTTAATCTTCAAAGGTATCTCGAACCACAGGTGAGTCTTTGACGAAATAAATGTGACTTCAAATCCAAATCGAAGATGAGAATACTGGAATTAACTAGATCTCAATAAACATAACAAAACTAAGTGAGAACTGAGAAGTCATAACAAATGGTCCATGACAAATACCTTTTCTAACAAAGAATTTCATTAAAATAAAAGCAAAGGACTGCGAAAAAACTAAAAGCCCATAAACAAAAATATCAATTTAACTTAAGTAAAACATTATAATGTTATCCAGATACAAAATCAAGAAAGGACTGCAGATATGAGCCATTGCAATGTTTTAAGTGAAGTTTCCTAAAATAAATATGACAATAAATCTTAAAATTCCTATGCACCTTTCACAAAAGATCTTCCTCATCTATTCTTTTAATACATCAACCACTAGTCACAAGCACCACCTATGAAAAGCTTGAATGACCCTTTTATATATGTACAAAATGTGATGTGTTGGGGATTTCTTTCCTCATAACACAAATGAATGCAATGCATGAAATGATACACCATATACATCTGTCACTCAAGCACTTAGGTCCAGCAGTTAACAATAAATAGAAAAAAAAGTTTTAACCCTTCTACTAATTAGTTGAACCAGAACTTTGTCGAATACACATCAACAACGTAACAAACTACTACCAATTGGAACAAGGGTGAGAAGTGATTACCATTGTGGACAAATTATACCAATCATCATTTCAAAAGATTATAAAAATAAAATCAGATCATCCAAGACTTCAACTAAGCTAATCTACTATATCTCCAGAACAGGTCTCCTCAAAGTCAATCAAAAGAGAAATTTCATGTTTCACTCATTTCACATCCTTAAAAACAATATTAGCAAAAATTGCTCCTTTCTTAACAAGCACTAAATCATCAGCATTCGAGTCATCCAATTTGGAGGAACAAAGCCTTTTAGGATAAACAACTGAACCAAGTTCAGTGTCCTCCCCTTGCCATGAACTCTTGGCTGTCAATAATGGATATTGACATGAGAGTTTTTCTCCAATGGATCATATCAATATTGGTATCGAAAGCAAAACTCCAATCCCCCCAAACCAAAACAAAATACTCGTTAAAAACTTATAATCTACAAACCACCAAAAAAAAAAAAAAATCTTGAATGTACTTAATTCAGCACCAGAGACCAAACCAACATGAAATAAGAATCGTACCTTGATATCCTCGTTGGACACACCATAATCCAAATTGGAAATATACAGCTTCGTGCCTGTCTCGATCGCAGATGGTCGAGCAGCCGACGCCGCGTAACCAACCGCCTGATCTGCAAACATATCATGCTGCCACGCCGACTCTGGCGCAGAGATCGGCTGTCCATCCAAAAACCAGAAAGAAAAATCACAATACGCACAGTAAAGGAAAAAAAAAATCCTTTCTCAACAAATCGGAAACCCTAATCACATCACGAGCACAAACCCTAAACGAAACAGAAACCCTAGATTCTCACCCTTCCCATGGAATATGGCGCCGGTCGATTCGATCCGCGGTTCTGGAAGCGGCGAGTGGGACCGGGACCCGATCCTCTACCTCTCCCCCTGGAATTAGCTCCTCCCGTAGGTTTCTTGTTGTTCTTGATCAGATCGTCCAGCGACATGTCCAAAGCGCTAGACATTTTTGCAGATATCTATGGTTTTACAAATCTCAGATAGAAGCGAGGGAAGAAGACAAAAACCCTAGCTTTGGGGTTTTCTAATCCCCAAAGCGAAAACAATCGAATCGTATATCAGAGAGAACTGGAGAAAGAGAGAGAGAGAGAGAGAGCAGAAGTTCGGGTGTTGATTTTTATAGAATAGGACAGGATGTCTTTAAAAGCTAGGGCTTGGTCCGCTTGGACTTGCAACTTGAGAGAGGAAGGAGAGAGAGAGAGAGAGAGAGTGGAAAAAATATTCAAAATCAATTTTATTGGCCTTCTTACTTAGGAGGGAGAATTTTCACCTACAAGAAAAGCCCGGGCTGGAATGAGGTCCAACTTGAAGTCCTACATGGATGCATTTTTATCATTAAAGATGAGATTAGATGGAGAGGTCCCTTTATTCTTAATTTCATTTAATAGCTTTAAAGCTTCATGGTCCCTTATATTTGGATTTTTTTAAGATTTAATTTGATGATAATTAATGTTCAAATAAAATTGGACATGGTACTAAATCAAAGAGTGTGAAAGCAACTCCACTTAACTGGAGTCGGTTCGAGTGAGTCCCATAGAGTTAGACTGCAATTGTAGTATATTTGTAGGAAAAATTTATCCTGCTTAAAGTGCGTTATATTTCAAGTATTCTTAAGTTTGTATCTTTCTTATTTAATTCTTTAGTGAATATAGGTCTTAGTGCAGTTCCACTTCATGAAGATGGTGTCTATACTGAGTGTTCCAATCTAATATAAGCAGGCAAGGGTTGGAAAGAAGTGGGTACGTTTTATTTTGGGAGACTAGTTTTATTCGGAATTTGAACTCTTAAAGTATGATACCACATTACCATCTCTATGCTACAATTCTGAGTAGGGTTGTACAGAACCGGACCACAAAATCGGACTGGACCGGATCGGATTTGCGGTCTTAGTGGTCCAAATCCGGTCCGGTCCGGTTATTCTAGTCCGGTCCAAGCCTTTTGACCGGACCGGACCGGACCGCATTTATTAAAATAATAAAAAAAATCATATTGATGAGCCCATGAGGCATGAGCATGGTTGAAAATCTCGGCCGGTACCGGTACGTACCGGCCGATACGTACCGGTACCGGCCGGTACCGCACCCATGGTTCAAAATCTCGGCCGATACCGGTACGTATCGGCCGATACGTACCGGTATCGGCCGACACCGAACCGATATCTCGCTGAGATATCGGTATCGGCGATACGGGATCATATATCGCCAAAATATCGCGAGATATCGGCCGATATTTTGAAAATATCGGCCGTGACGATATCTCGGCCGATATTTTCAAAATATCGGCCGATCTCCTTTTTTTTTTTTTTTATTTTTATTTTTATTTTTATTTTTTCGGGGGCGCTGCCCCCGATCCCCCGCCGGGGGCGCTGCCCCCTGGACCCCCGCGAGCTGACCGGTCAGCTCGACCCCCGCCGGGGGATACCCCCGGACCCCCTCTGCGAAGCGCATGTTTTAGATAAGTGGCAATCTAAATTCAAGAAGACAAAATGATCTACTTGACCATGATAGCTAGGACTCTTTTGATTGTCTTTCTTTTTTTTTGTGCTTGGATGTCAATTATTATCATAAACTACTAGATATGATATTAAACCTATTTAATTATGTTTGGAATGATATAGTAGTAAAGATTGTGTAATATGCTAATTCATAAACGAAAAGGCTTTATATTGAATTAGATTCGATGTTACTCACTTATTTTTCCCTAGATCTAGTATTTTAAAGTGTAGATCTAAATTTTTTTATTTCCAAAATTTGGGGCTTTTCTTAAAATCAATTACAATTTTTCACATTAGTGTTCAAATGCATTGATAATGTGTTAGTTTAAAATAGATCTATACTTTTGGAACAAAAAAGTATGAGCTTTTGCCAAAAATTGTGGTTGCATTATGTCAGATTTATGATATTTCATCCTATTGATCATGAGCATCAATAATGGTTGCATTATATAAAATACTGGAGAATAAAGCGAACAGCGATACAGACAGGACTCATAACTTAAGGTGACCGAGATTTTGATTTAATGTTGTTACTAATGGAAAAAAATATTGTTTTCCAACATTTTCTAATATTCTGGATTTTTTGAATATTTTTGCGGATTTTTTTGGATTAAAAAAAAAATTCACACCGCGACGACCGCGACGGACCGATATCCGCGACGATATCCGCGACGTATCGGTTTTTCGGCCCGGCCGATACCGCGACCGATACCGAGATTTTAAACCATGACCGCACCGATATCTCGGCGAGATATCGGTAGCGGCGATACAGCCAAAATATCGCCAAAATATCGCCAGATATCGGCCGATATTTTAAAAATATCGGCCGTGGCGATATCTCGGCCGATATTTTCAAAATATCGGCCGAGATCCCTTAAAAGCCTAAAATCCTAATTTTTTCCCATTTTTCATCTTCTTCCCCACTCCTCTCATATCCAAACTTCTAAGAGCAGCAGCCACTCATTTGCTTACCCATCTTACATATTTTCTTCAAGAAAATATTAATAAGGTAAGAGAAAATCAACTTAAAGCATGGTATTATGCATTTATGTGTTTTTTTTTTTTAGATGAAGCATGAAAAATTAGAAATCATGAGAATGTCACTTGTGTTGTGTTCTTCACTTAGAACTAAGTTAGATCTATATACTTTCTTGCTAGATCTACTCATACACATGATTTTGTATTTTTTTTTTAAATTTTTTTATTTTCGGATTTTTTAATATTTGAATAAAAATATATCATTTTTTTAAAATTTCATCACAAATATGTTCTTTTAATGATTCATGATCATATAATGGTATGTAAATGATTGATCTACATACTTTTATGCTAGATCTACATATTTAGGATTTTGAAAATGATTTTATTAAATCTTTATTTTTTTAAAAAATAATTGTTGTTAATTGTTAGAGTATTTGTGATACTAAATGCTTATTAATAGTGTCTAGATGATAGATCTACATCTACTCATTGTCATAAACATCATTTAGATTTTTATTTTAATTATTTTATTTTTGGATTTTCTAATCTTTGAATTATAATATATCATTTTTTTGGAATTTCATCATAAATATGTTCTTTTAATGATTCATGATCATTGTGTGATGTTTAAATGATTGATTTACATACTTTTATGCTAGATCTACATATTTAGGATTTTGAAAATGATTTTGTTAAATTTTTATTTTTTCTAAAAATAATTGTTATTAATTGTTAGAATATTTATGATACTAAATGCTTATTAATAGTGTGTAGATGATAGATCTACATCTACTCATTGTCATAAACATCATTTAGATTTTTATTTTATTTGATTTATTTTCGGATTTTATAATTTTTGAATTATAATATATCATTTTTTTAGGATTTCATCATAAATATGTTCTTTTAATGATTCATGATCATTGTGTGGCATGTAAATGATTGATTTACATACTTTTATGCTAGATCTATATATTTAGGACTTTGAAAATGATTTTATTAAATCTTTAATTTTTTCTAAAAATAATTGTTTAAGTGTATTTAATATTTATGATACATTAACTACCAAAGGCTTAGGACTTTGAAAATGATTTTATTAAATCTATAATTGTTGTTAGAGTATTACTATTATATGAATGTCTTATTTTATAGGAATAATGGTGCGTGACATAGATCCGGCATGGAGTTACGGTGAAGCTGTAGGAAGTAGAAGCAAAATAAAATGTAATTATTGTGAAAAGGTTCTCAATGGGGGAATTACCCGATTGAAACAACATTTGGCACATGTATCAGGACAGGTGATAAAATGTCCGAAAGTGCCACCAAATGTGAGAGCTGAAATGCAGGGGCTCCTTAAGACACTTGCACAAAAAAAAAGTAGTACAAGAAAGAAGAAGAACCGAGGAATTTGAAGCATGTAGAGAAGAGGTTTTTGGTTCTTCTGATGATGACGATGAAGACCCGGAAATGACAAGGGCCAGGAGGGAAAGTGTAAGGGCACTTCAGGAGGAGGAAGAAAGGAGAAGAATGCAATATGAAGCAGCAGCTAGAGGTAGCCAATATGAGCAGGATGGTTCATCCGGATCGGGGGGGCGAGTTTGCGTCGGGCATTTAGTCATAAACAACCCCGTCAAGATCCAGACATTGAGGAGGTTGAAAGACCTCCTACACAGGCACCTCGTAGACCAGATGTGGTGGGGCCAACTGACCCATTTGCTTATAGAAAACCAACATCAAAGCAGCCAGGCATCATAAAAGCACTAAATGGCAAGTTTGGTAAAGCAAGAGATAATCTAGTGAGAGCTACTGGAAAGTTTTTTTTGGATGGAGGCATTCCACCCAACAAGGCATCTTCTCCTTATTTCACCACTATGTTAGATGCAGCTGCAGAACATGGTCCAGGTATAAAGGCACCCACCCCTTATGAGATTGGGCATGTATGTGTTGAGAAAGAGTATGATGAGTTGCAGGCTTGGGTGGAAACATTCAAATGGGCATGGAAGGAAAGAGGTTGCACACTAATGTGCGATGGGTGGACGACGATCACACATCGTCATCTCTTGAATTTTCTAATCTACTCATCTATGGGCACGGTGTTTATCAAATCAATTGATGCAACTGATCACATCCAAGATGCAAGATATATTAATAGGTTATTGAATGATGTGATTGAAGAAGTTGGGGCAGATTGTATAGTTCAGGTGGTTACCGACAATGCTGCAAACATGAAGGCTGCAGGAATGATGCTTATGAAACAAAGGCCAAGGATTTTTTGGTCTCCATGTGCAGCACATTGCCTGGATTTAATGCTTGAAGATATTGCAAAAGGAAAAGTCATGAAGCAAGTGATTGGTAAGATAAAGCAGATCACCAATTTTTTTTATCAGTCATATAGACTCATTTCCATGATGAAAACACATTCAGACAACCATGAACTACTGCGCCCTGGCATCACTAGATTTGCCACCCACTTTATTGCTATCGAAAGTGTTTACAAGTATAGAGAAGGACTTCTGCAATTAATAAAATCACAAGAGTTCATGAATTCAAAATGGGGAAAGAGACCAAGTCCCATTACAATAGAAGTGTGTAAAACAATTGAGTCCAATAAATTTTGGCTTCATGTGAAGGGTGTTTTGAATGTTTTTGATCCCCTAATAAAGGTTCTTCGATTGGTTGATGGTGATGATAAGCCAACAATGAGCTTCTTACATGAGGCCATGGAGAGATCAAAGCTGGCTATTCAAGCAGATTGTAGATATTACAAAAAGTATTGGAAGATCATCGACGATCGATGGGGACGACAATTCAAACAACATCGTCTTCCAATTGTGAAAGAAACTGGAGCACCTTCTCCTTTATCCACACAAGACCAAGAAATAGATTAACAATGCTGAAGCTAAATAAATTGGTCTACATCCACTACAACCTCAGGCTCCGGAGTAGAAATAGAAGGAGAAGAAAGTTTGAGGATCACCGGGATTATTTTTGTCCAATTAATTTGGACTATATCTTTTCAGAAGAGGATACTGTGTTGGGTCAATGGCTGGAGGAACAAGAACAACCGGTGTTAGACCAAGACCCAGAGTTAGAGGGGTTGATGGAGGACTTGACTGGGGATAGGCCTGAGCCAGTGAGGGCCTCAGAAAGGTTGGAAGAAATAAACTTGACAATGCAACAGGGGCGCGGGCCTGATACAAGTGAGCCAAGGGGACTGAACGTGGACGAGGAGAGTGAGTCAAGTATTTCTACTTCTTCATCATCAGCAAGAATCCCACCTGACTCTCCCGGGGATGAGGGTCATTATAGAGATGATGAGCATGTCACTTATGAGACAGTTGAGCATTTTCCTGCAGCTACCGAGTTAGATCCTTGCCGTGGCTATGTCAGACATGTTGGACAGACAGGGAGTAGTGGTGACGCTGCTGGGCAAGGAGTGGGGGAAGGTACTCATGGTCATCAAGGGGGTTATGTTGGCCAACAGGGTGCCATGTATGGACAGCATATGAATTATTCATATGACCCTAATTGGGTACCCCATTCACCAACACCGATAATGTCTATCGAACAGATATTAATTGAGCAAGGGAGGCTTCCCCCACCACTACATGATCCCCAACGACCTTTATATACCCCTCATGGCTTTTACATACCATTTGTGCACAATTACCAAGAACAATCTACAGGGGATCAAGATAGTTCATCATCTTATCAACAACAATCTGAATATGGTCATGGGTATGGTAGTGCTGCACAACAGTATGGAGCATATCTTTTTAACCAAAACCGAAGAAATGATGATGATGATATTGAGCCTGGGCGACACTCCACTTGGTATTAGGCTGTCAATCTATCAACTATCATACACTCATACTCATCAATCTCTCTCTAATTTCTACTCTCTAGTCCCCTCTAATTTCAGGTAAACCATGAACCTTTTGATGCTCAAGTGCTTTATGATTTATCTATCTCACTATCATATTTCAGATTTTAATATGTTATCTTCATGGTCATGAATTTCACAACTTATTTGATGATTGAGTTAGTATTAAATGATGATTGATATGTTTGTTATCTACTTATCTTTATTTTCTTATATTTTACACTAATAAATTGATCATGAGCATCAATAATGGTTGCATTATGTGAAATATTAGAGAATAAAGCGAACAGCGACACAGACATGACTCATAACTTAAGGTGACCGAGATTTTGATTTATAGTTGTTACTAATTAAAAAAATATTGTTTTCCAGCATTTTCTAATATTCTGGATTTTTTGGATATTTTTGCGAATTTTTTTGGATTAAAAAAAAAATTCACACCGCGACGACCGCGACGGACCGATATCCGCGACGATATCCGCGATGTATCGGTTTTTCGGCCCGGCCGATACCGCGACCGATACCGAGATTTTAAACCATGGGCATGAGCCCAGCACCCATTTGTAAAACCCATCATTCATTCATTTGACATTTGCCCACTTTTTAGATGTGAGGTGAAAATGAAAAAAAAAAAAAATGAAAACCGGTCCGGTCCTTCATTTTAGGCCGGACTGAATTCCGGTCCGAAAACCAGACCGGAAATCCGGTCGATCACCCTTAATTCTGAGACTCGCACTCTCTTCTTCGCAAGCAAGGATGCCAATGGATTGCATGTAGGACAGAGTCATGGTGGATTGCAAATGGATTTGATGTTGAAGCTATGTGTTGTATCCGAATTCAACACAAACTTCAAAGAGCGGATTTGAAATACGATGTGAAGCATATTAATATAATTGGATAAGATAGATTCATAATAAACTTTTTAAATATAAAAGTGGAACTCTTAAATGGTATATGAATAATGCTATATAGACTTTCATATATGAATATAACTCCAGCTATGTACGTCCGTAACATGGAGATGTTCTTATGAAAAATATTTCTTATTTTATTTTTCATAGGAGCATTTCTCTAATTTAAATATGGAAATGTAAATAATGGTTCCAAATCTAAGGATAGTATCCAAAAGTTGCTATTTTGATCCATGCATCTAATGCAATAGTCTTTATAGATGACTACATTTAAAAAAGAAAAGAAAAAGAAAAATGGTTTCACTGTTATGAATGACCTTGGTTTGTCTTCCACTTAATTATCATGCTCATGTGAACAAGAGTCGTTTTCAAAGACGGACCTCCAAGATTCGATTAGTGGCATACTGCCTAGCCACCACAATTGAGGTCATGTGCACCTGTGAAAAAATTATGGTTTACAATGAGGCCCACCAAGTACATTTGTGATGAAAATCATGCAATGTTAATCCACCTAAATGATCATGATCGGCCCCACCTGTTTACTAATAAAATCAAGATAGATCTCCCCCGCTTATTGATATGATCACATATATGCCCATTGAAATGATGAACGAAAACGTGGGCGCACCAATTCAAATAACGGAATCATGGAGACCCATGGCCCCACATGGATGCAAAATCTGTACAAGCGACTCCACCATAATGATGGAACTCATAACCAACCAACCACCATTGATATAATCAAGAACCAAGTCCAACGAAGTACATCAAGTCACACCCAAAAGTTTGAATACCAAATACTTACGCACGAATCATAACATAATAGGTGTGCAATATAATATTGATCACTTATGTTCCTAAATTGAAATGGCACTAGGTATGGCAACCAGAATAGGCTAAATACGATCACCCATTGCCATTGGTGAGTGATCGACCCATTCTGCTTTCATTCGTAGGCAGGTAGAATCCACCGTGATAAAACATTTGTACGACCCACCCGCCCACCTTCATTTACTGTTACATGGTGCAATACTTGCATTATTGGGTGAGTGGGTTCACTCATGTCACCTCCTCATCGCATGAAACCCATACCATCTTATCAATGAGAATGGTCTTATACTACCATCAATTTCTCCAGGCAGCTTAACTTTAAATTTTTCATCATGCATATGGAAATAAAAGTTTATTTCATTTTTCATATATCTAAGTCTAAAAGCTTAAATCACTCCAACTTACACGTAAAAAGGGAGGGATTTTAGAATTCTACTTTCCACGTCTTTCATTAATCACAAGTATTCATTCCAAAATCATTTAATAAAAAAAGGGGTTTTTGACATATTGGTTAACCTTAAATTCTTTTTTTACAATTTCATAATCTAAATTTAGATAATGTCACCAAAGTCATTTGACTCAAGTCAAGTTTATTTTTTTTAACTTTTTTACACCATGTCCCGAGATATCATGCATGGGAATATGAGATTGATCAATTTTTTTTATCATATATTTTTTTGCAACTGGTAAACAAATTTATTTTTTTATAAAACATGAAAATTAACTTTTTTGTAAAAAATAAACAAACATCTAATCACCATTTCTCAAATTTTTTCTCTTGGGAGTTTTTTTCCCTAATGTTACATAAAAGCCATCATATAATAAGATTTATCAATTTATATGACATATAAAGTTTTCATGATATCATAAAATCCGGAGAAAAAAACATTACTAAATTTTAGTTATCAAATTGGAACATCTTAGTCCTCATTCATGTATCATTGCGAACAAAAACAACCAAGGGACAGTCATCAATAAACTACTTACCCAATATAATCACAATTTAAGCAATTAAATCTCAATCAAACCATCAAAGTATCAAGCAGAACAACAGTGTTAATAGAAAATTACGACCATTCAAATCCAAACATGTCATAGGCCTCTCCCTTTCGGTGTATATACTTTAATAAAAGTACAATTTCCAACGAACGACATGAGATTTCATCCAATCCAAATAGAAAGAGGTCAGGATTCCAAAGTTATAAATCTAACTTAACAACAATTCGGAAAGAAAGCACATTCAAAAATCCAAAGAATTTATACGATCCAAAGTTTGATTAGAAGAAGATTAGATCTATAAATTTTTACATTGACTCAGCAAGACTAAATGATGATAATAATAAATAAATAAATAAAAAGAAATTAGGAGCTTGTAAATTTGGTAACGGCCTTGGTGCCCTCAGACACCGCGTGCTTTGCGAGCTCACCAGGAAGAACGAGCCTGACCGAGGTCTGAATCTCCCTCGAAGTGATGGTTGGCTTCTTGTTGTAGCGGGCGAGCCTGGAAGCCTCCTGCGCAAGCTTCTCGAAGATGTCATTGATGAAGCTGTTCATGATCCCCATGGCCTTGCTTGAGATTCCGATGTCTGGATGGACCTGTTTCAAGACCTTGAAGATGTAGATCTTGTAGGTCTCTGTCCCCTTCTTCACCCTCTTCTTCTTCTTCTTGTCGCTTCCTCCTTCCTTGGGAAGCCTCTTCTCTGCCTTGGGCTTCTTCTCTGCAGGGGCATTCTCTGCCTTCTTCTCTTCTGCGGGCATGTCTGAGGCCGCCTTCTTCTCTTCTGCGGGCTTCTCTGAGGCCGCCTTCTTCTCTTCTGCGGGCTTCTCTGAGGCCGGCTTCTTCTCTGCGGGCTTTGCCTTGGGCGCCATGAGATTGGGATTGAAGAGAGCTGCGAAAAGACGGGAGTTTTGGGAAGGGGAGGATGGATTCGGTTGAATACGAGGAGAATGGGGAAGGATTTCTTTATTTATAATGATTAGTGTTCGATTGTGATTGGTGGAAAGATCGAGTCACGGACTGGTGACTTGGCGGAGATCTGACCGTTGGTGGGATAAGCAATCGACGGCTATGAGAGAGTAGGGCTAGTCGTGGACACGTGTTAAGAACCAGGATTCGACGCTTTCGTCACCAGGGAAGGGAACCTGCGCGCGTTTTTCTCTTAGGTCGGGTGCTTGGACACGTCAGGTGTGGAATTGGGCCGCGCCTTTAGTTGGGAACCAGAGGTTGAACCCTAGATCATTTATAGAACCATTGGGCTAACGAAATTAAGTCCGAACTTATACCTAGACCTACCACACCCCATCAGGTCTTTTTTTTTTCTTTCTTTTTCAGGGGCTTAGGCTTCACCTGACCAAGTTGCACCTCAATAGTGGTTGCATTAAATTCTTATAAGACTTATTTGTGCATAAAGAGGATTGTGCTATCTATAGATTTCTATTTCATTGAAGAGAGAATTCTTAAATTCCTATTTTTCTCGTAAGAAATTGAAATCTTCTCTGTCGAGGAGAATTAATTTTTTTTAGAGATAAACGTGTCCCACCAAACAAAAGAATAGCGGGCTTAATGAAAAAATAGAATAATCTCTCTCTATTACGAAATCTAGATTCAGATCATTCTAACGAGGTTTACCATTTTAAACTCATTGTTCATCTGCAACTCCAACCATGTAGGATCAAATGCTTTTCAAAAGATCATTTTCTTTTAACGAATAGTCTCTCAGCCCTTTTAACCGAACTAATCCCTTCGAGCCAAGGGGAGCCGAAAAAATTCCCCGTGGCCCTAGTGTGGTAGTACAATCTCAAGCCCTCAACCTTTAGGAGCAAATCGTGGTCCTAGGCCAACTTAGCTATCCCCTCAGGGCTCATTTCAAGCAGTGGGAGCACGGAGCAAATGGGTGTCTTCTGTCGTGCATTGATGCATGCATCTAATTTAAAGGTCAATTGAAGTAACGTACATCATTGGATTGGACACACGTGAAAAGCATAGCTAAATTTATGGCTAAGTCATTATTAATTAGGGGTAATGTTCTCTTACGAGCAAACTGCATGTAGCTTATATGCAGAAGGGCCCCCTTATATGCAAATTTATTAATGGTTAAAGAATAAATGGAAAGCTCTCCTCATGGACAAAAGGATAAAAAAAAAATCAGCCCTGCCAGATTATCCTAACCCTTGATTTAACAACCTTAAAGTTAAATGAAATATTGACCATTGATTTTTTTTTTTCGAGATTTAATCCAATGGTGAGTTAAGATTAAGTGAGTGTAAAAATTGAGCATGATGCTAAGATTATGTGATGAATAGAGCATCAAAAGGGCTAAATTGATGAAAAATGGGCCCGAGTGGACCCCAAGTGCTGGACTACACTTGCAATTGCTCGTATTTTTTTGTTTGTCTTCGGAGAAGAACCTGAGCCTACCATTAGGTAAAATAGAAGAAACCACAACATGGATAGTTTGGATCTTTGGAAGGCAGGTCACTGGTCACAAATGAGTAAATCTGATGCAACCTCTTTTTTAGTGAGCTACAATGGGGACTCCTAGAGTTGAATATCAGATGGTTTTAATCATTACACTCTTTCAGACCCTTAAAACAGTTGGTTAAGAGTATCAGATTGTGCCCCATGCAAAGTTCCAATCCCCCAACAAGTCCTTGGATTGGTTGCACTTGTGAAAGAATGCTGCTTCTTTATATAGGAAAATATTCAAGTGCATCCATCCCTCACCATTTTTTGGGAAGGACACCCCCCTTTGAAAAGTGACAAGTACAAAAAGGGAGTGTCAAGTACATAGGACTCCCCTTTTATACTTGCCACTTTCCAAAAGGGGATGTCCCTCACCAAAAAATGGTGAGGGATGGATGCACCTGAATACTTCCCCTTTATATATATATATATATATATATATATAAAAATAGGTGACTGTATTAATTGCTCAAGAGAACTTTACAGTGTAAGAGAACTATATTAAAACCGAAAAAACCCTACCGAAGGGGGAGAGGAAACAACCTTAACTCAAAAGAACTTTACAGTGTAAGAGAACTATATTAAAATCGAAAGAGTCCTGCTACATAGACTAACTCATGGACAGAACCATGGACTAACTCCATGAGTTAGTCCATGTAGACTTTTTGAAACCGAAAAACCCTACCCAAGGGGGAGGGGAAACAACCAAGAAGGTGCAGGACCAAAGCCCCAAAAAGGAGGGCATCAGCCCCAAAATAAGGAAGAAACAAATTAACGGAGAGAAACTATCAGGGAAGGCTTGGTGACTCCCTCTTTAGCCAGATTGTCGCCTTCCGCATTTGCAGAACATCTAATATGGAAAAAGGAAATATTCAACTCCCTAGACAGAAGAGTCATTTCTTCAATTATATATCTACTAGGTAGAGAGGAGCAGTAGAAGCATTAGATGGCCACCTAATGATGCAAGCCGAGTCACCTTCAACCAATAACCGTTGAGGTTTTAGAGGAGAAGCTTCACGCAGACTAATGTTGTTAAACCATGCTTACCAGACTCGGACCAAATGGACACCGACGTGATTTAACATCTGAATCCCATCACACTATCATATAATAGCATAAAATGTACATGGAACCATGTGTACATGTATGGACTTGAGTACCCAGACCAGGACCCAATTATTAATTGGAGCCGAACCACATAACTGAGTTCAGACCTCTTTAACAATCCGGACACAGAAGATGGCCCACTCCCAAATTTTACATGTTTGGGTCCCTCTTGTAAGCAGCCAATCACAGGTCCCTTGACATCAAAGGAGAGAAGAAAAGTAATTATTCATGAAGGGAAGAATACACATACCTTGCATCAATTCCACATTAAATCCATGTGAACAAGTATATAATTTTTGTGCCTTAGATGGGTAGGAAATTAAGGGCAGCCACCGAATCAAATAGGCGTCAAATAAATTGTTGAGTTTGAGTTAAGCCTAACAACCCAATGTGTCAGTCGTGACGGGGACTGCAGTCCTCTCTCTTCAGAAGCACTAATTGAGTTCCCAATGCTCCACATCTGCTCCATATGTTCATCTGTCCTTCCTGCCCAGACATCCTCTCAAAGATAATGACAGATGCTACACTTGATCTTAGCCAAAAAGCCGAGAAAGGTAATAGACAAATGTACTTAAATAGCTTTCTTTCACCCCACCTGAAAGAAGCTGGGCTTAAGCCATCAAATCAGATGGTGGGTCTTGCCCCACACTAACCCTCACAGAATGAGTTATTGAATAGATAGGAAGACTGGTGCTCCTTGTCCCTACTGATATTGCCCATTTGCCCTTGAGGAACAAAGTAACATGGCCACTGGAAGAGGAGCTCACCGATCCAAACAACAAAGAAGGACGAAGCAAGAAGCCACTTTCACCCAATCAATGGTCATAAGCCAAGTAAATGTCGGGCGAGCCGGAGCCTAGAATCACCAAAATGCCCCACACATTATTGTTGGGTCATTTGAATGCCCCAAATCAAGTAATTCCCAAACAACTGCCTCGGCATGTGCCGGTCCTGACTCCTAAGCCAAGGAAAATGGGAGAATTAGAATGGCCATAACTTGCCAAACCAAATCTCATGTACCTTGGAGTGACTCAGCACTGCCCTACCATGGATTGATGTGAAAAGATTTCAATAAATGATGTATGATATGAACAGATGTTACTTCTGTTTGACTACACATATACTACTACTATTCAGGTACCAAACCCTGCTCCGATCAACCTTGAAAGCAATGAAAATTTATATAAATAGAACTTTCCCTGTGAAGAGAATTATGAATCCCATTCATCGCGTTGCCCAATTGAAGGATGAAGTGCCGAAGTGACTGCAGCCAAAAAGTTCATGATCAAATTTGATTCAGTGGGATCTTTCACTTGCATTTTTTCCCATAAAAAACATTTTGTGAAACTCTCTTACCCGAAAATTTTGAGCATCCCACCTTTGGAGCTTGTAGCACCTCATTTGTTGAGATAGGTGTCTTAATGGAGGGCTTGAGCATCCCAAATCTCTTACATGCCCTCCTAACTTCCACATGTGCTACAAATAGGGTCATGAATCCTCCATGCAAACATCTTTAACAGAGTTTGGTACTTAATTTAAAAGCTTGTGACACTCTCGTGCTCTCCTACATCAGAGCCAAAAGAGTTACCATTCATTCTAAAGAAAATATAAAACATCATGTTGATGGTGCTAAAGGAACTCATGAAGATGTTTCCTTGTCCCCCGAAAATTAATCTTCATCCACAGAAACCTTGACATCTACCTTGTTCTTGCCAAGAGAAAGAAATGATAAATTCATAATATTTCTTCACCACCTCTTTCAATTTGTCTTCTTGCAGACATTCCCCAGTCTCCTCTCCGTGATGTAACTGGATCTTAGTACCCCATCCAAGTAGTTCATTTCGCATGTCTTCTGATACCACAAACGGCCCACCAGCCTTTGACTCCCACATCTATTTTTTGTCCCCATTTTGTTCACTAATGGCTTCAACAAAGCTGTCAAATACACAAAGAAGAACCCTAACTCCACATTGATCAATTAGATTTATAAAACCAACTATCTGCATTTTCTCTACAAAAGTCAAGTTTCAGATATGCAATGGCCCCCACGTTCATGATCGGATCCTCCCTTATCATTCCAATCCCTTATTCTCCAATGGGAAAACTCTTTTCTCCTCCTCGTATAATTTAATCAAGAAGTCAATCTTTGCACTCTCTCTTTCACAAATCTCTTTATCGTCAGTGAAACAAAATCTGGTTGTATCCAACACATCCAAAGCATTAGATATTAATTTTATGGGGAAAAAGTCTTTATTTCTCAAGAGCAAACTGATCCTTATATCTATTAGCAACAAACCAACACCTTGAACTCCTCCATACTGTGAGCAAAACTGCATAAAGTTGACCGGGGACAGTGCCAACAACCTTCTCTTCTATCCTTATTGGATCTCTAATTTCTCTAGAATGGCCATTTTCCTCACTAATTGCATGCAATATATGACCATGTCAGAAAGGAGAAAAACGAGCAGCATAAGAAGCAGAGTTCCAGGAAAGCATCCGCTTCCTCATGTTCTCTGCTAAGACTTTGATCGTGTTGCTTCTCTGCTGCGAGGGGGATCTAGGAGTAACATGATGCCTTCCTCATAGCACATTTTTTTGGTGAAAGAGAATATGAAAGACATAAGATATACTTTTATGACTCAAAAATGCAACTGACTAAAAGGTAAAGAGGAAGATGTGCCACATTCCAAGTGGAGGGGTACACTATCAACGAAACAAATGCAATAAGAAGGATTTTGGCAGTAAATTTACAATGCCAATTACAAGTTCACTCCCATCAAGATATGGATTTTATGGAATGTTTAGAAGGGTTCTGGCGAGCAGTTTTATGAGAGGAACAACCCACCATATTGCAAACACCTGTTCATTGCAATTCATTTCCTTTGACAACTCTAGGTCATTTGACAGATCACAAAGTGGATATCATCAGGTGTAGCAAAAGAAATGCACCAACAAAAAGGTAAGCCAGGTGAATGTCGATAGATCCATTTTTGAAATAACTCAAAGAAGTCGATAATTAAATGCAATGTATATTTAAGAAATAAGACCAAAGGAAGGGTGAAGACAAAAGGCAAAGCTCAAAAGGGCATTTTCAGAAAAAAGGCTAGACAGTGCCCCTGTGGCTTAAGATTTTATGAGTATCCAAATTTTGAGCCATCAGGATATCCAAAATTACTACTATAGAAACTGTGCAAATGAACACCTTCCAAGAACAACTAAGATGAAGGCAGCATCAGCTATACATAAGCTTCAGAAAAGGATGTGTCCATATGTGATGAATTGATAGGAACAACGAGTACAATGGAACTCAAATAACACTCCAACAAGTGGTTCCCAATTCCTAAGCACCACTAGGGACAGACAACTTGAGAAAGCTTAAAACTAGTTACTAACTTCAATCTAAAACGTAAAACAATAGTCCACAACTCCACATGTAATCTATCAAATATGATATTGTTGCAAATAGAGTGCTCCACCGAAGAGACCATCTATAAAATAAGTGGAAGCATAGCATAACAATAATAACATAACAGGTACACACAACCCACAATCAAAATCTAGAATTGATAAGAGGCATCAACTGATCACCTTTTCCCAATCCATGTAAAAGTAATCGTAGTAAGGAAATGGTTAACCATCCATTAAAAGTTCTACCCCAGAAATTGTCACATACCATTAGCTTGTAGTCACCAGAGCACTACAAGGAGATACATTCACCAATGCATAGGTTCCAAAGACAACAAATCACATGATAAGCTGAAAATCACTGATGCAATTTGAAAGCATGCCATGACTATACTGTAATCCTATCTGAACAATCCCACATAATATCTAGCCAAGTTCACCCACAAATCTATGAACATTTCACAACGATACTGTACCAAAGAAATCTCCATTGCATGGACATGATCAGTTTGCACGGCCTCTGATCACATCAATACCCATTTCAGTAGGATCTGTAGCCTGCAGCTCTACCTGAATGCCATCCAGTTCCCTCTTGAATCTATCCTTAGAGCTTGCATAAAGCATCTTGCTCCTCACCCTCGCTATATCAGGAGACCTTGTCAAACAAAAAGGTAAACAAAAATGAGGGGGCTAGATCACAATACACAATTAAATCCTTTGTGCAGAGGAAACCATTACCAGGCAATGAAGAAGATTTTGCTCTTTTGGCAATTCTCTTCAGTCACAAAGTCGAAGTCATAGATCGCATATCGGCACTCATTTGCTGGCAGGCTTGCAGCGAAATCATCGTAGCTCTGGGTGGGCTCCCCAAGTTTCTCGACAATCACCTGCTTAAGCACGTCATCTATCTTGAAAACGATGAAACGATATGTTCTCTTCGCCTTCAGTTCCAGAAACTTCAGCTTACAGTCATCATTCACAGCCATTCCCGAAGCTGCATTGGCCTGGTCATATAAATCCAATAACATCAACCGGCATGCACAAAGTGTGACCGATGAAATCACAGGAAATTGCAGAAGTAAGAAGAAACCAAATCCTTTCGTGAAAAAGTTCCAGATATTCCCAAATAAGATCGAAAAAGATGATCAAGCAAAAAGGAAAGGCAACCGATCCAACGATCTGCAAATCCTCTATCACAAGCTCAAAACTGAATTAGAGAACGACCACAGTTCCAAATTCTATAAAATGCAACCTTCTCTAATAGACAAAATCTCAGAAACGATCATAGTAATCCATTCACAGCATTAAAAAAAAAAAAATCGACTCGAACAGTTCCTTTCGCATTACAACGAAATCTCTATACAGAGAGATGAATATCAAAAAGCAATCAATTCACAGATAATCAGCCCAACGAGATCAGCAATAATTGCTCGATTCTTCCTATCAAGATGAATCCAAAGCAAAATAGATCTATCAGTAAATCTCACTACACAAAAGAGAGAGATTTCGACTCGATCATAATCCATGGAAATCTATCAGATTTCAACCCAGTAGGCATAATCGAACTAAGCAAGAAGATCAGTAGTAGATCTAACACCAAAAATCAAGAAAGAAAGAAGAAAAAAAGGCACGGGAAAGAAAATCAAGTCCTTGGTAGAAAAAGGGAGAAAGACTAACCATTTTGAAGGATCTGATGATCGGAGGTAGAAGGACACGAGCGAGAAGAGGGATTGTGCAGAAAATCTAGGGCAGCGAGAGAGAAGGAGAAGGAGAAGGAGAAGGAGGAGAAAGCAATCTCTGATTACTAATAAAAGGATGAGGAAAGGTAGATGGATATCTGTCGCAAGGAAATGAGAAATGAAGACCCCTAGCTTGCGTTTGCGCTGGCCCTTGCTTCTCTTAATATCGTAGTGAAGATGGGTCACTCATACATGACCATGGCGCAAAAGCAATTCTCGTCCAATTGGATGTTGACACGTCATGTTTTGCTGGAAATGGTATGATATGGATGTGTATGGACTGAAATATATGAAAATATGACTAGCTAGAATTTGCCAATAAGTCTATTTTGAGAATTCAGGTTGGATGTTTCATGAATTCTAAATATGTTGTTTTGTCCCCTGTCTGATTTCACAAATATTCAAGTACATAATTTGGAGAATTTTATGGGCCAAAAGTAACATTTAACCATATTGATATTTTAATATTTTATCGATCAAATAGAAAATTTTAAATACAGGGGGTGATAGAATTGACATGGCCTCATGTGATTAGGTACTAACAAAGTACCACATCCAGGGACCATTTTGTACGGAGACATTTCTAATGAGAATAGGAAGCATTGGATATTCTTTTGCTTAAAATCATGAAAATTGACCTCCTAAAAAGTTATTTTTAAATTTTAAAGTAAAAGTTACCTTCAGGCTTTAAGATTCTCATAATTTTAATTTTTTAAATTTTAGATTGTACTTGAACATTTAAAAAACCATTGGAGACAATATCTTATATTCTCCCGTATAACCAACAGGGCCTAACTCTCAAGTTCCAATAGTTTTTAAATACTTCATTTAACGTGATACAATGCAATGGTGGATAATGCATGAAGGAGGAAAGCGAAGTGCGGTATCTTAGTTATATATTAAGGGTATGCAAAGAAATCACTCCCATCATTTAGTCCTAATTTTTGAAGTTTAACATTCTATAAGCTCATCTTTTACTATGATCCAATGCAATGGCAGATAATGTTCTAATGAATCTAATCAATATCAATTAGATAAACGAGTAACAAAAACTTCCAAACCAAGGCCATGATGGTACTAAGATGTTGTTGAACTAAAAAAACAAGAAGGCCACAATAGCAATGTTTATTATTGTTCAATAAATTAGGTTCAATTGGACAGCTTGATAATTATGATAACATCGGAAGGTGCTTACTATGGCAACATTAAGGCTGTGGATTGAATTCAATTCAAGTTGTGGTGAAAAAAAAAAGGCAATTTATTGTTACAATTTTAATGGGCATTGGATATCTCGGTGGGGACAGTCTTGATAAGTGGCAATAACTTTACAGGGAATACTCGTAGATGGCAGTTGGTACTAACCACGGATTTTATATCGTGGTAGACGAGCATAATAACTAAATCGGTCCTTTTCATTTTCCTAAGAAATGATTCGAAAGAACAGAAAAGAAAGCAAAAGAGAAGGGTGGAGGAGTACCATGCACTGCACGTCTCCGTCTGCCACCATTTAGAGGAGAAGCAGAACACGTCGTGGAACCGACTAAGGAGAAATCACAACATGGACGGTTCAGATTTAGCTAGCCCTTGTCCGGAGGAAGGTTGTGCCCACCTCCTCCTCACAGTGCAGCTATTATACATATCACTTGGGTGTATTTTATCTTTTACGCATACAATATGAAATTTTAGTATGTAAAATTTACAGATGAGAATGGAATATGTAAAGATTAAAACGGCTTCAAATAAAGAATAAGGCTAGGCAGATCTATCACACCCTTCAATTGTACTGACACTCTTGTGAGGTTGGTAATACTTTCACAACTTCTCAAGTGCATAAATTCATATGAAAATGGCCTAATGCACCACTTTATTGTGCCCAATTTAAGGACTTGGATGTGATGTTTCCATCCTGCCAGCCTGAGGGTTGCCCAGCGGCCATGTGTCTGGTGACCATATCAGATGAGATGAGATGAGGCTTGGGTCTGTGCATTCACTGCAGTGGAAAGTTGTATTCTTTCACAAAAGAACTACAAAATATATATGTGAAAACTACTGTGGGAATCGAATCTCTGTGGCCGAGCAGAGAACGGTCAAATCTGCTGTGTTACTGGAGGCCCATTTTGTCGTAATTAAGTTGTTTTGGAGTCCATTTCTACACGTTTTGTTCGTTCTTGTCCTTTTCCCTATCAAGTCTGGAGTAGGTGTAGTGGCTATGTCTGTATTTGACTTTCATTGTTAACAAAGTTATCTTTCTTACCGTAAATAAAAAGGTAATAAACAAAACCACCTTGACACAAATTTTAAAAATTTGCAGCTGAAAAACCTCAGTTGTTTTTAAATTGGAATCATATCATTCCAGACAGTCCTGAAGATCATCTACTCCACACATAATGAACTCTCTCTCCCTCAAAAAAAATTCTACATAGTACAAAATATACAAAGTTAAAGATTCATTTTTAAGGAAAGCCCAAACCACCCAACCCATAAAGCCCACCCGAAATCATGACCATCATGCGGTTTAAGTGCTTGATAAGTAGTTTAATGACAAAATGCCATCATTTTTTAAACAATGGGGCTACAAATGATCCAAAGCCTGCAGAGCATGAGATTTAAGTGTAAAGACGGTATCCCAATGACCACATGCGTGGAAAAAAAAAATGATAATCCAATCCAAAGAGCTACAATTTTGCAAGATCAACTGGGCGCCCACATGCGAAGACCATTCCTGCAATATGAAAAGAACAATCTGCTCCGTGATGCAAAATTTCTCAGACTTCAGTCATCCACTTTTTGAGAATTTACCATTTCTGCATTCTCCTTTTGATTGTAAAATTTGGAGAGCTTCTAAACAATAGATTAAAAGTTCTAATTGGTGAAATTTGACACATGACCTAACAGATTTTTTGGACATCAACATCATCTCAGTCTCTAGATATTTTAGATATTGATCTTGCAAAATTTGACACTAAAAGCAATACTACCCGAGAAAAGAATGTTTCCTCGCAGCTGTAAATGTTTGGACAGGTAGGTCATATGAAAGACCCTTCAAACCCTCCACCCCATGATTATAGTACTTTCAGGTGAGCCCCACAGCTGGACAATTTCCAAGTATGAACAATCTGACCATTCAAATATGATGCAACATCTTCCAACCCAGGATTATATATATGAAACATTTGCATTATACCTACTCATGTTTTGGTATTTCCATAGAAATTGGCTTCTAAAAATGAGCAAAGAGTGGAGGTCAAAAGTCGTCCCCCCCCCCCCCCCCCCCCCCCCCCCCCCCCCCAAAAAAAAAAAAACTTCTACAAACAAGACTTTAGGCTTTAGCAAGGTATCATCTGTGCAAATTAAATTAGTACAAACTTATGACTCAAGGTTACAGTGTACGCTCCAGGTTGATGATCATACCTTGAGGGGCTACTCCTGATTTGGAGACTTTTACCATACATGATACACCCCAAGACAAAGGATGATAAAAAATAGTGTTAACATACCGACAGAAAAATGGAAATAAAATTCAGCCAAAATAAACAACTACAACAGACATTAGCAACATATGCCAGCTAAAACAAATCTAATTTAGATCTTATTCATCATACTTCCAACTTGGGATGTATTTTATTCATCATACTCCCAACATGGGAAGAAACCATTTTCAATAGGATAGTGTTTTTGTACCAAGTATTTGCAAGTGAAGGGGCTAAAATATTTATACCTCACAGATCAATAAAAATATGTACCTCACAGATCAATACAAATACTTGACAAGGGCCCCTAACAAAGATGGAAAGTGTTGCCGGTCGCAACAAGGTTGTAGCATCAAGTCAGCTTACTTGCCTTGAGGAAAAGGGAAAAAACATATGAAAAAAAATATAGAAAAATTAGACTTCCCCATGCATCTCCCTATGTAATTTCCATTTGCCGATGATACTCTCCTTTTCTACTGGAAATATCAGCTATCAATGTAAAAAGCATAGGGCAGAAGAACATTAAAAGCTCTTATCAGTGACACATTTCTTAGAATTAGAAGTACTAATATCAGGATCTTGAGTAATATATCTATAAAGATTTGGTACAACCTAACCATATCAACAGACTTAAGTATTTCTTGTTTGCTGATATCATAACACTGCTAATCCAACCAAAATCTAGTCTGACATAAGGGAAAAATACAATGTTCTGCTTAGACAAACCTGCCAGTTGTCCAGGCCCAGCTGCTTTATACAGATAGAGACATTTGCAATAACCCAAATCGTAGATAGGGAATGCAGCAATCATCTCACAAGATACAAATAAATCAATCTAATAATTGGGTAGAACAGGTTGCAAACACACCGTTAAAAAGAATATAAACAGTCAACATTAACCTGCGAGCAAATTAGATGAATGAGGCTGTCTATTGGATTTCTTTCTTTCTTATTTTTTTATTTATTCAATTACATATTTATGGTGGCTCTACAAAAGGAATAATATGGATCATTAGACCGCACCTATACAGGAATGCATGGCCTCAACTGTAGATTCATTCAGCTAATCCACTGTATAATAAATACCTCGAATGGAAAAAAGATAAAACATTAATTGAACTAGTTGTCTTGAATATTGCAAAGTCCTTTGCGGCTTTTTTTGCTGTGCGCATACAAATATTTCTAAGTATTAAAGCAAAAATCTAACATTCAATACAAAGAAATCAAGGAATAATCATTTTGAGAATTGTAGTTTTTGCACTCCGGCATAAAGTAAAGCCTGCTATCTCTCCCTGTTCTTCACTCATGGGACCCATGGTTTGGCAACTGAAGATAAGTGATGCAAAATTGGCCAGTAGACACATGTTGAATCTGTCACTGACCAGCAATCTGCAATCACACTGGTATTGGTTATTGAAGCATATGCTTTTCAAGAACACACACCATATGACCAAAAAAAAAAACAATGATCTTTTACCTACCTACCCATTTTCCAAAGCGACATGCTTGCTTTACCTTCTGAAGTGAACTGCACAAGGCTAAATATATGGTAAAAAAAAAAAAACATTTTCCAAAACGACATGCTTGCTTTACCTTCTGAAGTGAACTGTACAAGGCTGTATCCTCCACAATTTCAGTCACATGGTCACAAATAACTATAAACTGTTGGATGTAAACAATCATTTTCCAAAAACATTTCAAGCACATGAAAACACACATGATAATGGTGCATTTGGATGTGGCAAAATTTGGAAAGACCACCAGTATTTTGGAAAAATAGGTCATCTGCTTATGCATTTGGGGAGGTGCAAAAAGCAGAAACAAAGTAAAACAAGATACGCTTATTTTAACATTTGCCCCTAAATCAACACCAATCAAATACAACAAGCTGAGGACTGAAATTTAGAAGATGCTGATTTCAGTGGGTGGCAAAGCATCCAGGGTGCCCATTTTCTGAGGAGATCCAGGCATGGAAACAGAATCAGAGTACAATCAGAGTACTCAAGTGTCATTGTGATACCTCAAAGAATTTCACCATGCTCTTCAAAAGCAACTTTTAAGACAATTAGATTGCTTTCATAAGAAAGGCTTGCAGATTTAAATTTGCAACTAAGTTTTCATATTGACATTCCTAGTTTTCCAACTGACACTCAACCTATCAGCATACACAACACATCTTAGGACTGAATTGAGACAAGGCTTTGTTAAAGCCTAACAGAACTATAACAATATTTACCCTATAAAAAATAAAATAAAAATTATATCACAATTCATCCATTTCACATTTCACATTCCACTATGAAAGGCATAAATTTGTTCTTAATTCTGTATATTCAGTTATATATAGCTATGCAATTTAAATTCATAATTCTGAGAAACCTACAATGTCTTATCAGAGTTCTGAAATCAAATGAGACACATCAGAGTAGTCCATTGTACACACATTGATTAACAATCTTAAACATCCAGCTGGTACCAGGATATGGACAGAAAATAATACTGTTGACAAAGGGCAAACCAATCATTCATCGTTTAATATATGAGATCTGTAAACAGTGGTGCAACAAAAATGATGCTGACCTGATTAACAGCATAGGCAATGGGCCATTTCTCCACCATCTCTAATTTAAGGCAGCAAAAGCATAGATTTGGTGCATGAAGGCCAATTAAAAATCTCAAACGAACTATTGTCCAATAATTGAAAATTAGAAAAAAAGCAAAATTAACAATGTTTCGAACTAGATTGATGATACAAATCACATAAAGAAAAGGGTGGAAACATCAAACACAATTCAAAAGTACTGCATTCCAAACAAGTGTCACAAGGAGCTGGGAGAAGAACACCAATAAAGGCTTAAATGAAAGAGTAAGAAGTATTATTTTGGATAGCAGAATGACAGAATTTAGCCTTAAATAAGAATCAATTTGAGAAGAAAAGGCCATGATGATGATTTCACTATTCCAGACATTCATTGATCATTTTAAAATAAAATTCAAGGAACAGAGAATCAAATGACGGCAAAAATTGGAATACTGTCGAACAATTTTCCTGAAAGAATTGAGAAGAAAAGGCCTTGATGATGATTTCACTATTCCAGACATTCATTGATCATTTTAAAATAAAATTCAAGGAACAGAGAATCAAATGACGGCGAAAATTGGAATGCTGTCGAACAATTTTCCTGAAAGAATTGATGGAATCATGGAATACACATTTAGAAGAAAGTATAGCGCCATTTCAGTCAAATATTGTAATGACAAGAACGATGGAAACTCAAATATGAGAGGAAGAGTGATGAAACTGTGACATCAATTTTGCAAAACTGCAGCTACACTCCACCATAATATAATGCTATCTGAAGACCAAATGAGAGAGGATGTAAGGTAGCAATAAAACTCAAAGAAGATGAGTTTCTTTCCTATTTTTGGAAAGGCACAACAAGCGGTTTATAAATGAAACATCAGTACAAACTTGATGCAGGACATGCTAATGTCCTTATTGGGCCACATATTTATACTAGCAAGCCCTATGGGACCCTAGACACACACTTCACTTTGTGTCTCCTAACTCATGATTATTCTCACAAGTTGGAATTAAGGGGGGACCTCGTGGCTAACATAGCTGGGATGGGGCTTTGATAATGATGAATTCATTTTAAACTAGTAAGGGTCCAGTTCAAAGTAACCGAGTCCTAACTGAGTCCTAACTGCAAATACAAAGTTAATTGAAGGAAGTAGTCTAAGAATCCTAGTCGGGATTCTTTATGGGGTTGGACAACCACTCATTGTTATATTGATAGGTTTCTTCTATTTGGTGTGTTTCATTCATTCAATAAAAACAAGTTTGCTTTGTTCGCTTTCATTCATGTGTGATATTGGTATTGGACAATGAGAATCCTTGGTCATTTCTCCCTCAACTTCAACTTGGATTAGATCTTCAGATCAAATCATCAAATCCCCTTACTCTAAGAATCTAGGTCGGGATTCTTTGTGGAGTTGGACAACCACACATCATATTGATAGGTTTCTTCTATTTGGTGTGTTTCATTCATTCAATAAAACAAGTTTGCATTGTTCGTTTTCATTTATGGATGTGTGACATTGGTATTGGACCACAGGAATCCCTGGTCATTTCTCCCTCAAGCTTCAACTTGGATTAGAAGTTCAGATCAAAATCATCAAATCCACCTACATGCAATCAAAAACTGTACAAGAAACAAAAAGAAAGGGGTATTTCAACAACAAAACAAAAAATCATTGAACAAGCAACTTCAATTCCTATTCCATTAAGAGAGATGCAAAAATCTCTCTTCCAATAAGCAATATCCATATTCCGCTCTAATACAACATTTATTCCACTCTGATTCTTCATTGAACACTCGTTGTTTTAGCTCTAGACCACAACTGACTTATGTAATCCATGTTTGAATAATGATTTCTAAATTTAAAAACAGCTAGCTTAACTAAAATTGACATGATATGCATGGAGGTGTATTATTGGCCTTAGACAATGGGCATTGAAATAAGAGGAAAGTGCCCAGGCATCACAGAGACCTCCTCACTCACATGCACAAAAACACACATCTCATGAAATAAGAACATACAAAGAATGGAGGGAATGAGACCTCCATGGGGGGAGAGAGAGAGAGAGAGAGGTGAACCTCAGTGATTTACCCCCAAAAAAAAAACTTGGGAAGTTCTTAGCTGATCAAAGGATGCAGTTCGTCATCTTTTAAAAGACATTGTTGGTTGGTTTTTTAACCGCCCTTATGGCTCAAAAAATAATTAATAGTGGGGAAATTCCACCAGCTAGAGAAACTGCTAGACACCTAACCAATGACCACACATCTCATCTGTGCACAAGCCAATGACCACATAACCTCAAGGTCAAAAAATGGAAAACAATAATGCAAAACTGAGCAGGGGTATCAACCTTCCTATCCAAGCAATTTAGTGTCGATCAGTTATATTGTCCTGATGCATAGAGAAGCAAAACTGATGGGCCAACTCCATACAAAAGGGGTTTCATGGAGCAGCAAACACAATAGTTGTTTTGATACGGGTCAACATGAATGGCTCCAGACTTCCAGATAAGATCGTGGGCAGACCTTTAATCTTTGACCAAATGGAAGAAAAAAAATGTTCGAAAAATAAAGAACACAACGTAAAAGCATTCTCTTTGCAGATGTTTGGGCCAAAAATAATAATAATAATAATAATAAGTCAGAATCAACACCACTGGGGCACTAGTAAATAGCAAAATTTTGCTACCATGGACATCTGCAGCAGACTTGGTGGGTAGATAGTGCATGGTGCGTTATCCAAAAAAAATAGTGCATGGTGGGCCCTCCAGCAGCACACGCATAGATTGATTTTCAAAGGTGAAATTTACAGCAGCAGTCCACAGGTGATTATTCTTCATCATATATACTGCAAACATCATATGATACATCTAGATCCTTTCCCCTCTTTCAAAGTAATTCAACAAACAATAAATTCACAGGCATGAGCAGTAATCATGTAATGTACATAAATGGGTTCATAAGCTTTAAAAAAAAAAAAAAGACGATAATACTAAGCTATGAGTGGTACTTTGGGAGACAGCTAAAAGCATCCAAATCAGGACATGGAGCCACCAAAGATTTAAATAACCACCAACAGCCATCATGTTCGCAAAAATGAAACAGTAGCAAACTTTGTATATCAATTCAAGCACTACAAACATTACTAAGCAAGATAGAGGTACCTTCCCCAAACAATTTGCTGCAGACTTCTAGTGACTTTTGCAGGTATAGGAATTCTGTGGACAACTGAAGCATCTCTATAACCAATAGAAATTGTCTGAAGGAGAGAGCAACTTAAACCTCCACTGCAATGCAAACTAACTTATCCAGATGAGTTTATGAAAAAAAAAAACAATTATCCCATCTCTCCCTTGGGCCTGTTTGGATGGGCAAAAAATAGAGTAGAGTAAAGTTAAATAGACCCTAACAGTCTAAAATTTCAACTCTATTCCATTTGGATGAGTTTGGCCCGATAAATGAAGTAATGTGTGAGCCACGTGTACTCCATTTCACTTCAACTCTAAATACTTTCATTTTCTTGAATAAAAGTGGATTCTACTCCAAATTTAACTTCAAAATAAACATCCAAATGGAGTGAAGTGAAGTACTCTACTTTAACTTTAACCTACTTCTCTTCACTCAACTCCTCATTTATCCAAACAGACCCTAAAAACATAGTTAATCAGACAATTGTGGTCCATGGGATAGTGTCTAAATCACTCACTTGATGAGCATGGTAAGCACAACTAAGCTGAAGATGTCAATTTATAACTACAACCTTCAGTGAAAAATTCCATTAATAATAATAATTAAAAAAAAAAAAAAAAAAAACATTCACATTAATCAATAGGGTCATGCAAATCAAAAGTGCAGGGAAGAGGATTTACAATCATGCAAAATACCAACACCAACCCCATTCCTCTTTTTTTTTTTTTCAATAAGAAAATAGAATTTTCACTGTCCAGCACCAACACCATGAGTTGGTCTTCACTAGAAATCAACAAAAACTACATACAATCCACACCCCTTCTATATCCACTGGTAAATATAAAAAATCACCAATGATAATTTTACTTTAAACAAAATAAAAAGAATAAAGAAATTCAGGACCAAAAATAATAATAACTAAAACCATTTCATCAGAGTTTGTACGGTCTAAAGGCCCCCCACATTGAATCTAGGCCAAAACATATCTCTTTCAATTATGACCGAATGACGACAATCTCAACCAGTATTGGAATTAAAACTAATAACATCCACAAATCTCATAGAACCCAGAAAAAAGCAATCAAAATAGATTCCATGTAAACCGATCATTTAAAATTTACAGCATCACAATCCATCAGACCCACCATCTAGTAACTAGGTTAACCAAAACATTAAAGCTAAAGACAAAAAAAAAAGGCATAGAGCTGACAATAACCAACCATACAGAAACCCCAGAAATCACAGTCATGCCTCTCCTCCATCTTCTCAAGAGCTTGTGAATTTGGTAACGGCCTTGGTGCCCTCAGACACCGCGTGCTTTGCGAGCTCACCAGGAAGAACAAGCCTGACCGAAGTCTGGATCTCCCGGGAAGTGATGGTTGGCTTCTTGTTGTAGCGTGCGAGCCTGGAAGCCTCCTGCGCAAGCTTCTCAAAGATGTCATTGATGAAGCTGTTCATGATTCCCATGGCCTTGCTTGAGATTCCGATATCTGGATGGACCTGTTTCAAGACCTTGAAGATGTAGATCTTGTAGGTCTCGATCCCCTTCTTCACCCTCTTCTTCTTCTTGTCGACTCCTCCTTCCTTCGGCAGCCTCTTCTCTGCCTTGGGCTTCTTCTCTGCGGGAGCCTTCTCTGCGGGGGCCTTTTCTGCTTTCTTCTCTTCTGCAGGCTTCTCTGCGGCCGGCTTCTTCTCTGCGGGCTTCTTCTCTCCCTTGGGCGCCATTGAAATTGATGAAGGAAAGAACACGAAAGTTGGAGAAACGTGGGTGGGAAAGAGGATAGAGAGATGGTTGAAGTGGTTGATGGGTTTCATTATTTATAGGGAATGGAATTCGTTTCTGATTGGGTGGAAGACGGAGACGCGGATTGATGACGTGGCGAAATGGTGAGCGTTTGTTAGTGTCTGGATAGACCCGCAATCGACGGTTAGGAAAGGATTGCGGAGTTTGGGGCTTGAAAATTTAGGCGGGAGACGCGTGGAGAGTGCGGGATTTGTTTTTTTTCGCATCGTATTGCACGTGAGGGCATGGACGTTGATCCTTCAGTCCAAACTGCTGGACCCCACTTGAGATCATGGCTTGGATCAGGCTTATCTAGGGGTGAGCAAAAATCGAACCGACCGATTTACCAAACCGAACCATAGCCGAAATTTAATTTCGGTTCGGTTATTTCGGGTAATTCAGTTCGGTTCGGGTAAATTTCCTGATAAATTCGGTTATATAATTTCGGTTCGGTTAATGATCTTATTTAACCGATTAATCGATTAACCGAAGTATATGCAATTTTGTTTTGAATTTTTTATTACCCATTATCCAGCCCACTAAATATTTTTAGACTTGTTAGTTGGAGTGTAGTTTATAGTTATTGTCTATTTGTGTAATTGTGTTTAATGTATTTTCAAGCTTCTATGATATATCATTTATGGATAATGGATTTATGGGCCAATTATCAAGTCCAATTTCACAAATGAAATGTATATAATAAAGCAATCTAGTTCTAAATTTTCAAAACCTTGGACAATTATTAAGTCCAACAAAATGCATCACATTAATCGAACCGACCAAAAACCGAACCTAAATAATTCGGTTCGGCTCGGTTCGGTTAAAAGTTTTACAAAAAAAAAAATCGGTTCGGTTCGGTTAATACATTAAAGTGGTCAAAAAATTGGTTTGGTCAAAAATTCTTAAAATAACCGACCGATTAACCGATTGCTCACCCCTAGACTTATCTTGCTGATTGAACCACAATTTTGCAACTCGATGCGATTGCGAGGGTAGTATGGTAAGTTGGTAACGTTGTGGGTTTGTCATGGGTCAGGACTCGGGTCAAGGTAGATAAGGCTTCCAAACTTGTTCATACAATACCATTTTAAATTTAAGATTTCAAGCCATCAATATAAAGGCTATTTCCAATGAGAAAATCTAAGTGCACCGATGGGGGGTGGGGGAGCCCTTGGAAACCTTGGACATCCAAGGGCTCCCATGGGGAGCCGGGCCACAGCCGGGGATCCCCATCGGTGCATGTAGCAGGGTTGATTTCCAATACCTAAATTTTTGTATCCTGTGAAGTGAAAATTTGGAATGGATTCGGAAATAAGGATTCTAACTTCTTACAGAAATAAATATTAAATAATACATATATAAGTCAATTAAAATTGGAGATTTTTATAAATAAATATGAGTTAAACTCGTTGTATATCCTTTAATGATGAAATATTTAAAAATGACTTGAGCTGATTATATATAGCCAAGTGGGCTTTGGAGTTAGAGTTGCAAACGAGTACCCGATATTCCGATTACCCAAAAGTTTTGATACGAAAAAAATCGGGTCTGAAACTTATTTTATATTCCGATTCATAAATGGGTCTAAATCCAAAATCCAATTTAGGTTCCGACCAGTGGACCAAGACCCGGCACATGAGTCTTTGATATTGCAAACTGTACCTCAAAATAAACTTTTTTTTTTACATTTTTATATATAATACTTGAAGTAGTCGGCTTGATGCACAGCTGAATGATATATCTATTTTAAGAATTAAAAAAAAAAAAAGAAAAAATGAAGAGAAGTCAAAACCAATTTTGAAACTAGATACAGTCCTCTGGGTGGACTCAATTCCGGAACTGAATCCGAGTCTAAAACCAACAAAACATGTTCCGATTAAAAATTGAATATGGAACCGGAACTGCTATGAGTCCGTGTCTAATATGGTTCCGACCCGAAACCCTTCCATTTGCAATCCTACGTAGAGTTTTTGTTTTGTGCATACGTACATATTTTGATATCATGATTCCTACTTACATGTGTGTTTTTTTTTTTCAAAATCAAAAGTTTAAAACCATAACTACACCTTCCCAATTTGCTTCTTCATCAACCCCACGTCCTCCCCTGATGACTGAAGATAAACAAATGGACAAATGGACTTGCAGGGCTACGCTGCCTAAAATGGAGTAGAGGGATGGATTGATCGGTGTTTGTTTCCACAAAAAGGAGGTACCTCATCAAATGAGTTATCAACTTACATTTTTTTTAACGAGCAATTCATTCAAAAATAAAAAATGGGGATACAAACAAAGCAGCCAGGTACAAAAGCAAGACCCCAAAAAAACAACGAGAACAACAGGCCCCCCAAAATTAGCTGCCTACCCCTGTCAGAGACAATGGGCCCGTTTCTTTACTAGAATTCATAGAATTCATGTCTGGTGGTTGTCTGGGAATTTCAAATCCTGATATTTGAAATGCTACCAAATTCTGGAACTCCAAATTCGTTGTTTCATTCATGGCTTGAATTCCAACCTGAGCTCCCGGAATGCCATCGTTCCTATCTCGGAATTTATGTGCCAAGTGAGATTTCCAAATCCTACTTGTTAAAGTGGTTTTTCAAATGTTGGGTTTTTGGGAATTTGAAATGCTTGGAATTTCAAATGCCTAGGAATTCTGATAATGAAACACAGAATTCCTGACAGGAATTCTGAATTCCCAGACAGCCTGAATTCCTGTCGGGAATTCTAGTAAGTGAACAGGCCCAATGTTCTTCTCCGGTTCGTATCTTGATTACTCGAATAACAAAGACCAGCCAACTGAATGGACTGTTAAATTATGAGTTCTTACTATGAAAAAAGAACTTAACATAGGCAAACTTCAAAACAAGCTTCTTGATACCAATAATAATTGAGTTGATTGCTCAAACAAACTCCCCATTAATAGCCTGAACCACCTCTTTAGCATTTATGAACACTTGGACACTAGCATATCTATTCTTTTGCCTTCTTTAAAACTGCGAGAACCGCCCTTGTTTCAACTTCTTTAGACTCGAAGACTTTTGGACAAAGGAGATTTTTGGGCCAATCCAGGCACCTGAATCAACATGACGTAGCCAAATGAAGCTTTCCCATATGTTGCCTTATAAGCATCATCTGAGAATAACATAATATCCTTCTCTAAATTGATCGCTCCAGGAGTTATATGATCTTTCCTGACCTTCGTCTCATCCCTTACCACGCACAGTTTCTTACAACTAGGGGTGTACACGGATCGGATTGGTGCGGATTGGGCTAAATCCGTCACCAATCCGTTGCCTTCGGATTGACGGATTTATAATCCGTCACCAATTCGTTACTGTTGAAATTCGATCCGATCTGATCCGTGGAGGAGCGGATCGGATCGGATTAATCCGTTCAATCCGTTACTGTACATTACATGGAAAAAGAAAGAAGAAAAAACCCATAAAATTTGAAGCCATTGAATTAAAGGGGCATGAGTTGAGAGCTGTATGTCTATTCTATTCATAAGGTCAGTGACTCCTTACATTTTTTTTCTTATTATATATATAATATTAATTTATATTTAATGACAACGGATCGGATCAGATTGAATCCGCGGATTAAGGATGAAATCCGTCACCGATCCGTTGCTAATGGATTACACAATTTCCAATTCGTCACCAATTCGTTGGCCTTCGAATCGGATTAAAATCCGCGGATCGGATCGGATTGACGGATTTTTTGTACACCCCTACTTACAACCGCCAACCAAGACGTTAACGTGGATATTATATTTACGGCCTCGAAAAATAAAACCATTTATGTTTTCCACAGGGTCCACCACATTGCCAAAATCCATATTCTAGAGTGATCATTTACCAAAGGTGCAGTTGAGCTGATGACTGCTGTGCTGGTAGAAATCCTTCCACCATTTCTCTAACTCCACATCATGTAATTTGTGGGTTAGAAAGCCTAAATGGAAACCAAACCAACACGCTATAGTATATTCACATTTCACCAGAGCTTTCCATCTTCGGCCTCACAAATCGGGCACAAAGGGCTCAGAGAGTTCATTTTTGAATTTATGGCCTTTCTGACCACGGTAGAGGTTTTTTAAACGGGGAGCTCTATCCGCACCACAGTTTTTGCTCTTCCCACCGCGAAAAAAAAAACCATTTCCTAAACTACCCCTCCCCCTTTCTCTCCTCCTCCTCCCTCATCTTCCCTTCCTCTCCCAGTCTCCACCCTCCCTCATCCCCCTCCCCCCCCCGCCCCCGCCCCCCCCCCCCAGTCGCCGGCGGGGAGGGAGCCCCGGCCGGTAGCCGGCTGGCCTCCCTCCCCATCTCCTCTTCTTTCCCTCTTCTCCATCTCTCCCTCCCTCTCCTTCCCTCCCCTCCCCCTCCCCCTCCCCCTCCCAGTCGCCGGCGGGGAGGGAGATCAGCCGGCAGCCGGTGGCGGAAGCCCCAGCCGGCAGCCGGTGGCGGAAGCCCCAGCCGGCTGGCCTCCCTCCCCCTCTCCCTCTTTCTTCCTCCCTCCCTCTTCTTTCCCTCTTCTCCCTCTATCCCTCCCTCTCCTTCCCTCCCTTACTCCCCCTCCCAGTCGCCGGCGGGGGGGGGGAGATCGCGCTGCAGCAGGGGAGGGGGAGGGGGAGTAAGGGAGGGAAGGAGAGGGAGGGAGAGAGGGAGAAGAGGGAAAGAAGAGGGAGATAGGAAGAAAGAGGGAGGGGGAGGGAGGCCAGCCGGCTGGGGCTTCCGCCGCCGGCTGCCGGCCGATCTCCCTCCTCGCCGGCGACTGGGAGGGGGAGGGGGATGAGCGTGGAGGCTGGGAGAGGGAGGAAGGAGGGAGGAGGAGGAAGGGAAGAGAGGGAGGAGGGAGGAAGGATATTTTAGGATTTTTTTTTTGTCTTGTAGTGCGGTGAGGAGAGAAAAATTCGTGATGTCAATAGCACCACTCTTTTTAAACATTTCCATACAAAAAGCAGAATTCTTCGGGGATTATGGATTCTCCAAAAGGCCTTCCAAAGGATGCTTTGTTCAATCAGCTTACGTATTGTATTTGAGAAATTCAAACCTCATAAAAGAATGAATGAATTTATAAGATTTTTGAAGAATAAAAAGTGTGTATATATATATCTCAATATTGCTACATACGAGCATCTTGGTTTTAAAAAAAATTTAATACCAGGGCCCGTTTGACAATTTAGTAAGCTAGTAAAGTAATATAAAGCTTTTATTTTTTTCAGAGAAAAGGTCACATCAAAAGTATACATCTTCAAAATTTCCTTCTTTAAAAGAAAAAAAAAGAAGTAAAAAAGCAACATCCTTTCTCCACTAAATAAGAAAAAAAAAACGCTCACTTTTTACACAAAAAAGTCAAATTTTTTTCCTATCAATCCACTAAAAATAAAATACAATCACAACACCCTTATATTTTATTCTCTATTGATTACTTTTACTTTAATAGTAAATTGCCAAATGGGAAAGGCTTACTTGTTTGTATTAGATTATATATGAGTTGAATATGTAGATTATATATGAGTTGAATATGCATGAAAGTATGATCAAATGAGCTCTACGGAAGTACTTTAAAAAGGTGAGGCGTGAATGATATGAGGTGTAGAGTAAATGATATAAGATAGCAATTTTAGATGGAGCTTACTTTCATAAAATATGAATTAGTAGGGTGATGACTCGGTATTTAATTCTCATTTTTCTTTGATTCAAATTCTATTATAAGGCGATTAGTCCATTTTTAACCATCAATGGCGTACGAATTCACATGCATAGAATACAAACAAATACAAGCATTTGCATAGATCACTCTGTGAGACATTGAAAATTTCATTCCTCCTCCTTTTATTTGAATTCAAGACTTAGGTACACATGAGATCCGACTCCATTGGAGAGTAACGTCATAGTAGAGGCTACCTATTAAAAACCTAAGCCACATAAAATAATATTTATTCCCATATGTGAGGTATTCACAAAATTATTTGCCAATAAGAGTTCATCCCATTATAAGATAGATTAATTTGCTAAAAATATGATAAACGCATTCTTATATACTAATCAATCATAAATTTTTTATTATATAAAATGCTCAATTTTATGGTGAGACGAACTCCTATTCCTATTTTACCCATATATCGAGCTGAGTTTTCATTAAATGGCTCCACTATAGAGTTCCAATCCTTCCACTCACAATTTCTGGTCGCGAGGATTTGAACTCAATCCCGTAACACAAATATTACACAATACTATATAACAAATTCATATAATCCTATCATGGGACCCACATAGATACAATCTAGACCATTGAAGATGAATATAGCCCTCACAGCGGCGGCAAGCACATTTTACATGGTTGTCCTTGTCTTCGACCCGTTTAGATTATCTCTATATGGGCCCTATTATTCGAGTTTCAAAATTTGTTATAGGGTTCTTTACGTTCATATAACAGCTGCACCAGAGTATCCGGACTCGTACTCAATCGTATGTCAGAGCCGATACATGTAACTCTGACATTTTTCTTTTATATAAGAAAAATCTCTCATACTAGGAATCATTCAAACTTGACGAGCATCTATTGTAAACCCACATAATCGCATTGCTTGTGCAAATTTTAACATTCATGTCACTTCGTGCAACTGCCAAGATCTAGACATATTTGATGCTCTCAAAACAACACTTCTATTTTAAAGAGGATCTGTAGTGGCTGAGCCAACTTATGTTTTGTATTCCTCTATTTTAATCAGATCCCTCATCATCAAATGGTTCTATTTTTTTTTTTTTTTCATACAGAGGTAAGATCATGGAAAGTTCATTCAGAACTTGATTCCATAGTTCTCATGTTCCTAAAATCACGAGCAATGAAAAAAAAAAGGGATCCAGACAAATTAATAATATAAAATTTAATGGAACCAAGAGAAAAAGGAGTGGATAAAGGCCCATTAGTTGAGAGAGTCTAGAAGTTCTATTTGAAGGATAAATATAATGTATAAAATGTGAAAGGCAATAAAAATTAAAATAAAGCTAAACAACAAATTGCTACCCGAAAACAACCAAATAAATTGAAAAAAAAAAAAAAACAATAGTTTGACTTCCCCAATTCTCTTAAACCAAGAGAAAGGGGTAGTCCAAATGATAAAACGAGAAAAAGTAGTTGAAAACCAAGAAAGAAAAGCCATGTTTGTAATAATAAAGGGAATTAAAAAAAAAAAAAAAACAGCAACTACAACAAACTACAATAATGATTATAAAGATGAATAGTGTCGAATAAATGACAACTAAAAACAAATGGCCGCCAACAGGATTCTTGAATTAGAAATAAATGACAGCTAAAAACAAATGGCCACTAACATGATTCTTGAATTAGAAAAAAAAAGAAAAGAAAAAAAGCAGCAGCACCAGGCTTGAATCAAGTGAAGTTGTAAAACAATTGCAAATTACAAGAAAATATAGGAAAACAAATGCAGAAAGCAACCACAAAGTGCATTTCCAACATCCAATCAAGAATATCAAGAATTGAAAACTATATAGGAAAAAGGAGAAATGCTCAATCTCCATCAACAAATACAAATTCAATTAAACTGATCAAATTCCAAATCACTAGGTGACATTTAGCTTGATCCCTGCATCTTTCCAACATTTATCTTAACATCTCCATTGCAATGTTGGCAATTTATTTTCAGAAAGATTACAAGCTCTATTTACAGGATTCAAATCCCAACATAAGTTAAGAGTTTAAGAGGAAGAAAAGTGGCAATAATCTGAGGAACAGACATGTGACCTTCAAAAGATGATTTCTTTTTACCAATCTCCCAACTACTTCACGAAAGGTGATGAGATGGCATCGAGATTTAACGTGCGATCAGCCAAGAACTTCAACTCAACAGTAGGATTGCTTTAACAAGTAAATGGACCAACCTACTTCAATATTCATATTCCATGGATGATGGATCCTCCTTTTATGACATACAACAGATCATGTCTATCCGACATTGTGTTGCAAAAATAATATCCCTGCTTGTCTCAGAACAACATAGAATCATAATCCCCTGTACTCCCATCAACCTATTTGCTCTCTGTACTCCCATCAAGCTATTTGAAAACACTTGTTATGCACCCTTTTCTTTATGGTTTTTGTTATGCACCCATGCGGACAATACAATTCAAATATTACCACGTAAAGGGAATTAATAACCATCCTAGTCATGCCCCACAATGATTAAAAAAAAAGTAGAGAGAGATAAAAACATGCTTATATTTATCAGGCACTTGAGAACGTGTGACTATTCACAGCTTAGAGCAACACAAGGTCGTCTCACCAGTCTCTGGTAAATACTCACATGCACACAAACACAAACAAGCTACCCAAGTCGCTAAGCCTAAGGGCTCCAACCAGGGCCCAATATCTGGTTTCTGTGGAGATGAAGATGCTTCACCACTGAGCAACCAGTGGATTGGCTATGAAAACAGCTTCATATAGCCCATGTGTGTGTGCGTGTAAATATCATTTTGATCCTCAAAAATAGCTTTCCAATAATATATAATAATAAGATACCGATGTATGGATAAAATGTTACGAGTGAATGCAGAAGAGGGAATAGAGCTGCATTCATCGCCCCTTTATCCCAAAATAAATGCCTTTGAACGCGATGCATTTTGAGACTAATACAATCTAATCTTCGAGAACTTCCCAACAATGTATAATATAGCTAAAAAAGGTTGACAGACAGATGAAAATTTGACCTCAGCAAATCGCACCAGACCCTATGCCAAATACCCTGTGCTCAGAACAGTGCCCTATTTTGAGCTGGAAACACCATTTTAGCTGAAAACCCCCACTTTTTGGTACAAAAACTCCCAAACAAATTTTTTACCTTCTGCCATGGGTCACCTAACATCTATAAAAAAGGGTTCCAACTTCCAATCACATCCAAAGACATGATCCTCTCTCTCCAACAATAATTTTCCTCCTCAAGCCTTCAAAAAAGTTCTTGAAGAGAATTAGAGGATTGGAAACTTAGCTCCCCCATAGTAGTAACAATCTGCAACAAATTCACCAGCTGTGCTCCAGTAACCAGACAAATATAAAAAATAATTAAAGATTTTAGTGTGTAGAGCAGTGTTGCGCCTAGGCGCGCCTGTTGGGCTTCAGCAGGCTCAAAGCGAGACGCGTTCAGTGAAGAAAAAAAATGCTCAAAAAGTGGCTGTTGGGCTTCAGCTGAGTGAATAAAAACCCTACATGCTTCAGGGTAGGCTTTTTGAGACCCTACATGCTTATGCTTCAGTGTAGGCTTTTTGAGACCCTACATGCTTAATTCTCTCGCCATTCATAAGGGTGCACTTGAGTGAAAAAACTTATGGAATCTCAAATTGTACAAGGCGCTTAAAAACATCCTTGATGACTTCATCTAATCTCCTAATTTGTTCAACCATATCCAAACTACTTGCACCATAAATAAAAAAACCAAGAGTTTTAATATGCAAGAACTGAAGGTTGTTTCCATTACAATACCAGTAACTTCATAAAAAAGACCCTCACAAACAAAGTTAGGTGAAGGACATCCAAACCTTTCAATGCCTGATGCAACAACTAAGAACGGTGTCCAAAAGTTCTCCATTTAATGCAACTCGTGCTAGAGCAAATCTGATATTCCAATCCATGTTCCATTGTTCGGTACTGAAAGCCCATAATCTGAAGTCTTTTATTATGCAAAATCAAATAAGGTGACCTCCTATTTTCATCAAGCATTCGACCTGTGCATCAACCAATTACATTCATCAAGCATTCTTATATTTATTGAGAATTATAAGACCGATTTATAGGGTACAATGAGATAAATGAGTCTTAATTCCATGATAATATTAATTTAATCCAAACACAATAATGAGAAATTATCTTTCAATCTAATCAAACCACAATATTAATGAAAATTATCCTCTCATTAGTCATTAGTAACCTGATGTATAAGAAATATTCTTAAACATGACAAACAACCAAAACATTCCTGATTTTTATTCTATATCACCGCCCGCTCTCTGCAAGGTCCTTTCAAGAAAAGCTTGTGGAGTTGATCACATGTATCAATGATTTCTTGGACCAAATGAATGGTTAATGTCATGCTAGAATACCCATCATGCTTCATTGGTGATCACCTACTCGTAGAGCCCATCACTATCACATCGTGCTCATCTGTTGAAGCCAACAACTTAATAGATCACGTATGTCATGATTTCCAAAAGCATATGGAGTAGGATCGTGCAGGTTGAAGAAAGTTCTCATTGGCTGGGTGAATGTGTCAACGAGAGAGGATTGTAGATGGATATAGGGAGGTCTGATTTTTATTTAAATAAAAGAATGTCTTATATTATCACAATTATGGAGTACAATCAGATAAATAAGGAACCTAATTCTATGATAATATCAATTTTTGACTTAATCACAATATTGATAGATTATCTTTTAATCTAATCTAATCACATAATTACAATATTAATAAGATTTTCCTCTCATTAGTAAGCTAATATATTAAAATATTTTAAATATAGCTAACAATCACGACTTCCCTGATCTATATTCTCTATCACCATTGACAGTCCTAAAGATGGTATGGTGGCAGTCTTCCAAAAGATTAGGCAGAAACTCTGGTGTTTTAAAGGGTGATTAGAGGTGAGGATGGTCAAAAGGTGTCATATGTCCAGCACCATGAATTGGTCCCACCAGCAGTGGGTCATCTGAACTTTTAACTTATATAACATCTGAACTTTAACTTTGATGCCCTACGCAAATATGATATATTGTCCAAAACAGTTAGGCAGATGGGAAGAGTTTTCGCTTGAATGATGCTAAGATTCTCACCTTCCTTCACAAGGTTAGGGAATCATACATATTTCTAGCTGCCTTGTTGCCATTATAACCGAGTTAACAATCACCGTTGCTTGGGCTTCCTCTATCTCTGTTGTTCCATGGAGATCTAGGAGTCCATGCTTTCCATGTGCAGAGAGAAGCAAGGCCAACTAGGAGGCCAACACTTACGAAGGGGGAAGTTGACTTCCACCCCTCTCCATTTTATCGATTGTTTCCTCTGTGGTACCAAGTCTGCATTTGATATAATTCTCCTCTCATTTTTTTTTTCTATTTGTTTTTACTATATCTTCACATAAACAATTAAGGAGAAAACAATGGAAACAACACCTATTTTACAAACTTGATTAACCCACAGGGCCACATCCATGCTCATATTCGAAATTAATGCATGTGCTGTATTTAATAGTTCTATTGTCTTCATATGGCCATCATGTTGAAAACAACTACCAGTTTCCATATTGGAATTCCCATGAATCTTAGTGTTAAATAACGGTAAGCAAAAATGTATACCATAACTGATGCAGCAGCAATACCATATCATTGCAACAAGACTCGTGGGCCACATGTGGGACCCATGAAATTCTAATTTTAATTGATCTTATTTTAGTAAGAGTATAATTAGGATTAGTTTCTAATTATTATTTGGTTTCCTAGTTTGGTTTAGATTGTTTTCTTAGCCCTTAAGTTTCTTTTCTTATAAATATGACGTTGTAGAGATTGGTAATCTCAGAGAGAATTGAATTAATAGAAGATTTATCGTTGAAGACTGTTTCTTCCGGTGTGATTGTTCCCTGGGAACCCTAATTGTGCCATAGCACTTGCATCCTAACCCTAGGACTGCATCAATTGGTATCAGAGCCCAACGATCCCCAATCGTTGGCGTGTTACCCCTATCCATCGTCCATCCACTCTGTCCGTTCCCTGTTCCCATCCCCGACAACCCCACCATCTTCCCACGACCCTTTCCGCAACCAGAGGATACCACTGCCTGTACCACTGATCCACTGCCAATCGCCAAACCCATCTTGACCTTTCCAATCGACCAAAACCCATCCCGTCAAATCCCCCCTTCCCAGACGCAACTGAATCCCCAAAGTAGCCACCCTCTTCAAGAGACCCTGCTCCACAGAACCCTATCCCAGCCCTTCACTGGAAATTCCTAGTCCAAAACCCCAAAACCCTATCCACAGGCAAAACCCCTTTTAGACCACCATCGCCATTCCAAACCCCTTTCGGTCTACCCCTTCTAGACCACCATCGCCATTCCTCGGCCAAACCAGACCACAAAAATTAAAACCCTAAACCCATCTCACCAAACCATCGACTTCCAGAAATCCATTAGTCAAAAAAAAAAAAAAAAAAAAAAAAAACACCCATTCGATATAACCCTGCCGAAGCCCAACTCCACCGCCTGCCATTCCACCGAAATCCCCAACCAAGCCCAAAACCCACTCCATCTCCTTCGCCGATCTCAGCCATAACCCAACACCACCGGAACAGAAATAGAAAAAAGAAAGCAAAGAGGCGAAGAAGAAGAACAGAAGTAGCAGAAAGGAAGGAGATTAGGGAAGAAGGGAGTACCTGGCACCGTCGTCGCCACTACTCCACTCCACCACCAGTCATCCATCGCGCAGAACCTCTCCATCGCCACACTTGTTGCCAGAACCGCAACCATCACCATCGTCGTGCATCTCCATCTTCCCTTTCGTCGGAGCTCTCCTCCTGTTCTCTCTCTTTCGTTCGTTTCGTTGAGCATCACTAGTAAAGGGTTTTAGCCCTTTGTTTTCTGCGCACATTACACGAGGAGCAACAACGGGCCCTCAGCTGGGCCTAGTCAAGTTTGGGTAGTCAAGTTTGGGGTCAGGCTCTTGCCTATCTTGTTTGAGGTCCACCTCTGTTTGAAGCCCAATAAAGTTGTGCTAACATCATCTCTGCATCAGCAGATCTGATCAATAGCAGCTTTGACCAAGATCAACGGTTGAAATTTCTTCTGACGATATCGGGTTCTCATCCACCATCCACTTTCAGATCTGTTCTCGCCCGCGTGATCGTGGAAGTTAGATCTACACATCAGGTCAGTCAGAAATTTTCAATTTGCATTAAACAAAAATGCCTCCAAAGAAGCAGGTTGACGCGGAGTCTTCCTCTCACAATGATGATGATTTGAGAGGAACCGTTGCGCAATTATCAGTAACTGTTAATCAATTATCTGCAACGATGGTTCAAATGCAAGTTCAAATGCAAGCGACTATGGAGAGGATTGAAACCCGGTTAACCAATTTGAAAACTAATCATCGCGATGATGGAGGACCTCATCGCAATCAACGAGATCCACACGTAGTCAACGTTGATCGTGATTTGGGTATTAAACTTGTGATTCCCGAATATGATGGAAAATTGAACCCCGATGAATTCTTGGATTGGTTAGTGTGTGTTGAAAATATTTTTGCACATAAACCAATGACGGATGGTCATAAGATTACACTGGTGGCAACTCGATTTCGCAATTATGCTGCGATATGGTGGGCCGAGTTGCAAAAGAAGCGACGATACCAGCAAATTGACCCTGTTGACACGTGGGCCGAGATGAAAAATTTGTTAAAGCAAAAATTTTTGCCTGTCAATTACTCCAGAGATCTGCGTTCACGTTTTCAATACTTGAAACAAGGATCTAAGACAGTTGTTGAGTATTCTGAGGAATTTATGACCATGCAAGCTCGTTGTGGTTTGACTGAAGATGAGGATGTATTAGTTGACAGATACTTTAATGGGCTGACACTTGACATACAAGATATCCTCACATTTCAGCATTTTGAGAATGTTGATGAGATTGTTCAGCATGCTATCAAAGCTGAAGGAATTGCACATCATCAAGCCAGAAAACTTAATGCCTCTAAATGGGTTATGCAGAAGAATTCTTCACTTGCAGGTTCTAAACTAAGTGATTCATCGGAGAAAGAATTCACCAAGCCCGAAGGTTAAAATAGGATTACATGCTTTAATTGTCACCAACAAGGGCATCGTGCAAGGGAATGTCCCAAACGTATCCACTTGATTGAGAATGAAAGTGATGAGAAGGATGTCCCAGATGATCCTAAAGAAACAGAGGTTGCAGCTGAGACAGAAGAATTAGAGATTTACAATGCAGTTGACGGTGAATCTCTCATGGTCATCACCGATGCTCCATCAACTACTGCGACGAAGTGGTTGCGAGAAAATATTTTCCGCTCCAAAGGAACAGTCAATGATCAGGAATGCACGGTAGTCATTGATGGAGGCAGTTGTTAGAATATTATATCCCAAAATTTTGTGGATCGCTTACAGTTGAAAGTTCGAAAGCATCATCGTCCATATTTTGCCAGATGGTTAATGACAGGTGATGAAGTGCAAGTCCGATATGCATGTCCAGTTACTTTTTCCATTGGTGCAGATTATACAGATACAGTTTGGTGTAATGTGGTACCCATGGATAGTTGTGATATCTTATTGGGTCGTCCGTGGATGTATGACAAGAATGGAACTAATAGCATGCGCGACAACACATACACATTCATGCATGGTACCAAGAAAGTCACACTCCGTCCTATGAAGCCGATGCCACCGAAGCAAGGGTCAAGTTCTCGTCTCACCAAGGATGCGCTTCATGTACACACTATTTACAGAAGTAACATCAAGAAGAAGAGCCGAGTTCGAGGTCGAACTCTTTTCCAACCTGGGGAGAATGATGCAGCAGCAATACCATATCATTGCAACAAGACTCGTGGGCCACATGTGGGACCCATGAAATTCTAATTTTAATTGATCTTATTTTAGTAAGAGTATAATTAGGATTAGTTTCTAATTATTATTTGGTTTCCTAGTTTGGTTTAGATTGTTTTCTTAGCCCTTAAGTTTCTTTTCTTATAAATATGACGTTGTAGAGATTGGTAATCTCAGAGAGAATTGAATTAATAGAAGATTTATTGTTGAAGACTGTTTCTTCCGGTGTGATTGTTCCCTGGGAACCCTAATTGTGCCATAGCACTTGCATCCTAACCCTAGGACTGCATCAATAACATTGATTTGATTTCCCATTCTTACAAGGATTATTTATTCATCAATGATTAAAAACTAGATTCATCAAAGTTTACACTAATACAGCCTTGCTCACGGCCTGCCAAAGGCTCACAACTCGATGACCAAGACACCAGTCCACCTACAGAGTGTGTTCCACACCTGATGAGTGCCCACTTCAGCATCGGGCGATACCAAGTAACTTGTTTGTATCCTAGAATTCTTCTTGTTTTGTGTTTGTTTAAAATTTCTCTCTTAATTTAATTGCATTAAGGGCAGGATTAAGCCATAGATACAGTTTTAGTTGTTAAAATCATATAGACAAGTGTTTGTTGTTTCCTCTATTGGGTGTGAGGGGCTTTGCAGAAAGTTGGCAACAACCTTTTCCTTGCAATCTGGTTCCTGATCAGATTTGGGGGGCAAATCAAAATGTGAAGTTGTTTTCTCATTGACTTGCAGCAGCAATCTACTCAAGTTGATAGCTAGTAGCTGCTGTTTTTCCAGTCCAGAGTTGTAGCAGTTCTTAATCAAAGAAAAATGAAAGGTTGCTGTGGATGCTTCATTTGCTTATTACGATTCAGACCCAAAAAGGGTTGTTTCACTTCTGGTGTGGCTCAACATAAATCCAAAATAATACCTTAGCATTGTTACAAGGGGTGTGTTTATTTAATCAGTGGTTGCCAAGTTAAAGGCAAGGAAGAGACTATTCATGAGTAAAGTTTTTGTCCCAACCATGACAAATTATGTCTGCACTGAGTTTTTTTGGCCCACAACCAAATGTGTTGTGGCTCTGCGATCAACATAGTAGACAGCAATATTTTTTGGTTATTAAACTGCCTCATATGTCAGCGGTTGATGCTGAAGTTTAGATAGAACTTTAACCAGATCTTTCTTTGTCATGCTTGGACCTGGGAAGCTTACCTTCAGGCGGTCTTTAGATAAAAGCAAGGATGGACTGCTAGTGCTGCTGTTAAAAGTTTAGCTGTATCACAAGGCATGCTCTCTTGGCAGTATGGGCCTTTCAGCATAAGGGTAGTCGTTAACCTTGTTTAAGTATTCATTTAGCTAATCAATTATAAGACAACTGTCCATCATTGTGCATTAGAGTCAACAAACACAGAGAGAAAAAATTAATTGTTAAATAACAATCACAACAATAATTAAAAAAAATATCTTGCTTGAACATTTTCTATCAATACTTAATAGTTAATACTCTGGTTTGGGGTGTCTAAAACAGAGTATTAGCATCTGGTGTTTGTCACAATGGATACAGATTGGACATTATACCACATTTGAGTGTTAAAAGTCAATAAGATTTGGTTACCGTAGTGCTTCTTCTGTTGCTAGTTTCAATGAACTTGGAAAGGGTCCCTTCAGCAGCAATCAAAGGTTGTCCTCTGAAACCCTTGGCCTACATCATACACATACCGCCAACAGGTTGGGTTTTGGAGCTGGCCATTAAGCTTACCAAACCCATACATCCAATCCCAGATCACAACCAAATAAAAACCATATAATAACAGGCTATCAAGCTTTCCCGTCATTCATCACATACCACTAAAACAGAAATGCTTTCTAACAAACATGAAATCCATTCTACACAAATATTAAAGCATAAACCACCCACCAAACCCTAAAGCTACCAAAATCCAAACTGGGTTTTCCCAATTTCAAAAACCACAATACCAAAAGCTTCTCACACCAAAAGAATAGCAAAAACAACAACAAAAAATATCCAAGATATCTATAATCATAAAACGGAGAAGACGACAAAAATTTACCTGGGCACATTCCTCCTAGCAATCCGACCATTGTTCGACCTGTCGCTTCCGATCAGATCCCGCAGCCCCAAACCCCCTCTTCTGCTTTCCTCATCCTCCTTCCTTTCTCCGGATCGCTCCGGCATCCTCTCGAAGTAATTCCCATAAATGTACTCCAGCGAGTAACAGTTCTCTTCATCATAGGTCATGACGTGGCCGTGCCACTCCCAAACCCTGTAATCTGAGCCGCTTTCGATGCTGCATCCAACGCAGATGTTGTGTTCGCCGATGGTGACGGGCTGGCCGGAATTGGGTCGTAGCGATTCCGTGTGGCCGGAGAGGATTGTACGGACGATCTCCATCTCAACCTTGGCTTCTTCGTTTGCAACGTAGCCCAAGCCGGAGTCATCTGAGACGTCGGGTGCCGAGGAGATGAGGGGTAGAGATGGATTGAGAACGGTGGAGAGGACATCATCGATGTTGGAGCCAGTATTGACTTGGTGAGAGTTGAGTTGAAGCCTGTTCATGAAGCTTTCGAGAAGAAGAGCGTCGAAGGTATCGTCGAAGCTCATGTTGCTGTCTTGGGGGTTTTGGGAGGGTTTGGTGTTTACTGATGCAAAGAGCGGAAAATAAAGAGAGATGTTTGGGGTTTTTGAAGGGATTCAAAGGCTGTGGTTTTAGAAGGGATTCAAAGGTTGTGGGAAGAAAGGAGGAGGGGAGAGGGTATTTATATGTTGGGTTAAGAGGTAGATTTTTTCTCCCTCTCCTTATATGGTACTAATGGAAATGGAAATGGAAATGGAAATCCAGCAAAAACACTTTTTCTTCCCCATTGCCCAAGGTATTGAGCCCCAAGCTGTGCCAACACCATTCTAAACATGAGTGTGTTGGCTTCCTTGATAATTTTTTTTTTGCTTGGGCACATTTGTGCAGGGATGTGAAATCCAAATCCATGGAGAATGACACACAATATATATGCACACTATTTCATTTTTGTCCCCACAAACTTATAAGGGTTGTATTTATATGCATCTATCGACACTCTTCTTTTTAGAAAGTTTTAAGTACATAGGGAGTATTCCTATGTACTTGAAAAGTCACTTTTGTACTTGAAATTTCTCAAAAAGGGGTGTCCTATATGTACTTGAATATTTCCCAACTTATAAAATCCTTCTTTTAAAACTCTCAATTTCTATTTCCTTTCCCCGTAGAAAATACCAAATCCTCCAAAATTTCCAAAACACCAACATGAGCTTTGACAGTGCTTTCAACAATATTCTTCTTGAAGGCCTCTGGGGAGGCTTCGACTTAAGTCTCACCATCTCAATATTGACTTAAACCTCGACGATCTCCTCTTTGTTGTTCTCAATTCATCTCTACCCCTCATCTAATCATCACCCAACGACTCATGAGTCCGAAATAACCTACATGGCCAATATAAAAGCGAATATCAAGAGAGGTATCGTCCACACCCATGTCGTTGAATCACATAAAAGCTTGTTCATTCTTTCATATTTTTTTTAAAGAAGCAGTCGTACCGAATATGAATTTTACAGTAACATTGAAAAGCAATTACTCAAATGTACTTAAACCTAAAGTACGTATAGAATATAAAAATTACAATTTATATTACAAAAAGGAAAAGAAGCAATGAATGAACACGTTTATTAAAAACATATAGAAAATCACATGGTAAATAAAATGAAGAAAATCACCTAAAGGAGCATGATGTGGTTGTTCCACTCTCGCACCCCTAAGTAGTTACAAACCCTGCAGCAAGCCATCGTGATGGCTGCGATGGTCGAAATCTAGTTGGAGGGAATTAATGTCAACGGAGAGGATGATTTGGCTTCTTCTTTAGTGATATCAATAAGAACGTTCATTGATAAAAGAGGACAAAGATAAGGAGGGTTTGATAATAGAGTACATTAGATTGTTAATGTGTTGAAAGGAGCAAGAACTGAGATGGGGATGGTTGAGTTGACTCTTCTCGATTTAGATGGCTATTTCTCTCGTATGAGTTGATGCGGTTGTTCGAGCTCATGTTTTCTATGGGTTAGATAATTTGTGAATTTTACAAATCTTGGAAGAGAGCGTAGGAGAATAAATGATTGGGTGGAAGACTCGAGTATCGTCGTTCAAGGAGATAGATGGAGACATTATATCAAGGGAGTGAGTGATAAATATAGAATGAAATATAATGTACGACCACATTATTTGGATTTGCCAGGTAATAGTCAACGTATCCTTTTAAGAATCAGAAAATTGGGGAGAAAAAGAAAAAAAAAAACACTATAAATCTAGAGGAATTTACCGCATGTTTTAGAGAAGTGGCAATCAAGAAGATAAAGGGATCCTACTTGACCATGATAGCTATGACTCTTTTGCTAATTGTCTTTCTTTTTTTTTTGTGCTTGAATGTCTATTATTATCATAAGCTGCTAGATATGATATTAAACCTATTTAATTATGTTTGAAATGATATAGTAGTAAAGATTGTGTAATACACTAATTAATGAACCAAAAGGCTTTATATTGAGTTAGATTCGATGTTATCCACTTGTTTTTCCCTAGATCTAGTATTTTAAAGTGTAGATCTAAATTTTTTTAATTCTAAAATTTGGGGCTTTTCTTGAAATCAATTACATTTTTTCACATTAGTGTTCAAATGCATTGATAATGTGTTAGTTTAAAATAGATCTATACTTTTGGAACGTATGAGTTTTTGCCAAAAATTGTGGTTGCATTATGTCAAATTTATGATATTTCATCTTATTGATCATGAGCATCAATAATGGTTGCATTATATAAAATACTGGAGAATAAAGCGAACAACGACACATACAGGACTCATAACTTAAGGTGACCGAGATTTTGATTTATTGTTGTTACTAATGGAAAAAAAATATTATTTTCCAATATTTTCTAATATTCTGGATTTTTTGAATATTTTTGCCAATTTTTTTGAATAAAAAAAAATTCACACCGTGACGGACCGATATCCGCGACGATATCGGTTTTTCGGCCCGGTCGATACCGCGACCGATACCGAGATTTTAAACCATGCTCGTCGGTCAGCTCACGGTTAACCGACAAATCCGTCGGTCCCTTTTCCAGAGAGCATCAGTTTTTATTCAGGGATCTGTCGGTCAGCCGAGGATCGGCTGTCGGCTAACCGACAGCTGACCGAGGGCTAATTGAGGCTTGCAAAAAGGCACTATTTTTTATGGATTTCTTCAGAAATAAAAACTAGACTAAGCATTAGACATTTACTTGACATTGTGCACTTGGAATTCTCAAATATACTTTAACTTCGGAGGCACTAAACCTTGTAAAATTCTGACATTTAGTTTCCAACTCTACGAAGGTAAATGAATGGTCTTAGCCTAAGCTTGATAGACTTCGTGTTTGAACTTCTGTTTTGATGCTACGTGCATCGTCGTGTGCTCTTTTGAATTTTAAGAATAAGCTTGTTTAAAGATGAGTTTCAAGCATCAAATGGGAATCACTTCTTAAGTTTTGTTAAGCATATATATCATGCTGTTTTGCTAGCCTTGTCATGACTCGTTCGATAAGTGATTTCCCTCTTGTTTTGACGTGTTTTGAATATGTGTTGACATGTTTTTTTTTTAATGCATTCATGATCTAAGTGAATACCAATGAGCTTGGACGGCTCATTCAGTTTGATCCACTGTCCGGGAGTCCTTAAACTTGTGAATTGTCTGCAGACTAGTCGTGTATTATATTACACATCGTGCGTGTCTCCGGTTCGGCAGCCGGCCTCCCCGTTTCCCTTGTGTAGCGTGGGATCGTGTTATGCTTAGCGTGTCTTGTCGTGCGTGCTTGCTCTTATCATTATTATGGTAGAGAAAGGATGAGTTCTTTGTTGATTTATCTTTTCATGATATTATAAGTATTCATGCTAGTCTCGTAAATTTGAAATGTTTATCTTGATCTTAACTGTTTTAACATTGTTTTTCTTGTTCATGCCTAAAGTGATTTCTTGCCAAACCATCATGTTTGATGCTTGTTGTTTTGGTGCCCATGTGCAGGAGGTTTTGCCCTTTAGGAGGAGTGCCCGGAGGAGGCTATTGAGCCACTCCCAGCTCGCGAGTGGCACCCCGACGACGTCAATTAGACGTCGGTTGGACGTATGAGATTCGTACACTTTATTTTTGGGAAATTTAGATTGAACTTTCAGATATGTATTGGCCATTGTTGGCCTCTTATTTTGAGATGTATTAACTTAACTCACCTTGTTATTTTATAACTTAAACTTTAATGGGAATGCCATATTATGATTTCTCTTTCTGATATTAAGTCTCAAATATGATTTATCTCTTGAGATTTGTTTTAAATATTGTGTCATGATTAGACATGTTCTTACTACACGCTTCCGCATATTTGTACACGTGAGTTAAATCCCCGTGTCTTCTGATCCTCACCGCGGGAACCTGTGGGGAAAACAAACAACAATATATCAATGAGCAATCACCGTCGCGGGCCCGGGTCTTAATCCTTGGATCTCGGTCCGGGGTCGCGACAGGACTGGTATCAGAGCGGGACTTGTTTCAGGCACTTAAAATAAACTAGAAAATCTCAGGAACGTGGCGAGGATCCGTGAGTTCGTTACTTTGGACTTAGATGACCAACCAAACTATATTTAATTGTGTACTAACCTTTTGTTTTGCAGCATCATGGCTCCAAGAAAACAACCAGCAAATAATGCTTCAGCTAGCAATCAAAATGAAACAAATCATACTGAGACACCTACAACTACATAGTTTCAAGTACTGATGCAAGCTATGTTGGACCAACAGAGGCAAGCCAATGAAAATCAGGCCAGATTCCAGGAACAAATGGCCAAGAAAGATGAAGAGATGGCCCAAGTACAAAGACAGCTGCTAGATGTTTTACAGAATAGACCCCAAGTTCAACCTGCACAACCTATAGTAGTCAACAATAGGGACATAGGGTTGATGACCCTAACATTCTATTTGAGAGATTCAAGAAGAGAGGACCCAAGGAGTTCTTCGGCCAAGAAGATCCGTTTACTGCTGATGATTGGCTGACTAACACAGAAAATATCTTTGATGTTTTTAATTGTACGGGCAGACAGAAAGTGAACCTCACAACCTCTTTATTCTATGGACCGCAGACTCTTGGTGGCAGACGGTTAAAACACCGTATCAGACTATAGCTGATGAGGGAGCTTGGACAGCCTTCAAAACATAATTCACTGACAGGTATGTTCCCACTCATATCAAGAGGCAGAAAGCCGTGAAGTTTCAACAACTCAAACAAGGGAACATGACTGTTCTAGAGTATGTCACCAAATTTGAGAGACTTGCTAAATATGCTACAGAGCTTATTGATACAGAACAGAAAAAGATTGACAAATTCTTGGAAGGCTTGAATCCTATAATCAAGAGGGATGCTACGGGAGTGGTTCCACCAGCCACTTTTGATGAAGCGGTTAAGCGGGCCTATAAATTTGAAGAAATCAATAATGAGATCATACGGGATAGAAAACAGCAGTACCAACAGTAGAATCAAAGACAACAGCAAAACAAGAAACCAAGGCAAGACCAAAATCCACCAAGACAAGGGTGTGATCATTGTGGAAAAAACCATCCAACCTTATTTAGGTGGACTTATTGAATTGCATTAAACAAATTATTTTGTTATATGGAACTTTTTTCTTACAAGGATTAACTGGTAGGTATTTTAGGTGAAAATTGAAAATCTCACACCACACAAGTGTGAAAACTTCTGTGAGTGAAGAAGACACTTTGTTTAGCTATTGATTCGCAATTGATCATTCAACTTTCATTAAGCATTTGTGTTTATATTTTATTTTTTGAAAAAGAATATCTCATTTATATCATAAAATGTCTTTCCTTCCAAGAGACAACCGGATATCAATCCCTAGCCATAACATTGATGGTGAGGGACTCAGTGAGTGTGTGTGGTGGGGGCGTGGGTGTGTGAGTACTTACCTTTAGAAAAAGAAAAAAATTGTTCCTTCATCTCAAGCTATAGCTCAACAAGTTGGGAATACCAAACACCCCTTCTAAGGGGCAAACGTGTATCAGTTTGTGTCCTTCATAAAAAAAAATGTTCTGCCTTTATTTCTCCAAGCTCTAAGCAAGTTTTTAATCTATCGAGTCACTGTGTTTTATTTGCTTTTGTTTAAAGAATTGCGAGCCTTTTATAATGTAGAGGATTCTTGATAGCACAAAACCCCCGATTTCTCATCCTTGTGACTTTCAGGGCCGGCCCTGGCCAGGGGCTAGAAGTGCGATCGCCCCGGGCCCTTTTTTCAGGGGGGCCCAAAAATTCCAGGTTTTCAACTTAAAACTGAAAAAAAAAACTTTAAGGGGTTAAAACACAATTTTTTGTTAACTTGAAAGGTAAAACTAAAAACTAAAAACCCTAACCCATATCCCATCCCATTTTCGTTGACAGGAAGGAAGGAAGAACGACATGAAGGATCAAGGAAGAAGAAGAAGAATATTTTCGTTGACAAGGAATGAAGAACGACATGAAGGAAGAAGAAGAAGAAGAAGAAGAGAAGAAAAAAGGAGGAGGAGGAGGAGGAGTACCTGATCTGATCTGGTCGTTCAAGCTTAGCCGTTTGCTCAGTCAACCCAACTGCTGCCAGCCTGCCAGGTACTGCTTCTCTCAACCCAGCTGTGTTTTTTTTTTCTTCTCCTTCTTCAAGCTTCTGCCGATCCTCTCTCTGCTTTTCGGTTCCAGCCTCCAGGGCTGCTTTCTCAGTTTCTCTTTTCTCTATGCTTTTATTGCTTTTATTCTCTGTTGTGGGCAGAGAAGATTTTGCCTCTTTGTGGTGCTCTGGTGCTTTGGACAAAGTGTTGTCTCAACTTATTTCTGTCTGGAGACTCTGGACGCACTTCCTTTTTATTTATTCCATTGAATCCCAACAACTTATTTGTTTTTCTTTCCTTTTGACCAGTTTTGCTTTTTTTCCTTCAGTTATTCCCTTTTGAGTTTTGACTGGTCTGGGTAATGGGTATGCTGGACTTTTAATATGTGTATTTTTTTTTAACTACTGTCTGCTGGTTTGGGTTTTTGGACTGCTCTGGGGTTTGCTGGATTCTTTTTGTTTTTATATAAATTGTTGTCTGCTTTTGTAGATGGTGATGTTGCTGTTTTGCTTTTAACATTCATGATGTGTCTGCTTTTGTAGATGGTGATGTGTCTGCTGGTTTGGGTTTTTGGACTGCTCTGGGGTTTGCTGGATTCTTTTTGTTTTTATATAAATTGTTGTCTGCTTTTGTAGATGGTGATGTTGCTGTTTTGCTTTTAACATTCATGATGTGTCTGCTTTTGTAGATGGTGATGCTGCTGTTTTGCTTTTATCATTCATGATGCAAAGAGATTTTAAGTAGGTTGATGTTATTTGCTTTGGCTATTGAGGATGCGAAATAAATTTTGTTTTGCTGGTTGCTGAAGATGCAAGGGGATTTCAAGTAGGATGGGTATGTTTGCTTTGGCTATTGAGGATGCAAAGAAATTTTTGTTTTGTTGATTGCTTATTGTTATATGAAAAATAACTATTGAATTGTTACAACTTACAAGTATTTGTCTTGTTTATGCATTATAGCCTTTTATTTTGAATGTTTATATATTGAAGTTTGAATTTATATGCTTTGAATGTTAAATTTTTAGTTAATTTTAACAAATTAGATATTGGTTGAAAAATGAATAAGGCCATCACTAAGTTTATATATATAGAGGCCTAATTTTTACTCTTGCCCTGGGCCCTGAAAAATTCAGAACCGGCCCTGGTGACTTTCCAATGTTCTTTCATGTGAAAGAGAAAAATCGAACTATATTGTCAACCTAATTAAGTATGGATAAAGCATAGTGTAGTGACCTTCTATGTGTCTAAAAATAACTATGTTGATTGAAATTTTAACTATCGTCGAAGGCAATGAAAGTGGATGATAAAAATGGAATTAATCACAATCTACGACTAAGATATTTGGATTTGCCATCTAGAACAATGGGCCAACCTATTACCATATGCATTGCATTTAAGTTGTCAATGTACCAATGGAAGGCATTGTTAGCTGGGTTTTTCTATAAAAAAAAAAAAATTAAAGGGTTTCTTCAATGAAAAAAAATCTCATGAGATATGAACATTAGATTTTATGTTTGATATGGAAATAATTTTTTCCCTTTTTTTTATTGATTTTTAACACTGTTTAAACTTTCAAGGTGCTTCATTAAGCCATAAGTAAAAACAAATCTATGCTTTTGAATGGGAGGGTGCACATCAAATACCTCAGGTTTAGTGTATGAATCCTGCCTGATAGATTTCTTTGTTTGAGAAATATGGACACAAAATTCAACCATGTAAACACAAAAATCCGAATAATCAGATATTACAATTTCCACTCAATCCCAATTATGCTAATCTGACCATCCCTCCTCAGGACTCTCAAGTCTTGATCCAAAGTCTAGGTTGATAATTTCTTAGCCCTTAATTTAGCCCCAACCTTGTCAAATACTAATTATTATTGTTATTGTCCTTTTGGACTTGGGTGGCTTGTTGTACACTGACGGCGAGTGAGGAGGCACTTTTACCAGAGAGAGATTGGTCCGGGCCTATCTGAGTATTCTATTCCTCATAAAGGTGTTTGCACTAAATCCCCTCCGAAACCCTAGTTTTGTTTTCGCGCCCTCTGTCTTCAACTCTCATCACCGGCACGGACCGATCTGCTTTTCTTTTCAGGTACTTTATCCATTATCGTGTTGTTAGAATTTTTCAACAATCGATCAGAGTCCCTTTCTTCATCCATTATTTTTCATCTGTTTATGAATCATCTTTCAATCAATGCGTCGTTTTTATTTGGTTGTTCCGTTAAGTAGCATTGTTATTTTCGTGTGGGTCTTAATCATCATGTATTTGGACTTGACATTTTGTCAGTTATCATGCTTGGTAAGACTTTATTGGGAAGTAATTAGTGTTGCAAAATTGAGGTCGAGCTTGATGTCCCAGTCACTGACCCATGGTTTTTTTTTTTTACTAATTTGCAGCAGTTATTTACAGCATCTCACGTATTCCTGTTTTCTATTTGAAGCCTTTAGCAAGGATGTAGTAATCAAGGGCTCTCCTCTCGGACCCTTGGCCTACATCGTACACTTAGCTCCAATAGATTTGGCTATTGATTTTACCAATGCCATATACATCCAATCCCAGATCGCAAACAAATAAAAACTATATGATGAACTGTTCAAGTTCACATCACAAAATACAAAACAGGCTATCAAAATTAGACAATGATACATCATATACCACTAAGAAAGACATGTTTTTATAACTAATGAAATTCATCTTGGAGAAATATTAAAGTGTAACCAGTATTAACCACCGGCAAATACATTGAAACTACAAAAATCCAAACTGGGTTTTCCCTATTTCAAACAATTACAATCCAAAGCCTCCCCTCCTCCTCTCGAAGTAATTACCATAAATGTACTCGAGGGTGTAACGGTTTTCTTCATCATACATCATTATGTGGCCGTGCCACTCCCAAACCTGGTACTCGGATCCCCCTTCGTTGCGGAATCCGATGCAGATGTTGTGCCCGCGGATCGTGACGGGCTTCCCAGAATTGGGTTGAAGCGAAGCCGTGTCGCCAGAGATAATTGTACGGACAATCTCTCCCTCAACCTTTGCTTCCTCGTTGACCACGTAGCCCAATCCAGATTCGTCCAGGCCGTTGGGCGATGGGGAGATCTCATTTGGGCCATAGGGTGATGAGGATACGAGGGGTAGTGATGGAGTGAGAATGGTGGAGAGGACATCGTCCATGACGGAGCCGGTATTGAGGTTTGGAGGGTTGTGATGTATCCTGTTCAAGAAGCTTTCCTTTAGAAGACGGTTGAAGGCGTCGTTTAAGCTCATGTCGCTTTCTGGGGTTTGTTTAGAGTTAGAGCTCATGTTGCTTTTTGGGAGTTTCTGGAGGGTTTGAAACTTTCTGATACTAAGAGGGGAAAATATAGGTTGGGTATTTGCAAGATGGTTGTGAGGAAGAAAGGGCAAGGAGAGGGGGTATTTATAGGTATTTTGTGCTTGGAGGAAGATTCTCTCCTTGTGATTCTGTGAGAGTATATTTTTGGTAAAAATGAATCTGTGGAAGTTGAAATCCGGGTGCTGCAAGTTGCATTGGTTTCTATTAGAAGCATCTCCTAAAAATATGAGGGGCCACAAGGAAAGCAATTTCCCTGGTAGTCTTATACTTGGGCACAGCCACGTCATGCTATACGTAGGCGAGAGCCTGAATTCCATTTCATCTTCTATAGCATGATGTGGTCGTTCCACTCTCACAACACTTAGAATATACCCACTTTCTTCTTGAAATCCATTACATACCCTGTGGCTGGCCATCGTGGCGAAATTTGGTCGAAGGGAATTGATGTTGATGGAGAGGATGATGCAGACAATCTCCTTAATGATTTGGCTTTTTCTTTGGCAATATCAATCAATTGAGAACGTTCATTGATGAAAGAGAGGGTTGAGAATGGAGTAAATTAGATTGTTGATGTGTTGAAAGGAGCGGGCATTGAGATAGGGATGGTTGAGTTGAATCCTCTCGATAGATGACTATTGCTCTCTGGGTTAGATATGTCTAGGATTTTTGCAAATCTTGGAAGAGAGCAAAGGAGAAGAAACGTTTGGCTGGAAGATTTTGGTTTGGGCATTCAAGGAGATAGACGGAAACATAATATAAAGGAAGTGAATGATAAATATAGAACGAAACATAATTTTCCGCAACTTTATTTTGATTTGCCAGCTAACGGTGAATGAACCCTTTATAAAAAAAAGAAAAAAGAAGAAGGAAAGAACACCAAATCTATGGGCGCGTACGCTCCACATGCCTGCATCAAGTTGGCAATGTCACAAAGGAAGGCCTTGTTAGCTGAATTTTTCTACGAAAAGGGGGTTTCATTAGTGAAAAAAAATCTCAAGAGATATGAACATCGTATTTTATGTTTAAAATAGAAGATTTCTTTCCATTTTCTTTTTTATTCCTTTAACATTTTTTCAAGGTTTTTTTTTTTCTAAGCCGTTGGAGAAATGTTAGACATTTTGTCTGTGATTGAGAGCATAATAAATACCTCATGTTGAGTAGAACTATTCCTGAAATGTGAATGTATTGTGGCCAATTTCTGTGTTGCACTTGAGAAAATGCTTCTATCGCCTTTTGTAAGAACATAAAAACCTCTAAGTCTAAACTATTTTAATCAATTTTATTTAGTTGGACTTATTGAATTGCATTAAACAAACTATTTTGTTCAATAGGTCTTTTTCTTCGCAAGGAACCTGTGCGATTTTAAGTCGAAAATTAAAATCTCGCACCACACAGGTGTGAAAACTCTCCAATTGAAAAAAAGAAAAACAATTTATTTAGCTATTGATTCACACCTAATGCTCAATCATTCAACTTTCATTGAAGGTTTGCTTTTATATACTTTTTGAAAAAGAATATCTCTCACTTGGGGTGAGTGTGTGCGAGTTCTTTCCTTTCAGAAAAAAACAAATTGTTCCTTCATCCGAAGCTATAGCACAACTAGCTGGGGATACCAAACACCCCTTTTAACGGGCAAACGTGTGTCAGTTTGAGTCCTCATAAAAAAAGTGTTCTGCCTTTATTTCTCCAAGTTCAAAGAAAATTTCTAGTTTATCTAAAATCATCGTGTTCTACTTGCTTTTGTTTAAAGAAATTTCCAGCCTTTTACAATGTATAGGATTCTTAGTAGCATGAAACCTATTATTTCTCGTTCTTGTCACTTTCCACTAGGCCGTGCAATGTTCTTTCGTGTGAAAGAGAAAAATTCAACTATTTTGTCGTAGTCTCTGGAAAAAATTATTTCCTTCAAGTGGGTCATGATCACTTTTATGGATATTTATAGAAAAGAAATATATGTGTGCTCATTGATTTTCAGTCACAAAACTGGTTATTGAAGCCAGACCACCTGTGACCTGACGCACAAAAAAATAAAACCCGCAAAGCATACATAAATGTCTCCATCTCTCTCTAAACACCAAAACCTTGCACCTGGTTGTTTTCCACATTTGCTCTCTTTCAAGATCCGAACATCCAACATATCGTATCAAACTAATTAAGTATAGCTAAAGCATACCGTAATGACCTTCTATGTATCTAAAAATAACTATGTTGATTGGGTTTTTGCTCTCATCGAAGGCAGTGAAAGTGGATGATAAAAATAGAATAAATCACAATCTATGACCAAAATATTTGGATTTGCCAGCTAGCAACAATGGGCCAACCTACCACCACATGCATTGCATTCAAGTTGTCAATGTACCAGCAGAAGGTATTACTAGCTAGTTTTTTCTATAAAAAAGGGGGTTTCATCAATGAAACAATCTCATGAGATATGACCATTAAATTTTATTTTTGAAATGGAAATAATCTTTTCCTTTTTTTTTATTGATTTTTAATATTGTTTCAAGGTGCCTTCTTAAGCCATCAGTAAAAGGAGATGCATACCTTTGAATGGGTGGGAGCTCATGAAATACCTCAGATTGAGTGTATGAATCTTGAATACAGTGTAGTTTGGTTTCCCACCTCCCTTCAAATACCTACAGGTGGTTCCTCTCATTTTTTTATTTTTTTTTGAATGGTGAAATCTCAGGTGGTTCCTCTCATGCCTGATAAATTTCATTGTTTGAGAAATATGCACACAAAATTTTACCAAGTAAACACAAAACCCGAATAAACAGATATTTCAATTTTCATTCATTCCCAATTATGCCAATTGAATTATGGAAGTATTATTTTTCCGACGACTTCTGTTTTATAGGGCCTCTTGTCATTTCAATTAGTTGAGTTTCTATGCACGCCTGAACTCAGTGCATTGTCTTTATACCTTAGGGTGCCTTGCCTTGTGTTAAGGCATTTCTCATCATCATCTGATCATTTGTTGCTTCTGACATTACATTGTTATTTCTTGTGTACTCAGGAAAGCACACACAGAAATATGCATACACACATATGGTGACAGTCCGGGCCCATCATAGTATCCTATTCGATATAGTGCTTCCACTAAAATTCCTCCGATACCCTAGTTTCCTTTTTGCGCCCTCTGTCTTCAACTCTCATGAGCAGCGCTGATCCTGTTCAGGTACTTTATCCATTATTTTGTTCATAATATTTTTCAACAAGCGATCAAAGTCCCTTTCTTCATCTCTCCCTCTCAAATGTTCTTTCTCAGACTCAAACTAAAATACACACTACCTCTATTTGCGTCTGTTTATGATTCATCTTTAGCATTGTTATTTTCATGTGGGTCTTAATCATCATGTATTTGGACTTGACATTTTGTCAGTTATCATGCTTGTTTAGAATTTATTTGGAAGTAATTAGTGTTGCAAAATTGAGATTGAGCTTGATGTCCCAGTCACCGACCGATGGGGTTTTTATTTTTACTAATTTGCAACAGTTATTTCCAGCATCTCACATGTTCCGTGTTTTCTCTTTCCAGCGGCCTTTAGCAAGGGTGTTGTAATCAAGGGCTCTCCTCTGAGACCCTTGGCCTACATCATACACATACCTCCAAAAGGTCAGGTTTTGGAGCTGGCCATTAAGGTTACCAATCCATTACATCCAATCCCAGATCACAACCAAATAAAAACCATATGATGAACTGTTTAACTTCACAAAATTCAAAACCTGCTATCAAACTTAGACAATCATTCACAGAAATGTTTCATAACTATCTTCAAACTTACAACAAAAGAACAAGTAAAACAAAAGGTTCAAGATGTTGTACTCATGGAGAAGAAAAACCTCAGGGTGGGCCCAAGACTCCGACCATTGTTCGACCTACAACTGCCGATCAGAGCACGTAGCCCCAAATCCCCTCTTCACCTATCCTCCACTTCTCGAAGTAATTTCCAAAAATGTACTCGAGCGAGTAACAGTTATCTTCGTCGGGTGTCAATACGTGGCCGTGCCACTCCCAAACCCGGTACTCAGATCCCATGTCATCACGGAATCCGACATTGATGTTGTGCCCGCCGATTGTGACTGGCTGCCAAGAATTGGGTCGAAGCGACTCCGTGTCGCCAGAGTGAATCGTGCGGATGATCTCCGCCTCGACCTTGGCCTCTTCGTTGGCCACGTAGCCCAATCCGGGCTCGTCCGGGCCGTTGGTTGATGAGGAGATTTCATCTGGGCCGCTGGGTGATGAGGGGTAGAGATGGAGTGAGAACGGTGGAGAGGACATCGTCCATGACGGAACCGGCATTGAGATGTGGAGGGTTATGCTGCCTTCTGTTCAAGAAGCTTTGCATAAGAAGGCTATCGAAGATGTCACTTACACTTCTGTCGTTGTTTGGGGTTTGTGTAGAGTTAGAGCTCATGTTGCTATTTGGGAGTTTCTGGAGGGTTTGGTCTATTCTAATACTGAGAGGGGAAACGAAAGGTAGGGTATTTGCAATAGGGTTGTAATGAAGAAAGGGGAAGGGGTGGGGGTATTTATAGGTTGTTTGTGCTTGGAAGAAGATTCTCTCTTTGTGATTCTGTGGGAGCATATTTTTGGCAAAAATGATTCTGTGGAAGTTGAAATCCGGGTGCTGCAAGTTGCATTGGTTTCTATTAGAAGTAAGTCCTAAACTAGGTGGCCACATGCAAGAAAGCAATTTCCTTGGTAGCCTTTTACTTGGGCACGACCACGTCATGCTATACGTAGGTGAGAGCCTGAATCCCATTTCATCTTCTAGAGCATGATGTGGCTGTTCCACTCACAACCCTTAGAATGTACCCACTTTCTTCTTGAAATTCAATACAGACCCTGTGGTTGGCCATCGTGATGGCCACGATGGCCGAAATTTGGTCGGAGGGAATTGATGTTAACGGAGAGGATGGTGCAGACAATCTCTTTAACGATTTGGCTTCTTCTTTGGCAATATCAATCAATCGAGATCGTTCGTCGATGAAAGAGGAGAGAGATATGGAGGGGTTGCGAATAGAGTAGATTAGATTGTTGATGTGTTGAAAGGAGCAAGCGTTGAGATAGGGATGGTTGAATTTTGCAAATCTTGGAAGAGGGCAAAGGGGAAGAAATGATCAGCTGGAAGATTTTGGTTTTGGCGTTCAAGGAGATAGGCGGAGACATTATATAAAGGAAGGGAATGATAAATATAGAACGAAATATAATTTACGACCACTATTTGGATTTGCCAGCTAACGGTGAATGAACCCTTATAAAAAAAAATAGAAAAAAGAACGGAGTGAAAAAAAAGGAAAGAACACCGAATTGATGGGCGCGTATGCACCACATGCCCGCATCAAGTTGGTAATGTAACAATGTTGGCTGAATTTTTCTATTAAAAGCGGTTTCATTAGTGAAAAAAAATCTCAAGAGATATGAACATCGAATTTTATGTTTGAAATAGAAGATTTCTTTCCATTTTCTTTTTTGATTCCTTTTACATTTTTTCAAGGTTTTTTTTTTATAAGCTATTAGACAAAGGGTAGACAAGCTCATTGTGATTGAGAGCATAATAAATACCTCATATTGAGTATAACTTTTCTTGAATCTTGAATGCAATGTAGCCAATTTCAGTGTTGCGCTTGTGAAAATGCTTCTATCGCCTTTTATAAGCACATAAAAACCTCTTAGTCTAAACTATTTTAATCAATTTTATTTAGTTGGACTTATTGAATTGCATTAAACAAACTATTTTGTTCAACAGGTCTTTTTCCTCACAAGGAACTTGTGCAATTTTAAGGCAAAAAATTAAAAATCTCGCACCACATAGTGTGAAAATTCTCCAAGTGAAAAAAAAAAGATACTTTGTTTAGCTATTGATTCACATCTAATGCTCAATCATTCAACTTTCATTGAAGGTTTGCTTTTAGACTTTTGTAAAATAATATCTCCTTTTGTGATGAAATATCCTTCCATCTAAGAGACAACTAGGAATCAATCCCTAACTGTAGCGCCGATGGCGAGGGACTTGGGGTGAGTGTGTGTGTGGTGTGTGTGAGTACTTACCTTTTAAAAAAAAAATCATTCCTTCATCCCAAGATATAGCACAGCTAGCTGGGGATACCAAACACCCCTTTTAACGGTCAAAAGTGTGTCAGTTTGAGTCCTCATAAAAAAATGTTCTGCCTGTATTTCTCCAAGCGCTTAAGAAAATTTCTAATTTATCTAAAATCACCGTGTTCTACTTGCTTTTGTTTAATGAAATTGCGAGCCTCTTACAATGTATAGGATTCTTCGTAGCATGAGACCTATTATTTCTCATGCTTGTCTCTTTCCACTAGTTTGAGCAATTTCTTTTATGTGAAAGAGAAAAATTGGACTATTGTCATAGGCTCTGGAAAAATTTATTTCCTTCAAAGCGGTCATCATCACTTTTATGTATATTTATAGAAAATAAATATACATGTGCCCATTGATTTTCAGTCACAAAACTGGTTATTGAAGCCAGACCACCTGTGGCAGTGGCTAAAAATAAAAAAGAAAACAAACAAAAAACCCACAAAAAGCATACATAAATGTCTCCATCTCTCACGAAATACCAAAACCTTGCACCTTGTCGTTTTCCCCATTTGCTCTCTTTCAAGATCCAAAGATCCAGCATATCGTATCAACCTAATTAAGTATGGATAAAGCATACTGTAATGACCTTGTATGGATCTAAAAATAACTATGTTGATTGGGTTTTGGCTATCATCATAGGCAACCAAAGTGGATTATAAAAATAGAATAAATCACAATCTGTGACCAAAATATTTGGATTTGCCAGCTAGCAACAATGGGCCAACCTACCACCACATGCATTGCATTCAAGTTGTCAATGTACCAGAGGAAAGGCGTTGTTAGCTAGAGTTTTCTATAAAAAAGGGGGTTTCATCAATGAAACAATCTCATGAGATATGAACATTAAATTTTATGTTTGAAATGGAAATAATCCTCTCCTAATTTTGTATTGTTTTTTAATATATGTTTCAAGGCGCTTTCTTAAGCCTTAAGTAAAAGCATATGGATACTTCTGAATGGGTGGGAGCACATTTAATACGTCGGATTGAGTGTATGAATCTCGAATACAGTGTAGTTTTGTTTCCTACCTCCCTTCAAATATATACAGGTGGTCCCTCTCATGACTGATAAATTTCTTTGTTTGAGAAATATGCACACAAAATTCTACCATGTAAACACAAAATCCGAATAATCAGATATTTCAATTTTCATTCAATACCAATTATGCTAATCCAATTATGGAAGTTGCATTTTTCCGACGACTCCTGTTTTAAAGGACCTCTTGTCATTTCAATTAGTTGAGTTTCTATGCACGCCTGAACTCAGTGTATTGTCTTTATACCTTAGGGTGCCTTGCCTTGTGTTAAGGCATTTCTCATCATCACCTGATCATTTGTTGCTTCTGACATTACATTGTTATTTCTTGTGTACTCAGGAAAGGACACAGAATTATACATACACACATATGGTGACAATCCTATGTGGATTATTTTTTTGCACAGCCCTAGGGGTTGACTAGATCTTTCCATGCCCTCACCCCCACTGTATTGTCATGCACATAGGCAAGCGTGGTGCTTGCCTAGGTCAGGTTCAGGCTGCGGTGTACCTGAGCCCGACTTGTGCACATATGCCTTTGGCCCAATGTAACCCATGCCCTTCACTTGAATCCTAACCCAACTACCAAACCTGTAAACCAAGAATGACCCAATCAACCCGAACTTATTTAGATCCTTAATGAAAAATACAATATTCAAATTTGCAGAGTAATCAAATTCTGCTGGTAGTCAAAGCATAGATACAAATGAATTTGAAGTTTGCATAAGCATTAGATTTGCAAGAACCTTAAATCACCTCAAATTGCAGAGGCCTCAAATATTGAATAAAAACCTCAGAATTCCTTTGAAAAAAACCTTTATTTGTTAAACCCCCTTAAATTCTAATGGAAACTTGGAACATCCCCAAATAGGCCTTCACCTTTGAATTGGAGTTAAAACCAGGGAGAGAGCCCTTCAATCAAATAGTGTTCTGGACACTAGATCTTCATAAATCCATAAAGCTTGGATCACATTCAGCTTATATTCTCGTGAGGGATGAAAAATATACCTGGTTGCCATTTGATTGACGTTCATTTCTTTTTCACAGAGAAATCGAGATGGAGTGATGAGAAACAGATATGGTGAGATGACAAGGAAAAATTGAAATGGAGAGAGGGGAAGAAAGTTGAAGGACAGAGAGATGGCAAACAGTAGTTACATTACGTTACTAAAAGAGAGACTTCTCTCGGGAATTCCTTTTGGTGACTCTAATGAATGTGCGTATTGTCTTAGCACAAGATTTTGGATTCTCTGAGCGTGGGCTCTCAAGTATGTGCAATCAATATAAACCCATCAATCAAAGCCCACCTTTACAATCGGAAGCGCTAACCTTTGTTTACCACTGGCACAAATGTTACTTCAATTAGAGTTCTAGCCATCATCACATTGATCATGTATGGCAGACATGTTTAAAATAAGAAAAATAAAAGAGTTAAATCATGTGGTGTGGTCAATGTGAAGATGGGCATGATTCTGCTTAGATCCGATTAGCAAGTGATATATCATGGTGAAGTGAAGTGATGAGAATGTCAAAATAAAGAATCATCCAGATCCTTTTCAATCTGAACATGCCTGCTGTTCAAACGATGCCAGCAAGCGAGACATTTAAAAAAAAAAAAGTGAGACATTGATCCGGGCCCATTGTAGTATCCTATTCGTTATAAATGCTTCAACTAAAACTTCTCCGAAACCCTAGTTTCCTTTTTGCGCCTTATCTTCAAGTCTCATCAGCGGCGCGGATCGATCTGCTATTCTGTTCAGGTACTTTATCCATTATTTTGTTCCTAGTATTTTTCATCAATCGATCGGAGTCCCTTTCTTCATCTCTCCCTCTCTCATGTTCTTTTTTGGACTCAAATCAAAATACACACTACCTCTGTTTGCGTCTGTTTATGATTCATCTTTCAATGAATGCGTCTTTCTTCTTTGCTTGTGCCACTAAGTTGCATTGTTATTTTCCTTTGAGTCTTAATCATTGTGTGACTTGACATTATGTCAAGTTATCATGCTTGTTAAGATTTTATTTGGAAGTAATTAGTGTTGCAAAATTGAGGTTGAGCTTGATGTCCCAGTTACCGACCCATGGGGTTTTTATTTTTACAAATTTACAGCAGTTCCAGCATCTCACATGTTCCTGTTTTCTCTTCGAAGCCTTTAGCAAGGATGTTGTAATCAAGGGCTGTCCTCTTGGACCCTTGGCCTACATCGTACACATAGCTCCAATAACTCAGGTTTTGGAGCTGGCCATTGAGTTTGCCAATGCCTTATACATCCAATCCCAGATCACAAACAAATAAAAACTATATGATGAACTGTTCAAGTTCACATCAGAAAATACAAAACAGGCTATCAAACTCAGACAATGATTCATCATATACCACTCAGAAAGAAATGTTTTATAACTAACATGAAATTCACATCTTGCAGAAATATTAAAGAATAACCACCCGCCAAATACCCTGAAACTACAAAAATCCAAACTGGGTTTTCCCAATTTCAAACAATCACAATCCAAAGCCTCTTACACCAAAAGAACAATTAAGACCAAAACTTAAAGATATCTGTACTCATGAAATGGAGATAAAAAACCTCAGCTGAGAAAACCCAAGAATCTGATCGTTAGTTCGACCTACAACTGCCGATCAGACGAGGTAGCCCCAAATCCCCTCATCACCTCCTCTCGAAGTAATTCCCGTAAATGTACTCGAGCGAGTAACGATTTTCTTCATCGTATGTCATTACGTGGCCGTGCCACTCCCAAGCCCTGTACTAGGATTCCATTTCGTCGCGGAATCCGACGCAGATGTTGTGCCCGCAGATCGTGACGGGCTGCCCAGATATGGGTTGAAGGCTTGAAGCGAATCCGTGTCGCTAGAGAGAATCGTACGGACGATCTTTGCCTCGACCTTTGCTTCTTCCTTGGCCACATAGCCCAATCCGGGCTTGTCTAGGCCATTAGGCATTGAGGAAACCTCATCCGGGCCACTGGGTGATGAGGAGATGAGGGGTAGAGATGGAGTGAGAACAATGGAGAGGAGATGGTCTATGTTGGAGCCGGTATTTAGGTTTAAAGGGTTATGATGAATCCTATTCAGGAAACTTTCTAGTCGAAGATTGTCGAAGGTGTCAGTTAAGGTCATGTCACTGTTTGGGTTTTGTGTAGGGTTAGAACTCATGTTGTTGTATGGGGGTTTATGGAGGGTTTGGTATTTTCTAAGAGGGGAAAAAAGGTTGGGTATTTGCAAGAGGGTTGTGAGGAAGAAAGGACAAGGGGAGGGGGGTATTTATAGGTTGTTTGTGCTTGGAGGAAGATTCTCTCCTTGTGATTCTGTGCGAGAATATTTTTGGTAAAAATGAATCTGTGGAAGTTAAAATCTGGGTCATGCAAGTTGCATTGGTTTCTATTAGAAGTAACTCCTAAAAATATGAGGGGCCACATGCGGGAAAGCAATCTCCTTTGTAGTCTTTTACTTGGGCACGACCACGTCGTGCTATACGTAGGCGAGAGCCTGAATTCCATTTCATCTTCTAGAGCATGATGTGGGTGTTCCACTCTCACAACCCCTAGAATGTACCCACCTTCTTCTTGAAATCCAATGTAGAACCTGTGGCTGGCCATCGTGATGCCACGATGGCCGAAATTTGGTCGGAGGGAATTGATGTTGATGGAGAGGATGATGTAGACAATCTCCTTAATGATTTGGCTGCTTCTTTGGCAATATCAATCAATCAAGAACGTTCATCGATGAGAGAGGAGAGAGATATGGAGGGGTTGAGAATAGACTGTAGAGTATAATAGATTGTTGATGTGTTGAAAGGAACGAGCATTGAGATAGGGATGGTTGAGTTGATTCCTCTCGATAGATGACTATTGCTCTCAAATGAGTTGATGTGGTTGTCCAAGCTAAATGTTTTCTCTATGTTAGATATGTCTATGGGATTTTGCAAATCTTGGAAGAGGGCAAAGGAAGAAACGATCGGCTGGAAGATTTTGGTTTGGGCGTTCAAGGAGATAGACGGAGACATTATATAAAGGAAGTGAATGATAAATATAGAACGAAACATAATTTTCCACAACTTTAAGATTTTGGTTTGGGCGTTCAAGGAGATAGACGAGACATTATATAAAGGAAGTGAATGATAAATATAGAACGAAACATAATTTTCCACAACTTTATTTTGATTTGCCAGCTAACGGTGAATGAACCCTTGATAAAAAATAGAAAAAAAGAGGAAAGAACACCAAATCTATGGGCGCATACGCACCACATGTGCCTGCATCAAGTTGGCAATGTAACAAAGGATGGCCTTGTTAGCTGAATTTTTCTATGGAAAGGGGGTTTCATTAGTGAAAAAAAATCTCAAGAGATACGAACATCGTATTTTATGTTTGAAATAGAAGATTTCTTTCCATTTTGTTTTTTGATTCCTTTAACATTTTTTCAAGGTATTTTTTTTCTAAGCCGTTAGAGAAAGGTTAGACATGTGTTTGTGATTGAGAGCATAATAAATACCTCATATAGAGTATAACTTTTTCTTGAATCTTGAACGCAATGTAGCCAATTTCGGTGTTGCACTTGAGAAAATGCTTCTATCGCCTTTTATAAGCACATAAAAACCTCTACGTCTAAACTACTTAAATCAATTTTATTTAGCTGGAGTTATTAAATTGCATTAAAAAAAAACTATTTGGTTCAGCGGGTCTTTTTCCACGCAAGCAACCTGTGCGATTTTATGGCAAAAATTAAAAATATGCACCACACAAGTGTGAAGACTCTCCAAGTGAAAAAAAAAAAATACTTTGTTTAGTTATTGATTCACATCTAATGCTCAATCATTCAACTTTCATTAAAAGTTTGCTTTTAGACTTTTTGAAAAAGAATATTTGTTTTTTGTGATAAAATGTCCGTCCTTCCAAGAGACAACCGGGAATCAATCCCTAACTATAGTGCTGATTGCGAGGGACTTGGGGTGTGTGTGTGTGTGTGGCACGCGCGTGCAATTCGTGCAATGTTCTTTCATGTGAAAGAGAAAAATGGAACTATTTTTGTCTTAGGCTCTAGAAAAAACTATTTCCTTCAAGGTTGTCATGATCACTTTTATAGATATTTATAGAAAAGAAATATACATGTGCCCATTGATTTTCAGTCACAAAACTGGTTATTGAAGCCACAGACCAATCGAGGCTACGGCTAACCCAAAAAAATAAATAAAACGTCGTTTTCCCCCTTTGCTCTGTTTCAAGATCTTTCCCCCTTTGCTCTGTTTTCAAGATCCGAAACACGCACGCACGCACGCACTCCCGCCTGGTCGTTTTTCCCCTTTGCTCTGTTTCAAGATCCGAAGATCCAGCATATCGTATCAACCTAATTAAGTATAGATAAAGCATACTGTAATGACCTTCTGTGTATCTAAAAATAACTACGTTGATTGGGTTTAGCTATCATCGAAGGCAATGAAAGTGGATGATAAAAATAGAATGAATCGCAATCTACAACCAAAATATTTGGATTTGCCAGCTTGCAACAATGGGCCAACCTACCACCACATGCATTGCATTCAAGTTGTCAATGTACCAGAGGAAGGCATTAGCTGGGTTTTTCTATAAAAAAAGGGGTTTCATCAATGAAAAAAATCTCATGAGATATGAACATTAGATTTTATGTTTGAAATGGAAATAATCCTCTGGCTTTTTTATATTGATTTTTAATGTTGTTTCTAGGTGCTTTCTTAAGCCATAACTAAAAGCAGATACATACTTCTGAATGGATGGGTGCACATTAAATACCTTATATTGAGTGTATGAATCTTGAATACAGTGTAGCTATGTTTCCCACCTCCCTTCAAATGCATACAGGCGGCCCCTCTCTTGCCTAATAAATTTCTTTGTTTGAGAAATATGCACACAGGATTCTACCATGTAAAAAGAAAATCCAAATAATTAGATATTTCAATTTTTACTCAAAATCCCAAATATGCTAATCTGACCATCCCTCCTCAAGACTCTCAAGTCTCAAGTATCGACTGGCTCTTGGGTTCTGGAGCTCAAGTCTAGGTCGATATATTTTTAGCCCTTAATTTAGCCCCAGCCTTGTCAAATACTCAATATTATTGTTATTGCCTTTTTAGACTTGGGTGGATTCAGGATGTACTTGTGTCCAGTAACGACTCTACTCATTCTGTATCAAATGGGCCCACCATAGGATTGAGGTGATAGAAGAAAAACCTGGCAACATTCTATATAACAGGAGCACGCGTACCATTCAAAGAAAATAACCTAGGGAAAAGGAGAACTTCTGATTTAGATTTTTAATAGGTATGCGTAAGATTTAGATTTTTAATAGGTATGCGTAAGGCTGTTAAATGGCAGGACTGGGTCTACCCTTACCCTACCCTCACATATGTGGCAGCAAGGCCTAGGTTGGTTAAAGCCCTTGGCCCTGACTCTTTCAGGCTTTAGCATGTTAGGCTGGATAGGGCTGCTTGTCTGAGGACCAAATTAACAAGTCTGAATCCTCCATCGCAGTTGATACATGTTCACTGTGAGTAGACCAATCACGATGTACCACGTCGACACAATCAAATTAGAATGGTTGGTTCGTTGGTATGTGGTTTTGTGTTGATGTGGTGCACTGCTGGTCTGCTCACGCGGAGTGTGTATCAACTGCGATGTGCACTGGCAGCAAGTGAGACATTTTTACCAAAAATAAAAATAAAGTGAGACATTGGTCCGGGCCCATCGTAGTATCCTATTCGTTACAAGTGCTTCTAGTAAAATTCCTCCGAAACCCTAGTTTCCTTTTCGCGCCCTCTGTTTTCAGTTCTCAACAGCGGCGTTGATCGATCTGCTCATGTTCAGGTACTTCATTCATTATTTTGTTCTTAGTATTTTTCAACAATCGATCTGAGTCCCTTTCTTCATCTCTCCCTCTCATTTTCTTTCTCAGACTCAAATCAAAATACACACTGCCTCTGTTTGCATCTGTTAATGATTCATCTTTCAATCAATGCGTCTTTCTTTTACTGTATTCCTTTCAGAGATCCAGTTGCTTACGATCAAAGCAGTACAATTTATGCCTTTTTATTTTCATGAATTTCACGTTGGCATATTTTATGTTGTTTTGAGAATCAGATGAGGTTGTAGTATCATAACTGACTGAAATAGTTTTGCTTAATCAAAAATGAACTTTTTCATCAATATGGGATTTTTGTTATCACCATGTTAATCATGAAAAGAACTTTTACAGAAATGAACTTGTAACTGATTCGATACCATGCTTGAAAAAAATTGAATTTAATCTTTATATGAATGTAAACTGAGATTTCTGCGAATTCAGATACTGTGGGTCAAATTTGCTTTAGCAAATCTTGGAACCCAAGGTGCTGCATGTAATTCTAGTTCATTATTATTAAATTGAGTAGAAGTAATTACAATGTAATAGTTAATATATTACCATTCAAAAAAAGGGAAAAGGGGAAGGGGGTACTAGTAGTTAACGTATTTTTGTAGGTATCATTTATAATGAGTGCTGCTATTGGCACACAAAATTTTTCTTTTCAAACACAATGATTTTTTCTTTTTTCTTATTACATTTTTACCCCTTTATGAAATGACTAAAATAGCCATTATCCCACAAAAACTCAAATCAGATTTTCTTTTCACACACAATCTCCATTCTTCTTCCCTAAATAGTTCTCCCACCTCACTCCACTTCTCACTCTCCACTTCCTTCATCTTCCTTGGGCAACTCATCTTTACTCACATTCTTGCATTTTCTTTTTCTGGGCAGCCTATCTCACTCTCTACTTCCTTCATCTTCCTTGGGCAACTCATCTTTCATTCACATTCCTCCATTTGATTGTGCAATGAAGGAAGAGATGGAAGAAAACAACAATCAAATGGTGCCTTTTAATCAAAGCAGTAGTGGAAAAGTATGTTTCATTGGTATTTTTTTTTCATTTTTGTATCTTCTGTAAATTTTTTATCTCGCCTGAAACTTGCAACCTCCCGATATGTACGGTATTTCAGAACCGAACATATACCATATGTTCGGAAGTACAAGACCGAATATATGACATATGTTCGGACATATACATCCGAACATACAGTATATGTTCGGTCTTATACTTCCGAACATATAGCATATGTTCGGTCCTGAGAGTCCGTACATATACTATATGTTCGGAAGTAAATATCCGGACAGTGATATTAATTTATACATTATGCAGGTCTCTACGCAAGAAAGTCAGGTTGGATCGGACTTTGTCATGGATTATACCAGTGAGTTTATAACTCAAGAGGTAAGACCAACTGTGAATTTATTACTCAAATTTCATTTATTTATTACTAAATTCGTATTAAATTTGTTTATTTATTGTAGATATTTCACAGTCGCGATTCGTTGATCAGTTGGGCTCGTGGAGTAGGAAGGAAAAACGGATTTGTCATTGTGATAAAGGTTTCAAATGCTGCTCGAGTGGGTGTCAAAGCTAGAGTACTCCTTGCTTGCGAGAGAAGTGGACAATATAAACAAGAAGAGTGCCAAAAGCGAAAAAGGATCAAACAAACCGGTTCAAAGAAATGTGGATGTCCTTTCGCACTAAAGGGTAAAAAGTTAGACTCAAATGATGATTGGATGTTGGAGGTCATATGTGGTGTGCATAACCATTCGGTCGCGGAATATTTAGAAGGGCATTCATTTGCAGAGGAGGAAACAAAGTTGCTGGTTGATATGTCGAAAAGCATGGTTAGACCAAAAGAAATTTTGGTTACGTTGAAACAAAGAAGTGAATTAAATGTAACCACAATAAAGACAACATACAATGCACGCTACAGATATAAAGTTAATGAGCGGGGTGGAAGAAGTCAGATGCAACAACTACTTGGTAAGTTGGCAGAGCATGATTACATTGAATGGCATAAGAATTGTGAGGATAGCGAGATTGTAACTGACTTAATTTGGACGCACCCAAAAAGTTTAGATTTGTTGCGTGCATTTCCACATGTCTTGATAATGGACTGTACTTACAAGACCAATCGTTATCGCATGCCTCTTTTGGAGATTGTTGGAGTCACATCCACAGACATGACTTTTTCTGTATGCTTTGCATACCTTCATGCTGAACGTGAAGAAAATTATGCATGGGCACTAGGTGTATTGCGTTCTATTATTGGCGATGGTATTCTTCCTGATGTCATTGTGACGGATAGAAAATTGTCACTCATGAACGCCATTAATAGAATATTCCCTGGTGCTACTCATTTATTATGCAAATGGCACATCAATAGAAACGTATTGGCGAGATGCAAGAAGTTGTTCGAAACGAAAGAAAAATGGGACAGGTTTATTATTAGCTGGAATATGTTGGTGTCTTCATCCACAGAAGATGAGTTTGGTGAACAACTCAGTAAGCTAAATAATGAATTCAGCACGTACCCTGATGCACTCAATTACGTGAAAGGTAGTTGGTTGGATGCTTACAAGGAGAGATTTGTCTCCGCATGGACAGACAATTGTGTCCATTTTGGGAATACTACCTCGAACAGGTAATTTTAAAAAAAAATTAATTTATTTGATTTATGCTTATTAATTAATACGACTAACCTCTTAATAATCCTACGCAGGGCCGAGAGTTCACATGCACAGCTCAAGAGACAGCTTGGATCAAGTCAAGGAAATTTTGAAGCAGTTTGGTCTAAAATCCACAATTTGCTTGAGTTGCAACATACCAGTATCAAAGCTTCGTTTGAGAAAAGTAAGACAGTTGTGCAACATAATTTCAAGCCTGTAGAATACAAAGAGCTTCGTGGTAATGTCTCTAAAAATGCACTTGAGAAAATCTTAATAGAAACCAAGAGAGCTAACTTAGTTGGAATTGATGCCAGTGTGTGTGGTTGTGTTATTCGACGCACACATGGATTGCCCTGTGCGCATGAGATTGCAGAATATATAAGTCAAGGGCAGCCTATTCCTCTAAGCTGTGTACATCAGCATTGGTGTAAGCTCGATATGTTGCCTACTGCATCATCGATGATGAGTTCTTCTATGGGTTTGGATTGCAAGGCAGATTTGGAGTTACTTGAAAAACGGTTCAATGAGTATGATTCCACGAGAAAATTGCAACTTCTAAAGAAGATACGGGAGCTATCTATGCCAGACAGCACTCATTTGATAGAACCCGAAGTAATATCAAGAACAAGAGGTAGACCAAGTATGAAAGTTGACACCTCAACTCGACGAGATCCAAGCGCTTTTGAGTTGGTACTGTCTGCACAGGATAGCTACTCTCCTAAATCAGTTGCAGTGAAAGATGTTAAAAATAAAGGACAAGTGGAATTCAAACCAAAGAGAAACGAAAAGATGAGGGCGATTCGTACGAGGTAAAAGAACATCAATAATTATGTGCTCTCATTTCCCGTGGGGTTCAGACCTTACATTAAAGTTGTAAAGGATGTTGCAGCTGATGGTAATTGTGGCTTCAGAGCAATCGCTGAATTGGTTGGCCTAGCCGAGGATGAATGGAGACAAGTCAGAAGCGATTTATTACAAGAGCTGCTTGCATATGTAGACCACTACAGACAATTATATGGGGTGGAGGACAGAGTTGAGGAATTGGTTGAAACATTATCATGCATGGATGACAACCCATTGATGGATTATTGGATGACTATGCCTGACATGGGACATCTTATAGCATCACGTTATAATTTGGTGTTATATCATTTGAGCATAGAACAATGCCTGACTTTCCTTCCTTTGCGATCTGTGCCAGTGCCGATGCCTTCTCGGAACGAGAGAACACTAGGTTTTGTTAATGGGAATCATTTTGTATAATTGTTTTTAATACCTGGTCATCCAACTCCGCCTATTGCAAATAAGTGGAGACAGTTTCATTATCCTTGTGCGGATGGTTGGGAGACTCCATATAGGGATCGGATTGTTCAATTCAAAGAGCTCGTAACTCCAGACGTATCAATAGATGAGACAATTGATTTGGATTGAATGTAATTAAATCCAAATGTTCATTCCTTGATGTTTCTGTATCGGAATGTTTTTTTAATCATTTAATGAAGTTGAAAATGTTTTTTTTTTTTGCATTCTATTAAAACAAGCTCCTTTATGTTGAATGTGGTTGGGTGTATATTAAATTGAATGAAAACTCATTTATATTAGTTAATTTCATAACTGTAATACTGTTCGGATACACAGTGCCGAACATGTCCATAATGTTCGGTATTGAGTGTCCGAACATTAGCCTTACTGTTCGGCACTGAAGTTCCGAACATTATGGACATGTTCGGCACTGAAGTTCTGAACACTATGGTTTTGTTCGGTACTGTGTATCCGAACGGAGGTTCAGTTATCCTACTTTGACAGTATACACTGAAAAGATTTCATCCTGTACATAACAAATCAAGCACAGTCCAAAGTAATCAAAGATAACATCAACTAACTAAAACACAGTTGTCAACAAGTACATCCAGATTCAAATTATAAAAATACATCGTCTTAAAACAACCATGTAAGTACTTAAAAAAAATATATTACAATGGTTAATTGTTTTTTGGTCAATTATAATAGCTCGTTACATTTCTTTAACTGTCCCTTCCCCTCCTAGTCCTAGTGTGACTGTAAGTTTGTGAACTCATGTGGGGATGTCGAAAGGTTCGTTGAGCATTCTCAATTGAAATTCCCCGTAACACATGTGCCAACTGACTCACATGGGTATATAGTCCCCGCGAGTCTTCAACCCAATGGTCATCACCTCTTCCTGTCACTTCATCAAGAATGATCAGTGCATTCGAATTACGCTGCTGATAGTCAATCATACCGCTACCGCTTGGCTCATTTTCTTCGGGACGGGGCGCGAAATTAGAATGAAAGTTTGGGTGCTGCAATATCCTCCACGATACTCGTACATGCCAATTCATATACCTGGGAACGCAATCTGCAGGACGCCTAACTGGTTGACTACGATTCAATGCAGATAGCAGGTGATTAGGCCATCCCTCCCAAACCTAATTGATATATTGATACGCGATTTGATAGTCACGGGCAGTCGGATCTCGCGTAGCACGAATAAGGGCTAATGGCGGTGGAGGAATAGTCTGAACTCTCCCAAACTGTCTGAGTACCCTATCTGGGTGATAAGGCTCAACAACATCCATGCATTTGATGCACCCACAGTAGTATGCAACTTCATTGAAAGGGTGATATTGTCTAACATCACGAAATGGGTCCCAAGTCACCTGAAAGTAGTGAATCCAATCGTAAGATATGAAAGTATATAATAGAAAATAAAAATTTAATCCGATACACTCTTTAAAAGAAACGTCAAGTTAATTACCTGGTTAGTACTCATGGCATCAATTCTCTCTCGTATACTTTGTAAAGGAGTAGACTCTCTACGAGGAACCCATCGATGGACCCGGGGCTGAATGGATTCATAGAGTAAGTTTGGAGTCGGAGCCAAACATTCGAAGTGTTCGTACACACAAGCTTCTAGTAGAGTCAAATAACCGGCTATTTGTTTCACTTCATGCCTGGTTGCTAACCCCAACTGCCTGTATAAGTATGCTAGTGCAACAGCACCCCATGCATATGAACGTATGGCCTCTACATCCACGAGTTTTGTAAGGAAAATGATCGGCACCCGTGTGCCACTCTTGTCAGTAAACAACGTACAACCCAATAAGTACAGAAGGTAAGCTCTTACTGCATAGTTAATCATCTCGTCCCCATCATTGTCAGACACACTGGCAAACCTTTTCCGTAACCATTCAAATCTAACTGATTGGCCCCGCACTTGTATCAGCTCGTCATATGCTTCTACCGGTTCTACTCCTAGTGCATCAACAAGGAGTGCTTGAGCTTCTTCATATGACATTCTTTCATTGTAAGAAACAGTCCGCCCAATCACTGGGATGCCTAGGATAGATGCAACATCATCTAAGGTGATGGTCATCTCACCAAAAGGCATATGAAATGTGTTAGTCTCAGGTTGCCACCTTTCTATAAAACCAGATACAGTAATCTTATTGACGGAGCGGTAAGATGCAGTCACTAAGGGAGCCAATCCGGACCTCGAGACTAAATCTCTAAACATGTCAGACTCATTCAGTTGCCACAAAGGCACTTTCTGCCCATGACTTGGACATTTCAATGGTCATCGATCCTGCATTCAACCATTAATACATTATTAAATAAATTAACAAATGAATAAAACTTTCATATGAAACAAGTGAAACACACCTGTTGAATCCAAATGTACCCAGCTATATGTGTATCAAAGCTGGTCAATAATGACCTATCTTGTGGCCCCGGGGCTGGTTGCTCTTCCATCTCTTGTTGTTGTTCTTCCTCTTCCTCAGATACCTTTGGTTCTTCCATAACCTCTTCTACTATCTGACGTCCCTTCCTATTTGAAGCAGTAAGTCGCACCCTAGAAGAGCTTGGCTGGTCCATTTCTGAAATACGAAAAAAAAAAATTTTATTTGACTGCTAGATCTCTATATGTACGGACCTGAGTGTCCGAACATATTACTTTTGTTCGGAACTTTATTTCCGAACAAAATTGACATGTTCGGACATTAGTTTCCAAACAAAACCAATTTGTTCGGACGTTAGAGTCCGAACATTTGCAACCCGTTCGGTCAACCAGAGCCGAACAGTCGCGATTTCCGAACCTAAAACCGCGACTATGGTGGATCAAATGCAACCCAAAAACATTAAAAAACATTGACATTATTTGTCAAAACTTATATTGAATAAAAATCTATCCTAATAACAAGTTTTCATGGAAAAAAAGGTAATCTAAAATGGAAAAAATGGTAAAGAATAGATAGAAAAGAAGAAGAAATGGTAATGTTGGAAGGATCCATTTACCTTTGGAAGAGAAGAATGTCTAGAGGAATAGGAACGCCGGTGGCACGCCGGAGAATCGCCGGAAAATCGATGATACCGTCGGTGGAGATAAAACTTTTGGTTTGTGTGTGGGAAGAATAGGATGCAGATGTGTGTGGGAAGAAGAAAGAGGGGAATGAAGATAAGGGCAGTTTAGGAACTTTTGATGTGTGTGGAAAGAAATACTTTAATTTTTAAATTTTAGTAATGTGTGTGGAGAGGAATTGTGTGGGAAAAGATAAATTTTGTGTGCCAATAGCAGATCTCTTTATAATAAAAAAGAAAGGTATAGGATGAAAGATCAATGTTTCCCATCTTTATTCAATGTTTAGAAAGCTGGGCTGGACTGTCTGATGGGAAAATTGGTCTGATTGGACTGACTTGTATGATTGGTTCGAGTCCAAGTTAAACATTCAAATAATCAATTCTGGCAACTGGTCAAAATCGTTGTAACTGGTTGTTTTCATATATATTTGCCTGGTTACTTCACTACTACTACAGTGTCACCTCATTGTGTTACAGTCATCAATCGATCTTTCTTCTTCACTTGTGCCATCCAGTAGCCTTGTCCTTTTTTCCTGTGCGTTTTACTCATCATGTGTTCTGGCTTGACATTTTGTCAGTTCTCGTGCCTGTTAAGATTTCAAATGGAGGTAATTAGTATTGCAAACTTGAAGTTGAGCTTGATGACCCAGTCAATGACCACCAGTATTAGATGCTTCAGACCATTTTTATACCCAATATTCAAGTATTTTTTTTGTGTGGGCATGTGTGCGTGAGAGAGCTCGAATCTATTGTTATCTTGGAGACCAGACAATTTTCAATAATTTGTGGCATTTATTTTCAGCATCTCACATGTTCCTTTATTCTCTTTGCAGCCTTTAGCAAGGATGGTGAGAGTCAGTGTTTTGAATGATGCTCTAAAAAGCATGTACAATGCTGAGAAGAGGGGGAAACGACAAGTCATGATCCGACCATCCTCAAAAGTGATAATTAAGTTCCTGCTTGTCATGCAGAAGCATGGTTTGCATTTTAATCCCCTCTAATTCACAATTACTTAAAATGTGTCTTCTTGATTCTATTCCTCTGGCTCAAGTCATGCATATTTATATGATTGTGAATCTCATAGGTTATATTGGAGAGTTTGAGTATGTTGATGACCACCGAGCGGGTAAAATAGTGGTTGAATTGAATGGAAGGTTGAACAAATGTGGGGTCATCAGTCCTCGCTTTGATGTCGGAGTCAAAGAAATTGAACCTTGGACGGCAAGGCTTCTCCCCTCTAGGCAGGTTAGACAATTTTGAGAAAATGATATTTGCTGAGGTAAAAAGATATAAAGGTGTTTCTAGCCTGGTTCCAGCAACTCAACGGTCTAGGACCTTCCTCTGGGCAACTATATTTGCTGGAGTGGCCATGGGAAATAACTGGTTGGGAGTGGCCTGGCTGATGGACAGCCATCAGCTGGTTGTGGTTGTATGTCAGCTGGGCTGGCTGGTGGACAACCATTAGCTGGGTCTAGCTGATTGTTGTCCATTTGGTGACTATGGTCATTTGTGAGATGGACCTGACTGAAGGGCAACTATTGGCTGGGCCAACAATTGCCTCTTTGCCAAGTGTGGGTGATGGACAACAATCATTGGGCTGGGCTGATGGGCAAGGTTGTTGTTCTTGGCCAAATTAGGGCCTTGTTATCGAGTTGGACCCCATTGTGATTGAGCTGCCGGATGAGCACTGTTTTTTTTTCCCTTCAAGGTGATACCATTTTTCATTTATATATGCAGTTTGGCTACATCGTGTTGACAACTTCTGCGGGAATCATGGATCATGAGGAAGCTAGGAGGAAGAATGTTGGTGGTAAAAGTCCTTGGTTTCTTTTACTAGGCATAGTATTTTCAGAGGGTAGATTGGAATGTTTTTTGTTCCTATTGAGGAGTTTTCCCCCTTTCCTTAGAACTTCATGCAAGGGTTCTTTCCTGTGTTAATTTCAAGTGCGAAATAGTTGAGTATTGTCTGCCATTTTCAAGGAATTTTTTATGTACTCTTCATCACCGATTATTCTTAATATCTCTTTTTTTGTTGAAGTTCCCAATTCTTTTTATGTGCAGGAGACCTGGCTTTTTATAATTAATCGTAATCTATCCTTTTAATCTACCTTGTCTGACTTATTTTTCTAAAAGAGCGCTGTTTGACAAACCTCCCTGACCCTGTTCCTATAAGGGCTTCAAGTTTGAACCTAGCTATCCTACCTGCTCCCAGAGGACTACCAAGCACCAACCGTGAACCGTGCTTTGCAGCTAGACATACTCACATGGCACATTCTGCCTTTATTTTTTGTTTCTATAACCCAAAATAAGCTGCAACTGAGTGATCTGCAATTTAAATATTTAGTGACGTTGGATTGGTGGAATGCAAAAGGATAGCCTGGTTGTCTGTTGCTGGGCCAGCTGATGGCTGATGGGCAACCATTTGTTGGGTCTTGTAGCCTGTCGGGCTGGCTTGGGTTATCAAATGGCAGTGATGAGCTTTTATCTATGTGTTCATAAATGAGACTCTGACTCATCTGATGATGCAAACCACTAACAGGTCATAAACTTTCACTATGGTTTTAGTAATCATCATCGTTGTATCAAATCTCTGCTGAAACCTCATTTCCTCGAAAATGCCACATGAGTTCCATGTGGAAGTTCCCCAAAGGAAAAACCCCATATCCAAACGTTTGGGCTACAAGGGAACAGAGTGACATGAAACTTTTTACAGGTATGAAAATGGGGCAAACTTGGCTTGCGTCCATATGGTACGAGGCCAGAGCCCAAATTACCAATAGGTACCTACAACCTCTTGAGGGCAAGATGACAGGATCCTTCCTTACCCAAACCTGGACCAGATAAAGGGCCTGCACCTAGGCACAAATTGAGGAGAATTGCCTCTCTATTTTAATTTTATCTTATGCACACAAGTATAATAAATGGCCGTCACATCAGGTATTCAAGTCCATGGGTTATGCAATCAATGGGCCCAAATCGGAATGCAAACCCAAAAATGTTGGACCCATTGCTAGTGTTTTTGTTTTGGTTCGTTTTGGATATCTGGGGACCTATTCTCATCTCCAACTTTTGTATCTGGTCAGTCAACCTCCTTCATCCTAAGCCTTCCACAAAAGGGACTCCAACAAACTTAACCAGTTAAGCCTAGACCACCGAGCATGGCCTTTTCCAAACCAAGCTCCACCCACTTCATAGGTTGGCCTTGCCATTAGCAGGGCCTGGCCTAGTTGGATTGGCTGATGGGCAACCACGGGCTAGGCTTGTTTGCCTGACAACCGCGGCTATGGGCATCTACAAACCATATACACCAATCGCAAAGAAGGTAGGAGCATCCAGAGATTCTTATATACATTATTGAGAAAAGAGGGGAATGGATACATTTAATTTTGCTTCGGTAGAGCCAGGGAATTTTAGCTGGATGTGAAATGGTGCTTCTATAGACCCTGCAAATTGAAGCCCTTATGAACAGCATTCATGCGGAAGTTTGTTGTCCACAACTTTTAAGTTACAATGCAGTATATTCCTTTCAAACTGAAAAAAAAAAAAAAAATTAACACAATTATAATAACTCTGGTTTCATCAGCCCTCCTCTCCAAACTCTTTGGTGAATCTCTCTTGCACTTCAAGATCACCTTTGCTGACTGTTGGCTTCTGCCTTGCTAGCACTTTATCAAAATCTGTCCTTGCGATGGGTGGTGGAAGTATCTGTTGAGGATCGATGTGGAGGATGTATGCAACTAGTTAGGGCAGTCCGATTGAATAACTAGAATGCCAATGCTTCTTTTTTGTTCTCAAATGATGAATTTAATCACTCACAATCTCAAGGTTTTGATGGTAACATAATAACATATAGTTAATCCATGGTGAAGCCGTCCTTTTACAACTAAAATGGGGGGTGACCCTACATTTTTGGGGCATATGTTGCGTTGGATTTGGTTTCAGATCCCAAGAACTGTTACTAATCAGATCAGCTCACCCAGACTGACGCTGGTTTGGCCTCATTAACAACCCTATTATCATGGGCGGCAAGGGGTTGGTAAGGGAGGGGCCATGCCCCCCAAAGAAAATTTAAAAATCCTTCAAATATTACTAGAAGTTTTTTTTTTTTTTCTTCACATTGGCACACCCAAGATTTTTTTATTTTTTTTCTCTTTTTGGGACAGTGGCCCCCAAGGCAAGTTTCGTGGTTCCGCCCCTGCCTACTATGCACATGTAAAAGAATCAAGTGGACTAATCTAACCCAAATCCAGGTTACAATTGATCAGATCAGATATTGCTCAAGGTTGGATATAAAAATGATCCAGAACATGCCCATCCGCCACTTAATCATAAAACCTTCAGGCACAAACTATCAAAAAGGCTTGAAAGTAATTCTTACCTTTGAAGCAAGTCCTTCAGCTGCAAGGTCCTGCATCGTGGTCTGAACAGCTCCTGGTTGTTTTGATCCACATGGCATCCACATATCATTTGAGGCCTTGATGAAGAACATGGCATCTTGAGTTTTGCGCACAGGTTCAAAAAGAACATCTTTAACCTGTCATGAAGAATGGATGGATACACCAATCAGGAAAAAAATGGATGGATACCTAGAATTCTCAACCATCTTCTCGAAAAATGGGTAGCAAAACCATGCCTGAGAAAAACTACTAGCATCTAAAGAAGTTTACACTTACACAAACAGAGATATCTGAACCTGAAAACCCTTCTGTCCTGCGAGCCAGGTTCTGAAAATCAGTTTCAGTCAAGTTGTGAGGGGTATCCCCTAGATGCACCTGTTCAGAACCATCAAAATCAAACCAATGAAATAAATAAATTGACACAATCAAATACTCCACAAATTCAAGGGTCTTTGCTCGTGACCAAAAACTTAAAAATAAGTATTGATCTAGGATAGAATAAGATGGATTACAGACTGCTTGTTTTGAGAGACTCCCATTTCTTGGGATTCAGCTAAAACTGTGGCAGCCTACAGGCAGTCTGTACTTTTAGCAACCTAAGCCATTTCCCAACAAGAGATGGGTCATGCCCAAGTATATTCCTCTTAAATGATCCTTTTACTAGCTGCCTACAGCCAATGGCTCTCATTTAATGGGGCCAAAATTGAATGCTCAGAATGAAGGATCATCCACCTATCATCTGAGCAGCTTGGTTCTCAAACGATGGGCACTGAATTGCGAAACTCATAGTATTGTATAACTAGGGCGAAAAGAAAATGACACCTGCAATCAGTAAGTAAGGAATTCAGTCATCCAAAGTTGCATGAATATGATAAGAGTACTGAAGCCTGCGACAGTACACTGTGATTCGACAATAGTGAACCCTAAAATAGGATGTGTATTTGATGGATAAAACCACATTTCAGAGGTAACACCTTTCAGGATAAGTGTTATAATGTATTTCACAATTCGTCATAAAAATGTAGTCTTATACTTTAGCATAGGACATTTTTTTCAGGAGGAAAGAATAGAACTTAATGGTAAGTGTCAATTTTTGTATTTTGACTGAAACATGTCTTTATTCCACATGGACTTTAGAATGTGAAAGAATCTACTCCTGTAGTGTAGGAATGTAAAACACCAACACAGGCAATTCGCTCATTTAGAAGAAAAACTAAAGTATAGCAATCACCAATTTCTGGGCAAAGGTATTGACTAAACATGCATATATGGATCTCGAAATGTGGAACTGTGAAGTCAGATCTTCTGATTCATGAAGCAGATCAGTTGGGCACTTTTTGAAAACATAAATGAGCTTCAATACCTTGAACATGTGTTGCCTTGCTTTCAGATCTGGAAGAGGGATGTAAATCCTTTTGTCAAATCGTCTCCGGATTGCCTGCAATTCACCAACTATTAGCTAGTAACAGGATCCAGGAACAGATTTATTTATTATTTTTTCTGAGAACATATTAACATATAAGTAGAGCATTGGGAGTAAGCTCAGAATTGACCTGATCCAAAGCATATGGAGTATTTGTTGCGGCAAGGACAAGGACTTTCTCGTCATTGTTTCCGACACCCTGAAATGAAAGGAAAGATGGGTCTGAGGAATGAAATTAACAAATAGAAATAATAAATTAACTGCTTATGCTACTCTTTCGCCAACAATAACTGTACCCACAAGCTTGATTGATTTTCTGTTATGATTTGGCTGGTACAATTTCTACCAGATCTGACATTAGAGAAGTGTTCTCAAAGTTTGGATCAAATCTAAAATTCTAAGAGGGATATGATGATAAAATCTCAGGCCCCCTTTGGAACCCTGGATTTCTGGTTAGGGTTCTCTGAAATCCAATATTCAATTCCAAGAAAAAGTAATGCTTGGGACAAGACCTCTTCATATGGTGGGATTTCTAACCATTCCAAAAGTAATTATTCAGAACTCTCAACAAAGGAGGATTTCTACCATCTAAATATTTCCACATTTGAGAAATCCCAGAAGCATCCCAAACATGAGATTTCTGTAAGAACATTTTCAGAAATCTCAGGAAACTCAAACAAGAAGAAAAAGAAAAAGAAAATATCAGGAGTTAGAAACCACACTAGCTAGTGGGACTTGCTTCCAAAAGAGGTCCTGAAGATTTGAATAAATTATATATTCTTTATAACCATATTACAATATATATATATAAAAATATGACCCTATCAAAAAGAGGTACCTTGGTGCATGTTATTTGCAGATGATATTATGTTGGTAGACGAATCAAGCGATGGTGTGAATGCAAAACTTGATAAATAGAGGGAGGTTTTAGAATCCAAAGGCTTTAAAATAAGCCGTACAAAGATGGAATATATGGTTTATAACTTCAATGGGCATAATATAAAAAGGGCTGAAACTACTGTGAGAATTGTAGACAATGAGATACCACAAAGTGATTCTTTCCACTACCTTGGCTCTATAATTAGTAAGGATGGGGAGATTGATGGAGATGTCGAACATAGGATTAAAGCGGGATGGTTGAAGTGGAGACTTGCTTCGGGAGTGCTTTATGACCGACAAATGCCAATAAGATTGAAGGGGAAATTTCACAGGACAGCGATTAGACCAACTATAACCTATGGAGCAGAATGTTGGCCAATCAAAAAGCAGCATATGCACAAAATGGATGTAGCAGAGATGAGAATGTTGAGGTGGATGTGTAGTAAAACGAGGAATGATAGAATTAAAAATAAGCACTTTCGAGAGCATTTAGGGGTTGTAACAATAGGGGATAAAATTAGAGAAACTCGTTTGAGATGGTTTGGGGATGTCCAATGTAGGCCGATAACGGTGCCGGTAAGGAAAAGTTTGGCCATGAAGGTTGATGGCCCACCAAGGGGAAGGGGTAGGCCTAAGGGGACGTGGATGGAGGTAGTAAAGATAGATATGAAGAAGTGTAACTTATCAGAGGATTTGGCTCAAGATAGATTGGAATGGAGAAACAAAATTCATGTAGCCGACCCCAACATAGTTGGGACAAGGCTTTGATGATGATGATCCTATCAAAACTTCTTCCTTTTATCACATACCGATATAAACTTCACATAATTTCATACATTACCACTTACCATCATACATTATCATTTGTTGGTTCTAATTTCTGATTTTCACCTTCTAACCTTTGACTTGCATCCAAAATCAAAAAAAGAATTAACCTTTTATTATTGCTTATTTAGTACGAAATGTTATATCATATTAAAAGACTCCCAAACAGTAGTTTGGAAATCGAACCAAAGAAATTAAAGGTAAAATCACTTCTATAGGTTACAGTTTTGCACAGAACCATGAACATTTCCTTTTTAGGAAATGGTTAGAATTGGTTAACTCTAATATTCAAATGGAAAATGTAAGGAAAAAAATCTTGAAAAAACTACTCCAGCATAAGAATCAAGTCATTTCCGTAAAGTTCACTTAAATCATAGGTTTCTTCCATAATAATGATTACTGAGATTGAATAAATGAGATGTCAATTTATCCTGAAAATTCTTAAAAGAAAGTGATAAAGGCATGTGACAAAATTGCCCACTTCCCTAATACTGCCATATACCTGCATCTGCACAAGAAGTTCTGTTTTAATTCGTCGAGAAGCCTCACTCTCATTGCCTTCTCCACGCTGGCCACATAAAGAATCTATTTCATCAACAAAAATGATGGAAGGAGCACTCTGGCGAGCCATTTGGAAAAGGTTTGAAACTAGCTTCTCACTTTCACCCATCCACTTCGAAACCAAGTCAGATGAAGAAACGCTGAACAAAAACAATAGTTTGATACCTGTCAACACATCAGCTTACTACAGTGTACGAAGATGCCTTCCATATAAAAAAAAAATGTTGCGAATAAGTAATACAAAACTTCAATACTATTACTACAATGAAAATGGGCTTCGCCGGATGTGTGAGCCAACATTACAGGGGAGGGTAGAGACTAAAGGTACCATCCCCCAAAATTATCTTTATTCATCATATTCATATGGCCCCACATGGCCCCGATCTACAGTTGTTTAACCAGAACTATTTCATTAAGGAAATGCTAAGTGAATCAAGTATGCTAAAGCTGCTTTGTGTGGAATTAAAAAAGGGACACCCTCAATCTTATTCATCATCACCATTATCATCTGAGTTATGTTCCACTAATTTGGTGTAGGATTAGAGTTCTAATATAAGACAGCACATATCTAAAATTTCTATCAAACTGTAGTGTGTGCATTGTGCAAGTGTTACTGTGCACATGCGTGTTTGTTTGTGACTGAGCAGTGAGCACATAAGAGAGAACGGATACAATGAGGAAAGGTTCCTCATCCTTATTCTATTGCCCAAAGGTAAATGTCGAGATGAATTACCTGAAAAAGGTTGACTCAGCCTCTGTTGCAACAGCCTTGGCCAGGTACGACTTTCCAGTTCCAGGTGGCCCGTATAAAAGAAATGCTCTCCATGGCCGTCGCTTGCCTAAAGCAAAGGATCAGTTAGTTTTCAATTATAATGTTGTCAATCAAAGAGGTATTTTATTTTTAACTAAATACAAATTCAAAATCCCAACTTTAACATGATAAAACTTGATACAATAAATAATGTAGGCAACAGAAAAAAGTTGGGCGCATGCTAATATTTACTTATATAAACCAATTACAAAGAATAGGTGCTGTAATCATGAGAAGTTACTATAACTTGCATTAACATAACCAAACCAGATAGAAGCTCCAGTTCCCAAGCAATTATATCAGAACTAATGGGAGTATAGTTTCAGGTTAAAATGCCTAGAGCGTCATTCTTCATCTTATTTTATTTTAAAATTTCTCCTATAGAGCAGTTGTCTATGAAGTAATCCATGTTTTGTCCATACAGGCAGCACAGCCACACTTTTAGCTGGTGATATTCCAGTGGCACAAATATATTAACATACTGGCAGGGAAGAACCAACCTACAAGCAGGGGTCAATACCTTTTCTTTTTTGTAATTTACTCCATGCACATGGATTAGATGGGATAAGGCTCCAACGAGGATGATCATGATGACAACAACGACGATTATATGCATGAGGATTAACCACCTTGAACTCTTTATTAGAATTGAGAACATGTTAAAATGCTTGATCGGTGAAATTGCAGAGTGCATTTTCCATACATCCCTGAGGTCCTTTTAATATGCTGACACCCAAATACTAGAAGTTAGTTCCTTTTTCTTTTTTTAAAAGATGGCTCATGTGTGTGTATTCCTCATCTGACATGATAATTAGGGTAATTGAATGCATCTTTTTACGGATATCACAAACATGATAATCATAAAATACTCAGTTTTGGCATTGCTCCTGCATTGTAAGTTGTAACCTCCTATGAGAGGATTTTTTTCGTAGGCATTAAACCAACAAGGAAATATCTAAAGACTAAAGATACACTTGTTTGTTTCTGAGTCCTCTGCTTGTACAAAAAGTTCTGCTGTTAATAGGGAGCAAGAATTAGCCCCGATTAAATATCATTGTACCTAACTGGTGATTTTCTAGTTTCTCCACCCACAAGTTGATTAAAAATTGTAATAGCTTCGAAGTTGCTTCATCCAAGCTGTATCGCTATTTCTTTTTCCAAAATTGACTTCAAGATTAGAAAAATCCTCAAAGTGCATACAAATTCATTAAAAAAAAATCAATTAGAATATCCTTTCGTAACGTTGTTGTGCTCTGATGCTGTCACAGAAAATAAATGGCAAAAAAGAAATATAATGGTATTTGGAGTGAATGCATGCTTCAAGACTGATATTTTAATCTATATTTGATAATGATATGTTCACACAATATCGAGATGAGCACTGTTCATATTCTAGTAGTAAGCGGAGAGGCCTATTTTCCTCATTTCAAAACAAATGGAACAACTGACATCAAAAGCAAAGTTATCCCCTGTTGCAGAACAAAACTCCATATAATTTAGAATTCAAAATTGATATTCATGTCAATAAGACCAGCATGGGAGGTTGAGTTAGTCGACAAACCGGTAAAAAACTGAGGAAACTTTACAGGTAAGATCACAGCCTCCTGCAGTGCCTGTTTGGCGCTCTCGAGCCCCGCCACATCACTCCACTTCACATTTGGCTTCTCCCGTATGATTGCTGAATCAAGTCCTGCTCTCAGCTTCGCTTGCTCGGGGTCCTCCCCATCCTCCCCATCCTTAGACTTTGATTTAGGTCGTGTAGCAACTGCAGCATCCCCATTTGCAGTGGGACCTGACCCACCTCCATCATCAAGAACTGCCCGGATCTCCTCAGCCCGCCGAAGATACTCAGTGAATTTCTGGGTAATTGCATCCTTGATCTTTGGATTTTTCTCATATTTTAGGTGTGTCTTGAAGTACTCCAAGGCATTCATGTAGAGGGGAAATGCCTTGGCATAATTCCCTGCATTATCTTCTTGCACTGCTTGTCTCACGTACTCTATTGCCTGCTCCTTGAAATTGCTATACATTTTGCAAGGCTGTCAAATTGTATAGAAAGAAAATCCTAGCAAATCCTGCATAACAAAAACACCAATTTAAAACCCACCATAAAAGAGGAAACGTTGCCATACTTGCCCAAATTAAATGGGCATTGGACGGGCATTGGTAACCATAGATGCTGTATCCTGAATCAAATCAGAACTGCTCCAGTGCCCAACTGCCAACTTTGCTGCCTGGACCTCTCATTAAGTTGATGGGAGACACTTTTCACAAACCCACGCCATTCAACAGTTAAAAACCCCATATTTGATGGACCAAAGGCAAAAAGGAGAGCAAAAAAAAAAAACTGATTTCAACTCAATTCTAAGAGTTATCCATTTCTTTCAGCTGTGATCATTTCAATGGTGAATCCGTGATGATATCTGGGTCCTAGAATATTACAAGGGATGGGGATAGTAGTTTACTTGAACAGTTTAGATTCATTAAAGGTGTGTTCCACAATCACATGAGAAGCCCAATCAGCAGATCCAGACCACAGTTATCTACTTCGTATCATACAGTTTTGAACTGCGAACCAGTTCATTTGAACAATAACAGTTTGATTCGCTTAATAGTTCAATATTGATTAAATCTAGTTAGTAATGCTGCTTCTGTCAATATTTAAACTATCAAATGGGAATCTTAGTGCTTTTTTTTTTATCGGTAGAATCTTAGTCTTTTGTGTACCCAATTCCACAATGATTTCGTTAAAAGGGATTTTGTTGCAAGAGAAATTATTCAAAGGCAGTGTATGAGTGATTTCATATGCTCTTTTCTATGTGAGCTTTGATAAGTTCACATAGATATAGAGTTATAATGTATATTACAATAGAACAATCATACCCATAAATAAGTTGGGGAGGTGCTCTTGTGAGAGACACTCTCACCTTATTATGAGAGATAAAGGTGGGGGCCCTCACATTTAACTTGTTGACATTGGATATGGATGTGAGGGCCCCTACCTCATCTCTCATAGTAAGGTGAGAGTGTCTCTCACAAGAGCACCTCCCAATAAGTTGAATTGGATCTATCTACAAACCATGCTAGCTGAATCTATTTATGTTGAACTAAAAAAAATCAAAGATTTATCAGCTGAAGTCGGCGAACTTTATTCCAAATTGAGTGAATTGGAAAATTAACCATGACAGTTGAATATAAATTAGATAAATAAACTGCAAACCAGGTAACAGCTATCTGGACTTCAGTATCACACCTTTCTTTGGCCACGGCGATTCATCTTTTGGTACTCATAAGGATTGATTTTTCGATCGAAATTGCATCTCATAAGAAAGAAAAAAAAATAGTAAAAAATAAGAACCAGCTTCTCTGATGTATCCGAAGAATTGTCTTAGACTTTCTACATGCCTCTCACCTATTGGATGATTAAAAAGCTCATCCCATCGATGCTATTTTAGGGCATAGTCCATGAACAATGAAACCTATACCGATTACCAAAATTGGGCACCACCCATAATCCTGAACTTGTTCGAGTTCAAATTTTAATGTCAAACGATCGGTGAAAATCAGGGAAGATAAACCAAAAAAAACTAGGTTTTATCCAGACTTCAAGAAATCTTCTGACCGGAATTAAAAACTAAAAAAAAAAAAAAACGAATTTCTGATGATGAGATGATGAATTGGAAGAACAATTTCATCTTTTCTACGCTGTAGTTAACATTCAACAGAAGAAAAAATTCAACCAAGGAAGTTCAACTATATATCTCATCAAGGCTTTTCCATCAGTAATTCGCTGTCAATAGATTAAATTACAAACTGGAAAAGAAAGAATTTCAAGAATCGAATAGAACCAACCACAATTTCGTGTTTTTCTCTAGCGGCTGAGACGCCTCTTTCAAGTTGCTATCTTTCTTTAATCGGAACGAAAAAAGTTTAGGGTTTGGAAGAGAGATTTGGAAAAGAAGAAATAGAAATCTAATCTAATTTGTGCGATCGAAAAGCGAGAAAATATATATATAGAGGAAGAATTCTCCAAAGTCTCTACCTGTGCGCGCGTCGTCGACCTGTACGCAAAGCGACGAATATATTTATTACTGCCCGGTAGCTTTTATTTAATTAAAAATTACACTTTGTACTCAAGTATCACCCTTTTTTTACTTTACCCCCTAAATTTTAAAAAGTATCAATTAATCCCCCTAAACTAATCCAATTGCACGGCCATTACCCCTGAGGCCAAAATCGTTAAAATAAACGGATCCGAGCCCACGCCCGTCCGTGGCCCATCACCTGCATGGGAGAGGAGAGTCCACGAGCCTAACACCCTCCACTCCACCTGCATCGCATCTCCTAGCGATCTCTCCACGTTCAGCCCTGCGCAGAAGATCCCACACGCAACACCCTGCTCATCACAGCCCCTCGCAGCACCGCCGGACTCCAGAACAGGTACTCCCCTTCTCCTCCATCTCCTCCTGCACTCATCCCTGCACCTCCCCTGCATTCATCCCTACATCCTCACGCACAACCATCCCCCTTGCACGCCCCACCTTTTCTTTTTTTTCTTCTCTTCTCCCCTGCACGCCCCCACCTTCTTCTCTCCTTTTTTTTTCTTTTTCTTTCATTCATCCCTGCATCACCCATCTCTTTTCTTTTCTTTTTCCCTTCTCCACAGCACACACGCACTCTCCCTGCTGCACCCACTTCACCCACCTTCTCTCTCTCCCTTCTTCTTCTTCACTGCACACACGTCCTACACCCCCTGGACCCATCTCCTTTTCTCTTTCCCTCTTCTCTTCCTCTTCCTTTCTCCACCAGCACCCCACACTTGTGCACCCACCCCTCTTCTTTTCCTCTTCCTTTCTCCACCAGCACCCCACACCTGTGCACCCACCTACACGCGGACGCCCCATCTCCTTTTTTTCTTTCTTTCTTTATCTTCTCCCCCATCTTCACTGCGCCCCACTCGCACGACCCTCTCTCTCTCTCTTTTTCCTTCTCTTCTCTTCCCAGCCCACCTACATCTCCATTACACACAGCCCCTGCACCTTCCCTGCCGCGAGGGCAGTGGGGAGTGGAGGTGGAGTGCAGCAGATGGGTGTGCAATTGTCAGGTGGGTGTACAATGGGATGACGCACAAGTGGGGTGAAGCAGGTGAGGGGTGTGTTGGTGAGTGTAGTGCGCAGGGGAGGAGAGGGAGGAAGAAAAGAAAGAAAGAAAAAGAGAAAAAGAAGATGGGGCGTGCAGGTGGGTACGGCGGTAGGGAGAAGAGAAGATGGGGAAGAAGAAAAAGAGGAAAAGGAGGAAGAGGAAGGAGAGAAAGAAAGAAGAAAAAGGTGGGAAGGGATGCGCAGTGGAGGTGATGAGGAGGGTGTGCAGCAGGGGGGTGAGTGCTGTGAAAGGGAGAAGAAGAAGGGCAGTGATGGGTTTGGCTGTGCAGGTGGGTGTAGGTGTAGGAGGAAGAGAGAAAAGAAAGAAAAGAATAGAAAGGAAAGAAGGAGAGAGAGGGAGGCGGAAGAGAACAGAGAGGGTGCAGGTGGGGAGAAGAAGCGGAAGAGAAGAAAGAAAAGGAAAGAAGAAGAAAGAAGGAGAGGAAGAGAGAAGAAAGAAAGGGGAGAGTTGCTGGTGTGGGAGATGCAATGCAAAGAGAGGTGGGGAGGCTCCTACCTGGTTCGGAGCCCGGCGGCAAGGGGGGACGCGATCCACATAAGGAAGACGCTAGCGGAGAGAAGCCCTGCGCGTGGAGTGGCTTGCAGGCGAGGAAGAAGAAGTGGGCGACGATCTGGTTCCGAAGTCCGGCTGCGTGCGTGGGAGACGAGCGCAGATGAAAAGGATGGAGGGCGTTGGTGGTGCGGCAGATGGAGGATGATGGGTCGCAAGGGGTGGGTTCTGGATGGAGATTTTGCGTATGATGAAGGAGATGGACGTCGTGAGATGGAGATGAGGGATCTGGGATGCGTGGGATGGTGGCGGTGATGAAGGGGAGAGAGATAGATATCTGGAGAGGAAATGAGCGCGGAGATGGAGATCGAATGGGTTCTGCGTTGGATCGATGGAAATGGAATGGGATCTGCGTGCGTAGGAGAAGAAGATGGGTCTGGATGGAGTCTGCGCATGAATGGCGAATGAGAGAGGGGTTGGTGAAGGGGGAGTCTGCGCATGTATCGAGAGATAGAGACGAGAGGAGAGTTTAAGGTGGAGAAAGGAAGAGGAAGAGAAGAGGGGTGCTGGTGGTGATGGGCCACGGACGGGCGTGGGCTCGGATCTGTATGGGTTTTGGCCTCTATTCCGTTAGATTTTGGACTCAGGGGTAACGGCCGTGCAATTGGATTAATTTAGGGGGTCAATTGATACTTTTTAAAGTTTAGGGGGTAAAATGAAAAAGGGTGATAGTTGAGGGTGGTAAAGTGTAATTTTTCCTTTATTTAATTGAGTGCATGCGCCCATGCGCGCTGCGCACTACCTTTTCTACCCGCCATCCTACAAGGAATCCGAATCCTCTTGGGTGACTTACGCGTCCCGCCCACGTAATGAGAATCCCGACCGTTCAAGATGTTTGCCATCCACTTAAGTTATATGATCTCAATTTTGATTTCAATGGGAGTTGCGTCCGCCATAAAATCGATCTCATCAATAATAACATAATTAAGATATATGATTAATAATAAATTGACACAAGAATCCGTGCTGAGCACGAATCTATCCATACAATTCAAACCAAATACAATTCACAACAATAAGTTTTTTGAAAGAAAATTAAAAAAAGAATATCTATGACTGTACCTATTTTCGCAATTAAGAGAGATAAAATAGAAAGAAAATAGGAAAAATGAAGTAAAAAAACAGAACAATATGTAGAAGTGTGAATAAGAGATGTGAGTAGAAATGAACTTTTGTAGAAACTAAAAAGGAAAAATGTGGAAGTTACAAGAAACATGTGTAGTTACATGGTTAGAGAGAAATGGATAGTTATATGAGATGATTAGTGTTACATGGGATAAGAAGTGAACACTTACAAAAAATAGGGAGAAGAGAATAACTGACAGTCCAAATCAGAAGAAAATGTTAAAATTATATTAGATGGAAAACCTCTTAGCTTAATATAGTATAATAGAAATGTTTTTATCACATTATTACTTTTTAGTCATGTGCTTAATCCTACAATGGGAACAACTTTTGTAGGCTTGAAAATTTGAGAATATAACAGTAGAGGTGTGACGTCAAACATCTTAAATTGTCCAAATTATCATTATATGACCCCACAGTAGAGTTTTAAACATTCCATTCACAGGAAGTGTGCTCACCTTAAATATCATACATATAAAGAGAGAGATCACTGAGCCCAAATCCCCTCCCAGCCTTCAACAGGCTTCTTGCGAGTGAGATGTGTCCAAAGTTTTTCGTGGGATTTGATGTCACCATAAAAGTAAACACATGATTTGTAATGTGATTAATGCATTTGATTGTGCCAATCGAATAATGGAGTTTACGAAACCTGCAAAATAGTTTTAAGGCTCTCTTCACTCTCCATCTCCCTCCATGGCTAAGCTTCACCTCTTACCTCTCAGACCCACTTCCATTCCTACTCAATTTATGCCTCAGTTTCATTCCAGAAGGGTTCAGGTTCTCAAGGGCGTTCTGCGAAATGTTAACTACCCCCCAACTGATGACATCATCAAGTTTCTTTGATCTCTTTTGGAAAACGAGCTGCCAGCTTTATTTCATAGCAACCCAGTCATAGAGACTCAGAGCATCTGATTCGGCAAGCTGTATGAAGCGCTCTATGGTAAAATTTTAAACTCAAACCTCTCTACGGTAATTAATGAATCTGTCACGAATTATTAGGTGTAAGTCCCTTATATTTATTAATATATATAGTACTGGAGCACATGGGGATCAGGGGCTTCACTGACCTTTCCAATTAAGCAAAAATTTCTCCTGCAAAAGTATCTGCTAGCAAAAGCCCTGATCTCATCGTCAAAGAAGGAAAGGCCCACTAATGAAAATTTCCCCATTAACGAGATTCTACGTTGAGAATGGAATTTTAATTCAATGGTTAAGATGCGGGTAGTTTTCATCAACCTGGTTTCGAACATGTCCACCCATTTATTGCATGTGCGAGTCTCTATTATCTCACATGTGCAAGTTTGTCGTGATTGTACGTGTGAGTTCCTATTATCTTACTCATGCGAGATGTCCATCAAACAAAGAAAAAAAACTTTTACTTTTCGTGATGGCCGAGCATAAATTAAGCCCATAAATAAATGGTTTGGATCTAGGCTCCTACGTCACAGCACTTAAGCTCGTTTGGGTTGGTCTGACCGCCTACTAACTTCTATTTTTTATGTTTTGTGACCAGAAACTTCTATATTAGAACACATCTTACGTAGAGATTGACCGGAATGTTTGAAGATGCTGTAAGAATATTGGGAGAGTATCAACATCGGAGAAACAAAATGGTAGAACAGTCAAAGCTATATAAAGATAGATTTCCAACAGTAATTTATTTTTTATTCTAAACTACTTAAAATTTTCTCAATTGTCTACAAAAATCTCTAATTTTAAAAAAATACCGGTATTTTTTTTTGTCTATCTCTCTCCATCTCTTAAGCTGTACTAAAATCCACCCATTTGTATTTGGCACTTGAACTTTCGGTATCACCAATCAAAACTCTCCATGTTGACTAATTTACTATTCGGCCCACACGGATCACATCTTGACAATTCAATTCATAGGACAGTTTAATCACTAACGGTTTAGATAACCAACAAGCTATATGGATTACACTCTGTTCCAGCAGGTAAGGGAGGCAATTCCTATCTCTCCCAACTCTATAATTTAGGATTTTCATTTGACACTTTCAACTTTATAAATTTATGGTATGTACCTGCTATCAAGCCATCAACTCTTATCATTGGAAAGATCATTAATGGGAAGAGGCATTTGAGCTATTCTCCATATGTGAGGGGTGTGTGAGAGAGAGTTCCAACAAACAAAGATCTTACATAATGTTTCCACATATCATCATATAAAGCTCAAGGACAGAAGGACTATTGACTATTTCTCAATCATGATTGATACAGTAAGAAACAAGCATCACAGCCAAAGACATTGCCAAAGGTTTAAAGTTGCCCTGATGGGGTCTGATGACCCTCACATCATCATCACCCCACCTTCATCTTCATCATCGACCCTGCATGTATGGTCCACCTCCATTCTAAAGATGTTATGTGAATTCCATCCGAGGCTGAATTCAAGCTAGGAGTCGTAGAGAAACGAGGCTGGGGTTGGAAAGGAAAGAGTGGGATTGTGGTTCTTATGTAGGGGTTGATGGAAGGGATCTTCTCGGCATATGCTTGAGGAAGAAGAGCATCTCCTTTTTCCTTTTCCCACTTAATTCTTTTTTTCCTAAAAAAAGAAAAGTTTCCTTCATATGTTGTAAGCATCAATCTTGCTACAAATCTAAATTTTATATTCTCTTTCTCAGTGGAGAGTGAGACCCTCAAAACCAGTCGCCTCATACGTACTACCCACTAGTGGCTCACTCGCAATGAGAAGGTCCCTATATAAATGATCGTTTAACCTAGTTCCTACCTCTGTCATGAGGACAAGGGCAACGAGTTGGGAGGAACAACTAGTGAAGGCTGTCCATATTTAAAATATAGGACTGGGATTCTCTAGTGCGCAATCAGTGTGCAGTGCTCAAAAAGATCTTTAAAATAGGACGTTGTGGCAGCCCACCAGCCCGTAGAGGAACTAATTAAACACTACTTTAGCACATGACGCTGTGTGTGTTGTGGGTCAGCGGGAAAAATAATTAACTAACTATTGCCATAAGCAATGGGCACATGAACACAACAATTTTACATGGTTCGGCTAGTGTGTGCCTATGTTCATGGAAAAGAGAAAACTAGTCCACTCTTTTCTCCCTCTCTCACCTGATTAGAGTTACAGTTGCATCATCTTGGAACCAATGTATCCGAGTTAACCCAAACAACCATCTGGTTTAAGGATGGCAACGGGTCAGGTTTGCTATGGCTTTGGACACTTTTTCTTCTCATATGTCTTTTGACAATGCCCGACACCACTTCAGCACATGTGTTTTGTTTATACCTTTAGTAAGGGCAGGCCTGGGTAGAACAACAAAACCCAAACCGCTCCCATTCGGGGTGGACCGCAATTAAATCCAACCAAATGCCATAACAGCAATTAAATCCAACCAAATGCCATATTTAATCTGATTAAACCCAGAATATAAGACACAACCCAGAAGGCTACATGGAGGCACCATACTCTTCCGTGGCTCCCCAAGTGATTGAGCTCTATGCACCAAACCCCGAATCTATATATCGATGTTCAGACTGTTGGACTTTATGGGCATGATTTAATTGGTGCACCTCTTTGCCCGATCAGAGAAAGATAAATGATTATGCCACGATCAAGCCTGTTGTTCCATTAAAACCATTCAATACCCATCATTTTAGCATCGTGAGCCAAACTTCCCATCTTAGTCTACAGCCCGTTGGGATCCTTTTACAGTTCTTGGATCTCAAAAATCCAACTATGGACATGATGTAACTAGCCAAAGCAGTATTAACTGGCCCTTTCCTGTTATATCTCCCATTTGGCAAGTGTGGAAAAACGGAATTTTTCGATCTCACCATCCTTTCTAGCAGCTTTCAAAATTCTCTCCTTTTCTCTTTAAAAGGGTTAAGATCATTTAACTGGCCTAAGATCTCATATTACAAATGTTTCAATCACTGTGCCTCCCTTGATCGTCATGCCCCCATGAAAGTTTTGAACCAATGCATATTCCACGCAGCTCATCTAAATCCATGCTCGGACAGGTCTCATAAGGTTTGATGGACATAAAAAAATATGCACTGGGGCCTCCAATGGCGGCAAAAAAAATTCAGTCTCCATCTCCATCATCAATTCAATGGCACACCTTTGAAATTTAAACCATCCAAATCAATGTCCCACCTTCTTCTTTACGTGGCAACATGGCTTGAATAGACAATCTCAAGGCTGAGACAGTGAGTACACTTTCCACTACCACGGGCACTTATCATTCCACCTTATTTTATAACTAGGCCAAATTTAATTTCGTCATTATTGACGAAATAAGTAGGAATAGTGGTTTGGAGCAGTCCCTATTCCACAGGCGAGCCCCCTAATGGATTTATAAAGTTCGTTCAAGAGAATTCGCTGCCCTGCCCCAGGCGAATATCTGGGTTTAGCAGGCACCTGTAGCATAGATATTTCCTGCCCTGCTGCCAGTAGGGTACATAATCCCTATACAAGCAGCCTCCATCGACACCAGTGTTGCTCATTAAGAAAAAAAAAATCAGTTACCCTAAAGTCATCTTTATTGTAGTCATTAACCTAGCTTTGTCCCACCAATCCAGGTCTACTACGTGGGATAAGGCTAAGTTCATGATGAATGTGATGCAGCCAACGATTTTGGGATGAGATGTGATTTGACTGTGGAGCATAAAGCCAACATGGGGCAAGAATCACAACCCCAAAATAAATAAATAAAAATCACTTAGGCAGGAAACTAACATCCAAATATAATAATCAAGGCATACAAAATTCTGAGCTCATAAAAATGGATTTGAAAGGAAAATCCCCTATAACAGTGAGTGGATCACACCTCCCTCACTTTTCTTTAAATGTTTCAAACATGCGCCAAACATGCCATAGGCATAAATTTTTAGGTATACAGAAGATAGATGCACTAACAGGGTAATTCTGATACACTTGCAGTGACATCCAAGTAAACATACAAAGAAGTCGAACCAAAAAAAACAAAAGAAGCATACCAAGAACTTGAGATTCTAAAAGCATTAGAAACCCAGTGTCATCTGCAACAAGACCCTACCTCCTCAGGCTCTCCACTATGTAAGTTGCATAGAGATCCCTTCACATAAACAAAAGAAGTCAATAATTCAATCTACAAACTTAAACAACCCCAAGGTCAAATTGAAATAAATAAAAGCTATGTATACAGCACAGATGGATATTCAGTATCCAATTGTACCATTTGCTTCACCCTACAAACTCTACATGTTGGATGTCCTTTTAGGCGACCCAGGCCATTCATGTGTTGAATGTAAGAACCTATTTATGATAGTGGATCTTGGAATTCTCATCCTCATTGGTTGATCTTACAATTTGACTTTCCCTCATTTAATTGTCAAGCATTGACTGTATGTAGAATGCACTTGTCTATCCATTTTAAACCACCAATTGGATAACCAGAATCATCCTAGAGCATCAGGGCAATGCTCGTACCATGATCTCATGTGAATGGGTTAGAATACGAAAAACTCGAGACCAACTGTCGCTGCTCAGTATCACACAATTCAAGTAGTTTCGCAAAATCTAGCACCATATAATATTTCCTAAAGCAAATTAATTTGTAAGACCGCCAGCATTTTTTTGTTAGTGGAACCAAAAAGAAACACAGAACGTCATAGAGAGTGCCATACATGGAGTGCTGGATAGCTTCATAGGCCGTAGAAGCCGGCAGAAACTTGTCAACTGCAACTTCTTTGTTTTCATTTTTCTTATCTGTTTTTTCATTCATTAAGAAGAAACACAATAAAGATGCACAAGAAAGATCACAAGCAAAAAATATGTCAAGAAGAGTTACTAGCAAAGATACACAAGCAAGACCATAAGCAAAGAACAACCAGCTAATTTCTGAGGCAATTGAAGATGCAAATGATTCCACAAGAGAGATGGATGAGAGCAATTTTAGTATGTCACTGAAGGGACTTTGGAGACAAACTTTTAAGCCATTATAATGCTTATTGTAGAATGAAGAACTACATGATCCTCTATGCCTGAGGACATGCATATCCTCAAGCCTTGAGTATCTATGTGGGGCCACTGTTTAATAATCCTCTGATGAGTCTCACTGTTCAATGATGCTCTTTGACCCATTCCTTGCACACAGTAAAAAAAAGAAACAGCTACAGTCACCTAGCAAAGCTTGATATTATAATTGTCGGTACTGTTTTTTCCTACCAATTGTTTATTTATGGTGGTGGGACACAGAGGATCAAGTCAGGAATCTGGACCGCTAAACAGTCCTCTACGAGTACAAAATCAAAGTCAGAGAAACAAGTATAGATCATGAACAATCCTCCACGTATAAAATCAAGGCAGAGGCTTAACAGTACACAGCTCAGGTTGAGGATTACATAATTTCTGGTATAGAATTATCCATAAAACTGAACATAATGCTTTCGTGCATAATGTGCATTTGACATTATACTGCTTCTATGTAAGGCAGGGATTCTCAGAGAAAAAGCCCTCGTGAAAAGCTCTAAAATAATGATCAATCTCACTGCAGGTAAGAACTCATATTGTAATTAAGCTACTAGCATACCCATTCTGAACTAAGAAAGGCAAGACAGTGCATGAATCCTGCAACAAATATAAGTTGCTAAATTAAGGATGAATACTACAGGTGAGTTTACCAACTGAGCATATATATAAGCTGAAATGTTGACAATAATCCTAATTCCTAAGTGTATTGAGCATAGTAGATACTATATACTAACCTCAAGGACACATGAAACAGAGTTCTAGTGACTAAGCAAAATGCAGATTATTTTCTATATTGATATTCTATTTAAAAGATATCTATAATGATATTTTAAAGGTATTGATATTCTATTTAAAAGATATCTATAATGATATTTTGGTATCTGTATTCTGTAGTGATAAAGGCTAAACATATCCTAGAATTATAGTTTATGTTAACCTATTGTTTGCTTAGCCTTCAAAAAGATAATACAGCATGCATGAGCATGGAACAATGCATCTAACTGCTGAGGTATAGAAGGATACAATCTTCAAAAAAGCGCCGGATTTCAGCCAACCGATGAGGTGGGAGCTCCTTGATGTCAGTGTAGTGACGGTACTCTGGATCATCCGCACACACCGCAATTATTTTGTCATCCTTCTCACCCTGTTCCATCAACAAAAAATACATTAAGATATATAAGACGGTAGGAGAACATTACATAATCAATATATAGAAGCCCATTGCATAGTGGAAGGTGCTCACTATTGCAAACTGAAGGCTATGGGTTCAAATCACATAACCAGTTCCCAAAAAAAAACAAAAAGCATTACCTGATCAATCATAGGCATGAGGCCTATGGCTTTAGCTCGGAGAAAACATCCTGGAAGAACAGGTTCCTATAATAAAAATTGCATGGTTGTCCTTAATATTTGAAGCCAGACTAATAAAAAGAGAAAAACTGTTTGGATGATTAGAAATAAGAGGAGAAATCAATTTTCCTTAAAACTTTACCTTGTTGTTGCTTTGATAATGCAATAGTTGTATTAAAATAGATGAAAGCTCATTAGTCCAGGTTCAACAAGATGATGGACACAGGGGGACTGGGGAAAGAACAATCTCCAACAAGTCAAGACCATCAGAGAGATACCCTGAATAGGTAATTACACAATACCTGGCCCACAAAATGTGCATTTTCTCTTGGACCATCATGGTAGAACAAAAACCACTTCCATTGACAGTACCAATCAAAATACTTTATTATTATTATTATTATTATTATTATTATTATACTTCTATTGACAGCTTCTTTCTTTCTTTTCTTCTTTTTTTTTTTCATTGGTGGGAAGTGGGGTGGGTGGGTACGAAACAGAATAGATAATGGGTGGGTTAAGGATACATTTGCTAGATCACGATTCATTTGCAAGCCAATTATCAGATGGCTAGGATTGCTGTGTGGAGTATCTGGAGTTCTTTGCAACACAATAGGTCTTCTCAGAAGAACAATGAGGATCAATAGAAAATAGGTCCCAACTGTATGGAATGCTTGGCTGAAATTTACACTAGTAGAGGCAAGCATTGTATCATACCTCTACAGTTAAATACATCTTTTCTGAACATTTTACTTTTGAGTAATATTATTTTTCTGTGTGCAGATATATATATGCTATAGCCATGAATCTAGAATGTTGGGAGATATTATAACGCATACCTGCATGAGGATTAAGACATCCAAGGGGTCACTGTCCTCGCACAAAGTACGTGGGATGAAACCATAGTTATGGGGATACACAACGGATGAATATAGTATGCGATCTACCTGCATGTATAGATATTGGTTAAAATCTGCAGGAAAAAAAAAAAAGAAAAGAAAGGTTGAGCAGGAGAGATTGAGTAGAAATTTCAAGATTACCTTTATCAGCCCAGTTTTTTTGTCCAGTTCATATTTGACCTTGCTCCCCTTTCCTATTTCCACCACCTGCAGGAATTAAAAATAATGGTTTTTACTGGACCCTAACTCAGCCTCATCAAACCCATGTCAGCATGCACACACAAGTTTTTACTTTGAGACCATATATTATGTTCGCTTCCACATTTTGCTGAACAAACAGTGTTGATCAGTTCTCTCTCTCTCACACACAGAAAGCAGGATATACAAAATATCTGAAGAAATAAGATGTGTTGGTGACCATTGATAATTAGAAGGATTTGATGCTTTAGGAAACTTTCAGGTCTTTTAGGGTTGGCCAAAAATGAATGTTTTACTCCGGACTCAGGAGGAAAAAGGATCACTAATAAGAAGGTGGGTTTTTTATTACTTTATTTCCTAATTAATAACATGGAAATAGTAGCCTATCCGAGAGAAATGGTCGGCCAAAGAGGACATGGATGGAAGTAGTGAGGGTAGTAAATCAGAAGAAGTGCAACCTATTCAAGGATTTGGCTCATGATAGATCGGAATAGAGAATCAGAATTCATGTAGCTAACCTCAATATCATTGGGAGATAGCTTTGATGGTGATTAATTAATAGCATGGAAATGTTCATTGTTGGGAGTGTTTAATAAATAAATGAAATTATCCATGAAATCGAGTGTTCCAATCAGCTGATGCAGTCTTTGTGATCCGTGAATATTATTTAATTGAGAACCAGTAACTTCTTTATAAATTGTAAATGAAGCAACAAATTGTATAAATGACAAATGGAATGGTTGCAGGCATAACATCTTCCAACTTTTTTGTGTTTTTAGACAGTGGCTGGGGCCAACCTTTCATAGATAAAACATTTATATCTCAACCTTTTCCTTGATGGATGAGGGACTCTAATAACAGTCTGACCTGTATGATATTCACTGTTGGATTAAATTCATGTTAGAAGATGTCATTCTTTACCAATTGAAATTATGCCTCTTTGCATGATCCAATCGAATAGTGAATATCTCAATAGGTTTCAACAGCAGAGGTTAAGATCTGACAGTATGCCTTGGGGAAAGATGGGCCCACAATTCAAAAATATTGGAAGGAGTTATGAGGTATATTGGAACACATTAGACAATTTTTCTTATGTGAACAGTCCAAAGGCCATAAAGGCTATGATGATGGAGGGACAAGGCAGTGACCATGACGAAGCATTATGATGCTAATGAAATGCTACAAATGCTAAAGGCATCCAAATGTTACACCATGAAAACCTATATTACTCCTATTTCAAAAGAAATATGAACTGCGTTAGCCTCTCTATGAATAGTACCTACAAAGTTATAGACAATCTAATAATAGGTAAATGTTATCTTCATCATTTGATGAAAAATAAGAATTTCTCATATAGATGGATGGTAAATCCATCTGGCAAAAAAGGTGCATCCCCAACATTCATTCAACCAAGCATCATCAAATTTATTGTTTCAATGTACGCATGACTGCTGAACACTAAAGCCTCAAACCCCTAATTAGATTTGATGCAAATGATAGCATGTCTTTCCAATAAGGTGTCACGTTATAATGAATGTATGTTCAGTACCATGTCATGGTTGGCCGGATATCAACTCATTTTAAGTAAGTAAACTCTAATGATGGCATGTGTTACTGATAATGTGCATTATATAATGCATGTAGATTTGGTACCGTGTCATGGTTGGGCAGATATCAACTCATAAATTTTTAAAGTGAATAAACTCTAATATCCTTACACAGTTGAAAATGGTTGGAGCTCCAGGTCCTGCATTCAGAAGTTGCAAACTTAAATGAGAACATAGAAGAAAAATATAGATTTTGTTGAATTTTGAAAATATAAAAATATAACATTTGAAGAACTACATATCTACTGCAGATAGTACAGCTAAGTTAAAGCTTTTAAGGAGACATATCAAAGTAAGAAACTTATAACTAGAAAAGAAGACAGATTGAAGCAGGATCCAAACAATATTCTTACCTATCTCTAGATCATGCCAAGGGTGTGCTGCAACAGACCTCCTGGACATGGATGACAATATTCTTTCATTGAGAGGTTGAAGTGATTGGTGCGAGTGCGAATCAAATGATTTGTTTGGAGTTTCAATTGGTGGAGTCATGACAGCAAACTGAAAATGGATATAAAAAATTCATATAAAAAAAATGGTTAGCTTCTACTCCAAATTAACCCTTGTAATTAACATTGTATTTGATAACCATTCAGGAAACTATCATCTTTCTATTCTAGAGAATCTCAAAATGCACGAGTCCTGAAAAAAAAATAGTATGCAGCATCAACTGCCATATCGAACATCCTACATCACTTCAAATAAATTAATTGCAGAAGGGAAGGAAGATCATGAGATGGTACTCGATGTCAATGAATGCATCTAATTAGTAATCCCCAAGAAGTTTGCAATTTTTTTCATAACAAGAAGTTTGCAATTACCATACCATTACTTCCACTCCCCGAGTTTGGTTATGTAGTTCAAAGAAGAAAACTGAAAACATCTTTTATCAGTGGGCCAGCTAAACCAAGTCTTCTCCTCACATAGTTAAAATGCTAATTGCTTCTATTACACGTTTTTTGATGGTATAAACAATGGTAAATCTCACTAATCTTGAACATAGAATGACTTCAGAAAAGAGTATAGTTCCTTCATCCACCCATTGGAATCTTGCATTTCCCAACAGGTTCGTAATCCTGAAGAACCTCACAACCTCCAATGTGAATAATCGCGCAACAATCGAAATCAGCACATTGGAAGCAGAACAAACAGAACGAGGCTTCAACACAACCACATTTTTTAAATCCAAAAACCTAAGATCGATAAATTTTCAATCATAATCAACGCAATGCAGAAACCTCATATAATGCCATTACACATTAAACCAACTCAAAACAGGATTAGAGGAATAAACACACATCCTATGGATCTCGCAGCCTCAAAACTAGTTAAGAGAAAAGATTTTCCAAAAAAGGAATCTCTAAATCCAATCACCTAATGTTTCCTAGGCCGGGAGAAGCATGTCACATGGTAAGCTGTGCGCTCGACTCATGCATCTCATCATGCACTATAACAAGTTAACAGCAAACGTTAAAGCAGGATCTACAGTTCGAGCAGAGCTAAAGAATACATTTCCAGTCCTTCATATACAATCGCCAACCAAAATCAACAAGAAACTCGCAGACGTCGAACCAAAATCAACAAGAAACTCGCAGACGTCGAAACCAAATGTTAAAAACCTATCTAAAAGATCCATTTTGAAACACACTGCTACAACATCTAAACGAAATCTTTCAAAAAAAAATCCATTGCTCGTAAACAGATTCCAACTAAAATCAGCAGGAAACTCAACCTAATGCAAGATCAAACACAAAAAAACGTTCCGATCTAATGCCGCATATGCAAACTCATAACAGAACCGGAAAAATCCCCTTAGATCGAGTTTCTTCACGAAACGAAGACCAAATCCAACAAATCGGACCTCAAAACACACAGAAACGACACCATAACCCTAATAACAGAGAGATCCAACGTACCTGTAACAGCAGCACCTCGAAACACGATCGAAACGAAACCCTAGGGTTTCAGATCTCGAAGCTGCAGACACGCTAGAGGGAAAAGAAGACGAATGAAAACTGAGAGGAACGTAAATACACTAAAGGCGAGAGGGAGCCGAATCGCATTCCCGCTTTCATTAGGCCTTCTCCGTTTTAAAGACGCTTTCGTGCAACGTTGGACAGAAGAGAACAGAGATTCGGAAAGAAAGGAACGTGGTTCCAGCTGGACAATTATGCCACGTGCCAGGATATCAGTGGACAGTTATTAAGAGGGCCGGGTCTACATGGAAGGGACGGGATTCCTAACAGTCGTGTGGTGAGACTATTCATCAAAGTCGCGTGGATTGGACGGTGGAGATTAGCTGTCGGTGGATTGAAGGGCTGGATGGAGGCAGAGAATATCGTGGAAGCAACGCCTACTAGTAGCAGTTACAATAGCATTATTCTGGGAATAAAGTGAGATTCGGAGTTCAAAGGAAGCTAAGATATTTCGGTGGTGGAAGACGAACGTTGAGTTGATAACTTGATACGGTATATGTGTGGCCCACTTTTTTCTGTTGATAGGAAGATGGCCTTTTGTTTTTTAAATGAGGTCATTGTCATGGAAATCAAACCGTGTGGACTGTAGAGGCTGACCTCGTAACGGCAGTCTGTTCGACTTGGCTTATAAAGTTTTGCCGATAACTACCGTTTCTTTGGTTCATATGACTCGACTTCCTTATTTTTTAGGGCTTCCTTTGGAATGCAGCACCCAATTTATGGGATATTGTATTGGGATATTTTCAAGATCTTTGACTTATACCTTACGATTTTGATCCTTATCAGATCCCACCAACTTATTATTATATTTTATGATTAAAGCTGTTTTTAATTCAATTTTGATTTTTACCTTTTTAATTTTGACTCTCATAGCTTAAAAACCTATTTTTATATGATTGCCCTCCCAATCAACTAAAATGCAGTTATCTTAGTGAAAATGCTAGAGTCGCGATCCATTGAAGTAATGCGAGATGAGTAAAGATTTGTGTTGTTAATAAACTTCCAAAAGTAAATAGCTTTTATACTAATGAGTACCTAGTTGTGAATTTCGTTTCGGACTCCATCTTGATTTAGCCTTCAAATGATTAAATTTCATCTAATTTGAAATTTTCAATGAAGCTTTTCAGACATTGTTTCATAAAAATATAAATTTAAATATATATATACACACGCGCGCATGTTGAAATTTGATTAGGGATTTATTTTAAGTAGAACTTGATTTGAAAGTTTATATTAAGTGGAATTCTTCTTGTCCTTTATTCCTTCATTTATGTTCGAAATAGGACATAGTATAGGGATTGGGGCATTTAAGAAGAAAATTTCCAACATTTTTTTTTAAAATCATTTTGGCCAAAATTTCCGAAATCCATTGAAATCGGCCGAAAATATTGAATTTAACTGAAATCCACCGAAATCTTAACAAAAAAGTTGTTTAGGGTTGTTTCGTTTCAGTATGTAGACTACAGAAACGAAGGTTCTCGAAATTTTTGTCTGCCATGAAACAAATTTCACAACTATGCCATGAAACAAATTTCACAACTATGCCAACAACACGTACCTCAACTTTGGAACGAGTTTCCGCAAGCCTTTGATTTATGTCCTTTGCGATGAAAAAGAGAACTTTCTCCACATTTAGATTTGCCATTGCTCCATAGAGAAATGAATTTCAACATAATGAGATAAAAAGATAGTAATTTTAAAGAAATATTGTCATGGATAATCACTTCTTACCATCTCAAAAAACTTAATGGTGACATAGCTGTCAATTCTATTTTAGACCTCATTTCGGTCTAGCTTCGAAAATGAAATATCTTGGTATTTCAGAGAAACTTTTCGGGAAAATAGAAAATAAATATACATATGTAAAAAATAAAGAATAAAAGCAGGAAATGAATTTCAACATAATGAGATAAAAGATGGTAATTTTAAAGAAATATTGTCATGGAGAATCACTTCTTACCATCTCAAAAAACTTGATGGTGACATAATTGTCAATTCTATTTTGGACTTCATTTCGGTCTAGCCTTGAAAATGAAACACTTTGGTATTTCAGAGAAACTTTTTGAAAAAATAGAAAATAAATATACATATGTAAAAAATAAAGAATAAAATCAGGAAATGAATTTCAACATAATGAGATAAAAGACAATAATTTTAAATAAATATTGTCATGGATAATCACTTCTTACCATCTCAAGAAACTTGATGGTGACATAGTTGTCAATTCTATTTTGGACCTCATTTCGGTCTAGCCTTGAAAATGAAATATTTTGGTATTTCAGCGAGACTTTTTGGAAAAATAAAAAATAAATATACATATGTAAAAAATAAAGAATAAAAGTTAAAATATATATGTATATAAGATAATTAAAATTCTAATAATGCTTGATTGAGCACCTTCAAGAGATTTGAACCCACCCAATCCATATGACATACTTTTATTAAAAAAAATGATGTTGAAACATGTTGAGATGGGTCATCATCATTCAAGCATGTCGAGTGGGCCGTGCATTAGTGAATCAAGTTGAGATGTGTAGAAATCCCAACTCATAAGTCTCAAAATGTGTCGGACTATAGAACTCATAACGAAAAAAAAAGGAGCAGTAGTCTGCCCATTCATCCCATTCCCAAATCGAGTTGCAATTGCAAATTATGTCGCCCTTTTCTCCCAATCAACTGACGTGATGCCATCGGAGTTATCGCCATAGAGAAGGAGCTGGGCTGATGGCCTGGTACTCTCCTCCATCCCTCTTCTCCTTCTTCTTTGCTGCTTCCTTTTCTCTTCTTCTAAAATATGTATTTATTGTTTTGTCCCCTTTATTTCATTAAAAAAAACTAAAAAGCCTAGAAGAAAAAACCATTTTGGACTTTTTGGACATACCGACCAAAATCCTAAATTTCGGACAAAAAATTACATTTCGATCGGTACAGACAGAAATCTAAAATGAAAAGTTTGAACCCATTTCATTTTGGCTGTAGGACCGAAACGAAGAATTTCGGCTATTTTAGCCAAAATGGAATTGACAACTACATGCCATGCTCGTTGGCAAGTGCTTGGCCCTTTAAGGTATACATGTTTTTGTATTATGTGTTTATTCAAGTGATGTTTAATAAATATTATTGTAGGTGAAAAACATATTAAAGTGAGATTTGCCCTGTCACATCTAGAAAAGGCATTGGGGATACAAATTTTCGATAAAAGTGGGTTTCAAAATGGATAAAATGCATGAATCTTTTGTAATATATATGGGGAATGCTCTTGTGAGTAAGGCCTTATTTGGTATCTAGACTATTTTTTGGACACTCCTATTAAAACAAAGCCATTAAAAAAGAGCTATAAAAAAGAAGGCTACAATCAAAAGAAGTATTTGGTAATGCAGAGATCTATGTTAAATAAACTTTTTTATATCAATAATTGAATTTTTTTTTATAAATTTCTTGAGATTCACAAGGTATCAAGCCTTGAAAATTGATTATATAATTGTGTTTAGCCTTCCAAAGAGATCTAGCGGTTTAGATCTTGTGTTTGGGGCCACATAATCCATAAAATATTCAATGGCTCACATTTTTTGCACATATCTCGAGATTGGTGATGATCAAACGGCTGAAATTTGGTATCATGCCATTTTGATCTTTTTAACATTTTAAACTGTTTGGATCTTGATTTACGTAATAAAAAATAAAAAACGTTACTGCTCATGGGCAAATCCAATATTGAACATAATGTATCAATGGTTGATATTGTTTTGTAAATATCTCAAGATCCACAATGTATCAAGCCTTGAAGACTGACCACATAGCCGTTTTTAGCCTTTTAAATAGATCTAACGGTGTGGATTTTGCATTTGGGGCTCACATATTCCAGAAAAGTGCATCCAATGACTCACATTTTTTTTTTCACATATCTTGAGATTGATGATAATCCAACGACTGAAATCTGGTGTCATGGCTGTGTTTGATCTCGTGAATAGAGGCATTGCCTATATTTCTAAAAAAAAAAAAAAAAAGATGCCATCAAAAACTGCCTAACGCCTTTATTCCCAAAATCTATACTGGATTTAGAGATTTTTAGAAATAGAGGTAAAAATTAGTGATGTACATTTCCATATATATATATATTACAAAAGTGTAATATATTATTAAATTTTACAATAGGCCCATATTATATTAGAGCAAAGAATTTCCATAGTGATTTGACTTTAAAATAATAACAAGGGGTTCAAGACTAGGATTTTTAAGTATATGGCCCCACTGTAGAGCCTAACAAGGGGTTCAAGACTAAGATTTTTAAGTAAATAGCCCCACTGTAGAGCCTCATGAGCGGGTCCGAGACTAAAGAATGGAGCGGGTTTGTTTGGAAAGGAGGTAAATGAAATTTTAGATTTTACAAAAGGGCTTCTTTAGGGGTTGTTTGGTTGAGAGCATTTACGTATGTAAATAACTCATATGCAAATTATTTACACACATTCATGTTTGGTTGAGGTCATTTACGCATCACGTGTGAAATTTTGATGTATAAATAATGTGTAAAAAGGGGCCATTTTCGTACTCAAATTTTCACATGTGAGGGGGTAGTAGAATGAATCACATGTGATTTGCACATGAAAGAAAAACACATAAAAAAAGGCGGACAGTGTGCACTAGTGATGTTCCGTCACAATAGTGCAACGTTCGAAACCTAGTTTAGGCTTTTTCTCATTTTTTTATTTGCAATACGTACGTTTGCAACCCTACATATTAATAGACGAAGCGTCTTCTCCCATTCATCTTCCTTGCAGTGTTGCTCAAGAACCATTTACATCCTTGCAGTGCCACGGTATGGTCTCTCTCTCTCATATTTTGGTCATCTGTTTATGTTTGAGATTTTCTTTTGGTCAAGAAGCCTCTGTAACCATCCCATCTCTCCACCGCTCCAAACTCTCTTTTTTCTCTGGCCGGATCGGCACCACCGCTGAGAAAAAATTACAGAAATGCCATTGTCTCTCCTCTTTGCAAATCCCCATCTCCTCCCTTCAAATCTCTCTCCAAGATTCCATCAATCCAATTCAATCCGAAGAACAAACCAGAACCCATTTCAGAAGTCTAGGAATGGAACCGCACGCACCCAATCCTGGGTCCGCCGGCAACCAAGTGTTCCCTTAAAAAAGATGTTTCGTCTATGCCACAAGTCCATTCTAAGTGTACCCTGTGATCACTCCAAAGGTGAAGAAAAAAGAAAGATGGGGGTGACTGCTGAGGGCTGGGACTAGGAGACGAGACTAGAGAGAGTCTCTTTCTTCTAAATCACTATGGGGTTGGCATTTTCACAATCTCTGTTTTCAAACCAAACAGTCTCCAATGACTGTTATAACCGTACAAAACCAAATCCCGTTCTACAGCCTTCCAAGCCCTTCCACTGTGTTGCCCAAGTATCAGCCATATCTAATCGAGTAATCAAGCCCTTTCTCTCTCCATTTCAAGAAATGGATGATCTATACAGTTGGCAGTTGGCACCATAGAAAACCTGTATCAGCCGTCCAATAACAGACCCCACCATCAGATTATCAAAATCCCTCATCCTTTCTTGTGGGAAACAAATAACATTCAATTCTCACACAATACACCTAGGTAAACTTCGAGTTTGAGTCTATGGCTGATACAATGATACCTTCCAAAAGAGCAGCCCTAAATGTCTTCCTCTGGCTCATTAACATTCCAAGCTACCCATTCAAACATTCATTGGGACTTGATCATATCTTCCAATCAATTGCTAATGCCTAACTTTAAGAATAGGTCATCACAAGGCATATTGTCTCAATATATCCCATGCAGAGAGGGAGACTTGTCCTTTGCTGCCAACTGGGCTGTCTCTCCTTCTGTTAATACAATTAGTCACCGTTTAAAAAAAAAAAGAGGCCTCCAGCAACGCCTACTGAAGGAAAAAAAGCTCCCAACCAGCAGTCAAGGCATCCCATATTACTACAATTATATTGTCCTATCCATCTCAATTTCAGTCTCCTGCAAAACAACACATCTACCTTTGCTTGACTCTCAGCAAAACAATTCTACAACAAAGCATGAATCAAACAAATAATTTGGCCCATAAAGAGATGGAATGCTAAGAAACTGCAGGAGTATCAAGGCAAAAAAAAGAGAAAAAATTGGCCTGTTCTCATGTGCCTGTATTGTAGCATTCCGGTAGCATTTGTGTTTCTTGGTGTGGTGGCATACCAGTTGATTAGTCTGCTTAGAGCTTCAGGCACCCATCTGAACTACATTCCCTCTTCCCCTGACCACCTCCAGGCTCCACCTCATGATGCTTTCTCCTCCGCCTATCAATTCCAGCATATTAATTTAAGAGGTGGTAATTTCATCTCATGAGTTTTAACATATATGTTTTGTTTTAATGTTTAGTATATATTTCATTTGGGTAGGCACATTTAATTTCTAATGTAAGCATTTGCATGTATCCATGATTGTTTGTATGATCTGCGTTTTCTGATTTCTACTTCAATTTGGTCTTCGAATGAGGAATAGGGGGTTTGTGTTTGTGAAATTTCTGGTTCTGTTTTTCGATTTAGTGTGTATCATTTTGTTGTTTTCTTCCTTGCAAATGCAATGGGTGCTCTTCAACTTCTGTTCCTTGATTGTTTAGTCCTGAATTCATGTTTTTCTAAATTATTAGATGGAATGCATTGAGCTTGAGTTGATTACTCATGTCCCTTTTTTCTCAACTTACTAATGTCTTTTGTCATATAAACTTCTATGTGGATGAACTAAGTAGGGACACATGAATGTCTTTTGAAATTCTGTTTAGTTTTGGTTTGTGTTTGTTAAGAATGTGTTTGGATGTACCTCGAATTGCAACTAGGTTTGGACATTCTGGGAGAATGGCAGATTCTTGTCCAGAAGAATGTGATAAAATAAATACCAGCATTGGGCATTGATAATTAATTGGGATGACTATTACAACATGCAAAATCCACCTCCATTCCAATTACAACATCTATGTAATGATCCAGTTCTACATTCAACTTTATACAACAGTTACAACAGTCACACATATGATTAAATTTGAAGCACTCATCCTCTCCACTTAAAACACTTTCTTCTTTAATTTCTCCTTTTATAATTTATGATTTCACCCATCTTTACATCATATATCAAAGGACTTTATTCTATTCAAAACACATTGTGTATGAATATTAATAACTTCTTGACTAAGTTTTTTATTCTATATAGAAATGGATATTGATATGATTGATGAAGAAGTTCAATGCATTAATGTTGGACAATCTTCTGGAGCGAAGCGTGGTAAAAGAGATAGGAAGAATGTCACTTGGACAGAAATTGCAGATGAATTCTTGACTAATGTGCTAATAGAACAAATAACCCTCGGGAGAAAAGATGGGATTGGGTTTACTTCTGAGGGGTGGAGAGAGATTGAACGAAAGATGAAAGAGAAATTTGGCGATGCGTATGATAAAGCTAAAATTAGAAACCGCCTAAAAACAGTAAAAAGTCATTATAATCATATCAAGATTCTCATGGGCTTAAGCGGCTTTGGATGGGATGACGTCACAAAAAGGGTAACAGCAAAGGACCAAGTTTGGGATGACTATCTCAAGGTAAGTGAGTAGTTATATATCTTGAGTTTTCTATTAACTATTAATAACTAATTAATTAATATGTTTGTCTCATTTATGCAACTCAGGCACACCCTGATTATGAATACTATCGAGGAAGAAGTTTTTCCGACTATGAAAAATTTGCTATTATATATGGAGACTCAATTGCAGATGGCAGAGATGTCATATTGACTAATCAGCGTCCATCACATCCAATGGAAGCCCCTAAATCCAACCATGATAAAGATATGGCAGCTGAATCTTCTAGCTCGGAAAAAAAGGATGAGGGTATTTCCAAAGCACCACGTACCAAGAAGCACTCAACTGTTAGTTCTAGACGCATTGTGCGAGACGAAAATAGAGCAGATGGTGACATGAAATCTGATGTTGATATTGCACGTGCAGTGAAGGACTTAACCAACACCCTCATTTTTGTTGCTGACAAGATGGCCCAATCAGGGCCAAGTCAAGCTGATGTAGTTGCTGCCATTTTGGAGTTAGATTTGGAGCAGACTTTACAAATGAGGGCGCTTAAGCTACTTAGGGATCCACAAGTGGCCGGTCAATTCCTTGCATTAGCAACTAAGGATAGGCGCCACGCATTTCTTATGGCGGAGTTAGATGGCTCTATTTAGGATAGTGGTTACTAAAAACTACTTTATGAAATGAGATTGATTTTGCTTTTTTGCTCATTATACATTATTTTGTTATGTTAGTTTAATGTCATGGTACATTATTTTGTTATGTTAGTTTAATGTCATGGTACATCTTCATGTTTGATTTTTAATGTTATTTACTTATGCTAGTTTTATGTTCTAATATTTGTCAATTTACCATGTAACAGTTCAGAAGTTATGGATAAAAAGATGAAGATGATGTTAATGCAATTAGCAGTGATATCCGTTATTGTAATTTTACTGTTATTGGATCAAGACCGTAAACAAAAGCGAATAAGAAAGAGGAAGCGAGTACATGAAGCATCTCTATCTGGCCATGAATTTGTTCAGTACATTATCAACAGTCATGGCTGAAATTCATATGATTTACTTCTTATGAGGAACGATATCTTTCTAGAATTATGTGAGTTATTAAAAAGAGAAGGGTTACTACGTGCAACTCGACATGTGTCTGTAGAAGAACAAGTAGCCATCTTCCTAAATACTGTAGGCTATAGTGAGCGAAATCGGATAATGCAAATCCGATTCCAGCATTCGGGGTACACAATAAGCAAGTACTTCAATGTCGTTCTAGACGCACTGTTATATATATGCCCTGATTATGTGAAAATTCCAGGACCTGACACCCCCACTCCATCTCAAATTTTTTACGAATCCAGTGTTCTACCCATTTTTCACGGTAATTCAATAAACTTTTACTATAAATATTTTTGAGTTATTCTCTATGATAAAATTTTTAACTTATTATTAATGGTGTAGGATTGTATTGGTGCCATTGATGGCACTTATATAATAGCTTGGGTACCAATTAAAGATCATCAGCGATATCGATGTAGAAAATATTTCATTGCGCAGAACGTGATGGCCATTGTGGGTTTTGACATGCTTTTTCAATTTGTATGTGCCGGCTTCGAAGGATCGGCCAATGATCAAAAAGTTCTAACTGATGTTCTACAAAATAGGGGGGTTCATAATCTTCAGATTCCAGATGGTAATAAGAAATTTTGAAATGCCAATATTAAATTATTTATATTTTATAGACCTATTTAACATATTACATATGTTTGATACTTATCATATTATCTTTATAGGAAAATATTATCTTGTAGATGCTGGATATGGTAACAGGATAGGTTTCATTAGACCATATCGTGGAACTCGCTATCATCTAAAGGAGTATGGATCCCAAGCATTGGCTCCAAGGACGCCTAGTGAGTTATTTAATCTTCGGCATGCGAAGTTGAGGAATGTTATTGAAAGAACATTTGGCTTGTGAAAGGAAAGGTTTTCAATTTTGACACATATGCCTTGAAATTATCCTATTAAGACACAAGTGAAAATTGTAAATGCATGCGCCGTTTTACACAACTTTATCATGTCGAGAAATCCCAGTACGGATATATTATATGATCGTCATCGACGGGAAACAATAAGCATTGATGTTGACGATAATGATGATCGTGAAGGCGAAACAAATGAAGAGTCTGACAGCCAGTATGCATATTATTTATGGGATATGATAGCATTAGAGATGTGGAATGCTAATGCTAATAGAAGAGCTCGATGAACTAATATGTAGAGATTTGTCTCTTTTTTTTTTTGTAGGAAAATTTGTTCATTTTTTGGGAATTTATATTTTGTAAACAGAAAATAGTATATCTTGGGTGGACCGTACGTAGGTTGTGTTTGAAATGAGATACTTTTATTTACTTGTAGTTGATTTACATTGTCTTATATTTTGCGTAGCTCCTAGTTGATTATGATAAACCTATTTAATTTAAAAATAATGAATCACTTCTATTTAAACTGTCAATAATCTATTGGTTCCCATGGTGGGCAGAACAATCTATATAGGGTACCAAATGCTATAGGCATTTTTAGTTGTTTCAACTTTTAAATATAAACACAAATTTTTTTTTCATGCATTTACATATGTGTTTGAAACAAACATGGTATAATGAACCACATGCGTAAATCATGTGAAAATGGTAAAACATCGTAAATAAAAACGCATGTGGAAAGCTTACATACTCACCATTTACATATGTAATTTGCATTTACGCATCTCATGCGCAAATGCCAAACAACCCCTTAGTTTTTTTTTTCCTTAAGAGTAAGTGAGTTCTTCATTTTAAAAAATAATAATAGAGTACAAAAGGAAATCCTATAATAAAAAAGATGAAAGAGATTTCAAAGGGGCATACCCTTTTTGAAACAAGAAGAAAACTAGCAAATTTAACAAGATATACACCCACAGCCCAAGCTAAAGCTCCTTTCGTTTTTGTACGGTGTAAAGTCCTTTTAAAAAAATTGCTTTCTTTTTTTTGTTAGTTCATGTTGTCGTAAGAGAGTGAGAAAGGAGGCAAATCTTAGCTGTCGGTTTTGCCCGCTCACTAAAACATGAGTGACAACCATGGGTGATCTTAACTCCAGACCCATGTATTGAAAATATTATAGTATTCATGTAATGGCAGGTCCACAATTTTTGTTTGAGTCATGTGTTTTATGAACGGGTGAAGAAGTTAAATAATAAAATTAAATTTTTAAGAACTTATCTAAGGAGTCTCTTAAATCACATGGGTGCGACCGCACCCGCGTACCAATACTTGGATCTGCCCCGATTAATTCATGTACGTAGTTTGGGTGACCCAAACAGGGCAGAACTATAGGGCCCAAGACTTTTTTATTTTTTCACAATTGACTCCGAAGGCCTATATCCTGTCCGGCTCCCGAACCCAAGGTCTTCTACTTTGGATAATCAACATTGTGCCCATCATTTAAATTGGAACACCTAGCCTATCAAACCAATGGGCTATAAACATACGAGCATAAAAAAAATTCTATACTTAGGCCTGATTACATGTTCACCTCTTATTTTTGAAAATGGATCTCCGGTTTCGCACAAATAGGGGAGTTCTATTTGGATTAATCGGGGCATCGCGGGAGAGGGGATCCGGATCTTTTTTTTTTCACTCATACCCCACCAATCACGGGGAGCTAGGGGATCCTGATATTTGTAGGGGGGAGGTAAAATTGCAAATGCTCCTGCTTATCATATAGGTTAAAGCTGCAATTGTTAATCTGTGATCTCTTACTCTCTCTAAATAGGTGTTAGATTCAACAATGGTCAACATCACCAATAGATGGGCCCCACTTTCATGGAAATGGTCCATTAGCCATGGGCCCAGTAAAAAAAAAAAATTCCTCTCTTTTCAAATCTTCAACGGCCGACCACTGCAGACGCCCGGAGACGCTCTCTCTCTCTGGTACTCCTGTTTTCCTACATTATTCTCTCTTCTCCCTCCTTTTCCGTTTATTTTATTGCTTTCCACCGATTTCCCCCATTTTCTCTCCTACAGACCCGAATCTCTCTCTCTCTCTCTCTCTCTCTCTCTCTCTCTCTCTCTCTCTCCATGGCCGCTCCACCTGCAAGGGCTCGGGCAGATTACGACTTCCTCATCAAACTTCTCCTAATCGGCGACAGCGGTACGACATTATTCCTTTGATCCACTCCTGTCTAGGGTTTGATTTAAAGATTATACTTCTTTCCTGGTTTCTTCTATGTCGTTTCTAGGGCTTAAAGTTTCTGCATTTGTGTTCCGAAAAATGCTATTCCCACGAGTTTGTTTGATGTGCATTTGATTGATCTGATGTGAAAAGAATGTATGTTCTTCTGTTAATTTAATTTGCTTTGTTACTAATAGAAAGATATGGATTTGATCTAAGTTTCTTAGATCAATTGAGAATGGAAGATTGTATGCAAAGAGCAGTTGGAATCTGAAATCAATGTAGGAGATCTGAATGCGTCTGTGGAACATCTTTTGAATGAATGACATTTTTGGTAGATTATCAACGATCTTTCTTGACAAAATGTGAGCTGATCAGGCATATCTTATTATGGCTAGCGGGTTATATTTATTGCTGTGGAACTTCTCTTTAAAGAGGCCATGGGTTGAATGAGATATTGTATGCTCTTGTGACTTTGCCTTGAGGGATACGGTAGATGTTCTTGTATCTTATGCCCAATTTAGGGTGCACCCATTTCTTTTAAGTGTCATGCCAATTTGTTTGTGTTCTATTATGATGGTGTCATTTGTGGTTCTGTTTAGTTCACATGTGTAATTTGATGCAATTTTAGTTTTGACGTTCGTTGTTGCTTGGATGAATGTATTTTTTAACCTTTTATATATTTGATATTTGTGAAGTTTTTATTTTTTGATAACATTTGTGAATTTTTACCACGCAATGTTATAGTTAGTTATGTTGTTATATTGGGTTGCAAGGGAATGTTTGGTTGCATCTGTATTGATATTTTTTTGACTCCTTTTGCTTGTGAATTATGGTTATCCAAAATTTTATAAAGAGTCAAAACTGAGATGATGGAACATGATGTATTCAAACAGAAACCAACATTATTAATACTATTTTTTATTGTTTATCCTCTTACTCTTTTGGAGATGAATCTAGATTAGGAATATTTTAGCAGACCATTTTCACATAAATTCGATCTATAGGTGTTTTTTTTTTTTAAACTCAAGATTTTTCATCTACATTTCCGAAGAAAAAGAAGAGAAACTTACTTTCATCTTTCATAGTATCATAGACCTGTATATTTTGACTTGGCTTGGCCATTAATTTCAGTCAGCTTGGTTTCAACAAATAATGGCTCTGTCACATTCATCTCGAGTTGACTAAGGGTTGCATTTGTGAATTTTTACCACGCAATGTTATAGTTAGTTATGTTGTTATGTTGGGTTGCAAGGGAATGTTTGGTTGCATCTGTATTGATATTTTTTTTACTCCTTTTGCTTGTGAATTATGGTTATCCAAAATTTTATCAAGAGTCAAAACTGAGATGATGGAACATGTTGTTTATCGGTTTATCCTCTTACTCTTTTGGAGATGAACCTAGATTAGGACTATTTTAGCAGACCATTTCCACATAAATTTGATCTCTAGGTGCTTTTTTTTTTTTTTTTAACTCTAAGATTTTTCATCTACTTTAGAAGGTAAAATTTCTGAAGAAAAAGAAGGGAAACTTACTTTCATAGTATCATAGACCTGTATATTTTGACTTGGCTTGGCCATTAATTTCAGTCAGCTTGGTTTCAACAAATAATGGCTCTGTCACATTCATCTCGAGTTGACTAAGGCGCACAATGTGTAGTTAATGACATTGAGAGTTGAGATTTTTGAAAATTTGTACCTACTTGAGTTCGTGATTCTTGATGTTGAAGATTTTCACTGGAATATTCTGTGGAATTTTAATAAGTTTTTTTCTATTATCAAAGATATATATCTATTTGAGTATTGCATGAAATCACCTTGGGAATCCAAGGAGTGGGTCCAAATTGCCATGGATCCATAAGTTAATCTAGGTTATTTACAGGGACACTCATCTCTCATGAAATTCTGCTTTTGATGGGCTAACAGAATATGAAATCTCATTACCTCACATTGGAATAAAATAAAATACTAAGATGTTTTAGGAACTAGAGTAACTGGGGATGTTTTTGGCTACTGGGCTCTAGAAATCCAACTAGTTGTACATGTGACAGTAATCCACAGGAACCTAGAAATTCTGGATTTCTTTATCTCTCAAGGGAGAAAACCAGGGATCCAAACATGTCCTAGGATGCAGTAGGCGGTGTTGCCGTGTCGGTATGTTTCCTATGATACCTGGATCTTTCAATTTCAGAATACATTTGTTGTGTATAACACAATCCAGAAATGGGTATGGGATCTATGTCATATATGGCGTGGCCCTATTAGAATCCGATATTACTGTGCCAACTATAAGGTCATCATAACCAGCAAAATTCAAAGTGTTGTCTATGTTGGGTTAGCTAGAAAACTCGGGTCGTGTTTGTGACACAAGCTTTTTGCTGGCTATCAAACTACCCGTTGCAACCACCCTCCTTTATTCGGGCTTGGACTGATAGTTTCAACAATTGGCGGAATTAAGCTAAACTAAAAGATTAATTTCAAATAATAATAATAATAATAATAATAAAGGGGTAGGCTGTAGAGGATATGGATGGAAATACTGAGGATTGATCTGAAGAAGTGCAACCTGTCTGAGTATTTGGCTCAGTATAGACTATCATGGTGAATAAATTTTATATAGTTGAGTTGGGACAAGGTCACAAGGCTTTGAAGATGATGAATGCATTTCAAAATTTAAAGTTTTAAGTATATGTGTCTATCTGTATTCTATGATCTGGGGAGGGACTGCGCCATATGAACATGTGTCATGCTCATGTATTTGAGCAAGGGTATTGTCTGCATTACTCATATTTTACTAGAGGAGGTGAGAATTTGTGTTGGATAGGATTGGTCTTGGTGTTATTTCAAGGGCAAATATGTGAGAAATGGAGGAGTAATGGGTCATATCCTGGGAACTTCTTTTTGAATGGTTCTAGAAAATAAAATGGGAGCAATTAGATTCTATGAGAGCCTTTATATCGGTTTCTTTTTTGCGTATTTCTGTAAGAAAATGTTCATTCCTAAGACATATAATAGTTCTTGTGCCAATTTGGGTAGAGTCAATCCATTCCTTGTTAAGCTGTTCAGATAGATGGGATTATGCTTCCATGACAATGATTTCCACCACTTGATTATATACCAAAGCGGTCAAGAGGTAGCAAATTAAAACCATAGACCACGGAACTTCATGAGACATAATCATACAATAGGCAACTCATAATGCTTGTTATAATTGGTGGTGTCAAATCATTTCAAACTTTGGCTTTTCATTTGATTGCTTTATTTTTTGCAGGTGTTGGCAAGAGTTGTCTTAATCATACAATAGGCAGCTCATAATGCTTGTAATAATTTTCAGTGTCAAATAATCTCAAAACTTTGGCTTTTCATTTGATTGCTTGATTTTTTTGCAGGTGTTGGCAAGAGTTGTCTTCTTTTACGTTTTTCAGATGGGTCCTTCACCACCAGTTTTATCACTACCATTGGGTTGGTTATTCTTGCTTTGTAATATAATCACAACAATGTAGTGTTTAAACTCATTTGTGTTTTCTAATCTCAGAAAGTGTGTTTTCCCTTTGCAGCATTGACTTTAAGATACGAACAATTGAGCTCGATGGAAAGCGAATCAAACTGCAAATATGGGATACTGCTGGTCAGGAGCGGTTTCGAACAATTACAACAGGTAGATCACCCTCTTTTGCAGATGTTGGCCTTTTGCTGCAATTTAGATAGGAATTTGTTTGAGGTCTAAATAATTGCCTTTATTCTTAACAGCATCACCTGATCTTAGGTAATTGTAAGGAGTGGGGGCCACTTTTTACAAATCCAAAATGTTCATATGGTCATGGTGGATGCCGGGTGCCCCAAAAAAGCTCTCATCGGTTGACTGTAATCATCTTATTTATTTAGGGATGCAACATGGTTGGGTCTGTTATTATCCCAATCCAAGCCCCACCAAAAACCAAGAATTTGATGCTAACATACATGAACCAAAACTTCAGTCTCCACCGGATCGCAGATTGGGTAGACTTGGGGTCAGTTTGTGTACCCAATTTTTTTGGGTGTGGTTTGTTTTTAAAGGTATACAATTTAGAAAATGTATTTAATTTGTACATAATGTGAATGTACTTGTATTATGCAATATAAACAAAAAAAAAAGTTTAAGTTGTGTATCAGGATGATTTTGGGTTATCCTAGGCCCAAAACCAAGCCCGACTTGAATTTCATGCAGGTTCCAACATCCTGGCCCAAGCCATTTCAAACCTAGACAAGGCCACGTCAAATTTCATTTTGGCCAGGTTGGGCCATGTAGGGTAGGGTTTGACTCTTCGCAAGTTGCTCCTCTACATTTTGTCCCACTCAAATGTGGACCATTTGTTGTAATGGTTTATCGTTGTTGGATGGCTAGTACCTTTTGATAGAGGAGGTATTGGATCAAGGTCCATTCCATGACGAGGCAATGGTTTCATTACCATAGGGGGCCCCACCCATATAATTTCTGGGCCAAACAGAACGTTGCAATATTGATATTCTTTTCCTGAAAGGTAGCATGACAAGTAGTTGTTCTGCTGACCTGACATCTTTTCAAAATCTGAAAAAAAACCCTAGACATTTAGAGCTGTTTAGCTTTTTTCTTTTTACCGTTTGTTACATCGTCTTAGATATGATGGTCTGCAACATCTGATGGTTGATTTTTGGTAGATGCCTATTCAATAAGTCACCCTTTCTAGGGAGCCACCGGTCGCCAACCCAGCAAGCTCATTCATACACATTTTACTGAAGTCATCAAGTTTCCTTGCAGCTTATTATCGGGGGGCTATGGGGATTCTGCTGGTTTACGATGTTACTGATGAGTCATCCTTTAACAGTATTCACTTCTCTTCTCTGTGGAAGTTTAGATATTTTTTTATTATTTTTGCTTCACTTGCTTCTATTTCTCATCAATCTGATTCTTCTTACATGTGCAGACATAAGGAACTGGATCAGGAACATTGAACAACATGCCTCCGACAACGTGAACAAGATATTGGTGGGAAACAAAGCGGATATGGATGAAAGCAAAAGGGTAGCTTCAGTTGACTCCTTGGTCCCTTTTAAGATTTTTTTTTTTCATCCATTATCCTTTTTTTTTTTTGGCAAATTTCCATTCTTTTCTTCCTTGCCCTTTTATGAGGTATTTCTACTGTTCTCTGCCACTAGATGGGCATTTTTATTCAGGCCACAAATTCCTCATACGTTCAAAGTTGATACCCATCACTTCTCTTGTGGACTCACTTGTAGATTGGCAATGGACCATCTCCATTGAATAAAGATGATGATCTTCATAGTGGTGGATGATGATGATGATCACTATTATTATTATTGTTGTTGTTGGTGTTGTTGTCGTTGTTGAATAATACGATTCACTCTATTCTGTTAACAATGCTTTTGCTAGGCAGTTATCATCTGGATCCTGCCAAATGGATGATCTTGGTCATTGAAGGATGGGTTCCACATATAGATTGCTTGGCTTAAATGAGAGCGCCCACCTATGATGCCCAGATACGGCACGGATACGGCAAGGACACGCTATAGACACGGCAGGGACACGGATTTTACATGTAAAAAGTGAAGTATCGGATACGATATGACATGATACGTTGCTCATTTTGAAGTATCCGTGCATCATAGGCGCCCACTATACAGGCTGAACATTGTATACTACGTCTATCTTGCCATGTTTGTCTGGAATTCAGACAGTGTATGCTGTGATCCTTACCTGTTAGTCACTATATGGATCACAAGTTCACAACCCTTCTAAGGAGATTCACATGGCCATTTGCAATAATGGAAGGATTGCATAAGATCCAGGCTGCTTGTAGCGCACTATGAGGAGGAATCTTTATCCCTCTTCATGTGAATATCTTACATAGTTTGCATGAGGATTCTTTATCCCTCTTCATGTGAATATCTTACATAGTTAGCATGACATAAAGGTTCAACCCCCTACCTTGGGTTCTTTGTTTATAGAGTTTGTTCCTTTTACCAATACCATGTGTGTATACCTTCCAGGCTGTACCTACCTCAAAGGGCCAAGCACTTGCTGATGAGTATGGCATCAAGTTTTTCGAGACTGTAAGTAGTAATTATCCATGACAAGGTTTCTTTCAAATTACTACCTTCTCTCCTTGTACTGAAAATCATATGTTGCAGAGTGCAAAGACAAATCTAAATGTGGAGCAAGTTTTCTTTTCCATTGGAAGGGATATAAAGCAAAGGCTTGCAGAAACCGATTCCAAAGCTGAGGTAAGGGTCATTGGTCTAAAAGCTGATTGCTTCTGGGGGTTGGCTAGCAATGCAAGACTCACTCATCTCTTGCATTAATTTTATTGCTTTCATCTCTAGCATCTTCATGGTTATACATGTGGCTTTTCTAGGATGACTGCATTTTAGTTGATCTGGAGAGTCATTATATAGAAACAGGTTTAAGCTATAGCATTGGTGGCTTACAGGTCGGTAGTTATTTGCTTGAAAAAATGTAAAAATTCTACCGTGAGTAGAAATTTCCACAGATGCGAGGGTAAAACAATATAATCACCCAATTCTCGGGCTTTATGGTTAATTCTTTCATTGGCCATCCAGATCAGTAGTCTGGTCACATGCAAAGATTGGAAGGCCTCTCCAGACTCCATACCTAGCAAAGGCTTTCAATCTCTTGTATCTTTTTAACTGTGCCTCTATGTTCCTTTTTATGCAAGTATTGAGAAACACATTGTTGCATGGTTGCAGCCTGCCACTATCAAAATTTCAGACCAGGCAGTAGGAGATGGGAAGGCTCCTGAAAAGTCTTCTTGCTGTGCATAATGTGGAGAAGAGCAGCAACTGGAGTTGACTCCGGGAAACTAATTGTTTCACACCAGTAAATGATTTGTGATGATGACGACAAATTATGGTGGTGGCCGCAGCGGCGGGGGTGGTGGGTGTTTGTATTTTTCTCCATATCATTCTTTTAGACTACTTGTCTAGTGGGAATGTAGCTTCTCAGTCGGTTGATGAATTTATTCTATAATGACCACATTTTTGCTTGAGATTATAAAACACTCGAATTTCATGGTGATGGAAAATGGTGGAAATGCAGGCACAGTTCAGTTTTTGTTTCCATAAATTATGGGAAACTGTTAAGTGGTAAAGAGTTTTTTTTTTTTAATAATATATATATATTTTTTGTGTCATATTTTGTTGCTTCTACTTTGAGGGATGTTTCAATGTTTTTCCTTAACGGAAGAACTAGCCCAATAATCCGTGCTGACCACGGTATCTCCCTGCACTGCAAAATAATTATCAAATATTAAAAAAAAAATCATCTCTTTCCACAGGACAAGTTGGATAAAATAGAAATAGAGAAACTTGAACAAAAAGGGTATAGTTACACAAGAACAACTGAAACATGAGTGGTTTGATGAAAAAAATGAGTGGGTAGTTTCATGAGTAATTACATAACCGTCGGTCAAAATCATAATCGACGGTCAAAATTGAAGCCCTGACCTCCAAACTTAATATATTATACGGTATCTCCCTGCACTGCAAAATAATAATCAAATATTAAAAAAAAAATCACCTCTTTCCATAGGACAAGTTGGATAAAATAGAAATAGAGAAATTTGAACAAAAAGGGTATAGTTACACAAGAACAACTGAAACATGAGTGGTTTGATGAAAAAATGAGTGGGTAGTTTCATGAGTAGTTACATAACCGTCGGTCAAAATCATAATCGACGGTCAAAATTAAAGCCCCGACCTCCAAATTTAATATATTATAATGGTCATTTTATTATACTGACACCAGTCCTCCTGATATATGAATCCATAATGTTGGATCATCTCATTTGAAAGAATAGCATTGGATGAAACCCTACTCTATGCCCCTATGACTGGTGCCTGTCTTGGTTAGCTTTGTGATTGGATTAGATTTGGAATCTTTGAAGGGGGCCAAAGAAACTACCTTCTAACTCTAAAAAAGTGGACTCGCAATGATAGAGGGGAATATCCAGGTTAGGAATATAAGGGGGTGTTTGGATAAAAGAAGAGCATAATATCACCAAATTCAAATATTATAAGATTTCATTATCACATAATAAAATAGTGTCATATTATAATATTGTGTCACTTATGGTGTTTGGCAATTACTACAAATTTCAATATACCTTGAAGTGTTTGGCAATTTATTAAAATTTTCACTAAATGATGCACCGAAATAATAAATGAATAGAGAAACCGGGATGATTGACCAAATGGGAATCCACTAACTAGTAGTCATAGTAGATTGATTTAATATTGGTAACCATGGTAGGGCCCATCTAATTAGAAAATCATTAGACATAATGTTAAAACCCACAAGTAATGTATTTTAATCAATGTGGGTCCACCAAATGTTAATAATTATAATGTACATCCAATGGTGATTATAGCAGAGACCCCTGTCGAGTGTTGAACATCATTGAAGAATCCATTTATGAAAAATCGACGTGGGACCCATTTGATATTAACAATCATATTAACCAAGCTAATTATAGTAATCACTAGGGGGCCATTAATATTGGCAATCATGGTAGAAATTGCCTAAATGTGATATTTGTAGGACCCACCTAATGTTAGTAATCAATAAAGAAACTATGTAATTATGATAGGACTATGGGACCCACATAAAATTTATAAATACTAACGGGCCCATATAAGATTGAGAGTCATAGTAGAATTCCTATAAAAACCATCAATATTAAAAAAATATAGTTCACCACCATATTAGGAGTTTCTCATAAATTTCCACTCTTGACCCATGTTTTGGTTAGTTTTAATAATGAAAGATTATTTTATACAACATATACTTGAATATTAGAATATGAAGGTTTTTATAAGAAAGTGAGATATTGTAGGATACTTTCTAAGTTATCCAAACACCTAATTTTTAGGTGTGTAGATTACATTCTAAAGTATGAGATAATATAGCAAAATCTTTAGAGATATTTGCTTTCCAAACACCCCCTAAACTCTTGGGTGGATGAACGATGGGCCGTATCACAATGTGGACTCGCATGATACCTCGGCTTCCTGGATATTTTGACCCCACTAATAGAAAGTAAACCCATCACAATCTGTTTTTCTGTAAAGCAAGTAGAAAGTTATTTTGTTGTGCATGTGAATTGGAGGGTTTGCATGTGCCTCATTTTTCAGTTGTCCAAAATTGAATATCCTCGGCTCTTTAACTGGACTGAGCTGGGGTCGACCTAGGTTTTAAAAAAAAATATTGGACTACGGGTAAGGAGTACCTGGGGTTGTGCAACTATGCTGTCTCCGTGTGTTGGCTATGATCATGATTCATTTATCTCGAGCCATCCCAGTTATTTTCAAATGAATATAAGGGGAAGAAAATGTAAAACTGAAAAGTAGTCTTTGCAGGGCAGTTAAGGCTGTTGTTTGTTCAAGTCTATTACCAATAGATGGAAATATATATGAAAAAGTAAATGTAGGTTACTAGATCAGTGTGAGTGCCTCAACATGGCCCCACTGCGACTGGGACCTAGGGGATCGAAAGATCTCCCTAGACTTTTCATTTTTTTTAAAAACCACCCTAAATTCTATCATCTCCATCCGGCTCCACAAATTTAATGGTGTTGCAGTGCATTTGGATGGGTGTGTTGTCGATCCAATGATTTAGTCCATTTAAATATGTGCAAAACTGGGTGGAAGGGGGCGTCTTGGGTTCCACCCCCATTGCGCAAGATGCACAGGAACCCACCATTGCGCAGGAACCCACCATTGCGCAAGATGCACAGGAACCCACCATTGCGCAAGATGCGCATTGGGTACACCTGATAATTATTATATATATATATATTTATATTTGTTTTTATATAGCTCTATACCAGCCGTTTTACAATACAAGCCACTCAGTAAGGCCCATTTGAGACCCCACAAATAATGGAATGGGGAAGAAATCGAAAGATCCAAGTGAGGCTTACCTACTATAAAATTTCAAGTCAATTTAAAACCGTTAAACCCATTCATCGGTGGTTGACAAATTTAATGACTTTATATAAAACAATAAAATTAATTTATTCCACGATCCGTATGAATTTCACCGGGTCCCATATAACGAACGGCCTCAATTCGTATGAGAAAGTGGTCCCTGATTGTTAACTATTAGATTTAACGTAATGAGGGTGGGCCACTCCCACTCGTCTCCTTATCCACATACCAGTTACGAAAACTTCGTTCTCGTTAAGTGAAAGAAAGGTCATATTCGTCGGTCACGAACTTACGATTCTTTCTCCTAAAAGCCAGATAACAGTTAAGAAAAAAAAAAAATCCTATGCCGTCAGCAGTAAGGGGTTTTTATCTCCTTGATTCTAGCAATGAGGCTCTATACTCGTTTCAAAGGTAAATGGCCTCTTCAAGAGTCACAACCCATCTTTTTAAACTCCTCTTTCTCTTCCTCTTCCTCTTCCTCTAACATCTGCCATTCTCTCTCTCTCTCTCGGCCCTTCAAGTTTGGACTTATATTGTATCTATTGCCTATCAAGGTATGTCTTCTGCTTCCTAGGATCTCTGTTTTTCTTAGAATCGAAATTTATTTGAGATGTAATGCACAGATAAGCAAAACAAAAATCTAAGGAAGGAAAGAGCAACCTCTATCAACAAATTGTGAGTGCAAATCTCACTTTAAACAATTAATTCTCTTAATTGATATGGGTCTGAGAGGAGAGAGGCTTTGAGCGAATGCCAAGCATCACGCCCAAGAACATAAGCGGGGTACAGGTGTTGGATGCTTTGGATATAAGAGATTTGGTGAGACGAAGAGACATTCAGCAGTTTCCTGGATCGGGAAATGTGATGGGAAGTTGTTTGTGAGAGTGTTGCATCCTTCTGTTGCTGAGATACGCTCTTGGTCTTCCTGCTCAGGGCTCTTCTCATAACTTAGACCACATCTACACCAAGGTTCGACCATCTCTCCTAAAGCCACAAGACCATTTATCAAAAAAGTCTCAACCGTCCATGAAACAATACAGAAATGATATTCAGCCTGAAATGTATTGTAATGACATCTTTGACCCTCAAATGTCTTTCACTTAATATCTCTCTGCTCTCATGTCAGGTACCCTATCCATCTTGATGGGTGCTCGCAAAAAATCCTATTACTGGTCCACATGTAGGTTGCATATGTAATTATTTTTAATGGCCGACCATGGTATGCTTGAACATGATATAATGTGGCTTTGCAGCCTTACAATCCTATAACCCTCTATATTTACATGTAGTTGATTTTGAACATAGAGATCTAGTAAAAATCAAATGTTTCATGAAGTCCAAATATTTTAGTCTTAAAACAAGATCTGTAATAAGACAACTATCAACACCAATAATATAATAAAACTAGAAATTCCCCGTGCCTGAAGGCACGGCGCACGACGTTAAAATTAAAATAAGAATATATTTATTTATATATATAACTTAATCAAATATGACTAAATTAAAAATAGAATAAAAAGAAGTAAACCAAAAGGCCCCACAATCAAACAATCAGAATAACAAAGAAAATCCAAAAATCCAACAATGCAATAAGTTAATTAATCAAATGCACTAAAAACAACTAACCTTCACGAAAGTTACTGTCCTTTGTTTTCAAATAATTACATAATTACCATTATTTTTAAATAATTACAAAATTACCAAGATCTCACGGAAGTTACTGCCCCTTTGTTTTCAGATAATTACAAAATTACCAAGATCTCACTTAAGTTATTACCCTTTTGTTTTCAAATAATTACAAACTTAATCCCTTCGGAAAAGAGTTCAGGAATTCAAAAACTGTCCCCCTTATTATATAGATTATCTATTAATTGAATGTTTAGTCACTTTTTTTTATATCAATTGATAATTAAAATAATAACTTTAATTAAATAGTCAATTTACATTAGATTTTATCTGTGCATCGCAGGAGCTTCAATGCTAGTGGGACTGAAATATATTTTTTTGAGATAGAAAACAGGGCGGGCCAGTGTTACACGTGGCAAAGAGAAAGAAAGCAGTGGCTGTTGGTGAGCCAGCTGTCAATACGAGCCCTCAACTCATGCCAGCAAAGCTAGGGGGTGGGGGTCGGTGGGCGGTGAGATATAATATGGTTGCCTCGGCTGCAATTATAGAGCGACCCCACAGTGTTAGAAAATTCTCTCCGACCTCCCTCGGCTTGGTGGTGGGTCCATTCATTCGAAGTTCAAGTCCAACAAAAGCCCTTGAATCCGTGCGGAATTTCTAACAACTTCCCTCCCAAGTCCCCATCTCAATGTCCTTTTCCAATCACCCTCTCTCATCCTCCTTTTTCTCTTTCGTCGCCTCCTCTCTCCCTGTTCCTTCGACCTAGAGCGACCCCACAAGCCTCCATCCTCTTCACTGAGTAAGTATCATTCCCCTCATCTCACTTTCTCCTATTTCGCTCTCTCTGCACATTCACTGATTCACCTAATTTCTCTCTCTATGCACTCTTTTTTCTCTCTCCCATGTTTATTCATTACACATGGGAGATCTCCATCATGGGGCCTATATAGAGATAATAATCCACGTAGGTAGGTCCCACATATTAGAGATAATCCACTTTGATTAGACTTAACAGTGAGATTGATCGTGTGGTCAATCGGAATTGTAATTTAAGGATATATCTTGAACGGTCCCGATGATAACCATGTGGGCCCAACGATGGAGTCTCCTGGTATGGTATGGTTCGGGTTGGGATCCGAGCCAATCCCAGGCCGAGGCCCTTTGAAACCTAGTTGGGTCCAATCCAATCAGACCCTAACTGGACCCACTTGCGATCCCGAGAGAGCTGACCAAGTCCGATTGACCCCGAAATATCTCCCTTTCCAATGCAAGTTAGGTTTATTTTAAATTATATGATCTACGTCGTGATCAACTTCTGAAAGAAATCCGATTGGAAATCGTCTGTGACTTGTAGGTAAGTCTGGCAATCCAATCCAAGCTTATGAACCTTTTATTTACAGAATAGGAACATTTAAACAAACCCTTTAGAGCTTTCATGTTTGTGAGTTCCATCATTATTCATTAAAGGAGGAGAAACCTCAATTTACATAGTTGATTTTGTTTTACAATAAAATATGGTTGTTGCATTTTATGTGTTTGGTGATCATGGAGATGTAAACTAAAGATTAGTTTCAGTTTTCTTTATATTTTATTTTTTATTTTATCTAGTTGATCATGTAAATTAGATATTATTTCAGTTTTCTTTGTTTTCATTTTTTAAGTCTTTTTTTTTAGTGGGTTTAGTAATTGAAGTATTAGAAGGTAAGAGGTTCCCCTTGTGATTTTCCTTTGTTAGTGTCTGTGATATTTATACCTGCACCTTTTTTCTTTTTAGTTTCAGTTGGTTATCTTTGTATGAAATATTGTTCTCCTCTATTTTAATATAACTCTTAACCTTACCAATAGAAAAAAAGTGAAATTGAATTATCTGATGTTTAAAGATTTCTAAGGTTATTGTTTTGTGTGATATATTCATCAGAGGAAGTAAATATCTCAAATTATTGTTATTACTGGTATCATCTTAATGATTTCTATATTCTGTTTCATTTTTTTTTGCTGTAAGTTGATTTCTAAATGCGACTCAAGCGCCTTGTTTTTTTTTATAATTTTTTCTTCATTCTTCTTGGTGTAGCAATTGAAGCATGGTGAAAGAAATGGTGGAAACATTACTGATTTCTGAAAATGCTTAATGCTGGGGTTGCATGTGTTTGAATTAATTTGGAGAGGCAGAGTTATCAAGGGAAGGTGTCTACTTTAGAACGGAAATTGGACAAAATGGTGTGGTTTCGAGCTGCTGATGTTATTAGGAAACTAGCTACAAGGCGGAATTTAGCTCAGTATTCATCCTATGTGGTGAGGCGAAGAATTCATCCATTTCCACTTCAGGAACGCAAATTCCATTCAACAGTCTTAAGACCAAAAGCAGGGACTGCACCAGTTCCTCGTCCTGTGCCCCTCTCGAGGTTAACTGATAATTTCCTTGATGGAACCAGCAGTGTCTATCTGGAAGAGTTGCAGAGGGCTTGGGAGGCTGACCCGGACAGTGTTGATGAATCTTGGGACAATTTTTTCCGCAATTTTGTTGGGCAGTCTAGCACATCACCTGGACTTTCAGGTCAGACAATTCAGGAAAGTATGCGGCTGCTGCTGCTTGTTAGAGCTTACCAGGTTTATGGGCACATGAAAGCCAAGTTGGATCCGCTTGGTCTCGAGCAGCGTGAGATTCCTGATGAATTGGACCCAAATCTTTATGGCTTCACTGAAGCTGATTTTGACAGGGAATTCTTTCTCGGGGTGTGGCGGATGTCCGGTTTTTTATCCGATAACCGTCCTGTGCAGACCCTCCGCTCGGTGCTGACCCGGCTTGAGCAAGCTTATTGTGGCAGTGTTGGCTACGAGTACATGCACATTGCAGACCGTGAGCAGTGTAATTGGTTGAGGGAAAAGATTGAGACAGAGACGCCCTGGAGGTACACCGAGGAACGCTGCGCGGTCATTCTTGATCGGCTTATTTGGAGCACACAGTTTGAGAATTTCTTGGCCACAAAATGGACAGCTGCGAAAAGGTTTGGCCTTGAAGGTGGGGAGACTCTGATTCCTGGCATGAAGGAAATGTTTGATAGAGCTGCTGATCTTGGAGTTGAAAGCATAGTTATTGGAATGTCACATAGAGGAAGACTGAATGTTCTGGGTAATGTTGTCCGGAAGCCACTGCGGCAGATTTTCAGTGAATTCAGTGGTGGTACAAAGCCTGTTGATGGAGAAGTTGGGCTGTATACTGGAACTGGTGATGTTAAGTACCATCTGGGCACTTCTTATGATCGGCCCACAAGAGGTGGAAATCATATCCATCTCTCTCTCGTTGCAAATCCAAGTCATTTGGAAGCCGTTGATCCATTGGTGGTTGGAAAAACTCGTGCGAAACAGTACTACTCTAATGATGTGGACAGAACAAAAAATGTGGGCATTTTGATCCATGGTGATGGAAGCTTTGCAGGACAAGGTGTTGTCTATGAGACATTGCATCTGAGTGCCCTTCCCAATTATACGACTGGAGGGACCATTCACATTGTTGTGAACAACCAAGTGGCCTTCACAACTGATCCAATGTCTGGGAGATCTTCACAATATTGTACTGATGTGGCAAAAGCCTTGAATGTTCCAATTTTTCATGTAAATGGTGATGATGTAGAGGCGGTGGTTCATGTCTGCGAGCTTGCAGCTGAGTGGCGCCAAACCTTCCATTGCGATGTGGTAGTTGATATAATATGTTACCGTCGATTTGGGCACAATGAGATCGACGAGCCATCTTTCACACAACCTAAAATGTATCAGGTGTGTGGTCTTTTATCGTTGCTGTGTGAATGTTTGATACAAGTTTAAGCCTTTGTTGACATGTTCTTAATCACTGACAGGTCATTAGAAATCATCCCCGGGCTGTTGACATTTACCAAAACAAGCTTCTAGAAGCCGGTCAGATTTCGAAAGAAGGTATTGCAAAGATACATGGCAAAGTTAACACAATTTTGAATGAAGAGTTTGAGAAAAGCAAAGAGAATATTGTAAGAAGAAGGGATTGGCTGGGTGCTTATTGGTCTGGGTTTAAATCGCCTGAACAGATTTCACGCATTCGAAATACAGGGTATGATGGGATTGCATGATTTCGGTTCTTTCTGCTTTTGATCTTTGAAAGTTCCCTTTTAAGATAACATGCTATTATACAGGGTGAAACCGGAGATACTGAAAAGTGTCGGCAAAGCAATAACAACTCTACCAGAAAATTTCAAGCCTCACAGAGCAGTAAAGAAAATCTTTGAGCAACGTGCTCAGATGATTGAAACAGGGGAGGGAATAGACTGGGCAGTTGGCGAAGCACTTGCTTTTGCCACACTTCTAGTGGAAGGCAACCATGTTAGGCTGAGTGGCCAGGATGTTGAAAGAGGCACATTTAGTCATCGGCATTCAGTAGTTCATGATCAGGAAACTGGGGAGCAGTACTGCCCACTGGACCATGTTCTCCTTAAACAAAATGAGGAGATGTTTACTGTAAGCAACAGGTTTGTGTTGCAGTGTTTTATGCGCAATATATTCTTTGACTGTTCTCCGGCATATTATCATTCCCTTTTCTGATATATGTGTCCTTCAGTGTCCATAAAAAGAAGAAATGTGGTTAGTTGGTTCTTTATTATGCTCTTTCCCTTTGCTTGTCAGAAAACAGGAAAGAAATATTACTTACCAGTTGAACAATTCTGAGACTAGAATTGCAATCACGAGTTGGGGATTCAAGTCATGTTACACATTGAAAAAGTTCAAAAAAAGTTGTGGTGCAAATGTCTATGTTTATCTAGAGCTTTCTGTTGCATGATGTACTTCTGTTTGTCTTCTTTTCGATTTTATTTTCCCACAGAAATGTGCAGTGTAACATCAAACAGTGGAACCCATGTGCTTTGTTAGAAAACTTTGTTGTTAGGGACCTCTTTCCTATGTATCATTACTATTTATATGTTTTGGAAAATCTGGAGAACTTAATTCAGCAGTGTCAAGTGGAGACTATGTTTTAATTTTCTTCATCTGTTTATACTTGTTTTCCAGTTGATGGATAGTTGAATTTTATTTGGGTGAGGAAATATGGATCACGTTGGCAAATGTATAGTTTGCTAAGGTGCCCAATTACATAAATGTGGGGCCATGATTTAGTGATCAGGCTGATGACCTCACTGTGATGAAAGATGCCTGAAATTTGCCCAGATTGGAAGATGATTCTACCTCTTTCTTTACTGACTGATTGTATTCTTTTACCAACCGGCTCTTTGTTCAAAGGCATATATCAGAAGATTTATTTGAGGAAGGGTGGAGACCAGAGTCTTTTCCCTTAGGGGACCACCTTGCTTATCACCCCTGCCTCAACCATTTATAATGCAACTCATCAGATGAGCAGTATGGGTCACTGAATGATAACAGACTCATGCGGAAATAGGCACATAAGTCAACTGCAGTCTATTCATTTGCTGAAGCATAGGATCTTTTTATTCTACTATTTACATATATACCTTTTCTAAGTGTTTTTTTTATAAGAATTATTTTCCTGATTTTGTAAGTTCTTTGTCAATTAGTGTGTGAAAAATTATTTTTCTTTCTTGAATAAGTGAATTTCTGTCAAAGTTTTGAGTGATCACTTTGTGATAGGATTTTGAAACATCTTACTGTAAACTCTTCAGACCAATCCTATTGCAAAATCTGATAGTTAAACCAAGAAATGCATCTTTCTGTGTGATGTTTTATAAAGCCTGTTCCTTTTGGTTTCCATGAGCATTTCTTTCTTTCCTGTTTTACATTGCCTTAAGTGCTGTTCGCTCCTATGGCTTGCTGGCGGTGAGTATGTCATACTGCCCTATCTGAGGATGAAATATTTCATTCCCAAGAGCATTAATAAACGCACCCGTGGATTCTGGTGTAGCTTTTTTTAAAAAAAGCAGCTGCTTCTTAAGGCATGACTCTGATGATGTTTAATATGGCCTCTTGTTTTTGCAGTTCACTTTCAGAATTTGGTGTCCTTGGATTTGAGCTGGGTTATTCTTTAGAGAATCCAAATTCACTGGTTCTGTGGGAAGCTCAGTTTGGTGACTTTTCAAATGGTGCTCAAGTGATGTTTGATCAGTTTTTGAGTAGTGGGGAGTCAAAGTGGCTCCGTCAAACTGGGCTTGTTGTGCTGCTTCCGCATGGTTATGATGGACAGGGCCCTGAACATTCAAGTGCACGGTTGGAGCGCTTTCTGCAGGTATTATTTTGCAGTAAGTGTGTTAAGCATTGTCCTGGAGAAGTAATTTTTTGGGAAATAGTAACAGGAATTATATTTTTTGGGGAAATTTACATGAGTTGATTTGTTCAAGGTTCCATAAGAAAAACGGCTAAATGCAGGCACCCAAGTTGTTTTACATCTGAGACACATGGAACACTTTCATTTGTGGTTGATTACATGTGAATGTGTATGATCTTGTGCACATGTAGCAAGCCTCATATGATTTTTGCATTTAGGGTTCCATAGAAGTGCTTTAGTATCGAGATAGTTGCATTTGTTCTAATCATATCATTACAAATGACTATGCAGATGAGCGATGACAACCCTTATGTCATACCAGAGATGGATCCAACACTTCGGAAACAGATACAGGAGTGCAATTGGCAGGTTGCGAATGTCACAACACCTGCGAATTACTTCCATGTTCTGAGGCGCCAGGTGTGTACTAACCAATGCTTGCATTCTTATGAAGCACTCTCAATTTTATTTTAATTTTATTCTTATTATCGTTTGGGTAGTTGCCTCATTCCTTGCTTTTACATTTTAGAAAGTGAATACCAGGGCTTGAGCCCTGGTCCCCTCTATTACACAGGAGGGTATGCCTTACCTCTGCACAACATGTTGGATCAACTTTTGTTTTAGTTGAATTCCAATCTACTCAATGTCTTGTCTTGTATCTAGATACACAGGGAATTTCGGAAACCACTAATTGTGATGGCTCCTAAGAATCTGCTTCGGCACAAGGAATGCAAGTCAAATCTATCTGAATTTGATGATGTCCAAGGTCACCCAGGTTTCGACAAACAAGGAACTCGGTTCAAGCGGCTTATAAAAGACCAAAATGACCACTCTGAACTCGAGGAGGGTATCAGACGCTTGGTTCTGTGCTCTGGAAAGGTACATTCTCTTCTTGATGTATGCATGTCAGTATCTTCGGATTTCCTAATTACGGAAATCATATTTTTGTTGGTTTTTTGTTTCTTAGTTTATTCATAATTTCATATATTAAATTTCCTCTTATTTGCTAGTATATATAAAGTGTGTGTATGGAGAAATGCTCCTGTGCATTTACCTCTCACTCTCTTATGGTGAGAGGTAGCATGCCGGGGCCCACCCATCACCAATCCAAACTGTCCCTACATATGGGACCCCCTGAAATATACTGGATCCATTTGGTTTGCACCAATCTGAATGGCCTGGACCATTGGATCAAGGGTCAAGTTTTTTTGTTTGAATAAAGTCATTAAACTTGTGGGCCACGGATGAAGGGGTTAGATGCATGGGATTGACCCCAATCATGATATCCGAGCCCGTCCAAGATGGCTCTTTCCATCCCCCCAGTCCCATGATCAGTGGGGCCCTGGGTGGGCTACATTAAGCTACCTCTCACCGTAAGATGGTGAGTTGTAAATGTATAGGATCATTTCTCATATATATATTAATTTTTAATTGATAATGTGACTCAAACCCACAACCTCAAGGTTGCAATAGTGAGCACCTTTTGCTCTGCCACGTACTACTTGTCCATATATAGTATATTGTCAATATTGAAATTGATGATCATTGAGATTATTTTGCAAGGTGTGGGGAATGGGTTGTATGATGATCATAGTAGTAGTGGTATTGATAATCATTAGCATGGTATACTTTCTTTTACTTATGCTTCATTAAAATGAACATTTTTTTTGTGCAACTTAAGTTGTTTGATGGTGAGTGCTTGTCCCTTTTTTGTATAGAACATCACTTCTTGAATGTCAGTTTAATCTGGAAGATGAAATGAGTGGCTGCTGCCCTTTGGATTAATCATTTTGCAGGTCTATTATGAGCTCGATGAAGAACGGAAGAAAGTGGATGCCAAGGACATTGCTATCTGCAGAGTCGAACAACTTAGCCCATTCCCATATGACCTAATCCAGCGAGAGCTAAGGCGATACCCAAGTACGTCACACACCCTTATAGCGGTGTTCTGTTTTACCACTATTTCTATTCGTATTATGTAATGCATGCATATGGTGACCTATGTATGATTCTTGGACACTTCCAAGTAAGCAACGTGTCATGTCAGATCGTATTTGATACTTCACTTTTATGTGTAAAATCTGTCCCCGCCATATCCATGGCGTGTCCCTGCATATCTGGGCGTCATAGTCTCATAGATGACACACCTCTTTGATTCCAGTCTTTTCATGCCACCTCGTGTCTTGTCTCTGCCTTTGATTTTTTACTGGAGCATGCTCTCAATGTGGTGATCTTACAGTGCAATTACTGGCTCAACCCCAATTATAGGACCTAATTTATTCATAATATAGAGCTTATTCCCATTTCGATACTCTGACTTGGTTCTGGAAAATACTGAAATATCAGAATGCTGCAGTACGTATGTATTGATTTTGTCTTGGTTCTTACAAAGTGTTGTCCTAGAGAGCTGCAATCACACTTTCAATTAATGGAGATGTAGTCCCTGAGGAGACTGACCTTTCCCTATAATTTGAACTATGATAAGATTGTCATGCCAACATAGTTCGGACAAGGCTTTGATGATGATCAAGATGAGATTGTGATAAACCTTATGCATTTTGGGTACTGACTTTAGTGTCATCACTTGTCTGTTTCAGAAGCAGAAATTGTATGGTGTCAGGAAGAGCCAATGAACATGGGAGCATATAGTTACATTGCACCTAGGCTCTGCACTGCCATGAGGGACGTGGATAGGGAAACTATCAAGGACATCAAATATGCGGGGCGAGCACCGTCTGCTGCCACGGCCACTGGTTTCTATCAAGCTCACGTTCAAGAGCAAACTGAACTTATACAGAAGGCGATGCAGAAGGAACCACTTAACTTCCCTTGTTAATCCCTTTCAGGTAACAAATCATTCCAAATGAGTAAAATAATGTGAGGTTTAATCACATCCTGTTCAGTTTTGGTCTCTTTAATGAATTTTTGGATTGAGAATGTGGTTGGGAGTTTTTAGTCTCTCTCTCTCTCTCTCTCTCTCTCTCTCTCTCTCTCTCTCTCTCTCTCTCTCTCTCTCTCTCTCTCTCTCTCTCTCTCTCTCTCATGTCATGATACAGCTGGATGGTAGCCATATCATGTTGAGTACACCTGTACATTAACTGAATCCTGTTTGAGCAATCATAGAACGTGACTCCAAAGCCACGCTTATGTGGAGAGACCTAATTAGACTAAATTTTTTGTTATCCTTTACTACTCTGGTTCACCATGTTTGTGCATACTGGTCTGGGGATGGTTCAGGAAATAAAAAGAAACATCAGGGAAAACATTATAATCACTTTCAGAGGCTTGTCTACGGGACTTTCAATCAACCATTCCTTGATGATATAGTGGGGAGGAAGTGTTGATCTATCCAGTCAGATATATATGGCTAACCATTGTAACCACACTGTTTACAGCTCCTGATTTTATATTTTGCTGTCCATTTAATGCTATTGATCTGGTGGGTAGGATTTTTGAACCGTGGTACCTCAAAAGCAAGTGAATGGCATTGATCTCGCATTTCACCATCCAATTGTATGGGCAGATGGTAAAATCTAATGGAGTTGAGTCTACACTCCTTGGTTCCATTGAAATCTTTCCATCATCCACCTCCTGTGGGCATGGCCCCAAATGGTCCCACAGTCAAGTTTGCAACGGACCATGTGGACAATGGATTACAAAGATATGAATATGGACTAGAGTGATAAGATTTTTATACAATGGATTGCGAAGGATAACTAAATAATTATGGCGAGGGACTTGGTATGGTATGTATTTAGCAGAGCCCAAACAAAAAAGAAAAAAAGGAAAAAGAAAGAATAGTTATGGTGGTCTATGACGCATAAGAGAAGATAATCCCTCCATTTTGGCAGTCTGGAAGAGCACACGAATTGATCTTCACAATATATTTGCTTTTCATTTATTATGGATGTTCAAGGCACCCATGGTGCTGCCCTTTGGATTCCATGTTTTATGCTTTGTGTTCTACAAATTGGATTAGCTAAGCATTATGTTGAAATAAACACTGGCACATGAAACTATTATAGGAATGCCTGCTTTGAGCTGCCGAGAGTGTTATTATTCTAGAATCAGCTAGCAAATGCGCGACTTTCAAATTCCAACTATAGTAAAACTGACAATAACCTTTTCAGTTCTTTAAATTCTAGAGTTTCAATATTCTTGATCTTGTGATGGATTGACTCTTTAAGAAGAATTTGAGGCATTTGAAATTCTCTAGGCAAGAATTTCTCAAAATCTTGGCTATCAAATGCAGACCCTTCCTCTCTAATACAGGTATAATTTTTGTTCTGCACATGAATCCTTAATCCTCAATAAATGTAGAATCTGTTATAGTGCTTCTTTCCTACTTTGCATCACATTATTTGGCAACTGTTATGTTAGAAATGTGATGATTTATCAACTGACAGCTGAAAGCAGTGACAAGAAATGCATATGCACTGTGCACAGTACACTCCCAATATTTAATTTTTTACACTTGACAAAAGCTATCTGCATCTGATAATCTGCACACCCCGGGAATGCATCTGATAATCTGCACACCCCGGGAATAAAAGAAAAGCTCAAGAGTGGCAGGAACAAGTTAACCCAAATTTTTATTTTTTGCACTTGACAAAAGCTGTCTTGCATCCTCCTAATCTCCACACTACAAGGGAGAAAAGGAAAAGCTCAAGAGTGTAGAGCTAGGAACAAGTATTAAAAAGGAGAGTGTAAGAAAAGGAGAATTCCACAAGTAACTACAGTATGAACAGCAACAAAACTTGAAAGGAGAAGAAATATAAGGAAAGGGCCACCACCATCTCCTCATTATTCCTCCCTTGACAGACACAGAGCAGAGCACTCACCATTACCCTTTCTTTTTGTGTCCATCTCCTTTTGCCATCTCTCTCCCCAACACCACTCTTGTTAAAAACAAAAAAGAAAAGATGAAAACATTCTCCCTCTCAACTTTACTTTAACCAGAACTCTGCATGCATGGATGGAATAAAACCACCCATGACGTAGACAGAGAAAAAAAATCCAAAAAGAAAGAAATGCAGGCACTGCCTTCCCTGGGCATGTCTTCCTCAGTGTCTGCCCAACTTGTCGACTTGCTCCCTCCCTCGTCTTCATCATTCATAAGGAACTCAGTCGGGACTCAATCTGGGATGAGACAAGAAAGGGGTCCCCCACTATTTACACTTTTAACCCCTTTAACGCCTGAAAAAGGAAAAGAAGCAGCACGTGTGTCCGAGGGCATGATTGAAGGTCCTTATCATCATCCGCATCTCACCACTGTTAGCCTCTCCTCCCCACCCCACTTTACAAGAGGAAGGACAGTTCAAATGCTCATCTCTCTCTCTCTCCCTCCCTCCTCTCCCTTTATCATTGTTGAGTTGTCGCTTTCTTCTTCCCCTCTCTTTTCAAGAAAAAGAAGAGAAATGTTATGAAAGCGTGGGTCATATTGAGTAGAACCTGGAGGAGGAAGGGTGGGTTGCTGTTGCTGATGGTGCTAGAGGCAGCTTTCTAGCTTTGGTCGTGGTGTTGTGAGGAGCAGCAGTTGCTCTTCTGCTTGAACTCTTTTTGCGCATGATGATGATGATGGTAGGATTAGTGGTAAGGGGGGATTGGAATTGTTGTTGAGCTTGTTGGTATTTGGCTCCATGTGTAGAGAGAAGAGAGAGTGGACTGGTCTGTGGTCAGAGAACCTGGACTCGCACCTCCCGTACCACATCTGCTTTATCCCCTCCCCACGCCACAGTATTCTGTCACACCTGCAATTCAATACCTCTTTCGTTATTAACGGATCCTTTTTAACCAACTAAGCTCTTACTCTTAGATTTTTAAAAATATTACTGCCATCTCTCTCTCTCTCTGCGTGTGTGAATAAAACAAATACAACTCAAAAGTAAACTATGATGCCCGGTGCATCTTTAACTAAACAAGAGAGGTATTTGACTTGGACAATGGGCTTGCTCGACCTCTATTTCTTCCTACTTTTCAAAGGACATCATGTCGATTATGATTACCCTAATGACATTTGAATCTTTGTAAAATTATTCTTCACTTTGGTTTTCTCTGGGTTTCGACTTGCTGTATGTAAATAAGTAAGATTTTCCTCTTGTATTTCTAACTTCACAGATCATATGCGTTTAAGTACTTATGACACAAAATGATAGAAGAGTTTGGAAGTTTTACCAGGCAGGTGTTCGGCGCTTAGCTTTCGATTTAGCAGTTTGAACAGCATACCGATCTGAATTAGCGAGGTACTTATATGTTGGAGCAAAGAATATCCTCCCTTCTTCCCATCCTTCAAATACTCGACCCGCTTTTTGTTCAATCCGGAGCTGTAAATCAAACCTCTTGTTAAGAGTCGCACTAATGTTCTAAAACAAAGAACTCAAATTTAGAAGACTCTGTTTAGAAGTCATACGATATATAATCACCCATTACGTAGTCGCAAACTCATCAATCTAAATGGAATTAAAACTCAATTTGGGGAAATTCTGTTCTTAGAAAAGAAGTAATAGAGAACCATTTGATTGCTCACCTGATCTTTCTCTAACAGCCCTTGCCAGTCATTCTTCTGCAACAGCTCATGTGTGTCGCTGTAGGCTGACGTAAGACGATAGTTTAGATCCCCAAGCCAAATAATCTTACTGCAAAATAGTAGATTAGGCACATTAGCTTGACATAATCTTAATAAACATGAATCAAAATTCAAAACTTTCACTAATAATCTTGTTGGTTTAGTACTTACTCATGTTCTAGGATTTTATCAGGGAGAGCATGCCAGCTGAGGCCGTCTACGAGATCGAGGAAATCTCGTCTTCTTTAAGATTTCCATGACATCCGAATTTCTCCGAACCTCATCTCCTTCCTTTTCACCGGAGGTCAAATGGGTGCATACAAAACAGAATGTTGTCTGGTGGAGAGTCATGCTGATGGAAATTGAGCCCTGTAAATAGTCCAGAGCCAGTTAAAATTGAGTAAATTCACATAGAAATGACACAAATTGAGTTCTAAGTGATAGAAGAGGACCCAAAAGAAATTATCATGGGCGAAATCTATTGGATTTGGTGTTGGTGGATATAAAGAATTTTGAAGGAAAACGATGGTGTGGGCAAGAACACGAATTGTTGGAGAAAACTTGTGATGGCACATTTGTTCAATTGGTATTAAATTTGCAGGTTTTTTTTTTTCAATCTGTCTTTCTATCGAAGGCACTAAAAATTAAAGAACAAAAGGTGAAAATATCTAGGGCTCATCAGATGATATGTTCTTTAATAGGAAATGAATTACCCACACTAAAAATTAAAGAACAAAAGGTGAAAATATCTAGGGCTCATCAGATGATATGTTCTTTAATAGGAAATGAATTACCCACTCATTATCATAGTAAAATTAAGAGAAACTCTCTCCTACAAGGAGACTACAAATGGGTCCAGCTCTGTGGCCCGCCTTTGATCAGTGGGCCTGATTTCACTCTCATCTGACCTTATTTATCATTGGGATAGGGATAGAAAATCTGGAGAATTAATAAGAATCCTTCCTCTTTATGAATCCTCAAAATGCTAATTCCAAAAGCTAGTGCATCATATAGATCATTTGGAGGAGACATGACTTCAAGAAACTAAGAATTCTTTTGGATGAACTCTCCAAATTCTCCAATCAAAACAAGCCCTTAGTAATTGGACTCACAAATTTCCTTAGCAGTGAATAGATATTGTGTTTTAAAACTTCAAAAGCTGACCACGTTGACTAACCTTATTTCCCAAATAGCCCATGATTCCTCTCCCTACGCAGGAAACCTTGAGGTCACTAATGTGACGGTTGAGATCACTCCGCACCCATACGCACAAGAAAATGCCCACCATCTGCTTGCTGGCAGCCAAACAGTATCTGCCACGTGTCCGTGTGGACAGACCAGATTGAAATGTATTGGTCAAGCTGATGGGCAAATCTTCATCATCTTGCTCCAAGTAGCCTTCTTCCCATTCATCCTCCAATGCTAGGAGGCTGGAGAAACTGAATCTGGGTTTCTGATCAGACTCATCTGGAGTAGTGGCTCTGTTGTAGTTTTGGCCAACTTCTGCGTCTCTTTCATCGCTATTCAAAGCTCTTCTAATCAGGGAAAGCCATTTCGCTGCTGGAACCTTGTCCTCTGCGCCCAAAACGTTCCCTGCATTCAAAGGGACGATTTCTTGGAACCTGATTTACGCCACCCAAACAAAAATATTAGAATCTGGAACTCTGCCAAAGGAAGATAAAGATTATATAATAATAGTTCTTCATCTAAAACTAAAGAGAGATCAAAATGAGAGAGAGAGAGAGAGAGAGAGAGAGAGAGTTGTTACCCAAGGACGTAAATGTCAGCAGGGGCATGTGTGCTGAGCCAATCCTTCAAGTTCAAGTCTCCGTGGGGCGCTTTCCCTCCTACGTTCCAAGTGCCAACCAACATCCTGCTTCAATAAATCACTATCTCGGTTGGAAATCACACTATGACAGAATATAATCCACATGACTCCACAATTGAAATTCGGAGTCCCCCACATTGTGGGTGCCATTTTGGTGAGCCATAGAAAAATTAATCACACCAATCCAGACAATCTGATCAATGGACTGTCCTAAAAAGAATTAGGGTCATTGGGGACATGGCCAAGTTGACTCAAACTCAAGGGACACACCTAGCGAAACAACTATGAGAATTAAAAAAAAAAAAAAATCCTCTGGCAAACTTGCAAGTGGTAATTCTGAACTTCACACGGAGTAAGCAACATGCAATAATTCCTCATAAAAAAAACATACATTGCTGCTTCCCACTCAAATTAATTATCAGCCATTGTTCTATTTAGAACTCTAATTACTATAGAGATTATTTTAAATTGATCTTGTGCAAAACATGCAAGTAAAATACAAAATCCAAATGCAGTGAATCACATGTGCTGAAAACTGATCAATCACAGCCTACATCGTAGATTGGAGTAAATTAGATTCAGTAATAAGAAAACTATAAAATAGAAGATTTCTTTTAAGTGATATGAGTTTAAGAAAATGACCCAGAGTGATTTTGGAGCTGCCCTTTGCGAACCCTTGATGATTCAAATTAATTCAATTTTTGTCCCCATACATGACATCAGGATCTTCCCCCATCTCATAACTTTTTTTCTTTTTTTAAGGGCGTCTTGGCATTAAGAGCGGACCTGGGTGTTACGATGTGGGTGCGACCGGTGAGATCCGAGAAATTTCTTAAATAATATCTTAAAAATTATATTTTATTACTTAATTTTTTAACTTGATTAATATTCGCACACCGCCAAAATGAAAATCTCTTCCCATGTAAAAAAGAGTCGATAGAAAGGTGGACCCTACATTGTAGCGTCTCTTTTACTATTTTGAATGTTGGGATTATATACTTTACAGATGACGGCCCAGTCAGGATAAGCCAAAACGAATTATGCAGAATCGAGATGATCGACTTTTTAAGAAAAAGACGAACGGGACTCCTTTGGCTTTAAGTCTGTCAACACAGCGAAGCCTCATTCATGTTCGTTTTTTCTCTCACCCAGTGAAAGGGAGAAGTCAATGAAAAGGAAAAGCACAAGCGCACTCACACAACACAACACAACACACCTCAGGTCTTGAGTCTCAGAGAGAGCTGACACCTTCGGCTCGAACCACGGCCGTTCAAGATTTTCCTCGACACCGATCGAACCTCCTCCTGGAAAGAAGGAAAAGAAAAAACACCCACATGTGGAGATGGATTGAGCTGTCACTAGATCCAACAGAGGAACAAGATGACAACATTCCGCTGTAAAAAGGGAGAGAAAATTGCAGAGGACTAATGGAATACCTGGCAACATATCTTCCTTCCTGAAAAGGAAGTGGTCCTTGTCTGAGCAGCTCTTCCTTCTGTCTTGCATCATTCCTATTTCACGCACAGGAAAGGAGAAACAATGAAAAAGAAGGAAACCCTTTCTAATTAATCAAAAACATGAACTATACAAATCATAAAAAATAAAAAAAGAAGTCAGGCTTCCATCCAATAATCGTATAATCGTAGTGGGATTTGGTTGAATTCATGTTTGAGGCATTTGGTTGCTAGAATTCATAGAACTATTGCGCATGAGAATTTAAATTCTCCAACACTCCTACCAACAGGTTTTCCAAATCCTTCTGAACAGTTCAATATTTAAGAACTTGAAGAATTTGAAAGACTTTTCACTCCTACCAACCGGTTTTCCAAATCCTTCTAAACACTTCAATATTTAAGAATTTGAAAGACTCTTTACTCCTACCAACAGGTTTTCTAAATCCTTCTAAACACTTCAATATTTAAGAATTTAAAGAATATGAAAGACTTTTTACTCCTACCAACAGGTTTACCAAATCCTTATAAAGACTTCAATATTTAAGAATTTGAAAGACCAAAAGTGACATTTTAAAAAGACTGAATTGTTTTAATTACACTAATAAAAAATTAAAATTCTGAAATAACATAGAGAATGAAATTCTTGCACATCCCCCTAGTTACTAGTTAGTGGCAGGGGATTCACAAAAAAAGACTTAGATCACCCAAAAGGTGAGAAGGGTTCCTCTATACAAGTAGAATGTAGGGCAGATCAGGAAGAAAGGGCCAGATTGGAAGGCTGTGATGTATAATTCTTGCGAATTTGTGCTGTTGTCCATCCATGGTAAGGTCCACCAGATTGAGGGAACAGATTTCCAACAGTAGGACGAGATGCATGTGGTGAGGGCAATTAGCTAATGGAGACCAGTTCACTAGGCCGAACCTAAAAGCTTCTAGAAGAAAAACAGGTGGGGTAGAAATTTTCAGTACCTACTACAGCATAATCGGAATGGAACTCGTCTGCTCCACTCTTTATGTTTAGCCATTTCCTCACTACTGTTTTTGGCCAAGAAGACTGCAAATAGCAAAACAGGGAAAAAATGGTTCTTGTTTATTAGATCAAATTGCATGAATAAGAAGAAGAAGAATAATTACATGGAGAAGATCGGAAGAAGAAGAAGAACCACATACCTTGCAACTTCTGGGTTCTGTTCTCATTTCTTTAACCTCAAAGAAATCAAACCCAAACTCAAAAAACAGTACCAAGCAACATCTCTGAAAACCAATGGACAGCAAGTTCAGTACCCCATCTTTGTCATGCTTTCCAGACACTAAAAATAAGAACAGATTATGTTTTTCCTAATGAAGAAGCTTGAAGGAACAGTGACAGAACGTAAACAGCAAGGAAGAAATAAGAACAGTTAAACAACAAAAATGGGGCCGTTTGTAATTGTGCACCGTTCATTTGTGGGCCCCATCAAAGATTCTTGGAGCATTGTTGATGAGATCAGTGGAAGATAGCTCGGTTTTGTAAGGTGGGCTGTAAGGGGGTGGGCCCCATCAATGAAGATACACCGCGGACTACCATTTCGGTAAACACGCGCATTTTTTAAACTGAAAAAAACCCACCTAAAGAGAGAGAAGTTAGAAAGCTCAAGCAAGAGCTTGCCTTTTAGGGATTTGAAAGCCTACTAATATCAAATTGGAGGCTGTCTCAGATTCTTGGGGTATGAAAAAGCTCAAAAACAAAGGAAGAAAAGAGAGCTTACAGAGCTATAAAATGCAGAGAAACATCTATGTTGAAGAATAAAAAAAAAAAAAAGGGAAAACAGAATCCTTAAGCCAAATTAGAGCTGAAAACCATGGAATCTAGATAAGAACAGACCATCACTTTTAGCTGTAACTCTTCAAATAGACTGATTTCCTCGCTTTATTACATTCTAAGTAAGGAGCCTCTTATGTTACAGATTTCTAGGCCTGGCGTGGAAAGTAGACCCTCAGGTGAGGAAAATAGGCCTCGGATGAGGTAGGACAGCCCTTAGGCGAGGGAAGGTGACCGACAAGATTCGAACTTTGGACAACTAGATAATAACTGCTGACTCTTACCACAGGGATAAGAGGCCCTTCTTGATTTCTAAGGCGTTATCAGATAAAGACAGACCAAAACACAAACCAAAACAAGACAGCTCCAGATACATAGAGTCTACAAAAATCTTGCAAGATCTGAAAACTTCCCTTTGAAACATATATCATCACAAAAGAAGAAAATTGAAAACGTACCCAAAAACACAAAATATGACAACTTTCAGAGAATCTAAACGAGGAGAAAACCAAAGAAATCAGGAAAGAAAAACAGGACGTTCGTTTTTATGTTGTTTCTACAATGGCATTACTAGAAAGATTGAAAAAGCTGAAAAGAAAGGCATCAAAAAACAAGAAAAAACCGGTTATAATCCGCTGATTCAAGCATGAAAACCAAAAGAAGAATCTGAAAGAAAACTTACAGGAATATATATATATATATATATATATATATAAAGAGCCTCTCCTTTGAAGAAGATCTGCAAGATGGAAACGAATGGTTTCCGTTTACAGCTGTTCTTTCATGTTGAATTGAAACTAGGGTTTCTAAAAAAAAAATCTCTCTTTTGTCTCTATGGTTTTGTGAGTGAAGAAGAAGAGGAGGAGATGTTGTAGAATGTGGATACAGAGAGGAGAGCGGTTACTCAAGTCTAGGAGGAAAAGCAGACAGAAGGTGGCCTCAGTCCTTTTTATAGAAGGACTGGGACTGGGAATGGGACTGGGACTGCGGAATGATCGTGAGAGTGGGAGTGGGGTTTTGGTGGTGGGGACCAGGTCGTTTAGGAATCGCGGGGTTTGCGCCCTACAGTTCCCTCATCATGTGACGACTGACGAGCGTTTTGGGGGCGGTCAAGTTGTTTCGTCGCATCGACCCACTGAGAGATCATCGTCTTTCGTTTTGGCTCTCTTGAGTTGGGACCCACAAATAGACATGGTTGCCACTATTTTTTTCTCTTGCTAAACACACGTGCCATGTTTGTGTTAGGAGTGTCAAAAAAAGGGGGAATTCTGTTTCTTCTAATCCCAAATTGCCAATGAAATAATATTTTCCTACTTCAATGAAAGGGGTCCGGACTTTTGTGTTAGCATTCTATCTGATCATTGATATCATTTGGGGGAGCCCAGATGATATCATATGGGTCAACAAGTTTTTTAAAAAAATTTCGATCAGAGCCAAGCAACTTTGATGATATTATTTGAATTTCAATAAAAAAAATGAGAAAATAAGAGTTAAGGAAGATAAATATGTCAAAACCCCTAAAAAGGATTTATTTCAATTTCAATAAAAAAAAAACTGAGAAAACGGGGGTTGAAGAAGATTAATATCTCAAAACCCCTAAAAAGAACTTAATAAAAGCTAGCACGATATGTATGTTTTTCTTAATTTGATTTTTTTTTTTTGTGAAAGGAGCTCCAATATTGTTAGGGAGTAAACACTAGGATTTTTTTTATACTTTATTGTTCTTGATTTTATACATAGTTGGTTTTAAATTAAAAAAATATACCGAGACAACTAACATAGAAAGAGTCGTCAATCCGCCATAGAGTAAATAAGAGGGTCAGTCCTCATTGTAGCACCTAAGTTGACAGACTTGATAGGATTTGTGTGTGAGGATTTACCATAACTTCAAATTCAAAATGGAGTCAAATTAAGGTTTAGAGTTTTCATAATTGAGAGCATCCTGAAATTTCCTGTGACTTAAGCCTTGATTTGAAGTTTATGCTTTTTAGATTTAGGATTGCTCCGCTCCTGTGAGACAATCGTGACCGCTGATGTGGCCTGACTCAACCTGACCTTCATATAACCTAGGGTTAAAAGGGTCAGCTATGGGTTACATAGCACCTGACCCAAGCAATAAATAGGCCATGTACGGATTGACCAGCTGATTTTTGTCCTGATATGAACTGTTTTGATCCACATTCGACCAATGTAGCCCAATCCATAATATGTCTAGAAATTATCAAATGCACTCTTGGAGGAGTGTGTTGGGTTTTGAGTTTGACTAGGTTAATAAATGGGTTAATTACAGGTTGGGTCTTAAGCTATTACAGTCCTCCCTTCCAGAGCAACCATTCATACTTGGACCAACCCATTTCCCACCCTTATTATGCTCTCAATTCTTGTTTGTAGAACACAAAAGGTCATCAAAAGTCAAAACTTAGGCTGCATTAGTCAAAGTCAACATTTTTTGTTGACTATTCTCAATACGACTATTTTCGTTGACTTTGTTTTGTGGAGATCCGGGCTAACTAACCTGACGCCCTGAAGACTGAAGAAGGAAGTAGAGAGGGCCATCTGTCATGTTGATGAGCCTGCACTGCAGACCAAACCTGGAAACAGAAGGCTTGTAGTTGTGGGAGGACCATCTGTCATGTTGATGAGCCTGCACTGCAGACCAAACCTGGAAACAGAAGGCTTGTAGTTGTGGATGGTCGACTGTTAGTAACATTTGGCATTCTAGTGGCCATCACATCTGGGCTGATGAGAGGGAAAGTTGAAATGGGATTAAAATATATGACACGTCCATGGCTGGAGTAAGACCTGATCAACCTGCAGTCCAGGTCTTTTATTTCTTTACAATATCTGAATTAGAACCAAAGATCCTCCAAATCCAGAAGATAAAGGGACATACATTCAGAACATGAATTTAGACTCTTCTCTTCCATTTTTAAATAATATACACATGATGTATATGATAAACTAGTAGTGTGGGGGAGCAATGATGCTCACTTCTGAACTTGTTCGTCAATAAGAGGATTTAACACTCCATAAATTTATATTTTTACTAGAGAGAGTAATTCTGTATTCCGACTTTTCCGATAGGAAAAGAAAATCTTATCAATTATCAATGAAAATAATTCAGTTTTCATTTCTTTTGCAAGAAAAAGGTATTGTATCAAACAAACAAATAGCAGGTTGCATGGAAAATTAAAATAACTTTCTATTCTATTATGATATCATGTCGTTGCACAAGCACAACTTTGTTGTAATTAGGGGCACCTTAACACTTAATTATGTATATGGTCATTGAGGATTTGCATGAGGAGAAAGGGGATGAGTATGAAAGCTCCTACTTAATGGAAAAAAATCAACCTTTTTGGGCGCCATATGAACTAGAAATGAAGACCCATTATCAAATTCGGAAAAGGTATAAAAAAATTCAAATGTGAAAAATGAATATAATCTGGATGGATGTTGAATTGACTGTGATGAGGTTGAAGGAAGAGGAGGGAGGGGAAGGGTTCAGGAGAGAGATAGAAAGGCAGGTGGGTGCCATATGGACTGTATCTCAGGATAAGATGTAGCATATATAAATGGGGCGGTGGCATACTGGCATTATGTGCTGTGTCCTAATAAGTGTATATAACTAATGGAAAATAAATGCAAATGTTGGACTCATGAGTCATACTTGAACTTTGAAATTTGGGTTTCATTAGGCATCCCGAACCAATTTTCATCTTTGATTCACATATAAGACTTCTTCACAAGTTATATTTATAACCGTGCGAAGTTACTATTATATATGGTTTGAGTATTTGAGTCACGATAGATTAGAGTAGAGAACCAATATTCATATGGCTGATCCTACTATAAACGGGTAAAGGCTTTGATGATGATAATTTAAAGATCTAAATGATTTTTATTAAAGGATTTGTTACACAAATCATCTATCAAAACCCAATGAGTCATTTATGAAAGTCTTCAATGATAAAAACTAAGCATATTCTTGTATTGAGAGAGTATTTATAATACAATAATGAAGATCTTTAAGATTCTTAGATCTTACAAGTCAGAGATATGATACAAATATAATTGCATGGAAGACTATAGATCTCTATCCATGACTATTTGTGAAACCATATCGTTATCTAACATGATCTGTGGAGGGATAGGCTACTTGGGTCACACTTTGCCGAATGAGACAAGGTTCACCAACAATTTATTCACCATGGTCTTGGACAATAAAGATAAAAAAATATTATGCTTAAATCAGATTTTAGCTGTCAATTCAATTGCCATAGAGGGATGGTAAAATTAACTGATGGGACCATCAGGGATGGTTGAAAATAACTGATGGGACAAATCTTGGGGAGATGCCTTATTCATTGGTCCTGTCTTTTCAATTGGTTGGGGCCAATCTAATGCATCCACGTTGAACCCTGCTCACTTGTTCATTCCGTCATGGACTTGCATTTACCTGCCACGTGAATGGCCAACAACTCCCCAATCAATATTTTGCTTCAAAAATCATAGGTCTTTCCTAGGACACAAAAGTATGTTCTGCTCCATTTAGTAACTTGGGCTATCTATCTATCAACCTTATTGTCGAATTGAAAGAGACAGTGATTTATCGTAAGCGCTTACACAGTAAAATTCCTTTGTGAGTTTCAGTGCCTTCCCTCAGATGATTCTAGGTTGGAACTCACAAGTCTGGAAACAATCATTTCGAATGTGCAGAGTACGGATCCTCTTAGGCACAGTAAGATTCCACCCCACTATTAATATATTTTAATTAGATATTATTAATATTTTAATTAAATCTATTTTAATTATTTAAGTGATTAAGATTAAGTGGGACACACGTTACATCAGATGCGTAGATTGGTGAGTTGGGTTAATGGGTAGATGACTTGACCCGTAGTTTGACCCGACCCAATGACTTAAGTCCAATACTCTCTTAACTTAATCCCTCTTATTACAAACGCACGTCCTTATCTCTCCCTCTGTAACTCCTCCATTCCCTGTTCGTCTTCTTCCTCTTTCAACTTCCAAAGCCTACACAACTTTAGGATCCAGCCATCAAAATCAAGATCTGAAGATACCATCATTCTTGGTTCGACTTTCTTATCACAGATAACACTATCCTCAAACCATTAGGAATAGATCTATACACTTAGGTTATCTTCTTATTCTATCTAATGTTAGGTTTTGGGTAGGAATACCAAAGATCTGTTCATCTGAGCATTTCTATCACATCTTTTATGTCAGATTGGTGTTAGGATTGTGATCGAGCGCCATAGTAATCTCGGTTTGAGTTTTGGTTAGGAAACTTATTGCACTCTTCTTCAACTTCGGATCTAAGGCAAGTACATTATTATAATTTGTTATTGAATGCGTTAATTGATCTTTGATTCCAATCTAATGCATATAGGTTTATTTATTTGCCATTTTCTAAATGATAATGATAGATTACAGATTTAAAAATGGATGTTTGGGAAATGAAAATGTAGGTTTCATTCTCTTTCTAATGGTTATGATTTGTGTGAATTTGGATGGATTATACTATCTTTTGAAAAAAGAGAGGAAAGTGGATGAAACATGGGAAAAATCACAATTTATGTGATTGCACGAACTCGGACAACATTCTGAATGTCAATCGTTCGAACGTTGCATTGGAACATTCGAACGAGTGAGTTCAGAATCGTCTGAGCCAAATGGCAGAGACGTCGAACGTTCCCTTCGTGCGTTCGAATGTTCAAGTCTGCTCGCCCCTAAGCCAAAAATCCGAGGTATCAAAAGTTCGAACGTGCCTCATGAACGTTCGAACGTTTGATTTCCCTCATGTCTGAGCCAAAAACCCGAGACCCTGAACGCTCGAACGTTGGTCTCGTACGTTCGAACGTTCAGTGTACTTGGGCAATTTGTGTTTATTTTCCATTGTTTTGGCTCTGATTATTTTGGAGATTTATGATATCATGTATAGGACTTCATATGGATCTAATAACCTTAAATTATCTACCTGGACTTGACATAAGAACCGTCTTTGGGCATACGGTATCTTATGGACGTAGGATTCAATTACCTGTTATGATTTTAATGAACTCTAGCGAGAAAGGGTCAATACATCTCCATTGAAAATCCTTCATTGGATCTATGCACCATGAATTTCGAAAGATGTAACGTCCTTAACTTACTAGCGTTATTATTGTGTGTTGACGGGTATATGAATATACGTTTAACGTTAGGATTGGTTTACAATATGTCTTAACCTTTGTATTTGCATGCATATGTTGGTTTAGGCTATGTATTCCTTTAGATGCATACCCTATTTTGTATTATGAATTATGAGGTGGCTTGGCAAATTAGATTTATATGATTTGATAATGATATGGATTGGCCAGCCCTTCATTTTAACTTAGGACTCTTGTGTCGGAGCATTATTATTCGGGTCTATTATGCATATATGTTTTCCTTTATGTGGGTCATTTGTGAACGACTGCAGATCGTATGTGGACGGTTGATCACCGATAAGTCCGGATCACTTATAATCCGCTTTGAATATGAACATGTTATCCTAATATGTGTTTATAGATCGGTTTATGACCACTGACATTGTGGACGGGCTTTCCCGATTATGGTTGACCACCCAAAACGGGGACACTTGTCTCCGTGTGAATTATATATTGCTCAATTTGGTGTCTTTTGGATTCATGTCATACGTTCTTTCTTGTCTTTATCTTTATCATTGTTTCTTATAATCTCACTTGTTTTTACTCGTTTTGATATCGTATCTTAATTTCGAATTATGATCATGTTCTTGCTATTTACGTCACTACATTTGGTGCATAGGTACCGAGCCCTACTTTACCGAGGAGACGGAGGAGGATCAAACGTTTCAAATGCTTGAGCCTACTGACGAACCCGAGAGGGATGCCAGAGACGGTTTCGGAACCGTCTGAGCCTACATTAGAGAGAACGTCATCTTAGCAATTCTTTAGATGAACTTTCTTTTAATGATAAACTTTCTTTAGTAATTGTTTAATTTATTTTACAACTTTAACTATGAATGTTTATTTGATTTTCGTGTTGAATCTTATTTATGATCATTGAATACCAATTGAGTGAAGCTTCCGTTGCATTTAGTGGAATTTTAATTGGACTCACCACGGTTTGTGACATTATGTGGGTCCACTTTTGGAAGCTTGTGTTGTATTAAACACATAAATTTGGATTTTATTTAATTTTTCACGTTTTTCCCCAATTCTTATTTTGGGGACGTGACAGTTGCTCGACTTACCACGGTTTGTGACATTATGTGGGTCCACTTTTGGAAGCTTGTGTTGTATTAAACACATAAATTTGAATTTGATTTAATTTTTCACGTTTTTCTCCAATTCTTATTTTGGGGACGTGACACAGACTCACGAGATAAGTTGGAGTGAAATTTGGCTGTTAAAAAAATTGTGTGGCCCTACGTCACAAGCTCACGTTGGATTGAGCAGTTAGTAGATACCAATAATTATTGGTTGAAGAGTTTGGACAGAGCTAATTAAGATTAAACTATTGTTAAAGAGCTTTGGATGAGCATCTAACTTGTTCACAAGTGGAATGTATTAGGATTGATTTCCATGAGAAAAATGAGAGACTAGCTTGGATCATTTGGAGATCCTTAGCATTTATCACTGGTGGATACAGAATTATTGTTTGACGGAAGCATATCCAAATAGAGTGCATTCAGAATTTTCATATAGGTTATGAAAGTGTTTTTGTTTTTAGGAAGTTCAAGTGAGTTTTGGAAACGGACACACATTTGACGGGGGCACCCCACCTGCTGGAATGCACAAAGACATTCAGAGTAGATCCCGCATCAAGCCCCAACTAAGACTAACAATGTACAAAGAAAATGAAAACCCTATTTCAGATCATTCAGAGATCCTTGGGCATTTATATATAGACATTTACAGTGACTGTGACCACTAGAATGCATAAAGACATTCGAAGTAGAGCCTGTATCAAACCCCAAGTAAGACTAACAATGTTTTGTAAAAGAAGAGAGAAATTAATTATTTTGAACGATTTAGATTTTTTTTATATGTAACCCCTACCATGGAGTTCCACTAGAATACTTCACACATCAAAGCTCTGCATGTACAAACCATGAATTGGTGTGTTATTTCATCTGTAAATCCAATTCTGATGGGCCAAACAAGATCATATTAGAAACCATAAGTTCAAGGGAGAGTAGTTGTGTTTGTGTTTGGTAAATGGACCACTTCGTTTCTGCCTTAACGTGGAAGTCTTGAATTTGTGAGGCTTCTCGGTGGGCCCACTTACAGAAATTATATAAGCTGCTGAAAGGAAACGCATGCCCTTTATTGTTTGGGCCTTGAAAAAAAAAAAATCCAATACAATTTAGGCCTATTGTCAGATTAATGACTTGTTAAAAGCTGCCTTTTGCTAGCTTGTTATATATTATCATCTAGATAGCATTAATTGAATCCTTTAAAAATGGATATTGTAACATGATGTGAAATGTTTTGATTTTGGAATGCTTAGTAAATTCTTACTTATTTCTTTTGATGCCAATGGGGAAAATTATAAGTGCCTAGCAAACCAGTAGCTCCAAGCACGGTGGAGAATGCTTTATTAGTCTATTGCACACACCATTGAACATGATTAAACATAAAAAAGCTCCAAGCACGGTGGAGAATGCTTTATTAGTCTCTATTTCACACAACATTGAACATGATTAAACATAAATTTTTTTTACTGTCCTCACCCTGGCTGTTTGAGTTTGAGTTTAAACGGATTTTTTTTAACATGATTAAACGGATTTTGCATGCACATGTGAGTTTGAGTCCCTTATAAAGAAAAAAAATAAAAGATAAAAAATAAACTATTGTATGTCCTAATAGCAAGTTGAGTCACATGCCACAGGTTGAAATATGATAACAATGACATAATGCAACCTTGAAAACTGAGATAGCTATATAGAGAGATTGATAGATCTTAGAGTAGAGAATATAAGAGATGGCATAGTCAACATGATGTATGAAATGTTGAATTACAGATCTAAAAAACAGAATTAAAGCTCTGATAAAAAGTGGAGCAGAAACCAAGTTCTGTATATTTTAGTAATATCAAGTTGATAACTCAAATTTCTTACACAAAACAAAAGTTGATAATTTGAAAGCATTTCTTTTGAACTCCAAGGGGTAGCTCAGTTAGTCTGGGATCACGGTTTGCATTTGAAGGTTGTAAGTTTAAAACTGCTCTACTGCACTGGGATTATAGAGGAGTTCATCCGGCTTCCCTCTGGGCCCATACAATGTGGATCTGAGTCGGATGGTTGTTATGCATGCCATAGAATGTGGGAGTAGGGATTGGTATTTGAAAATTGAAATGGGTTAGTAGTAGGTAGTGGTGGACCGTACATGTGACAACCGCCCGATTAGTAAGGAGAGGTTGTGATGTCAGGCTTCACCAAATTTGGATTGGATCCATATTGAGGTCATCCCCCATCTCATTTTCTATGCACTTGTAAATGTCTAATGACTTTGTTGATGGTTTTAAGGACAGGATTTTCCATCAAACCTACCTTTACCTGCCCAACGTACAGTTCCTTTGTGGTTCAAACTCTTATAATACTCCGATTGTCAAAAGTAAATGAAAAACAATGGAAGCTTTCATTCTTAAAGATTTCTTTGGTGATTTAGATATACCCAAGACCTCATCTGCTGTGGTTGAGTCCTCATAGAACGTGTAGATAACTCATGTTATACCCAAATGGCAGTTCATGTGTCCTCATAGTTGACCGCAAGTAATTGTTGTTTTGTTCTTGGCGTAATCTAAATGTATGTAAATAGAGATTTATGGGTGAACCGAGTGTAAAGCAATGAGTTCTAATGATCCAATGCAATATATTCTAATGGTCGTCCTAAGGAAATTTCACTAGTAACAAGGAAGAAAAAGAAGTTACATGCATCGATCATCAAAGTTTTGTTCATACCATGTTGTGTAACCTACGTGAATTTTGTTTATTCATTTCAATTTATCATTTTTTTTTGGTTCATAAGCTTTTCATATACAATCTTCATCAAAGTTTGTTAATTTTTCTTTCTTTTAGTTAATATCATTGTCTTTCACTGAAATCGATCTAACTCCCTACTTTTCCTCTTCCTCATTCTTGCAAGCATTAAAATATCATTATCTCCTTCTCTTATTTCCAACTTTTTATATAAGTTATCATATACTTCGGACTTCACTTACTTTTTTTTTCTTAATTTATTTCTTTGCATTTTTATATGTTTCATAATTTTATGTATTTCTAATCTCATGCTAAATCTCTACACTATTAGTTTTTTTTTTTTTTCATAGTGTCATTTTTTCCGACTCTTTAAGCACTGCTTTTGTAACCTTATACAATTAGCGTTTTTGTTCTACATCAATATTGTTTCTCTCTTCAAATTTCATTCTTCTTACTTTTCCTTTTTTCTTACCTTGTTTTAGGATATCTTTTAGTTACTATTCTCTCTCCCTTTATTTCTAATGAAAAAATCTAAAACACATTTTCTCAGTCATCAAATGAAAAAAAAAAAAATATATATATATATATAAAGAAGCCGCATGTGCACATGTATTATGTTGGATGCTTTTAGGTCCTCAATAGTAAGCTCGAACACCAAGTCAACATAATAAATTCATTTTGGAACCCCAGCAATAAATTCGAACCGCTCAAGTCATTGTTTCACCTTGATTTTTCTAGTGACAAAATTTTACTGTTGTTGGAGTTTCCCCACTATCAAAATAATCATGTTTAAAGCATGCAATTAAAATCTATGTTGTTTATTTTTAATAGTATGTTCGAGGCGTCCATTTGAAAGTAATGTTGCAAATGTCATTATCATTAAAATAAAAACTAAGTTTTAATTAACAAGAGAAACATAGCAAAAGTTATCTAAATGATTAGAATTAGTGAGGAGAGACTAAAAAATAAAGGACCATGAGAAAGAAGTATATAGTTAGAAAAAATCTAGAGGATTTTACCGGAAAAATCCCCTTAGACTTGTTAAAGGCCAAAAACACCATCAATGTGTTATATAGACCATAGTAGTCCCAAATGTCCTATTTGATATTTTTTTTATTTTTTCTCTGAGCAGGGATATCCCTGCTCCTTTTACCTTAAAAAGATTTCAAACCCAAAACCCTTTTCTCCATTTTCGTTCTTTTGCCCATTTTATCTGAGCAGAGACTCATCTTATCTGAGCAGGGATTCAATGAAGAAGAAAGAAAGCTGCAGGATTTTGCAGATCCCCTGATTGAAAAGGACAAATCGATGAAAAGAAAAGTGCTTCACCGACGCTTATATTAGAGAGATGGTGATTATATTAGAGAGAGAGAGAAAAAGAAGTGGATAATGAAAGGGAGAAGGGATAAGTTGTAACTCTGATGGTCGCATTCTCCTTTTGATTTGGTCTTTTGATGTTTTTTTTTCTTTGAAAGATCCCAACTTTAAAGTAGTAGAAGGGAGAAGAAGATGGGAGAAGAACGAAAATGGAAAAAAGGGTTTTGTAACCCCATTCTTCGTGTGGGCAGGGATATCCCCGCCTCCCTGAGTATTGTCTCTCATAGTGGTATCAGTTGAGACGGGGATGTCCTTGCCCAAATTAGTGCTGTGAACGGGGATATCCCTGCTTATGTTAGTGCTGTGAGCGGGGATATCCCCGCCCACACGAAGACTGTGGGTGTATTCTCTCATAATAGTATATCTCATTTGAGGAATTATGACCAAATGTCCATTCCTTATTGAGCTAATGCACATGTGTATGTAACTGATAGAATCCCAAAATTATTTTCAAAGTTTAACCATTTCTATGTTAGTCAACGACCATTCCCATCCCCATATCCAACCATTTCTATATAAACAAAAGCTGATGCCCAATTCTATCATCTTCTATTACGGCCAAACCTTCCTAATTAAAAGAGTAATACAAAGAGTAATACAAATGGGCATTAGCTTTGGCCGTAATAGAAGATGATAGGATTGGGCATCAGCTTTTGTTTACATAGAAATGGTTGGATATGAGGATGGGAATGGTCATTGACTAACATAGAAATGGTTAAACTTTGAAAATAGTTTTGGGATACTATCAGTTACATACACATGGGCATTAGCTCAATAAGGAATGGACATTTAGTCATAATTCCTCAAATGAGAGATACAATTCTAAGAGACATATATCACCCACAATACTCTAGTGGGCGGGGATATCCCCGCTCACAGCACTAACACAAGCAGGGATATCCCCGTTCACAGTACTAATTTGGGCGGAGATATCCCCGGCTCCCTGGGTGTTGTCTCTCAAAGTTGTATGAGTTGAGACGGAGATATCCCCGCCCACGCGAAGACCGGGATTGCAAAACCCCATTTTTCCTTTTCGTTCTTCTCCCAAATTCTTCTCCCTTCCACTACATTGAAGCTAGGATCCTTCAAAGAAAAAGAACACCAAAAGACCAGATCAAAAGGAGAATGCGATCATTGCAGTTACAACTTATCCCTTCTCCCATCCATTACCCACTTCTCTCTCTCTCTAATATAATCACCATCATCTATTTCTATTGTACATATACATTGCAGAGAAGAAAGAAGGAAAATGGTGGGGGAGGTGTACAAATTGACCCCTTTTATGGAGTACAAATTGCTGACTGGTGCACTTGGATTATGGATCTGGACCATCTTCTTAGTTGATAATTTTGTTTTAGTGCCTAGGTTTGCTTAGGAAGAAGTTCGCCGCCTTTTCTAAATGAAGCTAGAGAAATTTCCGTCTCTTCTTCTTCATTAGTGTTGGTAATGGCAGAAGAAGGATTAGGGTATGGATCTAAGGGATGGTTGAGCTTGATCATTGTGAAAGAGAGAAGAAGATGAAGAAGGACGAAAAGGGGAAAAAGGGTTTTGAGACTTTTTAAAGTAAAAGGAGCAGGGATATCCCTGCTCAGAGGGAAAAAAAAAAAAAAAAAAAACTAAACAGAGCTCCTGTGATCATTATGGTCTTTATAAGATATTGATGGCGTTTTTTGACTTTGACAAGTCTAAGAGGATTTTTCTGGTTAAATCCTCAAAAATCTAAAAAGAAAAAAAATAAAAAGGAGCATAAGGACGTACAGCTTTCTTATATCATTCAAGGTATCATCATTATAACAACAATTGTATGTTAATTTTGTGATAATCACAGTGTTCTTTTTGCACATAGGTTATAGGTAAAATACCCCTCTTTCAACTATAACTTTTCGTGTTTCATATGATGGTATAGTTATTGCCTATAAAACTGAGATAGTCAGTGACTGCTACTTTTAATATAAAAAAAAATTAGTTGCTTATGAAGAAGGGTCTAGTGTGATGATGCAGTATGTGTGGCCAACTATAAAGGATATGGGAGATTAAAAGATCTTGATATGGGATTTAGACATTGCAAAAACCCAATCCCATCCAATTTCATTTGATGCATTAAATGAGATATCTTCATATCGGCAGTTGAGTTGAAGTCTTGAAGATGTAGACTGTTAAAATGAAGGAATTAGGATGATTGAATAGAGTCGAGTTTGTTGCACATACTTAGCTTCTGTCAAGATTTTTAAACCCCCTCTGCCCTTTGTAGTTGGCACATATTCACATGGACTCTACAAGTTTTTTAAGACTAACCAAGTATCAAGATAAACGACATTCCTCTCATGGGCCGGCAGATTTCTGTTTCCATGTTACCTCTACTATCTAACCTTATAAAATAAGTAATACTTAATACCCCTAATGTCAGGATACATATGGAACATTTGAAAATGATTAGGAGTCCGTCTGTTGAAACCTGATTGGTTTAGACTTGGTTGATGATGTGGTGCAATCGATTCTCCACATCTGGTGCCCTATTTTCATTACTTTCAAAAGCTATGGGACCGTCCATGCCGACCCATTTTAAGTTAATATAGAAACGACAAGTTACCACGCGGAGGATTATAATGATAACATCAGCAGCAACAGTGATTATAGTAGAAGTAGGCAAAGTTTTCGAAGGAAAAATAAAGTATCATAGCTTTATTCGATGCATGTGGTTAAAAGTATTTATGTGCATATAGGAGTTAGTTTTCGGTTGTTTAGAATCGAGTGTTCTTTGAGTTCAGAGTCAAAGGCTCATGGACTATGCTGAGGGAGATACCTAAATTATTCAAAGCAAAAAAATAAAAAAAAGAAGTAGAAGACAATTAGACAGTCTTAATTATTTTCTTATATTTACAAATAACCACTTTCATTAACCTGACTGCCTTAATCAATCTCTTGGCTAGCAAAAGAAAGACTGGTTTTCAACCCGATTGATAAAATGTGCCAATAATTTTTCATGAAAGAAGTTAAATGTGTCAGCTCTAGCTTGATTCAGATTAAACACAGCAGGCATCGTGCTTTGTTATCTTGGATTTATTTCTGTCAACAATCTAGATCTAATTATAATATATTAAGCCAGGAGGTTCTGGGTTTAATTTTGACCGTCGGTTATAATTTTGACCGACGATTATGTAACTACTTATGCAACTACCTATTCATTTTTTTTATCAAACCACTCATATTTTGGTTGTTCCTATGTAACTGTACCCTTTTTTTTTTCAAAATTTTCTATTTCTGTTTTATCGAACTTGTCTTATAGAAAGAGGTATTTTTTTTTAATATGTAATTATTTATTTTGCAATGCAGCAAGATACCGTGCTTAGCACGGGTTAATGGGCTAGTCCAAATTATGTTGCTTGGAAGGGCACTTTTTATTCTTTCATAAAATCAATATATTTGGATTTTGAAAATCCATAAAAAATCACCATTGTTGTTGGTCAAAGCTGTGATCGGCTTATAAGATTGTCAGATTAATTACTAGAGGTGGCTACTTGTACAAATGAAAAAAGGTAGGTTATTAATAGGAAATGCAACTTCCTTGCATGATGAGTAGAACTTGTGGCCATTCGCTCTATGTCCTATTTTATTGGTAAACAGGAAATAAACTAGCAAATGGATTTTTATTCCTTGTCAAAGCAAATGGGGCTTTAGGGTGGAGAAAGCTCACCACAACCCCAACTAATCATATTCTCCTCATAAACCAACAAGTAGTAGAGCTTAATTAACACTTAAACTTTTAATATTAAACTCATTAACTCAATAATAGGGATGGGAATAATCACCAATCACAAACATAGTCCCTCTTTTCAGCTTGGATTGTTTGGGTATTGGGAATTGGGAATTGCGCATGAGCAATGGGTTAGATTATGGAAGATCTGGACTGCCCCAATCAGAATTAACATTATATTTGCATTAGTGCTGATTGGATTAAGGGTCCTAGTGAGATAGATAAACAATGTTTAGAAAGCTCCCAATTTGTTATTATCTGTATAATTATATGAAGAGGGCTGTCATGATGTCCTCCAATGAGGGTGTGTGGCCTTGTGCAATTAATGCATTGGAAGATTCTCTGAATCAAGCCTAACTTAATTTGTTTAATAAACTTAACCCAACTCTGTTTGACCAGGTTAGTTAGAGGATAAAGATGAGGAGAAAAAGGTCCTAATTTAGTCTGGTAACCTCTAAAAGGGAGAGGGATGGTAGGGTCGTTAGTCTGTTTTTTAAGAGGAGAGTGCTGCTTTCGGGTCGTGGTGGGGTACCTTGAGATGCTTACATATACCATTCCATTCTCTCTTCATGTGAGAAAGCCTTAATGCCTTAATGTTTGTGATTTGGTGTCTTAATCAATCCATCCTCGTGGGTTTTGGCTAAGTAATTAATAACAACAAACCTTTTGAAAAGGTGGTCCAATCATTAATCTTGCATTACTTTCTCGATGATCATAATTCTGATTAGATTATTGGCGATCTAGAACACCATGTTTGAAAATTGGAGGCCTGTGGCCGGTCCGCTGCATGTCTCACATTTTCTTGTCCATGGAATCAAGAATATTTTGATAATCACCATTGTAATCGAAGGCCTATGCGATATGACATTGTAAAACTCATATGCACGTTTTTACAGAGACACTCTGGGGAAAAACCAAACTTCATCATGGACATGTACTACTTTGATGTATGGCACGAGAATGGCCTCTCAAGTCTTATCTCAGTGGTAAGGGACAACAGTTCTCACGTGGCTAGTTGATCAGAGTTAATTTGATCCCTTGGACATGTCACCTTCTATCACCTCACTCGAGGTCTACTTCCTTTTCACCGGAGGACTCCATCACTGTCCCAACCCCCTATAGTAGGTACCAAAAAAAGAATTTTTGATGTATGGTGGGGAAGATATTTATAAAAAAATCTTGAAAAAATATTAATAATGTTAAAGATTTTGATGTTCCAGTGATTAGTGGAATTAACCGTGTATTTCCCCCCAAATCTTAGGCTTTCTCTATTCAAAAAGTGTAATTTAAAATGTTTACGGAAAAATATTTTATCTTGTTCAATCTACAAGTCATGAAATAGAGTTTGTTTTCAAATGGGCTTTAATTTTCCTTGGATTATCTCATTTGTGTCTCCTACGTGGATTCTAACCACTATAATTTAGACTTTGACTCTTTCCACTAAGTTTGGTCTCTAGGTTGACTCGACCACTTAATTCTATACTTTCTGTAGCCTTTTACAATGCTTATTTCTTAACCTACACGTGTTCAAGGGTCGAACTTGAACTGGGGTGAGACGTGCCAGGTGCACCACGTATGTTATTATGACCCAAGGACCAAACTCGTGCCCCACGCAATCTAACCTGCGAGTTAAGAACTTGTTTCCTGGGTCAGACCACTAGTTATGAGCTCACTTAAGCCCAAGTCTTTATTGAGGTGGGTTGGAGTGGGTATAGCTTATTGGGTCATTCAAACTGACAGGCCCAATATCAACTCAACCCTGTATTATTTGGATCCTAATTAGCGCAGTTGCCATGCATTACCTAAAAGGACTTTACTGTGCAGGGAGAGGATTTCGGCTTGAGTGGAATCCTTGGAGCCCCATTTTCGTTCGCTATTGTAAACCATGGAAATATTAATCTATGGTGACCTTTTTTTTTTTTTTTTTTTTGCTTTTGGTGAAGCAAAAGGAGACATGCTTGAATTTTCAGAGTATATATTTGGTGCAACAACAAATCTCTTGATGATTCTCATTTGTTAGTATTAGGTGCAGATCTTAATTTCTACACAAGCCAAAGTTACCTACATTCCATTTTTGAAGATCCAAATGGGCCCTTACTGGGGTCCAAGATTTATAGCCCAACAACAATGGACTGCATGTGGAAGGATTGTTCAAATAAGGAAATTAAGGAGAGGCTATAAGACATAAGAGGCCTCTCATTACTCTATTTTGAAGCTTTATCTTCTTTAGAGTGATACCCAACTGGGGATTAAAAGTCACAGAATTTTTGGATAAGTTACTTGATAATTAGTTGGCCTTTCCCCCTTATATGATGGATGATTCTGAGGTGTTTTTGCTTGTGGGACAAATTTTATCTCCAACACATCTACCATAAGATTGATCACGTTTAAAACACCTAATTAAGAATAGAATGCTCTTGGTCCCCATAGGAGTGCCTTTTTTAAGATAAAGGGGTGTGCAGAGTGTGTGTGTTGTGAGAGAGAGAGAGAGAAGGGTCAATTGGTTGGGCCTGAGGTGTACACAGACCCAGTCATTTTTTAATCGGGCCTCAAAATTAGGACGGACCCTCCTTATTAGCCTATGTTTAAAGCCCCAGCTTGGTCCTTGTAAATACCGTCAACTCCGAGCCTAAGCTTGTAATGAACCTAAATTGATTTGACTAGTAAATGCAGTGGCATCCAGGAATTTTTTTTGGATGAGACTAATTTTTTCTAGGCTTTGCTAGATTTTTTTCCACATCAACAAATAGTGAAAGAGAAAATGTATTGCATCTAAAGAAAAGAAAAAAAATAGTTAAAGCTCAATTTCTATAATTTTATTCGAGAAAGGCCTTTTGATTTGACAGATGAGATTAAATAGCTAATACTATTTAATGGGGCTACGTGTAAAGCATCCGAAACACCTTTTCATTTTTATATGGTTTTACTCATGCTTTGAGCGACATTGAGTTTTTCATTGCACTTGAACATATATTGAGAAAAAGGAGTGAAACATTATAGTGGAACCCAATTACTTAAATCCGAGCCCTGCAAAATAAATGCATTCAAATAAATACGATATTGAGAATCAAAATTAATCGGACCGTTCAATTGAGTTTTTTTTATAAAAATGTGGGTGACATAATTTTATGTATATTTATTTCTATTTTTTTTATCAAACGATTAATTCAACAGTGAAACTGACTCATATGGAGATCTCCATATTAATGGGGCTTGTATGTTGGAATGTGGTATTGATTTAATGAGTTCTTTAAGTATTCTTATTTTATTCTTACTTCAAAGCACTTGTCATTTCAACAAGAGACATTTTCCCTGTCAGGGCACTTCATCTCTCAAGACTCCCTTGAAGACTTTCTTAGTTTTTAGACATTTAATGCTTGTATGACCCTACTTTCTTAACTTTATTATATTATTTATTTCAACATGTGTCTTAGTTAGATCGGAGCTACACTTTTCAAATAGGTGTGCAACGTACATAGACCGGATATAAGTGGGCCCACAAGTGGAGTTATTGCTTTTAGTTTATGGGCAGAAATAGCAAACATTTTAAGGGTGCAGGGAAAGTCTTTTGGACATGGCCAGGGCCCATTATAGGTTTTTGGGGATTTTTGGAGTGGTCGCCCCAAGTGCTCATAGCCTAGGTCCGTCCCTGAGTTGATGACCTCGATCTTGTAATTTTAACCGTAAACCGGGAAGTATGAACAATCACATGGAAGACTAATTAAAGTCTTGTTTAGCCACATCATTTTTTTGAAGCAGAGAGTTAGCAAATGGTAGATTCAAGTAAATTATATATAACTCTAGAAACAGGAAAACCACTCTGCTCATTTCATGTTTTGGATGATAATATGACATTTAATATAATTTTGAATTGTATTTAGTCATTACATACATAATATATATTAGGTAATAATGGACAAAGACAACGCTGGGCTAATGAGCCTCAACGTACAAACCCAGGTCCCAACCTCATACAAAATGGTCATGATACTTATTAGGCTTTACCCACCCTAGCCCATGGGCTTTGAGAACTTGTTAGCCGATGGGCTAATGAGCCTCAACGTACAAACCCAGGTCCCAACCTCATACAAAATGGTCATACTTATTAGGCTTTACCCACCCTAGCCCATGGGCTTTGAGAACTTGTTAGCCGAGCCCATCGTCACCTCATCTGCATTAGCAATTTTGGTGAACGTGTGTGAGAGATTAAGGCCACATTTGGTAGCATGTGGGGGGAATCTACAAATATTCCTCACAGGCACAGCCCCTCCAACATAGCTTACCTCACCAAGAATTTGTACAGTTGAAGATTCCTTAGGTCACATTTGGTGACAAGTAAGGTTAATCCACAAATTTTGGGGATAGGGCCTGCTGATTCTCAAATAATAAAGATCTCGGATGACCCAATATCGCGTGTATTTACAATTGTCAAGTGTGAGTATAGCATTTTTTTTCCTAAGAATTTGATAGCCAAATGTGATCAAAATATTTCAGAACTAAAATGTGTGGAGAGGAATTAAAATGAAAGAACTATGTAGAAGCGAGAAGAAGAGCACAAGAAAGGAGTGATTTTGTTCACTTTTTCTCACTAAGTGAAAACGTACAAAAGGTTTATTTTCATGATTATTTGAATCTCTATTTCTTTTTCTTCTGTTTTTCCTTCGTTCTTGAAACATTCACTAGCCCCCTTGACCCGACGATCCAAAGTGGGCAAGGCCATACCGGCAATACGGCAGCGAATCCATTATTTGACTGATGTGATCTCTTTCCAAGTTCCGAATCCAGTCACAACTCATATAAGAACATTTGCTCATGCGTAAATTTCACTTCAATAGAAATAATATGAACGATTGAATTGATTATGTTTAAAATATGTAATCAACTATACATTTCCTACCTAATCAATTTCTACATGAACCCAACTTCCTGAAATGCCTGTATGTTACTAAATCACCACAATCCCACTAAAATCATTCTTCAGATGAAGAGAAAGTGAAAGTATAAGACTTATTGGGAGGATGGTGTACCCACTTGGGAGTTGGGTAGGTGACATAATGTGTGATTTTGCTCTCCACATCGTGTGCTTGAACCCGTCCCAAACTTATCCAGTGCACGTGTGTGTGGGTTTCGTGCGTGCTCCTGGGGAACGGACATATCAGATTATATACCATGGGGAAACCCTTGTCATAAATTTTTTTTTTTTTTTACAAAAGATGATGCATAATAAACGTCTTCTATAAATCAAATGATAAAATAAAAAAAAAATTTAAACGAGGTAAAAAGCAGTCAGTTTAGGTAAGAAATTAGTTAAATTAAAAGAAACACCTCACATGGAGCATAAATTCTTTCTCTGATTTCCACAATAATTACTCATGGAAAAAGTACAGTGAAAAAAAAGGTAAAACTCTATTTACATATATTGTAAACAGTTTAAGAAACTGATCCACATCAACAAATGAATAATATCATCTGTAGTCATTGATTAAGAAACCCTGTAGTAATATTTCTTTTTCAAGAGAAAGTTTTGCTTTTGTAGTCAACAATGAACGAATGAAAATTTCCCAGTGTATCCAATGCCAAGCACAAACTGATCAGAATCATTCTCTGAAGGTGGCAAGTTCAAATCCAAGCAGAAGGGTCTCCCACCATTCAATTTCTTCACTGCAGGCACTTCACTGCAACCTTCAATCACATTCCTATGCCTCCTCATATGGCCTCCCAACGCCTGTCCGATCGCAAACTCCAAACCGCATATCGAGCATTCATGCACTCTTGGTTTAGCATTCTGTGCTCGATTCTGCTCATCATCAACCGTCCGTGGCCTCTTATGGCTGGCTCGATGCCCGCCCAGCGCTTGAAATGAAGGGAATCGCCGCTGACAAGTCCTGCACTCGAACACACGGGCCGAAATCTGGGCCACAGGCTCATGCTCTTCACCATCTTCTTGGCCTCCTCCGCGAGATAGCAACATAAGCCAATTGGCCACATGGGTTCCTTCAATCTCTCCCTGAAATTCTTCTCCTCCTCTGAAACGCTTCATGGCTTAGGAAATTGATGAATGAAAGCTTAGACTTAGAGAGAAGTTGATAAGGATGATGAAGAAGAATGACTTTATAAAAGTAGTGAATGAAGAAGAGTACGCATGGAAGACTATATTTATAAAGGGCTATATAACTTGTAACTCCTACTTACCTCTCTAACGACCAAAATAATATTCATGTGTGTGTATCTAATGAGGGTGGAGAACATGGACAGTTTGCATTAAGTGTTGAGAAAAAAATAGGGTTTGACTAGCAGCCGTGGAATCACGTAAGCGTGTACGCATGGTCATGACTTTGCACGGAATTTGAGAACGAGTCGTGACTCGGGAGAACGAGTGCAGTTCGTTGAAGCTTCTGCGGTCATGTTCTAGAAGTAGAAGTTGGTGGGTTTGTGTGGTATGAAAACACCTTGCCGCGAGTCAAGTGCACGAGTTATAATTGATCGATCCGAGGTCCAAGTGAGACTTGAGAGAGAGGAATTGGTAGTAGTCTAGTAACGGCAAGTCGGCAACCATAAGTTTTGGTTAAAATGTGGGACCCACCTACTTTAATTGGTTTGGACTTTGGAGTGTTCATGGGGGTGGATCAGGCAGGGACAAAGCCTGTTCTGTTTAATTTTAGGCCCTAAAAACAGGCCCAGGGTTCAGCTCATTTGCAAAATGTATGCACCCCATTGTGATATATGTAGGGCACTTGGGGACAGGCCTAGGTTCAGTTTGGCAGGGTCCATGAACACCGTAAGTCTATAACATTTATTATTGGCCAAAAGGGACCAGTGAAACCTAGGCCTGCTGGAATATACTGTGTATATACAATTCAATTTATGGGGGCAGGGTTCAGTGATCTGGTGCCATGAAATGTTAGGCCCATTATTTGCAGAATGAGCAAAAAAATTTTGCTTCAATGGAAGTTCCTAGACATTCCATTAAAATCACTTAGGCGTGTTTGGGACTTACTAGTAAACTTAAAGTGAAGTAAAGCTTACATATCCAAATAAGAAAAGACCAAGGGGTCATGTCAAAAGTAAACAAATTCAAAATTCCTTCCTTAAAAAAAATAAGTAAAAAATCAACCTCCTTTCTCCACGTCCTCTTTTTATCCAAAAAGTTAAAAAATTTCCTATCAAGCCACTAAAAATAAAAGACCATCATAACCCTTATATTTTATTTTATCTTGATTTGATGTTTCACCTCACTTTAATTCAATTCTCTATCCAAACATTTTCTTTTCTCTTAGGGGGTTTTGTTTGAAAGAGCTTTTTATACGAATTGCATATGTTATTTCCAGCATTTTAGAATATCCTATTTGATTAGTAAGATTGCAAAAATTCGGAATTGTGGATTGTCACTTTGACTTGCAGAATTCTCCATATTCTAGCTTTCAAAATGTCGAGGTTATTAGTGCATTTGTGAATCATTTGGGGAGCCCAAATACCCACACCAACAAAAATTCTTATTTGGACAAAAAAAATTTCTTAGATACCCAGCGAACAAACAGGACTTATTCTTCCTCTGAATCCTCAGTGCTCAGAACCAGATTATGTTAGCGATACTGATGGCTGGGGTTGTCTTATTTTTATTATAATCGCTCGAACTATCTATGCTAGTCAACTCACAACCGAACCCCTTTGTTTTTACAAGTGAAAAGTTTCATGTGGAGCTGCTGTGAATAACGCAAGAATAGAAAGTGGGAACCTTCCTAACAAAGAAAAAGTAGTAGTGTGCTTTAGTCCTTTCCATACTATAAATTTGATACTTTATACTCATCACAACCATGAATTTGATAGGTCCAAATAGTTGTTTGGAATCATAACTTAATTGCAATAACGTATTTAATGTATCTAATTGCTGTTATTGACTTTTTATGCCGATTGAAAGCCGCCAATTGAATATCTACAACCGGCCATGTTCGAACCACTACCTAGTTGTTAATCAAATTTTCTTTTAAGTTCAGATAAAAGCATCTCCCTAGTTCGTTCTAGAAATATAATCCGAGCCCACTGCCATACAAAGAGGACTTTGTTTTGTGATTTTGACATTAAAAAGGACAGCAAGTATATTGAACATTGCCAGTTCCTTGATCTAAGCCCATAAATCAATACTCAAGATCTTTCATTAATCTTTGATAGTAAAATCTACCATCTGATAATTGAGAGTGTGAAATTGCTTTTATCTTTAGTTGATGACCCTTTTTTTTTTTTTTTGCTTTGGATAATAATGACCCATCTTAGTTAACCAGACCCATTCTGACTAATTGTGCCCTAACCTGTTAATTTTGACTATCAACCTCTTTATTAAGGCTTCCAGTTGAGACTTTTAACCGATCATATAAATAAAGAATGGCTCCTTATCCGAGTGGTTAGGAGCGTTAGTTCTTAATTAATTACCTGGGTGCCCGTTCCGCTCATTTCCCACTTGTGTGGGCGTTCTAAGTATTTGTTGTGGGCCTCCTTCACAATTGAGTGGGCTCCCTTCTTGTATGTATGCGGGCTCTCTCTTGGATCTCAGGTCCTTTGGCTGGGTACAAAAAAAAAAAAAAAATGATCATATAAATAAGGTTGAGTTCAAATTGGGTGTATACATGCATGTTGCCCGCCAGATTCATTATTTTGCATATTGTTTCGTCTCTCACGTTTCACACATCACCTTCCTATGGGCAGTGATTGTAAGTCAGTTACTGATTTTATTCAACTGACTAAAATTATATTAACTTAGACTAAATGGCTAAGAATATTACAGATTTACTTGTAATTGGTGGGGCGTCTAGGTTCTACCATCTCACAATTTATCTAAGTCCAATATGGTAGTTGGGCATCTCCTACCAGAGTAAACATTATCTAGCAGTTTGGTCTTTATATAATATGTCACACCTTTCATATTTTCTTATATCAGTGAATCATTTTTATTTTATTGGGTTCCAATGTTTACTAGAAGGTGTTGCCAAGTCGTGCAAAGTCAGTCATGGAGTTCCCATTGGTTCTGTTTTTTATATGCTCATACCGATTGAAGGATCCTGACCTTCGATTATTGATTCAGTTAGCCGACTCTTTTTTTTCCTACATAACGTAATCAGTTGGACATATGTGATTTTTGATTTGGGACGGTCTTTGTCAAAGTCTAATGAAATGGTTAGTGTCATAATGGTATCAGTTGAATATATAATAATGTATCATCTTTTGTGGAGTGAGTGCACCAAATTTGACAGATAAAAATAATCTTGTAATGCAAGGTTGGAAATGAGGTTTGTATGCCCCATTGGTACTTCTAAATACACAAAAGTGATTTAAGGATTAATAATCTACACTAACTCAAGCTCTTTGAATATTGGCAACTTTCAGCTAGCGCAAGGTCGAGAACTAGACACTAAACAAAAGGCCCACTTAAATAGAGATCATATATGGGGACATTTATTTTATTTGTGTAGTTTAGTTTATAGAGCCCTCTTGTGTTAATAACAAGAAATACCAAAAGCTCTAGCTATTAGCAAACGATAGCATAACAAATTATATCAACATCCCCACAAATGAAAAGTCGTTATTTGAAACTCAACAAGTAGATTGAACAACCAGATGGATGAATGTAACATGTCAGTAACACAAAAAAGTTAACCTGAACGGCACAAGAATTTATATCAATACCCCCGTTTGCGGAGGCAGGAGAGATGGAAACATCTCATCATAAATCATATTTAGCGAAAATAGCAGCTCTAGGTTATCTTAACCTTTGATTTAATAGCCTCAAAATTTAAGTCGTTTTTCTGAAAAGATAATGAGAGTCAAGTGGGGTTCATTGTCCAAAGGTGGGCCAAAATGGGACTCAAAATCTGGACTGAACTTTCTAGGAAAAATCCCATTGTTTTTTTTTTCTTCTTACAGATGTGAAACATGAGAAATGCCATAATTTGACCGGAGAATCGAAATTCTTGTTGAAACCATCAGCGCTTGGGAATTTGAATCTCTTTCTAGAAAACTTGCAGTAGTGATAACTTATTGTATTCCCGTCATCGTGACGAGTAATTCACGTCATTTTCTCTTCTTCATTCGTTCTAATCTCTGCATCTGGAGGAGGAATAAGTACAATGAACAGAACTGGTTAGTGATTGTGATGCAGTACCTACTCCCCCACAAATATTGTAGGAACGTAGCACACAAAGTGTGAAATCTAGACCTTTCAACATAAGATCTCAACCATGGATAATGGATTGGCCTTTGTATCGTTTGGGTCAGTCCTGTGATATCTATTCTTTAAGTCAACAACAGCATGACTTCTCTCTATGTAGGAACAAACTTGGAAATCAGCATGAGATCATTACAATAGAATAAGGAAAGAACTTGCAGTTTTCCATTCCATTCATGGAGTGGATGCAACTTGCCCAGTCAAATGTAGGAGTGGTTACCTTTTCCTCGACTTGTACGATCAACACAGTCAAGTTGCTTGACGGGAATGATAATGATTTGCTGCGACAGGAACGACTTCTTTGTTCTTATTTGCATCCACACACAGGTGAGAAAGGGGAATGAGAATTTTAGCCAAAGTCAATATGTTATACTTTATGACTCGGGGGTATGACTTTTTTTTTTCTTTGAAGATCATTAGTTTTTTAGTTTCATTCGTGACCAAAGTTTCAAGAAAAAACTAGAATCCAAAAACTGAATATCGTGTGATGTAAATATTATTAAAATTATTTCAACTTTTTTGTAATTGAAAGACTCATGACTCGGACTCAATTCCTGCAATGCAAAAAACTTTATTTGATAGTGTCAACGTGGTGGCTCGAGAGAATTACAACATTTTTAAATTGTTGAATTTAAATCTTGTGCCTGCTTACTTAAAATTAGACATTAATTATTTAAAATTAGATCTACATGTCGTTCAGATGAAAGAAACTTACTAAAATGAAGTGACACGACCGAATCTCATTTTTATTCAACTTAATTTCTTGTAAAAATGAGATGATTTAGTAAAATCAAGAGTCAATTCGGAGAGGTTTTCAACCTTAGTTGGTATAACTATGGAAAATATTAAGAAACAATCCAAATGTGTTTGTGTGTATATGTATATATATATATATATATGACCACCAACCTAACAATATCTATTTTCATAAAGATACATGCAAGATAAAATCTTCAGATTATGTATTTTCATGTGTAAACTAATAAGCTAGAGTCCTCAGATAATTAGTAATCTGAAGTATCCTGTAATTATGTTTTCAAAGTTTATCTACAACCTCAGTTTTTTATAATGTTTTTAAATTGAAAAATGAATTTTATTGGATTAAAGAGTTTTCAAGACAAAGACTTAGATACTGTGATTTCTAGAGATGAATGCACATGTTTCACTTAATCTCTTTACTTAATTCATTCTCAAAGGATAATTGATTGCACGCGACTCTCATGGATATATAGCATGTGGTATGTAACTGACTCATGGTACCTAACACGGCAACTTAAATAACCTCCATGTGGAATAGTTAGATTCTCCTCTATTTGGGTTATCTTGTCAACTCCACTCTTATATATCCTGTTGAGTTGGGCATTGAAACAAGAAGCATTTCAATTGTAATTGCAGTTCCAAAGAGTTAAAATGTTCATTGAACATGTCAAACAAAATCCAACTTGCTTAACTTTTAAAAGTATGTAGCATTTTGGAAATAATTATCTAATATGGTAGTGAATATAGATAATTATTTTCAAAAGCTTCATAGTTTAAGATATTTATATAATATGTGCCATCAGCTTTGAAACCGCCACTAGACTTTCCTACCATTGATTAAGTGGCTTTTGCTTCCTTAGATAAAGAACATTATAAATTATTTTGCAACGACTGAATGTGTGATGAAAGAAACTATCCACCTAGCTCATTTCTCCATATCTAAATGACCCTCTTAATTTATTTTTTTTTATTTTCTTAAAATATTCACACCAATTTTATACGTTTCTAACATCGACCTGGTGTAGTTTTGTTGAAGCAAAAGTCTAAATGGCCAGATGGGAGTGGCCTGACCCCCATCTGCACGATCCTAGGGTGCAGATGGGGTTCAGGCCACCCCCATCAGGCCATGTAGACCGGCTCTTTGTTGAATGAGTAGTGCACCTCAAACATCAACCCAATCCACCATTTCTGATGATGCCAAAAATGGGTTTCGGACACCACCGGTCAGATAATTAATGCTATGCAGTAAATGAAGAGAGATGAGAGATTATAGTGGTTCGGTCAAGATGACCTACGTCCACTTCATAAAGGCAGAGATTGCCTGTGGTGTTTTACTTCCTCAATGATTATTACAAACTAGAGGAATACAAGCGTCGAAGTGAATAGAGAGAGATCCGTCCTCCCGCAAGTGCTGGTGGAAGTCCTTGATTTATAGTCCTCCCCTAACAGATGGGGACGACTCTTCAGCAACGTTCGTCCTTGGAGCCCTCGAACTGCCATCGCGCTGGACGAGGCAGGTGCGATATTTCTCCGCAGGACCTGGTAGGAGCGGGATTGCTTCCGAAGCAACGTAGATGCCTGCCTTGACTTGGTCACTCCGTGGATCTGGACCTGGGCTTCCCTGGTGGATTTGGATCTGGCTCATCATATTCTAGGCCACTTGGGCCTGACTCATCAATTTCTATTGATTTTTATGGGTTCAACCCGTTTCATTATTAATTTTAGGTTCTTAGGTTGAAGAGAAATGATCCTATGCTGTAAAACCTGATTTATTAAAAATGGTGCTGACAGCAAATAAAACCTGATTTTTACATGTGATCAAAGCCGCTCGTATTACACAGACCATTCTGTATGGTAATTAACTGCTGTAAATTTCACTCCAAACATGCGAGGTAGACAATTAGATTGATTATGTGAAGAAACTCAGTTAAAGAGGCTAGGATCCTATTGAACCCACGTCAGTGGGAGAAGCCCTCGGATGATGCAAGGAGCACTCGCACACATGATCATGATAGAATCATTGGATCTGGGGAATCATTTCCCTTCCCCACTCCCACCCTAACCTCCTCGCACACAAATTTAATTATACTTGCATCAATGATCAATCTATTGCTATTTGTCTCGGCCCAACAGGTGATCCCATGAAAGTCTGCGCTCAGTTATGGTAGATTAGAATGGTGTGTAATAAAATATCCACTTTGCTCATGGCACAGACTAGTCATGTCAATGCTAGACCATGCCTGGTCCTTTTATGTAACAAGAATTGACAAGGGGTCATATCAAAAGTGCACAATTTCAATATTCCCTCTCAATTTTTCAAAAAAAGTCAATAAAGCAACCCCCTTTCTCCACTAAAAGATAAAAAAATTCCACTTTTCTATACAAAAAGTCAAAAAAATTCCATACCAAACAAGTAAAAACAAAACACCATCATAACACCTAATATTTTATTCTCTATTAATTTGATGCTTCACCTCACTATACTTCAATTCACCGTACATCCAAACAGGCCCTAATGCAAACCTGGATGCCCCAATAGTGAGATGTAGGGTCCATTCTGCGGTAACATTGTTGGACCAGGTTTGACATTATGCTTGGGGCTATGGAAAAAAACATAGGCTCAGAGTCCTTTTCCAATTTGTCTATTGGGTCAAAATATCAGGCCCATATACTTCCTGTTTTAAGAGCTGAAATGGACTTGGCCGACACCCAGATCTGCCCACTCACAACCTTAAATATTCCACCTGTTTCAGCTCAAACTGTTCAGAAGAATAAGAGAGAAAAAAATGGATGACTTTGATCTTCCAATATTGTTACATAGTTTTTGGGCCATCACTTCAACACTTACTAGCTACATGATGATGATGATGAAATTGTTATTTTTAGATTTCCCGAGTCTCAATGATGATGGTGATGATTCTCAATGCTCATGAGTTGTGATTTGAATAAGTCATGTGCATGGGCCTTATTCCTGGCTACATTTTTTAACCAATTAGGCCAGGCTTTCAAGCTGGGGTTGGATTTTATATGCTAATCCACTCTCATCATAGACGTTGATTTTCCTCTAGATCGAGAAAAGTGGACCATCTGATGATCTCTTGCGCCTAGTGGTACATCCAATCACACCGTCCAATGATGCCTATGGCCTTTTCAGTGGGTCCTGAACCCATAAGTGTCCAACCAAAGCCTGCCCTGCTCAAACATGTGCGGCTCGCCCCGGCCCATCTAATGGGCCTGCTAGTCCTTGCTTTCTAACATATGTTTGGGCAAATCAATCACTAAACTACCGGCCAGACTTCAAGCTTACTATCACTTAATCCAAGCTCTGCCCAAATATTAAACTGGCCGAGATTTTATATCCATCCTCGACCCAGTGACTAATGGCCAAGACCCGAACCCGGCCCAAATATAGCTGCGCCTGGGTCAAGTTCGGGCTGGAACAGCCCATAAACACCCCTACACACAAGCCCACACTAGGAAAACATTTCCGTGGTCCGCAGACTATTTAAATATTTTCCGTTACTGTAATTCCTCCCTCGTCTCTTCCGTTCTTCTTCCCTTCTCCGTTTCTAACACGTATCGGATCTCTCCGAGACTCAAAACTACCCTCCAAATGGTAATTGCTGATCATGATCATGATCATGATCATCTTCTTCTTCTTTTTTGATTTCTTTGATTGATTCTATATCTTCTTTGATCTGTTCTGCTAATTTCTTCTTATTCATTTCATAAGTTCGATTCCTTCTTATCTGTAGATCCGTTCTAGGGTTTTATTACGAATCAGATCATCGTTCAATGTTTTCTTAGATTTGATCTTTAATTTTATTGGAATTCTGCTTTCTTTCAACATGAGTTTGTGGAAGTTGTTCATATCTTCATGTTTTAGTGAGACTAGTATCGTGTAGAAAATTTGAATCAGATATCATTCATAGGAAAAGAGGAATTTTGCGGATTCTAATTGGAAAGTGCAATATGGCCTGGAGAGGCTCATCTGATCAGTATGGTGTCTCCAATCATGATATATCTCATCCATTTGAAGTCTGGATTCATTGATCACACTTGCACTTGTATGGAAACAAAGCAAGACTGGATTTGTAGACCATACGAATCCGAAAGGTGCTAAATTATGAAGATTTTGAAAGATCTTGGTATTAGCTACTTTCAAGTACCATTTAGTTAACTGGATCAATTTACAGACTCGGTTAGTGCACTTTGAACTATCACTCTGGTATGTCTAATTTGTTGATCAGCTCCTGGATTAGCCATAAGCCCATAGTTTATTGTTGAATTGAGGATGAGGTTTGGTGATGGAGGTCGTGAATTAGCTATTTTAGGGATGGCATCTGTGAATTGATTGTCTTTCAGGCAATGGATAGGTTTATATTGACCCCAAGAGGAGTGAAGATTGTAGGTTGTAGTGGTGTTGTATTTATTTTTTTGGTAACAAACATTTTTAAAGAAGGGATAGGGACAATTACAAAGTATGACAGAGGCAAGATTTGGTATGACAAGGGAAGTCAGAGTTTAAACAGGAGGTTTAGGACTTAGGAATGTTCCTTCCTTGAAAAAACAGTTTTACTTTATGTATTATATTCTTTTCTTTTTAATGGTAACATGACTTGAACACTCAGCCTCAAAGTTGAAATAGTGAGCATCTTCCACTGTGTCATGGGCTCTTGTTGGATCACAAATATAGGTCTCCAGTTATTCATGGAGTTCATATTGTAAAACTTCGGTTTGGTTAATATTCATAGCACCAAATTGTGGATAACATTGGTTCATAATCTGGACAAGTATTTTGGATTAAGTCTAGAATTCTTCTCCAAAGAAATAAGAATCTATTTATGTACCTTTCGATAAATTAATGATATTTTCAAATAAAGATTCATAATTGAAGTATGCCAAGGAAGGTTGAAATTTGAGAATAGCACACATGTTTGGATTATGCAAGAATTCTTTGTCTATGTCATCATGTGTACTTTGTGTTGTGACTTGTCTTGATGCTTTATTTTCTACTTCATGTAGGTCACTTTTTTTTTTAACTTATGGGTCATAATTTGTTACTTGTTGTGTTATGCAGGAGTCATGCCCTTCAATAAAAAAACATTCTACTACTAGATTCTAAAGGGAAATGTGTAGCTGTGAAGTACTATTCAAATGATTGGCCAACACTTAGTGCAAAGTTAGCTTTCGAGAAATCTGTGTTTACCAAAACTCAAAAGACGAATGCACGTACTGAAGGTGAATAGATTGCTCATGTAGTGATTTTGAATTTTACTTGGTTATTTCCATTTCTATTCTGGTCAATAAGAGTGTTCCACTTCCACGAAAACTCTTCAATTCCTTGTGGCAATCTAATACAGCAGTGCAATTGCTTATGTAGTAATTTTCTATTAGAAATGTAGATTTCTAATATAGCACAAAATTGAGAAGAAAAGTAAGAAGAACGAAAAAGATTAGGAAGAAAGGAGGAAGAATGAGAATAAGTGCCGAGAGAGAAGAATTGAAGAATGTTGTATGGTTGTCCTAATTAGGTTGGGCAGCCAGACTAGTACATATATCAATATCGTCATCAAAATTCTCAAGCTTTGCAAAAAAGCACAATAGTTTCTTGTAATTACAAATCAGCCCCTGCAGTTTTCCAAAGTTACAAAACAGTCCATTCATGATTTTCAACTTCATATATATCATAGCTTCATTCTCTGTCTAGCTTATGTGTGTTCTTATGGAGAAATTTAATACTCCACAGTACACCTGTCCGTTTTTTTATTCTTAAGCTTAACAGAGTCCTCCCATAGGGCACTTGAAGTTTGCAAGTAAAGATATCTCCAAATGGCAGAGTTCTCCGATTATCATCTGTGTCGATAGAACCAGTCATCTGTTCTTTGGAAAATCAGACATTCTAGTGACAATTCTTTCGAAAAACATTGGGTTCATAATCCTAAGGAGATGTAAAAGAAAACTTGTAATTGGCCTTAAGGCAGTTATGTTCACTGTAACGATCTCTGTTTAGACCATTCTAGAAAATTTTTTATATTGGCTTGAGGGTAAAATTGATCCTTGGGAAGTTCTACAATTATGTGAAAAAGAGACTTCAATGATCTGCCCTCCTCAAGATTGGGAAGTTCTACAATTGTGTGAAATGCAGACTTCAATGATGTGCCCTCCTTCACAACATTTAAGAGTACTACATGATACCTACTTGAAAACAAATTTTTACCCAATAGAATCTGTAACTGAAGATTGCACCACATCCTCAACTTGAATTTCATTTCCTCATACCATCACAGCAATAGGCTGGCCATGTCCACTAAATTTGATTAGGGAAGCTAACCTCACTCTGCAGTAGAAACAACCCTTAAGGTTTTTGTAATGACATTACCAAGATGGTTTGAAAAAACTTAATTATCCCTAAGTGGATGATTGCATTGACCATTTTCTTTTCTTGTCAGCATGCACACATGGATACGTGAAATCCTTTCAACTTGTTACATGTCAAATACTTCAAGTAGTAAATGCTGAGTCATTATGCTGGGTTTTTCTGGTTTAAACTTTCAATAAATTTGAGGGGATTTGCACACGGTTAGCTTTTTTACTACCTTCAAAGTTCAAACTTTAATCTAAATTGATAAAGTACTAATGACTTGCTGTATGTTCTCTATCAGTTATGTTGATGAGAGTCAAGGATAGTTTATTTTTAACTTGATAATCTGATACTTGTCACGATATACAGCAGATATAGCAATGTTTGAAAGCTACATCGTCGTCTATAACTTCATCCAAGACCTGCACTTTTTTGTCACCGGTGGTGATGATGAAAATGAGCTCATCTTAGCAACTGTTCTTCAGGGATTTTTCGATGCAGTTGGCGTTCTCCTCAGGTCTTGCTGGTTATAGCCTTTTGCTTTGATGTTATCTCTTTCTAATCAAATCTTAAATTTCTTAGCGTATTAGCCTAATTTGCGTTTGTGCCTGCACTTCTGTAGAAATAATGTAGACAAGAGGACAGCACTGGAGAATTTGGATCTCATCCTTTTATGCCTCGATGAGATTGTTGATGGAGGGTATGAATTAAATGATTTTGAATTACTTATAGCTCATAATGCCGCACAATTGATATTATCGATGGAACTTTTTTACTTGTCAGAATGTAGTATTGTGCACCTTCTTGTTTTTCTTGATTAGCAAATAGATGAATTGAGAATTTAGGACGCGTCTTTTTTTTGTGTAATAAGGAACAACAGTAAAGCAATAAAAATATATGCATGGAATTTCTCAAAAAGAACGTGTGAATTTTTCTAGAGTGGGAGAAAACAGATCCTAAACATAAGGTACCAACCTTTCTAGATTAGTTTGTTGCTGGTAACCTCTAATTTAAAATTGATTTGCAACTGAAGTCACTTCTTAGTCAGTCACCACCATGAAAACCTTGTTCCATCTATTTATTGTCAGATTTGCAGGTGCTGCTTCTCTCATCTCTTAAGTGCCAAATTCTGTCACCTTGCAACCTAACATGTAATCCGTAATTACTTCCAAGTCTTTGTTCACCTCTCCCTCTTCTTGTGCTTTGTACTTGAAACACTTATGCCGTCTCAAACAATAGTGCTTTCATTTTATATCACATTGGAGCCACCTGGAGATTTCCAAACTCAGAAAGAGATATAGGTGAATTTTCATTACTGTGATGGAGCATGTAATACATCCATTTGAGTATCAAGACGAGAAGTTTTTAAAATCATTGTTCTAAAATAATTCCCATCTGGTAGCAATGACCTTTTGCGAATTATGACAAACGGATGAGACTCCAAACCTTTTGCAACTTTTGGCCAGCTTCTGGACCATAGTTGCTGCTTCTGAACTACAGTTTGATTTGTACCCGGGTCCTGGACCACTCATCATGTTGGTCTTTGCATGTTCTGTTAATGGCAGCACAACAGTCAGTCATGGACTACTAGTCCTTTAGCCCTGCAATTCCTATTTTGATGTCAATCCAAAACCATGGCTTAAGATTTTTATTACTTTTTTTGATTCCATAATCTGATTACCAGAAGAGTATTGACTATTGAGCATCTGGAATTTGGATGTTGTTGTAAGGTTTTCACTTCCACTTATGCAGGATCATTCTAGAAACTCAAGCAGACATAATTGCTGGAAAAGTTGCTACCCATGGCTTGGATGGTTCCACACCCTTGTCTGAGCAGGTGACTTACATGTCCTAATTATATCTCTCCAACCATTTTTATTGCCTTCAAATATTTTGATAAGTAGCTGAAGTTTGCTGCTACTCTCTTGCAGACGTTAACGCAAGCATTTGCTACAGCACGGGGACATTTCGCATCTATTCTCAAATGATGATGTCGTGAGAGGGCTGGGTTTTTTCCCCATTTCTTTCTCTCTCAGTTTTGGGTTTGGCATGATGAACATTCTTTGCATCTTACATGTGACTGTAATTAGACAACTGAAATTGATCTTTGAAAACCAAAGGTTTTCTTAATCTGAATTTTTTTTTTCTTCCTCTTGTTTGTCTAGTTTTTCTTTTCTTGCATTCCTGTCCATATATAAAAGAATAATTTAATGAAGCAAATAGGAGGATATTGGTATTTTTTTTTATTTTTGACTTGGTATGATGGCCTGTTTGCCTCTTATTAGATGGAATCGGTCACTCAAACCGGAGTGGGAAGCAGTGGTAGACTCAGGATTTTCATTTGGGTGGGTGGACGATGGTCAATTAAATATTAAAAATATTAAAATCAACGTCAACTACCGATGATCTACACTCTTTGCATGGTTTAAAGACATTTTTTTTTTTGACAAATTTAAGTATAAAGAATTCCTATCGCGTTACTAATCAACATATCGTGTAAAGGTATGGTGAGAGGGCAGACATTTATGCTATGCTATTGTGTAGAGGCCGAACTGTATGAGCTTGAAGTGGAAGAAGAAAACCGATTGAGTGAAGGGTTCCAAGGTTTTGACCGAGAGCGGTGGGTTTTTCAAAATATGGGGTGAGGTGATTACTTTATTGAAATGAGGCATTGCCCATAAAGCTCATGCAACTTTTAACATTTTTTTGGATTCTGCCCCAGGTCTGCATAATGTAGGTCCGCCACTAGTGGAAAGGGCCTCAAAACTCCCGTCCGCACCCATGAGCCATCATGGTGAGGAAGGCAAAGTCATTAAATAATGCTCTTTCAACATATCTAAGACAACGGTGTAACCCAATTACGCATGTATTGCAGTCATGTAAACCGTAAGTGATCCATGCCCATTCAATTTTGGGCCCAACACCCAAGCCCAGATTAAGCATTGATGCATGGAAGTAGTGGTGAAGGAGGGCCGGGCCCAGCAGCCCAACCCACTTTGGGCCTTTGGTTCTAATACTCAGGCCAGGCCTGGGTCTAAAATGTGGGCTCGTTTAATATCTATGCTGGGCTTAAATTCAGTTAAAGGAAGCCTAAAGCCCAGCCCAAATTGGACGGACAAGATTTGTTCAAACTTTTTTTTTTTCCAGAAATGAGTGCTTGTAGCTTTGTGAAGTCCAACCCGGCCTCACTAACCAAATGGATGTGAGCCTGATATGTTTGTGGCAGGCAGGCTCGGGTCAGAGATGGCCTGTGACGGGCTCAGTCTAGATATGGGCGCATATTTCTAAAGTCGGGTCAGGCCTGGGTAGGCCTCAGTTAGCCCAACCCGACCTATGGACACCCCTACCTGTTGGTTACACCAGCCTGTTTACAAAAATATTGCTGTGATGTGTTCCCCGGACCAGGTCACTAGCTCATCCTCTTAAGAGTTAAAAGAGTACAAGGTACCACCACTCTATGGACCTAAAAGCACGCCAAAAACACTGCCCAATGTGGGCTTGGCCAGCCCTAATTACACATCTCCATGAGCTTGCGGAGACCTATAGAAAATCCAAGCCACTCCAAGCAAACACCCTCCCCATCTATGTGTATCCCAAAGTTTTACTTAAATAGGAATTAGCCCCCACCGTAACACTGACCATGACCATTTGATAAATAAAAACGAACTTACTTGATTAACACAATTTTAAGCATTATTCATTATTAAGTTTTTATCACAAGGTCAATCTTGCGGTGGGACCAACTTTAATTGGGGTAAAATTTAGAGACACCTCATACATTAGGAGTAGTTTTATTTTGAGTAGCTCAGAGCCTCAGACTGTGGAGTCGCCCTGCTCTAAATCAAGATTACTCTAATCAAAGTCCCTAGGATCTGGACTCGTGCACACAAGAAGAAATAGGTAAATGATAAGAAACATAAGTTTGCCCCTGCTGATCAGGCACACCTAAACCATGTTGAAAGGATAATACTGACCTGAGCTTGGATTTGAATTAAGGACGGGTCAGTATTTAGTTACATTAGAAGCTGAAGATTGTTGGTTCTAACCTTGTCCACAAAAGAAACATGGATCAGACATATTTAATCTTCAAATCCACAATAAGGGTGCGTTTGTGCTGAGCATTTTCCACAAGAAATGGAAGTGATCTCCACGGGAGAACAATCTTTCATCATTCTGTTGTTTAATATATCTGCAGTTTTTCACCACAAAAGAAACATGGACAGCCATATTTAATCTGCAAATCCACAGTAAGGGTGTCTGTGCTGAGCATTTTCATTCTGTTGTTTAACATGTCTGCAATTTTCATTTTCTGAAGAGAGCATTTTCTACAATTTTTTTGTGAAAGCTCTAATTCAGGCCCAAGAGATAGAAAAACATTCTCTGCAGACTTATACAAGAGACAGGAACACATTTCATTGCAGAAAATGTTTTGACACACCAATCAAGAGAAACTGAAAAAACTGTAGACAAAAAGTTTTGTTTTTGCCACATCAATCAAGAGAAACTGAAAAAACTGTAGACATGAAGTTACAGTTTTCATTTTCAATTGAAACCAAAATCACAATGGTGATAAAATGCTGAAGAAACTTTTGCATACAGACATGCCCTAAGATCAACTCATGTCTCCTCCCTGCCTACAGAAACTAGATTACACATGTATAATTTGGTGATGCCCGGATACGGCATGGATACAGCATGGATACGGCTAGGATACGCCATAAACACAGAAAAGACACGGATTTTACACATAAAAAGTGAAGTATCGGATACGATACGACACGATACGTTGTCCATTTCGAAGTATCCGTGCATCATTAATTCCTCAAAATATTACAGAAAAAAACGACATCCACTCTTAAACACTGTTGGCCGATGAATCTCAACAGCTGCATGTGATGTTGAAAAAGAGAATTCCTTGCTACAATTGGTGATTTCACACCACAACTACACCTCAGTCCCCTCCATCTTTCTTTTCATTTAGATCTCCAAATTTTTGCTTAAAAGATTCTTGCTTCTGTAGCCATGACATATGTGCCTGCACAGCATAATCATTGTCTTCAGCAACACTTAAAGAGAAAAAACACATGGGGCCTTTAAATCAGTTCAAGGCCAGTCCAACAGAAGAAACTCGAGTCATCCAGGATTTCAAAATTTTGCTAGGCATTTTTTCATTGTAAAAAATCAGTTTTATCCTCGAATTCACACCTGCAAGCCAGTTTTATCCTCGAATTCTCACTTGTAAGCCTCTAATTTTCACTCAGCTTATTCCGGCAAGATCATGAAGCACAGTTGGGAAGTGCTTATTTTTACAACCGGGTTTTGGCAATCTTCCCCTCCCAAGAAAAGTTGTTCTCCCGGTAGGAGATCATTTTTCTCATGACTGAGTTGCCAAAAATTTTCAATCACTTGGATGCATGCAACAGAAGTTACAGATAAGCAGAGTGTGGTATACAAAATTGGAGTTTTGATGGAGGCCTACGCCAAACCATTACAAGAAAAGAACCACAAAGAAATGATAATGTAACAGTCATTTCAAGAACCATGGGTAAGGGCCTGTTGAGACAACCATGGTTCTATCAAACTGATCTAATGGAATAATAATGCAAGGGAAAGAGATTAACCGGGCAGTTTCGATAAAACCCAAACCTCCAAAGTGATGATAGCATGAAAGCTCCCCTCAATTTCCATTCTCCAAAATTACATAATCAATAACATTCTACATAATCAAATCTGCAAATTTATTTCCAAGAATACTAACAGGAAAAAAAATGCATCTATTTAAAACAAAACTTTCTAAATCCATCATCTGGCAATACTAGGGCATTACTCAGAGCATAACTTCTTTGTAGTTAGCAATAGACAAGAAAACAGCCATATGCAGGTGGGTGTGGGTAAGTGTGATAGGAATGGCAAATGCCACATTACACATGATACATTGAATTAATGGGTCACCATCCATGAGCACCTATTGTGAGCCGCTTGTTAGGCCTAGCTGAGGCCATGCCAATCGCGGGGAGGTGGGGATCAAAATATGTAAATGGGACCCATGGATATACAAAATATCATCCTATCCCATCCTATCGCCTCTGATATATAGCCCTCAACTGCAATGAATATAGAAGGCATCATTTAATTTGATTTTGAATTGCAATGGACGAGTAACTGTTGGATTGAGTTTCAAATTTGGGTTTGTGCTAATTCACATGGACTAGTGAGTGTGAGGGGTTGTATTGATGATAAGGGGTCCCATCATATCCGGATGCTCACTTGAGGAGATTTCCCTACTAAACTAATTAGGCTCATAACCACATTGCAACGCATGCTATATCTCATATCTTATAACTACTAAACTTTATATGGAGAAACTATATAGTAAACCCCTTTAAAACTGAGGACTCATCAGTCATCACATTTCAATTGTTGTAAATCGAGTGCAGGTAACTAACTAACTAACTAACTAACTGGGTTTTCAAATAAATCTAGGGTTCATACCTTTGTAAAATGCAAGTTAACAAAATAAACAAAGGGAACAAGATCTAAGCATACAAATAGATATGAAGGGGTTGGCGTTTCAATATTTGGGTCATCCCCCAAATCTCAATCCATACAAAAAAATGAATACAAATAGTCAAAATCTGATATGTTTCCTTCATTCTGATTGCAATTTGGGTTGGAAATGTGCCCTAATAATAAAATATAGAAAGGGAGAAAAAATGAGAAAAGAAGGTAGGAGGAGGACCTGGAGAGCGGCAGCCCAAGCAACAAGGAATGAAGCGAACCAGAATCTCTTGTCTTTTAGAAACTTCGCATCCATTGAACACTTAGCTACTGCAAATCTCTCTCTCGAACGAGCGATTGATTTTTGACTGCCTGTTAGAACCAGGCGTGGGTTTGTAGCTTATTAGAAAGTGGGTGGGCTCGGGGTCGTAAACGGGTCGGTTGTGGTTCTAGTCCACCGGAATCGTTCAGGAGAAAGTAGAATAGCATCAGGATCCGGACTCATTTTGGAATCGATTTATTAGGTTTGGAACCAAAATTAAAATTATATATGGGACGGGTTTGGATCCAGAGATGGCTCTAGGTAGAGAATAATATTTAAAAAAAAAACAGTTTCTTGGAGAGATTTTCGAAAATTGAGGTAATATGTTGGGTCTTGGAAAGAGATTTTCGAAAATTGAGGTAATATGTTGGGTCTCGGGTCCACGGGTCCGAACCAAGGTGGAACCGGACCCATTTACTTATCGGGGCCTAAACAAGGACGCAGACTCGATTTTTAACCCGTCAAACCTCCGGGTAATTGGAGAATCAGGAACTCATTTACATCCCTAATGTAGGTGCCAATTAAAGGGATTATTGGGCCCTAATAATAAAAATGGGTGGGGTTAAGGCAAACCCGCATAACCCACCCAACCCATTAAAAAGGGGTTGGTTTAGGGCCAACCCGCATGTAAAAACACAGACGAATAATTTGGTAGTTTACTACTTTCATACTTAGAATAGTTTATTTCATATGGAATGAGCTGAGTCTGTATTGGGCTTTTTTATTCTATTATTGAACTTAACTATGGCCTTAACATTTGAAATGGATTGCTTCTACAAGTTGAGTAGGGTTAAGGGGGTTGACCAGCATTGAATATGCAGGTCAAGTAGGGTTGATCTGCATTGGGTGTAGGTTGAAGTTACTTGACCCGTTTAAAACATGGATAAGATATGAGTTGAACTTTAGCCCATAGATATGCCACTACTAAATTATTTAGAGGCCTATTTCTTTTAGGGGGATTTCTTATAAGAATTTTGGTTTGTATGAAAATTTCAAGTTTTCAATTTTTTATTAAAATTCTTTATTTTTTTATTATATTATTGATCATATGCATTAATTACGCTATCAATCATGTTGTCAATTTTACTACAAAACCAAAAAAAAATAAAAATAGGCCAACAAACCGATTACTGTGATTTTCCACCATTCAAAGTGGAGCCCAACATCTTATATGTGGCTGAGCCAAAAATTTAAATTCTAAATGAGAAATGAGTAGGTCCTGTGGGCATGTGTGGGCTCACGTCACCTTTGATTGACCCATTCCATTGAAGTCACAATCCCCTTCATCCAACTGTATGGCTGATCTTACACAACAAAAAACAAATTTAGGGCCAGGGGTTTGTTAAGATGGGCCCCACAAGTGTCGAACTTGACCTGATCATTTTCTCCTTCTGTAATTGGTTAGAACAAACAACATGGAAACAGGTCTAAGAAAAGGAGTTCGGATCCCCTGGAGGATCTCTCACACCCTTTCGGAGGGTGGGATGTGTGGAACTTCATTACAGAGCCCGCATATTGATAAACTATACCGTTCAAAATGAATGACATCTCCTTTTGATGTATCTTCAAATTTTACTACAATAAGAGTTGGTCCCATAGTAAGATCGATATATCCTCTAAGTTTACGTCAATAGCCCTTATCTAAAGTAGGGCCCACCATAACAATGGTATGGATCGTCTAATATGAGACACAGCATGTTCTGAATTGGCCATCTGATTGGGAGCTTGCGCACGTTTAGGCGGGCCTTTGTATATGTAGCAATGCTGTGGCCTACAGCATATAAATTGCACTTATTGAGACTAATGTGTACTACGGACTACCTGATTGGGTTAAGCATGGAAGTGAACAAGGCACCAGACGTACAAAAGAACTGTTATATGGCCTCAAGTGGCCCACAGCCTGTTGTGAGTCTCAACAGAAGGATATATCTAAATCATCTACTGATAGTTACTGATCAAGATTGAAATCAATGCACACTTCCAAGGGTGATCGAAACAAGCCACCAACATTATCATCTAATGACAGTTTAGTCGGTAGCTTCCATGTGGTGCCATTTAAATCAAAATTTCCTTCCGTTTTAAAGTGAAGGTAGAAGAAAGATGAAGATAATATGCAAAGATAACTTGATAAAGTTCACTGATCTCATGTACAGAAAGGCGAAGATTTAAAATAAAAATTAAAAAAAAAAAAAAGGGAATCATGCAGCCAAAATTAAGATCCTGTATTGAACAGTCTAGCCCTCCAAAAAAGAAAAAAATAAATAAAATATGAAAAAGTTCCAGAAAATGCAACTACTTCATTCATCTGTGCTTTTGGGGCAGCAGGAATCACAAACCAAATTAGATAGAAAACTGATTTTCCAAAATATTTCCACCCCAGATCGACTTCAATGATGACACTATACTTAGTTTGGGTGAAAAGGCAGAAAAATAGTATCCAACCCAATGTGGTTTCCAAGTTTTAAGTGACCCAAATAAATAGCAGAATTGACAACATCTACTGCCTAAATTCTATAGTTACCTGTGCTTTCATGGCACATTCAAATGCACCTTCGTAACCCAATTCAATCATCAGAAAGATTCGACTGATCGATCAATCATATGATTCATAACCAATCGCTGATGACAGAGAATTGGAATCACGGATTCTACTTCAAGGTGGCAATCTACCAGACAGATAACGCGATAGCTTGTCTCGCACGATGAATGCTTTTTCATCAACAGTTCTGCAGATTTGCTGTTTATAACCTGAATCATGTCGATGAGACAACGGCATCTCATCCTGCACTTCATCCTCCAAATCGATAACAATGTTGTGCAGCAAACAACACACAAGAATAATTCTTGGCAGCTTGTGCTTGTCAGGCCTCCACATCACTCCTTGGACAATCTTCCACATCTCTTTCAGCCTTGCCAACGCCCTCTGAGCCACCATTCGAGTCGCAAAATGTCGCTTGTTGAATTCGGATTTCAAAGTTGAACCGTCTTTTCCTCGATAGGGAGTGATGAGCCAAGGCAAGAGAGGGAAACCCGCATCTCCAATGATGTATTCTTGAACTTCTGACCCTTCTGAAAGCACAATCCTCTGTCCATTCAGTCTGTCTCCTCCTTCGCAGAGTTTGAAAAATCCAGAGCTTTTCAGTACTGCAGAGTCATTCATGCTACCAGGCCATCCAGTGACAATGTCTCGGAACCTCATGTCAGGGTCCACAATCGCCTGGAGGATCATGCTATGGTTCTTCTCGCGATCCAACCAGATGTTGTTAGATGGATCCACAGATGGCAAACACATCATGATGTGGGTGGTGTCTATGGCCCCGCAGCAGTTTGGAAGACCTCGGATTCTTTCAAATTTGGACTTTATCTCTTTCATCTCAGTGTCTGTACTGGGCCATCTGAGATGGTGGATTGCTCTCTCTTCCATAGCCTCAACGAAACGCCAAGTTATTTGGGCAATGGTAGATTGGTTAATTCCAAATGATTCTCCAATGTTAAAAAGTGACTCGCCGGAGCTTAACCTTCTCAGAGCAACAGCTACTTGATCATTTACAGAAAGTGCCTGCCCATTTGTAGATGTAAAGGGTGATGACTTTGCCATGAGGTCATCCTTCACAAGCGAACATATGTAGTTGAAGGTTTTTCTCGAGACCTTGAAGATGGATTCGAACTTATCCAAACCTTTAGATAGAGATAAGGGTCCTGCACAATGTGGAGAGAGAGAGAGAGAGAGAGAGAGAGAGAGAGAGAGAGAGAGAGAGAGAGAGAGAGAGAGAGAGAGAGAGAGAGAGAGTTAAAAGGTCAAGTCAATCATATGTGTGAAATAATAGGTGACATATAAATGAGCATGCATATCCATGATGCTTCGAGGCTAATTCTGACAATCCTTGGATGGAGTAATAACAGCAGAAGAAATGACTTGTTATATGATACTCAGCTCAATTATGATGTCAAGTGTTCACAGGCCTTGACTCCATACAAGTGGGGAGTGATTAGACCCTTCATCTAATTGACTCCACCATGTGATGCCAGCCAGCAAATGTAAGAAACCCATGATGAAGGCATTGACGAAATCTTGGATCTAAGAAGCCCTTGATTATGGCTCTATTCATGGCTTTCTTAGATTTGCTGGACTGCGTTCACCATGAATGGACTGTGTGCTGAAGATCAACCGAATTAGAACATTTTAACCCTTCACCAGGTAACCTGGACTCAGTTAAGAATAAAATGCTCCAACTTCTTGCATTTGACAGAGTTTTGAGTGTTTTTCTTAGCAATGATTCTATTTGTTGAGTGCTGGGACATTCCAATCAAACATATTTCAGGAGTCATCTCCGCTCTATGGTGGGCTCTTGACTCTTGAATCAATTAAACATGGTCCCACTAGTGTAGACTCGGGGTACTTATCAGATAATTTCTCCACAAGAGTCAAGATTCTCATAGGGCATACAATATATTAGAATGCCTGTAAAAGGGGTAAGAAAGAACACAATCATCAACAAGCACAAAATACAAAACATCAAAATTACAAGAGGAAGAAAGAACAATCCTTGACTTTGGCTTTTGAGAGGAAATAAGGTAATCATGACCAAACGCTGAATGCAATTGTTCATTGAACTAACCACATTTGGATGTGGAGTATTATAACATTAATAGAGGAAACAACTTGATTGCTGATTCTTCAGCTAAGTGCCAAGGTCTTTTGGTGATTGCTGGTTCAAGGTTTTGTATATATATTAGCATCCTTAAATAGCTTGGCGTACCTTTCACTCTCGTAATAGTTATCATCATAGATGAAAATAAAAATAAAAAACAACAATAAGATACTATTAGATCTTGGGTATTTATTACATTGATTACATGAATTATGTTGTTACTGTGCCACTTCTACTGATAAACAGAAAGGGGGTTGGTCCAGATCAAAAATCAGATCAGTCCAGAACAAATTCCAATTTTTACTAATCCAAGTAAAGATTCCACATTTATTATAAAATCAAGACTTTGGATAGAATCTTGAGTTTTATATTTCCCCACTAATTGGACAAGTGGTATAATTGAACTGAATTTAAAATTAAGGGTGATAGGTAATGAGTTAAGAAATCAGACCAAAGAACACTTAGTCTGCACATTTGTAGATTGGGAATTGAGTTGGTACTCCAGCTTCGTCGAGCTTCCTCGTGTGGACAGTCAGTTTATACTGAAGGTAAAGCTGGAAAGGGTCTTGAATACCAGCAAGGAAGGGTCTTGAATACCAGCAAATATCTGCTGGAGCCTGAGTCTCACTAATAGCTTCCTAAGTCCAATACCAAGACCAAATTCATGCCAATGCCAGGGTGGACAGTGCCTTCAGTCATGTCTTGTCAATTACCCCTTTGGGTTCAAGACAGGAATCCAATCTTCAACTTCGAAGGAAAACCAGGAATTTTATGCAAATCTCTAGCTCTAATCCTAACCAATGATGACCAGGCCTGGACTCATTCGCTTGATTAATATTTTTAGTGTCAACTTTTTTTATGGGTATAATTTTTATGTCATAGAAACTGCATCAAAATTAATGCAAGAACCTGAAAAGTTCATGAGTTGATGAAAGATCATAGAGATGTCCCTACAGATATAGAGTGGTAGTATAGACATCAACTCCCATAGGGAGCACCAAGGTTCGATCTCTGTTCGCCCTGTTAAAAGATATCCTTGCCAACTGCCATGGCTGCCTAAAAGAAAAGGAAAGAAAATATCATAAGCAGTAATTCCTCCTATTGAATTACAAAGTGCTTGCAAAGATCCTTTAAGCAGACTTGAAGCACAGAAGAGGTTTCAGGTATGGTCCATCCACTGTGGGGCCATGAAATAAAGTTCCTGAGTACCAAACCATGATCCCTATGTGTATGAATTCATGACCCTCGGATTATATATATATATATATATATATATCCACGAGTCAAGGATCATATAGTTCTTCCAGGACTCCATGGCATTTGGTCATGGATAGCCAGACAGGAACATTTGACTGAAGTTGCAAGACAAAAGGATGTGCCCAAGTATTCAAGGATTTTGTTAAGCATTGATAATACTGCCTGAGCAGCCAAGTTCCAAGAGAATTTTCTTGGACCAGTTACCATGAAACCATTTTCCTTCAATAGCATTTACATTTCTTGATTTCTTCTCCTTGAATCCATTTCAAGCAATTGGGTAAGTACTGTAATAAAGATCATAAAATGAGATAGTAGTGGAAAATAAATTCTAGGTTAACTTGGAGTACATGGTTGATTTGTAACTCGTAAGGCCTTGAGAATTTTAGTTAATTTTCGATTGTGTATGAAATAATTGATAATGATTATAAACATATAGATCAATTGCAACATATTTATTAATTATGGGTTGTAATTTATCACTAGAAAAGGTTGCTCGAGTAAGAAGCAAATCTTTTTCATGCTTAGATTTGTAGACAATACAGACTCTAAATCGATCATGATCAGGCGTATTGTAACTAAGGCATATAGTTACAATGAAACTCCATATGTTCCATTCAGATCCATCTTTCCCACTTGGACAGACTCCTCCAAAAAGTACCCTCAAATCTAAAAGTCAAAAGTGAGTAGCATAAACTCCATATGTTCCATTAGTCAACTACAAGTACATGCATATAGTGAAAAGCAATGTTAATTACTGTACACTCTTTGAGTTCAAAATCCATAATAACATACATGAGATAAACTCAAATAAGAGAAATCACTTGTGTAAACCTAAGTAGTTATCTCCTTGCTAAGGTCATGTTTTCATAAGCTCTAAAGGACCCTAAAGGCACTGTGATCTTAATGAGGCCCTAAGCCCCTAACTTCTATGTTATAATATTATATAATACATTTCATATGACTTTTATAAATAAATAAAAAGTGCACACGATCTTATAGCGTTGACCTTGCTAACTACTCCTTTTCATGAGTCACTCATCATGAACAAGAGATAAGCAAACTTTATGATCACACGGGAAGCCTCAATATCATGCTGTCTTCAATACCAACTACCATGGAACCATTACATTTACTAGGAATTATAAAGTCCTGCACCTCAGGGAACTTTAGACTTTGATTCCCCAATTTCCACGCATTCAGACTCCATTATTAATAATCCATGCCATTGAACATGATGAGCCGCAATGTGTCAGCAAATTCCTTGATTCCTGATTGGAAAGCTAAAACAATTTGATTGTCAGCATGGACAACAATTCGGTTATCAACCTGGATCACTATATCATGTGTTTGCATAGGCCCCAAATGTATGAGGAATTTAAGGCTCCATCCTAAGACCATATTCAATTATGTGCAGCTCAAGCACTGTGTTCTCTAATTTCCTTCAATCCATCAAGTAACTTAAATAACATCTGTATCTTGCATATCTTGTCATGTGGATCAATGGGTCTTAAAAACAAGCATAAACGCTTACAAATTCAATGAACATCTTTCTTTTTGGTTTTAGAGAACCATCTAGAAAAATGTTACCAATATATTTCTTCCACTTTGTTTTATAAGTTGCCAATACTCTCATTAGTGATCTGATAGTAATCCCAAAATATCCCCCAGCTCATAATAAAATTCACCTTTCTTCTACCCATATCAAAATACTAGTGTCCACACCATATTTTCTTGCTCCGTTGCTTCTTTATTGTATAAATGTTACTATTGTGGCTCTCGATTCTAGAGACATTTGCCTTCTGTCTTGAAACCACTTGTTTTGGTGTTTTTTAGTGTACATTCATCTGCGTCTACATGTGGTTGATCTCCAGAAGAAATCCCCATCCTTTCTTGACAAGAGTTTATATGTACATTGCCAATGGCTGCATCATGAACTTGCAAGTCTGTTAGGGCCACTGAGCCCCTTCAACTTCTCCCTTGCCTTAAATCCCCTACCCACATGTATCACATTACTTATCTCACAGTGCAAGCCATTAGCTTCTCACTACAGTGGTTCCATGCCACTTCTTCTTCTTCTTGTTTCTTTCAAAATATTGCAAAAAATGTGGCTTGAAACATTTTTTTTTATATTAACAGTGCATTGCTTATGTTCCATTCATTATATCATGAATTCACAGAATATACGATATCATTTTTCATTAAGCCTGGGAAGGAAATTGTTTTTCAACTAAATATCAGTCCATTACTCGACCATGTTGCATGCTATATATTTTTCTTTTATATTTAAGGCAAGCAACTTGGTCGTGTCACTTTTGTTTCAGTGGTGATAGGGTCAAACACTAACACTCAGATTATCACATACAAAAAACAATTTTACCTGTCGATGGTAAAAGAAAAGGAGAAACTATAATTTGGTGACCAAGGCACCCTTGTTGCCTGCCGCCTCATACAGGATTGGGAAAGACCAATTTATCTCATCATCATTGAATCCTACTCTTATCCATCTAGGAACAGATTTATGAGTTCAACTTTTCTGCTCATTCCTGTGAGAAGTGTGTTCCTTGTCACTTTACAGTCTTAGCATGTCAGATTACTTCATTCGAAGTCAGTAATGGAATCACCCTTCTCCTAGTTCCTTGAACTTGTAACACATCAACTCTTCATACATGGGATGCTTCCAATCTTTTATTAGAAAGGCCAAATCATTTCATACGACATTCCTTAATTTTTTGCTTAAATGGAGCCATCAATAGATCTCTAGTCAATGCTATTTCATCAATGCTATTTCATCAGAGCCATTCCACTTGGCATGAACAATAACATATCTTTTCTAGAAACAAAATATTCTTGGGGAGATGGTCACAACAGAGTAAATGGAGGATAGGGATAGGGATAGGGATAGGGTAATGGTTATGGTTATGGACAAAGAATCAGATGGGAGAAGCTAATGCAGCCTTCGCTGTGGCTTTTGACCTTGCAACAACTCATATGTACTTTGAGATAAAGGAAAAACACTTTTGACATTTCAGAGTGCATTTAATAGGATATACATATACTGCTTTTCCTACAATGCAGAAAAAAGAAAATTCGTAAGGAATGATGGGTCATCTCAGGAGAGTTCTACAGCACAACATAGGTTAAAAAGGCAAGGAGATTGGAATTAGGTTATGAATCCTAATGAAGTGCAGAACCAAATGACAGGTTGTATTAAACAAATTGCCAGAGAAACGCTTAGGAATCACTGGGGAAAAAAGAGTTATACATATAAGGAAACTTGGTCGTGAAATATAAATCCAAAAGTCTATTGATGAAACAAAAATCTTATATAAGGAATGCCAAAAAACAAGAAGTACATAAGAGATAGTCGTAAGTAAGTAAAGTACAAAGTCTATGACAAATTGCATATTCATATGGGAACTAAGAAGGGGTCAAATGGTAGCTATAAGCTTTGCCTATAACAGAGAAATGAGAATAAAAAACTGGATATCTTGATCATGTAACCACATGCTAAGATAAATGTTATGAGGATACAATTACGAAAACTTAAGAATATTTCTTGTTGGGACAGTGGACCGCTACAAACTCCACATTGATATGATATTGTCCACTTTGGGCCTAAGCCCTCATGGATTTGTTCTTGGGTTCTACCCAAAAGGCCTCATATCAATGGAGTACTTAGTCCAACTTATATGCCCATAGTCTTTCCCAATTCTAGCCGATGTGGGACTTTGGTTGTACATCCCCAACAATCCTCCCCTCAAACAAAGGACCACATCTATTTGGATATTTTTACCGGGCCTCCCCTCAAACGATCATCCATCCGTCCGCTCCATCGAGAAGAGCCAACTCGAGAGCTTCACAACGGATCCACCAATCGTGAGTATTGCGCTTTTCCTGCGCATCACTGGGCCCACCACCTTTCGTTTGACAATCTGAAGATTCTCCGGGCTAAGTCTGGGCCTGGGCTCTGATACCATTTGTTGGGACAGTGGACCGCTACAAACTCCACATTGATATGATATTGTCCACTTTGGGCCTAAGCCCTCATGGATTTGTTCTTGGGTTCTACCCAAAAGGCCTCATATCAATGGAGTACTTAGTCCACTGTCCCAACATTTCTAATAGACAAAAAATCAAGGAATGTCATCTAACATGGTTTTCGGCACATACATAGAAGACCGCGGTTGATGATGCAAGCATGCAACTCAATGTGGTTAACGTATAAATCCCAACTCCCAACGATATTAAACAATGAATTGTTTCAATTGGGACAATTTATGTAGTAAACCTCAAGTAGCACCTACTTGTATTTGCAATAAGTACACAATGCAGATCCAAACTCAAGCTAAGTGGTCATATCCTGTCCTCTTCCGTATGAAAACTATTTTTATATACTAATGAGCAGCCATTTGAATCATAACTGCATCTTGGATTGACCTCAATGCTTGGCTCTTATGTAGACACATTATCTACCAAGGTTGGAAGTTATTATGTAGAAGTAGAAGAATCATGAAAGAAGATGCAAACAAAAGCAACAATATGATACAAAAAAAAAAATCTCCTGAGAAACCAAAAGCAATTTCTAGAAAACAAAAATCTATGAAAAGAAGGAGCAGCTACAATCCCATTGCCCAGTACTACATACTGAAATTTCACAACTTGGGAAACTCACTGCTTCCACCCAAGAAGAGTTTGAGGCAGAAAATGTTGGTTCCATAACTCATACAACAAGATCAACAAGCCATGCATTGATTTCATACTCATACAGCAGCAGAAGCAGCAGCACTATTTACCCAATGCACTGATTTTATTAAGATAGTAATTCATGCCCAATGCTAAATTAAACACACCTAAAATATTTTAGTGAGAAAAGAGGGAAAGAAAAGAACACAGAAACCCCCCCACAAGGCAATTATCATATTGGCCAACAATTCAAGAACATTGCAGATGTATAAGCATCGTTCCAGCACTCAAATAGCAACACCAACAAATTCCCAAAACTAGAACAAAAGAAACCACCTAAATTTCATAAAGCAGAAGAAAGAACTACTAATCGAAGTCAATCCAAAAAAGAAAAATAACAACTGAGACTTCAAATAATCGATTCTATATTCACAAAGCAATAGCAATACATGCACAATAACACACCATTCCTTCTTCCACCATATACTTAAATTCAGAAAGCAGAAGACTTTGAAGTCAATGGCATCGATTCCAAGCTGAAATAGCAACAGCAACATGTACCCAGTACTCATTAAAGCCATATAACCAAAACCATGAAGCGATATCTACCCAAAAATAAAATAGAAGGCAAAAGACATTTAAGCATCTAACCCATGCTCAACACAGCAGCAGCAATGTATACAAACAGGAAAAGATAACCAAACAATGCCAAGAAACACCAAAACAACATAGAACTACAACATTAAGAAGAATATAAACCTGTAATCCTCCTTGAGAAATCATCCCACCAATCTGCAGGCCCTTGTCCAGATTCCTGGGCCGTCGACTGCCCACCTCCCACCACCTTCTTCACCACCTTCCTCTTCTTCCTGATCCCTCTAATGGGTCCCATCAAACCTCCACAAATTAAAAAGGATTCAAAACTACGAAAACCCACCAAAGACCCACCAAATCAAATCAAAGAGTGGAATTCAAAGAGCAAGAAAACAAGAACAGTCCCATTTATCCATGACCCAAATTCCACCCTGGTAATAGCAGATAGAGAGGGAGGACACGTGGGGGGGCTTGTGATCAGAGATAGTGAAATGGGTCAGTGTGAGAATAGCATACAAAGCTAATTTATATGCAGAGAAAGAGAGAGAGAGAGATGGGTAGTTGGAAAGAATATGATGATGGTGTATTGATATTGGTGGTGGTTTTACTGCTTATATGGTTTTCAAAGCCAAAGAGAGATTTCATGAGAAAGAAAGATATGAAGAAAGGCTTTTGAAAGAAGAGCAAACAGGAGAATGTATCATGGACATGTATTTGTAAGGACAATGTTTGTCGCAAAGGAAACCAAGTGAGGAAGAAAGAGAATGTGCTCCTTTCTCTCTCTCTCTAGTTTTAATGTAACATCTGTGGTGCTATATCGAGGCCCTCTACACGTGCCAACGTGGCATACTTGAGTTGGATTTTGATCAGAGGCCAAAATTGGATTTGCCCTAGAGGGGGGATGGGTGATAGGCCCTTGACATGTGGCATCCCATGTCCAGTTGATTGCAGCCCTTTTTTTTTCTTTCTTGGCATCAATTTCTCATTTGTTTGTTCATTGTTAATTGATGTGGAAACCTTTGTCAATTGGATTCAGAGGTTCACTCATTTTAATGAAGGGCTAAACCCAAGCTAAACTTGTGAGATAATGGCTCACACGTGGGAATTAGTTGTGTCATTTATATATAAGTCACAAGGAAGAAGAGTCCTGGAGTAGGAAGTTTTCATCGCATCAAAAAAGTGAGGGGGGAGAAGTCCATTGAATTGCAAATGGGGCTAGCAAATATGGATCGAAATTCGAATCGGATGATTGATATGATATTAATTTTAATAATTTATTAATTATATTGAAAATATCAATTTAAATCTAAAATTAAAATTGCGAGTCAATGACTCATGGTATAAATATAATGAGTCTGATCAGGTTGACATATTAGATAAAGCCTAGCATGAACTTGAAGCAAACCCATTTGTTATTTACAACCTGTTGATGAAATTACTCATTAGAATCGGGTGCCAAAGGTTCAAAGGCCGGGCTGGCGAGGGATATACCCTGGGTCATTAAAAAAAAAATAATAATACAACCCGCTGCTGAAATTACTATCATGTGGGTCAGGTTCATTAATCAGTAGATTAAGTAGCAAATTATTACTTGCAATTAGAGTATGCTGGTGATGCAAGCAAAGAAAATTGACCTCATGCTGCCATTATTTAGCCTGTTTGAGGTCACCTTTGGATGGTAAGCCCGGTCGTATAGTGCAGTATGGGAATGGTCTAATTTTACTCTATATTGGACAGATCAACGGTATAAAACAGAGCTGTACAAGAACAATAAATTGATAGAAAATTATTGCAGAGAATGTTGAATATCGTTATGAAAGGATGAGTTCATCATTGACTATAATTATAAGTTAAGAGTACAATAGCTATTCACAGAATGCAATTAAGATTACCTAATCTCAATATATTTTATCACTAGCACTAAATATTCTAATCACATTATAATTTATAAGTACTCTTAGCTAGGACAATTTTCTCCTACACTATGAACTATGCAGTTCCATTCAGATCGATGTCGTCCTCGCAGCGGGACCCAAAGGAGTTTGTGTGCAGGAGAAAATTTTCCCTCTTAGCTAACCTAATTCTAATTATATCATGAGTCTAATTTAAGAACTCATATTTTCATGGTATATCCAAACTCTATGTCATATTTCACACATGATTACTTGAACATCGTATATCACTTTTATCGAAGTAACTTTCAGCGAAAGCCTAACACATACAGGGACATGATGCAATTGGGTTGCATCAGAGGAAAGTAGAGCCAAGACATGGTGTTAGCCACAGCCATATTGAGGGCCAGGAATGGGTCATTTTTCACAAGCAAAATCTGCATTGTAAGCGTACAGTACACTTTATAAGTTATATACCATTAGATAATAAATGCATCCCAAGAAATAAGAAGGGAAACTTTAATAATTATTTGCCTTTTGACATGAAGTCTTTATCCTTAACAGCTGCTCTCACATTTTAGCATAGGCTCATTTATATGCATCACTATTATTATCAAAACCTTATTCCAACTAAATATATTGGTAGATTGGTATCATCTACGTGAATTATAGCTCTCCATCTTGCTTAGATACAAGTGAAACATAATATATGTGCTACACATGTAAGGATAGTATTTGATATTTTTTTTTTAATAACCTAAGATATCTCCCGTCCAACCCAGCCTAGCCAAGGAGCCTTTGACTCTAAGCCCGATGGACACTCGATTCTGAACAACCGAGACTTGATCCCTAGGGGCACATGCAAACCCTCCTATCCGCATTTACTGGGTAAAACTATAGGACGCGCCCAACAAAGGTAAGTGTCGAACACGTCTTACATCTCCGCTTCCTAAGGCGCAGAGTCTGTGGCAAACTGATCTACCACTCATGAAAATTAAATAATATTATTTTAAATTACATGATGGATATTTAACACGCCGCGATATTCTAAAAAATGGCATAGCAAGACATGAGATTATTTCCAAAAAAAAAGACACAATGATATTAAGATAATGTATTTATTTTGAAAATCTCATAAAATTTTATTCAGACATTGCCATAAAAAAGAAAACAACAGATGCTCAATGTTTTATTCTTGAGCAATTAAATATGTGCATGTGTATATATTGGGCGATGATAAGGTAAGCGTTTTGCTAATTTAAGCTAGATAAACACCACTCTATAGAGCCCACTCTAAGTGCATGACAAGGGATTGGGGTATGAAAAGGTCTCAAAATGACTGTATAGGCCATGCAAAAAGCTCAGCGCAATTAAGCTTTCCAAATCCTTGACTTAATTGGACTTAAAAGTTCAACAGTTTACAAAAGTAGCATTCTTAACAAACTTAGATCCATCAATGCAAATAGATTTTGATTAGATGAGTGCCAAATTGGGAAAGCGTCAATTCATGAAGGAAGGGAGGTAATAAATCTAAAACGGGTGAATTGATGGCTGGTCCATGTCGACCCAAAAAGAAATGTTTTAACATTGGTGTTCTAATTCAAGGAATGAGGAGAAGGGAGTCCGGATCCCCTATTTCGTAGAAACAGCGAGATACCTCCATTTACTGACTGTGTAAAATCTTTTTCTCAAGAATAAAAAAAAAAAAATCAAGAAAGAAAATTCACGTAGTTGGCAAATGGAGATTGGATGTAACAATATCTCTCTGCTACTGTTTATATGAAACAAGGGATACAAACATAGAAGAAGGAGGCCAAGAAAGACCTTGGGTATGGACGTGAGGAAAGACTTGCATTTAAGTGGATAAGCAGAGAGCTTAATTGCCGAAGAAAAGGTTGAGTGGAGGAGCATAATTCACAAAGGCAAGTCTAAAAAGATGGCAAGGTAAGATGCTTTTCAAGTTCCACAGCAACATAACCTCCACTTCTTTTACTTTAGTTATATTAAATATTCATGTTTTCAGTTTATTGTACCAATTTGAGGGAGTTAATTAAAATTTTTCCTTAACTATGTAGAGATGCACAATACCAAACACTGAAATATAGGCAATGCACTCATTGTTAGGTGGTGTTGGCATCTTAATTTCACACATGCAAAAGCCCAAAATACCCATAAAAAAAGCGAAAATATAATCCCTATAGAAATTTAGGGCATTTTTTGACATAATGAAATCCTCAATTTTACACAAACATTCCATATGATATCTTATACTCGTTAGATTTATTAAGTTGGGCCCTCACTTATTACTTTAAAGAGGTCAAAGTCAAAATACAAAGTCAATCCTGTAGTCCTAATCACCTATGTATGCCCTCTTCTCTTCTGATCCTTCTAACTTTAGAGGTGCATAGTAGATAGTAGAGCATTAGAAAATGAAAGAGCCTTGTGTTTTGTTATAGTATTTATTGTCCCACATACCATGGAGAATTGACCGAAGACATTATCTCCTGTTTCTCTTCTCCACCCAAAAATTTGAACATAGACTAAAATCGCTTTCTGCTCTCCCAATTTTGTCATCTTTCCTAACAAAGTCCTGCCTTTAAAAGGCTGAAAAAAAGAAAGAATAAGAACTGCTTATAAAGGGTCATGACTTATGATCTAGGAAAATGAAATCTAATGTGATTCCAATTTAAAACATGATATTGCCTACATGGATCTAACGGAGGACATGGCCCTAAACAGATTTGATTTGATTGACGTCCTCAAATCCATATAGCCGACCCCACCTAGTGGGAAAAGGCTTGGTTTGGTTTGGTTTGGTTTGGTTTGGTATGGGTTCTTATGTTTAGATTACTAAAAACTCTAGTTGTAAATCTTGTAATTGGTAATGGTTGTTACAAGGAACGAATTTAGTTCAAAGTGTAACTCAAGCCACCTATGCTCCAGTCAGCTGAGGCCAAATGGGCCCAAAAGTAATTACAGGCCGATATTTCAAATCTGACTCGGGTGATTCAGTTTGCCGTTCTTCCATGTCCTGAATCCAACTCTTCACATGGGGTAGCGAGTTTGCCAGATAGTGGGTCTATGTTTGTCTTTTCAGGGATTATTACAACCATAGGATAGAAATTAATGAAATAGTTTTAATCAACTCAATAAATTAAATGGATAGGTCATTCATTTGTTTACGCCCATTTATATATATAATCAGTGTGGACATATGTAATGCAATGGTTACGCATCAATTGTGTTTATTTGCACTCATTTATGTATTTGATAGGTAAAAGAGGTGTGCAAATGATATGAAAAATTAGTCACCAAATTTAAACACTTCAACAAATGATCAATGGAGAACGACCAGCGCGGCAATTATCACCTGGCTGTAGGTTCGAACTTTGGATTTGTCAACTTCCCTTACCAAAGGGCTTTGATACTTCTCCCGAGTTCTACTTCTCTCGCTCGAGAGCTCCATCATCTCACCCAAAGTCTACTACACTAAGACGAACCACAATTTACCCACATTGAATGCAAGCATACTACATCTTTTATAGCTGATGGTGCCCACTTAGATGCCTTCTTATTAGTGGGGATGGAGCATATGTAAAGGTCTTGTTATAGATAAAAGTCCACCATGAAAATAAAAAAAAATGAAATATCTCCGTTGGATCATTTTAGTCCTTGATTTAATATCATTAATGTTTAACGATTTATAAATCATAGATTTCTTTAAAATTCAATCCAAGCGTGGATTAAAATTTGATGAAAGTAAAATCCAGCCTTATGCCATATCCTATATCATTAAGAGATGAGCGTGGGCCCACAGAGCTGGACTGCATATCCTCCGGCTCGCAGCACCAAAAGAAAAAACTTTTTATTTTTCAATCGGCACACACCCTTCCTCTCCCAAATCGACGAGACTCCCAAATCGCCATCTCCTCTGCATTGGCCGCTCTCCCTACTGGTAAATCCTCTCTCTCTCTCTCTCTCTCTCTCTCTCTCTCTCTCTCTCTCTCTCTCGTGTTTTTTGGTTCGGTTCTTGGTTTTGTTGGTTTGGATGAAATGACCATGATGGGCAAATACCCTATATCTCCAAGAATGTACAAAATTTCTCTCAAGCACTTACACATTGAAAGCTAGTTTCACTACAGAAACTGTATGAATACAGAGAACTGATCAAGACCCTGACTGTCGAACAGTTTCACACCAATGGAAGAACCATAATTCCATATACAGAGATTGTCAAGGAATAATACAACTCCACCACTGTACATTAATGATGAAAACGAGATCTTGTTTCCACTTTTGTATCCCTTTATATAGTTCTCTAATCAGAACGGAGGAAAACTTTATCTATTTTTTGATGGGATTTCAGTGTCACCTGTTAAAATTCCTGGAAATTTTTTAGAAAACAATTTGTATAGTGTGGTGTGATAGGGAAGTACATATTTGTGTTCTTTGAATTTGTGATGGGGACATGTCAGTTCCATTACTGTTGATACCCATGGATTTGGCATGTGTACAGTGCTGGGTGTGTAAGGATTTAGAAGGATAGGGGGATAGAAGATGACCCATGAGAGCTTATGGGTATTTGTGGTTTTTAGTGGGAAAAGGGGATAGAAGATGACCCATGTGAGCTTGTGGGTGTTTTGTGGTCCCTAAGAAGTGGTTTGATTAAGCTTCAAATAATTTAAAGATCTTGGCAATTCACCTCTCTGTTATGATACAGAACAACTACTACTTGTTCTTTAAACACAAAGGGCCTTTCTTTGCATTTTTAATTTGATTTGGAAGATGGAGAATTGCAAGGTTGCAGCTTAGAGAGAGAGAATTTTACTAAACCCATGGACACAAAAATGACTGTTTTGTGTATTCCTCTATTTGGTGTCAATGGAAGTTCTGCCCTCATGGCTGATATGCATGTTTTGTTTCCTTCACATTACATTTACTCTATTTCTTCATAATTAAAGTTCTGTCCTCATGGCTAATGTGCAGGCTGATATTGGTAGCCCTTTTGAGGACTGATATTTGTTGTATGATTGACTTCTTCTGATGATGAGTTCCATGCAAATCAGTGCATGCTTGCATCATGTGAAGGTCAAAAACATATCTCCTGCTTTCTCTCCTTCATGCTACCCGCCCACTTCACAGGCTTGTATTTCTCCAACTAATGTATTGCTACTTCACAAGGCTCTGTCCAGAGGACCACAACTGGTTTACAATGCAGCAAACAGCCAGAAATGTGCACCTGTGTGCTTATTCGGTGGCAAAGGAAAATCAGAGGACAACAATGAGGTAACTTTTATCACATACTTGGGAAATGGTCCTTTCTGAAAATTGTACTATTTCTTCTTGAAAAGAAAGGCGAATAGGGTTCTAAACTAGAAGTGTATTATAAACGAGCATGGAAGTGGTCTCTCTCTGTTTGGGTTCGGCTTTATGAGTTTTACTATTTAACTCAAATATAAGTTGTCACCATAATCCTTTAATTTGTGAATTAGGTGCATCGAAGTGGTCTCTCTCTCTCTCTCTCTCTCTCTCTCTCTGTAGTGTGTAGCGATTATGAAACTATTTGGTGACTTTAAGGAGAGAAATGCAAGTAAAAGGAAAAGTCGCAAAAGTAAAACGTCAAATTGAATTTCTAGATTCCTACAACACGCTTCCCCGACAAAACATAAAATGATATTGGGGCGTGCTTTCTCTTTCTAGTTCATTTCAAAAGCTAGTCAGAAACCCTTAGTCATGTAAGCATCCTTTCTCTTTCTAGTTTATGTCAAAAGCTAGTTAGAAACCCTTTGTCATGTAAATTTTTCATCAAGGGATTATCATCATCATCGCCTTATCCCATATGTATAGGGTTGGCTTTCTGAATTCTACTTTTCCACCCAACTCTATTTAAAGCCATGCTTGCTGGTTGTAACTCCACAATGTATCTTGTCTTTCCTGACCACTTTATTTAACATCATTTGACCTCCACTTTCTTTTAGTCCACTTTCCTTCACATTACATTTACTTTATTTAACATCATTGGACCATACAAGTCCAATGTACCTTGGACTTGTATGTGTTCGGATCATCTCGAAAGGAATTCCAGACCATCATCCATGGAACTCCGTAGTCTTCAAACAATCTTTTCCGATCTTGATTTTCAATCCACGGGTACAAATCGAAAGGTGATTCTCTACCTCTTATGCACCCCGTGAGAACTCGGTTCAAGCGGCACCCTTAACCACGGGGCGTAGTGTGTCAACCACGGGCTTCAAATGAAGAGTCTCTGCTAGTCCCGCATCGGAAATATCTAAGTCCTGACCCTGGGCTTATAAGTCAAATCCCATATTAACTCAACATGAAATGTTTTAAAGCCGTATGGTCCCAGATCCCATAAGAACTCCGAAGTTAAGCGTGCTTGTGCGGGGGCAGTATTGGGATGGGTGACCGGCTAGGAAGTCCTCGTGCGCGCATGGGCCAAAGCGGACAATATCATGCTGAGTAAGGCTGGGCCGTGACAATTGGTATCAGATTCTAGGACGACTCTATTTTCGGTGGGGGAGAGTGTGAGAACTCAGTCCGGGCGTCACCCTTAACCATGGCTTCAAACGGAGAGTCTCTGCTAGTCCCGCATTGGAAATATCCAAGTCCTAACCCTGGGCTTATAAGTTAAATCCTGTGTTAACTCAACATGACGCGTTTTAAAGCCGTGCAGTCCAGGATCCGATAAGAACTCCAGAGTTAAGTGTGCTCGTGCGGGAGCAGTACTGGGATGGGTGACTGCCTGGGAAGTCCTTGCAGGCGCACATGCGCCAAAGCGGACGATTTCATGCCGAGTTGGGCGAGGCTGTGACACACCCCTTCTTCATCTCCCTGATTTTCTTTTCTTTTCTTTTCTTTTTAAATTTTTTCTTATTTTCTTGCTTGTTCATTTCCATGTGGGTTTTAGATGACATGAGAAAGATATGCTTTTCATCTGAAAAATTAAAGAATGCTGTAAGCATTTTGGTTTAGGCTCCGGGCAGTGATCTTTGCCACATTCTTGGGGTTTTGGAAGAGATGGAATGAAGGCGTCTTGGGGTTTTTGTTTGGGTTCTAATTTCGAGCATACAAGGGTTTTGCTTGTGGACTGAAGCTTCATTGGATTCATTTTCGTCGTGACGATTGACACTGTCACGAAAAAACTGGTGAACTGTATCTGAGATTTGTTCACACAACTTACAATAGTAATAGATAGAGTGAGATTGGGGCTTTGGGGTTTAAGAGAATGGATCAAGAAGAAGAAGAAGATTGGAAGGTGATTTCTTTTTTCATTCATATTTCTGCACTCCGTCTTTTCTGGGTTTTCCAACTTATTTTCTTTCTTCATCACTCTCTCTTCATCTCTGCAAATGTAATGTGTTGCGCTGGGTGTGTATGGAATGGTTACACAAACATGTACGGGAACGGAGAGGTTTCATATTTTTATGTGGTTCTTTTTATTTTCATTTAAACCATCTCTCTCTCTCTCTCTCTCTCTCTCTCTCTCTCTCTCTCTCTCTCTCTCTCTCTCTCTCTCTCTCTCTCACTAAAAGGATGATATTTCATTAAGATCCAAACAGAAATCATACCACTCATAACTAGAAAACACCAATTTCAATATTTTTTCTCTTTGTTTGGGTTAGAACTGATGTTCTATTTTCAAAAAGTTTGAATTGGTTGAGGGTAATATAGTTCCTCTTGCATGAATTCTCAAATGGAAAATTCAAATTTTCTACCTTTTTTTTAAAATTTCTTGCTATGAATTTTTTACATTCATTTGTTTTGCTTTCAATGGTCATGTAGGTCATATGGTTGTAATATGCATAGCTGATTCATATGGGGTTTTCTATGAATCCCATTTTCTTGATTTCTAAAGGTAGAACCGGAGTTTGAGTGTTACATTTCGAAAGGTGGTACCCAACTTTGAGTGTTTCATTCTAAGGGTGTGCTTCAGTACTCAGTAGTCAGTATAGTATATATACATTGATTCTTATACAATGCATATACGAGTGTAATTCTTGCAACTATGAAACAAGGAATTTATGGAATTCAGGCTGAATAAAATTTTCAGGCAGGATTTCCAGAATGAAACAGGAAATTTAGGAATGACATAATTCAGCAGCATTAAAATATCCACCATTTTTTAATTCCTAGACAATCACAAGACATCAATTCCAGAAATTCCAGTCAAAATGGGCCCTTAGCTACCTTGCACTAACCCTAATCACTACATCCAACTCACATCTTGTTTTGTTCTATAATTATGATAGTCAAATTCATTTAAACTATATAATCAGCGCATAAATGTTGCAAATAGTTGACCAGATAATCTAATTTTTATTCTTTTTTTATATATATAAAAGCATTTTCTATCGGTTTTCATTTTAATGCCTTAACACAGAGAACAAGAAAAGGAAAAGACATTCTTTTTGTAAAGATGGGGTGTCTTTGCATTGTGCTGTATCTAAGTTCTTAATGATGTTGAATATTTGCAACTGCAAGTTATCTGTTGGCAGGAAAAGTATTATTCACCAAATTCTTGATTTCACAATAATCTTGATGACTCAGCGCTAAGACAAACCAATATGGATGTGATACCAATGTCAGTAGCTAGTAGCTACAACTTAAGTTGTAAATAATATAACCGACAAGCACCTAGTGCAGTACCCAGGTAAATTAGGTGTCTTGTATAAAATTTAAGTTGACAGAATGCATTTTTCAGAAATTATTTACTGTTTCCTTAGCACTGCTGACTGAATCCTGGTTGAATATGACATATATAAATCATATTCCATATACATCACAAATTTTTCTTAGCTTAGGAATGGCCAGCCCGTAGGGTCCACCTGCCCCATCCTATTAACAGTCCCATTCCTTCACACTGGTTAAACCCCTGTGAATACCTAATTTGACTCTCATCCGAGCAATGCATGCCTCTACTTTTTTGCTTTGCAAGAGACTCAAACTCAAGCACTCACACATGCACGCCATGTCCCTAACCAGCTGAGTAACAATGGGTGATGATGCAGGCCTTTAATCAATCATGCAGATTTTGGAACCCATTCCCATTCATCTAATGTCTACAATTTGGACTACTTTGAAGATCTTAAAAACAACACCTCTCTTGATTGGATGGTTCCCATTTTTTTGCAGACAAGTAGATCATAAGGAGACCTTTTTGAAACCCCTAAATCCCTTGTGATTGTCATGCTTCCCGTGGGCCCCTCAGGCTGGACTGTACCTAAGCTAGGAGTATTCTTGCCATTCCTGAAAGTGACTCTCTCTCTATATATATATGTATGTATTACTATTGTAAATCATATTATATTATATAATAGATAAACTGATACATATTTATATTGAACAGTAAAATTCATATATCTAAATTCCAAGTGCAATCAAGCACTAAAAAACGACACAATAGTGACTGTTCACTTATACAGAAAATATCTCAATAACAGTTCCATTGTTTTCTCTAAGATGAGAAACTCTGTATATTTTAAACTTTGTTTACTAACATGAGCTTGTTTTGAATGGGTTTTTAGTCTTCACCATGGAAATCACTGGAAAAGGCCATGGGGGGTTTTAAAAAGGAGCCAGCTGTTCAAGATCTATTGCGGAAGCAGATGCAAGAAAGGGAATTTGATGATGGTGATGGAGGTGCGGGAAACCGGCCGGGTGGTGGAGGTGATGGCTCTGGAGGTTCAGAGGATGAGGGATTTGCTGGGATCTGGGATGAATTTGTGCAAGTGTTTTTGGCAACTGTTGGATTTATCTTTTTGGTAACAACTTCTGCTTCATCTGACTTGTTTTCAATGTCGTTACAAAAATTTGAGCATCTTATGTGAGACTTTCAGACAATGTTGTTTCTCAATCTCCATCATTCAACACATAATGGAAAAGAAATTACAGAAATTCAATCATAGTATTTCAGTTTTAATATTTAAAAAGTCTAATATATTCCTCTAACCACAAATCCTCCTCTCTTATTGCAAATACTCAGTAACAGCTGTTCAACTTGACCTTTTATCAAAACCTATTAAAAGATACCCATTCTTTCCAGAAAAAGAAAGATCACTTATATTTCTGAAGGCACTATTTAAGGAAATGACAATGTAGTCCATTTTTTTTTCTCATGTATACACATAATACACCCATTTTTATAGATTTATCCTTTGATTTCGTTCCTGTTACACCATTACTATAGATTGCCCCCTCAATTCTTTCCTCATCTAAATTCCAATAGACCCATCTTGCCTGCACTCTTACGACGACTTTCGTAAAAGAAGTCTCATATTGTTGAATAGCAGGCTATTCATCCCTTGATAAGCACTTGATCACACAGTTGTATTCCATGCGAATTTTTTCACTGTCGGTGGTGCAGGATCAGAGCTTTGGAGTTGCTCTTTGTTCTAGCTCTTACTGTAGATCACACTGATTTGTATGGGGTGATGGAATCGCGCCACAAATTTATTATGGCAGAAAAACTCAAGCAAAAGATTTTTGCTTCTCTTTTTTTATACTACTTTTTTTGTGTGATATGGTTGAAATATTACATATGTAGAGTTATCTCTTTGCCAAGGATGAAAATAGCTATGCCCGCCACCAAAACGCTACGTAGCGGCGTAGCGGTGCGATTTGGAAAAATCGTCAAAAAAATATGAAGAAATTGTAGAAAATCTAGAATATTGGAAAATGAGAGAAAATGTATTTTTTTTTTTGCAAAAGTAACTAAGATAAGTGGGCGTAGCGGTCCCCTCATTGTATGAGGTCCTATATCGCTATATAAATAAAAAAATAATAGTAATGATAATTTTTTTCACATGTGTTCATGTTGTTTAGTTATGCTAACTTAGAAACTAATGTAAGGCTCATAAAAGAAAAAACTATGTCATGAAGTCAAGACTTAAGACTTAAGAGTACCTAGAGAAAAAAAATACATCTACCAAAGGGGGTGTCTAATAGGATGTACTTAGAGAAGAATTCTCTGTATCGACTGTAATTCGGCGAGATCATGTGCTTTTTGGTGTTCTTTTAAACATAAAAGGGTAGAAAAGTTGTGTCGAAATGTTATTTGGAAAGAAGAATAAAAAAAATAAGTCTAATTATGCATTTAAAAAAAAATTGGAAAGCAAAAATTTTTCTCACCTCGTAGCGGTCGTAGCGGCCCCGTAGTGGACGCAGCGGCCGCTACGGGGGCCGATAAATCGGCCGTAGCGTGGCGGTGGCCTCCATTACAGCCGATGTAGCGTAGCGGCCGATATTTTCATCCATGCTCTTAGCCACAAGATAGGACTTGAAATCCTGTTTACAGAAGTACCATTTCGGCCACTATATACCATATATTTTTTCAGAATTTTTGAACGGTAAAACTATATACCATATTCAATTGACGCATATGACTTCCTACTAAAATTGAACTCTTGGTATAATAGGGTGAGCATTAGCTCATGCCTTGGCAGCATTTTGAAACATTTGTCTAGTTGTACCAGCCACAGACTCAAAGGTAAAAGAGTTGCCTGTGATTCAGATTCAACAGAAAAAATAGGGAACCCTTTTAATCAAAACCTCGGCAGTTGGCTTCCCTCCCTTGCTAACTCATTGCGTACGGCTGACATCCATTGTGTTCATATCAGCACAAGTGACCATCCCTTTTTTTCTCTCTCATTAGACTTCTTTCATTATCTCCCAAAACTTCAAGTCACATGCTTAAAATCCGTTTGTCTAATTTGTATTGAATTCGTAGGATTTTCTAGCCGTGTGCTTGTATCAAAGGAACTAAGGGTTGTTTGCCTTTGTAACACGGAATAGGAAAATGAGTTTTACATATGTGAAACACATTACCATGTTTGTCATAATCATCGTCTTCAAATGAATGAATGATTGGATTGTTTGAACCTTTTCACAAAATTCTCAAAGCCTTTCCAACTGTTTTAGGTGCGTTTGGATTGTTTGGACCCTTTCACAAAATTTTCAAAATCAATGAAGATTTTAGATATGAAATTAAACGTCTTGATACATATTTTTAATTAGAGAATATTGAACGGGCCGATCATGAACTGAGGGCCAACAGAAGTGCTGAAAATTACATCTATATGTGGGGACTTTTTGGACTTCTTCATAAATCACTCAAAGTCTATGAAAATTTAAGATAATAGACTTAAAGGTCTTGAGGTCTATTAGTTCAATAAATAAAATTGAATGGTTTGGATTAAATGGAAATAAGTGTTTGATGGGGTTTGATCAGGTGACCAATTGCATAACCAAATGAAACCGCCGCGTGAGACTCTACTAACGGTGACCAATTGCATAACCAAATGAAACCACTGTGTGAGACTCTACTAACGATTTTTTGCAAGTGAGAGATGTGAAGGTAAGTCTCACAACTATTTAGGTGTGAAAACTTTCTTGTCAAATTGGTCTTATTTACCCACCATTTTCACACCTATTTATGTATACATACTAAAATGAGTGCAAACAAGCATGAGCAGAGTAACCATTACGTATGTGAATCACTAATGAATTCATTCTTCACCCCTTCATGCCCCTTACATAAACGTCCCTTCCAGTAAATTCCTTGGTTATCAATATGAATTATAGACAAACAGGGATTCTGAGATTTACCTTGCAACTGTCTCCTTTATGCATGCTGACTCCTTGATTCAGCGGCCAACAATATCCACAATGAGTATTTTCAGCCATCTGCTCATGGATCTTGCGGTACTTGTCTTGTGTGATTTCTCATTGTCTCAGGCAAAGTGCATACTAGTGGCTATGAATCAACTAGGTGATGGGAAACATCAACATTTTGAAAGGCATTGATCTTGTTTAGGAGATCATTGCAGATGGAGATGAATTTGGGTAGGAAGTTTCTGTCACAGCTTTCTTTAGGGACCGGCTGGGAGATGGTAAGCTGGTTCTGGTCCTTTTGAGTGACTGGCATAGGTGAGAAATGGACTCAGTCGAGAAAGGACATGAGTTATAACATGCAGCCAAATGGAAGGACAAGGATTATTACATACAACAAATGTAACCTGCAGCACACATTGTAATTGTGGTTTGATATGTGAGAAAGTTCCAAAAAAAAAAAAAAAAACTGTCCTTTCCCCCCCTATTACATGGGAGGAATAGTAAACTATCCTAGTCAAAACTAAACTAATGCGGTATCCACGGATAATCCCTCAGTTGCTCTGCCTAGTAGTCCATGCTCTTGCGAGTGCTGTGCCACAGTACCTTCCCGATCCGTGCTCCAGATAGTACCTGCCCGCATTTGTGTGCTCGCAGTGCCAAGGATTGATCCTTGGCACCTAGGTGAGAGTGAGACACCCTTGCCATTGGACCTCCTGTTGCTTGTTTGTTCCATTTAACTACACATGTTTTCTTTGACATCTCATGTTTGATGATTCTAATTTTTGCAGTACATTTACCTCATCAATGGTGACGAGATGAATCGGCTTGCTAAGGACTACATCAAGTACTTATTTGGAGGTGATAAAAGTGTGAGATTGAGGCGAAACATGTATGCATGGGGAAGGTTCTATCGACATATTACAAGGAAGAAGGTCGTGCAGCGGGATTGGTTAGAGCGTGCAATTCTCAATACACCAACTTGGTGGTACAGCCCAAGACTATATAGGCAAATGAAGCAGATAGCAGACTCATATGAACCAAGCAGATAGAAGACTCATATCAACCGTGATGTTCATGTACCTTTCTGATTTTGTTGAACATGGTGATTGAATTTTGTGAGGTTATATTATACAGTAATTTTCCTTTCACCAATTAATTCACATTTATTACATCAAGTTTTTAATATGCTTCAATGGGGAAATACGTTCCAATGCCTTCGTTTACATTTTACCATCTGATTGCAGAAGCTCGTTGCATAGTAACTGTTCCATTTCAGGTCTGATGTGAAATGCAACCGGTGTTTCCTCATTACTTACGACAATAAGATTGAATGGCTTACCCTCTTATTGCCCAGTGGAATGTCTGAACACCAAGCATGCTGCTTTGTTCTTTTTAAGGATGCTTTAGTACAGATTTCCATCGAGGCTTGTTGGATAAACTACTATATTTACACATAATTTGCAGGTGGCACAGATGGGGCTTTTCTATGTTGGATGCAGGGTTAGGGGTGGGAAGGGTATGATGATGTGGATTAGGATTTTGCAAGTTGTCATTCCAGCCATGAATGATGAAGGTGTGAGGTCAATGTCAAACTGGGTTGGTGACAATGCTGGGCGTGAATGTGAATTTTTTGAGCTCGGCTGACTTGTAATGATCTGCATAGATTGTTAATGCAGATTACTTGCTTGAGGATTTGAAGTGTGATCACTCTATCTGCTCAATCTTGTCTCATCATTTCTCAGTGTTGAACAGGTCAAAGCACAATAAGTCATTTCAGGGTTAAGAGTTCTGATCGGTTGAAGATATAGAGTGGCATGCATAAGCAAAAACTGAGTCTTAATATATTTCCTTCTTATCATTAAATAACTAGAATCACTTTAGAGATTATCATGCAATTCTCTCTCTCTCTCTCTCTCTCTCTCTCATCATGCTATTTCTATCCTAGTTTGAACTTATGTAGTTCATTTTTTTAAGGTTGAACTTAACCCAATGTAAAATGTTGAGATTGAGAAAGGCAGGAAATCAAATTTAAAATTTTCAACTGTAAATAATTGGTCGGATTGGGTTCAGGCTGGCAGGTTAGAATAGGGATATCCAACTATAGAGGCGCCAAATCCAATGACAGCTAAAGACAAAGTGTTTTAGAAGACAAATCACTGACTACTGAGTGGATTACTGAGTGGATCCTTTACTTTTATTCCTTTTTGGGGCGGAAAGCAAATGTATGATGCTCCGTAAATTGCGCAAGTCTCCAGCTTCACAAACCAATGAGAGTCCAATTAGTCAGCGACTGTGGCATTCAAAGTCTGAAATTCCAATGAGAGAGAATAGTACTCCCTCCATGGCTGTCCCTCTACTCATCCGTGCTCAATGGTCTGAAATTGGAGCTGATGGTGATTACTGTAACACCAACAAGAAATTGTACACTTAACTTTGAGAGTTCTTACGGTTTTCGGGATAGTATGGTTCTAAAACGCATTATTTTGAATTAAGACAGGATTTGACTTATAAGCCCAAGCTTGAATTGTCTTGCTTCCGATGTGAGATTCATGTAATTCTATACATTGTAAATCCAGATGTCAGAGCACACCCACTCCTTCAGCGGGGGGTCACAATCCTATGGACGTTAAAACTCCTATGTTTTAGCATGTTCATTTTCTTCTTAAGATAGATCATATTCTTGGAGAGTATAATCTAAAAGAATTTTGGATAATGCCTCACCCACAAGGGTTTCCTCAGGCGATAAGGATGCTTTTGTGCCACTGGAGGATTCCACAATGCAAAGAAAAATTGTTACAATTTTCAGTACAAACGCACTTTTATATTGTTTGGTGCAACTCATTTTCCCAAAAAGGATAAAATGAATTGCTTTTCCTCATGGAGAGGGTTTCGATTTCTAAGGGAAGGGTAGGAATGCATAACTCCCCTCTTATGGTTGGCACAAAACCCTCTTATTGTACAAACAAAAGTCCCTATTTTAGATGCGAAAACCAAGGAGAGAATTTCCTGCCTCTATAGAATTATTCACTTTTTTTCTCGAAATGATTTACTAGGCAAAAATCTATATATACTTTTCAGATTGTAAGCCATCTTTGGCCACCTTTGAACTAGGCTTGTCAATGGGACGGGTCGGGCTTGGGCTTGGGTTGTCCAATCCCGTCCCGAAAATAGAACGGGCCTGCTGGGTGTTGACCAATCACAGCCCTAAATTGGACGGGCCTACATCAAATCCCGTCCCGTAAGGGCTCGGGCTGGGACAGGGTCGGGCCTGCGCTTAGCCCGATCCTGGACATAAGCAAAACATTCTCTAATTATTCCTACTGTCATCAGACACCCAGTGTGAACCAGACTTTAAACCCTCCTCATTTTTTCTGAATTTGGGACCGGCAATGTACTGCAACAAGCAACATGGCAGAGTTAAAAAACTTTTTTTTTTTTTTGCCCGTGACAGTAGAAAATCAATATAAATGAATGAGTATTCTATAGGCTATATGGGTCAAGTAATGTAGAAACGGTTAAAACCTTTTTTTTTATGCCGGTGAAAGTAGAAAATCAATAGAAATGAATGAGAATGAGTATCTAATATTAGTCGAGTTAAAGTAATGTAGGATCGGTTAAAAAATTCTTCATTTTTTTTTTTTAGCCGGTGAAAGTAGAAATCAATAAAATGAATGAGAATGAGTATCCTAAATAGGTCAAGTAATGTAAAAAAGAAATCAACAGAAATTATTTTTCTTTTAATATATCTAAAACATTAGTTAGTGCATCCCCATCAGTGTCTAAATCATCATTACTAAATCAATCTTGAGCACAAATTATAATATATAAATAATTATTATTAAATGACTGTGGAGCGGGCCGGGCCGGACCTAAATTTGCTGGGTTGTTTCTGCCCAGTCCCAGTCCCAATCCCAATCCCAATCTCATTTTGGTCAGGCTTTTAAAGTGTATTGTCCAAGTCTAGCCTATTATACTTAATTTTTTTTTAAAATCCTGTATTTTTGGACTTGGGCCGAACCAAGCCGGACTTTCTACCCGTTTCAACGCGTCCCATTTACAGACCTACTTTTAACCGTTCAAACCACTAATCACAATAGCCCTTGTGGTCTTCTGTCAGCACGGCCGAGATTCCAATCCATTCCAACTAATAAAATTATATACACCCTCGGATTGGGTCAAATGCGTGAAAATCACGTTGGTCTTACTCACATTTTCTTTCTTTCACGCCGTTGAAAAGTGATGCCGGGGCGTCTTCGTCTTCACTGACAATTGAAGAGACCGACATGCTTCTACTACATGTGTCCAGGGATCCCGCCTCGAAATTTCAAACACTTTGCCTTCTACCCTTTCTTTAATCACTTCGTACAACAAAGGTCAAAACTCAAAAACGATCTTAATAATATCCAATCAACTATATATATATATAGACTATAGAGATTAATTAAAGAGAGCCACCCACACCCACATTCAATGTATTAATTAATTAGAAATCACAGCATCCCATGCAATGACAAAGCCTATTCGCTAGTCCAGGAATCTATCAGTGTCCGTGAAACTCAAGACATTTAAAACTAGACTATGGGTGAACAGCAGAAAGATATATTAAAAGTAACCAACCCAACAAACGCTTTTAGGAAGAGAATAGACACTCAATACGTTAAAAGAGCTCTCGTCAACTTTAAAAAAACAAATAGCATGATTTCGTCGTCTCTGTATAGGCACTTGGGGAAATGCAGACTTCTGAGTTTTCAGTTTTCTCTCTGTATCGTTTGTGAAACTACCTGCCGTGACATGTAAGGCAGCGCATACAGCGGAAGTGTTTCCGAGGCTCCTCGTTAGAAAGAAAAACAACAACAAAAAAAAAAGAAAAAGAAAGTAGGACTACATTTCTCTGTTAGAAAGTAAAAGCCATCTATGAATTAATCACAGCTTTACATCGTCGATCCTCTTACTGCCATGAAGGGTGCGTGAGATGGTGCTGCTTTCTTTCTTCATTTGCGGCTTTGGCTTCCTTGGTATGCATTTTGCACGTGCACTGCTCTCCATTTCCGTGGCCATTAAGTCTGATTTGGAGCTCCTAAAGTAGAGAACCTTTATTATATAACTAACTTAAAAATAAAAGGAGAATCCATTTTATTTTTTTTACTGATTTAACAGCTCATACATGCTAACAGTACAGTGTGGAATACTAATAAGTTTTTACCACCTAACCCAAGCATGTTGCATGTGTGACATTCTATTAAAAGAAGGTCAATCATGTTTGGCAATCCGAACTGGTATCAACCAAATATTAAGAATGAACCTCATTATGATATAGTAAATGATTGTGTAATAAAGACGGTTAGAAAAGCTCATTTGACTTTTCGAGATTCTTAAATGATTTTTTAAATATTTTATTCATGTATGTTCTACTTCTACGTGCTAGATTTTGGATAGGATAAACTCTTATCAAAGTAAAATTAAACCCCATCATGTACAATAAACGGGTAAATGGATATTTACTATGAATGATTTAGATTTTTCCACTAGTCTGTCTCATTCACCACTAATTAAACAGCAAAATCAATAAGAGAATAAGGAATGACCCATTGAATATCCGAGGGACCCCTATATAGCTTTTATGTTGGTTTTTTTCCCTTTTTAAGGAAAGAACTGAAGTCTCCACCTACCCCATGCACCAAATAAATCAGGTTATTACCCGAGCAAGTGGCCCTATAAAGGAGAGAATGCGGATTTGAAATCGGAACCTCCCATTTTTAAGCTGTGGTCCTAGCCAATTATGATACCCCTCAAATGCTTTCGAGATGCTATTTGAAGATGTACATCTGATTTTTAGGTTGGCTAATATGATTAGATGCTAAAAAAAAATTGATACTTGGCCATCTAAAATAATTGAGTTTAAAGCACCTCGGGGGCTGTATGGTCCCGAAAAGGACAGTCTTAAAAGAACATATTTGCTGACCCTAATCTTTTTGACATTAGACATCTAAATCTAATGGACCTAAATTGTTGACTTTTATTACCAAAGGATTATTAATAAAAATATATATATAAATAAAAAAATCAATCAAAAGTTGAGAGAGAGAAAGAGCAAGGGGGATACCGGTCGGCATTGTACGAAGACGAACGTTTCAAACTCTGAAATTCTCCACCACCCTCGCTCCGCTTCTTCATCTCGATCAAGCTCCCACTGAAATACTCCTTATCCTCCAACTTTACTCCTCCTCCTGATAAACTACCAGCACTCTCCATCTCCTGATTCTGCCCTCCACGTGGCAATCTCCCCTTGTAATGGGAGATCAACGAAAACCCATCCTCCCTCACAGAAACCGATCCGCAAGAAATCAACTGCATTAGAACCGTCGATGCCCTAATCTTCCCACTCTGATGATTATTACCCGTCCGATCTCCCTCCCCTTCCTCCGTACGGATAGTGCCGTTGACAACGCCCCGATCCGCTTTCATCAACAGCGATTCTAGGGTTTCTGGACTCGAATTTGATGGAGGCGGCGAAATCTCCTCGCCGATCAGCTCCGTCGTAGGGTTCTCATGTATTTCTTCTTTTTCTTCTCTTTGTTTTCGCTCCTGTTCTTCTTCCCTGATGGCTTTTCGCCGTCGTCGCTTATCATCCGTCTGCGTCGAAGCATCTACGGCTTTTCCCGCAATCTCGGCCGTCGAATCGGCCCTATAGACCTTGTATTCGTTCACATCAAGCGTACTCCATGACAAATTTCTCCTCCTTGTAACGGGAGATTCCGAATCGTCACTGGATTTCGGCATTTCCAGTGACTTTTCGGGGCTCCGAGACAGAGCTTCTTGAGATCCGGAGCTCGAAGAAGCTTCTAGAAGCTCCGATCCTTTCAGAACGTATTCCTGTCCGTGCGCAGGATAGATGAAATCGTTTTCAGATAGATCGTGCCACACGAAACCGTTTTTGAAGCTCCTGAAACCAAAATCGAACAAAATCCGAAAAATGCCTCTTGTGTAATGATTAGAAAAGAAAGCTTGAGATCGAGATTTCTGAAATTACCGTTTGGATGACCACGAATACATTCTCGCCATGCCCTTGCCCCTCAGGAAATTGAGGCGATTGATCACATCTGAAAAATTGACGAAAGATATTACTAGCTCGAGATCACAGATTACGATTTGAAATTGTTTCGGTTTTACCTCTGAGATAGAGACCTTCGTTGGAGGAGAGAGAAACCTCCATGAAATGAGGATGTTCAAGAAGGCCGTTTCTGCTGAGATAGTAAACTACTGCAACTTTTCTTTCAGTTTTCGGCTTTGGCTCGATCCAAACCTTCGTTCTTTCCGGACTCGTTTCTCGATCTTTCCATTTCTGCGGCAATAGAACCTCTGTTTTTCTTCCTCCGGAAGAAATCGCCATTTCTGCATTTAGGGAAGAAAGAAAAGCTAAGAAACTTGTGCAGAATAGTTGAAACAGAGAGAAACTACTGCAAAGACGTAAATCTAGTTCTTCTTTTGCTTACATGAATCGAAGGCGTGTTGAAGAATTCGACAAAAAGCTGAGGAGATTTGAAAAAGAGATGGCGGCAAAAGCTGAAGAGAGCGATTAGAAGCTGGAGTGCTTGCGAAGAAAACGCGAGGATCTGGTGTTGAAAGTAGCATGTACGACTACTTTGACGGATGAAGAATGCAGAGGGAAGTGGGATTTATAGGAGAGTGGGAGCGAGAGAGAAGGTGTGGACGGAGGAGGAGATTCACAGGATGAGTGCTGAGTGCTTAGTGCTGACAACTGAAGACGAACAAATAAAAAAATGTTTATGAGATTTCCCACGGTCGAAAACTCGAATGGGATCCAGCTTTTTAAAATGAAGTGGAGCTTGTAACTTTGTAAGACCTATGTTATAAAAAAAAAAAAAAAAACTTTGTAGTTTGTAAGACCTGGTCCTTGTTTTTTTTTACGAGGAGGTGGTATCCTTGGGTCTTTTATGAAAGGAGACTAATCCTCATTTGTGGCCCGCACACAGTAGGTAAATTTGGAGCGGATTTGAAACACAAGATCTCGTGATCAAATCCATACACATTAGACCACTCCACCAACTCCGCAATGGTTAAAATATTTAAAGAACAGAACTATGCATGTATTTGCTCAGAGAGTTTAAAACACATGTACATGCTTTTGCTGATTTCTTGTGATATGACTTTTCAAATGAGATTCCATTTCATCACTTCCTTAACATGGAACTCATTTCATAACTAAAAAAAAATCAATTATCTAAGGGCCTGATTATGTACTAAAATTTCAAGAATTCATGTTTTGAAAAATTTTAAACTTCCAAACAAGGTAAAATTCTTGAATTCTCCTTTGAATTTGAGCATTCAGGAGTTTTACTGAAATGCAAATGGATTGAACTTTTTGAATTCTTGGGCACGTTTGGTAATTTTACGAGTAAAGTCAAGTAAAGTTAAGTCATCTTACACATCAAATCAAAAGCACTTTTTATCAAAATTCACTCCAACTTTTTCAACAAAAAAATGAAAAAGCAACTACATTTATTAACTAAAAGACAAAAAAACTACATTTCCTATACCAAAAGTCAACAATATTCCATCCAAAATAACTAAAAGCAAAATATCATCATAACCCACTAAATATTTTATTCATACTTTTGATTTCACTTCACTCCACTTTATTTTAAAAGTAAAATGCCAAACGTTTGCGACTTTTCATGATGCGTTGAAATTCATAAATTCTTATTGATAAATAAAAAAATTTAAAAACGCCAAATAAACATCATGTCCCATAAACCCCAACAACTAAAATTCCTGTAAAAAATTCTATTAAAAAAATAGTAGCTTAAACCTTTCATTCACTGGCATTGGAATTTTTTTCAACATAAACTTCTGTTCTTCGTGACGTCGATATAGATGCTTGACATTCAAAGTATTGGACCGACGTCCTTGGCAGGGTATACGAAGATTTCAACTTAACTGAATGCGGATGATTATATCATTATCATTAATATACGAAGTACGATGGCTCTGACGATATAAAAAGGACAGATATTTTGACTTTTATGAGGGGGGTTGGTGACGTGCGTGAAAATCCCAAATTCAACGTTTCCTCTTTTCTCCCTTCACATGAGGATCGATTCTCTAAACTAGATGGAGAGAGGAACCTGAAACAATCAATCCACCCTACACGTGGATGGGTCAAACTACGTGCTCCACTGCATGATATTTAAATCACAAACCACAAGAAGTGGTGCATGTATTGCCTTGCTCAAACCATCTCTAAATCTAAAATTTTTATATTGGATTGTTATTTTGGGCATCTTCTTTACTACTCTTAGCCTGTGGAATTTCTTAATTTTTTCTCTACTTGAACATCCATAGATTTTAATAATAAAAAAAGAAAAAGAAAAAAAACAAAGGAGGTGCAGTTTCAGAAATTTCAAACGTCATTTGAGGATTTTTGGGTGGTTAAAATTTTAGAATTCCAATAAATCATGACATATGTAAATGCCATCACATCATATTTATGAATTCTTAACTTTTCTTGTCAAATTTTTTTATAAACAAACAAGCCCTTAGGCTGACTTCAGTAGAGTTCCTTAAATTTGATTTGTTTCACCAAGGACTTATTCAAATGACAGAGATTCATGAATGACTATAACATATATAATTTGCAAAGATGAAAAACGAATATCCAATCATCAATCTAGTTAATTGAATTAAAGTAACTTAGGGTTTCATTTACCACTCCACCTGATATTACTGAAATCTATTTGATCAAGAATTTCTAGATATTAATACAACTCCATAGGTCTAGGGTCTAAATATTACAAATTAGAATTGAAAGTGTCTGGTAATTCTTTTTATCCTAGTGTCAAGTCATGCATTTAGAGCATTGAAATTTTTTGTTTGGATGTTAAAATCCTAAAAACTAACTTTCGAAAATATCACTTTGGGCTTTGGAATTTCCCAAATTTTAACTTCTTTGAATATAACACTTCACTATAGCATTTTGAAAATCACTATAAGACAACATTTGAAGATTTCATAATTATCTAAGCTTTGTCATAATCCCTCCAACGAAACAGGCATGATAAGAAAATGAGCCATTTGGAGGGCCCTCGTGTTTATATCGTTTTCAGCGTTTACTTATTAGAACCTTGCGTTGATTATAGGCATAAAAATATCGTTGTCTAGTTCAATGGAGAAATGCTATAAAAGTAAGTGGAAGTAAGCGGGGAAGGATGATTAGTCAAATGGAGCTTTTACTTGGATGGTCGGGAGTCGGCATTGATTATCGGCAAAGTAGTCCAAAAGCTTCAAAACAACCACATGCTTCTGGTCATGTAAAAACATGGACGGGCGGATCTCCTGTTTGGTCTTAGACACGTAGGGGGGCGGATGAGGGATAAATTATTTCTCTTTCATCCGCTTCCTTATGTGTCGCCTCCTGTTTGGACGGATTCTCCAAATAGAGAATCCGTTTCCGCCATACCACAATGCCAAATAAAGGAGTTTTTTTTAATAAGAACATGGATTTGATCCGGTAAAGAGAGGCTTGTGACTATTTGTCTCATGATAAGCATGATGTCGAAATATGATGGGGACACATCATAGAAATGGCAAGGATATGAATTCTACACATAAAAAGTGAAGTATAGATAAGGTGCGATGTTAGAAGTTACCTATTTTAAAGTATCTGTGCATCGTAGCTTGATGCTTACGTGGGTCTAAAATTGTATTGGGATAAGGCTTATTGATTTTAACTTCTTCGGACCTAAGATTTGGAAGTCTTTTTTCAGAAATTTTGTGCGTCCCACATCGTATATGCAAGCTATCCCAAGTTTTACATATATTCTATCTTATATATGGAGTTTTTATGGGCCATTTTCTCGTATTTGCTCCGAAGAGCTAGGACATGGGAAAACTTTTTGCTAACAACATGACACGCGTCAAAAGGCGAGACTTTTGGACTTAGTGCAAACAATAGATTTATAAGCAAAGGATAACAAAAATAAAAGGGGATTTTAACAAAAAATAATAATTTTAAGTGGCCACTGAACCAAATAGAGAACTTTAGTCAGTAGTGCACCAAATAGAAAATCCCTACTAGAAAAAATAACTTTTTTTTCACCTAAATTTCTTTTGTGGTCGCATTTGACCATGAGCGGGCATAACCTCTTCATTTTCTTCCTTTTTCCTCGAGTGTTAGAGTTTTTTTTATTAAAGGAAGAGATGACTGGAAGATCTAACCTAATAAATTGCCAATCGGCCTTAAAAATATTGTTGGTGGGTTGGTCAATTAAGAAATGTTCGGTCCCTAATAAATATTGTCGATTGGTTGTGCATCATGTGAACTGCTGGTGCCCTGTTCTCTTTCTCGTCTCTAGTTTTCTTGTTGGTAGCATATTTTATTTTAGGCCATTGGTATCTTCTTATATGGGCATGATTTTTCTGGCCCAAAGTATAAATGAGGGTGGATCTTAGCTTTTGAATTGCTCTTCCAATCCATTCTTCCATTTTAGCAAATTATGTTTCACATGATGTTACACAAAACCATAGCATGCTAGAAATTTGGGTTTGAAATTGCAAGAGCTTTTTTCCGAAAGGATCTTCTATGAGAAATTTACCAAAAAAAACGTAACTTTAAGTGGCAGATCTTCCAGTCCCCACTTCCTTTAATTGAAAACTCGAACACTTGAGGAAGAAGGAAGAAGATATAGAGGTTATGCCTGCTCAGGGTCGAATGCGACCCTCACTTGTTATAGTGAGTGTCGCAATCTGCCATCAACACAGAAAATGAAGGTCGAATACGACCACAAAAAAAAACGGTGAAAAAAGGTTACTTTTTGTACGGATTTCCTATTTGACGCACTATTGGCTAAAGTTCCATATTTGGTGCAGTGGCCACTTGAAGTTATTTTTATTTTTTTGTAAAATCCTCAAAATAAAATTAGATGACATTCTTTTTTTATTTTTGGTAAAAATTAGATGACATTCTTGATATATATGTATATGATAGCTTGCGTGGCATGTTTTGATTTGATGGTGCGATTGAACGCTCGTATATGGCCACCTTTATTTTGTAGGGATTCGAGGTGGAGGGGTGTGAAAATACACCTCCAATTACATAATAATCTGAAAAATTCTAGTACAAAGAATTTACATGGTAAAACCTCCTTTTGAATCCCATTGATAATTAAATTTGGTTCAAAGTTTAGTAAACCCATGCTCAAAGGCACGATATCCCCGAATAATATATAAATAGTATGTTAATGTAATATCAAATATATATTAACAAACATTATATCTGTGACGCCCTGAGTCCTACATCGATTATAGAGAGGAAATTTATTGAAATTATGTAGAGCTTGTACCCTTATCTTGTATGAGGTCTACCAGAAACAAAACCTTGAAGCCCGTGGGCCCAAGCGGACAATATCATGTAAGCGTGTAGGCTCTCAACTAGTTCAAATGTGGGTCCTGTCGTAGTGCACATGATATGATAGGAGCAATGTTGGATGCTGCACATAACTGTATTCCTAAGAATTCTAAAACTGGTATTTCTTAAAAATAAATTTTTAAATGTTAGAATTAAAGAAATAACACTGACTATCATAAATGACCATTAAATAATATTTTTTATAATGAAAAATGATACTCAATAGTCTCCCTAGTAGTAATTTAAGTCCTAAGTAAGTCAAAAGATCCCATTTTTAATTATCTCACCTTTTCATTATTTTTTTTCTTGGAACTCATTTGATAATGAATTGCTTATATATAATTCCATAAAAACAAAAGGCCCTTGGCGTACATACTCTTGCTTGAAAATTCAGAAGATGGGTCACAGTGGAGTAGAGTGCTATGACAGACAAAATGAATAGGGGCTTAAGTTTCTTCAAAATGACTGAACCATATCCTTCTACATGTGTGGGAAGATAGCAGATGAACCACATGAATTATGATAATGCTAGGTTGAGAAAATATTTTCTATGCAAGTTTATGGCTCACCAAGAAAAAAAAATAATGTCAAAGAGGACGAGAATGAAAGTAATAAAGATAGATTTAAAGAAGTGCAACTATGTCCAAGCACATGTGAGAATGCTTTTACCAAAAGAAAAAAAGGGTATTTGAGAATGGAGAAAACTAACTCAAGTGCCCAAACCCCAGCATCATTAGGACACATATTTGGACTTTGATAATGATGATTTGCATGTATTTGGTACATTGTACATTTATGGCCTACTAGCATTTCATCAGTGTGTCCGGTTGGCATATTTGGGGAAAAGTAAAAAGATAAAGAAAACGCAATTACCTAATCCTAATATGTAAAACGTGCACTAATACTATGGAAATTTACTACATACAACTGAGCGTGTCATATGGTCAAGTAAGTCAAATCATATCTATAATATACGATCTACTTTGTCATTATAGAACCTGTTTGAAAGATGTATTCACTTGTGTTACTCATTTAGGTCCATGATCCACTTCAACAACCATCGTTTGATTTGAGACAATTTACAAGAAATGTGGTTCAATCACATTAACTAAAATTTCTTGCTACAAAGAAATATTTTGTACGACAACACCCACATATTTTACTTGGATTTAGTCGTCAACTTGGTCCTTTTTCATACTACAATATATGCCCCAAATTTCAAGAAATTGGTTGACTCGCCTTCAATTACATGGTGAGTGCAATTCCAATTGAATTGATATTACACACCTAATGGACAGTCCATGTTGCTAGAGTGCAGTACATAAATTAACTAGTAAATAATTATGAATTAGTGCTTTAATCACATTTCTCCCGTTCCTAATGTTGATATTGCTTTCTTTGAAGCTTAATAAAGTTAAACCAAGGTTAGGCCACAACTCGAATAGTTGGGATCTTTGGAATGTAAAGCCTACATCTTTATACCTAAATCGGCCTTATTATTATTATTTTTTGGCAGATAATATCGCTTATGGATTTTTTGTACTTGTATTTTTGGAAGATTGGTAATGTGTTATTATGTTAAATACATTGGTTACGATTATCTTTAGACTGTTTCTGTGGATCCATGCATGATTCTTCTACTTATTGGAATTCCTTAAGCTTGCTCAAATTGAGAGATAAAGTCAAGATGATGATGATATCTCTGCTCATAAAATTTTAATCATCTCATCAGCTTCACCTTAACTGATCAATCTTGAGTAGTTTAATCCATACTACCCACACAAAAAAGCAAACTGAGGCCAATTTTTAACTTTGTTTCATTAGTGTATATGAGAGGATGTGATTATTTATCATACAAAGAGTGTTTGTATAGAGCTGGGATCTAAGATAGAGCCCGCCCGCATACACACCGAAAGGTAGCCCACTCAAGTTGAAAGGTGGCTTGCACAAGCGGAAAGATGTGACATAACCAGGATAATAACCAACGCACCTTAGGAGCCGTTCTTATGGTCAAGTAAAGTTAAGAATATATAATAGGGCATGTTTATTTGCATAAAATACATAGGAATATCTCATGGTGAAATAAGCTTCAGGATTAATAAAAAAGGGTGAGGAGTGAAAGATATGAGCCGAGGGGTTAAGAAAATATAGTGAAGTGTAGATGGAACCCTAACTTTCCTAAATAATGAGTTGCTAGGGTGATAGTTAGGCATTCATTTTCCATCTTGCTAAGGTAAGGTTATTTGATGATGGTCATTTTTTTTTTTTTTATATTCACTTTTGGTTCTTCTGAATAACCACATATAGAATACAATCAGGGGCATTCAATTACATCAAACCCCTAGCTTTTATGATGTAGATTATTCAATAGATACAGAATTAATTTCCTCCTTCGTGACTATATGAAGTCTAAATCCACGAAATTATATTCATCGCCCCATGTTTCATATGTTTCCGATCAAATGGTCAATTTCCATTTGACCTGAAATTTTGAGTGTGTTGTAATGCATGAAGGATTTAATTAAGAATTTGGAGCCATGTCAAGTGGACCCAATTTTATGGAAAACTTGATTTCATTAAGGAAATGTGATTATTGTATGAATCGTATTATGATTCCTCTTTTGAGAAACTCCCAGAAGATGGGAGCAGGGCGGACCTAAGGGTAGACCCAAGTGTTGCAATGTGGGTACGTTCGCACCAGCGAGAATTCAGAAACTCCTTAAAAATATCTTAAAAAACTCTATTTTATTATTAGACTTCTTAACTTGAGTATTGTCCGCACCACCCAGATGAAAATCTTGAGTCCGACATTAGATGGGAGTATGGATTTACCTCAAACTGTTTATATTTACTCCATCAAAAAGGTGCTCAAGAGAAGATGGAATCTTATTTTCGCGTCAGGTGAAGGGAGACGGAAAAATTTTGAAACCATGTACTTTGCTAGAAACTGGCTACAGACACCTAAAAGACAAATATATATTTATAACCGTTAGATCAGTAACCACTAAATACACTATATTTGTCATGCATCACATGATCAAAATAAACAAAAAGAAAATGAATCATGCTTGCGTTTTAATGGTGGCTTGCATACTAATGGTTTTTTTTCCTTGTGATTCACAATGACTCTTCTGCAAAAGTTATTTATTTATTTATTTTTGGTCGAATTCTTCAAAAGTTAGTTAGAAATCTTAAAACTATTATGAAATCATGTCTTATTTAAAAAAAAAAAGAATAAACCCAACAAAGCATACCAAGGCATAGATCTGTCCATTGAGAACTAGGGGTGCTCATGGACCGGGTCAGTTCGAGTCCGGACCTGGCCTAGCCCGCTTAGCAGCGGGATGGGCCTTGGACTTTAAATTAAGGCATGGTTAATATAAAGGCAGGGCTTGGATTCAGGGGTAGAGAGCATGAAACCCGGCCTGGCCCGAATGAGAGAACCCATGTTAGCAAAAAAAATTATATATTTTTTCTGCTGGAATGGGGACACAAGGCCATGTACCGTTGCCCATTCATACAAGTAATAACCATCTGAGTTACTGCTTCTAATATTTACTAAAGACCATTTTATTTTTAAAAACCTTTATCCACTGGGCTCTGATTTCAGTTTTTACCTCAAGGGGGCTGAACTCGGGCCCGGCCCTTATGGCCCGAGTCACGCTAGGGATAGGCTTGGGCCCGTTGTTTTAAAATCAGGCCAGGCCCTTATGGCCCGAGTCAAGCTAGGGCCGGGCTCGGGCCTATCATTTTAAATTCAAGACCCAAATCCATGCATTTGGGATCCAAAACATTCAAATCCCTTTCAAACCCAAGGATCTGCTTCTAAGGATGATTGCATTTACATATTAAGTATGTATAAGTCTTAAAAACCTACAGAGATTGAGCTATTATATTCATCGAAGAGTCTACTTAGCTTAAGTCATATCCCATTTAATAGTAAAAAAAATTAAAAAAACTTAAAGCTCTTTTATCCTAATTTTACTAATGTACTACACATCTATATCAGTTCTAGATCTGAAATCGGATCCACAATGTTTTCAACCCTGATCCAACCCGATTGCATCCCTACCTTCAGATCTTTACGCGTGACTCACTGCATTTGTATTTATTCAAAAAAATAAAAAATAAAAAATTTTCATGTTTTCATACATAGTTTTATCGTGGGTGCGAGAGTTGGACCACAATTAGGACAGCTCAGCCTTCCTTCAAGGACTCTGGCTGCCTGCGTAATTCGAAAAATGTGTGTCCCGTGTTTGAATACCCGACCTATCAAGTTTTGATACCACATGTTAGGATCTTACACCCCATTCCCTTATCTTAAAATTAATTGGTGATGAGAAACGGCATAATAATAATTTTATAGTAGAGGCGAGGTTTGGACCACAATTATTACTTCTTAAAAGGAAGAGTGGACGTTGACCTCAACACATGTAAAAAAAATGTGATGATGGTAGGTGGGCCATCAACAAGATGGCGGACAATCCCAAGTCCCTTCCTTCGCTTTCCCTCCTTTATCTTATCCGATAGCCAAATACAAAAATCCCTCTGCTCTCTCTCTCCCTCTTCGCAGTCAAACATGTCCAAGCTCTACCTTTTGGCCTACAATTCTCTCCAAGCTTTTGGATGGTAATACCGTAAACATCTTAGTTCCTTACACATCCTTTCTCTCTCTTGACTGACATTTTCTCCTGTTTCGAATTGTTTGGCAGGGCACTTTCTCTCTCTAGAATTGCAAACGACTTCATCTCCACCAAGTCCTTCAATGGAGCATACGCCTCTGCTGGAGATCTCATCTGTAATCCCATCACAATCAAATCCCTATCTGCGTTTTTCTTTTCCTTCACTAATTGGGTTTTTGTTTCCTCTTTTTCTTTGACAAGGTTTGCTCCAAACCCTCGCATTTATGGAAGTTATCCACTCCGCCATTGGTATGCTTTTCCCAAATTCTATGGTTCTCGATTTTTTTCCATAGCTGTTTTAGTAGTCTGCGGGACTCACATTTGAAAGTGAAAAGCCAAGGAAGACAATTTTAAAAAAAAAAAAAACTGAAAACTAGAAATAGATAATAGTATCTAATAGATGATAGAAATGAAGGGTTATGATTTATTAAAAGTCTCCCCCAATAAAATCTCGTGATTGTCATGCATTCAGGTGGACCGAAAATCAGGTGCTTATTTAGTTGCGCTCAGCAGATTTCGTAACAGTACGGAAGAATGATTAGGTTAATAATGGGTGAAAAAGTAACATTAAAATGGAAAGGGTAAAACTCAAATTGGTGAATTTGAAAAATTTTCTTCAAAGCAAACTTCTATGATGAGTTATATTTAATTCAATATACATGTTTTGTTTCAAGGTCTTGTTCCTAGTGGTGTGTTGCTTTCTTTTATGCAATGGGGAGGAAGGACTCATTTTTTGCTAGCAATTGTTCGCCAGATTGTTGAGGTAATCTCTAAACAAAGGATGAAAGTCTGATCAGTGATCAGATTGTTATTTTGACATTGACATTCCTTTTGTTTTTCCTAGTTAAGTACTTTATAATGTAGGCCAGTGTGAGTTACAAAGATACATTTTGTTATATACATAAGTGGATGGTATAGTTTTTTCTTGCTGATCTGTCTGTTTACTTCAGAGATTCCACGTTCAACACTCTTCAAATCTTATAATTAGTAATTTTCTACTTGGTGATACATTCATGTTTTAGTTTTTTATGTTAGAGATGTTGTATTTCTGCCTCGGGTCTTACCAAGCAAAATGGTATGTTTTACATCATCCATTTGCCTAACCTTAGATGTGTCACGTGACACCATTATTCTACGTAAATGTTTTAATCCCTCTTTTGGTGTCCTAAAAATGGACGGGTTAGCTAATGATCTAAATTCAATGGAAGAAGAATCCGCCAATATTATGGCAAAAATTTAACCTATGAACTTGGTTTGCATTTTGTCTGGTTGGTGAAAGGCATCATTTGATATGCTAACAGTAAGTTCCTTTTTTTTTTTCTAGAAAAAATAATGACCATTCAAAGAATATTTTCTTAATTCATCTGATTTTCTTGTTTTGATGCTGCATTCTTTTTGCAGGTTCAGGAGCTCCCTTCAGTTTTCATAACATTTGTTGCATGGAGTATGAGTGAGGTGTGTTATGGTGTTTTCTTATGTTGTGACTTTCCTTTTCTATTAATTTCAGTGGGCTGCTTTGTACAGACCACAGATTTCAATGACCACCATGGATAGACCATCAATTGTTTACTTAAAATTGAAGAGTTGCTAATCTAATTTAGGAATAGGTGCGAGACGATATGACAAATGATGTGTGAAACACCTCATGTTGCAACATTTTGTTGCAGCATTTTATGTAGAGGCGTTAATTGAATGTGAGAAATAGAAAATGATAAAGATAGGACGATAGGTATTTGTTTAGTTATCAGTTGAAAACTATTTTGTATCCTTTTGTGGTTTGTGGCTGGATTTCAATATAAAGCACATCCTATTTTATATCATTTATCTTTTGATGAAACCACAAAGCTCACTCAATGCCCACACCCTGCATACATTATGAAGAGTGGCACCAGTGGCCTTTTATTTTTATTTTTAATAATGGCCATATTTCACATGTCAAACAATGCTTTGATCGCAAAAACTAAATGCAGTTAATGAGTTACATGATTACCTTCCCAACCATATTTTAGGGTAGAAAGCTGATGTTTCTAGAGAATGATTATACTCGGAGTAGAAAAACTATTCATCCATTACCTTCAGATATACCAGAGAGATTGTTAGCTTTGGGTGTGAATCACCAAAATTCATTTGGCGCGAACTCTAGTCCACTCTGGGGGGACTAGAGTTTATGCTACTGTTGTTTGTTTCATACTGCTCCTTTTTTCACCATGATATGGAGGGCTGACCTTGATAGCTTGTGGATTGCATGGAACCCTAAGGTTTTGATTTGTGGGGCTTATCTCTGGATTTGAAGAACATATTCTATCACAGTTATGGGGCTTTTACATGTTGGCTTATCCCAAATTGATAACAGAGCATTCAGGGATTTTTTTTTCTTCTTTTGGGATGATGGGAACATGAGGGATGGTATACCAATAGAAAAAATGCTTCTTTGAAATGGAAAGGCATTGTTGTCCCAGTGGGCTCTATCATTCATGACTTCTATTAGCAACAGAGTTTACATTCTGTTTCCCTTTCCAGATTTGTCTGGAAACAATCAGCTTTTCTAGTACTAGTAATGCATGTTTTTGTCGACTCTCACAAAGAGTATCAAACAACTTTAAAGGACTGGGGTCTGAACTCCTAGACATGGCCTAGACCCAATGACCCATGGGATGGACCATGACATGGCCGTCCAAATATTTGCATTTTTTATGTGGTCTTTATATTGCTGAAATTTTGTTCTCAACCATCCTATCTATAGGGTGTAGATCAAAGCCCATCTCATGATATGTGTTTATTTTGGTGATCTATTCACAGCAGTATCAGAATTAATTATCTAGAACTAAATTTATTGGTCTCATTTGTTCATACTGTAAGCCTGATGATCGTATGGTTCTTTGTAATTGATCTCCATCTCTTGTTTGTTTGTTTCTGGTTTTTTTGTGTGTTAAATATCATTGCCTTTGCTTTATGAAAAACGAGGAATGATTACCTAATTTCTTTCTTAATTCAGGTGATTCGATACTTCCATTATGCTTCGACTTCGATGGGAATCTGCCCATCTTGGCTAACTTACCTCAGGTTCCTCACCCTGGCATTAGAATTGGTTTTCCATTTGTTTTCATGTGCCAGTGTGTGTGTGTGTTGTCTCCTTGACAAAAAACACATGGCTAAATAATTTTATCCTTTTCTTAGGTACACTGCTTTCATTGTGTTGTACCCTATTGGGGTTGCTCCTGGAGAAAGTAAGCATAAAGACGCGCATTTTTATCACTGATAAGGGTGTCTCTGTTTATAATATATTCCTTCTCTATAATTATAGTAAGGAATTGCACTGATTTTGCCTATGCAGTGTGGCTTATGTACCAAGCACTTCCATTCATAACAAGGAGAAAGCTCTATGCAAATGTCTTTGACCATCTTCCTTTCAGCTATACGTCATTTGTCAAGGTCTGTAAAATAGATGAATTTATTTTAGATATGACTGTACACACATTGCGAATCACTAGCTGTGTTCCAGCCAAAGTGAGTAACACTATATCATTGGGCCAACTTTTCGTTGAGCAAATTGTTGATTCTAACACACACCCTGTGGTCTGCAGCTGGCCTGAAAATAACCTAAATCAATTCATTTGCTAATGTTTTGTAACTTCTCACTCATGATACACCAAGCAATCCATCGGGTGGGTTCTGCTCAGTTGGTAACCCAGAAAATAGGGTGAACAACAAATCAAATGGGCCACAATGTGCAGAACAAGTGAACAGTTAGGAAAGCCTTGATATACTTCTACCTGCTCTTCAAACTGTAATCTGCCTAAGGATTTGTTTCCCTCCCTTTCTTCGGTTGGTACCATCTGAATATCCAGCTTGACATTCGGTTGGGCCATCAACATGGCTGTCCCTCACAATGGATGGTTTGGATGTTGCACGTCTGCCACTATGCTGCATGCAGCCCCACATTTTAGCAGAACCCTTCACAAGCTTATGCCGTTTCGGTTTTTATTTGAATGTTTTTATCTAGGCTGTGCTTGTGTGCTACCCATTTCTGTGGTTGAAGCTATACTTGCATTTGTTTAAGCAACGACAGAAGAAGCTTGGGAAGAGTCATAAAAAGAAACATTAGAGGTATGGGATTATACGTCTGGAATAGGACTACAGTTTATTGGTACTATGGAAACCAAATTCTTGTATTACTTGTCATGCGCTAAAATTAACTGATGGCTATAAGCCTTTTCTTGTTCACATGTTGTAAACATGAGGTATATGAGGTACTTTAATTTTGTGTTGTATGGTATTTCATTGGTTCTCAGGATGATGCCAATTTCCACATGCTTCCCTCAGTGCTTTTGATATTTCATCCTGGCTTTTGGATCATCAGAAAAGAGCATTGCTCAATCATAAATATTCAATAAACATGGGAAATAGTCTTTTATCTGCATGTTTTGATCCTTACTTCATATTCAGTCTGTTAGAATCTATGGGCAAGAAGCCAATGATCTATAATCCGTATATTTAAGTGCACCAATGAAAATTTTGGATTGTCTGAGCCATCTGGCCAACCAGATGAACAGTCGCTCTCCCCACTGCTCTTCTGGTATAGGTGTGGCTACACCAAGGTGAAAGACATCACCATCTTCTTCTTCTACTTTATTCGTGGGGTACAGACTGTACAGTCCATACTCATGAACTATGCCTTGCCAGTTATGTCTAGCATTACATATCTATAGTATTGGGATGGCTGTCTCCTATAAAAAGACTACATGACAGAAGTCAAAAAGTTCGATTTAAGCGCATGTATAATTTGTTAAGATTTTTTTTTTTTTGCTGTGGTCCCATGATTAAATGATACAGGCTATCGATCTGATTGATCAGAGAGCCCCAAAAATGTCACAGATTTGATGATCCTAATCTAGGCGATGTTAGTACCTCAAGTGGTTAACATGCACTTCTTTGTTCAAAGAGCTTAGTAGTTCTTTGCATATGGGGTTCTTGAACGGGATGCTTCATAACCAGGAGATGTAAGATGATGATGAAGCATTGCCATCTCTAACGACTTTGCATTAGTGAAATTTATATAGTTTGAAGAATTTGAAGCTGTTTGATGGAGAACTGTCTCATGGATTACTGAAATTATACCACTTGAAGATTGGGATCGCATTTTTCTCTGGCTCACGCTTTGTTGCAGGTCTATTGGACCTCTTTTGTCTGAATTTGGGCTGAGTTTTATGTCCATAGGCTGTAACTAGGCTTATTTTCTGGCTTGATAATCAAACAGGCAGTATCTGTACTGGGCCGACTCTGGGCCTAATAATTAGGCCTGATAAATACAGTCTTGACTTGGACAATAAATGGTAATTTTCTGATCCCATGTGTTCTAAGCAAACAACAGCTAGAAAGAGAGAATGATGGGCCATTTGCGTTGGGGGAAGATATAAACAGAGAGCTCTGCTCATTTCAGTTTCAGAAATTTAATAAATGAAATTACTGTTTCAGTGGGAGAAGAATGGGTTATTTTGTACCCACAATATATTAGCACCAGAGCATGTAATGGCCAAACTATAGATTGATGGTTTGTTAACTTTGTTAGAATATTATAAAGACAGAGCCAATTCTGCCAAATGGCAGAATGGTGTCTCGCTATAGCGAGCTTGGACGGGAATGCCCAGTCCGAACCGAACTCTATGAAAGAGTTTGATGCTAAGTGCTATTCTGATTGGAGTCTAAGTAGAATACTTATGCATGAACTTAGGCCTATAAATTGGGTGATTCTCTCAACCCAAAGAAGACACACAAGAAGTTAATTATCTCTCTTGATCTGAGATTAGAATACCCTAAGAGAGATTCTCTTGTTTCTCTAGAGCCATTAAGAGATTGTCTTGAAGGGCTGCTCTAGAAGGTTTTGTTGCTTCTACTCTCTTGTAGAAGATTGATCATCTTAGTGGACAAGGTGCGAGGAGATCAAGTAAGGAGAACGGTGCACGGTGGAAGTCGTGTTAGTGGATTCTGTGCAAGAACAACTAAAATCCTGAGGTCGAGGTACAGACTGAGGTACAGGAGCTTGTGAGTATATCTTGTAAACTGTTCATGAACTCTTGATTTCTGGTTCGTGGTTTTTCTCCCGGAAAGGGTTTCCACGGTAAAATCTGTGTCTGCCTTCTTGTGGTGATTGCTTGATAGATTTATTTGCTAGTTCTGTCTGATTGGTTTATTTCCGCTGCATTGATTGATTAAATTAGAACTAGTAATTCATTCTAGTGGGTCCTAAAAAACCTTCAATTGGTATCAGAGCGGGTTACACTATTTTATTGTATTGATCCAAATATTGCTAGAATGAATATCTACCGCGAAGGCACTTCAACCAATAAACCTCCTCTGTTGGATGGTAGCAATTATGCTTATTGGAAAGCCAGGATGATTGCCTTTTTGAAAGCCATAGATCTGAAAGTTTGGAAATATGTTGAGAATGGCTATTCTTTGCCCACTATTACTGCTGATGGGGTAACTGATCCCAAACCTGAAGATAAGTGGACTAAGGAAGAAGAGTTGGCTGCCACTTGTAACTCTAGGGCTTTGAATGCTATTTATAATGGAGTTAATATGTCTGAGTTTCGTAGAATTTCTACATGCACTACTGCGAAAGAAGCTTGGGATATTCTACAGACTGTGCATGAAGGGACTGACACTGTCAAACAGTCAAAACTTCAGAAATTGTATACAGCCTTCGAAACGATAAAGATGGAAGATGATGAAACTTTTGATGATTTCAAGTTGAATGCAATTGTGAATGATACCTTTACTTTGGGAGAACCAATTTCTGAAAATAGAATTGTTAAAAAGATTTTGAGGTCTCTCCCAGAAAGGTTTGATTGAAAGGTTGTGGCCATAAAGGAAAATAAAAATCTGAATACGCTCAAAGTTGATGAGTTGGTTGGCAACCTACAAACTTTTGAAGCAAACCTTAGGTCTAATGGGAAGACAAAATCTCAAGGTATTATTTTGAAAGCGTTTAAGGAATCATTCAAGAAACATCCAATGAATCATATAAGAAAGCTGCAAGTGATTCAGAGGAAATTGATCCCCAAGTTGCTGTACAATTTATGAACCAATTCAAGCTTTTTATGAAGGGGCATAAAACTAATGTGAAGATCCCTAAAAATTCTGGAAAGAAGAAATCTTTTAAAGAGATTCATTGTTATGAGTGTCAAGGCTATGGACACATTGCTAATGATTGCAGAAACAAAAAATCTCAAAAGAAGGCCTTGAATACTACTTGGGAAGATGACACTTCTGATGAGAATGATGAACATCCTGAGTCTGACAAGTCTGACACTAGCAAGGGGAAGTTTATTGCTTTTATGGCAACTTATAGTTCTGTTGCTTCCCATGTTTCTTCTGAAGTTGAGACTGATCACGATATTGAGTCAGAAGAAGAACCAGATTGGAAAGCTGAATATGAAACACTTTTCAAGAAAACCATAAAGATGGTTAAAGTGAATGAAAAAGTTGCTATTAATTGGCAAATGTCTGAAGAGCAGAATTCTTCCTTGAAAGCTGAACTTGCAGATTCACTTGCAAAAGAACAAAAATTGGAGGATGAAAATAACAAGTTGGCTGACAAACTGACTGCAAAATCACAAAAGTGTGTCTTACTTGATTCTAATATGAAGACTTTGAAAGTAGAGAATTCTGATCTGAATGAAAAACTCAAGATGGTTCTATCTGAATTAGACACCGCTAAAGCTTCATTGAATAGGATGAACACTGGATCGAGAAAATTAGATGACATCCTGTGCAGTCAAAATGCAAACACTGACAAGCATGGTATTGGCTACGCTAACGGAGCATCCACTTCAAATGCAAAGGTAAAAATTATTTTGTTAAAAATTCAGTTATTACTAATCCTGTTGTTAGTGTTGCAAAGAAAGCTCCAAAGAAGCAGAATGTGTCACGTCCTGAACAAATCCCCACAAAGCTAAAACGAAGAAGACTGAACTGAAAAAGAAGAATAACAAAGCTGTCTGGGTCAAGAAAGAAGACCTCTCTTCTGTATTGGTACACATTTTGCTGAAATATTTAAATTTACAAGTGTGTGTACCTAAGCTTCATTACCCCTGATCTGCAAGATCAAGCCCCCACCCCAGTGCTGATACGAAGATCTTTCTGAGGGGAAGTCAATATTGAGGGGGAGCTACTGCATCCAGGTTGACAGAAGCTGCATAATAATATTTGTTTGTCAATTTTGGACAAAAATAGGGGGAGAAGAATGGAGTTAGGTGGAGCTTTATAAGCCAAGGCAATTCAAGATCTGAAAGTTCAAACAAGCAAAGGCAATACAAGATCTACAATGCTGAATTTTTTTTATTTTAAAATTCAATGTATTTTGGATTTTACTTTTAGGTAGATCGAATTTTTTTTTTTTAGAAATTTTGTCCAAGAATTGCCAAAAGGAGGAGATTGTTAGAATATTATAATGACAGAGCCAATTCTGCCAAATGACAGAATGGTGTCTCGCTATAGCGAGCTTGAACGAGAATGCCCAGTCCGAACCGAACTCTATGAAAGAGTTTGATGCTAAGTGCTATTCTGATTGGAGTCTAAGTAGAATACTTATGCACGAACTTAGGCCTATAAATTGGGTGATTATCTCAACCCAAAGAAGACATACAAGAAGTTAATTATCTCTCTTGATCTGAGATTAGAATACCCTAAGAGAGATTCTCTTGTTTCTCTAGAGCCATTGAGAGATTGTTCTGAAGGGCTGCTCTAGAAGGTTTTATTGCTTCTACTCTCTTGTAGAAGATTGATCATCTTGATGGACAGTGTGCGAGGAGATCAAGGAGAACGGTGCACGGTGGAAGTCGTGTTAGTGGATTCTGTGCAAGAACAACTACAGTCCTGAGGTCGAGGTACAGACTGAGATACAGGAGCTTGTGAGTATATCTTATAAATTGTTGTGAACTCTTGATTTCTGGTTCGTGGTTTTTCTCCCGGAAAGGGTTTCCACGGTAAAATCTGTGTCTGCCTTCTTGTGGTGATTGCTTGGTAGATTTATTTGCTAGTTCTGTCTGATTGGTTTATTTCCGCTGCATTGATTAGTTAAATTAGAACTAGTTATTCATTCTAGTGGGTCCTAAAAAACCTTCACACTTATTGAATTGTATACGTATATATTTTGTAGTATTAATCTGGTCTACAATCATGTAAGTTTTCATGTATGGAACTAGAAAGTGATTTGGGGGGAAATGAAACTTTCTGGCAGAATGTGACCATTCCAATTCATAGAAATGTTGTGGTGGGAAATGATACTTTTCTCACAAAGTATGATGTTTTGAAAAGTTATTTTGATTCGAAAACTATTAATTCTTCTCCTCCTTTTTTCTTCTTGTAAAGTTTTAAGCAAGTAAAGCAGTGATATAGAATCTGGAGTGTTGAAATTTCAAACATAAACACAAGAAAAGGCAGGTCTTAAAGTTAGTATACAAGGTAATATTAAATGAAAAATATTCAAGTGAGAACTATTATATGAGAACTTTTTTTATGGGGGCCAACTAACAATTCATTCAAACCTAGCAACCAATAAAGAACCCCCTGATAGTAATTAATCTTGAGGATTGACACACATCCGAATGGACTGAACCGTTGGATCGATGGTTGAATATTTTTTTTGAATACGAAGCCATTAAACTTGTGGGCCACAGATGAAGGGGTTCGGGGCATGGGTTTGGGGTCAAACTTGATACTTAGGGTGGTCTCACATAGATCTTTCCATCCCCTGGTCCCATCCCCAAATGGGCCACACAATTGGGCCACATAAAAAAAATTCTCATATAATATGTGAGAACTAGTTCTCACCTAAATATTACCCATATTAAATTGTTCGTCTTCTACAGCCCAACTTTTGTAGCATTCACTAGACCAGGGGAGTTGTAGTTGAGTTCTTTGGCCCATTTGTAACAGGCTGAATCTGTTCAAGCTCGGCCCATTTAGTTACCAGGCCTAATGTTCACACTCTGATCCAGTCAAAAGACCTAAGAGTCAGGCCAGGCCCAGTCCATTTATAAAATAGTTAAGCAAGACCCTTTGTTTGATATTTCGGCTCGGGCTGGTCCTAAAAAGTATTGTAACTCCACCCAACTCGTTTAACTTTTGGCCAAAGAATTGGGCCCTGTCCAGCCCAACCACGTCCATGTTTTTCTTGGTCTGGTCCGCTCCATGTTGGACCATCCATATTGTGTCCGTTCAAATGCAAAATTAGGAATGAAACTAACAGGTGACTGGCCTCAGATCAATATCAAATCAAATGGTTAGAATCTTCTAATCAACATTTAACTCCACTGTGCCTAGACAATCATTCAGGGGTAGTTTAGCTCTGCAAGTGGAAGAAAATTGAAGGAATGAGAAACTGGAAGTTCTACTATATTCAATGAAAAACCTTGAACTAATTTTCTTTGAAATGGGAATTTCATCGAAAAGGCCCTAAATTGCTGAAAATTACTTTCAAATCAACTTGGGTCAGCAATGCTGTGAGATCATTTCAGTGAAATGGGAACTGAGACACACCACCATCATAACTCATACCAACCAACATAATAATGCACCTGCTAGTTACTTTCTACCCAAATAGTCCCATTCCTCCATTTAAAGGCAATAGGTGCGTTTCAGCTTTCCGCTTATTTGGGTTTTGATGATCAATCTGAACTATCCATTTAATATGCTGGTTAATTGATGGGCCCAAGGTAGAGTTTTAGGGCAGATAGCTGTTTCTAGCCATTTTCTCTATTTCTTTTGTGCATGTCTTTTTAACTCTAGCTTGACATCCGTGCATCCAGAAAAGGGTCGTTTCATTTGGTCAGACATTTCGGCCATGGTTTACCAAAAAGGTGATATTTAAGGGAATCACAGTGTTAATGTGGATAACACACTGTCCTCCCACAGCTCACTTTAGGGTTCCAACCCTGGAGTGGTAGCTTTCCTTATCATGTTCTAGCCACTAGCCCACCAAGCAAAAAAAAAAGGTGATATTTAAATTAGATTGTTAAATCCATGAGCACTTCAGGGTAAAAAAAAGGTCCTGGGGTTTTGTGGGGTTAATACCATATGCTAGTGTGAAATTATTAGGTCATCCAGTTGCTAACAGGGGGCCAATGCACATTGGTTCCAGTTGTCAATTAAATGAACCCTCTTTAATAAATGAAAATTCACTTTTCTCCCCCTAACCACTGTTGCAAATGATGTGTATCAAACTCTCATTTCAATCAAAGGGGTTGTTATAAAAGAAAAAAAAGAGAGTTGTTAGTTTTTAAGACCATGTCAACCCTGAGCTAAATGCAAATTATAAGGGATCACTATGATTAAATTATTCTAACCTTTGATCTTAGGACTTTAAGATTTGTTTGTTTTGTAAATGCAGGCTTCCCCTTAGAAAATCCAAAGGTGGATAATGCCCAGATGGGTGTCATATTGGGATTATTCAAGAAGGGAGTAGGTGTGTGCCAGGTCTAGTTTATCATGTCTTCTTATCTATAGCAATAAAAAAATAAATAAAGTAATCAAAATGGAATGCACTGTTTTAAAAGCAAACCCTTTTTTAACCTCATGCCCTTCAATCATTGTCCATAAAATAGACAGGAAAACGACACATCTTTAAAAAATCACATAATGCAGTGGCACTTTTACTGTATTCTAGGCCATGTGATGTTCCTCACAACCACAATTTTTAAAGGGGGAAATGAACTTTTGACTTTCATTCGTTTTCCAAAAACATTACAGATTCACATACCAAATCCTTCCTCCCCCAACTCCTACCAAAGAAAACAACAGCATTTCACCAAAAAAAAAAAAACAAAGAAAGAAAACAACAGCAGAACAAACACTCCACATGATAATAAAGAGAAAATGCAACCAACTAGAGAGAACCAACCCTTAATCCAAGTAGGAAATGATAGAAAACAGAAGAAACAGAGCCCCCCCAACCCCCACCAAATAACAGTCCTTGCCCTGAGCTGATCCAAGACATCAGACAAGGAGACTATAGTTATTCAAATGCTTCAGTAATCAGTGGTGGGAAGTTGCTCATGGGTGGACTGACCAATGAAGAATATATCGTAGATGATCGCAGCAAGGCCACCGCCGATCAATGGACCGACCCAGTAGACCCAGTGGTTCGCCCACGTCCAGCTGACCACAGCAGGGCCGAAGGAGACTGCAGGGTTCATCGATGCACCATCAAAGGCACCACCAGCTAAGATGTTTGCGCCCACAATGAAACCAATTGCAATAGGTGCAATCACTCCAAGGCTGCCCTTCTTTGGATCAACAGCTGTGGCGTAGACAGTGTAAACTAGGCCAAAGGTCATCACAATCTCGAACACCAGAGCGTTCCACACGCTGACGTCGGTTGATAGGGAGAAGGCCGCGGTTTTCTGTGGTGAAATTAATCTCAAATCATGAGTATTAGTAAACAAATATTAGAAAGAAACTATTGCTTAATTAAACTATTTGATCTTGAAATTAGTTCCATCTTATAGTAACTGATTATACTATTTGATCTTGAAATTAGTAACAACTTATAGTAACTGACTGCATCGAATATTGTCCAACAAACTGTTTTATCAATAACCGACTTGTTATCGACTGAACGTTGATTTAAGTCAAGTTTTTTTTCTTATATAACTAATAGAATATACCTATGTCATCTGAGATCATAACTTTTTAAGGTGCTTGAAAGTCAAATTTTGCGATCATGAATATGAAACAAAAGTTATTAGTAAAATGGCTGATTGGTTTTAGTAATGAAATTGGCGAACAACTTACCAATCCACCTGTGGAGAACTTAAGAAGCAAGCAGGCGACAACGGAACCAAGCAACTGCGCAATCCAATACAGGATCCCTCTAAGCAAAGTTATGTTTCCACCCAGAAAAGCGCCGAATGTAACCGCAGGGTTTACATGTCCACCAGAAATGTTTGCCCCCACCGAAACTGCGACAAAAAGTGCAAAGGCATGTGCCAATGCTGCAGCCACTAGACCAGCGGGCGTCGATGATCCATCACTAGTCAGCTTATCTGCAAGCAAAGAGAATCCATTAACGGCTTAATCAGCGATAACTAGACATGGGCTAGAGTTAGATTAGAAAAAGAGATTGAATTTGATTGGAATTATCAATTGAAAGATGGAAATCAAGTGGAAAATCTTACTGAAAGCCATGCCAGAGCCTTCGCCAGCAAAGACAAAGATGAGAGTTGAGATGAACTCGGCCAAGGCGGCTTTGAGTGCATCGGGATGGCTCGCCTCCCCGGCCGATCCAATCGCAATCCTGCTCACCGGCATTTTCTTCTAATTTTGGCTTCTGTTTTTCTACAGGTTAAACAGAATCCCTGCTCTGTTTTTCTTGCTGCTCTGCTTGTACTCTGTTTCTATTTTCACTTGCTCTGCTTTGGCGGGTTTTTATAACTAAGTTAACGGTTGGGGAACCGGCTGCAGCCGGTTTACCAGTGACCGGGTGATTGGGCTTTTCTTAGTTTTTGAAGAAAAGTGAAGGAGGATGATTAGGGTGTCCACCTGTCAGTGTCTGTACAGCTCATTGGGCACCTCCACTACGTTCTGGACGTGCCACGTGTCGGGTTGGCAATGGTGTCGATGGCCGACGGTTTGTAAATCGGCTATGAAATGATATAAATCGCCGACCACGTGTTTGATAGATCTGTCGTGATTCTCCTATTGGGCCCCCTTCTGGACTTTCCATCCCAATGTTTGTTTGTTTCCCCTTCCCTTTGCTGCAAATTTTAATTTCACAAGTTGTGCCCACAGATATTAAACTACATCCATAAATGCCCCTAGAGAAAATGATAGAAGGCACAACTAAGAGGATTTTTTCTATTTTTTGAAGGAAGAGAAGTTGTTGAATGTCTCAACTATCAAAGGATTCTATTGGATGTACATTAAGATCAAGTGGAAGAATTACTTATATCTGCTTTTGCACCGCATGTAAAATCAGCATAGACTTCCATATGAAAAAAACTTGGGTCAATTTTTTTTTTTTTTTGTAATCCATCAAGTGGGTTCATAGCTGAATCTGAACTACACAGAATCCTATATTTGAAATTTAAACCGTTCAAAATCGAATGTATCTTCCGAGAGACCATCTTATTCTAACCAGAGTCGATCTATTATAAATAAGATAGGAGTAAATTAAACAAAATAAGAGGCTGTGAAATCATTGGTGCTACATATGATCAATCTAATATTCGGTGGGGCACCTTTAGAATAGTGAAATTTGGAATAGAGCTGTAGGCAAAACTAGGGTAGGGGTGGCCATGGCCCCCATAATCCATTTAAAGCCCCTCATTTTATCACACTAGCCCTCTCAATTTTTCCCTTCTTTTTTGTTACACAAAGGCCCCTCCAAGAAAAATTTCCGAGTCCACGGATACTTAGAGCTAATGCAGGAGATATTTATTCTAAGTGATTTGATCTTAGAGGACATGGCCCAGTTGATGAATTTATATAATTAGATTAGAGACCATAATACTTCTCTGATCCCAATCAATTAAGTTTAACAACAACAAAGATTGTTAAAAACTTTCTTTGATTTTAAGTGAGCCGCAATCCGGCACCGAAAATCCTAGGGGAGAGTGATGGCCCACAGACCGACCTCGCCGCACGTCTAAGAGCCCGGTTTGACTCGTCTTAGAAAAACAAATACTCGTCATTGCATCGGCGATCGAAATCACAAGCATTTAACATGTGAGTCTTTTATTACCAAAGATGACCCTGGCCAGCCAGAGTGTCTTCACTAATTGTTGAATTGAAACTTTTTAAACACAAACATTTCACTTCATGGGTTTGGATAGAAAGCATAGGTGGGTTTGATTAAGGGCTTCTTTTTATGCTAATTACACGATTTTGCACTTGCAAATTTAAACTCTTTATCTCTCGAGAAAAATCAGTTTATTTTATTATATATATTTTTATAATAAAATGTGTTTGAATGACTTGAAAAATTAGAATAATTTTCTCTTACCGTAGAAATTCTTTAGTCGCGCAAATGCACCCTAAACTATCAGCTAAAAGCAAGTTACTACAGGAGAAATCTCACGTGAATGAAGGCTTAGTTCTTCGTGTTGTTACCAAGTCATTATCTCAATCTAATCAACAAGTAGTTTTACTATTTTAAAAAACTGATTTTGACTTGTCTTAATCTTGCTTAAATGTCCCACTCATAGAGAGGTCATTGAGTGAGGGAAGTCAAATGAGTCCAACCCACCACACAATCAAAACTCACCCAAAGAACGACTCATTACCTGAGTGGTAAGGAGCGTCGGTTTTTACCTGGCTGTCCATGGTTCAAATCCGGTATGTCATTTCTTTCCGCTTGTGCATGCTCCGTCCCTACTTATGTGGGCCTCCTTCCCACTTGGGTAACCTACCTTCCCGTGTATATGAGGGCTCTCTCTTGGGTCCCAGCCCCCTTAGCTAGGGTACCAAAATTTTTTTTTTTCAAAACTCACCCGAGTTAGTCACTCAAACTCAATTATGCCTTTTTCTAATCGAGTTGAGATTAAGCGAATAACTCATCTTATGGGTATCTCTCAAGACAATGGGGCCCATGTTGTCAAGAGGCATGTTTAGTGGGAGACAGCTGGCAGAAGTTGATTGGTTCTACCTAATCCCCTTATACAATGCCATGTGACATCATCTCAGCCCCGTTTTTGCTTTAATGTCATTCTAATCCACTTGCTTAGATGTAATAGGATGAGTAATACCTACTGTCTGATTAATCAATGTGATTAAACTAATTGTATCTTATTAAAGAAAGAGTAGAATAAGTGGCTAAGATAAGCAGATAGAGAGAGAAAATGATTAATTGTCACCGACCGTGTTGCATGGACATTAATTATGTTTTCCTAATGACATTAATTAATCCTTAACCTTTTTAATACAATTCCTAATGCCCTTGTGATGATCTTTTGTCCGGGAGTCTAGATTGGGATTAGACGTGCATCCAATCATCTAGTGCTAAGTTATGTCATTTATATTTAATCTGACAAAGGTGATTCATGTTGAACTATCTTATGATATGAGGAAAGTAAATGTTCAACTGCATAGAGATCTGAGCATTGGATACATCATCACTGTAATAATAATCATCATCACCGTGAAAGCGTTGTTGCGACCATCTTGGCCAGCCACGTGAAATTTGTTTTGCCATTTTAGTCCATCATCGGCTAAATTTGGAATGGACTTTACTTCTTCAAATTTATTCTTACAGTCTTCATTTACGTCTTCTTCGGCCTATCTTTTTTCCTCGATGAGCCATTAAAATGTATTAAGACATTTTTTTCTTCAATGACACCATTTTTAGCTTATGTTGGACATGTCCAAACCATTTCAAAAGAGTCTCTTTTGATTTAAATGCAATTGAATACATTTAAATGCTCATATCTCAAAGTTTGAAGGCCCATTTAGTATCATTACCCATCTTTATTTTAGCTCAGTTACGAGCAACAGTGAAGCAAAACAACAGTAAAATAGAATTACATAATGTAATATAGAATTGTAAATCCACTTACTGTTTGAAGGTAGAAAACAGTACTCTGTTGTTGAAGTTATGAATCTTAGAAATTCGCAAAAGAAAGTTGATCAATGCTAGTGTTTAACACTATGCCCTTAAGTTCTACAAAAAAAAAAAAAAACTATACCCTTAAGACAAATTTCGCCCCCGCAACGGTGCGTACGAGCTGCAATGACGATTGTTTTCCAGGATACAACGATCGATCCACACAGTAGCAGCACAACAAACTATATGACAGGCGAACCAACACTGCAACAGAACTCTCTCTTCTTAACTCTTAATGAAGACCCAAATGCAATGCAGCAGCGAAAATTGAATGAACAAGAAGGCATGGACAAGATGATATTTATAGCCTGGTTCATGTCTATTCATGGGGTTGCATCTGTTTAGTGAATAGATGCTTCTATTTGGAAACACCTCTTGGACACACCCTTTCATATGCGAAAGGACACACCCTTTCATATGCGAATCGACACACTCCATTTGGAAAAAGAAATTTTATTAAATAAAATCTCTCCAAAAATATAAATGAGTATTGGGCCGAGCTAGGCCTGACTTGCGCGTGAAGCCCAGGCTCGAGCCCGAGCCCGGCCCCGTGTGGGGCGCGCACGCTTGTGGTGTTTAGGAGGTAATTTTTCATTCACTCCTTAATTGATTAGAGCAACCCAATACATGTTCTTAATCTACTCATGGAGTATATTACATTCGCATGTACTCCCACCTAAAAAGATAAGTGGATCCCACTTTTATTTTGGGTCAAAGATGACTAAAATAATGGTTCTCTATCCATTTTTTCCAACATTTTGCAAATGGGATGGGTTTGGGCCTTAGAGTATGGCCCGTAAGCTGAACGTGGCATGATAATTAGGTATGATAATTGAAGTAGCCTGGCTTGGACAAGATTCGGCCAAGCTGACACCCAGCCCATAACAAACCCAGTAGGCTGTATACCTGTACTCAGCGTATGAACTTGGTCATTGACCCAGAAACAGGCCATGAGGGTTCATCTCTCTTTTTTTTGTCCCTGAAACATGAGGGTTCATCTTTTTTAGTCCATCCTCAACTCTACTTTGAACTCATATTCTACCTGCAACTCTGCAGTCTCCACTACTTCCATGTCTTTATTGATTGAACTTCTAACCCTTTAAGACCCTGTACAGGGGACCACTTCAGGCCATCCTAATGTTCCATAGTTTCAACTTTCAACTATCTCAACTGGTACATTTTTATTTTCTTTGGAAAGCCCAACACCAATTAGAGTGAGAATTGGCCCATTGCCAATACAATCAGGGACTGATTTTCAGCGGTTGATTTTCAGAGATGGATCCAGTGATGAATTTATAGCACTGGGCTTAAAGAATTCTCTCCACATATATCCATCGCAATTACCATCGAAGGCAGGAACTCGCGAGAAGAGAAATTTGTGAGACTCCTCAGAAAAGCCCACTTATAAAAAAAATCTAAACCATTCACCAAATTTCCATCCAAGATAAAATTCACATGTTGTAAGTTACAACTGAAGGATAGGACTCAATTAAAAGAGGGCATCTAACCATCTATTTTGGCCAATTTAGATTTTTAATAAGTGAAACCCGCAAAGGTGACTCACAAATTTTTATTGCGAGTCCAAGACAAAGAAGATCTGGACTTTAAAAGTTGGGCCTACAAATCAGACCAGTTTGGGCCCAGCAACTGTTGAACATTAGAATTCAGTGGCTCTAATCTACATCTATGATAGCAAACAATGATTTTCCATCTCAACATGGTACCTGTTGTTTTCTACTGGGGCAGTCCTTTTTAGAGAGTTGATTTTAGGTGACGCCATTCAAATGATTAGCTCCACTGATTCCTCTTACTACTAAATGATGATTAATTTATAATGCTGGTTTTGTTAGGATGTACCGCCATGTCATCTTAAGATTAAGTATACAATAAATCAGGGGGATTAGGTGAGTGGCAGTTTACTTTTTGAAGAGGGAATGTTTATGGCCCTCATAATTGTTCAATTTTTAGTTATTCACATAATCAAATGGAGGGCCTGAAAAATTGGAGTGAATTCCAAAGTTGGAAGGTGGCAATTCAAGGGAGCATCGTGTGTGAAGGTCTTGGATCGATCATAGGACAAATGAGCCCTACACGCAAGGCATTTTCTAGATAATTTCTCTTTGGGCATGTTTATGCAACACATACGTGGAAAAGTGATTGATTTTCTGCGGATTTTATTTTTCACTGTTTGGCGGGGACAGTTTTTTTCGAGGAAAAGTAATGTTTTTTTTTTTTTTGGCTTGATCGTTTTGCAAACATGTGCCTTATCAATGGGAGAATATAGAAAAGGTGGAGCGTTTCTTTAAAAAGCATTGTAAAAAAGCTTTTTAAATGGGGGAGTATGCGAAGGTGAAGCATTTTGCTAAAAAAGCATTGAAGAAAAGGCCTTTTCAATGGGGGACTATACTAAAGGAGAAGTGTTTCATTGAAAAGAGAATGTCCACATACTTTTCCTTCATAGATGCCACACTAACACTCCCTTGCTTATAATCTGGTTTAGATTACGGTCGAGCCATTTACCCACTAGTATTATTAACAAGTTTTTATTAAGTTGGGTTATTGGTCACCGGTTATACTTCCAACAGAGAGCATAGGGATCAATTTTTGGACATATGTGATACCAATACCACTCAACCGTGAGTATGTTCGCAAAAGCAACATATAGTTTACTTGACGAGTACAATAGAGTTACTTTTTGTAATACACCACGTCCAATTTAATCATGCAATTTATTAGAAGGGCTTCATCATCATCAACAACATCCTACTAGCATCCTTATCCATCTATCATTTAAATTAAAGCAAATGGAACAAAACTCTTAGGGCATGTTTGTTTGCACTGGAATGATATGAATTGAATACATGCGGTGGTGAAAATACATAGGGTGGATTTCCAAAAATGAACGTCAAATAATATTTTTTTTAGGAGTTTGATCTTTATTTTTAATCACCGTATATATTCAATTTCTAAGTAATTTAATACAAATAAATAGGGTCTTAAAAATAAGTAAGATGCTAAGTTTACAATACAGACTTTAGTTCATTTTGGAATAGGGTAGGACAAGCATATAAGAAAGGTATTGTACTATGTTAGTAAATCATAAGGATTTCTTTGTTACCATAGAGACAAGTTGAATACAAGACTCATGGCATGTGGGGATCTTTGTTTTGAAGAGTTTGGTAGATTAGCTTTTATAAAAAGCTGGTCTTCTTGCTTGTTGTTAGCCAATTGATGATAAACGATGCTGATTTCAAATCATACTTTTCTTCACAAATGTAATTTTACTTTCAATTTATTTGGTCGATGGACAACAATATCAAATGAAATTATTTTGTTATATAAATAGTCAATCTTTCAAATCATCTTTTATATGGATCACTGAAATATCATGTAAACTAAGATAAATGCCTCATGAACTATATATAGAGTTACTATTTCATTCAATTTTCTTTTCTTTGTCATGTATAGTGCATCCTTAGTGTGGGTCTTCAGGCTTTGATGATAGGTGAGATTGCATCAGTTCTGAGTTTTGTGCACTTTTATCAGATAAAGCTCTCATGATGATGATGATGATATGATGAGGCTCAAGTGAAGTTATCTCTCATGAGAGACATCATGCGGACTCCTTTTTTTAAGCACACGAACCCCTATGATCAATCTAATCCCTTCTACTATTCTTCTATCTCTAGTGAAGTTGTACAATATCAAATTTGACACTCATCTCGCTGCTGCTCTCTGTTGAACTAAAATCCGAAAAATAAGATGTCTTTTAAAACCATTAAACTTAAAGACAAAGGGGTAAATACGCTAGGATGATCTGATTTAAAAGTTTGCAAACATGTAGTCTTATCCAGATCGTTCGTTCCCCAACATCAACCATGGATGACGTGGCCTTTGGTGAGCCCCACAATGGAGTCCGGGGGGAGGGTCCATGAGAGACATCAATTGAGCACAGCCCAATAACACTAACCATATAATGATGATGGTATGGTGACGATGATCTTGAGGTATATAAAGACATTTGATATTTTCAGGCTAAGGACGTAGGCCATGTACAGTTAGTTATGTCTGCCACATGGTACATGTGTGCTACATCAGACCTGTCAAATAGTTGGGGGTCCACCATGTTGGTAGGCCATGTCTGATGCAATTCATGTATGCATGAAATGTCTAGAACCCTACATCTATCCAGCATCCAGTACTAGTTGGCTTATCATGTTGACTTGATTTTGGACCCTTTGGACACTGCATTTCCTAACTTTACAGTCTTACATAGCACATGCTAATACCTTATCTATTAAATGCTGACGATGCGAACCTTTGAGATTAGGAAGGACAGTGGATCAGGGTATATGCTTGACCATGGGCTAGGTTACCTCGTTAATAAGTTAGCCCAGTTCAGGTTGGACCTATACATGTTACACTAAGTGCTAACATAGCCACCCCTAGTGATTCAAACTGCATAACCAGGAACAAGAAAAGGACCATGATCAGGAAGGGTTTTTATTCAATGTCCCTGACATTCAGGCCGGATCCAGTCTATTTATTGATTGCATCGAAATAGCCCAGGAATGACACAGGGAGGCCAAAACTGGTCCTAGAGGTGTCTTTGATCTTGGGCCTCAATAGAAAAGCTCGGCAAATGGAAACCCTAAGCTTGTGCCCAGTCTCTCTGTTTTGTGGGCTGAAAATCCTGACCGCAGAAGGCCTAATATCCAGCCCATGGCCATGGGCATGATGGTCTTGGTTAGGTTGGGTGGCACAATAGGAAGGGCCAGTTCATGGTTGGGATAGTTGATCCAAACTAAAAAAGCCTTCAGACTAGTTAGAATAGGTGTGTCAATTAGTGGGACTTGGGCCAAACTGAGGTCGGGTCAATGTTGGCTTATTTGTGTCTGAACTTATGCTCACAATCCTGAATTTTTTAAAACTTAGCAGCGCCTCTAGGGCATAACCAGGCTACAACAAACTTATGGGTTACGGAATAGAAGACTGGGCACTGGCCTTCTACCTAAATAGGCCTGGTATCTAAACCCGGACTTATAGCCCAAGAAGGCCAGTTCATAAGGCTGACGGGCCTGTATAGCCCATTTACATCCCCAAGTGTGATCATTCTAATTGAAGCAGCAGGACATCATAATTAAGCTTTAAACTACCTGACAAGAGCCAGTGGCACAGTCGAATGTGCTCACTGTTGCAATCGAATGGTTGCAGGTTCAAGTCACGTTACCAAAAAGAATGTTCATAGATAGCCATTGTGAAAACAAGTCCTGAGGTTATATTATGAGGGACCCAATGAGGATCGAGCTGCGAGGAAATGAACATAGCAGATGACAGAGTTGTCACCAATGACCGAGACCTTTGTAACTTGTGGTTTTCTTCGTGGAAGTCCACTCTTATTACAACTGTACATTTAATGGTCTTAGATTAAAAAATCGACGTTCTATAAAATTAAAGTATTTTAAACAGCTAGATCTTAAAAGATTTCTCTAATCTCAAAAGCATGCCAAACCTCAAAAACAATCTCTAGAATCCGGTCTACCTTTTTGACTTCTTCAAAAATGAAAGGAGGGGCAACCTGGCAAGTACACCAAAAAACACATAACAACAAAAAAAAAAATGGGCGCGTGGGCGTGGGCGTGGGCGTGGGCGTGGGCGGCAGGCTAACCTTACACACGTAGATGATAGGTGGAGGAGAAAGAAATCTCCCGACCAAACTTTTCCAATCCATTCATGATATGGGCTGTCTTTCCTATCTGCGCAATCTGATTTCACTTGCAGAGTCATTAGAAAATAGAGATGCTTTTTCCCTTGATACTTTATATCACAAAACTGGATCCTCTCGAGTCTCGATGGTGGCGATCCACTGTTTATTTTCATGAGGCCCACCCACTTTTGAAATCTAAACCACCCAAAATATATATACCAATATATTTGTTTAAGTCTTTTATATAGATTCACTTCAAGTATAATTTAGTACTTTGTGACCTTGTATGAGCGTATGGCTACTTCATGTTGATCATTGTTTGGGCACCTGTTGTGGAGTGCCGATGCGATTTTGAGTAATGTGTTACACGTGACCAATCTTTATCTCCTTCTCTTTATTCTTGCTAATTGCTATAGTTACATGCATCGATTTTAGGGTGAGCGAATTTTGCTTGGGGCTTGTTTGATGATGTGGCTCATGTAATTAAATTTCTAGGATCGGTAAAAATTTTAAAGTCAAAGCGTTGTTCCCATACTTAAATTATTTGGGTGGTTAGGAAGTTCAACAATGAGCTTTGAACTATTTGGAGCCTTACCTGATACACATTGTTAGTGGGTGGTGTTATGTATGTAGGATTTTATCAATCATGAACCGTAAAGGGGTTGGTGGGTTCTCATGTAATTAAGTTTCTATTATTGCCTTTCTATATATAAGTGGTTAAAATTGTAAAAATTAAAGGTGAATATTCAAAAATGACCATTAAATAACATCTCATTCAATGGAAATTGAATAAGATAAATGGTGGATTGTGAATGCCAATCACCCTAGTAATTCAAATTTCAAAAACTACAAGTTATCAATGCATCTCTTCTTTAAGTTATTCACCCTTCACCTCACATCATTCCTTAATCTCTCTAATAATAATTCTTTCGAGTGGAGCTCATTTGATTATGAATCCGAAGTATTCAATTTCTATACATTCTGTTAAAATAAATAAGTCATCATGTTTTATCATATCAAATTACTCATTTTTTTTACATATAAAATCCATATTTATGCCGTATCTATGCCATGTCCCTATCATATGCATGGCCATCCATCACAGATCCAAATTACAGAGTCCCAACCCGAATTGCTAACATCCTCTGATAAGATGACAAACACTTCTTTGGCTGTGCAAACACTTCTCAAATGAACGATAGAAACACATGACACGCACCTAATCTCCCATGTGGCTTCACATGAGAGCAGAACCCATAGAAAACCAACCTTGAGAACAATCGGAAACATCCGAGAAACAGCACCATGGCTCCTAATTTGTATGCTATTTCATCCATCACAGAGCTCCAAAAAAGATGACATAAGAAAGACACATGATGAGATCTTTCTTGTGCATGGAAAAGTCCCATGACTGTGGGGTGGATATTGGATGGAGACGTGGCAGCGCAGTACTGTCTGATTGGTGAGGGGATGACGGTTCCACATGCTTACGTCGACCTGTAAATCCGTTGGTGCGTCCAATGCAGAAGCCCCTGAACGTCGCCAAATCGAATGGTGTGGGTCGCTTGATAAATATCTTTGAGACTTTGACCATAGCTATATGGATTCTTTAATAACGACATGTTTGTGTAGCATTGAGGAAAATTGATTTGTTGAATGATCTTTTCCGAGTTTTATGGAAAAGGGCCCCAATCTAATGGCATCTTTTTTTTTTGCTCCATTGGAAAATGGTCACAGAAATCGTTCTTTTATTGATACAAAGAGAGCCCGCATACATATGGAAAGGTAGCCAACTCAAGTGAAAAGGATGTCCGTACAAACGAGAAGTTAAATAAAAACCAACGCTTATTGTCGCTTGGATAAAGTGTCGTTTTTACATGAGTTTACTATTTTTCTTTTTAATATTGTTATACGGATAACATATACTCTTACCAAGAGAAAGTCAGAAGACCATTTGTAGCTACACAGTGATAACTTGGGGGAGTATGCTTATCCCTGCTGTTGTAGAAAAGCACCATAATTGACAATGCAGTCATGATGCAGTGCCCTACAAATAAAGTGCTATCCCAAAGGTTGACACTAGCTCGAACCCAAACGTCTTCGTGGTTTCAGACAAATGTGGTCAGAGAACTGCCTCTGGATGCCGAGGATCTTCTGGATAACCTAATCTGGAATTCACACTATAAACAGCAATCTCAAGGAGTAGCTTAGTCAAGCACTCAATCAGGATACTCCACATTAGGATCCTTAACCACTAAACTCTCTTAGGCTAGCATGATGGTAAATATAGGTAGGGCGGACTCAAGAAATTTAACTTTGTGGCTCTACGTAAAAGAAATATTAGAGAAAAAGGTAAATATAAAAAAATATATATTAATTCTCAGAATTTGCATAGGATTTTAAGAATTTTAAATTATTTCCAGATATAGGTGGGGTCATCAACCCCCATACCCTTGCACTTAATTTGATCGTCGACTAGGATTAAGACTTCAATTGGGAGAATAACCCTTTAGCTTTAGCTAATGCTTAATCTGTCACGAGGCCTAATAACATGCTCAACACAATTTCTAAAACAAAGGAGTCCGGATCCTCAAAAGCTATAAATGATAGAAATTTTATCTCAAGCTTACAAAATCATCATTTGGGCCACTTATAAAATTCAAATCAGTCAAAATAAATGCTTCCTAATAGTTGGCCCATCCAAATAAAGAGATGAATAACTCTCATTTTAAATTGTAAGTAGGTGAGATCCAAGAATGATGGGTCTTACAGCATAAATTGATAATGATGTTCAAAGCTTGCAAGATTCTCTCCAAATAAAAATTCCCCCATGCAGACTGCAGATATCTCCATTCGAACCTGAAGAACCACTTGAATCTCACTGCATCCACGTGATGACATGGGACGACAAAGACATCTGTATGTAATTATCTTATTGTTTGCATAGGATGAAAATGACTATACCATAAAATATATATATACAATACAATACAATACAATAATAACAACTAATATAAAAAAAAGTTCACTTCCTTAGATTCTCTACAGAGCTAAAACATGCCAGGATCCACCGAACATGTCCCACATGGGTCTTATTCTTTGTCGTTTTTCATCCAAAAGAGAACCTCACCGTTTACAAAATCACAAAAGGACAACTTACAAAAAAAGAAAGGGTGCAAACTCCTATTCTACACATAATATCCCTTTTTTTCTTTGGTCATGCTCCTCATCTATGACTTCAATGTCTTTTAAATTTCAACTGTGAGTAAGGGTTGGCACGCGGAAGGAAATTGTTATCCTGCGCCAGCTCTATGAACTCTACTTAGGCTCATGGTAAATTCTCTAAGCAATAGGCTTGATTCTACACTCATTGAATCATCACTCAATATTAGATTGAATTTCAAAAAAAACTCAATAGTTAAGACTCTATTAAAATTTAAGGCGGTTAAATCAACTGCTAGAATAATTTAATGGAACTGATTTTTCCTACTCTTCTCTCATAGAAAGATAGTTTCTTCTGCTTTTCTATAATTGATTGAGTTCTATAATTGATTGACATGTATCTAAGTTGTGCATCTAAGTTGGGACATGAGCTCAAACTTAGGCATTCTTGGAGACTGGAAAGGTCAAAATAAGGGAGGAGTGTGTGATCTGTGAGTGTCATAATATTTCAAAATGAGGAGAAGGGAGATCACGCAGATGTATGGCGCCGAAACAACTTGTCGGTCATAAACAATGAAATATTCCTTGTTCTCTTTTCTTTACGAGAATATATTGCACAAGAAGGACAGCAGAAATTGACAAAATAGAGGGCGGAAAGAATCCGGCTCTGTTTTTGGCGGTTTCGGTGAGGTTTTATCCGATTTCATTAAAGTAGTATTAATGTAGATAACATTCGACAAGGCATGAATAAAGAGATCAGAGAGGGTCAACCTTATGCGTGTGTTATGATTGGAGTGATGTTGGGCAGTTCACACAACACAATCTAAGTAGGTAGAAAAGTAAAGTTTTTGGGTCTTGGAGAAAATGGTTTCTACTTTCGTTTTTATTATCCCAGTGATTTTCTCTTTATGTTCAGTTTCCTTGTTTTTCATTGTAATAAAGGGTTGAAAAAGGAGTGCATGCACTGTCTTAAAACGAAGTGAAAAAAGCAATTGTAGTATGTTAAAATCAGTGGCTAGATATGGCCTTGACCAAGATTTCAATATTTTTTTTTCAAGTTATTTGATGATTTTTTCATGTTTTACTAGAAATAGAATTTATTTAACTTTTATATAAATACATACTATGATCATAGATACTTCAAAATAAGCAGCTTATCATATGAGCATAACTTGACTTGGCTCATATATGATCCAGTTTGACTTTGGAAGGGCAGGTTCAACCGTTCTTAAGTTGGGTTTCTCAAGTATGACTCAAGCTCAAGTGAAGCTCGAGATTGGTCACTTGATTTAAGATCAAGCCCAAGCTTATTCTAGCATGCTTTATCCATCTTTAATCTTTGCTAATATGTCAATTTCTTTTCTTTTCTTTTTTTTAGTACTATAATGTATTTTTTTTTCAAAAGTTAATGATATAGGAATTTTATTTTATGTAATATTATTCTAACATAAATATTCTAGGTGATCTCTACCTTTTCTTGATGGTTTAAACCGTTGGTTTACAACATTAGGTCATGTGTACGAGATGTGATACCAAAGAAAAAAAACATAAATACTCTAGCAATATACAATTTTGCTTGTCTAATATTCAATTTTATGTAATGATTTAGGTCTAGTTTTTTTCTAATAAAAATATATCTTTAATAGAAGCATACACTTGACTATTAAATAGCACTTGGATAGCTCAAGAAGATAAAAGCATGCATCTCAAGCGATTTGTATGAAAAGAAAGAACAGAAATTATAGCTTCACTTCAAAGTTACTAAACTTATTATCCACAAATTTAGTCTTTCAGCAGCTGATTTTCAGCTTGTTTGACCAAAAATAAAATAAAAATTCCTCCAAAGTTCTACTTATTCTAATTATAGCAAAATGGCCAGATCATCAAAGTATGGGGTGTCCTGCCTTTGCAATGACCATTGACCCCAAAAACTACCTTTCAAACGGATACAACCCCTTACAAGTATTTTTTTTTTTTTCCCTTCAAGTCTCCCTTTGAACCAATTTAATAAAGGGTATTCAAGACAGGATGTACGTACTTTGCAATGTGGGCTGTGGGTCCCAGTCCCAGATCACACTACACATGGTCCACTTCACCATTTCTCTGCTGCATAGACTAGAGAAATAACTACAATGCAGGTCTTTCACTGCTGGTTAATCTGAACTTGCAATTTGAGTGCTCAGTGGTTCAATACTAACGTATTCTAAGGGCAAAATAGCTGGTTTAATTCAATCCTGACTTTGACCGTCTTGACCCAATCTTCAACTTACTTGAGGCCCCCCATTTGATTGATTCCAGACATGCCCAAGTGCAACATGTCCTGTAAATATTGGGTGCAATTTTAAGAAAAAAAATGGTGACAAACGTCCTTTCAAAAACTTAACAAAAATACCCAAGAGAAAAGGTTTTGAGAAAAAAAGGAAAGAACTGTTTTACAGAAAATGAAAGCAAGAAATTTTGGATATTGTTTTGGGACAGAAGCCCTTAAATGGTGGATTTTTATAGAAAAAGAAACAGCAAGTTTCCATACAAGTCTTCCCATTTCTTCTTTTCCTATTTTGATGTGGATTGGTTTCCCTGGAAGCTTGTGACAAAGCCTTATAAGTAAGGCCCCAACAATCTCTGTTTTCTAGATATGGTGAGCAGTTCATTCTGGGGTATTGAAGAGGAGGTGCCATGGAAGGAATGGCTTCTGTTTGGAGTTATCAACAGGTGGGGGAGCCATGTTTGGGCTATTTGTACTTGCGTTTTGAACTGCTCTTTGCACTATTTCATATGCAAGTATTTATGTGTTCAGGGAATTTATATTTTAATGTCAGATGATTGATTTTGGTTTAATGGGTGCGTTTGGTTTGCTTTGAATCATTAGTTGAAATCATTTTCTACCACCCATTTATGATAAGACATGCTATGGTTGTTATCCTTCTCCTCTTCCCTTTCCCTTTCGTTCTAAGATGTCTTGTCTGCAACATTGTTTTATCACTTTGTTGTTTTCTGTCCATGTGCAGAGAATGATAGTTTCTTAATCTGATTGGCGTAGCATTAATATGTGTTCATCAAAATTGATTATTTCACTTAAAAAGCTGTTAGGAATTGGTTAATGATCTTTTATAGTGTAAAGAAAAGTTGAAGGAAATGGATTTGAATCTTTTTAATGGTTAAGGAAGTCTGATTAGATGAATGTGTCCATGGAGTCTTTATATGTCTGATTTAACTTTGAGTCGCCGTCTGTTGGTTTCTCTCTCTCTCTCTCTCTCTCTCTCTCTCTCTCTCTCTCTCTCTCTCTCTCTCTCTCTCTCTCTCTCTCTCTCTCTCTCTCTCTCTCTCTCTCTCTCTCTCTCTCTCTCTCTCTCTTTTGTTGAAAGTTCTATCTTTTTTCAAAAAGATTCTAAAAACCAGCCCATGATTTTTCAGTACTGATACTAATCATTTTGTGAGAAAAAAAGATGTTGGTGGGAATATTTAGTTTTGGATGAATGTGTTCGTATGGGGTGTGTTTCAACTTAACTTTTGACAAATACCAACAAACAGTAATCTGCAGCAATGATGAAATTTTATGTCCTTTAATTCCATTGAACCGTTGAAAACATCCCTAAGAATCTGTAGTTTGTGTTTAATTTCAATTAAACATTAGCATTATAGATGGATGAATCTGGCAAACCTTCCATTACCTGACTGAGTGCATCCTACTGTTGATAAATCCATCAAACTAATTTCCTCTAACCATTGTTTGTTGAAACAGAGTATTGATGAGTTGAAGCATGCACTTATCTGCACCACCTTAGAACTAGAAACCACCCAAATGGCTGTGGAGGAGGAGAAAAGAAGAAATGATGAAAACGAAAAGCAATTCATTCAGCTCTTGAAAGCAGCTTACCAAGAAAGGGATGAAGCAAATCATCAGTTGCAGACCTTACTGAACAACTCAACACAACTTACAGAGCTTCCCCATGTTGATCCAAATCTCCAAACTGAACCTTTGCCAATTATGCCAGCCAAAAGAAATTCAAGCATTACAGAATCAGATAGCTTATCTCAGACTTACCATCACCGTTCCCGTCTCTCATCATCCCCAGTAGACTCAATTTTTGACCCTGTTGCTTCACCAGAGTTGTCAAACATAAACTTGGCTGACCCTATCAATATAGTAGCGCCAATTCAGCCCTTTTTTCATGAATGCAAATCATCCTCCTATACTGGGGTCTCTTCTGGGATGGCTCGGATGGATCTGGATTCAGCAACTATTGACAGGCTTGCAATGAAAAAACCATTGCCAGAGAAAGGGAAACTGTTTCAGGCAGTTTTGGATGCAGGGCCACTGCTTCAGGCGCTTCTTATTGCAGGGCCATTACCACAGTGGCGAAATCCTCCACCTCCTCATTCATCTCAAGTCCCGCCCGTATTGATTACAGGAATTGATTCTGCAGTACCAACCTACCATCGAGCTTCCAATGGTGCTTCTCGGTTATGTTCAACTTCTATGCTGAATTTTACCAGTCCGGTTAGCCCATGTGTGATGAAAAGGCCAATGTTAACTTATGGAGTTGGTGACACTATCATCAATGATCCAATCCCGACGATGAAACGCCAGAAGTTCCAATGCTAACATGACAGAAAATTTAGCTATGTCCATTGCATGAGAAGTCAGACTTTTCTGCCTTGTTTTCCTATAATCAACTGCACCAATTTCCTGTAAAGGTTTGGTATTGAAAAAATCTGAATAGCTTCCTGCCTTGTCATCTGGCCTCTCAATAATACAATATATGGGATCGATTACCATTGGGCCTTTCATATATTTTTAGCAAATTGTGCTTTTGGTCTGCGTCCAAATGCGTCCGATAGATAGTGTTAGTTGCTTGTTTTTAAAGAGATTCTGAGAGATTGGCTCTTTTTGTAAGATAATGATTCAAATACTGATGGTGAATGAGCTTTTTCTTGCTGAACACCTTAATTAGAGATAGATTTTCTTATGAGAATTAGCGCAACAGTCTCTTTGTTGCAACTCAATATGTGATCTAACATGATAATGCAGGAAGGCGCCCCCATAACCCAAATATGCAGTGATAATGTTATCATGTGAATTAGGTAACATGTTTATGTAAATTAACCTCATCAAATGCAGTTATGCTTATAAGAGAACTTTTATGTTTCCATTCCAAATTCTCATTCCCATGGTTACAGATTTTCTTTGGGTGCATCTAAACTAAATGCACGCAAGTCAGTTTTTAGTGCAGGTTAGTGTTCATGCATATGGAATACCTACCTGACTTGGCGCGTAAGTTGCAGTTGTTTTGTTCTTTGTACCGTTCATTACGGTCAAATTGTGTTTACAGCTGGGGGACCTGAGTCCTGGTCAATAACTCTTAAAGTCCTAATTAGGCTTATTTAGTATGAACAGAAGCAAAGATTTCCCTACTCTGATTTTCGATCAGTCTATTTAAGCACTTTTTCTTAGTCAATATATGTTTTATACATCGACTGCAATTTATTTTGTTCTTCTATTGTAAAGGTTTACAGTTGTAATGCGCATTACTCACAGATGATCGTAGAAGTTGATGTTGTCAATGTGTTATGGAGGAATCAACCTAGTTTTGAATGAGCGATAAATTGTTCAGTGGCCAATTCTTTTAAGTTATTAATCCAAACCTATTTCAAATTCTAATTCAAACCTATGAAATGTATCATAGTAAGACCAGTATCATTAGAATTAATATTCTCCTTCACTCCTAATTTGAATTTCATGGAATTGAAGGAGGGCTGTTTTGATCAAGGGTCCAGCTTACAAGGCCACAACTGTCTGACAACTTATTATACTGCTGCCTCCTATATACAGTAACTTTATAGTATGATTACTGAAGAGTTAGCATTTCACAATAAATTCTTGCTAATTACAGGTCAAAAGAAAAGGATAGATGAAAGGTAATCATGGTCGTAAAATGTATTAGTAACTGAAGTCTCAATTATAGAGGCCAAAGATAGATAAGGAATTAGAATGGAATTTAAAGAGTATGGAAACCATAAGTAGCAAATGTTTAAGGAGCTACATATTCCTTGGTAGCCTTTCAGTTATTGATGTGGAGCCAACTTTTCAGCCCTATGACCTGATCAATTAAATGTATGCCTTGCATCTATTAATGCTGTGATATCAATTTGATCGGAGTAGCACCTGCCATTGGATGAAATAGATATTGAAACGGTGATCAATCCTAAGAAATTGAGTTAAAATTTCCATCTTGTTAAACACACGCTTCATCCTACTATTAAGATGTTTTTGTGATCGTGTCCTTGATAAAATTATAGGGTTTGTGTTTTGTTGATCTCGATCGGATAGCTGAAAAGTGGACCCCACTGTTAAAGAATTGGCATCAATGGAGTGATATTTGCTTGCTAAATCAAGTCTTGATTCATGTAACTAGACTTTGACAAGATCAGTTTCTTGCTCATGTATGGTTTCCATAAGACATTGGTCAGTAGTTGAAAATGAGCTAGTCTTCTTCATTCATGGATGGTTCTGGCGCCCACTGGGGCTGCAGCCACTATCAATACGTGTGAATAGAAGAAAACGGATGTGGGTCTAAAGGCACTAGAGACTTCCATTTCCATAAGACTCAAGAGGATTCACATTCTATTCGATTTCATTAGCAGTAACCCCACCCCACCCCACCCTACCCTACCCTCCTATTGATGTTTCCATTTACGAAGAAGTCAAGTGGACCAAACAATTGCTTATGATATGTCTCACCTCTCATCTCTTTGATGACTTCACATACGTCGCTAATTCATCTTGACAAAACTAACTATAAGAAAATCTTGCTACATTTGAAATGAGTTTAATTTATTCAATGTAAAAATTTAATATTCACGAAGCAGATCCCAGATGGAAGAAATAAGACTTAATTTTTACGATGAATTTAGGTTCTTTATTCAGATAGTGCTTCGTGATCGAGTGGGTTTGAATATTTCACACTCATCTCATGCATCTCCAAATTGCTTGACCTGTTAAAAAAGAAATATTGCTTGACCTGTTGACAACATTACTACATTAGCATTGATGCCCGTTTGCTTGTATGCAATATGGTAGATTTGTCAGGTTGACATGCCCCAACGTTGTAGTTTATAGGGTCCTGTTTTTCACACTTCAGAGTTTTAGACACTTGGAAGTCTATTTTATTCGGTTACAAGTTACAAGTTACAACTACACAAGCTACTTGGCTTTCACAACCTGTTGAATGGGGGAGTCTTTCTTGCATGTCATGTCAAGTACGGTAGGACTCCCTCAACCCATTTGTCAAAAGAGTATTATACACGCAAATTGTGCCATGAGAAATACACCATCTAAGTACGAGGACGGAGGACCTAAATGATGGAAACTTGATTGAATTTCGAAACTTGCAAAATGGTCCGTGGGCCCGTTTGGCACGGTAAAAGTCAAGTCAAGGTTTTTTTTTTTTTTTTTAATAAGATATCACATTAAAAATATTTTAATTCAAAATCTATACCATCTATTTTAAAAAAAAGTAAAAAATAAAATAAAACTTCATTTTTTTATATTAAAAGAAAAAAAAATTATATTAAACAACTAAAAATAAAATATCATCATAGCTCACTTATATTTTTTTTTCCTCTTGATTTGATACTTTATTTCAGTTGATTTTAAAAGTAAAGGTACCAAACGGGAGAACTGCTTGCATTTTTTTTTTTTTATAAACTTCTTATATGGATTTCAATTTGCAAATCATGCAATGTAGGAAGAAGTGAGCAAGGCCCTGTAAAATTTATTGAACAAGAAATCAGGATTGATGGGCTTCTTGTCAATTTGGCCTTAAAATTTAATATGCACAAAAGTCGGGTTAAAGGCAAGTTTATTGTGTATCAAGTGTAGCAAATACCTTTTACTTGAAGGGATGTGATCCGGTGAGAACTGAACTTTTTTGTAGGGCCCACTGGGGGGGGGGCATTTTGGAATGCGACTGGTGGAGATTGAAAGATCCATATAGGACCACCCCGAATATCAAGTTTGGCCCTAATTCCATATTTTTAATCCCTTCATACATGGCCGATAAGCTCAATCCATTCATATGGGTATATAATCGATCAAATGGTCCAGGTCATTCGCATTAGTGACAAACTTTGGGGCGTGTGACTATCAAGGAGGTCCCTGTCCATTGTAAGATTTGGCTTGGGTGATAGGTGGGCCCCACCCATAGTTCTCATGATTTAAACCATGAGAAAAGTTCTCACCCGATTATTTCCCTTACTTGAAAACACAACCCCTACTACACTAGCTTCCATTCTAAAACCACAATTTCCTACTAGTAAGGCCCATGATATGGTGCGATGAATGCACCTTGGCTGACCTCTAAAAAGCTACCCACTTGCACACACTACCTCTCGGTAAATTCGCACCAGTTCAAATTTAACAATTGCCATTATTTATCATTGGATTGAAATTAAAAAAAAAAAAAACATTTATGTTATCTCCCAAACCATTAAACTTGAGGGTGGTAGATCAAGAGATGAGGATGATATTACACACGCACGTAGGTCTCTTTGAGACTTTTCCAGCTCCCATCTCTGCAACTATTGTCAAGACCCCAAGTGGGCCAGGCGAGTTCATCACGCCCATGGCACCCAGCTCCCTTGTAGGAATGCTAGTAACATGTTTGGACTTTAGATTGCATCTAAAGACCTAAAATAGTGCCTTTATGAAGAATTGGACTGATGACAGTACCAAAAGTAAAAAAGATAGTACAAGGAAAACATGAGTTTTGCGGGCTTGCTACCTGTCTGTGACTGACCTTTTTGTTTTGTTTTTTCTGCTTTTTTTTTCACCTTTCGAAGGTAGCATGAAAAATGCAAGTTTGTAATTGGCAGTCAAAAGTAGAGGAAAAGCATGTTAGGCATGTTGTTTTGGGGGCACTTGCCTTGGCGGACTTGGAAAAGGCCCAAAACATACAAGCCAAAATATGGAGAAAAAGGCCTATGCCTCCATCAGAAATAAGCCCTTGTCCCCCTATAATGACAAAATAATAAAGAAATTAATATTATGGTCATCATCTATCCCCTTAAATGAAAATTATAGGCTTGCCACTAGACTAATGGACCACACCGCCAAGAAGGGGTTTTGTGGATTGGCTTTTTAATAATTAAAAAAGTGTGAGAACTTGAAGGCACACCCTTAATCATGGGGCGTAGCGTGTCAGCCATGGGCTTCCAAAGGCGAGTATCCGCTTGTCCCGCATCTAAAATATCAAGTCCTGACCCTAGGCTTATAAGTCAAACCTGTATTAACTCAACGTTGTATGAGCATAATGCGTGAGTTTGAAGCAAAAGAAAGGAAGCTACTTTGTCGATGTTAAGCTGTTAATCATTGGAGACCATAAAAAATAGACCATTGGAATTTTAAGAATACGAATGAAAGCTACTTTGTCAATGTTAAGATGTTAACCATCGGACCACAAAAAATAGACCATTGGAATTTTAAGAGTTAAGGATGAACTGCTGGCACCCACCCTCCTAAAACTGAGGGTTTTTTTTTTTTGCTATCAGAAGGTTCCCAACCCTTTGGGTGGACTAATTCCTCCGGGCTCAGAGGAAAGTCAAGTAAACTCTCATGTAGCACAAGTGTGGTAGTGCAGTTTTGAACACACAATCTCCGGATGCAAACCGTGGTCCTAAATCAATTGAGCTACCCATTGGGGTTTCGAAAACTGAGTTCATTAATGGTTTCTGAGATGGGTGAACTTCAAATAAGTTTCCTGGTTTTTTTTCCTGCACGTGCGGGCTCCTTCATGGGGGATCACAGAAATCACACCCACGTCAATGCTACTTGTTGCTATATTGCCACCACAAATATAATATGATATTGCCCCCTAGGTAAAGAGATTTGAAGATTTTTCGAGCCCCTACCCAAATTAGCAATGACTTATGTAAGCGGTAACATGTGCATTGCGCGTAGGGCTGCATAAAATAATCTAATATCATTACAAAACCGAACCAAGCCAGACGGTTCGGATTGGTTTTATGTAGATTAGTTCGGTCAACTGCTTGAAAATCATAGAAATCGCCTTACATCGGTCGGTTATCAGTTTGAACCCATGGTTAACCGCCTAAATCGAACCGACCGTATGTATTAACTTGAGTACTGGATCTTGACTATTTTAGCCTTAGGAAAAGCGCTTGTATGTTCTACTTGCATGTTACATGTTTCATGAAAATTCTACACAAAATGTGCATTATTGGGTTTTTAGTAGCACTGCCAGGGGTTTGGTCTGACGTAAGAGAAAGTGAACTATGAAGAGGCTCATTTCAATTAGTTCAAAATTTTGGTTATATATTCCACTCAAAGCCATCTTGTTGGCTAAATAAATAACTAGTTCTTTTTGTGTTGAATTCATTGGTCTGGATCAAGCAATGTAGTCTAGTCCCGATTTTATGTAAAGAAATAGGTACGTGTCAAACCATTTTGTTGGTGTATTTTACTAGAAGATTTAAACTACTTCAACTCATTGGCCTGAAAAATTAGCCGAACTTGGCCTGGTCCATTCAATAACGCGACCGGATGATGGATAGAAAGAGTTCATCCATCGTTTGATGTATGATTCCTTCGTGGAAACAAATTATGAAATATATTTTAGTTTCACTACAGCTTCTCCTCATTCTATTTGATAGACCAAGTTTGAACTGTAATTTTTTTGAAAATAAATATAAAAAAAAGTAGGTTCGGTTTGGTTTGAGAAAATAGAAAACTGATGGGTTCAGTTTGGTTGATGGTTTCCCCTCTAAATCGATCCGAACCGTCCATGTGCACCCCTAATTGCACGAAAAGACATACGAGACTATTTAGCGACAGTGAGGTGGTGAGAGTAGGAAGACAAAGAGGTAGCACTAGGCTTGTATCTAATATTTTGCCCTATGCCAAACATGCATCTCTGGTATCTCCCTTAAACAAACAAACAAGCAAAAAAAAAAAAAAAAGAGATCAGAGTGAAGGACAAAGATTAGAATCTGCAACGGAACTTTGAAACTTTTCATTTGGCATAATATGTTTACCCATAGGGCTGGAAACCCTCCGATATCAAAATAAAAAATAAATAATAAATAATATATTTAGGCACCTCTCACACTATTTACCTAGAATAGTGCACTGAGATTTTAGACAAAATACAGCTGCCAAATAAGGAGAATGATGAAGTAAATCTAATACATATTTTCCTACTGAAATTGCAAAATATAGAAACAGCTACATGTTTCTCTGAACATTTCCTGCTTCATCCAGTGTAGTTTTTTGGCCTTTGGCTTGGCAAGGAACCACGAAAGGCCAAAGATATCCAAAACTTTTCTTGTATTTTTACCAAAAACATGACAACAAGCTTGGACATTTAAAGAACAAATTGCAGGCACTATGTCTATGTGATGCAGGATTCATGCATGCGGGAAATACGAGGATGTCAAAATAAAAAAATTAGTGATGCTAATGAGAAAGGAAAGTACATACTAAACAAAATTCCAGATAGAATACATTGGGCCCAGAAAGGACATGTCATTCAACAAAATAACTAAAAGCAACTAATAAGGTAAATAACAACAACAGAAGTAGCCATTTTTTTTTTTTTTTAAAGAAGGCCAGACATAATATTTTCAAGGATAATCAAATAAATGTTTTTCTCATACCACCACCACCACCACCATCATCGAAACCATATCGGCCCTATTTATCAAAATAGGCCTAAGAACTCAATTGTAGGCCCACCAGTTGAAAATCTGATCAGTTCATTTGGAACGCTATTCTTTTGAATTATATATTCTTAAATTTTATTAAAATAAGAGTTGGTTTCACACTACAAGATTGAATATATGATTAAGAATGTGATTGATGGGTAAAATTTCTTAGTTATGTTATTAAACATAATATGCTCAATCTTACAGAGTGATCAACTTCTACTTCAATAATATTTGACAGTCATCAGGTATATTGATGGCGGGTTGTTGTCTAGATTGAAGTGGAACTTATTTTCGGTCATAAACAACTTTTGTGTGGTTAGGGGTGGTCAAGGGTCGTTTTTCAAGTGATAAACAACTTGTTGGTTAGGGGTGCTTAAGGGTAGAGCTTGCTCTGATCTTTGGCCCTTTTAATATATGGGCTGAGCTTGGATTAAAAGCCCGAAACCCCATCTGGCTCAATTGACTAAATCAGAGGGCTCAGACCAGGCACTTGAGTTGAGGCCCATGTCAGGCTTGGCCCAAATATGGGAGTTTTCTAAAGGTGGGTTAGGCTTGGATATGTCTCAGCCCGGGCCATGAACACCATAGTGTTCGGTGATTTTGAGTGAGTTGGATTTAAAGAGAATTTCTTCCCGATCCAAAAATAAGTTTCATACCCTCTATACTCGAGCAGATCTTTTGCATATTCAATACTTGGGAGCCCATTTACAACTCTAAACAGATAAAAAGATTGGGAGCTAGTTCAGACCCAATGATTTTATCAAGTCCAGGTATGAGGCCCAAGAACCAAACCGGATGCCTTGACCAACTTAGACCAAAATATAATGATATAATTACTGCTGTAATATGATGATGATGATCACCATCATCATCTTGTCTAAATACAAACAAGTACATCCAAACAATTGAAAATCCAACCAGTTGGATTTTGATAATTTCTCATCAAATAATTCCTCTTCCCACTTTCCATGGTCGGGCTGATATCAGGCACTGATATAACCCAACTTTTCTTTTCCAGGTGGACCCAATGTCATTGGTCTTTGTCTCGTAGATCATATAGATGGAAATAGGATACTGTGCATACAAAAGACCTGACCCTCCAATTTTAAAAAAATATTTACAATTATCAAAGATTCTAGACATTCAACTGGTGTTCAAAGGCCAAGTGATTAATATGAGGAATGGCAATAGCCTAAATTCCACGAGAACATAGTTCGATGATCTGTACTAGCAGTTTTTGGAGTCCAAATCTCTGAATGGAAGTCTGCCGCCCATTGAAAATCTGACCCGCTCAAAGTGAATGCCACTATCTATCTGATGTATGCAAATTTTATCAAATAGGAGTTGATCCCACCATAAGGACATCCAGTACAAAAGGAAAGGTGTTCAGTTTGAGCTGTATGGATTTTCTACAAGTCAGCCAGCCCTATCACTTATGGGAAGCATGAGGGAGATCACTCCAGTTATTTTCCATGCAATCTTACCCATGCAGCTGTTTAATGATGAAAAGGTATGTCAAGACCATCCAAAGTTGTGGGTGATCTAAACACCTCCCCCAGTTGGTTGTTTTCTGAGCAATGAAACTCAGAATGAGCAGATTTCCAAGTTCAGTGGATTCAATGGGCAAAAGTCCAAGAGATTGTCTGCTCTTTCCAGATTTCAAGTCTGATTGCACTATGGTGTATTTATTGGACATACTGGATTGGCGCATAAGTCACATATTACATGGCCCATGTCATAAATGGTCACAATTCAGACATGTAGGACATCAGATGACACAATGGCCCATACCACTGCCCAAGCAGGAATTGGCCCATACAGAAGCATGTCTTCTTAAGTGGGAGTGGAGCATTAGGAGCAAATAAATACCCTTTCAAAATACCAAATAAAACAGATTTCTACTATTGCCATGTAATGGAACACTTAACTCCTTGTTTCTCGACTCTCTTCCCATCCCAAAGATTTTCTTCTCATCCTCCAAACCACTACTGAACTTTTACATAAAACAACCCCATTTGTGGTCCTGATCAACTGGAAACTGAACTAGTGGTGCCTATTCCCATACACAGTGACACATTATCAGTTCTAAATGTGCTACTAAAACAATGACACTAGGAAGATAGCTTAAATCTAAGGACTTATATGTAGCGAAAGAAGCATTTGCCAAAAGGAATCCCGGTAGCCCATTTTATGTCGCATTTTCTTGTGTAGAGCTTTCTCCACATGCTGGGGAGAAGAAAAACCAAAACAAAAAACGAAAAAAAAAAAAAGCCTCCAGGGAATACCAAACATGAGCAAAAACAAGGGACCACTCTAGGGGTTTATCCGCCTAATAAGAAATCCCACTTTCACTTTTTCAACCACCAAGCAGGCAAACAGGCCCCTACTAAGGTATTACCCTCTTCACTCTAGCCACAAATAGCCAGTTACAGAGAACACCCTCTCGATAGAAAGATAAAAGGATGTCTTTGATGTTTCGACGTGGGTAAAGCTTTGGAGCACCATCCATATAGAAAGAGTGGACATTCACCCATAAAACAAGTATAAACTTATAGGGGAAGAGAGAGTCCCATTCACCATAATAAGCAGAAACACCAAAATGAACCCCTAAAGGTACCCTAATATAGGCAACAATTTTTTAATCATCTAATCATCATTATAATCGAGATTTGATTTCAAAAAAGTTGACCAAAGACATCCTCCCGTTCGACAAGAATGTAAAATTTTAGTTTGGAAAACATTAATCATACATATCCAATTCCAAAATAAAACCATCAAGTTCAGCTAGACTTTACCAAGGATAATAAACTTCCGTAAATTAAGAAAGCCTTTGATTTAGAGTATACCAATCATCCTCGCCACATCCGATGCATTGCGATCTGGAGCCAACTGCACAAATGCCTTCTTCATCCCATCAGCCCTGAGTCACAAAATGCAGCCAAATGGTGAAGACAGATAATATGGGATGAATTTGAATTACATTAAGTGGGGATTGTGATACTGCCATTTACAGTCGATGCGGATAGTGATTTGGGGGCAGAATAGGCAGCAAAGATGACCACTGATGCTGGTTTGATTCTAACCAAGGACCAGAAATAGAGGAACGGATAACCATCAGTTATGCCAACATACTAAAATCACTTTCATTTAGCAAACAAATTATTCAGATTGACTGTAGACAGGTTATGTTTGGTATCAGGTCCAGCTGGAGGTAGACTTGATCCAATAAGTTTTGGCCAGACCAGGCCAGGGGCCTGGAACCACTCATGGATTCAGGTCAGGTTCCTAGAACCCAAATCTAATTATACCATAGTTATAGCTCAAAAGGCATACAAATATTAGAAAAATGTACAATAACAATACAATCGCTTCACAACATCTGGGTATAAATCTGGTCCATCATCATTGTAGTGGGGCCCCTCATGCTAATGCTAATCAGCCAGAAGAGAGAAGCCAAACCAAGACTCAACGTTTAAACATAGGAAAATATTTACCTGATCGAGGTATTCACTCTCTTGGTTTGAACATCGCACAACTTCTTGAATGCATCCCTGATCATCTTCTTGTCTGCCTTGACGTCAACAATGAACACCAAGGTATTGTTGAATTCCATGTTCTTAATTGCAGACTCCGTTTTTAAAGGATATTTCAGTATTTCATAGTGATCAAGCTTATTCATTAATTGATCACTACTGCGCAGGAGCTTTGGATTTCGTTCTTTCGGCTTTGGCTGCTGAAATCTCCCAGACTTTAGGATCTTGGCCTTTTTTTCTAAAGTTGAGGCATCCGATTTTGCTGCTTTGGCAGCCTTCAAGGCCTGTGCTTTTGGATCAATCTTCTTTGTAGCAACAGCTGTAACAGGGGGAAAAGACAATTTACAGTTCAAGATGCACAAATGAATGGAAAAATCACTTGTAAAATTAGTTCAGAAAAGTATCGAAATTTCTTTAGGAACCAAGGGCCTACTTGGCTCTTGGTAGAGGTATTTTATGCCACTGTGCTGCAGCAAATCTAGAGTTTGATGTGATAAACATATTACATATCCATACAAGTGGGCTCCAAAGTGGATATGGCCCGAAGGCCTTCGAGATTGAAGAACACTTTTTCTTTTCTTTTAGTTACCTTCATTTTTCTTTTCTTTGAGATTGAAGAAAAAATTTTCTTTACTTTTAGTTACCTTCTTTCACCTAAGCAAAACATAACATAAAGAAGTTTGATTGTCTTGTGCCAATTTTCATATGTAGCAAGCCAGACTCTAAATATCCATAAGGCTAGGCAAATTTCAATAGCAGGCTAACCTCTAAAAATCCATATTGATAGCCAACTTATAATAGATAACTAGCCTCTAAGTTAGAATGTCAATGCACATACACGTATATACATACAGACATACCCACTCCACTGAATGGATTGGTTGAGTGAATGCATTGAAAATACAATAAACTATGTTGCCTTACTTGAATTCAATTAATATATATTTATGTTAAACGAAGGTACACCCATCGACAAAACATTTGACATATGGCATGCTTCTAGAGCCCATCAGCCTCACAAAATTGAAGGATTTGCATATTACACAGTTACCAAGAACCACTTCATTAGACATTATTAACTAGATGATCTTAGGCTTTGAAATGGACCATCCAAATATCGCTATTCATTGAAAAGCCTTAGGTCGAATGGCTACCAATATCCAATAGAGATGATCCTTGCTAAATGCATGATCGAAAACCTGCTCTAAATTTGTCTGGCCAATAGAACCCACCAACATGCCATGTGTGGAATATTTGTCATTGATTTCACCTTCATCCACCACGTGTTCGAAAATATTACAATTTACAACCATGTTTTGATTTTGGTAGTTTCACTTAGTATTCAGTGTTCCATCAGCCCTTGACTGGTGGGTGGGTCCATCATCTTGTTCATCCAAGGGCAAAGACAGAGGCTAATTGTCAACATAGAAAGGGCAAGCGCGCATACTCTCAACAGAGAGGGAATCAACTCCATCAACTGGGGCTAGAGGCAAGGTGAGCACACTCTCAACAGCGCTCAATTCAACTTCATCGGCTGAAAGTGATTGGGAAGGAGGCTGAAGAGGAGAACGCCGATCAGAACTCGATGTTGCTGCTGCTGTTGCTGCAAAAATGATTGGAGAAGTGGGTTTTAAGAACGATGATCCAATCTTCTCTGGTGAGATCGCCAGTGTATTGAATGACAAAGCAGCCGAGGTGGTCCTCATCTGTGAGTGGATAACCAAGAGGGGGCATCTTGCAAAGCAGTTGTTCTCGTGATCTCTTGTTTTATTTGTGCTTGAGGTGATGTTTCCCCCATTGTCAACCCTGTTCTTTCTTCTGATGCTATTGTAGTCAAAGATACGGCTCGTGAGACCTACGGTTTGGTGTGAATTTAACGAGAGAGGGGACGCTGAAAAGAAAGGAGTGCACCAACATTAAAGAGCATAATCCTAAAACAATTTAGGGAATTACAATGAGAGAGGGAGCTAATAGAGACATTAATGGAGAGATTAAATTATAATTGAAAATTGTCGGTCACTGTCACTCAAATTGCATCACTTCATATATCACCCATTTGGATCTCAACCTCTACCTGTGGTAGGTAATGAGTCAAAACTGTTGTAAGCTTGATATACATTGTTACACCGTTCTCTATTAGCTTAAGCTTTTAGAGTAAGTGGTTGTCAACATGGTATCAGAGCGGGAGGTCGAGTGTTCAAATCCCCTATGTTGTTGTGCCTTGTATTCTCCCACGGAGGGTGTGATTCCAGTGCGGAGCTCCTGTTTTCTCCCATGGAGGGTGTAATTCCCGGAGGGGGAGGGTGTGATTCCAATGCGGAGCTCCTGTTTTCTCCCATGGAGGGTGTAATTCCCGCGGGGGGGGGGGGGGGTGGGGGGGGGGGGGGGGGGGGGGGGGGGGGGGGGGGATTGTAAGCTTGATATACATTGTTTCACCATTGCTTAAGCTTTTAGAGTAAGTGGTTGTCAACAAAAACATCACTCACACATCAATGACATTCACCATTGGAATGAACCATACCATGGGGCATAATTATTTCCTAGAAGATGCAGAAAACCACACTTCATCATTTGGTTCAATCCAACATTATCACAGTCACACATTTAGAATTGATATGCAGGCTTGCCAACTACCTGAATGAGTGAAATTCATGGGAGTAGCAGAATGTGTAGGGAACAATTTACATAGAGGGTGAAGTTTCATCCTCATCCACTCAATTAATAGGTCTAATGAGATCTTCATTTCAATTTCACATCAGAACAGGCCTTTTACTTGCAACTAACAGATACAAGCCAAAAACCACACAGACACTCCAGATAATGCAATACCTCTAATGGGGAAAGCCATTTGTTGCTGAAGAAGTCTAGCCTGCAGCACCACAAGTGAAATCTGCATAATCATAAACCCCAGAAAAAAATGAACCAACAACTAAAGGGAAATATCCAAATCAAACTTCTACTACTATCAGAAACTCAAATCTAAACATCTAAGCTCGCAGCATCCTCCGCTGCAATTACACAATCCTTGGACCAAAAGTATGAGAAAAGTTCAAGAATCATAATGGTGTTGATTTTCTTCTCTTCTTTTCCCCCTTTGGGATCTGAAATTATAAATTGAGGAAATGGAAACATGGAAGAAGGGATTTTTAGGGTTTTGTGGGGAAGTAGAGTGGTGTTTATAGATTGTAACTAACCAGATGTGTTGTGAGCTCAGGAGCTGATGGTGACGATGAAGATAATGTGTGGAGGGACCATCGTCTAGTCTGTTCGAGTTTCCTGTGAAGGGATGAGGAGAGGCGGGATTAGAAGGATAATGAACGACAAGGGTATTTGAGGCATTTTGTTTTGGTGGATTTTCAAATAGATCCTTTTAACTCTTCTTGAATTCTCAAAAACTCCTTTTGAATTCTCAAAAAAGGACTAAAGCTAATTTTTTTTCTTGTTTTAATATTTTATCTCATTGCCTCTCTTCATGGCACTATTTTTAGCTGTCGTTCGTGGCCGATGCAAGGAAATAAAGAAAATGCCTGATGGTAAGAAAGAAAAATGAAAGAATCGAGAGAAAAGTACCTTGACTCTTAATTTAAACGATGGCGCTTTTATCATTTAAATATATTGGAGAAAAAATCACTATTAAAATAGTTTAATGGTTGAAAAGAACATATTTAAGAGAAGGGATTTTTATGAAAAAAGAAATTTATACTTAAATCCTGATTAAAATGGACCAACTCATAAAAATGATGGATTTGAGTGTTAAATTATTTTTTTTACATAATTACCACTATAACAATATCGATACTCCTACGACGTTATCGTCACCTATTTATCATTTTTGTCAAAACTTGCAACTCTCTCCTCAATATCTCTTCATCTAGGTCATTTGGTGAGGGTGTGAATTGTGAGAAAAAGTTGAGAAGGGTGGGTGACTAGGGTGTGGGAGGGTGATGATATGTCGTGGTGATGGAGATAGAGTTAGGGTTGTGCAACGGTTATTGTGTGGATCGAGTGATGAAGGGTGATGGCCTGCTCGAATAGGCCGACTGAGGTTGGTGGGTTTTGAGTGGGTTGGCGAGTGTGATTTCTAGGTTAAACCCACTTGGCACTTTCGTTTTTCACTTCCCGTTGTTCTTCTTCCCCATCTGCTTATTCTGCTTTTGAAGTTTTAGGTATTATTTAGCAACATTTGAATGTTTAAGTTTTCCAACCAAACGCCCGCAAAACTCACCACCCATAATCTCATATTTCAGCCACCATCACTGTCTAACTCATCTCATCACCATCACTATAGCCATCAATCTCTCCAAATCTCTCTCCATCTCTTTACACCTTCGCCAAATGATCCAAATGAGGAAGTAATAGAGTGGAGTTCGACGAAAATGGTAAAAGGATTACGATATCGAGATGAAACATTATAACGGTGGGGTGATTATGTCCAAAAAATGTACAACACAATGATCTGTCATCTTTATGGTTTTTGTACCCATATGGCCATATCTGTTTAATCAGAGTTTAAGCATGATTTTCTATAAAAACCCCTTAAAAGAAATACGAACAACTTGTAGAAAATAAATAATCGACTTACGATGTCCTTTCTAAAAGTTTATAAAAATTTAAGGATCTATTTTAAATTTGTTTTGTTATATTTTATAAAAGAATTGTATACTTTTCAATGATATTTTTTTTACTCCATCTTACAGGTTTGGGACCTAAGTGAGTCCACGCAAGTATGAAGAGGAGCCTAGGGAATTGTGAAGAGTGGGCTACATAAGAATCTATCCATGAGCAGCGGAGTCACATTCAAGATTACCAACCAATTTAGCAACCCCTTGTTGTCAAATGTTATAGTTAATACAATGGTATAATCCAACAACAAGGGTGAAATCTAGATTTTGAGTTTTAAAACAATTTTATTTATAAAAAAAAAAGGAGATAAACAAATGAAATCATCACCGTTCACTTGCTCTATGGTGGCCGAATTTTCCTAATACCATAATTGCATTACATATCCTTTTAAGCTTTAGCCCTCTTCCCTACATGTCATCAATTCACCCAATTAATGGGTCATCTTGACTTCTGAGCTGAGATTGCACTTGTTGAATGGGGGATTTTGATTGCATGTGCAATGCTGAAACTCAAATGAACCACTTCAACTTAGTGGGGTGAGTGGGATAGTTGGAATGCTATGAAGAACAACATAGTTTTTTTTAATCCATAAATGTGTTTATTATGGCAAGAAAATTAAAATGATCTATTTGGCAATCCAGTCACATCTTTCTCTTTCTCAAGTATTTACTCCAGCAAATCCTTCCGTTTGGGTGATTAGAAGGGGCATTAGGAAATATATCTCCTTGAAAATAAATCTCATCCTTTGAAAGGAAAACTTTGAGAATGAAAATTTCACAGATTTCATCAAGAGAAATTTCAAGATTCTTTGTCAATCTTTAGTGGGAGATGATAAAGTAGATTTCATTAGATTTCTAAGGGCCCGTTTGGATGTGTACAGAATAAAATATTTACAGATTTAAATATTACAAGAATAAAATAGTCTAGAATACAATAATGTACTATTATAATAGTATAATATTTTTACCGTTCGGCAATTTTTTGAAGAATATTACAGATTTTAAATTGAGCTTTTTAGAATGTGTTATAATTAAAGTAAATTACATTATAAGAATATTTTTTGATTAAATATTTTAATTTATATGTAACTTACCACGTCTAGATAAAAAAGTAGCGTGGTAAAGTAAAGTTTAACTTTCATATTTTTACAATAAGTTACTTTTCTTTTATCACATAAAACCATGGTAAAGTATAGTAAAGTAAAGTCAATAAAAAAATATACTTTTTAACTCTCTCTCCCAATTTGCTTTACCACATACTTCATCTGACCTTATTTTACCTCACATTTTACCATGATATTACATCAATCTTTATTTTACTTTACCACACCTATAAACAAGTAACTTTTTATTTACCATATAAAACTACGATAAAATGTGATAAAGTAAAGTAAAAAAAAAAAAAAACTACTTCCTTCTCACTTTACTTCACCATGTACTTTATCTCACCTTTACTTTACCACACCTTTACCGTCCTGTGAGATTTACTTTTACTTTACTTTACCATATATGTAAACATATGCATTATGATGGATTTGGTGATGAACTAAAGTCTTTACTTTACTCTACCATTTTATAATCATCATTTTAAAATATTTTTATCTTGTAGAAAGTTTTCTAAAGGGGGGAGCTGTAGGAGAGAATATTGAGTTTTTGAAAGAAAAGAATATTTTCTTCAAGTTTTTTTTGAGTTACCAAACGCACAAGATTTTCTTCTTTAAAAAACGAAAGATTATATTCTATAAAATATAATTTTCTTGTGTTTTCTTATGCATCCAAACAGGCCCTAAGTGTCTCATTAAAAGGAGAGATTTGCGTAGATTAGCACTGATTAAATGGGCCTACTATGAGTTCCAATACGTGCTGCCCACATGGATTAGGAAGATCCATTAGCATGCGTTTCATGGATAGTACAAATATGCTAAGTTGCTTACATAGTCTATATATGATAAGGTCCCAAGAAAGTCTTTATTTTTTTAGAAAAATTCTATTTGCACCCACCTTTTTTTCCTGAACACACCCACGTATATACAATCTTTGTGATTTTTTTCACATATATGGGTGTGCTCAGAAAAACAATGGGTACAAATAAAATTGTCCTATTCTTTTAATATCAAAGATCCACTATAAATGATACATTTAAAAAAAAGGACGTGTGCGACATGCTCACTTCTTATACGATTTTTTTTTATGGTGATCGTGCGTTGATCAATCACGGTCCTGTGCCACATGGCTCTGAGATAGACGTGAGTCTCAACATGCCACATGTCAACAGGAAATGAAGGAGTGATAATGATGATGATATCCGCCCATTACCCAGTAAATTTAATATTGAAAAAGTCAAAGGTGCATTCTTGATATTTTAATATTGAGAAAGTCAAAGGTGCATACTTGATGCGAATATTTTTTTTTCATTCCGAGATAAGCTCCAATTCACACAATTCGAATTAAAAAACTCTTAACCTAGCCGTTCCCAGACAAGCCTATTTATCCTATAAAAAAAACATAACACCACTTAGAACAGGAAAATCTTCTCGTCCGAATTTCTTTTCCTATGTTTTGGCCAGTGATGTCCTAAAACTACAACAACATGTGTAAAATTAGTGGCAAAACCACTTAACCATGACAAAATTTAACTTTATTCAGCGTCGGATAAAGTAAATCACTAGCATATAAGATTTTAATAAGTCTCACCTGTTGGATTATGCAGGGAGCCAGGGGCCAGAGTGAAGTAAAAATTATTTTAAAAAAATAATAAAATATAAGTGAGTTACCATGGTATTTTATTTTTAGTTGTTTATTATTGATTTATTTTTACTTTTTTATATATAAGTAGTTTTTTTTTATTTTTTAGTGAATAAATGAGGCTGTTCAGGAAATTTGAATGAAAGTGCATTTGATTATTTTTTTTCTTCAGAAATGGAGGTATACTTTACTTAATTTCGTACCTAACTCTAACTCCAAGGGATTGGCCGAGTGGTCAGAACCACAGTTCCTCCTTATTCCATAGCTAGAAGTCTTGAGTATTGACTCCCGATTCCCCCTTTTTAAAAAAATCGAAGATTGAGTCCAGTAAGGGATTAATCCCGTCCAAAGGATTAAGAACCCTTCCATAGGGAAAAAAAAATCCGAATCCCCTGATTTGTCCACACAGGAATATATTTCAAAAATAAATATATATATATATATTTAGAGAAGTGATATTGGCACTCATTTTTTTTCACATCACAAAATTTTAAAATGCCTCCGTGAAAAAAGAAAAAAAAAAGAGTGTGAATATCAATTAGCACGTACTTAACTCTATTAGTAGAGTGCCAAACAAGACAAGCACTAACTGGCTCGTGGGGACGCACACGCACATAAACATAGCACGGACCGAAGTGAGGAACAAAAAAACACACCTCTCTGTGTCTCTCCGTGTCTCGCTCCCTCTAAAGTCTAAACCCGCGCGAGAACAGAAGAAGCAGAGAAGATCTCTCTCTCTCTCTCTCTCTCTCCACATCTCCACCTGTAACTCTCCTCCTCCGTTTCTCTCTCTCGACATCTCTACCTGTTTCAGATCTTTGAGATTTTTTCTCTCTTTCTCTCTCTCTTTCTCTTTCTTATTACCAAGATCAAGGAGTTTAGGCTTCCTCGATCTTCCTCTTCGAAGCTAAATCCCTATTTCGATTCGATTTGAATTGCAGAGCGGCGGTGGTTTTGATGGTCCATGGCCGAACCTCTGCAACCACTGAGAGAGAACAAGACGTGGAAAGGGGTTTTCGCCGTTGGCGGGATCATGACCACTCTCGTCATCTACGGCATCTTACAGGCATCGACCCGATCCGATCTGATTCTCTTTATTTCTTTCCTAATCTAAAAAAATCCATCCAACGCATGCTTATTACAAGCCTGTTTTCAAGATTTTTGCAATTTGCTTTGATTTCTTTGGTGAGACTGTTGTTTTTTTCACATGTCACTCATCAATCGCTGTTTTTTTTTGGAAAGATTACGTCGATGCGTGGTTTTGATGATATTAGTGTATACTGTGTTTCACAGATGAGAAAAGATTGTTTTTCTATAGATGTTTTTGAATCACTGTGATACTTTGATTTGAAAACTGACGAGTGATGAACACGAGAGTCATTGCAGGCCATGAAATCTACTTTGAAAAACCTAAAAGTAGGTGTCTTTGACACAGATAAAAAAGTGCTCTTTAAATTTTATTTGAGAATTTCGATGAAAAGTGAGAATGTTGGCGCCTCTGATGGGATTTTGAAGTGGGTTTTCAATATTTTGCTTGGGGAAATGGCTTCTTTTGTTTTTCTCTGATGATGAAAGTTGAAACCTTGAAATGGGTCGTTTTTTCGATTCAAAAGATTGGTTTTTTGTATTGAATGCTCTGGTAAAAAATGCAGAAAGAAGGCTTTAATGAAGTTGATAATGAAATTTGAGAAAATGGGTTTCTTTGATGACAATCTATGATGATGAACAGGGTTTTCTCGTTTTTCTTCTCATTTTTACTATTAGAAGTATTATTGTTGTTGTTGTTATCTTGTTTTCTTGCAAACTGAAATTTCCGTTGGAACATGGAAAAGTGGGTTTTCTCAATCAAAATCCATTATGATATTTTTCTTTTTGAACTTTTTTGAAACTTCTTTTGTTAGAGAATGATTTCTTTGTCCTTATTCGGGCTGAAGAAGGAGAAGTTGGAGATTCAAGGGAGTAGATTAATGGATGTTGAGACACAGTATACACTAATTAATGTATAGATTGTTTTTTTGGTAGTTTATTCGGATGAAATTGTGGAGTTTATGTGGCCATTGTGTAATCTTTATACACTACCCTGTCTAATGTAATGTCTTGAAATTACAAAAAGGAAAGTTTAGAGTATGGATGATTGTGCATAATGCTAATATGATGATCAAGAGAAATATCAGAGGAGAGGTTTCACGCGATTTCAATCATGTAAATTCGATTGTTTTTTTTTTTTTTTTGGTGAATGCACTGAAATATGAAGAAATCAAACGTCATTTTTCTGGTTCCATTTCAGAGGCTGGAAGCCTGAAACTCCCATTTTGAGTTAGCGCTAAACGAAATTGGTAACTTAGTTCTCCACAACATTTTAGACAGAAAATGAAAAGTTTTCAAGCTTTTTAGTCTTTCCCTGCATAAATAAGTAAGAAACAACTGCTGTGATACTTTCACTGATGACATGCCAATCACTTTTTTTTTAATGGTATGCATACATTAATGTGATGGTAATGTTCCAGTTTTAAAAGATGATGTGCCAATCACAAGGCATCTTCCAAGCATCTTGAGCATATGCTGTACCATGGTACCTTCGATCTTTGTTTGTTACATACATGTTTTAGTAAATCGTGTGTAAAATGTAAAAAACTTTGTCTGCCCCACTTTCATCTTATTTTTCAATGGCCGGAGTTACGTATAATGAAAAAATTTGCAGTGCTTTCAAAATGCCAATATCATTTGACCGCTTTAGGTAACTTTCATATAGATGGTTGTTTTTATCTAAATCTATATTTGAATTATTATATATTTTAGTTAATTTTTTCTTAATCCATGAAGACTGATCTCATTGTAAGGTCACCCTTCATGGATCACCTTCCTATCATGGGTATGGACCACGGTGTTATTAGATTCACGAACAATAGCTCTTCAATTTCTGTTTCAAATATGAGAATTCACTGCACACATCATGACTCTATGTTCCAAGGATTGCAGATGTCATCCCAGTGCTTGACAAAAATAAGTGGGAAAATGATACTTGATTACATAAATTACCTCTTTCTAAAAAAGAAAAAGCTGTCAGAATTGTACTAATTGTTGGAAACAATTTTGGAGCCGGTCCTCCTTTCAGTTTTAAATTCACCAAAAGAAAAGGAAAAAGAAAAATGATAGCATTGTATTGGTAGTATTTATTGTTTGTTGAGAAGTCTCTTGCTGACTTGTAGGGTTTATTTTTCACAGGAAAAGATCATGAGGGTTCCTTATGGGGAAAACAAAGAATATTTTAAGTATTCGTTGTTTCTTGTTTTCTGCAACCGTATTACGACATCTGCTGTATCTGCTGGTGCTTTATTGGTGAGCTATGAAATATCTTTTAGCCACTCTTGGAGTAAATTTCAACTAGTTTCTTCCTCTTAGTATCTCTTTTAGCCACTCTTGGAATTCATTTCAATGAGTTTCTTCCTCTGAGTATCGCTTTTCTTTTCTTTTTATAGTCCAGTAAAAAAGCCTTGGAGCCTGCTGTTCCAATTTATAAGTACGGTGCCATATCGATATCTAACATACTGACAACAACATGCCAATATGAGGCAAGTGACATTACCACAGTTTTTTAACCATTTGTCTGCCTTTTTAAGAAATGGCAAGGGCCGTCCATTTTCATTTGCTTGTATGGTTTTTAATTAGTTGGTTTCTGTGTGTTTTGAGTACCTTGGGAGATTGGCATACATAGTGACAAAAAATGATTGTTTCAGGCCCTGAAGTATGTCAGCTTCCCAGTTCAGACACTTGCAAAATGTGCAAAAATGATACCTGTTATGGTATGTCATCTACTATTTTATTTATTTGGATAGTAACTGCTCTATTTGTAAATCTCTTCTTACTTCTGGACTTACAAATGCTCACTGTCACGACTTAAGTGCAGGTGTTGGTACTGTTATTTGTCAATAAGTTCTGGCTTGTTATTTGGTTATATAAGTTATAACTATCTGCTGTCTCTTACTTTGTCATCTTTGTCTCTTACTTTGTCATCTTTCAAGTCTCATCTGATGAAGAGGAAGGAGCGGAACGAACAGGGCGTGCTTCTAGAATTTTTAAGTTACCATTAAAAAAATCTAGAATTGCTAGGTCTGATGTTGATGCCATATAAGAGCAACATTAGGCAGGCATCATTCTCATATAGTTTCGCCTTATCACATTCTTGATCTTTCATGTAGCTGTGGCTGCTGATCCATTCATGTCACTGATGGAGCACGCATTGAATCAAGGGTTTACATTCTCTAATAATGTACTTTTGAAGTTTTGTTGTATCTCAGTGCAGAATTCTCATTATTTGCCAATGTGGTGATGATATTAAAGTCTTGTAGTTCCATTGAAATTTTTTTAAATCTTGTAGCTGTGCATACTATCCAATGCTTATTCTATTATTACATTGTTTGGTTAACCAGACTAACTACTTGTTTGACTGCTACTTCAGAATTTACAAAATTTCTCAGTTTTGGTTGCTTTCTGCCTATCCCATTTGCGTTACAACTTTTCAGTATTTTCTCTTTTTTATTCTTGCAGGTCTGGGGCACACTTATTATGCAGAAGAGATACAAGGGGCAAGACTATTTTTTAGCTGTGCTAGTGACGTTTGGATGTTCCATATTTATTTTGTATCCGGTAATAACTTATTTTGGAGTTCTGCAATCTGATTACATTTTTAGTGCATCTGTGGGCGTGTGCTGTGTTCATTCTATATCTTGTAAATTTGGAGTTTCATAATCTGATTAAACTTATTGTTTGTGTGTATGTGTGCGCTGTGCATTCTATATCTGGTAATAACTTAATTTGAAATTTCACAGTTATTCTAATCACACAAGTTTCCAAGGATTTGGCTTAGGATAGACCGGAATGGAGAAACAGAATGCATGTAGCCAACCCCAAAATAGTTGGGACAAGGCTATGATGATGATGATCCAATTACACATATATGTGAGAAAGCACACTCCCCAGTACAAGGGACTCAAACTCACACATGCACACTACAAATGTGAGAGAGCGCATTTGTCCTCATTCTGGAGTTCAACAGGTAGAATCATGTCCATCCCTGTGTGTATAGCTAGATTAGGAACTGAGTAATTAGTGCCAATTGAGTCTCTAAATTTTAGGAACTCATCTTTACTGCACCAAGCTTTTAGATAATACTAATCTGGGCTGTTGAATTCACACTTATTAGTTTAAACTTTAGTCGCCCAACATTCTTCTTCTAACACAAACAACAGACTAATGGAGCACTGCATGCTCCTCAGTCTAATGGTTTTCTTCTTTTTATCTATCTGCTGTGGGCCAATGCCCCCTTCATTCTAGCCTCTCCTAGACCTCCCACCATCGCTTTCATATGCTGTACATTTTTTCATCTATGTATTAAATTAATGATAGTTGCCATCTGTTTTTTTTTTTTTCCTATGATTCAAATGAAAGTTGACACGACTGTTGACAAAGACTAGTGTCAGGGAATTTCTTTATTTCCAATAATAATGCTTTCTCTTTTCATGTTTTGCTCTGTTTGGTCGCTTTCTTTCTTGTTGTCTGTTATCTTAATGAAAGGTAGTGAATAAGGGATGAAAGACTGGGTTTTTATTGGATTTTTTACGGGGGAGTGACTTATGTGGTTGTGACCATGAAAGGTAGTGAGTAAGAGATTAATCCGATGTAATTTTTTTTGGGGTAATATTTGTGGAGAACGTATTCATTTGTGAGGGTGAGTTGTATGTCCTTTTCCTTTTTTTTTTGTTGCTTTCCTCCTTCTTTGTTATTGTAGGAGAAGAAAGAATTGATTATTATTTATTTTCATGGGTCAATGTAGGTGAGAAATAGGGTCATTTGTGATGATGGGTTCTCTTTCCCTTTTCTTGCTCTTTACTCATTCTTTACTGTTTGAGTCACTTTATTTGCATGCTGATATTGATTTCTTCATCTTTTCTTCTTGGTTGGTGGGTAGGCATTTGACTGAAATGAAAAAATTATTTTAATTTGCTTGTTTCCAACATCAGTGTCTATTTGTGTTGTGGGTGATTTCTCCAATTTATGAGTTGTTTCTTCTCAATCTTCTTCATTCTCTTGTAAGTGATTTATCCTAAATGTGATTTGTTTTCTTCTTCGCAATACATTTTCTGCCTGTATAAATAAAGGGTTGACAAGCCTATAGCACAGTTGAAGGGTGCACACAAACACAAGGTTGTGGGCTTGAATCATGTCACTTGTCATTTTTTATTATTTAAGGGAATATTCATTTTGGAATGCCAATGAGTTGCTACGACTCAGATTATAATCCAAAAGGTAAAATGCTAATTAGGTGTTTACAACAAAATAATTGTAGTTAAGCTAAACTCCCTAGGCTCTTTCACTTTATAGGAACTTAAATCTTAATTTTTATAACTTTAGATAGTTCTACTGAGAGTACATTCAAATTCAGAAGAGAGCTCTGCTCATTTGATGTCTGGAGACCAAAAAAAAGAGCCTGAGTTTTAGAAGTCTTACCCAGACTTGGTGGATGCCTTCACTCATATCGATCTAATACTCAGTCAAGTACTTGGCACTCGGCAAAGAGTTTTTTTTTTTTTTTTTTTTTTGCCTTGAAAATTGATAAACTTGCAGAAAAAAAATGTTATTATAAACTCTGCAATAAAATTATTATAAACTATCCAGACGCCTATAAATTGGGCTTCAATATACAATTGTTTCATTTTCCAATATTATATCTTTTCTTTGTTCATGCCTTTCCTTTTTTTTTTTTTTTTGGCACTCAGCCACTAGCAATTCAAGGATAGGTAGAAGCAGTGCTTTTGGGTTTTTCTTTCATTTTTTCCTCGTGTTTCTTCACTTTATGAATTTCACATGTACTGCTTGTTCAGCTTTATGCTATTTGCAGAAATAATATCAGCTTAATGTGTAAAGACTCTAAAACTGAGTCCTACCAATTACAATGTCTACTAAATTATTTGTAGGTCATTTTTCTGAGAACATAGCCTCTTTAATTATAATTACATCATTATATTTCGCAGATTCATATGAAGTAATTCATTTCCTTTTTCAAGTGTAGGCATCAACTGACATCAGCCCATACAACAGCGGAAGGGAAAATACAGTTTGGGGCATTTTCCTAATGCTTGGCTATCTTGGGTATTGATTAAATCATCTTTCTTTCTTTTTTAGTTTGGTAACTAAGAAGTTATTATCTCTTATCAGATATTCTCATTCGTGAATATTAATGAGTTATATTTATCGCAAACCATTATTAATAGTCATAACAGTTTTCTCATGAGATAAATTATGAAAGGTCACTTTTTTGTAACACTTGCAGAAGTCTCTCTAACATCAAAATCTTACACAACCCTACCTTCTTATTACTCTACTCTATTTATACTGTGATTAAACTTTTTATAGCAGGCAATGTAACTCAAACCTGTAATTTCATTGTTGCAACAAAGCGCCTTCCTATCTAGGGACTTGAACAGTTTGGTTGCGGGACGGGTCTCTGTTGCACTTGGATCCGCGCTGTTTTTTTTTTTTTTTCATTTTGTGCTCACTACTTAGAGCTGGACCCAAAGTAGATATTGTGTGAAGGACATAGATTTGATTCCAATGGACCCGATGAGATCCTGACTCAACTTCACACCTAGCTCAAAGCCTCTGTGTGTGTATATAGATATAGACACGCGGTCCTTATCCCCTGCACGTGGTGTGCATGGAAATTTCCATGCACACCTCGCTGTGGACAAAATATGGAGCCCATCTGATAGTCCTAACCCCTTGATCAACGACCCACAAATTTTCACCCCTTAGAAATTTGTGCATAGTCGATCCGACGGTTCAGTCAATTTGGATGGGTGTAAAAAAAGGGGATCAACTTGATTCATGGTTGTCCTCTGTGTGTGGTCCATTTGGATGGGTGATCAAGTGAAGCCCACTATAAGGTGCAAACGAAATTGTCCCTGCGAACTGGACAAGTTTTGTGTATATATATTATGCTAAATGTAATAATGTTAATTTGATAGATTATTATTATTATTATAAATATGTATTTTGTATCATTGTATATGATACATATATCAAATGTTTCAATATGTATATTGTTTTATGTTAAATACATTATACACTAGGGTATGTGAGTTCATACCTAATTGGAACTGGGTTTCGGACCTGGTTAACAATTAGACCAAGTCCTAGACATGAACACGATTGTCAACCAGACTCAAAACAATGACCTGGACAGGACCCGATTATCAACCACCCAATTAATGATCTTTGATTAAATAGCTTGCGACATCTAATGAACCCGATTTCTTGTAGATGGCTAGATCTTGAAGTCCCGTATCTAGTAGTTCAATGATTTTAATTATATAGTGGTTTGGTTCTAGATATGGGCGACATTGATAGATATATAAGTTAAAAGGACTGGCTCAAAGATCAAACACTAAAACTCAACAGATTTAACAAGTAAAGATGAAGCATTGATACAGGATGTTAATGACTTAGGGGGACTGATATTTTGTTTAGATTCTAGCATTTCCAAATATTCTGAATTTGTTGGATATTCTTTCAAATTTTTGAGGTTGAAAAAAAATTCTTGCCACAACAGGCCTTGATGCAAACTGCTTTGTATTGCCTTTTGAGGTTATAGCGATGGCGACCATGACCGTGATTGTTTCACAAGGGAATGTGTCCAAGGATCAAATTTGTTGAGCTGTGTACTGTTTTTGCCTTGCATCAACTGATTATATAATTATTTTGACGACTAAAAGAAAGATTATGATCTGTCTAAGCTTTTTTTTTTTTTCTAGGCTCTTTAAGTAAAGGAAAAAAAAATGTCTTATTTAGGTTAAACTTCCTCTAATTGCACATGTCTTTCTTTTGCACTTTAAAATGTGAAAAAATCATAAAAAGTTATTAAAATGAAAATGGGTTTTCGGTTATAATCAATTTTAAGTAGCCTTTGTGTTTTAATTGTTATCAATGAATCTAATAAATTGTAGGTAGCTTTCTTTGGTTTGAGGACAATTGTTCATGTTCCAAAGAATGCTGTTTGGTCTTTCTTTCATTGGATCTCACCCAAAAAAAGAAAAAAATGATTTTCATACTTACTCCAAAACTTCGTTAGAGACCTCCTGCAACCTTTTCAATTTAGAAAATAGTGAAAGAAACCCCATACACATTCGATTCGGCCATATATGTCTGTTTGGGGGTGGGTTACTTGGCTCGCTTAATGGCTGAGCCTGAGCCTGAGCCTGAGTTCACTCAGACAGCTATTTTTAAAACCATGCTATTTTCTTTTCCCTTGGCCTGCTAGCCACGGAAGCATGCCATTAAAACATTTAATGACTCCTTGATATTGATAGTAGTCGTTTTATCTAAATCCTCCTTTTTTGCAAGGCTCTCTATAAGAAGATTTGTCCCGACCATTCAAAAAAAAAAGAAAAAGATTTGGCCTGTCCTTGCTGTTCTTCAAATGAAGAAAAAGATGTTGAATTAGGGTTAAATTTGGCAGTTATCTCTATAATGCAAAATTAGTAATAAAATTAGCTCTTTATGCTTAACAGATTTGTCTTCCTTTAATTTTATTGTCTTAGGAAGAGTAACTCTTTTTACCATCTACCATTTATTTTGCTGTAAATTGATAGTGGATTAGTGGTGTCTTGTTTCCATGTATAGCACTTGGCTTACATAATTTTTTTTTCATTTTTTAATCAGTTTCCATAATTATTAATGTCACTCTTAATCTGAGTTCATGTATGGTACTATGGAAAAACTATTATCAGTCCATTTGCTATTATAAATTCTGAAAATATTTCTAATTATTTTTTGATGATGCATTTGCTTCATCACTTGGATTCCCATCTTTGGTTGGGTGCTAGATGTGGGTGCCATTTTGCGTTCATGAAGTCAATTCCTTCTATGTTTTGCAGATTTGATGGATTCACTAGCACATTCCAGGACAAACTATTTAAGGGCTACGACATGGACATACACAATCAAATATTCTATACAACATTGTGTTCTTGTATTCTTAGTTTAAGTGGTAAGTTTGTTTGTATTCCATTGTTTCAAACCTTGTTTGTGTGCGTGTGCACACACAAGTCCACAAAGTTTATTGGCTACACACCTTGCAGATTTGTTGCAATAAAATCCAGCGGTGAATATTGTCGAGAACCGTGTGAAACTTGGACCCTGCTAATTCAAGAGGGCTGGTGTTTGTGAACAGCCTGGATTGAATAAAGGTAGGCCTAAAGTAGTCTAAAGGGGTGCCAGAAAAGTAGGTGATGCAGGCTAGACAATAGGTCGGCCAACCCATTGGTTTCAGTCTATAGGCCCAAGGGGCATCCCTTTATTTAGGAGTATTATTTAGGAGTTTGATTTGTTTAGGATTATTATGAGTGAGTTGCCTATTTTATTTTAGGCATTATAAGTTGGGGCACACCAAAGATAGTAAGAGAAAGAAAACGTTAGGTTCTTGGATCGATGGTGCAACAGGATGGAGGGATTGATACTGATGTAAGTCACAGGATTCAAGCCGGGTGGACCAAATGGAGGAGTGCTTCGGGGGTCTTGTGTGATCGGAAAGTCCCCCTCAAGGTTAAAGGAAAGTATTATAAGGTGGCGGTACGGCTAGCGTTGTTATATGGATCAGAGTGTTGGGCAGTAAAGCATAATCATGTCAAGAAGATGGAAGTTGCGGAGATGAGAATGCTAAGATGGATGTGCGGGATCACAAGGAGAGATAGGATTAGGAATGAGGAGATTAGGGGCATAGTAGGAATAGCACCGATTGGAGATAAAATGAGAGAAAATCGACTGAGATGGTTCGGCCATGTTAGAAGGCGTCCAACAGAGGCACCTGTTAAAAGGTGTGAAAGCATGAAGTTTGCCAAGAGTAGGAGAGGGAGAGGGAGACCCAAGAGAAGTTGGAAAGAAACTATTAAACATGATCTTGCCTACATGGATCTAACGGAGGACATGGCCCTAAACAGATTTGATTGGCGTCGTCAAATCCATATAGCCGACCCCACCTAGTGGGAAAAGGCTTGGTTTGGTTTGGTTTGGTATTAATATATTAGGAAGTATTGTTGCTTAGGGATTAAGCCAACTCCTCTATATAAGGATGTTAGGCTTCATTGTATTTAGAATGCTTATTCTAATTAATCAAGTTTACCATCGGTTATGAAGTGTTTTATGATTTTGCTCTTGCCCTAGTGGCTAGAATCCATCTTGGATTCGATCAATCCTTCAGGAGATTGATCTATTTGTCGATCGTGGATCCAGGCTGCGCCAGTAGTTTATTTGGAGAATTCCAATATGTATACACATGAGAGATGATCCCCTGGGCGATAACCCCTATAGGTCCCACTGGATCCAGGCCCGCCCTCATTATGACAATCCTGAATGAAACTGGATCAAGGGCCGGCACTTGGAGAGATTCAGCATACCATTCTTTAAACATCTTATCCAAGAGAGGTTCAACATACCATTCTTTAAAAATCCACACACAACCCTTGTTATCTCCTTGTGACCAATTGATGGTTAAGTTGTTTAAGAATTCTATGTGCTCCCTACAATAGCTTGTGTTTTTGTTTGTTTGTTTCCATTTTAACTATTGATTTTGTTTATGATATAGGACTTCTGATACAAGGTCATCTTCTCTTGGCCATTGATTTTGTATATCGTCATCAAGATTGCTTCATTGACATTGCATTGCTCTCCACTGTAAGCATTTTTTATCTCTCTTTTTTTTTTCCCTCCTTGTTCTGTGCAAAAGTAAATTTCTACAGATCATGCTATTTTTCCCCATACATGAAACAATACTAAACCTAACAGGCTACCAATCCAGGATAATATGATTATGAAACCTAGGAGGTGCTTAATATCCTTGAAGTGTGAGTAGCTCAGATTTCTGACCATTGATCTGATCAGCCACCCTAGATGACAGAACTAAAGCCAATGGAACATTTGTAACCCTTTGTCCAATGGTCTTACCATATGGATAAGAAAGAAATACAGGGACGGTGTATTGGAATCTTCAACTCTTCCAATTTGGGTCCTTATAAGCATGACCTGGTGGGTTTCATCATATCAACAGTGTGGATCATCAGACAATGGATGCCCCATGCATGTATGTAGTCGTTGCGTTCCATGCATAACCACAAGTTAGAATGGTGTGATCCCCCAAACCATATCCAGTCTAATTAACAGTTGCATGATCAATGTTTGAATTTACAGGTGGCGACGGCCAGCCAATTCTTCATCTCCTACACAATCCGCACATTTGGGGCTCTTGTGTTTGCTACCATAATGACCACTAGACAGGTTAGAGAATTTTCAGAAAGTTGCTCGTCTTTCATATGAAGCTCCCAGTTAAATGGTTCTGGCTATTCTGGCCCTAACAAAATTCTTTGATGTTGATCAAGTTGGTGAGCATCATGCTATCATGTGTCTGGTTTGCACATCCTCTAAGCTGGGAACAATGGATTGGAGCTGTAAGCATTTCTTCTCTTTTATGTTTTTTCCTAAAATTAATCCTTAAGCTGTGCGGCTGTAGATATGTTGAATGATGGCTTCCTTGTGATTTTGATCAGCTTATTGTGTTTGGCACCCTCTATTCAAAAAGCTTCTTGAAAAGTAAACCTCCAAGGCCAATATCATCAGGCGAGGACGTCAATCCGTTAAATGGAACCCGCTGATATAATGCATCTCAAATCTTGTCGGTTGAAGACAGTAAAAGTGGGTGGCTTACTAACAACAGGAAATGAGCATGAAGTTTCTGGAAGAGTGATCCAACAATGGTGAATGCGTAAGTGGCTCGATACTTGATGCCTTACACCTATTGGTTTGGTTAATTATGTGGAAAAGCATAAAGAGAAAAAAAAACAGAAAGGATGATGCAAAACCCATGCCTTTTTGTGTTGCATGGGTCTTTCCAAAAATCTTGCGGCAAAGAAAATCCCGCAGGTGAACCTGGTAATCATTTGTAAAATCAAAACCCTGCCACCTCTCATTTGATTTCGATTCATATAAAGAAAATTGTGGTATATTAAAAAAATAGTGTTTTGAAATGAAAGGAAAGGCTTCATCAGCATTTTTGTATGTTTTCCTTCTTCCTTCCGGGGTTGTTTGCTTGACTCACATGCATAACTGTTACACAGCATTATCTTTGTTGGCAAGTATTACGCATCACATGTGTAAATTAGTGTAGGGGTGTACAAAAAATCCGTCAATCCGTCAATCCGATCCGATCCGATCCGATCCGCGGATTTTAATCCGATCCGAAGGCCAACGGATTGGTGACGGATTGGAAATTGTGTAATCCGTTAGCAACGGATCGGTGGCGGATTTCATCCTTAATCCGCGGATTCAATCCGATCCGATCCGTTGTCATTAAATATAAATTAAAAAAAATTATATATATAAAATAAGAAAAAAATGTAAGGAGTCACTAACCTTATGAATAGAATAGACATACAGCTCTCAACTCATGCCCCTTTAATTCGGTGACTTCAAAATTATGGGTTTTTTCTTCTTCTTTTTCCATGTAATGTACAGTAACGAATTGAACGGATTAATCCGATCCGATCCGCTCGGATCGGATTTCAACAGTAACGGATTGGTGACGGATTACAAAACCGTCAATCCGAAGGCAACGGATTGGTGGCGGATTTGGCCCAATCCGCACCAATCCGATCCGTGTACACCCCTATAAATTACACGTGAAAAAGGTGTGTGAATGAAAAAAGTGGGCGGTGCGTCTTGTGAGAGTTCCATCAAGAAGGTACCTCGGTTCGAAACCCATCTACCCTATTTTCATTTCTTCCTTCTCCTCTCCCTCTTCACACAGAGGTGACAGACCGTTGAGAACCCTATTCCTCTTCTCCCGATCCTCTCCCTAGAGAGACAAAGTATGGCATCTTCCCCTTACTCCTCTCTCCCTTTCTCTCAATCTCTCCCTCCCGTTTCTCTCAATCACACTCAAATGTCTAATTACAAGTATGATAGCTTTTCTTTTAAAGGTAACTTAAATGGACTCTTTGTCTCTATTTTACTATTTTGAAATTTCATGACCAAAGTCTTGTTCATAAGAACAATGCGCAAGACCATTGTGCCAAATTATCTAGAGAAGCGATCAACATCCTTTGTAAAGTCATATAAGGCATCCACAAATTATCATCAACTATCAGAGCGAGTAGCTGAGAGGGTGTTTTGTTTTGTAGGAAGGAGAAGCTTTGGAGAAGAAGGGAAGCAAGAAGATCCTTTCTGAACATGCAGAGATCTTGGCTACTACCGGCTGCATCTTGCAGTTGCAGTTTTCCTTACTGTTTCTTCATTGGAAATTCTGATATACGTATTTCATTACTGCTTGTTAAGGAAGAGGAAATAGAAGAGAGAGAGAGAAGGTCAAAAGGATAACGAAAACGAATATGTTTTAAAACACTGCAATAGTCTAGTTTTCAATTTAAATAATCCAACCATCATCTTCTAAACAGTGAACAAGTTGAAAATGGTTAGAATAGGTTTTGACAAGAAAAGATCTCAAATTGAAATCAAAGTTCATGTAAAATCGTCTCACATGATGAATTTTAATTGAAAATTATACGAGAATGAATTCATAGGTTTGTACATCGCATTCAACATGTATCGGCTAACGTCCTTGGGCCCATATATACAGCACATAACAATGATCTTCCAAAATGAATTTGAAAACGTGGGTTACTATGAACTATGCCTACCGTTAATGAATATTAACATATAATTGATCACACAAACACATAAAAGTATTGTCAATGGTGAGGATATAATTGATAATACAATTCTTCTTTTTTTTTTTTTTTGCTATCGGAGGGTTCCCAATTTTTTGAGCTGGATTAATCTCTCAGACCAGAGGAAGCCGGGTAAAGTCCCCTGTAGCTCTCCTATGGTAGTGCAGTATCGAGCCCAAAATATCTGAATGCAAACTGTGGTTCTAGGTCAACTGAAATAACACAAAAATATAAAAGTATCCTCCATGGTGAGGATCACTATTCTGACCTAACCCATTTACTAAAAGTTAAATGAAAATACTGATACAGGGGAGAAATTGAGGAGTACATGTTGAGATTTTATTGGATCTGAGGATGATTCAATGATACCAAGGAGTAGTCCGGATGGGGATGATCTAATTATCATGTTATGTGGTTTTAATTTTTGAATGAATTATCATGGAAAAAATCCAACAAACTGTCACATGGGAGCTTTTTTATAAATAAAAATAAATCTAGCGAGGGGGAAATTACTAAAACAACTTACTTACCCAATTATTTATGTTTGTGGTAAATTAGATCAGTTATCTACCTATAACTCAATATAGATTCAGATTTGATTGGCTAAATTTTTAGAATTTAATCATATTCTCACCAGGTGCCAAAATCCTGAACAAAAAATCTCTAATGATTGACATTGGGTTTCCATAAGGTCCCATGCGATCTGAACCGTTAATCACTATGATGCTCTGACTTCTTCGTCCAATCAATCAAGCACAATCAAATAAATAAAATCAGACCCTAAACAAAAAATCTGTAATGATTTAGATTGGGTTTCCATAAGGCCCCATAGGATATGAACCGTTGTTAATTATCATAAGGCTCTGATTCCGTCCAATCAATCAAGCACAATCAAATAAATCAAACCAGATATTGAACAAAAAATCTAAATCATGTGATCAATGGCATCAACTCATCAAATCAATTTCTGAACAAAAAAAAAAAATCCAATCTTTGTGATCAATGGCATCAATTTATCAAATCAATTTCTGCACAAGAAATCCAAACCGTGTGATCAACGGATTCAATTAAACAGAAAATCCAATGCATATGATCAATGGCATGAGATCAAGGAACATGATCACTAATATCAATCAATTACATAAAGTCCTCATAAAAGACATATAACACCATCTTTGAATATAAGATAAATAGAAGAAACATGCAGCTTATTAAACATGTTTATACATACCTTTTCTTCGTACAGATGAAGCAAGAGATTAAGACTTTTTTAAAGAAGAAAGGAAGATGTATAGAAATCATATTAGAAGAAACTAAGTAGGGACTGTATTTGATGATGGACTCCCTACATTAAAGTGAGATGGAGAGAAAAAATAGGTAGGAAAGGAGATCACTGTAGAAATCTCAGACTTGAAAATTTAAGATTCCTAAATTTAAGGAAAGAATCCTTCTCACACACTAACTCCAGAGGCACCAGCTAATGGTTCTTCTTGTAAGCATCAACATGTTGACTTACTTCTATCAACAGCCAATGGCATGGCCCACTACAGTCTATCAGTCACATGTGAACTTTGAAATAAACCAATGGCATGGGTACCCTCTTCTACTGATACATGCACAAGAAGGCATTAGATTGTTGCTTCATATTGGCAGTGGGACCTGCAGACTGACCTCTGAGATCTCCCTCTACAATTGGGTAACTTGGAGTACATGATTAGGCTTTACTAGATGGGATCAACATGTGATTGATGGGATAATCAGAGGAGCTTGAAATGGTGCAAGAATACCGGATACTAGCAAAGGAGTGGATGATCTTTGTTAGGGCAGTTGGGATCATCACCAACCATGATGAGAGGTGGTTAAATTGAAGGTCTATGTTGAGATAAGATATTTTAAAATTTTGATTCTCTGGGGATTGGGATTGGGTGGTTATCTAACCGAATGAGATAGGTGTGATTATTTGTTGAATGTAGCGTACGAACAGTTGCTGCCAAATAATTAGGGGTGCTCATGGACTCGGTTGGGCCGGGCTGAGGAATATCCAGGCGTGGCCTGCATTTAAAAACACTGGCTCATATCCAGCCCAAACTGAACATAGGGCTAAGTGCCTGGTCCAAGCCGACCAATTTAGTTAATCTGGCGGTGCTGGGCTTGTTACACTTTTTTGGGCTTTCTACCCACCAGTTTGGGTATATAAGTCACTAAACTGTATGTTTTACTTATTCAGGCTGTGCTTTGTGCTTTCTATCGCTTAATCAAAGCCCAGCACAAATATGAAACGGGCCAAAAACTTAGATCCAGGCCTGCCCCTTGAGCACCCCTAAAAAAAATTCACTAAATTATAAACACGCTTTATTCAAGCCGGGCTTTTGGGGTTTTTTATGACTTTACTCAGGCCCGGCCCAAAGCGAGCACCCCCTACTTCCATATTCTCCTACTTCACTAAATTCGGTCGTCTACCAGTATGAGAAAAATTCCAGTTGAGTTACTGGTTTTTCCCCTTGAGTTTCTTTTTTCATTCTTAGTTTCCATTTTTCCATTACTATATAAGAACTTGATATGGTTTTTGATGTTATCGAACCAAGGACGGATCAGATTCAAGTCTCAATTTTATATTGTGGCAAAATTTTTATTATAGTACACCATGTCAATCCTTCAAAATTCAAAGAATTTTGAATGATGTTATATTCATTAACATTTGAGGAATTAGAAGCAAAATCTGTTAATCATGCCTGGTTTGACTTCACCCATTCTATCTTTATTGAACCTTAGGCCTGGATTCAGCCTGCAGGCTTCACAGTTTTTGTCTAAAAGCATCCTAAGTTCTAAATTGTGTTCCTCCCAGCTAAATTTCCCCACGGGAATGTCTGGACATTCCAATCCTACCATAGGTAAAGAGATACACATCACAAGAAACAAGAATTATAAAGACTCTCTATCATGGATTTTCAGAAACCAAACAATCTAACTGCGCAATATCAAATTTGCTAAAATTGTAGTTTCTGTTCAGCTCTTTTTAAATGTTCTTATTATGTATTTCGTGTAAAAAATTGTGCATCTTGTTTGGATTCATATAAACCAACTGCAAATAGCCAGCGTAAGTGTTAAAAAAAAAAAGTTCAGGTGTTTGGATAACCTCAATTACATGTGAGTCAGTTGTTTTATTCCATCACATAACCAATTACAGAAATCTGATTACAAGCAAATAGAGTTCCAAAGACCCAACTGAGCTTTTCATATTCACATAGCCAATTACAGAAATCTGATTACAAGTAGAGTTCCAAAGATCCAACTGGTCTTTTCATATACAACCAGTAAAACAAGTCACATGTGTAGCTGCTATCCATCCATCCATTTAGTAACAAGGCAAACTAGTAAATGGACATCTAACATTTAATGGGTCCTCTTGTTACAAGGCTGATTTGAGAAACACAATTATCCGTGGCCTCCAAACAGTGCCATATCAGCTGTAACCTTCATGCCATCCACATTAGGGATGGGCTGAGCAGTCCCAAAGATTCAACAACCCAACACCCATGTGAATCCCATGACCTTGTACCTCTAGCACCGATGGATCTCTCCCCAGCATCCAAATATAACATTAGCTGATAATTCATGGAACAATTTCAAGATTTTACAGTAAAAAATATTAGCTTGAGACTCTTCCTCAAATGAAGCGAAACACAAGCAAATTAGATTGGATAAAAAAGATGCAGCCCAATGATCACAAGCAGCAAACCCCCAAACCAGCCTTACTTACATGGCTCATAAATGTGCCTGTGCATGCTCCGGCCTGTGTGTATACTCATAATCAAGATGAACAAAAGCCCGTTCAATCTCTGGAAGCAGCTCCAGCTTCTCTTGCAAGGTCTCCCCAATGTCATGTGCCTCCCGCAAGGGCATGTCCGATGGCAAGACAATGTCAACCTCGACAAAGTAATGTGATCCAAATGTGTAAGCCCGCACGGTATCAATGTGCCTTATAGCCTTGTGATGGTTCCAACAGAGGTATGTCAGCTTCTGCAGATACTCTGGCGCAGCAGACCGTCCAACCAGGGAATTAACATTTTCCAGCACTGTTGCTGACCAGGTGCGAATGGTGTACAATGCCAGCTACAGTAGACACAATATATCAGATAAGTGTAATGCATGCTTACATAAACAGAACCCTGACCTAAGAATTACATTAACGTTGGGCCATAAGTTTGCATCTGTGGGTGATGTTTAAATGGTTTGGTTATCCAGATTGTTGATCTAATAGGCCCCACTATAACAAGACCATGCCCTGAAAAGTCCCTAGTGAGGGACAATCCTAACTGTTCAATAGACAGCAAGCAAATGTATAGTTGAAGATACAGAAATGGTCTATGGTCAATGTAAACAAAGGCCAAATGAGATGGCTAGGATTGGCCAGTTTGAGGTGCTTTTGGAACATGATTTATCAACTGTATGGAACTGGACCAAAGGACAGACAAACCCCCACATGGGTACTATTTTGATACTTGTGATATCATCAACCTGAGCATCACATAATTCCTATACAAAAGCCTAAGGGGTAATATTACTGTAGCTTGAGAAACGCAAGACACCCCAATAGTTGAGGGCTTCTAATCTCACACAGACACCCAGGGACCAATCCGTGGGCAGGCAGGACTGTTTATCACAAGAATACTGTACTGTACCACTCACCCATCTAGCAAAAAAATAAAATAAAATTACTGTAACTTACAATAATAGCCCCCACAGGGTCGATCCAGCCATTTATATAATTGGCAAGAAGGGCTGCAATGAGACCAATCACATTAGTAACAACGTCAAAGAAGTGATCTTGTGCATAAGCTTTGACAATCTCGTTGGTGAAAGAGCGGCAGTAAATAACCAGGGCAAGCTTGACCAATGTCACCGACAGCATTATGTTGATCACCCATCGTTCTTGCTCCTTTGTCAAACTAAACTCAGCATCCTGATTGCAAAGTAAAAAAAAAAAAAGGAGCACAGATGTAACAATGAGATTATTTAAAAAAACATTCAATTAAACCATTTGTTTCGCACTATTAACCACATTGGTGCCAATTCAAACCCACAGCCATGGCCCTGCAGTTAATGGGATATACCCAAAAATCTCTCCACTGGATATATCATTAACAGTTCCTTTCTCCCCACATAAAACATGACAATCAGTTCTCAACTGGATATACTGTGATGTAAAAAAACTCTCTAGGGTCATCAAACAAGGGAGACATGAGGGTCTGGCCCATCCTATAATGAGGTACTGACCAGCAAATTTTTTTTTTAAAAAAAAGGTATAAAGCCCACTATTCCCAGTGTGGACTTGAGCCCTGGTTGAAGCAGGGAAACTTCTGATCATTTGTACTCTGTCATAGAGAAAAATTAGTCTAGGTTTTCTTTTGAGTTACCATCCTGCCCACTTCAGTCCCATGGTTCAATAGGGGCCAAAGGGAAAAACACAAAAGGGTGCCAGACTAAAGAAATGCATTTTTTGTTGGTTAAAGAAAATGTTACATAGTAGCATGTAAACAGACTAGGAGAAACAGATATTTCAGCTGCAGTCAAGGTAAAAGGCCTACTTACATCAGATAAAAGAGTGCGTGCAGACTCTAAAATTATTTGCAGTCCCAGCGTCGCCATAACAGAGGCAAAAACAAGAATTCCCTGCACATCAATTTCTTTGTCAAATTAATAATTACCAATTTAACAATGTGCTGCTACATGTTCAATTTTAGTGATATTGAATCAGAAATATTCCATTTGAATCGACTCAACTAGCTCCTAATTGAACCATTGGGTCAAAAACTTTAACAAAACAAACCCAAACAGCTATTTAAACACACAAATACTATTTGTCAAAATTTTCAACAATTTGAAAGAAAATAGCGTAGGATTCCATAACATCCACAAACATTGAATTGGGATGCTTTTATTGATAATCTCATTTATCCACATGTCTCATCTATCGATTATAAACTTGCAACAAGTAAGTGAGTAACTAAATGAAGAGATTAAGCACATTATAATAAGTGTCACAGACAGGATCCAGAACTGACCTATCTTTTATGTATCCTGGTATCATACTGTAAGTGCAAATGGGTATTTAACTTCCACAAGGATATAGAAAAAAAAAAGGGCACTAACCAATGGCTGCATGCGCTTTTTCCCAATTGGGTATTGGTAGGGATTTGGCGTCTGCATAGAGAATGCAGTAAACCATAGAATGAAGCCCGACAAAAGATCAAGAAGTGAGTCCAACGTGGAAGCAATGATTGCCAATGAATGACTTCTTATTGAAGCGTACACTTTTGCAGCAAAAAGAAGCATGTTTGCTATGTTTGATATTCTGATTGCCATCGTCTCACTTCTAGCAGTCCTTTCACGTTCTTCCTAAAAGCAAATGACATGATCACATTAATTCACATAATCAAATTAATTCAAGATTTAATTGTACAATAAAAATGGAAATGCTACAAGCCTACTTTCTCAACCATCATAATAATAGCCAAAGATTGAAAAAGAAAAATGCAATACATACGAACCTTCGACATTCCAGGAAGAAAACCACGGTCGGCTAGGGCGTCCATCTCATTGAATCCCTCCAACATTTCCACCTGCTGTTGGTAGTACTCAGCCACACCATCTTCAGTACCTAGACACACCCAGCAAGTGACAAGATTTTGAATGTGAAACCAAGACGGCAACAAAAAAGAACATGAAGACAGACACAAAAGGAAACTGCTGTTCTAAGCATCAAGTTAATATACAACAATTTTCATCATGATGCACAAGAAGTAAACTACTTCTGGCTCTCCATGGGCCAAAGATACATCATCCATCTCCTGCAGAAGGTTTTACCAATATCCTTAAGTTCTTCAATATTTGGTCTTATATGATCAGTTCTAAAATTTTCATCTTCGTCACTGAATACTAAGCTACCAACACTACAAAAAACTCACACTACCATAACATCATACACCTTTGGAAGATCGTTTTTAAGCTTCTTATCATTACACTTGCATCCAAATCAATTGCTAACTTGTCCGATCAGGACATCCACAAACTCAACTGAAAATGGAAGCCCTATTATTCAAGACACAAATACATGACTCGCAAAAGAATAAAATCAACCTAACTATAAAGCTAGTCAATAGATGAAAATCTCTTCTTATTCAAAGAAAGCTAAGTTTACGAGCATATTATTCAGGGGCGGCCCTGAGTTTTCGGGGCCCTAGGCAAGTTCCTAAAGTGTGGCCCTACCCGTATACCCACCAATAAATGATAAAAAAATAAAAGATAATTTTTTTATTATTTGATCGAAAATTAAGTCTAAACTCCTTACCTTTTCGACAAGTAAATCTCTATAATTTTGACCAATCTTGTCCCAATTTGCTGGATCAAAGTAGTCTACAGCCAAAACATTATCATTCACCAAAGCCTCAACATCTTCATTCACCAAAGGTTCATCGCTTTCATTCACCAAAGCCTCAACATCTTCATTCACCAAAGCTTTAACACTTTCATTCAATTTCATGTTCTTCATTATCATCGTCATTCCTTTCTTCAACGTCAACCAAAGTTTCATTTGAACTTTCTACTTGTCCCTTTTTACCAAAAAACTTCAGTATATCTCCTCTTTGAGATTGAGCAACATCGTCTAATCTTTGTTTCTTTTTCCTTTTCTCAGAGCCAGAAGGATATTTTCTAGTCGGGGGCATGATGTAAGTAAAAATTCAGCCACAATGATATGATTAGACCTAATAAGAAAGATGTAAATAGTGGGTTTAGCTATTCAATCACACATAATTTAAGCAATTGAGCAAGGATACCAAAGAAACTTGTAAGAGAATTGGACTAAAGTGATTTAAAGCAATTATGCAATTCAGTCACCCATAATTTAAGCACTTGAGCAATTTAAGCAATTGAGTAGAATCCTATCAATTAATTTTCAGTCAATAGACTAAAGTGATCTAATTTCATTGTGCATTCATACTTTAAACAATTAATATTAATATTTTTTGAAAGTTCTAACAAAAAATATTGTTTGGAAGCATTAAACAGTCAATATTTATCAAGAAATTCTACTTTTTTATCAAGTAAAAAAATAAAATTAGGTTTTTAATTTGTCACTGTAAAATGAGCATACAACCTTTTAAATAATATAAAGACAACAATATCAGAGATTTCATTGTAAGTAAAAAAACATTCTATATTATGTATCGCTAACCTGGCAATCCTGCAAGGGTTGAAAGCATTCAATAACTCTAACTATGAGTCTATGATGGTCGTGCTACCAGCAATCCCACTCTCGTGTTTCAATCCCCGGAATCTTGTTTGGCTAGCTGCTTGGCACACCATAACTTCTTTTTGACCCGTGAATTAACCTCCCACAATTTACAACAAACCAACGAACAAATGAAAGACATAAAAATAACAAGGGATAAGATGGGAAAACTCTATCTTGGACTCAGATGTAGTGATTCAAAAGTAATTAAAAGCGGCAATGGATTTAGGAAGTGTGAACTAAACTGATGATCCCATGGACAATATAAGTGGAAGAAGAGAAGCGTTGTTTTTTGGCCAATTTAGGGGGGGGGGGGGGGGGGGGAATCTACAGAATTTTAGGGGTTTTTTTAGATTTTTTTTATCGCTAATTTCAAGAGCAAGACTTCCGGGCTTTATTGTTATTACTCACTATTTTTTTGTTGGTTTGTGGACTGGGTTTACTTGTAACATAGATTAGTACGGTGGGTTTGGGCCCAATTGTAGGCTAAAATCAACAGTCCAGCTATATGTGGATTTAGATTTGGGGGCCCCCATTTTGGGCAAAATTTTGGGGCCCAAGCTGGCCGTCTGTGTGGGCTGTCCCCAGGGCCGGCCCTGATATTATCGGCTTGATAAGAAGCCTGCAGACTAGCTCTCACAGCCTGTAATTCCTTCCAATTGAATAAGCTATTGGTTCCCATGTTGTAATTGATTCATTTTTCCAGCAGCAAATTTTTCAATACCAGCAAAAATCAGATTTAGCAAACTATAGGACTTCTTTAAGGCTCCAATAACCCACATACTGGTATATCCTTGCAACAATGGCATTCACAACCATAGTTATCAGAATCCTACGATTCGTATCCCGAATCCTGATTCGTATCCCGAATTTTAAGGAAAACGATTTGTATCTATGTAGTGAATCCCATTTACAAATGAATCTTAGGATTCAGGAATGAATCCTACGATTCGATACTCGTTTTATTGAATCTTTTGATTCAAGCTATTCGACTAAGTGAGAATGGCTATAGCCAATAAACTAATATTAATAATCTTTTACCTTTTTTCATTTTTTATTCTCTCTTTCTTTTATCGCTTGTATTTTTAAAAAGTTATTTAGTAGTTAACGAAACCTCGTAAGAATTTTTTACGGCTTTGATAAGGTTTTAAAGATGAATAAAGAACATGCATTTAACTAAAGCATTCGACTGTCCGTATGGTGCTTGTTTATATCTTCTTGTTTTAATCTATTTTGTTTGTTTTTTTTTTTTTCTTTATGAACACTTTCTTAACTTTAAGAGATATCCTACTGTGTAAGATTGATGGTTTGGAATTTATTTTATCTTTATTTTCATATTTAAAGATAATAAAAAATATATATTGATACTTAAAACTTATTTAACTATTTACACATTATATATTTCATATATATATGTAATAATATATGTCATGATGTTCTTGATATGATTGTATGATAGACTTACTTTTTTTTTTATATTTATACTACTATAAATGGAAAAATGGATGGTAATGAATAATTACCTTTTTCTTTCTCTTTTAATTTTTAATTATTTTTTATTTTTATTAGAAAAATAAAAAATCCTACGATTCACAATACAATTCGCGATTCGATTCTATTCATGGGTATGAACGATTTGCGATACGATTCCGATTTTGAAAACTATGTTCACAACACAGAGATAGCGTGACCGAAGCAGCACGCGGGAGGGTCACATCCAGATCTTTCGATCCCCACCTTCCGTGGAATTGATGTGTCCCCGGGTGGCCCCCACAAGGCCAGCTGCAAATGACTTCAATGAGCCTGCATGTAGGGATGCAAATGGGCTTGGAACCATACTTGACCCGAACCTAGACCTGTTTCTAAATGACGGTTCCGTTTATGAGTAGGAACCTATTTTATTGGTTCCGGACCCGGTTCCCATAGGAGGATCCAGATCCATAAAAGCAGGCATCGCTAACCAGAATAACTTCCTCCAATATCCAAATATTTCAGATATTATGGATAATGATGTATCCACCATGGACCAAGTCCTGTGTACTGCTTCTATTCATCTTGACAAAAACAGCTGAAGATAAGAAGAATCTCACAACCCACAAGCATAGTCAACAAGATAACCTTTCATGGGCATCTAGTCTTTTCATTGACAAAACCCTAAAAATGGCCAAAAGCTGATAACACCGGCCGGGAATTGTGACATCTTCTTAGTGTCATTGACAATATAAATCTCCCCACTAGTAATGGCTAGAGGGTTGGAATATAGTTCCAAAATCGATTCTGATTTATTTTATTTTATTTTATTTTTCACTTAAAATAAGGATATCATTCAATATATATAAGAGCGCATCAAGTCTATTATCTCAAAGATTAAATATAAAACCATCCACCAAAGTTGATTTTGAGCTACAATTTACAAAAAGGCTAATATGATGGTCCCGCGTCTCGGAACCAGTATGGACCCAGAGCCGGATCCATTTATCAATAGTGAGTTCCAGTATGAGACTAATCGGAACCTAAATAAGGTTCCCAACCTGATTTTTGACGGGTCGGAACCTCCGGACAATGTGCAGCCCTACCAGTATATGCGTAGCCCTTCTTCCTTACTGTTGTGTTTTTCTGTGATTACTGACTCGAAGATTAAGCCGTGATAATTATAAGATCATGCATCTATAACAAAGCATTTGATTGAAAAAAAAAAAAACTACTGAGCAATGACCTAATCAGATGGTTTAATTACAACATCAAAACGAAATGGGAGAAAGAGAGAGCTAAAGAAGCGACCTAAGACTCCGAGGCAGTCATGGAGGCCGCGAGGCGGCTTCTCTTTGGGCTCCGACCGCTGGAATCCGTCGAAGTTCAGGCGCCAGGACTGCTCGGAGGTGCCGGATTCCCGCAAAAGAAGCTCGGAATCATCGGAATCCATGGCGGGAGAGGCTCGATCTGGCATTTTAGACCGTAATGAAGGAGACATAGACAAGCCCTAGAGACTGAAGGAAGGATTTGAAACTCTTCACAAGAAGAAGAAATGCATCTCAGAAGACATAGATATGCGTGCAGCGCATTTACGTCCTTATTTTATTGTCGTTGTGAGAGTGTATTTGTCGTGGTCGGAGATGGCGGATTTTTTCGAACCAGAGAAATAATAACACGAAAGAGTGTGACGAGTGACGACAGATAAAGAGTGTGAGTGGCGTAGGAGAGTGGTTTTGAAGAGAGTGATACATGTACAGTAGAGATAGGTTTGGTCCAGATGTTTTGGTTGGCCTTTTTTTTTTTCCTTTTATTATTGGAGTTTAAGAATTTTTTAAATTTTTGTATATAGATAAAATATTATGTGAAAAAAATATTTGTATAAAAAATTCTCATGAAGAAAGAGGGCATGGGAAAGAAGGTGATAGTCCACCTAGAACATAGTAGCTAGAAATAAATAAATAAAAGGCCTCCTCTTAAATGTTTAAAATAGAATTTCTCGGATCTAAAGTAGATGGAGAGTTTTTTCGCTTTAGCTCATTTGTCTGGCAAAAGAAATCATATGAGAAGAGCAAAATAGGCGATGCTATGAAATTTTTAATTTATTATTATTTGGATGAAAATAATAGAGAGTATTTTTTTTTTTTGCTACAATCTAGTTTAATAAGTGCTCTTTATTTTAACCCAATTTTTTTTAATTTTTTTTATAATTTAATCTTCAGTTTATTTTGACTCATTCATACATAGATTACATTTTTAATGATCAATGAATATGCATAAAATTATAATAATCATGTTTTTCATCAATTGGTCAAATTTACTGTGGGAATAGCTCCTTAGTTATGAAAAATCAGGAGTTAAGAGGACGGTGGGTATTCATGTTGAATGGCTTGAAAATGTATACACCACCTTGTGAGTTCTATTTCTTTACCTAATACTATACTTTAAAACTCGAAGCCTTTTTCGGGAGTTTGTTTTTAGATAGTAACTAGGAGCACTAAAGGAGTGGAGTGACTGACAGCTAACTCGTGAGTGGTTTGTCGCAGCGCGTGAGGGAACACCAGAGAGATTGGAATGATTGAATGTGGGAAGTGTAGAAGGAGGGACTCTTGAAATTGGATACATGCACCGCGTGAGCACAAATTCACGGCCTTTGTTTGTGGTATTGCCATTGCCATCGAATCCTACCTAACAGCTCAAAATCGTGGGGTCCATGTTAGTTCATACTTTATGATTAGTAGTGGAGAAATAGGTCGAGTTTGGGCTGGGTCCATAGTGAACTCAGATTCAAAAGTCCCATAACACATATCGGAATAGAGGGCTCGGACCCAAATTGATGACTCAACCCCACTACCTCACCCAATAACACAGGTTTACAATTTACATACTACTTTTATTATCTTTTGACGTTGGAGTGACCAGATATTTTTTTACCCCAGTAATTATTAGACGTGGATCCAATTGAATCCCTCTTTTGCCATACACTATACATGTCAAAGTGGACATGTACATAATATTAGATAGGTATGACTAGTGAGCAATTTATATTGGATAGGGCCAATTTACAATCAATTAAAAAAGGTGCATGATTTGGGTGGGCCCACTGAACGAAATTGATTGAAAGAACCCTGTAGTATGCTTTCAAGTTTCAACGATGAGATGCCTGCACGTCTCCAACATGATAGAAAAAAAAAATCCAGATCTTGTAAGGCTTCAACTCGGTCAAATTCCAAGTCAAAGGAGTAGAACTTCACAATCAAAGCTATCTATTGAAATTCAAATCATTCAAAATATAAATCTTCTAAATATACGTGCTATTCTAAACTTTTACATTAAGCTGAGTTCGTTTCACCTTTATATTAGCTGTTGGATTAAAAATAATAATTAATATAATCTTATACATATTTATTATTACGTATTTTATCAAGTACTCGATCCATCGATGGAACAAACACGAATAACATAAAATTTGAGAACACCCATATACCAAATAAGGGGAGTTTTTCTAGACAGTTCGGATTTCAATAGATGGTCCCCATTGTAAAATTCTAACTCCTTTTGAATCAGAATCTCTCCTGATTGGATTGAACCTTCAGTGGATCCAGACTCCATGAGATGTTGCCAATGCCCATGGCCATGATATCTTCATCAACGGTTAAACCTGGTGGTCTGTATTTTAGTTCTCTATCCCTTTCGCGGAGAACCAACCAAGACGATCTGCCCTCATCCTACAGCCACTAACTTGAGATCAAAGAGACAAATTAGGACGTGGGTGGGACCCTATCCACATCAAAAGAATCATTCAGTCACATGATAGAAAATCTGAGATAATGTATAATTTTTATTGGATGAGCTTGAGTTTGTCAATGCCAGTCAATTTTGAGTAGATCCAAGTTCACACGTTTTTAATAATCTATATATACTTAAAAGACTGCACCTTATTTTCATTGTATAGAATTGGACTGGCATATATAATTTAATTAATTAATGGTCTAATGAGATGGTGAAGTACGTGAGCAAAACTTATAAGATATGTGCACATTAATTAATTTAATAAACTTTACTTATGTACTGCACCATTATATTGGACCCTTTTCTCTTTGTACACTCACCTACTTATATCAACTAATCCCTCATTTTTTTTCCAATGTGAGAATTAAATCACCGTAAAATATAATGCCCCAAAAGTCATTAAACTTTAGGCTTTGGAATCCTAACTTCTTATCTATATTTTCCAATCCATTGGTAGTTCAATGGTGGTTGGTGGGTACCTCTCCTCCAAAGAACACATAGGGTAGTTCTCCAAAATACTTCACTTTAAAAATGCTTATTTTTCATTCTTCTTCTTTGTCATGGGCCTACCTTGTGTGTATTTAGTTTTTTCACACGCACTAACCCATTAATGGTTACAAGTCTAATTTTGACACTCATTCAACATTTACTCTTGTTGGATCAAAGACCGGTGAATACCCACCTCAAAAAAATAATAATAATAATAATTGGTATATAGCAATTGTCACGTTAAATCTTATCTTAATTGCCGACCATTTTAGTTCAAAGATTGGTGGTATTTGGTCTCATAAAAAATATAATGCTGATATTGATAAGTTGATGTGGATCGGGCTTGCGGTGCAGACCGCTGTCCAGAGATGACGTAGGCTGCCAACTCTAATGTTCCTCGCCTTAATATGTCAATGAATTGAATAGATGGGAATCTATGGTCAAATCAAATGCAATAAATGATTCTTTTAAAAAAGTGAGGAGTGATCTCAGATTCTCAGGCGATTTTGGAAAACCACCTATTCTATTGGGAATTTTATGTTTTTTATATATGGCCTCCCTGAAAACAATAATAAATGGTGATGATTGGATATTGATTTTTTTCATCTCTCTTTAACTTATATTTTTTAAATACTAAATAACTATTTATCAGTTTTTTACTATTATTTTTTTAAAATATAAAAAAAAATTACCTTAAATGTCAAGTTTTAATGGATGCTTGAAGTTGATGAATTATTTATTTGAGTTTTTATGGATTGAATGGAAAAACATCAAAGGAGTTTTGCAAGCCAAATCTTCTTCCAAATGAAAAAACTTAAAAGATGCGGCATAGGAAGCACCACCAGCTTCCTCATTCTCTTCCACCTCATCACATTCCTCGGCCTTGGCCTCGGAGGAGGATGAGGATGGGTAAAATGTATAAGGCGGCGAGTTGCAAAGATGTGTTTGAATGGATTTTTCATTTCTGTATAAGATGAAGATGAAGATGGATGGACTGAGAAGGAAAAAATGGGAATGGGTGGTTAGATGGAGGTGTTGAGGGTAGTGGGGATGCGAGAAATGGAGTAGGTAAATGGAGAAAAAGGAGAGAGAAGAGGAAGAAAGTCAGATGTGTGATGATATCGTTGCTCAATTAAAACCAACGGCAACACCGTCTTCCAAACAAAAGGCTTTTGTGCCAAGGAAACTAAGAGGGCCTTTTTTGCAATTGATATCTAAGTTTTTTCTTTTTTTTAAGAACCTTCTATTTTTTATTGGGACATATTCATATGCATCCATTCCTCACCATAATATGGTGAGGAATAACATAATAAGGTTGACTTTATAACACATCCGAACCATCCACACACATGGAACCCCCTAAATACACTAAACCTATTGAATTTTCGTATATCCAAATGGATTGGACCGCTGGATCGATAATCAAAATTTTTCCTTTTATATAAAGTCATTAAATTTGTGGGTGAAGGATGAGGGGTTAGAGGCATGGAATTGACCCCAAATTTGATATTTGGTCTCAGCCAAGATGTTTCTTCCCATCCCCCACAAGTCCCATGATTAGTGGGTTCCTAGGTGGGCCCTATTAAGTTTGTCCCTCACTATATGATGATGTAATGATGCAAAGTAATATCTCCTTTTTTATTTTAACCATTTTTAGTATGATATTTCTTAAAACTTCTAAGAACTCAATGATATAAACAAACGATCCCTAGGGCAGCGTTGATTTCGAGTGGATATTAAGATGGAGTACCGGAAATAAAATATCAAGACGATTTGCGGTTGGTAGCGACCTACCACCTCATGACCTACATCTCACAACCGGCATGCATCACAAAAAGTTTACAAATTTGACAGCCAAATCTAAAATTTTAGGTGTGCCAGGAGTGCATAGATATTTTTTTAGCATACTTTACAGTGGAGCCCATCTGATAGTCCATTTCAAAAGATCATGCACAACGACCCTTACCGTTTAAATCCATCACATTAAATCGTTTACTTTTTTTTGTGGTACCCCAGCCAATCAATGGGCTGAGACCCAAGAGAGAGCCCGCATACAAAGGAAAAAGCAGCTCACTTTAGTGGAAAGGAAGCCCACACACGGAAAAGAATCAACTATGTATTCTACAGTCATCTAGGTATGAGAGCACAAATAAAATGATAATTAGCACAACAACTGATTCAGGTTCAACGCAAACAAATGTAATAAAACTGTACCCTCCCTATGCACCAATCACCCATTCGGAACATAACAGAGAAGACCTTGTAAAAGATCAAATAGGTCATCTGCAGAGTGATCCACATGCTGCACAATCAGATTCTGCAACACAAATTAAGATGGCACTCAATTCACCGAAACTGCCAGATCCAGAGAAGGTGAAAAAAAACGGAGGAATAAAATCTCACCCATGAAAGAACATTTGGCATCTTCCTAAGGATAGGAGATTTTTTTTTTTTGGAAAGAATGAATCACAGTAGACAATTTTGACAAAAGAAAGAGAAACCAGAGTCTGGGCATGTCTTATTCCAAATTGTGGATGGTAAATTGTTGTAAGAAATTACTCTCCACCTTTCCTGAGAAGAAAATGATTCCAAGTTTGTGAAAGAAAGTTGTGTCCTCTCTGTATGTTTATGTTTCACTAACAAAAGCGAGAAGGACGGTATGTTATTATAATGGGCTCATTTAGGGTGTACATGGATCGGATTGGTGCGGATTGGGCTAAGTCCATCACCAATCCGTTACCTACGGATTGATGGATTTTGAATCCGTAACAAATCCGTGGCCGTTAAAAACCGATCCGATCCAATCCGTGGATGACCGGATCGGATCGGATTAATCCGTTCAATCCTTTCGATCTAATGTTAAAATAAAGATATCAAACATGTCGTAAAAAATTTCATATTTAACCCCTTAAATTTATTTTCTTATTATATATTTAGACATCTTAACTTATATTTAGACTCCTTAATTTTTTTATTTATATTTAATGTCAACGGATCGGATTGGATTGAATCCGCGGATTGAGGGTGAAATCCGCCACCGATCCGTTGCTAATGAATTACAAGATTTTTAATCCGCCACCAATCTGTTTACCTTCGAATCGGTTAAAAATCCATGAGTCGGATCATTTTTACGGATCGACGGATTTTTTGTACACCCCTAGGCCCATCTGTTGGAAATTTAAATTGCTCAAAACAAATGCCCCGTGTTGTTTGGGCCCTCATCAGATCTAACTCTAATTGCATATAGACACACCGTCTTATTGATCATGTATAAGACACATGTGTTTTTATAGTTTTTTTTTTTAACTCGTCATTAATCTTATGGTGGGCCTAAAACATTAAGAGTCAAAATTTGGGATATCTCATACAAAGAGACTTATTTTTATGAGCAATATTGATTTTAAATAGGTGGTTCCTCTATGGATAAATAACATGAATTCCTTTAATGCTTTATTCAATTATATTATACTTGTTCAATCTCTTACTGGGCTCCAAACATATTGCAGTGAAAATAGATAGGTGGAACCTCATAATATTTTTTCTTGTCTTTTTGTTAAGTTATTCTCATGGTCAGGGTGTGATGCTTTGAACTTGAAGACTTAAATATCTATCGCTGGCCATTTGAGTGATAATAAAGTGCCAACACCACCCACTCAACCTTGATGAGTGTGTTGGGGAGTTTCCGTTTGAACCATGCTAAATGGCCTGATGCCAGGCCCGAAAAGTGGCCTGACATCGGGCCTGGACCGTAGGATCCCATTGGGATCCTACGGTCCAGGCCCGATGTCAGGCCACTTTTCGGGCCTGGCATCAGGCCATTTAGATTTTTTCTTTCCGTTTAGCCCAGCCCATGCAAACCTCAGGTTGAGTTGGGGTCTTCTATGTATAGACTCGGTAGAAATTTGTGAGGCCCTTCAAATCGGAAATGCCTTATAAAATATTAATGTACGAAATAATTACTTTCCTGAAAACTTCTCTTTAATATAGTTTTGGTCGGTGTGAAGACCACAATTTGACCTATGGAGCAGAATGTTAGCCAATCAAGAAACGACATATGCACAAAATAGAATAGAAATGAAAATGTTGAGGTGGATGTGTGGTAAAATTAGAAAGGATAAAATTAAAAATGAATGTTTTGGAGAGCATTTAGGGGTAGCATTAATAGGAGAGAAAAAATTAACTATGAAGGTCGACAGCCCACCAAAGGAAAGAAGTAGGATAAAAATGATGTGGATGAATGTAGTAAAAGTACAACTTATTTGAGAATTTGACTCGAGATAAAGTGAAAGAAAGGAACATAATTTGTGTAGCCTACCCTAATATTGATTTGGATAAAGCTTTCATGATGATGATGATGATAATTTGGGTAAGTATTAGATTCATCATGTATATAAAAAAAAATTAAAACAGTACAAAATATGATGGTGGACCTTCCCAAAAAAAAAAAAATCCTGATGGTGGACTGACCCTTTTCACCTGGGAATTTCTCATCAATAAGAATTGACAAATAAGATCAACTCATAGTTGAGTTCAGGTACAGCATAAAGAAAGATCTCTCTTTACTTTAGCACATTTTCAGGTGGTAACAAGTACTCTAAAAGTCGATTAAGTGGTGCATGTTAATCAGATCCAAGCCGTTCATCTGATGCTCTCCAGTGTATCATCACTCAACCTTGGGAATTAATTACAGGATATGACCCAATTGAATCCAAAACCGTCGATTGTGCCAAACTCTATCTTATCTACAAGAATCATTCCCACCCCCAAGATTCTCTCAATTACAACTTTTAATTAAATCGTTCCCACTCCCAGGATTCTCTCAATTACTACTTCCAACTAATACAATATCTTGTCTATAAAGTATCCATCTTCCCTTGCTTTCTCACCATCTCTATCTTTCAATTATTGTATTGAATTGGGTTTCTGGTGCTGTTTGTTGTGAGGTTTTTTGTTAGTCATGGATGTTGATCTGACTCCAAGATTGGCCAAGAAATCCTACAGTGGAGATGGAGGGGCTTATTACACATGGTCCAGTTCAGAGCTTGAGATGCTGGAAAAGGCAAAGATCGGAGCTGCAAAGCTGGCTTTGGAGAAAGGGGGTTTGTCACTTCCAAGCTACTCGGATTCTGCAAAGGTGGCATATGTTCTTCAAGGTAAAGTGAAGAGTAGGCAGATTTCTGACTTGATCTGCTGTTTGGTGATTTCATGAATCTGGGTTATGGAAAATGCAATTTCTCTTCCCTTTTCCCATCAGAAGGGGTCTTTTCTGGTGACCCAATTTGCAGATCTGACATTCAAGGAAAAAAAATTTCCCTATTGGTGTGGCCCATCTATATGCATTTGTCTGGGTTGGGTAGGATTAGAAGAAATGAGTCCGGATCTCTGCCTGTCTCCCACAGCCCACACCCTTCTGCTTATTGGAATGTGGCACGTGTCCAACTCTACCATTAGTCCTACCAATTGATAATCTGAACCGTTAAAAAATAAATGTCATACCCTTTTTGTGACTTTCATCATCGACCTTTATTTCAGTAGAAGATGGTTCCACCCTAAAATTGAGTGAATGATTGATAACATGGTTAGCATAATCTTATACATATAATGAAACATTTCCGATCTAATTGGTGTGAGTTGAGGTGGACCCCACAAGACCTCCATAGGCCATAAAATTCAATATTTGTAAACTGTCGATGTTGATTTTTTTTTTTTTTCAAATTATGCTCTGCAGTCATGGGCTCTGTTTTTAATTAGGTACTTTAGGACCTTGCTGTTGGGCCTTTCATTTTGGCATCCTGACTGGAGCCAATGGTTTATGAGGTCCAGGATAAAGTAACTTTGGCAATGAGTTTTGTATTACTATTATGGTTTAGATTTAAAATGGGTTCTTCAAAATCATTGTTTATAGAAGAAAATGTATTAGACTAGTAGAACAATATTTTTGAAAGAAAATGCTTGAGGTGTTTCATTTGGAACCTGTTTTTCTATCCACTTTTGCATTAATTCCATTTGAATATCATGTTCTTGATACTGTCTCAGTTGATACTTGATTTAGCTTTTGGGATTTCGTTTATTGTTCTGAGATTTTTACTGAAGCCAAAAACCATGGCTATTTTTTTTTTCCAAATTGTATCAGGTTTAAAACAGATCAATCTACATGGCATTGGAATGGTTTTCTTGGTTCAAGGTTTCTGCATAAACTGATATGCATTGCCCCCATTTGTTAATTTTTATGGAATTTGGTTAAACATTAAATTGTCAAGGTCTCTATTATCTCCACCATTGTATGATAGGACAAGATTTTATTCATGTGTGAATCATCATAAAAACCACTGAAAATTAAGATGTTCAATTTGTAAATGTTAGAATATTTGTAAAATATCGAAAGAGACAGAATATCAAGATATGGACTTGGTTTTTTATGTTGGACATGACCTATATGGGAACAAAAGCAGTTTTAAAACCATTGTCTTCATTCCAAACATTTATGTACTGGCTAATGTTATGTTGGGACCACTTCTACCTGTTTGTATGTTCCCCTTTTCTGAATATTTGTTGAAAATAAAACAGAGACCGCAATTGAGAATTGGCAGTTTGTTGGAAACTTTTTTTTCCATTTCTTTGTTAGAGTAGAAAAAATTCTTCCTAAACGTAGCGAGGTCACTCAGTTTATTCATAAATCAGAATTCATGTGTTTGGTTAATGAACCTTGATGAGTCAGGCCCAAGTGGCCTAGAATATGATGAGCCAGATCCAAATCCACCAGGGAAGCCCAGGTCCAGATCCACGGAGTGACCAAGTCAAGGCAGGCATCTACGTCGCTTTGGAAGCAGTCCCGCTTCTACCAATTGCTGCGGAGAATATCTCACCTGCCTCCACTTGGCCCGTCCCTCGAGGACAGCTCTGAGGCTCCAAAGAGAAGTCGTCCCCATCTGTTAGGGGATGACTATAAATAGAGGAGCCCTCTTATCACTAAAAAGAGGATGAACATCTTACTCTCTCTCTCTCGCTTGTAATCCACCTTATCAATAAAAGATCACCATATTTCAAAGTGGACGTAGGTCATACAGACCGAACCACTATAAATTCCCTCTCTCTCTCATTTATTTACTACATTTTCACCTAGTATTTATTACTTGACCGGTGGTGTCCGAAACCTATTTTTGGCATCATCAGTTTGGCGCCGTCTGTGGGAACGTATTAAAGTTCTCATCCGTCTTCTCAAGTTATGGTGATCACGACGAGATCAACTAGGCGAGCAGAGGGCGAGGATGATCTCCACCGACTAATCCTCCCCCAAATGCTCCCACTCCTCAACAAATGTTGGAGACCATTCAACAGCCTACAACTCCTGCTCGCAGAGCAATGAGGAACATAGCTCGGAGGAGTACTGCCTGAAGTACCGCATCTAGGATATCCAACTGCTCCACGTCGGGAGCACCTCACCTAAGCGCCCAACCCTATGGCGCAGAAACCCCGGGCGCCCAGAAGAGATCCAAGCACCCGCCATCTGTCCTCTCTGCAGGTAGGAAAGTGAGCCTACCAAGTTGCCCTACGCAGAGGGGGTCCGGGGGTGTCCCCCGGCGGGGGTCGAGCTGACCGGTCAGCTCGCGGGGGCCCAGGGGGCAGCGCCCCCGAAAAAAAAAAAAAAAAAAAAAGGAATACACGTCCGCCACGGGATCAGACGCCCCCGGGCGCCCAAAGCATCCCTCGGGCGCCCCGGACTCCCCCGGGCGCCCAAGTCCTTCTCTCCTCGCCCAGGGGGGATCTCGCCCAACCTGGCCTCACTGCGTGGGCTGCTCGCCCAAGGGGGCATCACCGCGCCTCCCTCGCCCCTGCTCCCGCTGCCGCGCCGCCCGGTGCCCCGGCGCCCGCTGCCGCGCCGCCCTCGCCTGCGACGCCCGCGACGCCCGCGGCGCCCGCTGCCGCCCTCGCCTGCGACGCCCGCTGCCGCGCCGCCCTCGCCTGCGACGCCCGCGACGCCCGCTGCCGCGGCGCCCTCGCCCGCGACGCCCGCGGCTCCCGCGACGCCCGCGACGCCCGCGGCGCCCGCGACGCCCGCTGCCGCGGCGCCCTCGCCTGCGACGCCCGCGACGCCCGCGGCGCCCTCGCCTGCGACGCCCGCTTGCCGCGGCGCCCAGCGTCCCTGCGCCCGCTGCCACGGCGCCCCTGCGCCCGCTGCCGCGACGCCCGGCGCCCCCGGCGCCCCTGCCTCCCTCTGCCGCGACGCCCGCGGGCTGGGCGCCCCTTGCGGCGCCCAGCGCCGCCGCTGCTCCCTCTGCCACGACGCCCACGGGCTGGAAGGCCGGGCTCCGCCCGCCATCAGCCACGCCATCCTCTCCTTCAACCTCGCCTAGCGCCCCTTGCGCGATTGCTGCAGTCCGCTCAACAACTGTCTCCGTCTGTTTTTTCTCTACTGCACCCATCATTACAGCTACTTGCATTCTCTTGGGATGATTTCCTCTCTCTTGGACGTTCCATTTGGATGAATCATCTCGCGGATCGCCCTACGTGGTGACCTGCCTCTGTACTGTTCTCAAACAGGCAGCCTATACATCCGGCTTAGCGGCTCACTCACGGGTCGCCAAAAAGCTTGGCCTCTGCACTGTTCTTAAACAGGCAGCCTATCTCCAGCTTAGCGGCTCTCTCACGGGTCGCCAAAAAAGCTTGGCCTCTGCACTGTTTTTAAACAGGCAGCCTATCTCCGGCTTAGCGGCTCTCTCACGGGTCGCCAAAAAAAGCTTGGCCTCTGCACTGTTTTTAAACAGGCAGCCTATCTCCAGCTTAGCGGCTCTCTCACGGGTCGCCAAAAAAGCTTGGCCTCTGCACTGTTTTTAAACAGGCAGCCTATCTCCGGCTTAGCGGCTCTCTCACGGGTCGCCAAAAAAAAAGCTTGGCCTCTGCACTGTTTTTAAACAGGCAGCCTATCTCCGGCTTAGCGGCTCTCTCACGGGTCGCCAAAAAAAAAAGCTTGGCCTCTGCACTGTTTTTAAACAGGCAGCCTATCTCCGGCTTAGCGGCTCTCTCACGGGTCGCCAAAAAAAGCTTGGCCTCTGCACTGTTCTTAAACAGGCAGTCTATATATCCAGCTTAGCGGCCCTCTCGCGGGTTGCAAAAAACACTTCGTCTCTGCACTGCTCTCAAGCAGGCAAGAAGTCTGCCTCTCTTTCCAGATTGAATGTCAACAATCGGGCCTCAACCGCTCCTGGATACTGAAGATCCTCCTGGCATCCCAGCTCCCTGCTGGCGCCCAGCACCCTAGCACCTTGGCGCCCAGCACTCTAGCACCCTGGCGCCCAGCTCCCTAGCACCTTTGCTCCTGGCGCCCAGACTGCCTGTCGACTGCCCAGGCCTCTTCCGGGCGCCCAGCCTCCTGCTGCCTGCTTCGTCTGTTGGCGCAACCACCTCCTCTCCGCCTGCACAGCAAACTGCAGATCGGCCGCTTGGTACCTCGTCCTCTGCTCCAACTTTGGGTCTGGGGCAGCAAGTTTTAGGCTCATCTCCTTCTTCTCAAAATGCCCCCCTTTCAAAGCTTCTTTGTGCGCAGGGCATTGGGGGCAAATGATGAGTCAGGCCCAAGTGGCCTAGAATATGATGAGCCAGATCCAAATCCACCAGGGAAGCCCAGGTCCAGATCCACGGAGTGACCAAGTCAAGGCAGGCATCTACGTCGCTTTGGAAGCAGTCCCGCTTCTACCAATTGCTGCGGAGAATATCTCACCTGCCTCCACCTGGCCCGTCCCTCGAGGACAGCTCTGAGGCTCCAAAGAGAAGTCGTCCCCATCTGTTAGGGGATGACTATAAATAGAGGAGCCCTCTTATCACTAAAAAGAGGATGAACATCTTACTCTCTCTCTCTCGCTTGTAATCCACCTTATCAATAAAAGATCACCATATTTCAAAGTGGACGTAGGTCATACAGACCGAACCACTATAAATTCCCTCTCTCTCTCTCATTTATTTACTACATTTTCACCTAGCATTTATTACTTGACCGGTGGTGTCCGAAACCTATTTTTGGCATCATCAAACCTAATGGCCTATACCTGACAGTTGTTTTGTTTTTGTGATAATCAATTACCAGTAAGTAGAGTTCTACACAATTAGATTTACAGATAAACTATGTGCATGATAAGAGTTTTAAGGATCCTTTTAAGGGGCTTTTAGGATAGGTTTGAACATGCGTTGGGGCCAAAGTATTTTCATCTCTTTCACGGCCTCCTGGCCAGTAGACTTGACTAGAATTCAGCTGAAAGTATGTGGGATTCAGTGTTACCTGGACACTGGATTGCAATTTAGTTGAGGTTCGCCTCATGTCAGTGACCCCAGTTTGCTAGGGGTAGTTGGATGAAGTTATTTATTTTTTGTATCCTTTGCTTGCATAACCTTTCTTTTAACTTACATGACTGCTCACATTTAGATCTATGATTTCAAGTCTGTGATAGAATGCGCTATGTTCTGATCCCAGTCTATCTGTGCCCTGTGGTTGGGAGGAGATTTGGGTACAATCTAAAAGAATCAACTTTGTAACCAGTGACTGAAATAAATATTTGTACTACAGTTATATTGCTGACCCATAGGGAACTGACCCAGTATCTGAATGACCCAGATTGCAGATCACTGGGTGTCATAGTGATCTAAGTAAGCTGGGGATAGGTCTCTAGAAACAGATATGTCATACATTTATCCGTTTAAATTATTTTCACACTAATCACTGGCCATTGCTTGACTGAGTTAAACTCAATTGCCCTGCCCATATGTTCTGTTTCAGGCAGTGGAAGGGCTGGGATAGCATTGCCTGAGGCAACCAAGGAGAAGGTTGTAGCAATCAAGAAGGGTGATGCCATTGCCCTTCCCTTCGGCGTGGTTACATGGTGGTTCAACAGCAATGACACTGAACTAGTTATCCTCTTCTTGGGTGACACCTCAAAAGCTCACCGAGTCGGTGAGTTCACCAATTTCCAACTCACTGGGTTGACCGGTATCTTCACTGGATTCACCACTGAGTTTGTGAGCCGAGCATGGGACTTGAATGAAGAGAATGTACTAGAGCTTGTAGGAAGCCAATATTCCAATGGAATTATCAAGCTCGAGGAGGGCGCTGACATGCCCGACCCTTCTGAGGAAGATCGAGAAGGAATGGTCTTGAACTGCGAAGAGGCACCATTGGATGTGGATATAAAGAACGGGGGCCGAGTCGTCGTGTTAACCAGCCAGAATCTGCCCTTGGTTGGAGAGGTTGGGTTGGGTGCTGATTTGGTTAGAATAGATGGGCATGCCATGTGCTCCCCTGGGTTCTCCTCTGACTCAGCCTATCAGGTGACTTACATTGTTAGAGGGAGCGGCCGAGTTCAGGTAGTTGGAATCAATGGTCAACGGGTGTTGGAGACTCAGTTGAAGGCTGGATGCTTGTTCATTGTGCCGAGGTTCTTCGTCGTGTCAAAGATTGCTGATGAAGATGGCATGGAGTGGTTCTCCATCATCACCACACCCAAGTGAGTCCTCTCCTTAATGCTCTTTACATAATTTTCCAAAATCCCACACCATTTCTCAATTACTAAGGGCGTGTTTGTTTCATATGATCGGTACATAGGAATTGTAACTTGTAAGATTTCTATTTTTAAAAATGGTTAAAACTGAAGAAAGAAATGTGAATTCCCAAAAAATGACCATCAAATTATCTCCTCTCTAATGAAAAATGATTCAAGAGGAGGTGGGAAATGAGTGCCCAACCACCACATTGTGATCTTATTGTTTGAATAGCATATACTTCATGTTAATCCATCGGTGGAGCTCATTTGACCATGAATTCCTATATATTCTATGCAAACAAACAGGCACAAACTGTTCGAACATTGTGATCTTATAGCATATACTTCATGTTTCTCGTTCCTTTGTGCACATTTTTTATATACTCAAGTGAGAAAGAGGATGTAGCATTAAGCTGACCCCGGATAAATCTAAGAAGACAATGATACATCATATATCTGGTGGATAAATATTTTGTTATTTTATTTATTACTAAGCATTTGTGTTATTTTGATGCTTGTGTGCAGTCCTGTGTTCAGTCATTTGGCAGGGAAGACATCAGTTTGGAAGGCTCTATCTCCACAAGTGCTGCAGGCTTCCTTTAATGTGAACCCTGAATTAGAGAAGCTCTTCCGGTCTAAGCGAACCAGTGATGCCATCTTCTTCCCACCACCCCCTAAGTGAAAGATAAATATAATTACTTTGTGCAAATAAATAGAAATGAGAGAGAGAGAGATACATATCCGTAACTGGAATGAAATGTGGTTATGCTGTATGCTTATGGCACCCAGACACCTACTTCTAAAAGCTAATATCAGTGAATGAAATGTTTGAAACCATCCCATTTCCTGCTATTTTACTTGTTTTACATCTTCCATGTTTCCAGGCTTTTATGTCTCCATATTTTTTTCATCAGTTGTGGCGGTTTGTTTGGTTTGCTTGGAAGCTATTGAAATGGATGGAACGACTTCTCTTAATTCAATTGAAATGTCTTGAAATTCTCTTAATTCAATTGAAATGTCTTGAAATCCATTCTTTCTAGTGTGTAATTTCTTGTGAATCATTTCAACATGTTTTCATCAATGGAATACACCTTGTAATCCAATTAAAATTCCATTTAACCAATGGAGTACAATCAGATTATTGCCAGCTGAAATGTACGTAGATAGTGAAGGTCTGCAATCATACAAGTCATACTAGAGAGAGGTGTGGTTATGCTTGTGATCATCATCAACCTTGCAAACCATATCAACTTTCTGATTGAGGTTGTGTATTTATGGTATCGTCCATAACAGTTGTTCTTCACAAGTTGTGGTGGAAACGGCTCTCTGATTATAGCATATAGATAGGAGACAATATGGGAGGCAAGGTAGAATATTTTGTTAACTGACTGGACCAAGTCAATTTAGCCGTTGAGGCTCTTGGTGGCCACTTATATGGGCCCAAATGCCAACAAATAGATGGATGATGGTCGGAGATGGGTCTGGGTGAAGCAAAAGAGATATGGGTTTGCCTAGTAATATAATTCTTAGGAAAGTAAGAACAAAGATGCAACCAAATAATGCAAAGAAGACACAGATTTACGTGGTTCTCTCTAGATTGAGGTGCGTCCATGAATCACACTGATTTCACTATGCTCAAAGGCAGAAGATGAGAATACAAGATACGGATCTATGGCAGCTATGCTAGGGTTACATAAAGACGCAGGGTAATATTATTACGGAAATACCCTTATACCTTTCATGGTGTCCTGTGAAGGGTGTCCCGCCTTTGATCTCTCTCAAATTTTACAAATGCAGATCCCACTCTTGATTTATCTTACATAAATAAAATTAAATAATCTCGATAATGATCAAGTGTGAGGAATCTTGATGGACTATGCATGGGACTCTACATGCCTACTTAAGATACCAAAAATTTTGGGTGATGAATGAGATGAGAATCCTAATTTCACAGAAGTCACACAATGTAATGAATTTTGACCAAGATTGCAACTTTGATGCTCAAATGCATGAAATCATGAAATTAAGTGTAATTCTATGCAATTAACCTAATTAAGTCCACAAATGTATATAAAATGATGAATGAAAGTTACAATTTTGGGGTCTTATCATTTATATAACGAACTGAGCGTGAATGGGCCAAAAGGCATTGTTCACCCGCCTCTATTTTTATCCTTTTACTTTTTACATGCATCCAATGGTGAGTTGTGGGAAATAGAGCTAGGCATTACCTCTACTTCTCTGCACCATTTTGAGGTTGTCAAACGATGCCAAACACTTTTATTTTCAAAATCTCTATTCAATTCAGAGATTTTGAGAAATAAGGGTAAAAAGTAGTGATATCAAATAGGGGCTAAGTATGAATCGACAGGGACGCTATGTGATGCTCACGCTTTTGTAAAGGGTTTATTTCGTTACGGTCTGTGTACAAGTTAAAAAGGTAAGATGATCCGAACTCTTTCTTGATAACCTTTGTTTCCTTTTAAATAAAAGGGACACCCTCTCACCCTCCCTTCCTATGTGTGTCAATGGGATGGGACCGGCCTGGGCTTGGTTTACCCAATTATGGCCTGCATATTGGGCGGTTCTACCGGGGCTTGTCCAATCCTAGCCCTAAATTGAACGAGCACATGTTAAATCCCATCCCGTGTGGGCCGGGGCCAAGTCAGGGCTTACCGTGATCTTGAATATAAGCTAAACAAATTTATTGAACTTTATTCCCCACAATTCCTATTGATAAAATGAGTGAAATGACTTGGTTCTTTAAAAAAGGATCGCAATTCTCCTCATGAATCATTAATCCGCCCTAAAAAGCAACCAGAACAAATTATAAACTATGTTATATATTATCTACTCGCTCTGTTTATGTGATAGGACCCACAAATTGGTGCTTACTTTTGTATGGGGAGTGAGAGGATTGTTTAATATCCTTCACCGCTTAAGTTTTGCGTAAGTTCCTTTGATTGAAAAATTAGTAAAGATGGGATAGCATTAAACTATCTTACATTAGGGCATGTTTGGTAACAAGTAAGGAATTCATAGATGTTATGATTATTCACTACCACTGAAACAAGGAATCCTCGCTGGAGATTTGTATAGTTGAGGATTTCACATTGATGTTGGTGTGTATTGATGAATATAGTTGAGAAAAATAGGATTCGGTGTGCAAATTCACTTAAGTGAGGATTTTCAAATCTTATGGGGGGCGGATCCTATCAAGTGAAGACTTCTATTCATCCAAATTCTGAATTTACAATTGTCAAGCATGGATTTACTACAACTTTAGGGAAACCGAAAATCTTTTTCATAAAAATTTGGCTGTAAAACGTGACCTAACAAAAATCTAAAATGAAGAATATAACCTATCCTCGCATAAAATTATATCATCACCTAATTTGAACTTAGAAGAGGTAAATATCAGGCAACAAGATATTTCATATAATCTAGAAAGATTATGAGTATAACACTTGGTCAAGATATTTCAATTTCTCATTCGCTGCAATTCTCCTCAACTACAAGTTTATTAAAAAGAGAGTGAAATGTGCTTACGGCCAGACTGGGTACTCATTTTAACGGACTCAATTGACAAGCCTATCCCTTCCCATACCTTCCATTCCATTCTTTTCTTTCTATTTATAAAATTTGCTCCTAGCTCCACCCAGTCCCCAAAGCGAGAAAGAGAGAGAGAGAACCATATTTTAAATTTCAAAAGAATCCTAAAATTATCCCAATCTGTTAAAAAAATAACCCTATGTAATGCTACATCAAATCTAATATTAATCCTTCCTCATCCCTCCATTATGGTTTCAATAAACTTATATTTCGAATCTAATCTTATCCTTGTCATTCCTTATCTCCAACAGTTAATTAGCTGAGAGAATCCTCTATAAAATCAACCGTCCTTTCTTTTCATATTTGAATTCAAATATATGATTCCTAATATACTTCACTATCAAAATACTTAATATTAGCATATATATTTATAAATTTTGTAATAAATTACTGATTTTTTTTTAAATTGAGGCCCGGGCTAATTCCTTTGCTAGTACCCTTTAAAAGCAGAACAGATAGCACTAACACAGGAGCGGACCCAAGGGTCTGGGCTTCAGCCCCGCAAACCTGGAAAAATGCCCAAAAGCGCTATATGGTCCGTCTGGCACATCCCCCTATAAGAAGGCCAGTCTGGCACAGGATCCAAAAGAAATCCCTTTTTGGGCCCGTTTGTTAATTTCACTTCTAAAGTTAAGTTAAGTTAAACATCCAATCAAAAGCACTTTTTACCAAAACTCCCTCCATCTTTTCCAATAAAAAGTCAAAAAGCAACTACATTTACTCACTAAAAGATAAAAAAAACCACATTTCCCCATACAAAAAGTCAAAAATATCCCATCTGAAACAACTAAAATAAAATACCATCATAACTCACTTATATTTTATTCATTCTTTTTATTTCACTTTTTCACCCATAAAAAATAATGATGTGACATATACATCGCCTTCACTACATTATTTAAATTAACAAACGGACAAGGATTATACTTATATCGATCGCTCCCACCTCTCTCCTAAAAAAAAAAAAAAAAAAAACTCCCGAAAATCCCCAAATCAGTCTCCGCTTCAAGATTGGCATAGGCGCACGGCTTCAGTCGCTCTCCGGCAGGTATCTCGCTCTCGCTCTCTCTCTTTATCTCTCTAATATTCGGTTTTGCTTTGTTTATTTTTTTGTCTTTTTTTCCTTTTTGTAGTAAAGTTTTGGGTTTTCATATCTGTATCGTTTCTTCTTTCTCTCGATTGATTTCATAGGAGGGCCCATTTTGATGCATGAAATCATTATTGAAGGATCCCGATCATTTAACAAGGCACTTCTTTGTGGAGTGTAATTGTGTAACCATCTCTTTTGCCCATCCAAGAAAAATGTGGACCACCAATGAGATGATAACATTTAGTTAAGTTGCAATTTTGAGGCCATAAATCATCACGTGAGCCTTGAGCGACCTTGCATAGGTCAGATTTATGTGGCTGATGCATAGATTGTGGAATTTCAAGATTTATTACACCCATATGGCTATTTACGTCAAAACAAAAGAAACGATACCTCACATATTGATGCGGACATCATACTCCCTCCACACAAATTTTGTAAGAGGATGAAGGAGGCACACGTGCCTCCTCATGGCTGATGATCCTTGTCAGGTGTTAGATCATTATTTTAGCCAAGATCCACCGTCAGATCGCGATTCTAGAAGAGATCCACTGGTGGATCTTAGTTTTAGAACAAATCCGCCGTTGGATCTTAACTCTGAGAAGGTTCAATGGTTGGATCTAGTCCGATCTAACATTTGATCGAGATGATGAAGACCCCTTTGGCAAACTAGGAAGTGGGATGTCCCACTAGAGAGGGACCAACAAAGAAGAGAATTGAAGATCAAGTCGGGTCCATCAGAGGGCCCCCATCCAAGCAGCCCATCCAAGTTAATGTCAACACATGTATGGAAAAAACATCCAACTTGTGTATGAATCAAAAGATCAAAAGATGGAGACTATATAAGGTTTGCTTGAGGTTAGTCTTCAATAGAACTATCCCTGCGCAGAGAAACAGAGATGAGCACATGTCAGTAACATATAATTCCATATTTTTTTTTATTTCATATATGCTGGATGACAACTTGAGGATAGTTCATGCTGGATGACAACTTGAGGTTAGTCTTCAATAGAACTATCCCTGCGCAGAGAAATAGAGATGAGCACATGTCAGTAACATATAATTCCATAAATTTTTTTTTATTTCATATATGCTGGATGACAACTTAGACTGAAGAAAAAAATGTTTTGCTTTTCCCTCCAACTTCCTTCACTTTTTTTTTTATTTGACATTCTATTTGTTTTTCATTTTACTATTACTTACAGTCGAACAGCCCTGCTATGGCATCAACAATAACTACGTTGGCCTCGTGTGTTTTGGCTTTTCATGTACATGTTATGATTCCTCGTTCTCCACCTCTCCCCATCGGATTTTACAAATCCACGAACGTAGGCAAAGAAGTGCTTGAGTTATAAGGAGTAACCCCTCCTTGCTAATCCCATTAGAAATCCTCAGAGTCTGAGGATATCATCGTTCCAGGGGAACGATTTAGAGAATTCCTCTCTGTTTACCAAACGTGCCTACCTTCAGTGTTGTTATAATTGTTGAATTGTCGTTGTTGCCTTGCTTTCTATCAATATATGTCTCTTTAGCAAAAAAAAAATATATATATATATATATCAAGGCAATTATTTGGCCGATATTGAAGAAAAAATTACGTCCCTAAAGGGTATTTATATTCCAAAGTGTTCTCCACATGTGAATTCGTTGTTGTAGTTGTTTTGCATTAAGGGTCCTTTTTGAGTCCATAATCATTCACTATTGTTATGGACAATTTAACAACAAATATTCATGATGGAGTTTTGCACAACCAGTTGAAAAGTGTAACTCCTTATTCAATTGAGAAACAGCACAGCCAGAGATACCTTGGATAGTATTGTTTCAGCAATATTTCACTGTTTTCAAAATGTTGGGGCTAACTTGTCAAACACTGAGGCTCCTGACGCCCACTTGGATACATGAAACACAAGTGCCCACATGGATTGGAGTTTCAAATGATCACGACCTCAATTGCCCGGCTTTAAAGTTTCACAAGTACATGTTTCACAAGTACATATACTACATGCTAATTGTAGTAAAAATCAACAACTACCAATGTCTGGACCCATGTCAAATTCTTACCAATCCCAACACCTAGGGATAGGTTCGTGTCTTGTACACGGGAAAATGGCAAATGAAAGAAGTTTGGTGAATTTTTTAAGTTCTTAGAATTTTCAAATATCAATCCTTAAGTGGACGGAAAGAGTGGAACTTCACATTGAGGTCCACCTATTATTATATACTATAGAGGTAGAATTCGATTTTCAAATTAAAGTCCGATTTTGAAATTGATTGCAGAATTGGAGTCTGATTTCGCAATTGATTATAAAATTGGAGCTCAATTTGAATTTCAATTGCGAAATTGAAATTCTGATTTCGATTTCTATTTTGATTGGAGAGAAATTTCAAGATTTACATCGAGAGCCCACTATTGTTAACTTTTCTTAGGTGAATTTAAAATTTTAATATATATAGGAGATTAAAGAATCCGGATGATACAAGAATTCCACATTGCTCAATAACTCTTTCCAGTCAAGTCAAAATGAGTCTTCTTTAGTTGAATTAAAATTCTTAATATATCTATTATGATTAGAAAATTTTAAAAGTTTGTGATTTTAAAAGTGTATCCTAGACAGTGATTTATACATATGGGCTCCATGTACAATAAACTTTTTTAAGTGGACCTCATATTCTAATTCCTAAAGGCAGGTCCACATGTTGTAATTTTTAAACATGGCCCTCAGCCAAAATTCCTAAAGATGGGTCCATGTTGGAAGTTTTAAAGTTGGCCCCATCATGTACAACAATTTCTATATCCTTTTTCTTTATATTAGATTTTGTAGAATTGGTTTTTCTTTTTTATTTTTCTCTCATGGTTTTCCATTTTTTTCTCTCTTTATGATGAATTTTCTTATTTATTAAATAAATAGTAAAAAATAAAAAAATGAGATTACTTTAAGCTATGATTTAATTTCACAAAAAAAAAATTAATCTTACCTTTTTTTCTATGCCACCCATTTCCGATAAAGATTTTATGACTGCAATATAAAAATAATTTTATAATTAATTTTATAATTCATTTAAAAATTGAATTCATCATATTTATGGAAGATGTTCAAAAGTATAAAATTATAAATCTCACAATAATATCTGCATAAATAAAAAGAATAGATATGAAAATAAATAAAAATATAATCAAGTAGTTTTTCGTATAGAAAATAATCATTTCAACATACTCCATTGATTTTCGGAAATATGTCCTATCAATAAAACGGATTCAAACCACATTCGTATCCTTATTCAATTTTTAGTCTATCTATTTAGGAAATAAAGAAGTCCAAATCCCTTTTGTTTAAAGGCTATTGATATACTTTAACTTGGTTCTAGATTATATGATTGTAGGTTATTTTCAATTATATAAGTTTATACGGTATTCTATTTGGTTAACATATGCATAATATAATACATACATAAAAAGTAATAAGTACACGTAAAACCTTTGAAATGAAAATTGTTGATGAATTCATATTGTCTTTGACATGGACTCAAGCACCCCTAGAGTTGGCTAAACTTGATTTGGGTAATACAATATACTAACTTTTTAAAAATGAATTAAAATTAGGTAAGGGTGAGAGATTAATACATGAAAAATGAATATGAGTGTTTGAATTAAACGGAAGAACATACCCTATTTATTAGCTAAAAGTGTCATAGATGTTTGACAAGTGTTATCTATTCAATTGATATTAAAAAAGTTGTGACTCCAAATGTCACTAATTTAAACTTCCACACAAAAAAAATGATTACAAGTACCATGAAAAACATGTTAGTCTAATGATAGTAGGAAAAAGATGTTTGCACCTAGGGTTTAAAACTTCACAATCACACTAGGGCCACAAAGGATTTACCCGAATCCCCCTGGGCCCATTATAAAAAAAGTACCATGAAAAAATGATAGTCTAAAGATAGGAGTTAATGATTGGCTAAAGTTTACTCATTCATTAATTATGATAAACATGTCAATTCAAATATATATATTTTTTAAGTTATAAAGGTTAACTCAACATTTAATTAATAGGTCGCATTCAAGTTAAATGGTTGGAAGTTCAAGGTAAAGTTCAGTCAGGAGATCATATGTCATAGATTAACTTTAATCCAATTCATTGATTAGTTGGGTTAGAGAAATGTTAGTTCAAACATATGAAAAAAATGAACTCTAACTTTGAATTACCTAGTAGATTCAAGTTTCCAATTCACTGGTAGCTCAGTGGTGAGGCACATCCCTTCCATAAAAATAACTAAGTTGGGTCAAAATTACTACTCCTATCAATTTTTTCTAAAACTTTCTCCAATTAAAGGATTATAGTTATTTTACCAATTGTCTCATGACAAAGCTCTTATTAATCATCATAAATAAAAAGAGTTTATAAAACTATCTTACTTTTGTTTCATTAGAAGGTAACCCGCACTTGACCTAGGCCTAACATGTTTCCATCAACCTAATTTTATTTTATATTTATAAGTTTATAATGACCTCGGTAGTTCTTTATTAGGTCTGGAGATTCATCATGCATGTGTAGTAGGAGTTTATAGACCGTAATTATTGTACATAGTCTTCTGTACCCATGTAGTGTCTATAAGAGTCTTGTATAGTGTAGAAGAGTGTAGAAGTGATCGTCAGTGTTCTTGGGGAGCTTCTGGAAGGAGCTAGGGAGAGAAGTGTGGCCAATCCATTGCGTATGATTCAATTGAGTTTAAAACTTGATATTTTATTTAATGCATTTATTACAATTATATTGACCACTATATTTTTTACCTTTAAATGAATAAATTTTTTATAATTTATTTACAAATGTGAATGTTGTGACCATTTATTCTCAACCATTATTATATTATATATTAAAGTTGTTACCGAATCAACTTCAGTTTTAACCCTTCCAATTTCAAACTTAACCTCTAAATTTCAAATTTCTTTAATCATATATTTTTTTAGTTGTTAAATCATTTAAGGGTGATTGTAGTCATTTTTTATTTTTAAATATTATTAACATAATTGCATCATTTAATTTATAATCTCATTGATCAAAATATACCTACAAGAGAGATTCTTCTTTCTCGATAAGAGAGAACGTCATGTCATGTCCATTTCACTCAACAATTCAAAATTATGATAATACACTCTCTACATTTATATAACTTCTCCTTCGCCCAAAATAATCTCACTTTATATTTTATTTTTTTCTCAATTTGTAAATGGGGCCTTTTTTTAGGCTTATACTTAATAAATCTCATTATGTCACTCCAATTAAAATTAGACCCGTAAGATTAATCATGCTTAAAATACTTGATCAAAGAAAAACCAAATTACTTGATATGTAGTTAAAATTTATATTAATTTATAACTTCTCATAAACTTTTGTATATTTTTATTTCTTTTTATTTTTAGCGTTTAAACATTGACACCGATAAATTTAAATAATATTTAATTCATAAAACTAATTACATCTTTAAGATTTTGAACTTAATTAAAGCTACTATGACAAATGTCCTTGCTTTAAGCACGGGTGGTCAAGCTAGTTAAATATTATAGCCGTTTAAAATGAACGTTGATGTCTTCAAATTTTACTCTAGTAGGAGGTAAAAATTTGTAAAATCGAATATATGCCTAATAATTTGGATAATATAATCTCATCCATCATTAATTATATTCATTAATCATAATACTAACTAACTATATTATCAATCTTACGAAGCGACCAACTTCTGTCAACACAAAACTTGAGGAACATTCAATTACATGAATAAAATATTTATTTAAACAGTTCAGGTTTGACAAATAGACTTCTAAATAAAAGAAGGTAAAATTAATTTTCCCTCCCCTCCCAAATACAGAGGGTAAAGTTCCACTTCTTTGCTTTCTACTCCATGTATTTGGGTGCGGACCTGAACCCAGATCCAATTATCAATCGAGTCTGATCCAATTAGGGTTTCCGCAGGAAATCTCACCCTTTATAAGCCAACTCCACTTCGAAGATAAAACCCTCTCTCTCTCACACAATTTAGGTTTTCTGGGAAGTCCGAAGAGGAGAGAAAGCAAGCGTAGCATCCATGGGTAAGTGACCTCCCCTTTGAAAAACCCCAAACCCCCCTGCTCTTTTCTCTCGATTCTCTTCTATTGACTTTTTCGAAATCTGCAGCGAGGATCAAGGTCCACGAGCTGCGGGGGAAGTCGAAGGCCGACCTTCTGACTCAACTGAAGGATCTGAAAGCCGAACTTGCTCTGCTTCGTGTCGCCAAAGTCACGGGTGGTGCCCCCAACAAGCTTTCTAAGATGTTCGTGAGCTCTTCTTATGTCTTCTTTTCTTTGTGTAATTTCTTCGAACGTGCGGTGGGTGGTTTTTGTTGATTGTTTAGGTTGTGTTTGTTGGTGCAGAAAGGTGGTGAGGTTGTCGATTGCGCAGGTGCTGACGGTGATTTCGCAGAAGCAGAAGGCCGCGCTGCGGGAAGCGTACAAGAACAAGAAGTACTTGCCACTCGATCTGCGCCCGAAGAAAACCCGAGCCATCAGGCGTCGCCTCACCAAACACCAGGTGATTGTTTGGGCCCTTTGTTGCAAGTTTCTTTCTTTCTGATATATAGGGGGATTTCAGATTTGTGTAGAACGTAAGGCTTTGGTATTTTCTTTCGAGATGCTGGGAGCGAGCCCCCATATTATCATCTATATGAATAGAGTAGCCCATTTATACAGAATGGTAAAGGGGGCCATCTATGATCTATAATCATAGAGATAAATAGGAATATGAATTGGAATAGGGGATACTTTTTATCCTTTAGTGGAAGACCAACTTATGTGAGAAGAATTGCATGCATTTTTTTTTTCATAGTCTATAGATGTTAAAGTAAATTCATTGAAGCAGAATGCTCCTTCCAAAGAATATGTGGTCACTAGCTCTATCAATCCATTGTTGTAGTTTCAGGGAGTTTAGGTTCATGATTTTAACACGATGTGTTCACTATTGAGTATCTCAATGTGATCTATTAAAGTTGTAGTTTTTATACAAGCCGATCACCATGAGTTACCAACAAGATCGCCTTGTTCATTTAGGCTCTGCTTTGTACATAAAAGGCTGTTCAGTCGAAGTGGCCTAATTTCGTCGATGTGTATTGATTATAATCTTTAGCAAGTTATATCATCATTTGAATAGTTTCGCACTTTCACTAGTGTGGTTTGGCTTCCATTTCGCTACTGCATTGATTGAAATGTGGAAGTTGTTTGTGCCACTCATCAAAGCTGAGAATCTAGCTATTTGGATTTAATCTACACTGGGAATATCCGTTACAAACTTGGCAAGTGGGCTCTATGATCCATTTGAGATAAAAATTGTAGCAATTACTAATTAGGATGTTGATGGGATGGGGTGTCCTGTATGTCTGTCTGGCTAGTCCTAGCTTGGACTACGCTTTAGTAGTTACCAAATGCTTGAGATCCTTTGGCTTGCTAGTTACTATTCATTTATTAGGTGTTTTAAATGAGAACCGATCAGATCTAACCAGGTGTACAAGGCTACAACTGCAGTACATTCCATGTTGTGGGCCCACTTTAGCTGCTTTCATGTTTGGCAAATGATTGGATAGAATGGGCAGTGGCCTAAATGGCACTTGATTTGATGACCACAGCCATCTCATAAGGGCTTCCAAAATAGACAGCTCAATCAAACTACTCCAGCTGTCCATCTTACATGGACATGATTCAGTGGTTACGATCGTCAAATAAACTTGAGATTTAGGCTGTAACTATTTAATGTAATTTTGCTTCTATTCACCATCCACTACGGATTCAAGTGGTTGAAGTGGCCTTCACAAAAGTTGTCATGTATTACAATTGTAGTCCACCCGATTTTATTTCACACATTCACAAGCATGGTAAAGATTTCATCATGTATATTTTTTGTATTGCTTTGGTCAATGTGAAAGTTGTTAATGGCACTGACCAAAGTTAAGGCAATCGGCTATTTGGCTTTAGATCTCCAGCTGGCAATATCCTTTAGACATTTGGTTTATTGTCTCTTTGATCCGTTTCCAATGTGTTTAGTTTTTAGCCTTGTTGATGAGTGGGCTGGCCTGATGGGCCATTTGGCTTTTCCTGCTTAAAATTGGGCTTTGGTGGTTTTGCCATCCAAGTGGGCTAGGTCATGCAGGAATTCTATCCTGAATTGTGAGATCTGCGCTGTCCAACCCCTTTTGCTTCCTGTGCATTTTTTAGCTATTTAATATGGAAATGATCAAAAGTGATTGGCCTCCCACTGCATTAGAAACCGTGTTCTGGGGCCCACGTTAGCCACTTGCATGTGTAGCGAATACTTGGATAAAATGGGCATTCTATTGATTGCATTTGGCCTAAATGGCTGCTTCGATTTGATGATCAAAGCCATCTCATAACTCATAAGGCCTTTCAAAGTAGACATCTTGAGCAAGTTGGTCCAACTGTTCATCTTGTATGGTTTTGATTCAGTGGTTACTATCATCAAATAAAATTGAAATTTAGGCCATTACTAATCAGTGCAATGCAGTTTCTATTCAACCATCCAACTATGATGCAAGTGGCTGAAGTCCACATCACAGTGCAATCTGTATTACAATTGTAGTACACTTGATTAGATTTCATTATTTCTTTATTAACATTTTCTTTTAGAAGCAAATACCTTCTGTATGATATGAATACATGATGATGTATAATTTCTCCATTTGTGCAACATAGTAGATAGGTGGACAGAAGCAACTTCATGGATGATTCTAATCTCTTATTTAGTGTTCTTAAGAGGGACATAAAATAAAGAGTCAGTATACCCATTTTATTGGACAATTTTAAAATGATTTGAATTAAGTTATTTGAGAGTGGTTGACTTGAGCGTTGCATGAATCATAGAAATTAGTAATGTATGATGCCCAATATGGCATGGATACGATAAGGACACACCATAGACATGTCTGGGACATAAATTTTATACATAAAAAGGGAAGTATTGGATATGATATGACACGATACTTGTTACCTATTTTGAAGTATCCGTGCATCATAGATAGTAATAGCAGTAGCAAGCTAGCAACAACAACAACAAATATCAACAATGGAGGTATAACCCACTCCATAATGCTATGGATGGGGTCCCTTTTAGCAAATAATGGCTAAATGGTGATCTAATTAACAATTAAAAAAAATGGAGGTATTTTCATTGTATCTTTAAATGCCCTGAAGTATCTTTCTTCAGCAATGTGTGAAAAGTGGGGTTTTCATTAGATGTGATAATGGATCATTAGTTTTCTGGTGTAAAGATCATATGCATTTGGCACTGGGGTCCTGAACTATAGGCCAATTGCCTGAGCAAAAATAAGTTTCTCTTTTCTTTTTCTACAGTATACTTCTTCAATTCTGTGCATATCCTTTGTGACGTTGATTTTTATGAAGTGACCTTGCCTTTACTGCGAAGGGTTATACTGATACATTTTTACCTTGCTGGATCAATTTTTTTTCTCCATTTGTGCATGGTTACTTAGATTATATAATGGATTTGAGCAGTTAAAAGCACATGAAAACTTCTTGGATTATAATGATATCTTGTTTGTTGTTAACAGTTATCTTTGAAGACAGAACGGGAGAAGAAACGGGAAATTTATTTTCCAATGAGGAAGTACGCTATCAAGGTGTAGGGTAGCAGTGTTTGATATAGGCCAGTTTTGTTGTTCTGTTTGAAAATGGATCTTGTCATCTCTTTTGAATCCACATTTTTCCAAATGCTATGTGTCTTTCCTGTTTTAAGTTTAACTGCGAGGAACTGGCTGGAACTGGGTTGGAATGAGTCCTCTACTATTTATACTTAAATCAAGTTTTGTGGTAGATTAATAAGCTTGTCTGACTCTGAGTTGTGAGATGTCTCACTTAGTAATTAGATGATATCCATTCTAATCATGCTGGTTGTTTCTTTTTTTCAGCTCCTTGGTATGAGAAATTTGAAGGAAAAGTTTGACAAAATAAATCTAAATTGTAGTTAGTTTCATTTTAAAGACTTATTTAAGTCTTAATTTTTTCCACATTAATTTAAATATTATCCTTTGACCTTTTTTCATTTTTCTTAAAGAAGTATTACGTGCTACTTTAAATTTGCTTATTATGTAATTATGTTGTCATGCTAATGTCATGATTTGACAGGAAATGAAACATAGGTTGGATCAAGGTTGATTGAACCTTAGGTTTTTATTTTTCCCCTTAAAACATTACTTAGAAGTGTGCCTGATTTAAATTTTTTCTTTTTTTTAGTGTTATTGATGCCTTTTTCTTAGAACATATTTTTACAAAGGATGATCCAAAAGTCATTTGCAAAGATTAATTGTCAAAAGGTCTTGCAGTGGGAGGATAACTAAAAAGAAAGGAAGATGGGAAATGGATAACTAAGTTGATGGCTTGTTATTCATTTTTCATCTTTTTTTATTCTATTTTCATAAAATGAAAGGCTTTTTTATGCTTATTTATAAAAATTGACTTGTGATCTTTATTTTTAAGTGCTTATACCATAAATCCTATGCATTTAGTCTTTATGTATTTTAAATGTAAACAAATGGGCCCTAAAAGAAAAAAAAAATTTTTTTTTATTTGAAGGACAAGCTGAAGACAACAAACGTTTAAGAATTGGGCTTGCATCCTAGCCATTTGTATATTGGTCACTAGTACAAATGGTTCCCTTATTTGAGCTTTGTGAGCTGTGGATGTCCGCGCAAGGGTTCACATAAGGACCCAAGATCTGATGAGACCTTCATGTATGCAAATTCTTAACTCTATAAGATTATCCTAATTTTTTGATCCATGACCATCAAGAAGTTAAACAATCCATAATCCATCCGTAATCCATAAATTTGGGCTTGTCCTACTTTTAGGGCAGCGGTTGTGAGGGAATCTGATGGATCATGAGGGGCCCAGGTGGCCCAGATCTGGGCTATCAAGATTTTCAGACTTTATACATGTATTATGGATCCAGCCTATCGGACCCGGATCCATATCTAACCCCGCTCAAACCGACTAACACTGGCCAGACCGGATTCAGGCCCATTCCAACTTTAATTCGACTCACAGAGATCTAGGGATTACGTGTCAAAAAAAGAAGCACAGGATCTCTCACCAGATGGGCCAAGTCATCATCCACAAATAACATGTCCATCCTTATATTATATATCAAGCTTATTAAGACCTATTTTTCAAATGGGCTTAGAATTGGTCTTAAAACTATTTCACTCGGACTTGGCCCACAAACTATCAAGTCAAGTCTTATATCAGGCCCAAGGTCCAACACCCTTGTTTTTAAATCTGCCACGTGTCAGAAAAAGGCGATTGGAGGATCCGGATCCAACATACAAGCGAAAGGTATAAAAGCCGCGAAAGGAAGAAGCTCCAAAACCGAGCTGGGAAAATAAAATCCAAAATCCACGTAATACCATCCTCCTCCCTCTCATCTCTTCTCTTCTCCATCTCTCCCTCCAAAGACGTAGGAGCGAAAACGAAAACCCTAGAAATCCCCTTCTCCTTTCTAGGGTTTCATTTCGATCCTCCACCATGCCTTCCTTGATCCAACAAATAGGTATATACCATCTCTCTCTCTCTCTCTCTCTCTCTCTCTCTCTCTCTCTCTCTCTCTCTACATTTTGTTACATTAATGCAGGCAGAGTAAGGGATTTGGAGAAGGGATCAAACCTCGATGCATTGCTGTCGCCGTCCTCCAAGACTGCCCCGGCCCTCGTCGTGTCCAACTCCGGAAAGCGGTTCGATCAGGTGGCCGGAAAGAAGAAGTACATGAAGCAGGTCACCGTCCGGCACAAGGACACGGATCTGCACCTGGCAGCCAAGCGCGGCGATCCTCGCTGCCGTGAGGCAGGTCATGGACGAGATCACCGAGCAGATGGACTTTCTATCAGGCAGTGCGGATTTCGACGCAGAGGTGGCCGAGGTCCGGGCGGCGATGGTGAATGAGGTCAATGAGCTAGGGGAGACGGCGCCTCGCTGTCGCCGCAGAGGAAGGGCATGTTGAGATTGTGAAAGAGCTGCTCAAGTATTCGAACAAGGAGAGCATGTCGAGGAAGAACAAGACGGGCTTTGACGCGCTGCATAAGGCCGCAAGTAAGGGTCATCAAGGTGAGGGTCTATGTGCATTATGATATGTTCTCCTTTTTCTTTTCTGCAATTGGAATCTTCTTTAATTGTGCTACTGCTACCTTTGATTGTATAAAAATTGAATTTTTTATTTTATTTTTCATTTTGACGAATAACTGCATTTTGATGAAGAAAATGGAAAATATGAAACAGAGGTACATTCTAAATCTGAAGTTGCATTTATTGTGGAAAGCAGGAATGGTGAACCAATTGAGACTCCGATATTTTGAATCTTAATGCTCAGTAATACATACTAATATGAGGACATCTCCTTCACAAGAAGGGAACTAGCAACATACAACATATTTGATGTGGAAACACTAGAGACACATTTGCATATTTGTAATTTGCCCTCTTGATTTTGAAAATTGCATATATCTTCCCTAAAATCCCAATCTTCATATATATATGAAGAAAAATAAATAGCTGGATTGCCTACTGATATTTTATCTGAAAAAAATAATTTTGAAAGAACTTGAAGGAGGTGCCTTACCTTCCAACTGAAATTTGGTACTAAAGACATTGCAAGGCGTGTTCATAATTCTCTAGGAAATCTGATCTTTGAAACCATTTCAGTTAGTATATATTGATGAATTCCTCCTCACATCATTAATATTCCTCATCCTTCCACCGGGCAGCCCCAAACACTAAGTCAATAGAATGCTGGTTACCAAGGTGGGAAGTTCATTGGAGAACAGAGCAAGGAATGAAAGCAAGAAATGAAGTGATAAAAAAAAATATGTGAAGCGCAAAATGGGGATTTGAATAATGACCATTTGAGAAATGAATAGAGAAGCAATTATGAAACTCTAGGGAAACAGTTGAGAAGCTATTCCGAAATGGACTATGAAATGTAAGGGAAATCTTTAGTACATTATTTACCTTCAGCCATCTTTTTTCTCTCTAATGTTTTGATTCCCTTGTTTTATTTCTTTAGTTCTGAATCATTTATGGGGTGTTTCGTGTACTTTGATGCATTTTCTATTGTTCACAATAAGCTTCAAATGAAAAGGACCAAGTCATTACCTCTTATACCTAAATACTTCAAAATAGGCAACGCATCGCATGTATCGCATCCAACACTTCATTTTTTAAGTGTAAAATTCATGTCCCTGCCATATTCAAGTTTTGTCTCAGCTATATCCATCCCTAATATGGGCATCATAGGTTATAAGTTATTACGGATATATATTTATAAAAAAAAAAAAAAACTCTTTTGTCATTTATTTGGATATCTTTTTACTCCAGGCAAAGTCATTTTTATATCTATTTATTTTCCCATACATTTTGGAAATGAATCACAAAAGAAAATCTTTGGAATCATTTCAGCTTTAAAATGTGTTTTTGAGGAAACACACTTTCCAGCACTCCTATGGCACTTCTAACAACTATCCATTTTTCTCTTAATAGATTAGAAGACATGTAAATACTCATCATCATCATCAACATCATCATCGTCGTCGTCATCATAGTTGTCGTCATCCAAGTTTTACCCCATTTATTTGGGTACATGTAGAATGACTGGAACACAGAATATATGTACTCTTGTTCATGTGATGTAAGCGACAACTATAATAAATCACCATGGCAAGCTGATATTGTCCATCTTTCTTTCTTTTTCTTTGTTTTGTTTTGAGTGTTTATCCTTTTGCGTTTCTTTTTTGAATCAGTAAGTTAGTGTTTCTATCATGACAATGGCTTTGTTTCATGTTTTTGTTTGTCTGAATCTTGAAGCAGCATTGTTGGAAACTATGTTTGTCTTTTCTGTGAAAATCTCTCTTGCAGCTATCTGATCTTTTTTTTTTTATTGATTAAGGTTCTATATTGAGCTAAGATTCATTCAGTTATAAAAAAAAGGTTTTGTACAGTCACTGTCCAGGTACTTCTAAACCATGATCCCGATCTAAGCAAAACACTTGGTCCATCAAATACGACACCTCTTGTATCAGCAGCATCAAGGGGGCATACAGGAGTGGTGAAAGAATTATTATCAAAAAAATCCTAGCTTGCTAGAGATCTCTAGAAACAATGGGAAAAATGCATTACATTTAGCTGCTCGACAAGGGCATGTAGAAATTGTAAAAGCATTTCTGGACAAGGATCAGCATTTGGCACGAAGGACTGACAAGAAAGGACAAACTGCACTTCACATGGCTGTGAAAGGAGTTTGTTGTCAGGTGGTGAAGAAGCTTCTTGAAGCTGATGCTGCAATAGTAATGCTACCAGACAGATTTGGCAACACGGCTTTGCATGTAGCCACAAGGAAAAAGCGAGTAGAGGTATTGAATTATAATGTTGCCATGTTACATCTTATACACATGTTTTATCTTGTCACATTGAAAGCAGAGGAGTTGAGCTTTCTCATGATTTAACATTCAAGTACAAATAGACTGTAATGAGTCTTCAACTTCAAGAGAACTCATCACCGCTCACAAATGCATTTTTTTCCATTCACCTCATCTTCTATCAGGATAGTTACCATAGATGTTCGAAAGAGATGCATATTTCACTCCTTGTTTTAAGCATTTGCTTTTTAGCCTGGAAACTAATTAATAGGGGGAAAAGGTTTCTTAATGAAACCATCATTTTTCCTTCTTTTATTATTAATTTTAGCTATGGCTGAATTTTCACTGAACATTATATGATCTTAAATAGTTTAAACTGATTTATTCCTTAATTTCATTAATCAAGCATAAGATTTTGATGTATGCCTGAAACATGTTCAACACGACTATTCATAAGCTGACAAAAACTCTCACAATAAGTGTTGGATAAACCATGCCTGAAACCAACCAAGTTTGCAAGATGCTATCCATCCCAGCTGTTTCCATATGCTAACTAAGTTATATTTTATAATAATTAATGTTGCGAAGATCTTTACTTATGGTCATGTCAACGTATCATGCTAAATTGCAGTACGCCAGTGCCTGAATACCTATTACCTGTGTCCATGTGCAAGGCTAATCACATGCATTTTACCATCAAGCTTCTTGCTCTGGCCAGGCATTTTCTATCCTTTAACGTCCTATACCATTCATATTATAGAGATCTAAAGGAAAGTTAGGGCTTTTAACATCTACCTAATCTGCTTATCATCTTGTCCTTGAATCGCACAATCAGGACTGTCTATTTGGACCGTGAGAATGTTACCAAATTGTTAGATGACTCAGCCCGGGTGGTCACTTCCCTGTTATTTATGCCCTTGTGAATTGCATGGCTGTAGCTATTCAGACAACCCATTGAACTTGCTACTACAGTGTGTTTTGATACTAATGTGCTGTGCCTTTGAATTCACTGCTCCCTTTCCTCTTGCAGATTGTACATGAGTTGTTACTCCTCCCTGACACCAATGTAAATGCACTGAATAGGGATCACAAGACAGCTGTTGATATTGCAGAAGAGCTTCTTCTTTCAGAAGAAGCGGCAGAGATAAAGGAATGTTTATATCACTACGGTGCAGTACGAGCGAATGAGCTGAACCAGCCAAGAGATGAGCTAAGGAACACTGTCACACAGATCAAGAGAGATGTCCTTTCTCAACTTGAGCAAACCAGGAGAACCAACAAAAATGTTCATGGGATTGCCAAGGAACTCAGAAAGCTGCACAGGGAAGGGATCAACAATGCCACCAACTCTGTAACCGTTGTCGCCGTTCTTTTCGCCACAGTCGCATTTGCAGCTATTTTTACTGTGCCTGGCGGAACTAATGAAAAGGGAGCGGCACGCGTTGTGAGTTATACTTCATTCAAGATCTTTTTCCTCTTCAACGCAGTCGCACTGTTCACTTCTTTGGCGGCTGGTGGTGGTTCAGATCACGTTAGTTCGAGCAGAGACAAAATCAGCAAGGCAGGTCGTGGAGGTGATTAAGAAGTTGATGTGGTTGGCATCAGTTTGCACATCGGTTTCATTCATTGCCTCCTCTTATATTGTCGTTGGACGACGTAATCAGTGGGCTGTGATTCTAGTAACTGTCATTGAGGGAGTGATAATGACTGGAGTTCTTGGAACCATGACCTACAATGTGGTGAAGTCCAAATACAGCCGAAAGCTAAGGAAAAGGGATAGATTGTCAAAGAAAGCTGTTTCAAACTCATGGCATCACCATCCCGAGCTTTCCTCGTGTGAAATTAATCCCATCTATGCTATTTGACGGATCCAGGCCGGTTTTGCCTCTGCCATTTTCGTATTTGCATCCAAACCAATTGTGAAGTGGCTGTTTATGGTTAAGGTTTTGTAGTGTATATATGGACATGGAGATGAGCGAACAAGCTCATCATGGGACTCAAATTGATTATGGTTCTGGAGCAAATGGAACAGATCAACAGAAGCAGTGGTGTACAGGTGGCAGGTGCGATGGGGTGATTTCTGGGGTGAACTCAAGGCTGTTACGCTTCCCAAATGATAGATTAACACATTCAAAGCTTGTTCCAATGGAATGAATTGCCCATTGTACAGAAATGCACGTGTCGGTGAAATACACGCAATTCCTTGTGAATGCCAAAAAGTTAGACGACTAAGTAATGCAATTATTTGTTTTCAAGAACATCCGATCATTGTACAGAATTTTCTACCTGCACCTCCCTGTCGTAGTAGGGATGTAACTTGATGACTGAAGACAAAAGTTTGACCAGAGATCTTTCAGAGCAGGTCTTCTTGTGGTCCTCTACCATCTCTCCTTGTGTTTTTACACTCTTCACCATTGTAAGGCAATCCTTCCTTTTGGTAAATATATAGGTGAGAAAAGGACATGTATCGGTTCTGAAAAGTTTCCAATTTTTGTCAAGAGACTGACTAGAAACTTTTCTCATGTTGGAGCTTTGTCTGGTGAAACACAGCTCTCTCAAACACAGCCATGTCTTCTTCCTCCTAATTTCCATAAGGGTAAAAAAACAGCATTAATTATTATCTCACAAAACTTCATGGATGATGATGATGATGATTTTATCGCTCACTTCTTCCCCCCGCCAAATAAAGCATTAAGATTCCAACCAAGGATAGATGGGCAAGGCTTTGATGATGATGATGATGAATACGAGGAGAAACTTAAATAGCTAATTGTATTCGCCTCCCATGTAGCCTGGTCCATTGTGGGATCGAGGCCTTCCAATTAGAGGATCATCCTTTTGACCATATCAAGCGGTTTACGTTATTTTGTGTTCAGTATACAATTCATCAATGGGTTGAAATCTTGATTTTCTCAAAATTTTGACTCATTTTCATAAATCTAATATCTTATGCTGCAATTCGATCAGGATGAGACATGGGCATATTATTATTATTATATCCAATGGCTTGAAATCTTAGATCTAAAACCCGGCCTCATTTGAATTGAATTGTTCGAGATCCTTGAGACAATGGGAACCATGATCCTCGAATTGTGATCTGATGATCCAAGATACCCTGCTTGAAGGACTGACTGTGCATGGGCTGGGACCAAGCAGAGGCTTTTTTTACCATTTGCCTTTGGCCAATATTTTAAGTTGAACCCTGGGTCCCCCCTGATCTTATAAAAATACCGAGCTTAAGCCTGACTGGCACTCGAATCTGTTTGGTTGGTGTTAAAGTGCAACCAAATGGGTAGGTAGGTTGGGCTGGTCTTTTCGGCCCAGAGGAGGTAAGAGCAGGCACCTAGTATTTATGTGCAAGCTCATTTGGCCTCCCCCTGTATGCTGTTGGCAAGCTGTGAATAGGAAGGGTGGGGGGGAGTGAACAAGGGCACTCAGATTAGTGTTGAGTCCATGCCCAGTGAAACATGAAATACTGTAAAGCCAGTGCAAATAGTCATTGGGCTAGACCAGGAGTGTCATTTGTCCTGACCAGCCGGCACTCAGATTAGTGTTGAGTCCATGCCCAGTGAAACATGAAATACTGTAAAGCCAGTGCAAATAGTCATTGGGCTAAACCAGGAGTGTCATTTGTCCTGACCAGCCCTAATCCAACTAGAGCCCAGTTTGCAATGGGCTGGATTTTGCCTGTTTTAGGCCTGTTAGCTGTACCTGGGCCTAGTTTTATGGACCAGTTATTAAATGGGACAGGCCAGAACATATATATGCTTAAAGCCAAACTACACCGGCAGCAGCACATTTATTACAAATGTATGTATGCATTTGTACATGGGTTAGGCCTAGCCCGTGGGCTGGGTCTGAGCTTGAATTCTAGGACTGATAGCTAAGGGCCAGGCTTGGCCCAACATGAGGCACACTAACAACACACTACTTATTAATGTGGGTGCCTCCTATTATCCAATGTTACTTCTTAATGTGGGTGTGACTTGTGAGTCCTGGTGTGATTCGTGGGGAAGGCTGGAAAACCTTTTAAGAAGATTGGAGTGACTGATATTTCTTAAATTTTCTCCAATATTTATAGTTAATGTATTGATAACCTGTGGTTGACTGTGACATTAGACACAGTTAACAGTCAAAAAGTGAATTAACTACGAGATTTTTGTTAATCTCTTTCATTTTTTCTTTCCCACCTTTTCGATTAAAGTTTAGAGCAGTTTTGATCTCACTTATCCAAGTTTCTCTTGCCATTAAGGAAGAGCAGTGCATAAATCTGCAGGTACCAACAGATTTTACCATGTTTGGTTGCTTTCTATACCCGTGACTGCATCAGAATATTTGTGGGGCAGATGTGTGATTATTAAAGATTCCAATCATATTATATACACTTGGAGAACATACATGGATTACAACTAGTTGATTATCATTAATTCTATAATATATAAATGGACAAAACATTGCCACATTCAGAGTCCACAAAAACTTGACACAATTCATTTGTCATAGTTACAAAATCTGCAAGCATTAATATTCAAATGCAACTTAATATACAAGCAAAGGCGGGTAAATGTAACAAAGAATACAAAGGATTATTGTCTTTGAACATCTGTATAATTAAATACATTGAGAGTCCAAGAGATTTACATCCAAATAATGAATCTTAAAAGATATTTGGTTCCTCATCCTAAAAAACCTCTCCAATAAGTGCAGTTTGCTTGGAGGAGTTCTCAATATTTGAGAGTTAGATGTGAAGTCTTATGTTTATGAAGTATACAGAAGCATCCTGGTAATTAAATGACAGGATGCTCTTCTGGATGGAGCAAATTCTGACTATTTATTTGATGTGGAGTGGTCGGGTTTTGGTTCCTGTTCGAGGGCATCAAACTCCCAGTCTCCAATGTCTCCTGGCATGTAATCTTTGCTGGTGTTCCCAGATTCAGACTCCAGTGTTGTCATTTCTGCCTCACAGTCCAAGTATTTTTCTCCCACGGCAGAAGCTGACTTTGGAGAGACTTCTTTGTCAGGTTGTGCTATCTCAATGGTCTCAATCGCATTAGAATCCTCGTGTGACTTCTCCTCTGGTGGCCACTCTCCCTTTGGAGATGGAGTCTCAATCTCTAGTGTTGGTCTTTCAATGCATTCAAACTCCTTCTTTATTTGTTCAATGGCATCAAATAGCTCCTTGACCTTGGTATCATCTTGCCTGCAATTACGATGGGTCAATTTTTCACAATTTCAAGAAGCTTGATTTCTATACCAACAACTCCATTTTCTTAAAATTTTTAAGTGGCTTGACGAAAAAGGTTTGACTCTATTCAAGTTGCTCATCCAGGAAAATTCCACTTATCTAGGAAAAAATATTTGCGAGGCACCTTCATGTACCATATCCAAAACCTGCCAGATAGCCTTTCTTTGTTGCACCCACTAAATGAGTAGTTAAAGAACTAAACTCTGATTATAATTCCCAATTTGTTCTTTTGCACAAGAAGCAAAGCAGAATGCTGATGCACGACCAACACAAATGTGGCACACAAAGTTTCAGTTTTCCAGAAATTAATACTTTTTTTTTTCTAACAAGGGTATCTGTTGGGTTTATGTCTTGTATTCCGGTTGGACCAGATTGGTTCATTGTGTTAGCCAATGACCAGGTTCAAGGTCAAGGGTATTTTGGTCATTGCGCAGGGGCTTTCTTGGGGGCCAAGAAAGCAGAGATTATATATTGATCTAATCGGTAACCCTAGACTCGGAGTGAGAGAGTGGTTCTGAACCACGTGGGGGGAAAATGTGAGAGCACGATTAAGACCTGTGGGGAGAGTAGGTCAAGTGTTAGAAGGTTTGGAATCCTTGAAACGAGTTGCCCATTTCTTCATCATAGTGAAATCCTCATAGCCCCGTGGCCGTAGGCAAGTTTGCTGAACCACGTAAATCTATGTGTCATGTGGATTGCTTGTGATTGATTGATCGTGCATGTGTGCGTGTTTGCCCTAATTAATCCCTAATAGTATCCCCATGGTATTTGACCCGACAGGACCCCACAATGCATGTGCACCAGGTAAATCTAGGGTGTCAAACACATGACACGAGGAGCACACGCCTTATGCTAATAAATCAACACCCAGGCAGGTGAGAAATTGATACTTTCATTATTCTATCCAAACATGATCTAATTTGTTCGTGGATATTAGAAGTACGAAGTAGTAACATGATTCATATGCATTGTATTATGTGAACATACCCACACGTTGAAGATAATATAAGTTCCTCTATGGACATACCCACACGTTGAAGATCCCCAATCCAAAGTTCTGCATGTCCAACACCCATGTGCATGGCCATAAATGGCACATCTTGGAGTCCAAGTTATATGGCATACAACTACTGTATAATGAAATTTCATATGGTAGAAAAATAGGAGGGTTAAGATGGTGGTGGCACCTTGAATTGCTTCCATGCTGAGAATAGAATTGCTGTTTCATATTGTCTGCTACACTGAAGGTGGTTATAATCTGAGAAGAAAACCATGCAATGAATCAGATTGTTCAGCCAAATGGACATAATAAACATATGATATTATTTCATGAGATCTACTGGAAAAATAAATTGTCGTCAAACCTCAGGGATCATTTGGATGTGATGAAAACAAGTGGACAATACTGCCTATAGTACAAATTTGAATTGCAACCTATTTTCTCCATCCTATCTCCTCATCCAAACAGACCCAGGATATGCTGTCTTGGGACTTTGAGTTTGCACCACAGTTCAACAAGATGGTGTTATAATGGTACAACTTCCCATGAAGGTCTGCATGTCCACCACTCTTCTCCAACCTAATATGGTGTTATGACTTATGACTCAACCAACACTACTGGACGACGACAACCATAATGAAACATGAAAGCGAGAAAATGGGAACTGAAAAAAGTGAGGCCCAAAGGTCCTACAGAAACTAAACTAGATTTTTCTATCAATGCTATTTAACATGAAATCACTTGATTTTTATTTTTTGTATTTTTTCGTTAGAAAAAAGTAGTTGGATTTGTAGTTCTTTTGCTAAAAAGTCCTTAACTATAAAATAAGTCCTGTCCATATATCCTCTTTCCAATTATGGTGTATGAAAAAGTGCTCTCTCTCTCTCTCTCTCTATATATATATATATATAACTTGTCACTTCTCCAACAAGGGATCAAGTTAATATCATTGTAGCTTTATCCCATTTATTTAGGTTGCAAGTGGGTGTATAGCGTGAAGTTTAATCCAAATGGTACAGTTCAGAAATAAAAAGTGAGGCTAGTGGGAAGAGGAGTTGCTCAGTCATTTAGTATGGGCTATTTTGAGACCTTCTCTCCCTTGGGAAAAATGAATTCAACAAGAGTATCTATTACAGAATCTTGATTGGCCTTTATACTATAGATAAATGTTAAAGATGCATTTCTTCGTGGGATCTTCAAGAATTTTACACAGAATCGCAACCAGGTTTTTCTTTAAAAGATCAAAATGAAAAGATTTGACTTAAAAAATTGTATGGACTAAAACAACCCCCTCGTGCTTGGTTTGATCAATTTAGTCAAGCCATGTTGAAAACTAACTATAAAAAATACAATGCAGGCCACACATTGTCATTGAATAGAAAGGGCGAACAAGTTACCATTCTAACTGTTTATGTGGATGACATTGTTGTTACAAGTAGTGATATGATGTAAGTAGAAAGGCAAATGAAATGTCTAGGTGTATAATTTGACATTAAGGATCTTGATGAATTAAAATATTTTCTTGGAATTGACGTTGCAAGGTCAAAGAAAGGGACTGTAATTTGTCAGCAAAAGAATTAAAATGTTAAGGGCAGAACCAGCAGATACTCCAACTGAGCATAATCAAAGTATTAGTGTGGAAAGCAAAGAGTTACTCTATAATGTCACATCATATTAGAGACTGGTTGAAAAGTTATTACATCTAATGACAACTCATGTAGGTATCTCATATGCAGTCAGTATAGTCAACTAATTCATTAATCCACCAAGGGCAGGACATTTGAATGCTGTTTACAAAATTTTAAAATATCTCAAAAAGTAGTCAGGACAAGGAATTTTGTATTCACGACATGGTCATCAAGCTAAAGAAGCCAAAACCAGTGCAGTTCGGGCAGGATAAAAACAAAGAAGATGTCAATGAGAGGCTACTGTACCATGGTAGGTGGAATCTAGTGTCTTGGAAAACCAAGAAGCAGTCCATGGTAACAAGATCCAGTTCTGAAGCTGAGTACCGAGCAATGACACATGGGACATGTATATATTGTGGCTGAGGATTTCCTATAGTATAAGTTAGGCTCGATATGTACTATAAATTAGGCTTATATATAGAGGTTCAATGGTGTTGCATTGTGTAGCACATCAACATAACATATTCCAAAGAATCTGGTCTTGCATGAGCATACAAAGAATATTGAAGTTGACTGTCATTTCATTTGAGATGTCACCAATCAAGATATCAAGCCAGTATACACATGCAGAGAAGCGTTGATGGATTTCTTACTAAGGTCGCAAGTGAGAACAGCTATTAGATGCAGGTTCAAGTTGGGCACAATAGATATCTAGACACCAACTTTAAGAAAAAAAAGTAGGACTTATTTGCAAATATAGGAAAAGTATGGATTGTTTTATAAATGTGTAAAATTCACAGGGTGTTCCTTTAAATATTAAAAATATACCAATGTATAATATGGGAGTGTTCGCCCAACCTAGGGTAACACAACCATATAACTTTTCCTCCAGTTTCTCTTTATTTATTTCTCTTTCCTCTTTTTCCCTTTCTAGGGTGTTTCAGACCTTTGCTGAAAAAATCCTAAATTACTTCAAATTGACAAACTAGGTAAAAACAATTTGGTAAATGCTTTCTGCAACATGTATCCCCTGTTAGTCCATCACATTACATGGTAATGTTTATTAGAGATACTAATGATCCGAGATTGTTGTTTGGTATGGATCACTAAGGGCTTGTTTATTTCATGAAATTGAATACGCAAGAACCGTAAGACTTTATATTTCTAAAAAAAATGGTTAAAATTGAAGAAACAAATGTAATTTCCAAAAATGATTATCAAATTATCTCCCCTCTAATGGAAAATGAATCAAGGGGAGGTGGGAAATGAATACCCATCCACCACCCTAGTAATTCAAATCCTGGGAAAGTGAGGGTTGCATCTTACATCCGTACCTTATATCCTACACCCCTCACCTCATATCCTTCACCCATCAGGCCATCATCTTTTTAATAATCCTTTGTTGTAGCCATTTGACCTTGAATTCCAATGTATTTTATGCAAACAAACATGAGATTTGAAGGATATAAGGTGGAAATGCAGATGGGTCGTTGACTTTCCTAGGATTGAATTACAAGGGTGATTGTTGGGTATTCATTTTCTATCTCCCCTTAATTCATTCTCCATTAAAGGGGAGATTGTTTCATAGCCATTTATGGATCTTCACCTTTAAATTTTCAATTTTAGGCACTTTTTAGGAATACATTTCCTAGAATTCCTAGGAATTCCAATCCAAGCAAACAAACGGGCCCTAAAGCATCCAAAAATAAAAAAATAAAAAAACTTAAGTTCCAAAACCTTTTTATTGTCATCCAGCAAAAAGGTAGAATTTAACTTGAAGTTACTTGCACCTCACTTTATATTTCAAGCATCTATATATAATTATAAATGAATACATTGTATGTGAGTGTGAAGCACCCCACACATACTGATTTATTCACATAGGTGGTAGAACCCACACATTAGAATACATTGTTGTCCGTCTATCGAATTCGCCACCTATTTATCAATCAAAGTGAGTGCAAGAACTTTTCCACACACATGAATGTCAAATTTGTAGGGTTCAATAATATCTACCTTCACTTCAAATTCCACATATTCCTCTTCAAGTTTTTTCCGTTGGTTTGAAAGGTCACTATCTGGACTGGATTCCATCTCTGCTCTGCTACAGATGGGAAAAATTAGAAGCAGTTTGAGAAGCTATTAGCCTTTTACGCAATTTAACTTCATTACCTCTCATTAAATTTCTTCAAGTGATCCACAGATTTCCTGATACAACTGAGAAAAGTCCCCAGCTCTTCCTACATGAGACATTCAGTGCACCCAATGAGGAAACTGCATTTACTAATTAGTAAGGGAAAATGCAAAGGTAATTTTCTATGCTATAATATATATATAGCCTACAAAGAGAATTACCTTGTATGCAGAGAGGTGATTAGTAACCAAATCCGCAAAATAATTTCCATACTTTTTCAATTCGTGGCTGAACATTATAGCAAACAGTTAAGGACAGAACAAGATAGTTTTATCACCTACTTGATGTGCTTAGAAAACCATCAAGAGCAGGTGTAAGTTGTAAATGTTGATAATAAAATGTGTATACTTCGTCTGCCTCTCCTTCTGCTCAATATATGAGGACTGGGAATGCCAGCTGTCTTCCAAAAAATCGATCCATATGTGGACAACATCAGCTTCTACCTTGCCTGAAGCTACAGACCTTGAAAGATCATCTTCCTACAATTAAAAATAATAATAATAACAACAATGAAAAGCAAGCTCATATTGTGATACCCACATCATGAAAAATTTTCCAGTAAAAAAATTTATTACAAAATCTAGATCCTTTCATCATTTGCTCTGTTGAAGAAATTTAAGTTCAAACAGAATTCAGACCTTTGCTTTCAAATGTAAAAGGAATTGATTGCTTGCTTCATCAAATTGCTCTCTCTCCTCCTTGGTATTGTGAAGGCGTGCACGTGCAGCTGTCAGGGAGGAATTAACCTACAATAAACATACGATACTAAAAATTACCTAATGCTCTCTTTTAAAAGTAACTATTTTATTTAAAGCATAATAGTACATATGTATAGGGGAGTCCCTCCTTAAGGACCTACTAGGTGAATGCCAAGCATGATGTTTGACCTAAGCATATGCAAAAATGGAGACAATATGATCATTTAAGGCTAGGTTTTTTAAGGGCCTTAATATTGTATTTTTTAATCAGATGAAGTGATCGTTTACGTGATTTTTGCATGATCAATCCAAGTTTTTGTTAAGTGTCAAAGTGGGTGTACTAATTCATAGGGAGGACAATGGGTTAGTGAGTGTCATGGAGTAGGATTGATCACAAGGGCCCATGTGGGACCCACAGTACTGGCAGTTTATCAGACATTATATATATATATTGTCTAATAACCTGCCAGTACTATGGCCCATGTACTAATCCTTTTTCAGTTTTTTTTTTTTCTTTCTTTTGGCTCCCTAGTTGTTATTTTGTGTTTGAGATTTCATGCACAGGATTTCTTAGTGCTTTAGCATCCTAATGAATGGTGGACTTTAAAAGTAGGCTTGGGGTTTAATATTATTTGCAACAACATATATACAAAAATTCTCCTGTGCATCTATCACGATCTGAATGGACTGAACCATTAGATCGAGGTTCAGTTTTTTTCCTTTCGATATAAAGTCATTAAACGTGGGGGCCATGGATCAAGCGGTTAGGCCATCCAATTGACTTGAAATCTGACATCTGGGGCCTACCCACATGGATCTTGCCATCCCCTTAGTCCCCTGATTTGTGGGGCCCAGCATCTGTCTCTCACACTACTCTGAGAGACAGATGCATAGGAGCATCTTCCATAAATACATACATATATATATAGACACGCACACGCACGCACACGCGCGCCCTTGTATGGAACAACCCATAACCCATTTATTCTTGGATATTTTATTTTATTTTGAATAAAAGTTTGCATTCTGACACTTTTATATTTTCTTCTCCCCTGGTTTGAGATATCTCCTAACTGATCATAGATGCAATAGTGGATTGGGTTGCCAATCGGTAGGTGAATCTACTGTTTTCTCCTTGATTTATGATAGATTTACAGCTTGATTGAAAATTTTAGGTTTTGGTTCACAGATGATCAGAGTTGGCTTCTTGACTACATCAAACCCAGTTACCTGACTCTTAGGCTTTGTACATGTGATACATACACATATCATTTATATTGTACTACACACTACAAGTGAAGATATATAATGTAAAATTGGACAATGGAATAAAAAAAATTATAAAACTACAGGTCTTAGTCTCTAACTTGAGTAGCTGACCAAACAAGATCATAACAGCCCAGGATGAAATTAGAACCAAGGTCAGTTAAGGATTGAATTCAATTCAGGTTGATCTACAATTAAAGTGGCTCGAGTTGGCCCAAAGGATGACCCAGGTGAGTCAAGTTGCAGGGTTGCACTCCTACAAGGCTACAACCAACACATAATCTTTCTTTTGATAGCTAACAATAAAGATATTATATTTAAACCAACACATATCATTAACTCTTGTTGTCATGATAAAATCAACCTTGTTACCAAGAAAAATCCTGAAGGAAAAAGTAATAGTTTCTGATAGAGCTACAGTTAACGTTGGAAAAAAAAAAAAAAAAACATTGAAAAGCAATCTAACTTCCGAAGTATGGAAGTCTGATGATTAAAAAATTGTGAACTGAAATTCAATAGAGAAACTCCACGAAACTACCCTGTTCTGGGGCTCAAGCAATTGTGGTGAGGAGAATGTTATGCAGATATAGTGACCAGTTTATGCAGTGGTAATAAACCAAACAGAGGTAAAAGGTACAAACGCTGTTATGGCATCACTTGACACCATACCCAGGGCATAGTAAGGTACAATAGCCGTTTCATTTAATCCACATAAAAAGATTATTGAAAATAGATATACACGCTTGTATAATACATATGCACCTCTCAGGACTGAACCGGAAATTTTACTTCTAAAAAGGATAGTCAGAAACACCTTTTTCAATTCAGCCTCAAGTGCAGCTCTTTTCTTATCAAGTTCTGCAATCTCAGTAGCCAATTCCTGCATAGATAAAGTGAGCATGACAAAATGCCTTCCAACATTTTATAAATGGAGGAATAATAATTAACAGAACAGAACAAAAAAAAAGATCAAAAAATTGTATCGCAGACAGACATGTGTGCATATATAGTAGTGAAGCAGAAGACTTCCCACTTGGTGTAGCAAAATATAAGGTTCAAAAGCTGAGACTTTATGCATATAAGAAATTGGTCTGATAACCAACTGGGCCGATGAATGAAATGATACTTCCTCTCATGAATAATAGTTTTAGTTAGAAAGTGAATAATAGTTTTTGCAAGGGATCTTATCTTTCCTTGCATAGAGATCAGTTCATTGTCCTCTTCAATTCAGGTGGAATCCAAGCATATTAACCTTTCAGCTTATAAGTTGACGGATTCTCTTGCTAAGGAAGGAGTGGATAGAGATGTCCCGTTTGTTAACATTTATGTTGTTTTTTGTTTTTCTGCAAGGTAGTGGCATAAAGCTTTTATACTTGCCCTTGTTGTTAGCCTTTGCACCTTGTTGTATTTTTCCCTTTCTTTAATAAAAGTTTCATTATTGATCAAATATTTAAAATAAGAATAGTTTATCCATATTTTTTTGACCCCTTGCCAATCATGAAGCTCAATTAATGGTAAAGATTGAGGAAAACATGTCTTAGAGCACTATTCATCCGTAGTGTGAGATCACACGTTTATCTAACCTTGTCCCTTTTCAAGTGACACATAAGAACTTAAATGCAAGTTTAAATAAACGTACAGATAAAGTATTTCAGATTTAATACTGTATTGTATGACTTGAGTTGCATGAGTAAAGGTACGTTTGTTGGAATCCAATACCTGGACAAGGTATCCAATTTGGCATATCGTAAAACATAGGACTCGTGGATTCAGCAAAATATTCAATTACATTTAAGAAAGTGTTTATTACTAAATAAAATTAATATGCAAAATTGGAACTAATAAAAATATGTAAAAAACTTACTCTAGATAATCGATTAATAAATATTAATATGTCCTACTTAGATTCAAAATAAGAAAATTTCTGATAATGCTCTACCAATTACAACACAATGCTTAAGTTATTAATAGAAAAATCCATGAAAGAACCAAACAAGGTATTGTGTCCAACGTGCGTCCGACATGGGCACGTTGCTCATTTTAAAGAATTCATGAAACTGTAGTGCATAACTTGTTAGATGTCCCGCATGCAATGTATTGTAGGACATATTAAAGTACACTGCTGGTCTGATGCTTGAATACAGCTTTCTTATGCTTTCTTTATATACTTGTCTTGTATTATCCAATTTTATATAATTTTCTTTATTTTTCTTGTTATCAAATTTAAGTTATAATAGAAAGGAGAAGAGAAATAAAATTAAGGTGCATTTAGACGCTTGTGTCTCATGCCTCATCGATTCCTCCCCTAATGATTCCAAAAAATTTCTTATTTCCTCTATGGCTCTTAGTTCTTAAAGAAGTTGTGTATCTACTATCTAGATAAGCATGGCTGCACTACGAGCATACCTTCTCAGCTTCACTAACATCACTCGTTTTTGCCAGACGAAAGTTAAGTGCTTCTTCTTTCTGATTCCTGGTTCAAAATGATATAAAAGCATTAGAGAAATGTCAAATAAAAAATTGGTAATAAACTTCATAAGAGCTTTAAACAAATTAAAAACTTGAAAGACCAAATAACTAGTAAAAGACAGAAATCACAACACCTTATTTTTTCAACTATTTGATATATCAGGCACCTCATTTGAGAGAGAGAGAGAGAGAGAGAGAGAGAGAGAGAGAGAGAGAGAGAGAGAGAGAGAGAGAGAGAGAGAGAGAGAGAGAGAGAGCGAGAGAGAGAGAGAGAGAGAGAGAGAGAGAGAGAGAGAGAGAGAGAGAGAGAGAGAGAGAGAGAGCAACAGCTTTCTATAACTTCTAGGACAAACTGGTTTCCCACGCATCATATATTGAATTAGGTGAACTAAATCCACACTCTTGCATAAGGCACATGATTGCAAGATGACTACAGTTCTGGTGCAATATAGCATGTACCGTGTTCATACATTCATATACGAGATATAGATATTCTCTCATTCTTGCATGCTGACATATTGTGTGCTCATCATAGGCAGTTCCCATATGATAATTCGCTGTTTCCTTGAGAAAACATAATATCACAGCACATATTAATGCATTAAATGCGCATAGCACCTGTGATCTGAAATTCGTTTTTCTGCCTTCACAGTGGAGTTGGCAAGAGATTCTGCCAAGACCTTCAACTTATCAACCTGATAGCATAAAACAATCATATTAGCAACAAAATTTGCTGAAAACATCCAACAAGACAAGCACTTGAACTTTTTGTCAATCAAAGCTTCTTTCTGTCAAGTGTAGTTGCATCCTGTCTGAATGGAACTTGGGAAGCAAGAGAGACCAAATATGTGATGTGCAGATGTTAAAATTAGATGGTGCAGTAACATTTGATAATCAATAATTAATCATCTCGCCATCTTCATTGAAGCCTTGTCCTAACAATAACCTATCAATTAAGTATCAAAATTTAAGTAGAGACCAAATAGTTCATGTAACCAATGCAAGGTTAATTTGGTCAGCCAACGAGGCACTCATCATTCACTGATGGATGACTATACAAATCTAGTGAACAAGCAGACTACAAAAACAAGTACTCATAAAAACCACTAATGTATGGTTATTTACCTTTATGTATTTGTATATAGGACAATATAATATATGCATCCAAATATGAACAGTCGCACTTGAACATCTAGATCATGAAGGCATCCATGGACATCCCAACATCAATTGCAAGAGTTGAGTTGCCACATGCTCAAGAAATGAGGATGACGGCCAAGATGGCCAATGACTGATCACATGCAATCACTACATCTGAAACTCACAAATATTGAATAAAGTAGAATGGACAGGAATAATAATTTTTCCTCTGTAATGGCATGGCCCAAACCAATCAAAGCCATGGATTCAGCTAATTTGAATCAATGTCCTGTAGGTATTAATCATAAATCTCATTTGCAAGGCCTGAGGCTCTGGCCAAGGAATATCAAGCTAGTGAGACAGGCTCAAGCATCTGTAACCCCCACCCAACCAGTTCACAATCCAGTACTACTGCACCAACCGGGTCTGGGCACATTGACAGCCCTACGTGGTGAACGTTTAAAACCTACTATCATTTAGGTAATAATCATTCCCTTTTAGAAAACATGTACTGGAAAGCCATGAGGCCATTATTCATGAATGCTATAGCAGCTGAAGGTACCAAAACTTCCACCTGTATGATTCATTTTCCCTCCCTAGTCAAAATCAATATGGAGGGATGATCAATATTGAAATGATGGGCCCATGCATTTTGGATGACACATGGAGGAAAGGTGAGTTGCATGCCCATACTTTGAAAAAGAAATGTCTGGCAGCATGACTACCGTAAGCATTAAGTAGAAAACTTTATTCCACCTTGAAATCCTAGTTAATGTTGAATAAAACTGTACAACCTACTTAGCGAGCAAGAGAGACTCTAGGTTCAAAATTGTGACCTTTTAAACAGATGTTTTAGCTAGCAGGCATTTATAAATTTGAAAAGACTCTTTGTACTGGAATTTGGAAATACTCCAGCGGTGTGTTTGATTGCAAATTACATTAGTAAGATCTTTGATGTTGTCTGTGCATGACAATGACATGGGCAAGGGACGGCACAACGTGTGTATAGAACAAGTGCAGCATGGTTAATAGTTAAGTGTTGTCATCATCAAAGCCTTATGCTATCTATCTGAGGTAGGCTTCACAAGTTCTACTCCTCCATTAATCCCTTCTTGGGGCTTGGTTCTCTATCACCCGCACAAACTAATATATTGACTATAAATAAAATCTATAGTTTATTGGCATTAACCATCACCTAGTGCCTTGTAATTGAAACACTTCAGTTCTTCATACAAGGGTTGTTTCTAGTCTTCCAAGCACATCTCCCAAAATATTTCAAATGACAGCCTTCATTTTCCCTCGTATGTGAGCCACCTCCAGATTTCCTGCCTTGCTCTCATTACTAATTTTATACTTTTGTCACTACACGAATGGATCATAGCATCCACCTATGGATCACATGTACTTTGTGTTCTCGTCTTGTAATAGCTCTCTAGCATTTAGCTCTATTTAAAAATATCTAATCACAAACAAACAAATATAAGACAAAGTGAATGCGGGTGAAATGTAGAATATGTGGTGTGCATGTAGAACACCCCGCTTGCTCTTGTTGTTTCATTGTTGTCCAGCATTTGGCTCCATATAAAAACATCCAATCACAAACAAACAAACATAAGTGATAGTAGATGGAATGTAGATGTTGTAAGATACCATGTACCAACCCAAAAGCTTAAGCTAATAGGTGGAAGGCACAAACAGGTAAATGAAGCCCTATCAAACCCATTGAGCGATGTGGGATGTGGGACTTTCCCACACTCCCCCTCACGTGCAGGCCCAACAGATCTCATGGATAGGCCTACCACGGAACCCGCTTTGATATCATGTAAGAAATCATATACTAACCCAAAAGCTTAAGCTGATAGGTGGAAGGCCCAAATAGGTATATGAAGCCCTATCAAACCCATTACTTGGGCGATGTGGGATGTAGGACTTTCCCAACAGATGTTTGTTTGTTGGTGCATGCAGCCTACCCCATGCACACACACAGGATAAGAATCGCATGAGAGTGGCAGTTGGCCATAAAAAGAATTTTGTTGAACCAATACTTGATACAAAAGTGTAAGGATGACATATATGACAGCATAATATCTAAAAAATGTGTCGACAAAAAGCATGTATTCAGTTTTCACAACAGAAGAAAAAGAGTAAAGCATGCCTTTTCAGAATGGATCTCAGGTGAGTCGCCATAGTACAGGTTTTGCTTTTGCAGCAAGAGTGCCTCCAGCATAGAACAAAGCCGAACCTCTGCAAGTGTTTCTTTTAGGGCCTACAGGTACAGAGACACTTAAAATGAAAAAAACTAATTTCATTATCAACGGAGTGTAGAAAAACAATATTGTGTTCCATGAAAAGAACACAAGACAAACAAAATAGTACAGAGAGAGAGTGCAGCTAAAGGAGTCTTCAAGCATACAAACACTACTTTTGTAAAAGCACAATGACACCTTGGAAGTTTAGAGTTTGAAACATAAACCAAGCCTAATTTTAGTGGGTGATAGTTCGTGAGCATGGATGTAACTCCCCGTTAGAGTGACCTACTAAGTCACCACCCAGTCCTAGTAAGTTTCTGCCAAGTTGAACGCACAAGCACGGTCAAGTCCAAGAGATTCAGTAGGGACCAAGTCTATGTCGACCTGGGTGACTTTTAAATTCATGTAAATTGTGCATTTAGACTTCATCATACCCTGTTCCCATCTGGGGAAGCAAAAACTGTGGAATTCTACAGCTCGTACTTATATCAGAAACATCAATATTGCTACAGGATACCAGCAGTGGCCATGACATTTCATCGAAGGTAGGATGACTGAGTGCATCTGATTCATAAATTGTGGGGCCACACTACAGATTTTACGTGTGGCTAATGGCTCCCAATTTCACACATCACCACTTAATGGGTATAGACAAATGTGTATTTAATTAACAAAACAAGAAGCACCATAATGCAAAAGGAAACATATGCATGTGTTTCTCTGTATGCCTGGGTGGTTGTGCATGCGCGCGCGTGTGTGAGAGAGAGAGAGAGGATGTTTCAAATGTCTGATATGTTCCAATATAGATTATTGATAAGCACTAAGTGGAAAAGAAAACATGCTGAAGTTTTGCATCATACCATACGTACCTATCCTGGGCTCTCGATGAAATCAATAATTTTATAAAGAAATAGGTTAAAAAAAAAGATCCCTGAGGGCCTGATTAACCATTAAACATCATAAATTAACACAACATATTAAAACAAAAACCATCATGCATACTCAAATGCTCACCTCTAAAGTTCGTGCTTCACCTTTATCTGAAGCTTCTCTTGATTCTTTCATTCCCTCAAGTCTTTTCTGCAGAGCAGATGCTTCAGCATCTATTCTGTGACCAGAAAGCAGGTCAAGGAACATGGACAAAAGAAATAATTAGTCAAAACTTGATAGTCTTAACTTTGTCACTACTGAGAAATTAAACTTACTAGTTCTTCCAGTATCCTACATGAAAAAGGGAAGCAAATATATAAAAAGGAATATATCCAGAAGGTTGAGCATTTAGTTACAACAGTCAATGAAGTAAGCAAAAAAAGATGCAGTCAAAAAGCTGCAATAAGTAGCAAAAAATTAAACATAAGCTTAACCAATAAAAATTTCTGAACAGACTTAATTCATGGCAAGAAGCATTAGATATAACCCCTTGAGTCAAATATAAACATCAAACTTTTCTGCCTTATAAACCCTTCAGGTTACACACAGATATGAAAGAACATTAACTGATATTATGTAGCTTCTACAAATCAAAGTAGAGGAATGAAATAAAAACGTACAGAGCTACCTTCATGGTACTCCTATCTAACAGGCATTGCAGTTCTAGCTGTGAGAAAGGGAAAGCAAAGATATAAAAACCAATTTTATATCCAAAAGGACTTGACTTGTGCTTCAGTTTTTATAACTAAATAAATGAAATTAGCATTTTAAAGTGATCCTCTTTCATCAAAGAAACACAACCAGTGTGAAACAACTTAATAAATATTTCCTCGATTTGATCAATCAAATTGGCTTATCATAGTTGGCATAGAAAGTTAAAATGTACAAAGCTACCATCATGATATTCTTGTCTAAAAAGCAATTTGTAGTTTCTACGGAGCATACCAACAAGATTGAAAGGAAAATTTTACAGCCAATAATTAGACCAGCTATGATTTATGGAGCAAAATGTTGACCAATCAAGAAGAAACGCATGCACAAAATGAGTAAGTGTAGCAATGATGGGAATGTTGAGGTGGAAGTGTGGTAAAACTAGGAAGGATAGAATCATAAATGAGCGTGTCCAAGAGCAATTAGGGGTAGCATCAATAGGTGATAAAATAAGAGAAACTTGTTTGAGATGGTTTGGACCTGTTCAACGCGGGCCATCAATGGTGCCGGTGAGTAAAAGTTATTCTATGCGGGTTGATAGCCCACCAAGGGAAAGGGGTAGGCCGAAGAGGACATGGATGGAAGTATTAGTAATAGATCTGAAGAAGTGCAGCCCATCTAAGGACTTGACTCGCGATAGATTGGAATGGAGAAACGGAATTCATGTGCCCAACATAGTTAAAACAAAGCTTTGATGATGATGATGCTTAAAAAAGAGAAGCAAAGATATAAAAAGCAATTTTATATCTAGAAGGACTTAGAGTTGTAGTTCGATTTTTATAAATAAATACAATTAACATTTTAAAGTGATCCTCTTTCTTCAAAGAAACACTGACAAGATGAGAGACGAGCATACAAATGTGCTGAATGACTTGGTCCTTGATGGACGATTGTATTACACATATATAGGGAATGAATTCCCTAATTACAGCAACTAACAATATCTAATCAGATCCCTAATTACAGCAACTAATCAAATTAAGATCCTAAAGATTAGCAATTAACTATGTACAGAACTTTGACTAAATTACAAGACTGGGCCTAATGGGCCTGAAATCGTGGGCCAACTTTAACACTCCCCCTCAAATTGATGCCGATGAGTCAACAAGCATCAATTTGTCAGCCAAGAATTGATGACGCGGTCGAGGAAGTGCTTTGGTAAAAATATCAGCAGTCTGGAGGCTTGAAGAGATGAATGGAAGAGAAATAACATTGCGTAGATATTCGTCCCTTATAAAATGACAAGCCACTTCAATGTGTTTAGTTCTCTCATGAAATACTGGATTCTCAGTAATCCTTATGGCACTTGTATTATCCGCATGTAATGGTGTGGGAGTTTTCTGGGAGAAACCAAGGTCCTCAAGAAGACCACGAAGCCATATGATTTCGGAGCAGGCGGCAGACATAGCTCGGTATTCTGCCTCAGTGGATGATTTTGAAACTCTGTCTTGTTTCTTCACTTTCCATGAAATAAGAGCATCCCCTAAGAACATGCACCAGCCCGTAGTGGACCGGCGAGTATCAGGACAACCTGCCCAATCAGCATCAGAATAGGCAGACAAATGCATCTGCGAGCCAACAGGAAAAAACAAGCCTCTGTGAGAAGTACCAAGAAGATAACGAATGATACGTCGAACAGCTGCTAAATGAAGATGATGAGGCTTGGTCATATACTGACTCAACAAGTTGACTGCATAACTGATGTCAGGCCGTGTAGTAGTCAAATATATAAGACTACCAACGAGTTGACGATAATATGTTGGATCAGAAAGGAGATCACCACTGTCACTATGGAGTTTAACATTTAGTTCTAGAGGAGTATCCACTGGCGTGGATTTAGACAATCCCGCAGATTCAATCAAATCCATAGTATACTTATGTTGATGTAAAATCAACCCCTTCTCAGAGTGATGAACTTCCAATCCCAAAAAATATTGCAGAGGTCCCAGATCCTTCAGATGCAAAGATTGATGCAGAGACAATTGGAGATCTTGAATCGTGGCTGTATCTGTGCCAGTGATGATGATATCGTCTACATAGACGAGAAGGATGGTGATTCCTTTTGATGTATGGTGCAAAAACAAAGATGGATCATAAGGACTCTGCTGAAACTGGAGCTTGAGTAAAGCATCTTTGAATTTTTCGAACCATGCCCGAGGTGCTTGTTTCAGTCCTATATAATGATCGTTTCAGAAGAGCAACCTGATCTGCCGATGGTTTCGGGAAACCTTGAGGCAATCGCATGTAAACTTCTTCTTTAAGATCGCCATGAAGAAAGGCGTTTTTCACATCAAATTGAAAGAGAGGCCAGGATTGAGATGCAGCTATGGCAAGGATAGTGCGAACAGTGGTCATCTTTGCAACAGGCGCAAAAGTTTCTTCGTAGTCAATGCCATATTCCTGTCGGTTGCCAAGAGCCACAAGCCTAGCCTTGTATCGATCCAAAGTACCATCTGCCTTTAATTTGATAGAGTAAACCCATTTACTCCCAATAGGTTTAACCGAAGCGGGGCAAGGAACAGTAACCCAGGTTTGGTTCTGCTGTAGTGCACTCAGTTCTTCTTCCATAGCCTGTCTCCAGCACTCATGTTTTGCTGCTTGTGAATAAGACGTAGGAATGGATACAGATGATAAAGTAGTAAAGTATGAAGAATGAGAGAAATCCGTATCTATCCGGTGGACGAGATATACGAGCAGAACGTCGAACAGCAAGTTGAGGGGAAGTTGATGCAGAAGCAGGATTGGGGACCGGTTCTTGCAAAAGAGGCAAAGTATTGGCATTTGTTCCTTGTCAACGAATATACACCTTGTCCGGATGAAATCTCAAAGGTGAAGGAAGACATTCATCATCAAAGGATGGTACTTTAGAGAAGGAGATTTCTGGAGAAGAATCAGAATAAGACTGAAAAAAATACTGATGTTAAAAAAAAACAACATTCCGAGAAATGCGAAAACGCTTGGAGGTGGGGTCATAACAAACAAAACCTTTTTGATGGGAAGCATAACCAAGGAAGGCACATTTTACAGATTGAGCGGATAACTTGGAACGTTCATGTATGGGAAGATGAACAAAACATACACAACCAAAAGTATGGAGATTTGTGTATTGTGGGCCAGTTTTGAAAAGACGAAAATATGGAGATGTGTTTTGAAGTTTTGGAGAAGGAAGGCGGTTGATGATATGAGTAGCAGTGGTTAAAGCTTCTGGCCAAAATCTAGGTGGAACGGAGGATTCTAATAATAGACACCTGACCATGTCTAGAAGATGACGATTTTTCCGTTCTGCAACACCATTCTGTTGGGGAGTATAGGGACAAGTCCGCTGGGATATAATCCCTTTGTTTTGTAAATATTCCTGAAATTGGTTGGACACATATTCCCCCCCTGAGTCGGTTCGAAGAACCTTAATACATGTGGAAAATTGATTTTGAACATAATTCAAAAATTTTTGAAACACATCAAAAACTTCAGACTTGGCATGTAGAAAATAAATCCATGTAAAACGGCTATAGTCATCAATAAAGGTTACGAAATACTTATACTGTGAATGAGAAATAATTGGTGCAACACCCCACACATCACTATGTATTAAATCAAAACTTTTGGTAGCAGAAGAAATGTGTAAGGGAAAAGGCAAGGTTTTACTCTTTCCCAGCTTACAAGTGGTGCAATCAAGAGCAACATCAGATGATAAAAATTTCATTTTATTAATATGACCAGATTGTAACAAGGATAACAAAATAGCTGAATTGGGATGGCCTAATCTATTGTGCCATAACTGCACATTATTCCTAGAGACAACTGATAAGGCAAACAAAGACATATCTGGATTTGGTGTTATTATCTGAAGAGGAAACAAACGCCCCCACTTAGGCCCCTTCACTATTACCTTCCCCGTCTCCTGATCCTGCACCACACAACCAGAGGAGGAAAAGGAAACATTGCAGTTATTATCAACCAATTGACCAACAGAGATTAAATTGGTAGAAAGATTATCGGAACAAAAAACATCATGTAAAGGTAGAGAATGAGCAATATCACCAACAGAAGTAATTGGAATTGTGGTACCATTAGCAGCATGGACCTGAATCTGTCCATCATATGGTTTAAGTTTGGAGAAATTTTTGGAGGATGATGTCATATGATTGGAGGCACCAGAATCAAAATACCATTGAGATGGAGATTGAATTTTACCAGATATACCAAGAGTGGACAAAGCCTGGAGAATCATCTGTTGGATCATTTCAGGGGAGACAGGAGCAGCAGAAGCAGGTGCCGAAGAAGATGTGGAAGAAGAATCAATAGTGCCAGTAGCAGTAATCGCCTGATAAACTTTCGGATTTCGATTTTGAGGACGTTTGCGGCATTCATTGATTGAATGTCCGGAAGCTTTGCAGTAATTGCAAATCCGCTGCTTACACTGATTTGCATAATGGCCGAAAGTGTGACACTTGAAACACTGCACTTTACTCATATCTCTGGTTGGTTGCTTTCCTTTGGAAGAATAAACAGCATTTTCTGACAAGTTCGGTGATTGAAAGGCAGTGGGTACACTATAGGCAACATCTATAGCACCCGAACTAGCTTGGTTGAGCATACCAGATTGCGTCAATTGTCGCTGTTCCTCTCGCAATAATTCATTGAGACAGACATCCAGTGAAGGAGAAGGGACCCTACTCATGAGATTAGATCTGACAGATTCATACTGAGGCCTTAATTTCATAAGAAATTGATCCCGATGACTAGATGCTAAAATTACTTGCACTTCAGGAAGAGCTTGTGCAGAAATATTGGCATATTTGATGTCATTTAATTCTGTCCACAAAGTCTGAAAACCAGAGTAATAGTCCTGAATGGAAGACGTCCCTTGCACATAATTTGCAATTTCAAATTCTAACTGATACTGACGAGCAGAGTTGCCCTGATGATACACTGTTTTAAGATAGTCCCACATCTCTTTGGCAGTTTTATAAGGTCTCAAATTCATGAAGAATTGTGGTTCCATGGAACCGAGAATCCAAGTTTTGACCTTAGCATCTTTTGTGTTCCATGACATAATTTTTTTCTCATCTTCTGTTGGTTTTGGTTCAGTGCCAGAGATATGGCCCCATAACTCTTTACCCTCTAGATAAAGTTCAAATTGAAAAGACCAAGAGGGATAATTTTTTCCATTAAACTTTATTAAGGTGATCTCTGATTTCTCCATTTGTAACAATGATGTAGAGGAAGCAATCAAATTGATGACAGTAGTCAGCCAAATAACCTTAGCAGAGATCCACAATGAACAACCAAACAGGTAACAGAAGAAAACACAATGACCACAATATATATACTCGCAGAAGAGACAGCAAACAAAAACTACTGCATGCACTTAGCAGAAGAAACAGAAATCGTCCATGTCGTCAGGTAGAAGAATCTGACCTGGGCCCCACATGATGATCTCTTGATAGATCAGGGAGTGGGGATGGCTGAGCAGATAAAATACGCAACTAATGGAAGTGGTTGCAACAAAATCAAATCCAGATCAAGGATTTTGAACGACTGAGATGAAAACAAACCCAAAAATTGAATCTTCACAAAAATAGGTAGAAAACCTACCTCGGATGACCAATAAATATGGCAAAAATCTTCATAAATCAGAGAACATCCAGACGACCAAGATGTAGCAGATCGCTGAGATGGGTCACGTTTGATCACAGGTGGGCCACGCCTGATCTGAAATGATCAGGGAAGATCAAAGAGAATCTGACAGAAGAAGATTATCACAGATGATCTCTGATAGGCTTCCAAGGCTTGGAAGATGACCGAGGCGCAATCACAGATGGTTGATTGATTGGGCTGAAGAGAAAAAATGTTTTCTCTGCTCTGATACCATGACAAGATGAGAGACGAGCATACAAATGTGCTGAATGACTTGGTCCTTGATGGACGATTGTATTACACATATATAGGGAATGAATTCCCTAATTACAGCAACTAACAATATCTAATCAGATCCCTAATTACAGCAACTAATCAAATTAAGATCCTAAAGATTAGCAATTAACTATGTACAGAACTTTGACTAAATTACAAGACTGGGCCTAATGGGCCTGAAATCGTGGGCCAACTTTAACAAACACAACTAGTGTGAACCAGCTTAATAAATGTTTCTCAATTTTGATCAGTCAAATTGGCTTGCCATAGTTGGCTTGGAAATCTAAATTGTAGTGAGAATTCTAAAAGAGACAAAAGGAAAATGCAAAAGAAATGCATACATGCATACATACACATACACACAAATATATATGGGAAAACCCTCTTCAAAGACTGTCTCTCACGGCTTGGGCGAGAACTTTTTTACCACCATGTAGGAACGTTCGAGATCAATCCAACCCTCTCACACTCACTAAACCCCCACGAATTGGCACTCATCCTAATTTGTCATTCATCCGAATTATACTCACCTTTGCATTGAATTGAATTTCATAAAAAAGCGTAACTTAAGAAACCACTAAACTTTAAGGCCACTAAATCAATGGTTGTGGTGCTCTGATTGGGATATTTCCCCCCAAAATCATATCCGCAATGAGACCCTTCCATCTCACTATCCTCCTATGATTAGTATGCATCCAAGTGAGTCCCACAAGGGGCTTAGAATTTTTGCTCTCAATAAGCCGTGGGACGTCTCTTAGGAGAGGGTTTTCCCTATACATACATACATATGTATGTATGTGTGTGTGTATATATCAAACCATAAACAACAAATCGAAGCATCACCAATCATATTTATTAAAAAATGGTTTCCAAAATAAAGGACACGACAATAAAAAAAAGAAATTGCTATCAAATTGATGAAGCTCATAATATAAAATAAAAACAACTCCCCCATGAGATTATTGGATAGAAATCATTTGCACTCAAGACGACAAAGAATACCATTGGCAATCATAGAAGAAAGCAACTCTCCAAACTAAAGTGCCCAACTACCTTACTAGATCAGCATTTAGTTTCAATCCTGTAATAGCGCTTTGGGCAAACTGGAGCAATTCTTCCCGCTTCATCTGAAAAGACTCCCATATGTTAGCAAAGCCACAATTGTTCCCATTGTTTACGATACACATGACGGTTTAAAATATCTTTGAGAACCACATTCATAAGGAACAAGCCCTCAATACAAAATAACATTAAAAAAATTAAATAAATATAATGCATGTGCATTGAGGCTGAGTTTTTCTTTTCTTTTCTTTTCCTCTTTTTTGGTATGGTACATTGAGCCTGAGTTCCCATAGGAATAATTATCAAAATCAAAATGAGACTTTTGTAGTGGGAGTTTTTGGTATTAGTTAGGGTTGCAAACGGGTCTTCGAGTCTCCAACATCTCTGACAAGAAAATTGCTAGATTGGAAACCCAATTTTGATCCAATAAATAACCTATTTTCAGATTCAATAAGAAATTGGGTATGGGTATGGATCCATATGATGACCCAAACCTAGACATGTTTTAACACTAGCTACATGCCACTCTTCGTAAGTTAGGTTTCCTTTGGTAGGGTTTATCTTTTCCCTCATCTCTCCAATCTCCAAAGTCCAAACCTCTCCCATCTCCAGTAGCCACACCTCTCCAATCTCCACACCCAAAGATAAAACACACTCTCTCTCCCTAATATGATATTTTCTTATGGTCTGATTTGATTTGATGTTATTTTCATTTTTGGTTTGATCTAAGTCATCCCACAAGACCCTCCAAATCAAGATGAAGCTTTGGTTCAAAGGGGCATCAGGCTGTTCATGAAGCGGTTTGTTATGTAACATATACTTATATAGGTTGAAGAAAACCTAGAATGGCTTCCCGTTAAGCAAAGACTGACGTTTTTTATAAGAAAAAAAAACTAAGGATTAGTTTAGTTAGTCTAATTTGATTCACAATGTGGCCTTTTGAATTTCAGTTATTAGAATGTTGATTTATTTAATTTTGGGCCTTATTAATGTCCAATAAAGTTAAATGGAATGGGTCCTTCTTGTTCAATCAAGAGATAATTTCTTATCCATGGAATGTAGTTTGAATAATGGATAATAAGTGGGCCCTATCACTTCAATTATATGTGCACTTGTGATAGTTTGTTCAATATCATAAAGCATGCCCCATCAGTTCAACCATACGTGCGCTTGGGTTGAGGGGTCTTAATTTGTTCAATATCATGAAGTGGGCCCCGCTTGTTCCCTCACATGTCTTGGTCATGGCTAACAGTCAAAGGCTTCATATTAGGTGGGCAGTCTATTTCTGCAAATTTTGATGTTGAACACCAAACATGGATTGAAGGAATCCCCAATCATTCCATTATTCCAACCAAACGTGGAGCGTGAGTATCCTCAATTATAAAAATCGTGAGGATTTTCCTTTTCCAAGTGCAGTGAGGAATCCTCAAATCTGCAGATTTCTCACTTGTTACTGTTAAGTAGTTAGATTTCCGCACCTTTAACATCTAGGCATTTTGGGTTAGTTTTCTGCCAATGGTCTTAATAGTACCTAAAAGGGCCAGAACATTTATTTCAATCAGTTTAAACCAAATAGTCAAGAAAAGTAAACTTGTCAAATGACATCTAAGTCTAACCTAATCCAATCCAAATCATGTAATAAATCAAATCTGATATCCTAATATAATACAAACTCATCCCCATCATACTTATCCAATTTTCTTAATATTATCGATTATTCTTATCTAACTAATGAGTACCATGACATCTGCAAATAGTACATGCCTAGGAGATCTACTTAGTAGCAACTAATACAAAGTATCTAACCAGTTGCTGCAATAGTAAGTTGTGTCTGCATGTTGATGAAAGAAAATATATTAAGTACTCATACCAATACTTCATCTTGGTAGTTCAAAAAAGCTTTTGACAAGTCTTGTATGCTCCTCACAACAGCATTGTGAACTTCCCTTCCACCAGCCAAACAAAGCCTGTAAGAACCAAAGAAAAAAAGTTTTCAGACTAAGAATGCACTGACCATTTTTCTTGAGTTCTTTGATTCATTAAAACATTAAAATTTCACATTTATGAGATGTATCTTCAAGAAATGTTCTACGGGATTGCTTGAAGAAACTTGGCCCCATTGTACGAGCCACAGTCATTGTGTTCTAGCAACCATTTAGGGTTTTATTCTTAAAATTCGTCCTCCAAAAGTTGTATTTAGCAAGTGTATGAGTCCGTCATTGAAAGTTGAAGTATATTGTCCCCAGAAAAAGTCCCTTCATAAAATCACCATTGGTTTAAGGTTTGTAACTTTGTCATAAAAATGAATAATGTAGCACAGCAATATCAGTCTAATCCAGGTTGATGTAGTTTTGGGGCAGGATAAGACAAGCCACATACTTAAAAGAGGCCAAATGTGTAAGCATGCGGACAAGATTTTAGGCTTAACAAACAAGGACAATTGGCCATTAGTTTGCGCACATGACAGCCCAAGACTTTTGTCATTGCACCAAAGCAATGCCAAGTCACACACTATGCCTTGATCTGAATTGCAATCTTCACAAGTGCTCTCGCACATGAATAATTGAAATGAGTTGCAAAATTGCACTCATTTTCCCATTAAATCCTCATAAGATGACATTCCAAATTTACGGGAAAATCTCGTTTGAGAATATATATAATGGCAATAAACTCAACAGTTTCTGGTATTTTACTTAACTGGTGTTGGCATTGCTTTTTGGACTCCACTATAAGTGGGGCGTGTGCTGGAAGTCAACATCATCATGACTATAGAATACAAATAACTTCGTAATAGGAACTGGAAGGTGTATGTCTAAAAAAGCTACAGAAAAAAAAAAGCATATAAAAAAAGAAGACAGAGAAGCGAAAGCAATGCCAGTGTGCTTCGTATGGATAGCATTTCTTAAAAGTCAACAACATTGGTAGAAGCCCTTCCCATAGTAGTGTAGGGAAAAAATGGATAGAAATGACTGTTTGGATCAGAAACAGGACCATTCATTGAAAAGGAGGGAAAGCGCAAGTAGCTCACCCAAATATCTCCAAAAGTAGAGAAACTTCTTCCTCATTTGGTGCATCAAGAATCTGAGTCATACAAAAGAGTTAACCTGCGGTTAACCTTGATGATCAGCAGGAACAAACAAAGCAACCTAAAACTCAAGAACAAAACATATATTGAAACAAATATGAAATAGAAATAATCAAAGGTTCCATTTGTTATGTTGAAATATGAAGATTTATCATCAAAGAAAAAGAATTACCAAAAAAAGATCCTTTTTTTTTGCGAGTATCTTAAATTTAGATCTATCAGAACAGGCGTATAAATAATCTCACTATATTCACCTTTTCCTAGTGAGGGTCAATCAAATCCAAGCATTCAAATTTTGGTAACAAATCCAATTAGAAAATAACCAACTACAGTAGGTCATACAAGAAAAAATGAAATTTTGAATAATTTATCCAAAAAATTGACACTTAATAAATGCAAACATATAACCCAATGGAACAATTGGTTTATTGGTTTAAAAACATATCAAATGTTGCAACCACAAGTGTTTGTGTTAACTGTAAAGAAGCAGGTCAGCAGCAGGTCAGCTGGACCAATGGGTCAGCCCACAAGCTGCTTCTTTACATTAACAACACAACACAACCAAGTGAGGAATGAACAACTTCCAAATGAATATTTGAGAAATGATGATGAAGCAATTGGATGTTACATAACTAATAACTTCAACATGGACGTAGGTCTCAGTATTAGACATGGGCATGAGGTGTCCGATAGGGAAATTTCAATAAGCCTGATAACCAGACACATCTCTCTCTTAGATCTCTCTCTCTCTCTCTCTCTCTCTCTCTCTCTCTCTCCTCTCTCTCTCTCTCTCTCTATCTCTCTCTCTCTCTATATATATATATATAGAGAGAGAGAGAGAGAGAATCTGTAGTATTTTATATGAATACAAAGTAATTAGAGTCATAAAATGCTGCTTAAAGGTTAAGCATAAAAGTGGAGTACACTGCATAGCAATTATTAAATGAATATTTCTTCCTTCTCTTATTAGAATGGTTAAGGAGTGCTGTGTGTCTGGTACAGCAAGCTTCAAATAAGGAATTTTTTTCAGATAACGGACTCGTCTTGTTTCATAGCTTAAAAGGAGTGTGCAATGCCAAAGTACCAGAACGAAGGAAAGAAAGAAAGAAAAAGAAGGAAAAAAAGAAATTAAGTGGGCCAATATCCACAAACATAGCTTGGTTAACCATTAATCAAAACCATCCCAATTTATATGATTCCTTAAAAACAGAAAGCATAAACTGGACAAATATTCACACCTAAAAGGAAAAAGAGAACTCACCATAGACAAGGTTATGCCTTCAAGAGCTTCACTATGAAGAAACACGTCGCGGAAGTTCATGGGTTCACCCCCCAAATCAGAATCATAAAATAGATCCTACTCATAACAGCATCCGATCAAATCAGCACCTTCGCTAGTATTATAATAAATGGACATATTCTAAACCATCTTCAGATTTCATATTTCAACCAGCAAAAATAAGAATTTACTGTTACTGGCATAAATTTAATAAAAAGAGAAGGAAAAAAGACAGTTTTGTGATAAAGATGCCCTCAAATGCAGGAGTATGCACTCATCAACAAAATGATAATTATTCCATGATAGAGTTACTAACTAGATACTAAAATGATATACAAACAGAGGCATTGGCACGTAAACTAATAGAATAATACAGCAGAATGGAACCCATAAGGGAGAACATAATGAAGAATACACATGCAAGGTTTAGAAGTTGGTTTCTTTTATTGCATTCATGTTAACGAGCCTTGGGTTTGGGCTCATACTTTGGCCCAGATCTTCTTAGGTCATCCCATGGGTGTTGACTTTAGATAGATTTGTATATTGTCTGTAATTGATTTAATTAACCCAATTAGGGGAATCAAGACCTGTAAACATTCCATTATTGTACATTGATCAAGTATATAGTGAGGGGTCCTCAAAAGAAGAGGACACAGAAATTACTCCTAAAATTCTTTTGCATTCTCTCGATTTCTATTAATCCTGTCAAGGTATCAGAGCCAACATGTCCTGGGTTTGAATTCACGCATGGCAAAAAAAAAATGCCCCATGCTGCATTGTGTGTTTGTGCGCGCACGTGCGCAGGGCAAGAAGGCCCCATGACACATTGTAGTCTTGTGCATGCATATGCTTCGGATCCGGGCAGTGTGTTTCCTATCACCAATTGGTTTTAAGATTACTGGCTAGAAACTTTGTAACCTTATAACCGTATTTTTTTTTCTTTTGTATGTGTTTCTTTCGTTAATAAAGTTATCTATTATCTTTCAGAAGGGAAAAAAAACTGAAAGCATTTAAGTGTATATTGTGTTATGTGAAGAGTTCACCTGACTATTCAAAAAAAAAATTGTGAAGAGTTAACCTAAAAATGAAAATTGGTATGTATCTCATGACCATTTAAATATTGTCAGCTACTTTGATGCCGATTGGGCTGGCTCGTCATAGAGGTAATGCGACGACTGATGAGGTAATTTTGTTCCCTGGAGAACCAAGAAACACATCGTGTTGGCAAAGTCGTGTAAAAGTGGAGTACCAAGCAGCGGCTAAGACAACTTAAGAGATTGTGTGGCTAAAGATTTTCTTGGATAAATCAGGATTTATTGTCAAGATTCTCAATCCTATGCAATGTGATAATCGAGTGGTTATTTATATAGCCTAAAATTCAGCGTTTCAGTAAAGAACGAAACATATTGTAGTAGATCATCACTTAGCTTGAAAAAAGGTTACATTTGGATTGATAAATGATAAGTGCTTTATTTATAAGGTTAGAGAATCAAGGAGCAAACATGTTGACCAAAGCCTTCTCAAAGAGTCAGATGATAAGCCTTCTCAAAGAGTCAGATGATGACAATTTTGACAAGCTGAGCATTATTTGACATCTATGCTCCATCTTTAGGGAGAGTACTGGAATATTCCTTGCTATTTATTATTTTTGTTGGGCTCTTGAGATTATTTCATATTTTTATAGATGTGTTGGTTCTTTTGCATACATCATTGACATATGATAGGCTTCTATGTAATATTATAGAAATTAGTTAAATAAAGAGGTCATTAGCCCATGATCACAGTTAATAACAATCTCAACCGTACCAGTAAGAATATTGATGTGAATAAAAACATAGGTGGAACCAAGGAAGGGAAAAAGAACGAAAGAAAAAAAAAACTTCCATTCCTCTGGAACTACCACCTAGTTGACCAACATTGTAAGCCACAAAAAATGTCACATTCACACACAAAGATTCCAAATTTGTCCTAATCGCCTCGCCCAGTCTAATTTATAAGAAACAGGTAATCCTTGTATATATAAACACGTCTATAGACATGTCGAAGAAAATTAACCCTAGGAAAAAGCACCCACACTATTAGGAAGATTATAAGTTGTGAAGTTAGCACAAACTCAATGGTTCACATAATGAACTCCACATAACTGAATCATTGACAACTAAAAATCCATTTGAAGTACTTACTAGAGAGGCTTCTCTTGGAGATAAGCTGGATTCATCGTGAACGTGAGTTTGTTCTATATCTTTTTCCCTAGTATCCACAGAGTCTTCAGATAACCGTTCAATTTCCTTCAATGCAACCAACCATCTTCGCAATAATAGAATTCTCTCAACTCCTCTGCAAGAAACAGCAACTTCTTCCAATCTTTTTGCAGTGTGTCTAAAGCTTTTAAAACTCCGAGAACCCTGAAAAGTTGCATGCAGCATAAAAAGATGAAACTTAATAAGCAATTTAGCATATATTATTTACAAAGAAGGCATTGAAACAACAAAAAATTGCAACCAAGCATGTTTTTTTATGCACGAAAGACATCTGTGAATATGATTAGATTTTCACTCCTCCAGTAAGTGAATTTTGTGACTTTAGATTTAGTTAAGAATAGTGATACTAGAGATGTCAATAGGTATCCAATTATCCAAAGATCCAGTGTCTTTGAATGGTAAAAAAATGGACATGGAACTCTCTTTTTTCTGGCAAAAATTCAAATCTGGATAAAAATGATTCCAGAAGTTTTCAGATCTGGATATGTCCAACCCGAGGAACTAGACCTGGACCCAGATGCTTAAAGCACATTGTATATAAATCCAAAAGCATTACTACCCTAAAAAAAACTTGTCTCTCCAGATAATGGCCCTCTCCATAAACTACCAACTCTCACTCCCTTCTCCAGGGGCAGAGGAGGCCATGGTCCCCTCATAAATTCTGGAAAACCGAAAACCCCTTAGATCTTATGTAAAATTTTATCACTTTTCTACATTGGCCCTTCCAATAATTTTTTTGTTTTTCCATAGTGGCAAGGCAAGTTGTCTAGTTCCGCCACTGACCACTGCATTACTGCTTCCTATCCGAGCCATCTCTGCAGTGCACTTATCCTTAACAAATTCAGGCCTAATCTCCTCAAGCCTTCTGATTTTGCCTTAAATCTAAAATGTAGACCAACCCGATGTTTGGCATCAGCGTGCCATTCAGCTGATATTGGATGCTTACAAGAAAGGTTTTAAGGGTACAGGTCACGCGATATATGTTCAACCATATATATTCTGAACAGTTGTGATTTGAAGGTGTTTGAGGTGATTTTTGCATTGTTCCTAGAAACCATGGGAAGGATATTTAATGGTTTCCGCAAAATAAATCCAAGGAAGAAAAAACAGTTTGTATCTTTTGAAACTGTACATATATGTGCCATGGCAATATCTATTTTATAGGTCAGTTCAATGAGGTGCTTCTAATTGCACTCTGATGATTTCTAGTCAGTCTAGAGATTGATTACCATCTAAATTTGATGGAAGTTGTTGTTCGGGCAAAGTCAAATTGACCCAGACTGCATCAGGCAGCAACTACCCATGGACCATAAATCATGATTCATATCAATCAGCCTATCCTACCTAGCCGACTAGTCAGAATATATATATATATATATGTGAGGCAACGAAGGATGAAACTTCTGAAAAGTTGACATTCTACTGCAAAAGGGTGGGGGGGGGGGGGGGGGGGGGGGGGGGGGGGGGCAATGATCTCATTGACGGCATTAATCCCATCTAATCCATCTAATTTTCAACCCCTGTCAAACCAATGTAGACCTCATGCATTGCAACTTGCAAGACTCCCAACACCACAAATAACTGTAACCTAATACATTTCCAAAGCATAGCATACATCAATAAGCAATAAGCACCCCCACCCATTAATCACGGGAAATATAGCACAAGGCATCAAATACAAAGCCCTAATTCCCTAATTCGAACTAGACGACCCCAATTCCAGCTGAAATAACATCCGCATACATGTAAACGTAGGCGCAAACATAACCCATCACAACACCACGCATTTATAGCCCGTTTATCTGAATGAAAATCAATATATAGGAATTCGTATTCAGATAAGCTCCAACAAAAGGATGATTAAAAATGTGAGATAAAGATATAAAAGATTATAAAGAAGTAAAAGGGACCTTGGCTTTGTGATAGGTGGCTATTCATTTCCTATCTCCCCTTGATTCCTTTCCCATTAAAAAACAGATTATCTAATGTCCATTCTGTGGATTTTCACCTTTCTTTCTTCATTTTTTTCCCAGCTACTTTCCTATGAATTCAATTACGTGAAACAAAGGGACCCTAAGTAAATTTTACAAGCTGGCCGTCTCAATCAAAGCAGACAATGGATATAGAGAGAAGGGAAAGAGAAATTACAATGCGATCCTGCAAGATCTTGGCGCCCTCGGAGACGGCATAGGTGACGTTCTCTGCGTAGTTCCTGACGGTGCGGGTGAGGTTGTTCTTGCCACCGGCCTCCATGACCCTGATCACAGCAGATCTAAACCACGACATTCTTCGAGAACAAATCAATAAACAAAAAGGAAATTTGTCACCGCTATAAGATGGAAGAAGATTTTGTTCGACAAGAAGGATACAAGCTAGAAGCAATTGAATGAGACAAAGAGAGAAAGAGAGAGGAGTGGTTTCAATTCGATTTTTTTGGTTTTTGGATTGGATGGGTGGGTGAGGAGGAGGAGGAGAAGGAGTCAGCGCCGTCTCCGCATTTCTGAAATGTGTTTTAAAGACGGCTTTTGGCGGGGTCTGTTGGTTTTGCCGCGTACTTCGGATGATGCACCTAAAAATATACCAACAGTCAAACAGGTTACAGGTGTCTGTTGATGATGTATCTGAAGTTTTCGAACTTGGTGCGGGGAGTGGGAATTTTTTAGGGGTGTACGGCACACGTGTAATGTCTGTTTTCTTTTTGAACAGGTTTTTCAGGTACCACATACGGGCCCCAACCCCACGTATGTAAAATTGGTTCACATAAAGCTAAATGAGATGTCTGGTTGTTGATGTGCGATGAACAATTAGACAATTTCTTATTCTCACATTATATAGTTTTTTTATTCACAGTTAATATGATATTTTGGTAAGATAATCTAAAAAAAAAAATAAGGGTGGAGAATTGAGGATATGGTAATCCATTAATGATTGCTTTTGAAATTTCACTTTTGTTTCTTCTATTTTAGTTAAATTTAGAAGCCGTGAATTCATATTTTATGTGTATTCAATTCAAATACATGAAAAAAAAAAAGAATATTATAAAAGCGTCTTTTTGGAATTTACGCTTGTGAGAAAATAATTGGTGGTACGGCATGTAAGCCCACTTAGATGCATCCCTATGGATGGGTCCGCACATAATTAGGAAATAGGAAAATGTATTATCATGAATAAAGGAAAACTAGTTAGCCTATTATAAAGTCCTAATGCTTTGTTTAATAACATCAAATATAGTAGAGCTTTTTAATAGTACATTCTCTTGAGATTAATCCAATGAAATGGTTCATTTATTTATTTACGGTTGAAAACCAATAATTCAACGTAGATTGAGTTCCAACATGCTAAGGAGGTGAGTGACGAAGAACATAAGGTAAATATGTAAACGGGACACTTATCGGGACTTGATTTTACTTTGGTGGTAGTTCCAGGGGGTGTCATCCAATGATTATTTATGAATTCTCACCTTTGTACGGCCAATTTTAATTACCTTTTGAAATGCATTCCCTTTATTTCTAAGAATTCAATTACTATAGATAGATGGACTCAAGTCTCATTTATTTTCTAGAATTTAAGGAATTCCTGTCTATCTGAATGCTCTCTTGGACCTTGAGCATCCACAGATCCTACAAAATTTCAATGAGGGTGGAATTCTTTAATTTCCAAAGATCATTTGAGACTTTTTTATGTGGTTGAAATTTTGAAATGCTCGACAAGAAATATGGGATTTGCAGATGCCAGGGAACATGATGTCCAATCGTATCACAAAAACCCCAACATCTATAATTCCTGTCAGGAGTTTTAGTAAAGAAATAGGCCCATCACAGATGATTTGAGCATGGGGAAGATCATGGGTTAGTTAGGTATGGGTCAGTTTAAATTCAAACCCGACCACATCCACTCACCTTACCGCATACCAAACCAACCGTGATAGATTTTTAGGCATGTCAATTTAACCCTTTGAAATGGGTACTCGACCTGGCCCGTCCTAAGCCTGAAAACACAAGGCTTTTAAAAAAACAATGAGCCCAGTGGGCTGGACTTGGACAATTAGTTGAAAGCCGGTCAAAATGGGATTGAAAATGGGCAGAGCATACCCAACCCGTTCAAGCCCGGCCCGCAATTTTATCTTACTAATTCTTATATATTTTAATGGGAACCCTCAAAAAACTCCCTCCAAAATGTTTCTTCCCTCCACCATTTCTCATGAATTCAATCACTTCCCACCACTCCACACCAAAAACCCCACACTATGAATTGGCAGTGGAGATTTATGATGGATTTATGTTTAGGTTTGAGTTTATTATAGATTTATCCACTATTCAGTGTTTGAAATTTATGATAGATTTATCACCCTTCATTTTGAAGAGTTAATATATACTATCTAGTATCTAGACCTTTTGAAATTTGATCAAGCTATCCCCCATTATTATCATCTTTATTAACAAAGCTTCACCCATTAAGAAGAAAAAAGACGCCTCCATTGATGAAAATGCCAAAGCCCAGGCCCAGGCCCCAGCCCGAGCCCGTGCGAGATGGGATTTGACATAGGCCCGCTCAATTTAGGGCCGAGATTGGACAATCCCCAGCTGGCCCATCCAATATTCGGAACGAAATTGGACAACCCATGTCCAAGCCCGGCTCGTCCCATTGACATGCCTACAGATTTTACAGCCCACGATACTAAATCAGGCAATGACACTCAAAATCTAAATCCACCTCGAACTCAATCATAGGTCAAAAAGTAAAAAAACATATTTCCCCAAATCCAATAAACCCAATACCAAATTCACCTCTAATAAGAGTAGTAAGTCTCTCGTTTTAGCCCGACTCTATTGATGTCTTTATAGATAAAAAATATACATATATATATAAACACATAATTGATACAAATCCAACAAAAAATGCATTCAACACATGCCCATGCTAGGAGCGGGTCAAGTTGGGTCCCCATTTAAATCCGACTCATTACTATCTCTAAAAATCACCCATGCATAAGATCAGGATTCCAAAGTAATTTTGACACAGGCCACATCAAATCCAATCAATCTACTATGTGCACCAAGCATATTTGGTCTGAACGGGTCGGATCTAGTTTTATCATTTGGACCCTACTCATACCCCAACCCTATTATTATCATATTTCGGGTCACACAGTGGCCCCAAAGCCACACTACATTTTTCATTGGGCCTAACACGTACTCCAATGGGCCCAAAAAAAAAAAACCCACCATAGTTTCCATTTATCTCTCTATCCCCTCATCTTCTCCAAACCCTACACACCTTTTTCCCTACCCTTTCGTCTGCTACTTCTGCCTCAAATCACCAAATTCCATCTCTCAGCTCACTCTCACCATCTCAAGGTACCTCTCAACTTTCTCTGCTTAGGGTTTTTGCAATTTCTTCTGCTTCTGCAATGATTTTTTTTTTTCTATTGACATCGAAATCTTTGAATGCTATTTTGCAATCTGTGATTTCTCGTTTGGATCTCCGTATTCATGATATGTGTATTTGAATTCTAAATCTCAGGAATCCGCAAGGGTTTCAGAGATGGATAGGGTTTTAGACAGGGAGAAATCGAGCAGAAAGCACAGAGACGAACGAGATCGAGAAAGAGACCATCACAGAGACCTCGATCTCCATCACGATCGAGATCGAGATCACAAGCATCGAAGCAGTCGCGACGCGGAGGATCGGCACCACCGCGACGACAAGCGGTCCTCAAAAGACGAAGATGGATCAAGAGATAGGGTTTCGAAGCATCGAGAAGGCGATCGGCACCGCCAGAAAGAAGATCCGAAGCGCGAACGATCTCACGAGCCGAGGAATGGACGAGAAGGTAGCCGCGATCGCGATCGGGCTAGGGATTCTGTCGATCGGAATCACAAAAATCACCGCGAAGAATCTGTGGAGCGGCGATCGACGCACAAGAGGAAAGATCATGGAGATGAACGGTCTGATCGGAGTGAGAAGCGGATTAGGGCTTCAGATGGCGCGAAGGAAGAAAGGAGAGAGAAGCGGCGGTTTGAAGATAGAGTTCTTGAAGACCCTAGGGAAATGAATGGTGTTAAGAAGGAAGAGAGGAGAGAGGAAAGGAGCCTCAAGGAGGAAGAAGAGTTTGAGGAGGATATAAGAAAGAAAGAGGAGGCCAGAAGTGAGAGGAAGTGAAGCTGGAGAAAAAACCGGCTGCAGACAAGCATTTGGATGATTCTCAAGTCCTTGCTCCTCCGGACAGGAGCGGTTCCATTGCCAATGTGAGTTGATTATGCTACCTTTGTGTATATCTTTACATGTAATGGTTTTTTTTGCTGTGCTTTTGTTAATTATGTTTACATGAAGTTGTGTAGTAGTATTATATTTGATGTTCATCAAAATTGGTGCTAATTATGTCAATGATGCAAACTATGAATTTTGACATTCACACCCAAATATAACTTTTGTTGATAGGTTTTGTTTCCTTTAATCTAATTCATGTTTCTTTTACATTTATATATTATATTTATATCACACACACACACAGATTCGCTTTCCATACCATTTATAAACCCCCTTACAGATGTTAGTATTAGAAGGCTGTATTGTGTGACTAATGTGCAGTTTTACTTGTTTACTATGATTTGGGGGAGATGGGAATATCACTTTTTATATTTTCATGACTCGGGCTTTGATTTGTTCTGGGGCACAGTTGCTTGACTTTAGAAATACATACGGGCAACTGTAGTTTTGCGAAGATACATTTTATAGAAATGACATGGAAGTGCTTAACAAGCGAGAGAAAAAACATATTTATTTAATGTAATATGATGCCCAGATCCAGATACAGTATGGATACGACAAGGACAAGCCATGATTTTATACATAAAAATTTTAAGCATGGGATACGATACGACACGATAACCGTTCATCCTAGCTTATGTGGAGAGATGACCTTCCTGTGAAAGTTATTAAAAATGTTATACTAGCTTAAATGATGGCAGAATGGTTCGCAAAGTACTGATAAGAAGCTGCAACTTCATTTATCAGCTGTGCGTTCTGCCATTTGCAGGTCTTTCACTTCATTGAAGCTTTTCCTGATATACTATGAAAAAATGAATCGACACAAGGCATCGGCTGAATCTGCATAATGCATATCAATGGCAAATGCATATGAAAATTGAAATAATCCACAATGGAAAATGTCAATTTTGAGGGCAAACATCTGGGCACCAGTAGAGAAAAGATTATAGTTTTGCTGAGTTTGCACTTGTATGGTGAACCATAGATCGGAACTTGACTGGCAAGATATTGTTGGAATCGGAGAGACCATAGCTCAACTAGTGTATTTATTAAATTAGTGTAAGCTTGATGTGTGTGCAAAATAACTAATCAAATGCAAATTATGTACAATGTATTTCCTTTTTCATGAGAAATGTATGTGATGGTAAATTATAATTTTAAAAAGAAGAAATTAATAATGCATATGATTATCATCGAGACCAATGGATCTTATCCACAACTAATTATGGAGGAAATAAAACTTCATAGCCATATAAGAGGCCAAAAGTATGTTTTAACTAATGATGAAGTGTTGAAAACTAAAAAGGAAAAAGTGATTGCATGTAGGTCGTAGAAAAATATTACCTTTAAAACATTTGAACCTAATGTAAAATTTAACAGACTTGAGTTTTCATTTATCTATTACTCACACATATACAACAAACTGATTATTGACTGCCAGAAAAGGCAAATTGAACTAATCCAAGTTTAAGGCTGAAGCAGATGGCCACATCAAATGTATAACAAAGCTACTTGATCTTTTTCGAGCATATGATCCTTCCATTCAAGAAAAGCTTTACGGATTTATCTTCTGCAATAATAAGATAGAAGAAAATGTGATCTCTTCCTGTAATTCCTAACTTAGCCAGGAGTTAACAGAGAATGCTTGGTTATCACTAATGAGGATCTCTCTGTGTTTTTAGCTATGTTTATCTTTATTGGCTTTGGCCTTCTTGGTCTTCTAGCCTCCTTTGGGTTGTTGTTTCAAGACATCACTTATATGGCAACTTCTTGCTCCTGCACACACACACTTATATGGCAACTTCTTGCTCCTACACACACACATGCACACATGCAAAAAAAGCCATCCAAATTAAAATCTTCAGATAAGCTTCAGGAATCAGAATGTGGACCAGACAAAACACAAAGAACAACATCACCATTCTTAAGAGCCCTTCAGCAGGACAATTCAGGCAGTAGAAGTAAAAACTCATCCCTACAATGTCCTAATAATAAAAGCTTCAAGTTTTTGGATTGTCCCATCTTCAAGTTTTTTTTTTTTTTAACACAAGGTTCATCTATGGTGTGACATTGAATAGCTACAAATCTCATTTAATGGTCAGTAAGATATGTAGTACTGGAGAATTAAAATTGTGTGGAATATTCACAAGTACAAAAGGCAACAATAGGCTCTCTCTCTCTCTCTCTCTCTCTCTCTCTCTCTCTCTCTCTCTCTCTCTCTCTCTCTCTCTCTCTCTCTCTCTCTCATGCACGCACACACGCACCCGAATAAGCTGTCCGAAGCTTTCACTCCTGTAATTACTCTGTCCTCCTCCACTTTATCATCAATTCCCCCCTCCCCCTTTCGGTAGCATATGTGGGAATATGTTTTGATTGGATTTGATTGTCTTTTTCATGTATTCAATTTTGTTTCTGTTTTCTAGTTGCATTCTTTATAAACTGAAATTTATTTCAGCTTAGCTCAGGTGGCAGACTAGCTTTTTGGCTCCGCTAGAGTTGCTGGGAAGAATGTAAAAATTCATTGAAATAGTGATTTTCCAATTCCTTTTGGGATGCTCATTCATCTGTGTTCAATTTTTTATCTGTTGAGAGGTTAAGATCTTGGTTCCAAGCTCAGTCAGGTTTGGGTCTGGTATGCTGCACCATTGTTAGATTTAAGCCCATGTCCAGTAAACATATTTGGTATGGTGTCTGTGTACCGATCCAAACCCAACCTATTTATAGACTGACCTTGGATCATATAAAGAGGATTTTAAGCTTACTAAAGCCTAATGTGCTGATTGGAAGAGGAGAATATTAATCACCTCTTGTGAGGGGCTTTGATGCTGTATCACTGATGTATTCTCAAGTTTGTTTTTTTTTTTTTTTTGTACTACTAGGTTGACAGATATTTGAGGGTGGTGTTGGAGCAATTGGCCAAAGGGTCCTCTCAGCATGGAAGGGTTCACAATAACAAGTTTTTTTTTTCTTCGTTTTCCCTCTTTTTTTGAAAGAAAAAAAAAATCCAGCAACATGACTTGAATCCACACCCTCAAGGTTTGCAAAATTGCAATAGTGTGCCTTCCACTGTGCCTCGGGCTCTTGTATAATCACAAGCAGCCTTGTGGCGTTGAATTGGGGATTGTGTCAAACAAAAGAAAGAAAAGAAAAAAAAGGGAAGGGCTATGTGGGCATTGATTCCATATGTACCTGGTTAGCTGATAATGAATTGAATGCACGGAATGAAGATGACATAGGTATTTTATCTAATCAATTTGTTCAAATGCTGAAGCATGAGGTGAGGTATTTCATTTGCCCAGAGAGTGGGTCGTTACCTCAATGGGGCGCGAGTATCATGAACGCACCTTTATTAAGTAAATAATTACATAAAAAATGATTTATTAGAAAATGGAAAACAATAGTAGTTTGGCTGTTTTTAAGTCTTTTAATGAGTTAACTAGAGTTGAGTCAGTCTTAAGTTTAAAAAGGAAGATATGCAGAGACTTGAAAAGGAAGATATGCACAGACAACAAACCACCACCCCCCCAACGAATGCAAAAAAAAAAAAAAGAAAAAGAAAAAAAGAGATGTGTTAATACGGTTTTTGCCCTTTGATTTGGAGCATGACTAAAGTGCATGCTTCGTCTAGGGTGTATGCCTCAATCCTCATATAATAAAATGTATGCCTTGAGGTGCAGTGTGTTTTTGGAAGTCCCTCCCGAGCCAAGCCTTGAGGCATAAGCCTTGAAATAGTTCTGAAACACTGATTCTGATTAGGTGTTTGACTGCAGGTCATCTCCTTGGCTGAGCTTGGGGAATTTTGTAGACTCCCAGCTGTCTTTGTACTTTAAGTTTCACTTAATATTGTTGCATTGTTTTCCATGAGAAGAGGGCACCAATGTCATAGCAAGTTAACTAATATTACTTTTCCTAAGCTTGAAACTATGTCCATGTCGTTTCTTTTTAGTCCATAAAAACCCCTCTTCTTTGTACTTAAACCAATGTTCATTTTTTAAGAGGTAAAGTGAAATCTATGGGAAAGAAATTCCAACAGTCAGATATTTTACTTTACCCATGTTTTGTCGGTCACAACAAGTGAGAAAGTAATAGCCGCCAAAAAATCTTGCTCCATATAACACAAGTGAAGTGGTTACTTTATTACGTGTTTACTTCTTATCTCACTTCAAATTACTATTCCTCATGAAAGCAAATGCGTTTTTACTTTACCGGAGAGTTTACTCCTTTATACAACCATCAACTTTCCCACTGATTTGACACTTAATTGACATTACTTTCTCTGTAAATTATTCAAACATGCCGTAAAGTTCCTTATAATTCTATCACATTGTTCTCTACAAGTAGAGGACACCAATTTTTATAACATGTTATTACTTGGAATACCATTATTTAAACTTGAAAATTATGACCATGCTATTTTTTCTTTTGACTCGATATTCCCTCGAAGCATATTTATATAGATGCACGAGAATAAACTACGACGTTCTGTTATCTTTTTTTTCTTGACTCTTTGCTTGTTATATTTTCCAGGGTGCTGCTTTGCAACCACTTGATGTGGCGTCAAGGGTTTTGCCTGAAACATCTTCCATTTCCACCCTCGTTCCTACCAAGGTATCTTCAATTTCTACCACCAATGAAAATAAGGGAGTTAGTGTTACCAGATCTCATGAGGTTCCTGGAAAATCCAGTACAGATGGTACAACACCTTCAGCTGCTGGCAAAAGTGGAAGTCTGTCTCTTGATGCTTTAGCAAAAGCTAAAAGAGCGTTGCAAATGCAGAAAGAGATGTCAGAAAAACTGAAGAAGTTTCCTCAGGTATGCTCTGCTATGAATTTTCTAAATTCAACACATCTGTTATTCAATCTGACGAGGGGGAACATGGCGAAAGTGGAGGTGGAGAAAACTGTCTCACAGTTTGCACTATGAAACCGTTTTCTCGACCTCCATTTTAACATTTTTTTTCCCTTATCCAAAGGCATGCTAGAGGTACTATATGATGCTTGATGAACATCATATTATTTTCCCCTGACCATAGATCGTACTGCTAGCCATTATTTGTATGCTTTGCTTGTGCAATAGCAAGGTGTTTCATCTTGCAGTCAATGGAATGTGACAATGCCCCATATCGTGTTTGTTTCTAAGCAATAAGATTGTTGGCCTGCAAATGGTCAAATCGGAGTGGTGGTTTGCATTTTAAGATTTTGAAATTGGACTGTCAGGATTATTTAGTGGTGGTTTCCGGGATGCCTCCTATCCACAGTAGGCCTATTATATAAACAGTTTTTATCAATCAAAATTTGATACTACCATGTATTGTAGAGCTGATGGAAATGGCATTGTTGAACATGGTATAATTCCTTCTGGTTTTATTTCCCTATCTGTTAGCAGCGTAAGGGTGATTATGTTCGTTTGACTCTGCAGTTGAATAAATCTGTTAGTTCAAGCTCAGACAATAGCAAGCAGGTGGGATCAGTTGAAGGGTCGAAAGTTCCATCATCAAGCACAGGAGCCCCTGCACCGGCTGCTTCCTCAGCTCCTGTTCAGGCTGTAGCAAGCGCATCAACAGCTGTGAAGACGCCCACTGGTAGCATGACAGCTCTTGCTGGGATTAATATTGAAGCTGTAAAACGAGCCCAGGAACTTGCTGCCAAGATGGGATTTCACCAGGACCCTGATTTCGGTCCTGTCATAAACATGTTTCCTGGGCAGATGCCACTAGATGTGAGTGGGCAACAGAAACCAGCCAAGGCTCCTGTTCTGCGTCTAGATGCGCAAGGTAGAGAAATCGATGAACACGGCAATGTGATCAATATGCCTAAGCTGACAAATCTTAGCACCTTGAAGGTGAGAGCTCATTGCCACTGCAGACATACAAACTCTACTTGTACTAAACATGTGAATATGGCATGCATTTTGGAAGCTGTTCTGTACTGGTTCTATTGTGTGCCTTTGCCCAGCAAATAAGCTAATCTCCATAGCAAGATGAACCTTTAAAATAAGTTAGTGGTTTCCTTTCAATGTATACATGTAGCCCACTTGTTGAGGGAATGCTTGATTTTTGGGTCGAGGCATCCATACTTTGGTGCGTAACCTGATGAACAGTCTGGATCTCACATGCTACATGTGCGTATGCTGTGTGAACAAGGTTTCTAAATGAACTCATGATACTATGATGAGTGGCATTATGACTTTGCAAGTTTCCTTGCAGCTGCTTGGTATTGTTTTTTTATTAATGTTTTCTTCCTGTTTTCCCCATGTAAATTCCAGGTCAACATCAACAAGCAGAAAAAAGAAGCATTTCAAATACTTAGACCCGAACTGGATGCTGATACAGAGTCCAACCCACATTTTGATGCAAGTATGGGTGTCAACAAAACAAAGCTTATGAGACCCAAGAGGATGACGTTTCAGTTTGTGGATGAAGGGAAATGGTCAAAGCAGGCAGACATAATCAGATTCAAGGTAACATCTGCTGCATATGCCCAAGGATTGCAGCTTCTTATTCTTATTGCTGTTCTTTTTGGAATAGTGTGTTCTCCCTTAACCATGGATATTTTCTGTTACGTGTTCTCATTCTCATGCGGTCATGCCTTTTTGTATCCTTATGCAGAATCAATTTGGGGAAGCACAAATACTGCTACTATTCTTTTTGGAATAGTGTGTTCTCCCTTAACCATGGTTATTTTCATTACATGCTCTCATTCTTATGCCTTTTTGTACCCTTGTGTAGAATCAATTCGGGGAAGCACAAGCAAAAGAGTTAAAGACGAAGCAGGCACAACTTGCTAAGGCAAAGGCGGAGCTTGACATCAACCCAAATTTGATAGAGGTCTCTGAAAGGGTTGTCATCAAAGAAAAACAGAAGGACCCAATCCCTGATATTGAGTGGTGGTATGTAACGTGTTTTTACCTAATTCGTGCATTGCCACTGATCTCTTTCGTCGTATTTTCTCATATTTGGATAATAATTGGAGATTTCAATTTTTGAGTTTTTCTCTTGACATCATCTGGAAAATACTTTTCAAAGCTAAAATAATTAAAATTAGAAAAGCAGGAAAATCTCATTAAAAATATAATTACTATTATGAAATTATAAAGATTTCACAAAAAAAAAAAAGAACCACAAAAATATCACGGCATTTTAATTTCTGGTGATATTTCATTACATCACCAACTTTGCAGTTTTTACTGCGTGTCCCAAGCGTGTCCCAAGCTCGGATAAAGGAGGGTTGTGTTCGGTAGGTCGATAGCCAGCATAAAATTTTGTCACAACCTAAAAACAACATAATTGGGACAAGGCCTTGATGATGATTTCAAAACATCACCATAGTTTTAGGTTTATTTTGTTTATGTTCCTGCAAGGATATTGCGGTATTGCCAAAACATCAGCAAAATATTCTGACTGTATTCTACTTAGTGGTTTCAAGGTCCAACAATCTGTAAATGGGCCAACCTTTTGATTATCCAAATCAGTAACATGGTGGATGGAGATACTCCTAAACTAACCTTCAGATGACCCTAATTGTCTAAGCCACAACTTCAGTTTGGGCTATTGGAACCATATCATCCATTTTTCATTGTATGGATTGGACAATCTGATCATGGAGAGATTGGGGTATTTTAATTTTGAAGATGGTTCTGACTAGATCAGTGAACTCGATTGCCAAAAGTTGGGCCCTACCTGTACCATGATGCAGTGAAAAAGGAAACTTATTACTTCTTCCAAACAACATAGCTTGAGTAAGCTAATGTAATTAATGTAATGTACCATTTCTAATTCTAAATCTTTTTTTTTTTTAAATTAGGGATGCACCACTTCTGCTCTCTGGTACCTACAATGGTTTGGTTGAAGACAATGTCGCTGACAATAAACTGAAGATGGATAAGATTACCATGTACGTGGAGCATCCTCAACCTATTGAACCCCCAGCAGAGCCTGCCCCACCCCCTCCACAACCTTTGAAGTTAACAAAAAAGGAGCAGAAGAAATTACGCACTCAGCGGCGCCTTGCTAAAGAGAAGGACAGGCAGGAGATGATAAGGCAAGGTCTAATAGAACCCCCGAAGCCCAAAATCAAGATGAGCAATCTCATGAAAGTGCTTGGATCTGAAGCGACTCAGGACCCAACAAGGCTTGAGATGGAAATCCGCAGCGCTGCTGCAGAGCGTGAACAGGCCCATGTTGATAGGAATATCGCCCGAAAGCTCACTCCTGCAGAACGGCGTGAGAAGAAAGAAAGGAAACTCTTTGATGATCCAAGCACGCTGGAAACTATTGTTTCGGTGTACAAGATAAATGATTTATCACACCCACAAACGCGTTTTAAAGTAGATGTTAATGCTCAAGAGAACCGACTGACTGGATGTGCTGTAATATCAGATGGCATAAGTGTTGTAGTTGTCGAAGGCGGCAGCAAGTCCATTAAGAGGTATGGGAAGTTGATGCTTAAACGGATCAACTGGGCGGCTGCTGTGGCAAATGAGGAAGAGGAAGATGAAAATGACGTTGCCCCCATTAACAAATGCATGCTGGTGTGGCAGGGCAGTGCTGCAAAGCCGAGCTTCAATAGGTTCCTCATTCACCAGTGCAGGACTGAAGCTGCTGCTAGGAAAGTGTTTGCTGATGCTGGGGTGGCACACTACTGGGAGCTGGCAGTTAACTTTTCTGATGACCAGATATGAATGTAGGCTCATGAGGAAAGATATTGTCACTCAAATCCATCCATGGAAGTTTTTAGAAGACATGCTTCCAATATAGCTTCTGATTGGCAGGGTGGAGATGTAGAGATTTGTCACTTCAGCAGTATGTTGCTGTCTTGATAGGTAAATCTTGAATTGTTACATGAGTTCTTTATGAATCATTTGACATTGCTGATAACTCTTTCCTATACAATCAATTAGATATTTAATTTTCTGTTTTGTGTTTGTCTTTTATTGTGATCATTAGATGTTTTAGTGCGGGATTCGAGTCATGTTACTCATGAAAAAACATGGTATAATGCCAGGTTTGGATGCAAATCAAATATTATATTGCAGTTGGTTAACTAGAACAAATGTAGCACCAGCTTAGTTGTGGAACCTTTTAATTAGGTTTTCAACGTCAAGTGCTCTGATAAATTATATTGTAGTTGTTGCAATTATTAGAGTATCCGCCTGCAAAGATTTAAGACTAAATAGTCAATTGAAAAGGAGAAAAAAGACAAAAAGAAGAGTTATATATTTCGGACAGACCCGCAGCACATTTGAAAGTTGCTTGTTCTGTGGTTTTTTTTTTCCTAACCCCAGCCAAAGGGGCTGTCCTGTTTTAGTGTGCCTGATTATCACATGCTGAACCTTTCGACATGTACAAGTCCATTCTTAGAACTAATATGCTAGCGTTATAAAAAAAAAAAAAAAAAAACCTAATATGCTAGAGATTTGGCTATTCCTCGGCATATTTTCAAATTGACCATGTTAGAACACATGATTTAACTTTTGGTTCTGTTTAATCAGTTGTTTCACATGGGGGAGAGTGGAAACTTTGACCAATTATAATAGCTTAAGTTGGAAGGTTTTGGATCTAATTTTGACTTACTTTTTAATTTTGACCGGAAGTTATTTTCGATTTCTACAACTGCTATCATACTCTCCTCCACTTTTCACTAATATACTTCCCTTATTTATGGACTCTCATCTTCCCCCTTTCTAGCATATACAAAATCCTATCTCTTCATGCACACCCGTGATTAGCACAAAATTTTTTTTTTTTGCTAGTTATATTATATTAAAGCCAAGGGTTTTGGCTTTAATTTTGACTTTTAGTTATAATTTTGAATGTAAGTTTTTTTTTTTTTTCAAATCTTTTCAGTGTTCTCCCCACTTATCTCATGCAAAATACCTACCTTATCTCTTTATCAAACCCCCTCACATGTACTCCCCACTTTTCAAAGTTTCATTTTTCTTTTTCTCTGCAATACCTTCCTTTCTACCCAAGGTCTATCCATCATTCCCTTCTTCTCTTTTTCTTTTATTCCATTAGCTCTTAGATTACATGGACATATACTCTTGTAATCTTTTTTTCTTTTGCTTCTTTCTAAAATTTATAGATTATTTTTTAATGTATGAATATTTAAGTTGCAGTGCTACCCACACATATGCTGAGCACGGGTTATTATGCTAGTTTGGATTAAGGTGCATCAGAATCCAAATCCATTCTCAAGTCCAAAAAGAACTCTTTTGTTAGTAGTATTGTAGTTTAGAAGCTTGAAAGGCACAATAACCGGGGCATATTGAGAGGTGAAAATGACAGAAAACGAAAAGAACAATAACCCGTCTTTGGTTGAGTTTCAAAAATAACCACTCTTAGGTAGCGTTGGTTCGCTGGAATGGTTGTAGGCAGTAATGGAATGAAGACCGAAATGAGTCTAGAATGGAATGAGGCAGGAATAAGCATTTCCATTCCAGCGTTTGGTATGCTGAAGAATCAACCCAGTTGATTCCTGTTCCTATGTTTGGTACGCTGGAATGAGTCCCGGAATGAAATAAAATTTACATAAGACTGACCAAAATACCCTTGTTAGATTTTTATCTTTAGCTCAGTCAATGTATAGATTATATTATTATTAAATAGGTGGGGCTCACACAAGCTCTTCTATTTTATAATCTTATAATAATAATAATGTATAAATGTGAAGAAGAGTATTTTGGTCTAAAAAAAAGTAGAAAGGAATGGAATGGCCATTCATTCCCATCCCGGATGAAATGACCATTCCTCTACATAAGGGAATGGGATTCCGGAGGTTATGGTCATTGCGGCACTTTTTTGCGAACCAAATGCTGAAATGAACATTCCGTTGGAATGACCATTTCATTCCAACCTTCATTACAGCTAACCAAACGCTAGCTTAATATTCTAAACAAAAAAAAAAAAGTAATTTGTTGATGGGGCAGACGTTATTCAAATGAATATAGTTGGAACATCCTCATCATGGCAATGCATATCCATTTGCATAAATGTATCAGGCAATTCTAATCCTAGTATTATTTAAATTCACTGGATCGCATAACTATTTTTCCTTGTTTGATTTCAGTCTGCAGTGATTGAATTACTGCTAAAAACTCAAGTATCCCGGACCCGCCTTCGTGATGTCTGTGATCCATATTTTTAAGTCCATGCAAACATTGAATTGAATGGGAAGTCACTTCGTGTAAATAATGTTACAGTTAGTTATACACTTGTACTCATATGCGCTCTATACATATCACATGCGTATGTCAGTGGGCCCACCGGTACAATCATCACGTACAAAACGTGTGATTACAATATGTTCTATGCAAACAATTAATGGAGTACAATATGTTTAATTGCGCGAGTGTAACCTATTTTTTTTTTAGGCAGGAAGGATTTAGAAAGGTGGGAATTCTCTGCATTTTAAATCCACAGAGTCCAAACTCTAAATCAACATCTTTTCCTAACAATCTAGATCGTCCATTACTTGGGTGGGCCCATAGTAAGTGGCCAATGGGAGGAAATCCTTAAAAATCCCAATAGCTCAATGCGTGATAGTTGTAGAGTTTTGGGTTGAAATGAACAAGAGTGAGAAAAAGTGGGAGAAGTTTTCCGAGGAAATCCATTTCTCATACCCCCATAGGAAATCCATTTCCACAATTATCAAGGAAAATGCTTACGAGGCAGGAAAACGTTTCCACGGAATTGTTCCACACCAAACGCCTGAAAAACGAATTTTCCGTGAAAAAATCAACTTTTTCGCGGAAAAGTGTGACAAAAACATACCCAGAAAATTTTATTTTCTTTAAGGAATCCACCGCCGCACCAAACAACATTAGCACCAATTCAACGAGGAATTTTTTTTGCACCAAACTTAAATTTCTAAATTCAACGGAAATCCTTTTCTAAGGTTTCTATTTCTATGGAATTTGCTGACATGGCAATTTTTCCTTTCCGTGGAAAGGGTGTGTACACAAACATGCCCTAAAGTGGACGTTTGATAACAAGCGAAGAATTCATGAGGAATTTGCAAATTTGAGAATTCCTCATCACCGTACATTTGAGGATTCCTCACTTAGAATTTCGATACATATGAGTGCATATAGCTAAGAAAAACTGGTACCTATGCATAAATCCACAACGCTGAAAAATTGCAAATCATATGGGGGAGGTCGGATTTGAAAATCCTAGAAGAAAAGGATTTCTGCTTGCCCAAATCCTCGTGAATTTTCAATTGACAAACATAGATTTTCCAAGTCATCAGGGAAAAATGACAAGGTATTCTCAAGGATTTGATTGCCAAATGTTGCCAAAATGGTAAAATTCACAACAAAAAAAAAAAAAAAAAAACGGCAGTTTTCATGTGACTACTTGCCTTCTGAGAAAAATTTAGATGCTATGCAATTTTATGTTGTAGCCACTTGGTCCCTCCTTGATCAGTCCTTTATACATATGAATTAGCATTGACCCCACTTCGATACTAGTCATCAGAGTTATATAGGCCTTCAGACTGATAATTCAAATTTGGTACAGCAATGACGACAAAACAACTAAAAAGAGAAGTTGGAAAAAAGGTTGAAGAATGCAAAAAAATTTAACTATATATAACACCTCAATTAGAGTAAGTTATAAATAGAAAAAGCAAGAAAGAACACATGCAAAAATCAAAACTCTAAAAAAAGAGAGAGAGAGAGAGAGAATAGAGCAAGTAAGATTTTTAAATGAAAATAATAAAAATAACTTTAAGAAAGTACAAAGAAACTGAAGAAAATGAGGGAAGATAATAAAAAGAAAGAAATCTAAAAAGATTTAAAGGAAATCAAAACTTCCTTTGAAACAATCAAGTATCAACTACTCTCAATTAAGAAAATAATACTTAAAACATAATATATCCACCTATTTTATTTTCTTATCTGTCGTCCACTGATTAAAATGCATACGTTATCCACTCATTTAGCTGAACAACTGTTGTAATCTTGTGCTGTGGAAAACCAGGATGCTTCAAAGAAAACTAGACTGAAAAGGGATAGGCCTTGTTTTACCCTTACAAAGAAAGTGAAATTTCTGCAAACTCCCCTGGTTCAAAAAATGGTGTCTTCGAGGAAGTGCTAACCACCAAAAAAATCGTCAAGAGTTGCAGCTCATCCACAACTTTCCAAATTCCTCAAATCATTCACATACCTTGCCTTATGGATGCAGAGCCAGGTCGTGCTCCTGGTCACCATGAAAAAAGAAACTCATGCCACATCATACCCAACTGGGAGTTTGGGACACATAAAAACACAAGACTTTTCCACACAGGTCTAACCACTCCAAAAAAAAGTATCAGCAATTTATTATAGCAATTGAAGTAGTTTAATGGATTTGATGTCACAGACCCAATGCAGCCACAAATGAAGATCTTAAGTAGTCAGGCCTAAACAACTTTCCTGATTATGCTGGGAAGATGTGAAAGTGAGGCAGTAAAGCTCAGCTAGTTTTGTTGATCATCATAAAGATATTTGAATAGACTGGATCAAGAAAAATACTGTATAAAATCATATTCTGAACTGCCAAACCATTTCCCAATCCAATCAGCAGATCCATCACAAAACCAAAGCAACTTGCACGAATAAGGTTTTGGCAAAAAGCTCAGGCATCTGGAAACAAATCATCCTGTGTTTTATAATCTTCAGCAGCAGAAATGCAGAAAACACAGCATATGCTTATCCTTCATCTTTGATGGATCCAATGCTTAAATAGGAAGATTGCATGAACATAAACCGAGATCAAGGCGAAATAGGACGGTCCACCCATATGCAGCAACAAGTCCAATCCAGAGGTTCAGTGACAGTTATAACTATAGTTTACTGAAATAAAAGCCAAGATATTACAGCTAAGACGTCCCTGATGACTAAAGAATGGAGAAAGCCTTTTGAAGCCAATGGCTTTTAAAGTTGCTTCATACGAAAACTATTTTATCAAGTGCCTCAACCAACATAGTTCAAGCTACCAGTGCATGTCTCGGCAATCTGAACATATCAGCAGAGATTGGATATGATAAACAAATATATGATTCATAAGATGGTAGCTGTGATTGCATCATGCAGTCTTCTGCAGGATATACTTATAAGTCACAAAAGCTGACCCGAATGTACAACTTGAATTCGTCCACAGTTGGCTGATGATACAGAAATCATAAATTACTTATCACTGTAAAGCATTGCAAGACTGCTCAGGTTAGCAACCTTCTCTGTTGGAAGAAGATTCACCAAGTCTCAATTGAACCAACACATTTTAAAAATCATCACAAAGAAAAGTCGGTCAAAATCTTCCTCTTCTCTGTCTTGCTGCATCATTGAAACTGGCTTCACCCCATTCTGGACCACGAAACCTGTCATTTTGTTTTTCTTCAAGATTTCTTGGTCTCCTAGGGTTCCCTAACCGGTTGCCAATCCGCTCCTCAAATTCCCTGGGATTGTTTCTATTATGAAATTCTCCATCGTCTTCAGGACGAAATCTATAAGGCCTAGAACCATCTTCATGGTAACTAAACCTTTCAACATCAACACCCTCATCATGATGCCTAAAAGTACGGATTGGTTGTGGTTCACATCTCTCACGAAACTTCCGTCTATCACTAACACAATCATCACCTACAAACTCATGGATAAGATCAGATTGCATAGGTTCAAAATACTCATCATTTTCTACCACTCTTTCTTGGGAGTCTATCATATTGAATCTCCTAGTGCTTCTCTGTAAAATCCTTCCAGATGGACTCCTAGTAAGTACAAAAGGCCTCAAGGGACCAATCTTTCTCATTTCGCCAGGCAAGTGGGGTATATGAGGAGGGGAACCAGGCCTTCTTACCATCACTGCATCTGCAAAACAAGGACGCTGATGAGGAGATCTCATCCTTTCCCCTCTAAAAACCGGTGGAGATCTGCGAAGCAGCTGTTCTGGATGCCCATTGAACAGATCTGGAGATCTACTGGGTGATGGCCAGGAAGGCGGTGAGCGTGTCCTGGATCTTGGGGGAGATTTGGAAGAAATCCGAGGTACACGGACATAATCATGCCTCTGCCCAGGGGAGAACCTACTCTCTCTCCTGATAAAAGGATCATGCACTTGCTGGTATTCACCTGGCCGAGAATGAGAAAGCAAAGGATTCATCATGTCATCAGGCATATCTCTCATGAATTTTTCTTCCCGCCTCACTAACACCATGTCAGGTCGACCTCTATTGATGCACCTATCTGGGCTAATGACTCTCGGAGGTCTCTGAACCACTCGTGCACCACCAAGTGCAATGGGCCCTTCTCTCCCACATGGCGACCGCCTTCTGAAGGGCAGATGACAGGAACTTTCCAATTCATCACGTATGTGCTTCCTCCATGCCTTCCCGGAAGTTACAAGATTACCAGCTGGAGGAATGGCAGGGCCACCGCGTTGAAACTCTGCAGGAGCAACTGCAACAATATTCCTAGGTCTAGGGAATCGAGCACCAGAGGAATCACTGTAGTTTCTTGAAGCAAAATCATGACCTGAATCTTGATCAAATCGAAGAGTTTCTAAACTGTTGTCAACCCGTCTTTTCTTGTGTATAAAATCCGGGCCAGAATTTCCAGTCAGATGATCTAAATTCCTACCTCTCACAAATTTTCGGTTGCCATCCATGCAGCTTTCATCTCTGGAGAAAACAAGAAAAATCAAAACAATAATCACTAACTGAAAAAAGAAGTTAATAATAGATAACCATGGAGGGGGAGAAAAAGTCACCTAGTCCCTCGGGGATGCAATTCATCAACCCTGACTGATGTATGAGAAGTTCTAACACTCTCAGTTTGTAACACATTGGGCACACCGTGAATGGATCTCATTCTCCCGGGTGATGATCCATTAGAAGCCTTAGACAAATTAAAAAACCGGCTACGGTCAATCCTAGTGGCTTCATCTACTCTTACTGATGGGTCTGTTTTGGATAAATTTGAATCATTCACTCTGCCCACATCAGAAGAACTTTCGATACCATCCTGTTTCCTTGTATTTTTTTCCTTGCCATCATCTGTGATTGTTTCATGGCTTGTACTTGCACTAACTGCTTGATCAGAAGTAGTCTCAATGCCTCTCGAGCCTTGTTCTTTCTGCTCACTGAAACCACTTGGTGCCTTTTTAATGGCCTTGATAGATCTCTTCTTGCCAGATGCAGCAGTTGATCCTGCAGTGGCTGAAGATTTTTTCAAGGATGGGTCTGTGCTGCTGCATTGTTCTTTCTTCTTAATGCAAAGAGCACTATCATCTCCTCCAGTGCAAGGAGCACTTATGGTTTCCATAGGGTTCTTGGTTTCACTTTCTGCATACTCGGACTTTGATGATATCAGCACACCACTATCCCCAGGATCACCACACCCTTCTTTATTGTCTAGGTTTCCTTTACTCACACGTCCCATTTCACTTTCCCTGCATATACCCTCAACAGCAGTATCATTCAACAAAGGTTCTCTAACCTCTCCATCTTCAAAATCATCATCATTATTGTTATCGTTTGTTTGCCTCATGACTGTACCCACATTGGGAGAATTGTCTGATTCTGTTACACTACCATCAGTATCATCTTCATGGATATTAGCAAATAAGTTGATCTTCTCATCATCACTTTCAGCTGCTCCACTGACCACTGCTGAATTTACATGAACCACATCAGTGGAAATGAATGCAGAACATTTGGAATAAGCAACTTCAGAACACACTCCTTGAGCAGCATCTAATGTATGTTGAGTAACAACCGATTCTGTGGCGTCAGGATCCACAGATTCAGGAACCAAATCTGAGGCCCTAAAAACAGTTTCACTCGCTTTCTGTGCAACGTCCCCGCTAACAGGAAGTTCTGGGGTTAGTTTATGGATATCCGGAAGATGTGGTGATCCTTCTGCAGCCTTGAGGCACGCTTCACTACTCCCCTCTACTCGTTCAACTTTTATGCCACCTGGATTTATGGACATCAGGTTTTTCCCAGCCAGATCCCATTCTTGACTAATCCCATCAGATGCTTCAGCTTTTGGAGTTCGCAGATATATTATTTGGTTGCAGCATTCCACTGTTTTGAAGTCCCCACGACCACCCAATTCAAATTGTTCGGACTTTATAGGTTTACATTCAACAAATGGTGTAATGCCAGTTAACATCACCTTTTCTGATGTACTCCCATCCAATCCACCATTCATTAAGGTTTGTTTGGTATAAGAACATGCAGCTTCTTGATTAAAGCGGGATAGGAAATCAAATGACCGTTTGCTGTCCTTACTTCCATCATGGATGAATTTTCTTGAAGCTATATTGCTATCTTGCATTTCCTTTGAGCATAAAAACGGCTTTATGTCATATATTTGGGACGGGCCCAACACATTCATTCCATCTGCTGGAGGGTTTAAAGAAAGATCTCTTGATGAAGAGCCCTCCCAATTGTCCATAGTAGTATTCAAATCCCAGAGTGACCTTTGCTCATGCAAATCAGTACGATCAGCTTCTGATTTGAAAAGTTTACCTTTAGTCTGAACATTATCTTGTTCCTCGGACACAGTTGGATCATTTAGCTTGCCGCGATGAATATCAAAGCAGCTCTCAACAAGGACCTGTGGAGATTGATATAACTTTTCTTGCTTTGGACAGATCCCTCCAACATTTTGACCATCAATTCGCAATCGGGGAGGTTCCTCCAATGCTGAAAGCAATTCAGTATTTCCTGAAACTCCTATAAATGCAGATTTATTGTCCATTATAGGTTTTCCTTCAATCGTTTCCTCTACTATGGACTGTCCAAAAGGTTCTTTCTGAGAAAAAAACCCAGAGTTAGCAGCAACTTGCCGAGATGTCGATTCACCTTCTGAATTAACTTTACCTTTACAGGCTAATTCTACTTTGGAACTAGAAGTAAAAGAAAAATCAGAATGCTGAAGAGTTAAACCAATAGGTTTTTCATTGCTTAAGTTTGCATTTCTATCAGCTTGGACAATCCCCAAAACAGGTGTCTCAAGCTCCGAGATCGACTCATCTTTCTTCGGAGGAGGGGATGGTGAACGGATAAAATAGCATTTCCTTTTCTTAATGGGTACACTAACGAGAGAATCACGAGGACGCGGACCAAGAAGGTCAACTCCAAGCTGCCAATGGAAAATTCAACAATTAACATTCAAATACTAAAAATAGAAAGAGAGATTCAACGTACTTACAAGACATAATAGGCATATCAAATGAATATAGAAAAAATTAAGTACCTCTTCAGAACCCCGCATATCTTCAAAATTCTTTACAAGTTAGTGAAAATGGAACCCTGTTATTTGATGATATAGATGCCCCAGTAGACCAACCACTTACCTACTTTAATGAAACAACAATTTGAACTCAGGTTAGAACAAGTAATTCGATTACACCATCTGCAATATCCAGCGAAGGAAACTGAATCAAACACATCGATATTAAAATCTGCAGTACACAGGTGATCAAACCCAAAGTAGATAGATATCTTTTACCCTATGCATACTGTTAGCCATCCCAACAAACCAAATTCTGCCTTTCTATACAAACCAAAACCCAGTATAATAATAACAATTAGTTTTAGGGACAGTAAAAATTACAGAGATCAGTCCATAAGAAACAAAAATCCTGCCTTTCTATAAAAACCAAAACCCAGTAAAAATTTATTTACCCACCCTAATACCACCAAAACCCAGTAAAAATTTATTTACCCACCCTAATACCGACGATCTCACTAGAGAATCAGAAGAAGAAACATCAGAGCATCGACAAACCAGGCCGCTCAAATCATCAATTGAATTAGGGGCACACAACATTAGTTGGGCGGCTGAGCTGAATAACTGGGCTTTTTTTCTTTTTTTTAGAGAAAACAACAATCTGAACCCCAAAAAAAAAAAATCAGACAGAATCGTTCATCAAAAACCACAAATCCAGGAGACGAGGGAGATAAAAAAGGAGATTTTTCAGCTAATCAGATCCATCAAATCGATAAGATCAAATCATCCACCTCTCCAAACACAAAATCTTCTCTCTCATTTTTTGAAGAAAGGGAAAGAAGGAATATACATAAAAAAAAAGGGAGATTGCGTGTGTTTTAAACTCAGTATAACCCTCCCCAACCTCCAATCGTTCTAATCAAGTCACGTTTAGATGAAACCCTAAAACATTTTTCAATCAGTACCATCACAGCCAACCGATTCTCTTCAATAACCACAATACCTAGAAATTAGCAAGATCTGGAAAGAAACCGAAAATCGAACTAGAGAAAAAACAAAAATCATCACATCCCACTCTCAATCAATCAATCAACCTATCCTAATCACTTTCTAATCAGAACCGAAAACACACTCCGATTCCTCTCAAAAACACCACAAAATCTAAGCTAACAAGAGACTTCAAGCAAAGCAAGAAAGAGAAAAAAGAAGTCGAAGATAGATCCCTTCGCACCTCATCCACTCGATTCGATCTAATCAGGTTACGTTGGAGATGATCGACTTAGCTCCCTGAAGATCAAATGTCCTCAGAAACCCTAGAAACAAGAGAGAGAGAAAGGGAGGGAATGGAATGAATACCTTGGATCGAGAACAAGGAAGGAAGAGTGCGAAGACGGGAGAGGAGAAAGACGGTTTCGACGAAAGCCTCCTTTTCTTTCTGAGATGAGACGAGCTTTTGATTCTAGACCATTTCACGCGGCTTTGTTTGACTAAGGCCACGTGTCCCGCAATAAGAGGTGGATGAAGACGCGTTAATAAAGTTCTCAACAACCCGCCCTTCCGTCACGTTGAATTTTAAAGTGATTTGGAGGACGTGTGCCATCCGAACCGTTGATTGGAACGGGGCTGATGTTGATGCTGCACTATCTTAATATCAAAAAAGATTACAAACGGACGGTTCAAATTGGAATGGAAAGTCAAGCCAAAATGGGAGACAAATGGCCGACATGCCAGCTACCAGTCTCTTTCATTTGCATGTGAGTGCTAGCTGGCCGGACGCTTTTTAGGGTTGGACTTTCGAGACGCATGGCTCGGAAGCATATCTAGCTCCGGATTAGCGTTATATAGGCCCATGTAGGGGTGGAAGAAACCGAACCGAACCGAACTCTGGACCGTAAACCGAACCGTAAAATTAAGTTCGGTTCGGTTTATCGGTTTTCGGTTCGGTTTCGGTTTTGAGTTTTTGGCAAGTTCGGTTTTCGGTTCGGTTTCGGTTTTTAGAAAATAATTTCGGTTTAAACCGAAAAACCGAACTATATTTCATATTTTAAATTAAATATATATATGTTAGTATTAGACAGACTATTACTGTAATTTATACAGTCTAATAGACTATAATCTAAAGACTAAAAGAGTAAAAGACCAAATGGGAAATGAAAAATCGAAAAACCAAACATTTAATTGAAAAATTCGGTTTAAACCGAAAAACCGAAAACCAAACCGTTTAATTATTTTCGGTTCGGTTCGGTTTTACATCTTATTCGGTCCGGTTCGGTTTTTAATATTTTGACATTTCGGTTTTCGGTTTTTTTCGGTTTCGGTTTAAAACCGAACCGAAAACCGTACTTCCACCCTAGGCCCATGGTCTGCCCGAGCCTGACACATTGCTCGGGTCCACACATTCATGCCCGTTTGAGGTGGACTTTGCATTACTACTTGTTGGGGGCTTACAAACTTTCAAATCATTATTTAATAATCCAAAATCAATACCTGAACCCAGACCAAATGATAGAACGTAAAGCTACAAACCTAACCTAAAAAAGTCTTACCGGCCTGACTATGGTTTATTTTAATGGAAGATCAGTGAAAAAACTAAGGGCGTGTTTGGTAATTAAATTTTCTAAAGTAAAGTGAAGTATTTCTAGACAAGAAATGACACATGTCATATCAAAAGCACATATTTTTACCATTTCCTCCCAACTTTTCAAAAAAACTCAAAAAAAACAATCTCATTTTTTCACTAAAAGACAAAAAAAACATCAATTTTCTATAAAAAAGTCAAAAAGATTCCATACCAAACAACTAAAAACAAAACACGATACTTCTCCTCACCATACTTCAATTCACCACACATCCAAACAGGCCCTAAAGGAGAATTAACCAAGTCACCTCATATTAATATTTTATTTACATTATGAACTATTTGATAGTTAGGTATGATTCTAAAGAATTTAAAATATATATTTTTCAGAAATCATGCACAAGGCTTTGAGTCGGAAATTTAAAATGATGTCTATATTTAAACTTAAAAACTTATATTTGGTCTTTCGCATTAGATATTTTTACAAACAAATTATGAAATATGCAATATTTTTTTCTTTATTTTTCATCACTATAGCGTTCTTCTTCCACAGAAATTTATTACTTCAAATTCATTGTCATGAATACATGTAAATAAGCGTAAATTTATATTTTCTAAGCATTTGATTAATTTTTTAAATATTCTTTAAACTAATTAAAAAATATGAATCTATCCGAGTAATTCTCTTTCATTAGACAATTCGAATCCAAGGGTTTTCTAACTATAGAAAATTAACCATGAAAGCAAAGGATGCCGCAAGTTGACCATCTTATTTTGTGTATACCAATAAATGATCAATGTACCCAATAGAATAAGTGACAATTATATATAGCTCTTTCAAAAGACAGGCGTAATTACAAAATGTGAAATTTCGAATTTTGATTCAATCTTCTTTAGTTCTTACAAAAAAATATATATTTTTAAGCTATAATCAAAGCGTCAGTTGACAAATTTTAAAAAGTCATGAGTGGTTTGTTTAAAAAGAAGCCCTTTTATAAGATTTCAATACTTGCAATTAGGGGTGTTCATGGACCAAGTCAGCAGCCAAGCCTGTTTTCTTGGCCCGAGTGAACCTTTAAAGGCCCGTTTCTTTACAATCATTTCTGACAAGAATTCAGATTGTCTGTGGATTCAAAATTTCATGTCAGAAATTCAATGTTATTTTAATAGGATTCCCAGCATTTAAGGCATCCAGAATTCTCAAATGCCAAAAATGTGGAATTCCAAAATGCTAGCCCCTCCAAGAGCAATCGAAATTCTGAAACTCCGAGAAATTTAGTTGGAACTCCAGCACCCAATTATGAACCTACCTACCAACAATAAAGTAGATCCCATATTCACAATTATAAAAATTGGGCCCGTACAATTCCTATTAAGATTAATCCAAGTTCAAATTTCTAAAATTGAGTCCCACACTTTCGTTTATAAAAGATTAGCCCATGTACCATATACCTGAGGTGGGTCCACATTATAATTCTTATAATTGGGTCCTAAGTTCACAACTACAAAATGTAGGTCCCATGTACTACAACACATAAAATGTGTAATTCTAATCTAGAATTTAAGTAGCAATGAGACAAAAGTTTTATAAAATTCAGATATTCTCAGGCAATAATTCAAAATGAAATAAAACGTAGAATTCAAAAATAACAGCATTTAATAGCATTTTATAATTCCAGCATTTAAAATTCCCAAACAACCTCCAAACATGAATTCTAAGAATTTTATTAAAGAAACGCACTGTAAATTTTACTTCTCGAGCAAACATCTATATAATATGGGAGAACAGTGTTTGAATCCTGAGATATTTTAAGCCCTTGGATCTACGTATATAAATCCAAAGGATATTTTGAACCCTTGGATTAATTTAAGAGGGGAATGCAAAAGGGGGCAGCAAGTTAGAGTTATTTACAGGTATTGCCATCTATTTTTCATTTAAAAGAAAAAGGGCTAAAAGTTGAAGAAATTTATAAGTTTTTACCATCCTCATCAAAAGTAAAACGAGTCAGCAAGTTTGAGTTATTTACAGGTATTCCCATCCATTCTTCAATTTTTTTAAAAAACACTACTTCATTGATGATGAGATGGGACCAAGATAAGAAGATAAAATGAGCAAATTGGATGAAAATTTTCATGAATGAACATTTGGCAATCAATTGGATTTTTTTTTTGTGGAAGGTTGGACTTGTTTTCGAGACGCATGGAACCTAAGTTCAGTCGATTTGAGACATATCCAAGTCCGATGGTGCATCGTACCTTCATGCATGAAAAATTTCTAGTAGATTAATAACTTGTGCCCATATATAATAAATGTAAGGTCCACGTTAATGCTAACGAAACCAATTGAGGTAATGCTTTTGACATTTACAAGTGCACTAGTTTTTCCTTACAATATTGTTTCGGGCTGGATCAGGCTGGCTGTGCTCGGGCCAGCAAGTTATAGCCCAATCCAGGCATGGGCAAGCCCAAGGCAAAGTTTTTCAAGGGCCGGCCCATTAACACCTCTACATACACTATCCGGCCATCCCATCCCTCCGATTGGGCTTGAAATAAGCACAGGCCCAATTTTTAAACTGTTTAAAGTATTATCCATTAGTAGGGCTGTCAAAATTAACCGTGAAAACCGAACCGCCCGGCCGAACCGACCGTTTGGTCGGTTTATAGATTTTTTTTAAAACAAAACCGACCGAACGGTTTTTTTAAGTTTTTTTTTTTTCAACGGTCGGTTTTTATAATTACGTAGAAACCGTTCGGTTAAAACCGAACCGACCGAACAAAGTCTTTTATCAAAACATCACTTGAGGTCATGATAGTTGAATAGTGTGGTTGGCTGGCACATGACGAAATAACAACATAAGTTATTAATTTGTAGAACTGAAAAACAGACCGTGATTTGTGTACATACTTGTATGATTATATTGAGCACACCATTTTTTTATGTTTCTAAAGTGACATTATTGTCTCTATGTGGATTGCTTGTAAATGTAGGAATTTGGATTATTCAAGCCAGCCCTCACAGAATCTTTGAGGCTAGCCTTGTATCCATCAGTAGGACCCATCTCTTCATTGTAAACTACTCATAAATCATCTCATAAATCATACTGTCGTCTTCAATTTGGGTGAAATTTCTCTTTCCTGAACACCCCCCAACCAAAAAAAAAAAAAAAAACACCCAATTAACCGAAGACCGACCGAAACCGACCGAACCGAAATGTCGGTTTCCAATGTCCAGTATATGTACTTTGGTCGGTTTCGGTTATCGCAAAATTGTAAAACCGAAAGTTTCGGCCCGGGTGTCATATGTCGTTAAACCGACCGAAAACCGACCGCTTACAGCCCTATCCATTAGAGATTTTTTTTTTTTTTTTCAATCCGAGGGTCCCAACCCGGTAACCCCAAAATAATAACATATAAACCCCCAAAATAATAACATATAAACCGTGATCCTATACCAATACCGAGCTATTCCCAATTATTTCATTTCAAAAACTCAATCTAAAACCTAAAATGAACAACTTCACAGCATATGCCATAATCATGGGTCATATGAAATTTTTTTAACTTTTCATATGAATAGTTATGCTTCTTTTCTTTTATTTAAGGGGTTTGACCATACAGGGTATAAAATATCCTGTATTTCTTGAAATGGTGTTGACAAAAAGTATATCCCAAATATGGGTATCGTACAAAGATCCTGTTTTTTTTTTCCACTTTTACCCTTTTGTGCGATATCGCAAATATTTGCGATATCGCATAAACTGAAGAGTCATTATATAGCTGCTCGTTTTCCCTAACTTTTTTCCCTCCGTTTGCAGCAAAAAGTAAGCTGTTTTTCCTCATTGTTTTTTCATATCTTTTGTTCATCTAATACAATCAAATAAAAAAAATTAAGAATAAATTTCAAAGTATCTCCATGACCATAAGTTTTTGGTGTCTCAATGCCCAACCATTTTTAACATAACATCTGACAGAGTATATGAAAAACTCCAAACATGTCCAAATATTGTGTAAAAAGAATCGTTTGAATGCCTTTGAAGAAATGAAAGAGCGATTGCTACAACAAATACATTTTTAGGACGTTTCATATCTTTTGTTTCATCTAATATAATCAAACAAAAAAATTAAGAATAAATTCCAAAGTATCTCCATGACCATAAGTTTTTGGTGTCTCAATGCCCAACTATTTTTAACATAACATTTGACAGAGTATACAAAAAATTCCAAACATGTCCAAATATTATGTAAGAAGAATCATCTAAATGCCTTTGGATAAATGAAAGAGCGATTGCTTCATCCTTTTGAGAACCTCCTATAAAGATGAAGACAGCCACAGGAAAATAATGAGGGAAAACGACTTATTTTTTGCTGCAAACGGAGGAAAAAAAGGAAGGGAAAACGAGCAGCTTATATAATAACTCTTCAGTTTATGCGATATCGCAAATATTTGCGATATCGCAAAAAAATGGTAAAAGTGGAAAAAAAAAAAAGAGGCTCTCAGTATGATACCCATATTTGGGATATACTTTTGGTCAACACCATTTCAAGGAATACAGGGTATTTTATACCCTGTACGGTCAAAACCCCTTTATTTAAAGGTAGCTGTTTTATTGACTAATCACCCACACTCCAACCTCCTGCAGAAAATATTACACATCCAAATGGACCCCACTTAGAGATGCATTTTCACTACTCGCCCATACAACACCTAATTCAAATGAAAATCAAAAAGAAATTTTCACAAACGCGAGTACATTAATCGTCATAATGATCCATCAAATAATTATTTCAATGATCACAATTGACAGTCTGACTCCTCATTTCCAACTCTCATCTAATCACCAAAACCATTACCATCATTCAAAATTCCAATCATTTGCACTAAACCATACCCATCATTTCAAACTACCCTCATGTAATCACCAAAAAGACACCATATCAGGTTTCTGTGAAACAGAGCTAAATGCACCCAAATCAGTCAAGAAAAGCATCCATCCATATACATTGTCATTGCTTCCATCCTAAACCCCAAATACAAAGCAAATACCCCAACCAGACAGAAACAACTACAGAGATTTCTACACTTGCCAAAACCCTAATAACATTTTGAATTTTTTTCTTGACACCAGCAAGACTTTCCAAAGAGAAGAAAATGTCAGTTCAAAAACCCTAACCCCCAAATCCATAGAGGGTCCTCCCCTGCCTCTTGAGAGCATACACCACATCCATGGCCGTCACCGTCTTCCGCCGAGCGTGCTCCGTGTAGGTGACCGCATCGCGAATAACATTCTCCAGAAAGATCTTGAGGACTCCCCTCGTCTCCTCGTAGATGAGGCCGCTGATCCTCTTCACGCCTCCTCTCCTCGCCAGCCGCCGGATCGCGGGCTTCGTGATGCCCTGAATGTTGTCTCGGAGCACTTTCCGGTGGCGCTTCGCTCCTCCCTTGCCCAAACCCTTGCCTCCCTTTCCTCGGCCAGACATGGTGGAGAGATTTGAAATTGATCGACGAGATCTGTTGAAAAAACACCAACTTTGTTATGAAGTTTGAGGAATTTCGAGTGTTGGAACCCCTAGATTTCGCGATTTTGAGATCAGCATTCAAAGAAATTACAGAAAGAGAATGAGAGAGATAGATTTACCTGAAAAGACTCGAGCTTTTTTGAGGAACTGAACGGAAGAGGGCGGGTTTGTGAAACGGAAGTGTGCAAATGGGATTTTATAAGGCCGTTGGAGGAGGAGTGTTTCTGTGCGTGGGGTGGGATTCGTGGTGGTGTGTTATTGGCCGTTGATGAATTGAGATGAACGGCTAAAAATGCATTGTGAACTTATGTTCGGATCGATGACGTGGCTTTCTCCTCGTTGGAGTTTGAAACGCTTGCTTTATTTTGGCACATCGTTTTCCGCGGGAAAACGTGGAGAGAGATTTTATTTTTATTTTTTTAAACAGGTGAGATCTGACTGACTGACGTGGATTCTCAGCAGCCGTCGATCACGGATGGAAGACTTTTGTTACAAGGGGACAGTACAGTGGCTGATGGACCGTTGTGACATTGGCGTGTTGTTGGAAGTTACGCTATGTAGATGCGGGCCCACTAGATCAAATCGAATCCAGGTGGGTGAAATGGTCCCGTGACTAAAATCATTTCATAGACTTGTAGGTCAGATAGGGCCCCTTCTTTGGTCAATAGACGTTGCCTGGACTCTCGTCCAGAACCGTTTGATGAGAGCCAATCTACAACAAAGTGGGGATCGCCTTTTATCTGCTTTATAACATGATTTAGAATTTTATAGTTTTCTTTTTAATATTATAATTGTGTAGGGACGAGACTGTGATGATGGTTGATTATAATTTAACTGTGTGTTTTAAAAAATAATAATTATGTAACCCACTTCAATATAAGTTGGGACAATGGTTTGATAATGATGGTGATTTTATAAAATATATATATTTATTATTAAACCACACATAAAATCAAATTATTTTTTTTCATAATTAATCTTCCACTAGTGTTACAAGGACATGAATGCATCCTTGGTCTTACTCTTTAGGTAGCGTTTGGTTCGCTGTAATGAAGGTTGGAATGGAATGGTGATTCCAACGGAATGGTCATTACTGTGTTTGGTTCGCAAAAAAGTGGCGTAATGACCATTACCTCCGGAATCCCATTCCCTTATGTAGAGGAATGGCCATTCCATCCGAGATGGGAAGGAATGGCCATTCCATTCCTTTCAACTTTTTTTTGAGACCAAAAGACCCTTTATTCACATCTATACATTATTATTAAAATAATAAGATTATAAAAGAGAAGAACTTGTGTAGGCCCCACCTATATAATAATAATATAATATATACATTATTATTATAATTATTATTATTATAAGATTATAAAAGAGAAGAACTTGTGTGGGCCCCACCTATATAATAATAATATAATCTATACATTATTATTATAATAATAATAAGATTATAAAAGAGAAGAGCTTGTGTGGGCCCCACCTATATAATAATATAATATATACATTATTATTATTATAAGATTATAAAATAGAAGAACTTGTGTGGGCCCCACCTATATAATAATATAATATATACATTATTATTATTATTATAATAAGATTATAAAACAAAAGGACATGTGTGCGCCCCACCTATATAATAATAATATAATCTATATATTATTATTATTATTATAAGATTATAAATTAGAAGAACTTGTGTGGGCCCCACCTATATAATAATATAATATAATATATTATTATTATTATTATAAGATTATAAAATAGAAGAATTTGTGTGGGCCCCACCTATATAATAATATAATATATACATTATTATTATTGTTATAAGATTATAAAATAGAAGAACTTGTGTGGGCCCCACCTATATAATAATAATATAATATATACATTATTATTATTGTTATAAGATTATAAAATAGAAGAACTTGTGCGGGCCCCACCTATATAATAATATAATATATACATTATTATTATTGTTATAAGATTATAAAATAGAAGAACTTGTGTGGGCCCCACCTATATAATAATAATATAATATATACATTATTATTATTGTTATAAGATTATAAAATAGAAGAACTTGTGTGGGCCCCACCTATATAATAATATAATATATACATTATTATTATTATATTATAAAATAGAAGAACTTGTGTGGGCCCCACTTATATAATAATAATATAATCTATAGATTATTATTATTATTATTATAAGATTATAAAATAGAAGAGCTTGTGTGGGCCCCACCTATATAATAATAATATAATCTATATTATTATTATTATTAGTATAAGATTATAAATAGAAGAGCTTGTGTGGCCCCCACCTATATAACAATAATATAATCCATACATTATTATTTTTATTATAAGATTATAAAATAGAAGCGCTTGTGCCCACCTATATAATAATATAATCTATATATTATTATTATTATAAGATTATAAAATAGAAGAGCTTGTGTGGGCCCCACCTATATAATAATAATATAATCTATACATTATTATTATTATTATAAAATAGAAGACCTTGTGTGGGCCCCACCTATTTAATAATATTATAATTTATACATTGACTGAGCCAAAGATAAAATTCTAACAAGGGTATTTTGGTCAGTCTTATGTAAATTTTATTCCATTCCAGGACTCATTCCAGCATACCAAACGCACGAATAGCAATCAACTGGGTTGATTCCTCAGCGTACCAAACGCTGGAATGGAAATGCCCATTCCTACCTCATTCTATTCCAGACTCATTCTGATCTTCATTCCATTCCCGCCTACAACCATTCCAGCGAACCAAACGCTACCTTAATTTTAGCTCTTCCTTTCGCACAAAGGGAGTGCACTGGTTAATATGAAAATATTAACCAACATAAAAGAAAACTAAAGTGTGGAGAATAGGTATAATCGTATAATCGTGTGTGATATGGTATCCTTATTATCGGGTCACACAACCAGAGATTCCATGCTAACACTGAGCTTTCGGAATGACTGTCATAATCCATTTTATAGAGAGATCATTGGTGTCCTAAAGAAGTTTTAAGGGATGGACGGCGAAATGAATCCTGTAGGGCCTGTTTGGATGCGTGGTGAATTAAAGTATAATGAGGAGATGTATCAAATCAAGAGAGAATAAAATAATTGATGTTATGATGGTGTTTTGTTTTTAGTTGTTTGGTATGGAACCTTATTAATTTTTTGTATAAAAAAGTGAAGTTTTTTTGTCTTTTAGTGAAAAAATGGGGTTGTTTTTTTAAACTTTTTTTGAAAAGTTGTGAGGGGATGGTGAAAGTATGTACTTTTAATATGACATGTGTCATTTCTTGTTTAGAAATACTTCACTTCTCTTTAGAGAAGTTAATTGCCAAACACGCCCGTAGGGTTTGTTCAGCGCGTTCCCTTGGTGCTGAAACTAGCAACCTGCTCAACCTTGTTTATCCTTGTGGAGACATTCGACCTTGGTCTCCACTCCGATTCCCATGCACTTTCCTTCCTTCCTCTGTTATTTCAAATAGGCCTCATCTGAGGCGGATAACCTATAACGCCCCACCCTACATGCATGCATGATACCCCACACGCATACATGATATTGTCCGCTTTGGCCACGGGCCTCACGGTTTTATTTCTAATGGGTCTCAACCCATCAAAATGCCTCACGTAAGATAAGGGTGTAAGATCTACATATAATCTCATTCACTTTCCTCTCTATAGTGGATGTGGGACCCCGAGGCGTCACATAACCTCCAAACTTCCACCTCCAATAACCTCTTGTTTCAAATAGGTCACACTCTCTGTTTCCTCTCGTCCGCACTTGGAAGCTGGTTACATCATGCTCTAACTCCCTTGTTACTTTATTTGTGCCTGCAGATGACAACTACGATTCTGATGAGAGCGGCCATGGTGATGATGACTGTGCATTGAGGATGATACCAATTGGTAATGATGGTAGTGGTGGTTGTGATACAGTGATGGGACGACATCGTGTTGGTGGCAATTACGAAGGTAGGAATGACGATGCTAGTGATGGCGGCGGCAGCCGGGAGGGGGAGGGTGTGGTTGTGATGGTGTGACAATGATGATTATAATGACGGTGTCACGCATTATTATATCATTGAGAAATGTTTTAATGTGTTCAAATTGATTTTCGTCATTATATCAATTACGTGTAAATCATACAACTCGAACTTTTTTTCTCTTAGGTACGATTGGTAAACACAAAAGAATCCTCTGTTTAGAGGATTCTCTCTATCTCCAAAGAATCAGGTATAATTCCTGATAAAGAGTTCCATGTTTGGACTGTTTTGGCACCCGGTATGCATTTGCTGTGAACATTAATGACATTTTGGCACATATCTCGAGATATAAGATGAATTAACGGGTGAAATTTGATCACCTTAGCGTGTCTGACATTCCCGAAATAATGAATGGTTCCGATCTTGATTGTGGACCCCACAGGAACCAAAAAACTGAAAAACACGAACTGTTTTGGCACCTAGTATACATTTACTGTTAGCAGTAATGACGTTTTGGCACATATCTCGATATATAAGATGAATTAACGGCTGAAATTTGATCATCTTGCCGTGTCTGACCTTCCCGAAATAATGAACGGTTCCGATCTTAATTGTGGACCCCACAGAAACAAAAAAACTGGAAAACACGAACTGTTTTGGCACGGTATACATTTAGTGTTGGCAGTAATGACGTTTTGGCACATATCTCAAGATATAAGATGAATCAACGGTTGAAATTTGGTGAGGTAGCCGTTTTTGAGTTGTTAATTGTGGCTAACGGTTTAGATCTTAGTTATGGGATCTAAAAGGTACATTTCCAAAGCAAAATCTTATTAGGGCCATATTATCGCTACTTTCCTTATCGTTACTGTCCCTGATTTTTTTTTAAATATCTCAAAATCTAATATGAATCAACGACTGAAATTTTGGGACATGGCCGTTAAAGACCTTTTTAACACAGCCATCGGTTCAGATCTTGATTGTGGGACCCATAAAAAAAAAAGGTAAAAACTGGTATGCCCTATATTACCGTCTAGAAACACTGTAACTCCGCAAATCCTTAGGGGCGGGGATTCCACGGATCCAGGGGGGGCTGCGACACTTTAAATATTCGAAAGAGCAGAAGTCTTCAGTCCATCTTATGTAAAATCCATGCTGAACCAAACATGAAAATCCGCGCGATCGTGGATTTTGGACGAGGAATTCGACCCTCAGACCGTTGCCAAACGTGCCCTTAATTTAATCTCATGTTGTATACACGATCAATCCTATGAACGGCATGGCATGACTGGTTTGAGTGAGATTTTCCTTGATATTTTAAAAATGTAGGGTTTTTTTTAAACGATAATGATAAATTAGATTAAAGATTTAAAGTAGTACAAAATAAAGAAAAAAAAAACACAAGAATATGGACGCGAATTTATAAGAGCTAAATACCAACGCATAAAAATATAAATTATAAAGAAGCAAAAAAAAAGAAAAGGAACATCTCTCTCCCTCTCTACAGCCAACTTTGCCAAAGCATCCGCTACGCAATTTGCCGACTGCTATGCCACTTTGCCAAAGCATTTGCTATGTTAGAAATAAAATAAGTGGTTTGGATTTCAAAAGTGGGCCTTGTTAATGGATTTGAATTTACACCTTACACCCAAATAAAGTATTTTATAGGTGATCGATCCAATAGTAAGGGGGCATTTGGGTTAAAAATAGTGATAGTTTCTTTTTTTTTCACATTTTACAACATTGGTGTATTATAATAATTTGGTAGCTTTTGTAGTTTTTAATAGATTATTGCTTTCAAATTTCAATGTTTGGAGACTACATAATTCTTAGGCATATTCTAAAATTTTGTGTTTGGCTATACATATATAGCATCTAGCTAAATTTTGTTTTAATAGGAGTTAGACTTATTGACATGTAGATTAGGTAAAACGTTGGGTTTTTATTGTTTTTGGTATAATAATAATACATTCTAAATTTTTTTGATCTAGTGGTTGGTACTACCCATATTGAAGTGAATATGTTGGGGGGGCCATGCAAGGCCATTGATTTTAAAAGTATTTAATCTAGTGGTGGCCTCACTCATAATTGAAGTGAATTTGATGAGGGCACGTACAAGTGAATGGCATTGCTTGGCATTAGTTTTGAGCCATTCAAATGTTTCACAAGTGGGCACTGCCTGCAATTCTCGTGAAGTAAACCCTGATGCAAACCTCTCCTATCTCTCTGTCTTTTCGTCATCCATGTTTGGAATCAGACGGGAAACATCCGAACAAGGAGATGATGATGTGGTGGAACTTCCCATTTTGATTCCAAACAATGAAATGATGCAAATGAGGGGAGGGGGAATGGACATTAGCCATTTGGATTTCACTTGCAATTCATAGCAATGGGATCTTGAGCTCTATTGTAATAAAGTACTTTAAAATGATCTGGCCAGCTTGGGAACATTTTTTTTTAATATATACTGGAGCACAAAGAATTGTTAAAATGACTTAGCTTATAATATTTCACATTGTTAAAAGGCGGTCAAAAGCATTGTAGTATTGTATTTTTTTTCGTATAATGTATTTATTATTGCAATGCTTAAATTCATGGATAACTAACTCTTGTTCATCGAGGTGGAGTTAGGATTACAAACGGGATGGTTCTGGATCGGAATCATAGTAGATCCGGTTCTGGTTCTGTATTCTATTTTGAATCGGAACCTGTTTTGTTGGGTCCAAACCCGGATTTGGTTATGGAATCCGGTTCGCCTAGGGGATCGAATCGAGTTCCAAAATCGATTGTATTCTCTCTTTATTCTTTATTTTTTCTTAAAATAATCATATAATTCAACTTATAACAGTGCATCAAGTTTATAGCATCCAGTATTATACATAAGAATGGCAAAAAGAGTTGATTTTAAAGTACAAACTGCCGTATCAAAGACTTATACGCCGGGTACCGGATCCACGGGTTGGAACCTAAATGGACCCGGACCCGTTTATCGACCATAACCTAAATTGGGTTCCGGACCCGGACTCGTTTATGTATCGGAACCTAAAATAGGTTCTAGATCCGGTTTTTTGTGGGTTGAAATTTCCGAGTAATCGGATACTCATTTGCAACCCTATGTGGAGTCTTACTTAGATATAAGGTGCATTTGTTTGATAAGAGAATTTCATTTTTTTTTCTTGTTCTTTGTGTTTCTCGCCTTTTGGTGTTTGGTATATTATATTTTTTCCTAATAAAAATATATAAAGAATGAAATGTTTTTCCTCAATGCAGAGGATGTTCGCTCCTATGGAGGGAATGTGAATGTAGGGTTCGGTTCCTCTGTTGAGTGGAAATAAAAATCTATAGCATGGAATCCCCTCATTGCTCGGGACATGCTCACGCAGTGTTATTTGTTTTTTCATAGAAGCAAAATGTCTCTTTTTGCGATACTTAATACAGGTTTGTTATGTGCAAAATAAATGTCGCATAAAGTGGCTTTTTTTAAAATATATTTCTTCGGAAGTTCAAAAGCCCTAATCCTGACCACCAGGGGCGGAATTGGAGGGGGGGGGGGGGGGCGCTAGCAGGGGCCATGGCCCTTCCAAAGTTCTGAAAATCTATCTAAGATCATTCTGAGGAATGGCCCCTCCTTAATTAATCAATATAGTTTTTTATTCTAAAAAAAGTAACAAAATCATAGCAGATTTTTGGGAAGAAATATTATAATGATGGAAGAAAAGAAAGGAAAGGAACGAGGAAAAAAATAGTTATAAAAAATGAACAAAATCAAAGCAGATTATGGTAGAGAAATATTAGAATGATGGAAGAAAATAAAGGAAATTAAATGAAGAAAGGGAAGAGGAAAAACAATTCAAAAAAGTTATATTTTAATTGTGATTATCTATGTTAGAATAAATCCAATTGAAGTAAATTCTTTTGACGAGATAAAACTAGTGGGACCACCCTTTTGAATGGTCTAGATTTTAAATATGGATCTTGCTCATAGATATATAATAGTGGGCATATTTGTTTGTTCCAAAATAATAATCAATAATTTCACTTTTGAATGCTAGTTGACATGAACTTCTAAGATACTAATTTTTCTAAATATTAGTAATGTAATTTCACTTTTGAGTGCTATCTATTATGTATTTAATTATTAAAATTTGTAACTTTTTAATGATTTTTTTTTTACTTTGGTCCCCCCTAAAAAAATTTCCTGGTTTCGCCCCTGCTGACCACCCTTTATCGGACTTCTGTTTCTGTTCCTATTTTTTGATGTAGTGGCTTTACACTAGCCATTCAAATAAATCATTGATAATCCTTATAGTGATTTTTCCAAAAAGTTATCACAGAGGCCAATAGAAATCCATATTTTTTAGGCATTTTATTTCCAAACACCCCCACCCGATGTAGTGGCTTTACACTAGCCATATGCATGATACAAACCGTCATTGATGTAGGCTCCACAACTATACAAATTTTTTTATGAGAAACCGACGCCCACTATATATGCATGATACAAACCGTCATTGACGTAGACTCCACAACTATACTAATTTTTTATGAGAAACCGATAAATTATCGAATTTGTGGATTGCTCATAAATTCCTCTCCAATTACCAAATATGTCCAAAGTAAGTCCATGGAGCGAATTTGTAAAATAAGAGAGTTTTGTGATAAGGAAGAAAATTCTTTTGATTTCCCACTGTACCCGCTTTTCATTGTTTGGTTCACCACTTTTTCGTTATGGAAAAAATAGGTTTATCATTGAATAAAGGATTTCAGTTGCATGTGAAAATGATATGTATGTTGGATTTCTTTCTCCCGTGGAGAAAGTGATCCATGGAGTGTAGGATTGTCTTGATATCTCTTTGCACAAACAATTCCATAAGGCCAATTTGCACGACAATGTTTTCTTTGAAAAGGCGTGAGAATATTGGTATTTTTCCTTTGGAATATGAAAAGGTTCATGGAACCAAATTTCCACCGACGCACACAAAGTACCATCAAGATATCACTTGAAAATCTCAAAAAAGGTAGGGTTACAAGCAAATAGGGATGCAAATGAGCATCCGATTATCTGAAGGTTCCGACTTGTAAAAAATTGGGTTTGAAATTTGTTTTATGTTTCGATTCATAAACGGGTCAAGGTCCGAGCATAATTTAGGTTCCGATTGATGAATGAGTATGTTTTTTTTTATCCATGCAGGCTTCAACACATGGACTTGAGACACGGCATACGAGTCTTTAATGTTGTAAACTGTAACTCAAAATAAACTTTTATTATAAAAACGTTTCATGTTTAATCTTGAATGTATTAGACTCGATGCGCTGTTATAAGTCGAAAGATATCATTATTAATAACAAAAAATGAAAAGAAGTTGGAACCAATTTTGAAATTATATTCTGGCCCTCTAGCTGAGCTTAGTTTGGGGATTGGATCTGTATTTGGAACTAGTTGGAATCGACCTTAAAATTGGAACCCGCATTTTAGAATCATCCCATTTGCAACCCTACATCTAGGGGTGTAAACTCGGTCGGGCCACCGAAACCCGACATGGCCCAACATGAAAAAATCCGAGCCGTGGCCAGCACAGCTTGCTGCTTGTGTTGACTGGGCCACCCCTGCCCAACACAACCCAAAGGATGGGCTGTGCCAGGCTAGGGAGCCTTGAGTTGTGGCAATGCACGACACGGCCCAGGGTTTATCCGTGTCGTGCTGGGCCAGGCCGCATGGGCCGAGGCATTGCACGGCCCGACACAACATTTGCATATAAAAGTCTGATATTTTTTATATATAAATAAAAATATAAAACCTAAAATAAATTAAAGATTTATTTTTCATTTGTTAATTAGCATCAATGTCTGTACATACATTATAATTGATTTAACCTTTTTTCAAGTTGAGAATTTCAAAAGTCCATATAGTCTCGCTCAATTTATATAAAAATAAAAATAAAAAGGGCATGTAGGCCCACACGTGGGCGGCAGGGTCCAGCACAGCACGAGGTGGGCGGACCCCAGCTGATCTGGCACGGCTAGTTTACAGTTACACCCCTACGGGCCGTAACTACATCCAAACAACCCGTTATACAATGGTACGAGTCGTTCGAATATGGGTGAAGTCGGCTTAAGAAACGGTTCTAAACGCACATTACAATCGCCACGAGTTTCTTGTCATGCAACTTAGCATCTCATCCGTTGATTTTCACAGAACTTATCAATGCACCTCTTTCGACATATATAAATTACCCATGACCCGCTCAACAGAACTAACATAGGGTTTTGTTTTCGTCTGCTCCTCTCTCTTTCCCTTCTTGCAGGTATGCATTTTCTGCTCATGGATTACATGTCTGATTGATTTTCGACTTTGTTTGATATGTTCCCATGTTTCTTTTTCTCTTGTAAATCAAATCCATGGATTCTTGGATCTTGAGAATTTATCTGAAACGTTACATGTTGTCATGAGATCTTTTGATTTGGCTTAAATTTTTTAGGGATTTTATTGCATGTTTATTTGGGTTTTATTATGGATCGATTGGATTTCCTTCTTAGGATTAGTTTTGTTTGTTTTTAATTTTTTTTCCTACAAGGCTTGATTATGAAGAACTGATTTAGGGTTTCATTGCTGTGAATGGATGTGATTGTATTTGCGATTGGTTTCATGTAACTGATACCTAGGATTTGTATTTCCATAAGTTGTTGAAAATGAAGGACCAGAGGCGAATATTCAAAAAGTGATCATCATATAACACTCCCTTTCAAAAAAAAAAAAAAAAAAAGGGAAGAAGAAAGAATAAGAGAAAAGCCATAAAAATTCACCAGTCAATCAATTCATGACAGTCACTTCTAGAGCCATTGAATTTCGGATCATTTTAACCTACACTGAAAGATGCACAATGCATTCTATTCCAGTTTGTCACCTATGGGGATGAATATTTTGCCCTCTCAGTAAACATGCTCTTGCAAAGCTGTCAAAATCTGCAAACCTAAAATGCAGAGTTAGGGGCCATCTGATGTAGATCTTTTTGGTGTACTCCTGTCAACCTGATGATCTACCTTGCGTTCAGGTAAACCCGTTAATGCGTGTCTGTTTACGTTCATGAGTTCTATCTTAATTTGCAACACAAACATTGGTTCTGGTACCTGAACGATGACGAATTCATTTATCTCATGTGGTGGCCTAGTTTCACATGTTAGCTTTCTATTTGTCATGTAGGCAGTGCTGTGTTGATCCATGAAACAGGATTAGCAGCCTCTTTAATTTAGTCTATATTTACTTTCTTTGTGGGGATTTAGGTTTATTTACTGTCCTTTTGGGGATTTAGGTTGCTGCTTATGGCATTCTAATTTGTTCAAGGTTTAGTGATTAAAATCTTTAATTTATATGATTTTGTGACCTTTATTCCTTTTAAGTGTTTTAAGCACTGGAGTCATTTCATGATGAGTGTCTTAAGCATCTGCTGAACATTGCGATGCTTGAACTATGCTTTTAGGATTTAGCATCTCCTATATTATATTTGTATGATTTGTGCAGTTCATGTCTGCGGGATAGTTATCCTCTTTGTATATGTATAAACATTAAATTTCTTAGGTTTAGAAACATTTATCATATGATCATTATTCCATTTGATTTCTTTTTACCTTTATTGCAGTGTGAAAATGCGTCGCAATGATGATCGTTACGGTACACGTCTCTATGTTGGTCGTTTGTCCTCTCGCACACGTTCGCGCGATTTGGAAAATCGTTTCAGCAGATATGGAAGGTAACTTAATTATTATTTGTCTAACAAATTGGATGGTTATGATAAATGATCAACATGGCTTGACAAATATTTGCATTAAACTTGGGTGCAAGTCATAAAGCAATGTGACCTTTTGGGGAAAAAAGAGAGTCGCAAATGAGAATGTTTTGGTGTCTGGTCATTTCAAACACTGTTTTATCCACTGTTTCCCCTCCCTAATTTATGCATCACTACATATTTTAAAGGGCAATCAAGTACTTGGTACTCCTGGGTTTATATGCCATGCCTTTCCGGCGATACATTTGAAATGTAGACGGTGATGATATTCATATCTATTCACAGTTTGTACATTAGTGTTTTTGTGATGCCTGCCTTTCTGGTACTTGCGTTCTGGTCATGTCATTCTGTTCCGAGTCTCTTCCTTAAGCACCTTTTCTGGTGGTGGCCGTCATCTAGAGTGGGTATTGTTAAGATTTAAGACATGAACCAAGCCGTTTTTTTGTGCTTGGATTTGTGTTCTCGATTGTTTTTATTATCGGAGAAGGTTGCACCAGCCCCCAAGTGTCGTATTTTAACTTGAATGATCTTTTGAAGGTTTCTGGGCTTTTACCCAACCTGGAGGTCTATGGTGAGAGGGTGCCCTTGGTGGAATTGGTGGCCATTATGGGAGACTTTGGCGATTCTTTCTGTAATGTTATTGCGTGTTTTTAATGGAAATGGCAACCATGCAAAGTGGTGTTTAGTTCATCTTTGGAGGGGCGAAGTATCATACCCTTCTGAACTTAAGTGTTGATGGCCTTACTGTTTCTGGAAACCATTTCCGCAGAGTACGAGATGTGGAACTGAAGCACGACTTCGCCTTCATAGTATGTATATCTACTCTCTCTGCAGTTCCATTTTTAGAAATTGTATATAAATATTTTTGGTGTTTGTTGATGAATAGTATTTTATTTAACCTTTAAAAAAAAGTATTTCATCGCCCAGGGGTACTCATCAATATGTCATTCAGATATGGGTTTATCTGCTCTGTTTGTTTTGGTGGTGGCCTTTCATTGTTGACAGGAATTTAGTGATCCCCGGGACGCGGATGATGCAAGGTACAGCTTGAATGGCCGTGAGTTTGATGGGAGCCGCATCATTGTGGAATTTGCAAAGGGGGTATGTTTTCATTATCTATATTAAGTTATTTTTTGCACCAGTGGGTTGTTAAAATTCTACCTGTTTACTTTTTATTTTGATAAGAAGCAGAATATGTGCATGGTAAGTGAACAGACAGACAGTTTCATGGTTCAAATTTGAGAAAAAAAATTGACAGATTTAATTGATAAAAAACAACTTAGATCAGAAGTGCTTGAGCTCTTCAAGATTGAGATGTCTAAAAGCACAGATAATATTGCTCAAACCTGATTACCTCGTTTACTTCACTTTGAACTTCTAACATTAGTACACTAGATTATTGATAATATTCTTTGTGATTCTTCAATTTTAGATACCATTTATCCTATTTCCTTGGTGAAGTGGCATTTCTTCCTTTATCTTTGGGTTTTTCTTCACTGTTCAGATTTATAGTAAATGCCATCACCACGATCATGTTAGGTGCCAAATGCCCGTGTTGATACTTTCTGCTTACTTTTCATTGATACTTGTAATTGTACTAGCTCAATTATTATTAATGTTTACTAATGTTTGGGAAAATCCATCTCTGATCTTGTTATTTAATGACCTTCTCTGACATTTTTCTATGGGCTTTTCATTAGTGTCATCCATTCGCTCTGCATCTTTGGCGTTCAATGACGCCTATGGAAAATCTGCCAATTTCTTTTTTAGTCTGATGATTTTATCGCCTCCTCGGTCTTCGGATCTGTCAAGGCAGATAACTTTATCAGGCTGCATTCCGAGCGTTTACCTTTAATTAATGTATTCTGTTACTTAAGTACTACTACTTTAGTATCACGTTTCACATAAGCGATGTCATTCTGATTCTGTATGGAGAAAAACTAACCATATTTTGTGGGAGAATTTTTATGGCTTTATTACGTACTTTTGCATTTGTCATGTATTATGACTGTTCTTACTATGACTGTTTGTAGGGATCACGTGGCTCAGGTGGTCCTCAGGAATATCTGGGTAGAGGTCCTCCTCCTGGATCTGGTCGCTGCTTTAACTGTGGTATTGATGGCCACTGGGCTCGAGATTGCAAAGCTGGAGATTGGAAGAACAAGTGCTATCGCTGTGGAGAAAGAGGCCATATAGAAAGGAACTGCCAGAATAGTCCAAAGAACCTCAAGTAACTCTCTCCATCCACTTTATTCATCATCAGATATAATTGTTATTTACTGTGAATATGTAGATGTCCATTTATTTAGGCTGAAGTTTTTGATTTTTAATTTTTATGCATATTTATGCTGCATCTTATTGTTTGATCGATATGCATTCGGGGTGGGGGTCTTTTATGCCAGCATGTCCATTTTTCGTTGTTTCCGTTCTTTCCTGGGATGTCTGTATAGTTTTGGGCTGAAGAAACATTAAAGGAAACCTGGATGCAGGCTTTTGCCTCTCCTATGTTGCTTTAAACAATGTGCCGAGAGCGGCCAATTTGTAGCACGGATCCTTCATGTTTGACTTGTATTTCGTTGTTATTTCTCTTGTACATCGATTGTAGCTACTTCATCTCTTATTGTGGATGTTGGGGTTGTTGCTTGCCTTAGTTGAAACAAAAGTTGTCGTTACCTTCCAAAAATGAGGGTCATATATCATTTCCTGAAGTCTCATTCTCTCTTTTAGATTTGCATTGTTACATACTTCTGAACGCACCCTTAATTGTATGAAATCATTCTGTTGTAGACATGAACGGAGTTACTCACGATCACTTTCAAGATCACCAGTTCGTCGCGGCAGAAGCCGTAGTAGAAGTCACAGCAAGGGCCGAAGTTACAGGTATGTAGATGCGTTCAAATTTCTGCAATGATAACTAGTTTTACTTGCACCTAAATGGTATGGACATTCTTATCTTTCAGACTTGACACATCAATAAGAAATCTGTTATAGGCGCTTTTATCAACTATAGTATCTATGTTGTGAAGAAATTGTTTTGGCCTGATGCATTGCGGTTTTTAGAAGTGTTTTTGAGACTTGTATCTTGATGCTTGCGTAGGTGCAGAATGTCCTGACGACACCCCAGGGCTCAAGTATGATTTTATTTTTCGGTAGGAAATTATGAGATTCTTATAAGCAATCAATGCTTAAATCAAGAGGCTTATCTCAGGGTGAAAAGCATTTCCAAAACCCCTTTCTGCTCATGTCTGAAAGCGAACTTTCATTTGGGATGCCTCTCAATAGCATGGGGCAAATTAGAGACATGCAGAGATGAAGCATGCAAATCAGCACCCTCCAAATATAGGAGCATACAACTCATTTAATACATCGTTTCTTAAGAAAAGGGAGGGATGGACTATTCTAACCATAATTAACCTTAAGTCAATCCTAGGTACTAAAAGTGACTATTGAGTCTTTTCTACATATTTTTAATGTACTTCATATTAAAAAAAAAAAAAACCAAAAACAAAACTTGTATTAAAAGGGCTTGATTGCAATGCCCTGCCTTGCGCATTGATGACGTGGTGGAGTTGGTCATGTGTTATCCTATTTCTAATGTCATTCTATAAAACTGCGCAAGTGCTACCTAGGTAGTGATTTGAACGTTTGGCTATATTGTAGATGATGTCACTTTCTTAGATATATCTACCAAAAATGAAAGAAAAGATTAAAAAAAGTGTGAAGTATCTTGATCATCCATACTTTGAAGCTAAGAATTAGGATGTCTGTAAACATTTCGACAAGTCTCCGTAGAGACCCTAAACGAGGACGCTCCCAATTCTATTACTCAACCCTGAAAATCCATCCTCTATAATGCCATATAAATAGGAAAACATAACTTACGGCCTAAGGGCACGTTTGGTAACCATCCTCATAGAGGAATCCTAGCCGTTTTTCCATTCTCCCGTGGACAGCCCATATTTGGAAGCCGTCCCTAGCAGAGAAAAGGGATTCCCGAAATCCACACGTGCGATTATTCATCTGGTCCGACCTCCCCACATGGGAGTCCATAAATCCGAGCTTTTTAAGAGACGGTATAAAAGGCTCCTTTCCTCGCGAAGAAAGCTCTTCCCCGAACCCTACCCTCTCTCGACCCTTTTCTTCTTTGACTCTCCTTTTCTGTCAAAGTACAAACTCCCCTGCTCTCTCCGCCAACTGACCCTCTGATGCTCTCGCCACCGGCTGCTCCACGTTGCCAGGCTTCTCTCTCTCCTTTGCCACATTTCCGACCTTCACCCAGATGATAGCCCGCAGGTGGTACAAGATGGCATGCGACTACAGCATATTTCCATAGAATCTCAATCTCATCAACGGTGCTAACGCTACCCTACATTCCCATTTCAATCAATGTAACAGACCCAAACAAGTGACTGAAGTTGTCCTATTTTCCATTCTACAAACCGCAATCTTGACTGATTACTAAAATGGGTCATCATCCCTTTTTCTCTAAGACTCAGACAAAGAAGAAGAGTTGTTTGGATCTCTTGCCACAAAAAAATTGTTGTGCTCTTTTTCATTTTAATTTCTACATCAACCCAATGCATGAAAAGATGGAAAAAAAAGAGTCGCTTGCATTTGGGGAAGATCTAACTGCTCACAAATAGAGAGATTTGGTGAAATGGGTGTGTTGATTTGCATCGTGAAAAGAAATTCTTTTTTTTTTTTTTTCATCTTTTACTTGTTTGGAAGTTTCTTTATTTGGGTTGGAGATTTTCCTTTGGAATTATATTGGGTTGGTTGGATTGGATCGGAAGCTTTGGATTGGATTATTCTTGCTTTCTTTTGTTTATTTTTCCATGGGCTGTGACATGCTTACCAAACATGGGTATGAAAAAATTATAGTTGATTCCACTATGCTGGCCAAACATGGGATGCAATGAATCCTCTCCCTTGTAAATTCTTATTAAAGAAAGTCTAATTCCGAGGCACCAAAGAATCCTTTAGAGAGGAATCCTCTCTTATTACCAAACATGCCCTAAGAAACCTAATTACTCTAGAAAACTAATGAAAGTGGAAACCTAATTCTAATTACAACTCATTAAATAAAACTAATAACTAATAATAATTAATAGGAAAATCCTTGAACTATCTTGGGCCCAACACATGTGGCCTTTTAGATCTATCCTGCATCATTAGTGGAATAAATTTATCGTGGGTTTCTTTCCTTGGAGAGGTGCATCCTTGTGTTGAAGTCTCTGAGGAGATGTGATGTGGACATGTGCTTTAGCACTCCCACGCAAGCTCTAATCCTCAGGCCTGCATCAAGGGGGTTAGGTATGGTGTATGTAATTTATTGGTACTTTGGGTGTTTGAATGTGTACCTTTACTAGTTGTTCAGCTCTCTTTTCTCATGTTTGTCATTCAGTCCATCCAGGTCGCCTCCAAGGAGAGAGAAGATTACTGGTCGTGAGAGGTCTCGGAGCCCTCAATACAGCAGGAGCCCCAAGCCGAAGAAAATTTCCCCATCCAAAAGAACGCACAGCCCCTCACCTGTTGAAGGCAGCCCCATGGAGAGGGAAAGTCCACGGGAGGAACGAAGACAGGCTACCCAACGTGATGGGTCGGATTATAGTGGGAGCCCCAGAGGCAACGGCAGAAGCCCAATCACAGAGAAGGAGAGCCCAGATGGTAGGTACAGAAGCCCCGAGACCAATGGCCGTAGCCCCAGCCCAAGGCACAACAGGAGCCCAGTCGAAGATGACGATGATAACCGGGTTTCTCCTAGAAGAAGTCGGTCCCCGTCTGGAAGCCAGTAATGAGTATTGCTTACTTTGGAACTGAAATTTTGGTGAACTTCTCGTTGGACTTTTAGTTGAATTACCATACAGTATTATTAATTGCTACCTGCCTATTTCTTATGACAACTATATACAGTGAAGTGTGAAAATGGCGCTCTAGATCATGTGTTTTTGAACATTCCCAGGATTTCTGCATTCTGGCTTCTTGTTTCTGCATGACATTTTGTTGATGAAGGGGCGGAGTTTATGTGCAATTCCTAAAATGATTGAAGCTCAGAAGGAAATGTAGGTATATAAATGAAGTGGTGAGCTCTGACCAACTCTAGTTTTTAACTTTTGAGATTGATTGAGCTCTGAGAGACACTGTTAATATAACTCAACCATGTTGGATTAGGAATCGAGCAGTACTAACCCTAAAGCTTTATCTGCAAAGGTTTGTAGGTATTGATATACTCTTTGACCTGCCCCTTCACGGGCCATTAACCTACATAGACATAGTTTTCTGCACGGGAAATCAAACTTGGATCTGAACCATGGAAGCAGCGTGGTGCAATTCTTCCACTAGATCATTGGTGCTGATGCTACTATTAATATCTGCCTGTATGATTATTAGAAAAACTACTAATGCACACCACTTGATGATGATTACAAACCGTCATTTATACTTAGTCCAATTCACCACTCATTGATGGTTAAAAGCGATTGGTTCCTAAGTAATTTACTAGAGAAACCAACAGGATCAATAGTCTCTAAGAATGGAAGGGAGTTGTTTATAGTTTGAAAAAGCTTCCTAAATGAGAAGCATGATATCAAGTTTTTATGGAAGCAACATTTACAAGCTACTAGTTGGATTTATAATCTTCATGTACCAAAATCTATTAATGTTTAAGAAATGAAATTAAATATTTTGGGGCTCAATGGCTCAAAGAAGAAAAACGAAAAAAAGAAAAGATTTGGATGGGTTGAATTAAAAATTCAGGGTTCATAGGATATACGGATTGTGTAGTGTCACTTTCCTCGTCAGGATGTGTATTCATTGAACTATTTTCTCTCTCAAACTTTTCATCTAAAAAAAAGCCTTATTCACAATTCATTTTCACACCACATGCATCCGCAAATGAGTGCAAACAGCAAACAAGCATGCATTTGTAAATATTATTACACACGTACATGTGTACTGACAAAAAAGAAGTTGATTGTCGAACATGAATAAAGTGCTCGTTGGGCAAGTCTATTATCTTAATGCGGGTTGAAAAAGTAATTATTGCTATTGTTTGGACTCTCCAATACAAACATCAAAGGCATTTAATGTCTACCAGTGCAGCCCTGCACGTGCCTTATATGTAAACCAACCACCAGTAAACACGCAAATACTATATAAAAAGTAAAACCTAACGAATATAATCCTATGCGAGATTGAAATGAAAATTACCGCTGCAAAGCAAAAATTCTGGGATTAAGCATACACATATTGCAAATCCCGTATAAGTAGCTACTTCCATATAAGCACCTTAGAACATGCATATACCCACTCTAAATTTAATCATGCTTAATAATAATAATAAAAAAGAAAAGGTTAATAGAGATGATCATGTACATCCTAATATGAATTTGCGCTATCAAGTGTGAAGTCCTTTCTTCATTAACCTCGAATGGACTGGTGCATAAAATCCGACCTCCTCACCAAAAATTACACAAACTCAAGTTCCAGTTCAAGATGCGACACCGGGAAGGATATTGACTTGTTGCTACTCCTGGCTTTAGAGGCTTCAACAAATTTTACTTCAAGTGAATATAGGTGCTTCGCTAGATAGAGTGATATCACTCTAGTTGTTTCCTTTTTTTATAAAACGTTTAAGGGGTCTGCCCGTGATCAAACCCACCCCAAACTGCTTTGGCCCTGGTGAAGGCCTAATTAAGGTTTAGCACTTGGGCCGGGTTTGGATTATTTTTTGGGGCCAGGCTGGATTTGGATTGAGTGGGAGAGAGCCCAAGGCCAGCCTGGCCTGAGCATAAAAATAAATATAGGAAGAGCAGGACTCAAACTCATGACATCACACTAACACACAAGTAACCAAATCAGTCTACCAGTATAAGAGAACCTTTTTTTTATCATTGTACCGTCGCATGTCACTTATCAGATATAAACCACTCAATTTAGGTCCATGCAGTAGGGTCCACCTGGGTGTGTAGACAAAGCAATAAGCACATGTCACTTATCAGTTAAACCACTCAATTTAGGTCCATGCAGTGGGGCCCACTTGGGTATGTAGAGAAAGCCATAAACACGTCGTTTCTTCCCTTTTATAAGGGTAATAGATAAAAATTTCGCGCAACCCCAAAATCCAAGAGAACGCAAAGAGACATCACCGTCTAAAGCGCTGAGGTGCGCATGTATAGTATTTTAGGCACATCACTTTAATTCAAATCTTTCACCATATTTTTCTCAAAAAATTAAAAAAACAACCTCTTTTCTCCACTAAAAGATTAAAAAAAATAAAAATTTTCATACAAAAAGTCAAAAAAATTTCATAACAAACAACTAAAAATAAAATACAATCATAACCCACTTGTATTTTTTTCTTTCTTCAAAATAAACTTTACTTCACTCAAATCCATTATAGTAAAGTCCCCAAAGCATGAAAGTGTTAAAAAGGCCAAACACGGCCAATGGGTCAAATTTTAGCCGTTGATCATGTTTGGATCTCAAGATATTTTTAAAACAATGTAAACCATTTGACGTACATTTTTAGACTTCATGGGCCCCATAATCATGATCCGAAATGTTAATCCTCCTTGGAGGTCAAAAACAGCTATGAACTAAAAAATTAGCCTCTAACTCCTTGTGGAACTCAAGAAATTTCATAAAAAAGATAGACCGTTGATGTACCATATATTATTATTAGTTGGGTTTTGGACGTCTCCACTGGCAATCCGAGTTTTACATATTTTTTTCCAATTTTGGGGCAATAAATCATGGTCCAAAACGTTGGATTTATTTAGGAGGTCAAATACTATTATGAATCTAAGTTTAAGCCGTTGGATCATTATACATCTTAAGATATTTGCAAAACACTCCAAACTGTTATATCTTAATTTTTGAAGTATGTGGCCCCAAACGCAGGATCCAAACTATTGATTCTCTTTGTATGTCTAAACACAACCGTGGGGTGAAGTTTAAATTCTTTATTCCTTGTGGATCTCAAAAAATCCATGAGAACTTCCACCCGTTAAGTTAAAAAAAGCTATTTCAGTCTCTTTTTTGTGCTACCAATCCAACTTATTTCTGGAACATCTTTATAAAACAGGGCCAATTGAAATAGATCTATTTTATGCGGATCAAATCCATATAAATGTGTACTGACAGAATTTAGGATCTCTCTTCGCCGCGTGCCAAGCCAAATCGATGAAACCAAATCGATGAAAGTAAAAAAGAAGTTGAATCTCAGGCATGATACGAGCTAAGCAAGCGTCTTCTTGGAAACTCTTTTAACTTTTTGAAATAGAACTTATTCAAATAGATCGATTGGTAAATAAATGTTTCAATTATACCCTTCTACAAATAGAATGTCTCATACGTCTGTTGAAAAAAACAAACTCATCATAGTGTAAAAGTTATCAAAAAGTCTTCTTCGACAAACTTTCTGCCGGAATTAGATAGCATGGCTGAAAAGTTATATGGAAAAAAATATCATATGTGAACAAAATTATAATTGGTATGTGCAGAAGTGTCATATTACGAGGGTTATGTGGAAAAGTTTATTTAAAAAAAAGCAAAAAAGTGTCTGATTACTTTAGATTGTTCTTACATAATTAAAGAGTCTAGGCTCCCCTCCTCCCACCATGCTTCCTATGAGTGGGATGTTTGGGGCCATGTATAAATAATGTGTACTGTTCAAAATGCATGACATTCCCTCTGGGGACTTTTTCTTCAAAATTTTCTTTAATAATAGTTGGTCTTACAATAACATTGGGCACATGCCTGATAACATAAGTAGTTTGTATATTCTTAAAATGGATTAACTCTAATAGAAGTAAAATTTAAAGAAATGTCATTGGAGATGATAACAGTTTGATTGGTCTGAATCATTGATCGCCGAGCCCCACAGCGGAGTTCCACACATATCGCAAACAGGAACATGTCGGTGACATGTTATTGAGCTACCTATTTGAAAAATCAAAAGTCTACATGGACAAACTTTTGGGATCGGTCCAAAGGTTCTCATCCAAATTAGCAGGACTATTTGAAAAAATCACCTTTTGGTTACTTAAAAGTAAGGTGGATATTTTTTTTAAAACGCACGGAGTCATATTTCTAGATGAACTTTGCAAAATGATTTAGAACACTCAAACATTTATTTAAAGGGAAATAATCACGTGAGAAGTGTTCTCACGGTTCAAACCGTGAGACTATGGGTGGGGCCCACATATCTCAATCCAAACCTTACAATGGATAGGGATCCTCTTGATAGTCACACGCCATAGGATTTGACACCAATGCAAATGAATTGGACCGTTGGATCGACTTTATACCCATACGAATGGACTAGGCTTGTCGGTCATGGATGAAGGGGTTAGGAGCATGGGATTTGGGTCAAAACTTGATATTCGGGGTGGTCCCATATAGATCTTCCAATCCCCACCGGTTTCATTCCAAAATGGGACCCTCAGTGGGCCCCATAAAAAGTTCTCACAGAATCTTCGTAAGAACAATTCTCACTGGATCAAATCTTCGTGTGCAGTGTTGCTTGCGAGTGCTTCTGATCAGAAACAAAGTCACGAAAGTTACAAGATTAAAGAACAAAAAAACAATAAGCTACTCGCAATTGGTGGAAATGGACCAGAAGTTAGAATGTCCTGAGTCAGCCGACTTTTGGTAAACGGTTGCTCCTCGTAGCAGATTGCATATTGCTTAAATATAGTCGCACTTGTGGGGCCCGCTTGAATGCCTTAATTGGTCAAATAAAAAATCAGCCCTATTTGGTCACCCGGACTTCTTGATTTAACAATCTTAAAAGTAATAGTCTTTAACCATAGAGAATTTTTTGAAGTTCAATCCAATGGTAGATAAAAGGTTTGATGAGAGTGAAATTTGACTTGATGCCAAATCACAAGGGGTTAAGAGCATAAAAGGGCCTGCATGGATTAAAGGTGGGCTCAAGTGGTCTCCACAGGATTGTATGCTCGTGTTGTTGCTTGTTGGGGGAACATTTCTCGTCTTCTGGCATGCCAAAAAAATCCATGAAGAGGGATTTTCCACTTGACTCCTACAATTTGGGCACTTGGCTGTTTTTTCTTTTAATTATCCAAATGTGTTTTTCCAACTAGATTTTACAGTCGCTTAAGTACTGTCCTCTTAACAATATCTAATGGTTTGGAAGCTGGAATTTAAAAATTCTTATGGCCTCAAAATCTCATAATAAATGAAACAAAAATCTCAAATGGTGCGAAATCAATTGAAGAAAATTCCCACAACAGGCAAGATTCCGAGAGAATTTCTCTCAACTCCCCCTGATGTTTGTACATCCCCCCCCACCCCCGGGAATTTTGTGATCAACACAAATCATCTGATGGAAATGGAATACGTCCTAATTGCACCACTTCCCCAAAATGACTTTAGATTATTAGGATCATAAACTTTTTTTGGTAGAAATGATTAGATCTTGTGATAAAGAAGTTTTTGTAAAATTCATTTTTGGGTACGCACACAGTTCATGTGGGCCCTGCAGAGCTGTCCTAATTCGAGTCACATTGCACAGACACGAGTCTAGTGAGTCTAGTCTACTGGACTGACCAGAGGGGTCGATGTCTCAAATCTACAGTTCTTTCTCCATTGAATGGGCTTGAGTACCTGCTAGACCTACAAGTACAAGTACTCTCCTTTCTATTGTGTCAACACTCAACATCAGTCCATTACCCTACATACAGTCCCTACTGTTATAGATAGTTACACGTGTATGTATATATTATGGCTCACCAACTATGGAACGAAGTTTGTTTGGTTTAACCAGACACCATAAATGGCTCGATCTGGCTAATCCTTTCCGTGCTGTTTGAGTAAATCAGGGTTAAGAGTCTTTTGCGATTTGGTACTTTTGGTATAGGATCATCATCTCCTCACAATCCGGGCTCCCCTATTGGGCCTGAGTCCAGGTTCGAGATGGATCTGATAATAAACTTAGTAGGGTTGAGGGGACCCATGCATTAAAGCCCTGATTCTGAATAATAATTAGGGCCGATCAACCGGATTTCCGGTCCGGTCCAAACCGGTCCAGTTGGACCACTTAAAGTGGTCCCGATCGGTTTTCATTTTTTTTTTTCATTTTCACCTTACATCTAAAAAGTGGGCAAATGTCAAATGAATAAATGATGGGTTTTACAAATGGGTGTTGGATTCATGTCTCATGGGCTCATCAATATGAAATTTTTTTTATTATTTTAAATAAATCCGGTCCGGTCCGGTCCGATCCAGACCGGACCACAAAAGGCCTGGACCGGACCGGATTTGGACTACTAAGACCGCAAATCCGGTCCGGTCCGATTTTGTGGTCCGGTCCGGTTCGCGGTCCAGTCCTGTGCAGCCCTAATTCTGATAACGTTTGAGCTTGCATTTTTCAGTCAAATCGTCGGGGATTCCTTGCAGGTTTTTCACAAAGTTATGATAAATTTGCATTTGGCAATTGTAAATCTCAGAGGATTTGGGCCACTTGAATCTTCCATTTTGAGGATATTTTAGGTATTGACCTATTTATGTAGGATTTGAAGATTTTTATTGTTGTGGATTTAGAAATCAAGACCAACTTTTCTTAGCTATACAAATTGATACATACTAATATTGATGTGAGGTCTTTAGCTGTAAAAACTCTGAGTAAATAATCCCTATTGTAAGGGCAGGGATAAAACCTCAAATCTATGAATTCCTCGCCTTTTATCGAACCCTTAGGTCACGTTTGGTAACCAAATTTTTAGAGAAAAGATTTTCGATTTTCCTAAGGTTATGGTAAATCAATGTTTGACAATTGTAAATTCTTTAGGATTTGGACGAATGAAAGTCTTCATTTGTTAGGATTTTTATATCTGACCACCCCCATAAGATTTGAAAATCCTCACTCAAGTGAATTTGCATACTGGACCCTATTTTTCTCAGCTATATGCATCGATACACACCAATATCAATGTGAGATCCTCAACTATATAAATTCCGAACAAAGAATCCTTATTCCATTGGTAGTGAAGAATCATCAGATCTATAGATTCCTCGCCTGTTACAAAACATGCTCTTAATTGTGTATTTTTAGTTGAAGAGTTCTCATTGTCCTAATTTAATATGTCAAACCCTAAACTTAGGTCCATGCCCTGCATGTTGGAAAGTTTGAATCCTCAATTATTGAAATAAGTGCTTAACACTGATTGATACTCAATGCAGAAATCATGCACACATTTAGTACATTCATTACTTAGCACTGGTTGCCCTTCAATGTATTGAAATGTGCATTTACTGCCTAGCCGTGCATTTACTGCCTAGCCATGCACTTAGACAATGCCAACTTTTAGCCTAGTCTGCATATTTAAATAAAAAGGCTATTCATGAATAGCTTTGTTTTAGGCTTTTAACCTTGAATTAAGAGCTTATGAGTTATTCAAAGACGGAGAATATGTTTGTAATTATCTCAAGAATTATTCAGAAATGAAGGCAAGGAAGGAGTCTGATCCTACTCGAAAGGGTCATCTTCCCATCTCTTCTTATTTTTTTTCTTTCATTTTGTTGAATTTCAATTGATACAATACTGGGATCGTATCATACACCTATGCAATTGAATGACTTTTTTCTGCTCTATGATACTAAGCTAGCTATAACCTTGGATAGAACTCATCTATGCATGTTGATCCAAAAACACACACACACAACCCTCCCACTCCGCGTTTACTTTCCATAAGTGAAAGGAGTGAAAACCCATAATGGGGTTCACCTATTGAAAATTCAAGCTACTTTTATCACAATAAGAGGGTCTTGTTGTAAGAGTGAGCATATAATTAAGGAAAAGCTTTTTATATGATTAATCTTATATATTATCATATTGTAATCATATACTTAATCTCAGGAGAAACCATGTGAAGTGGCAGCATATCATTTTGAGACCTGGTTTAATCCAGTCTAATAATATGAAAGAGAAACTAAAATTGCTTTTAAATGTTCCAGACAAATCCGGCCGTTGAAATTTCAAGTTCTGACCACAAATTTTATCAAGGTTGACAGTTCATAGAAGTTTTTTTATCAATAAACGTTTAAAGCATGGATCTAAAACGAGGGCCAGTAACAAGTCACTTGAAATTGCATTTCTATATCATTAGCAGATGATGAATTGATGATGACCTTAGATGACAATACCAATGATCAACTTGATCCAATTCATTAATTACAATGAAAATGTTAATATTAAGCTTGAAAGCTAAAAGGGTTATCTTGCACCTCCATTAAAAGGTTGAGCATTCACAATAGGTCATTGTACAATTAGTCGAATGATAAGTAAGGGTGCGTTTGGGAACTTCACTAACTAGGGTGGAGTGAAATAAAGCCTCCAATTTTCAGATGAAGGGTCATATCAAAGGTACACATTTAAAAAATAATAATTTTTTTTTTAAAAAAAAGTAAAAATACAATCTTCTTCTGCCACTAAAAGACAAAAAAATAAAAATTCAAAAATATTTCATGCCAAACAACTAAAGACAAAACATCATCACAGCACACATATATTTTATTCTTCTATTATTTGAGGCTTTACTTCCCAAACAGAGGTTGAAGGTGCATTTTCACTCGGGGATCGAGTCCCACATGTGAACGGTGTGAGTTTTCATTGCACATACTCCACAAAATTGAAAACACTTGGAATTAAAGGCATTGATCAAAATTCATACACGTTGACTGAGCAAGATTCACTTAGGTGTAAGTTACTTAAGGTTGAAGATCAATATTAGACTCAACTTGAATCCAACTAGGGTTGTAAATGAGTACTGTATTATAAAAGTATCTAAAATTTCCCGTTTTAAATCAAGCATGAATCAAAGTATTTTTTTTTTTTTTGTTTGACAGTGATTTGATCCAAATTCAAAACATTTGGATCAAGAATTAGCCCTCTTTATGTTTCAACCTGAGGATCCAAATTTAACACGATAACACTCGCATATTAAAGAACGTGGAGACTTCAAAAGGCCTACAAAGCTAGAATTATATTCATATTTGAAAGACTATTTAGTTTTAATCATATATCATTTAACAAATTTACGTGTATATTTAGTAGTCTTATTTTGAAGTTATGTTATCCATTAATATTATTGCAATTGCATCTTATTTCCAGATCCGAATTTGAAATCGCATCCTCTTTCTATAAGTTTATGCTGAATTTGGCTACAAACCATTAGTTTCATATCAGATCTGGTTCTGAACCTGTAAAAAATGGATCTAATCTAAATCCATTCATATGGTTGCTTTTTCTAAATCCACACTATACATTTATTAATCGTATTAGCAGTGCGAACCCAAATCAATCAAAGGAGTTTTGTGGGTCAACAAGTTGCAAGAGGATGACTTTGAACATAGCATGTCTTAGGTCGTCTTGACTCTGATCCATCATTACACTCTCTCTACCTCTTTATAATATTATTCTCAGTATCACTCTCTGTACCTATTTTTAATATTACTCTCTTCTTCTTCTGCTGCTTCTCATTTTAGCAGCCACAGTGCAAAAGACCATGGAAGATATCTGGAAAGATATTACACTCACAGGGACCACTCTCCAAGGCCAGCCTTCCTCCAAACACAGAAACCCCAACACAGGAATCTTCTTCCAGGACCTACTATCAAGTTCCTCATCGAACCATCTAAACCCCACCAATGAAATCACCGCCGTCGAATTCTCACTCTTCCCCTCTACCCCACCAATGCAACGTCCGATCACTGCATTAAACTTGAATTCAGTCCCAGAAAAGTCCCCCTATCAGCCCGAAGCGACAGATGATCTCAGCCATCGACGCCACAAACGCATGATCAAGAACCGTGAGGCTGCTGCAAGATCGAGAGCAAGGAAGCAGGTATATATATCCCAACGAATGAAATGGGCTGTTACTACAAGTTGTTTTTTTCTTGGATGTGAAGTAAATTTTTTATTTTCCAGGCTTATACAGATGAAATGGAGCTGACGGTAGCCCATTTGATGAAAGAGAATGCAAAGCTAAGGAAAGAGGTGCAACAGGTGGAGATGATCACCCACTTCTTATCTCTTGCTTTTATCTTAAAAACAAGCACTTGTTTGTCATCCTAGTGTTTTTTTTTTTTTGGGTTTTTTTGTGGTCAGGCTCAGAGATGCTTAGGGACTTCTGCTGAACCCTTTACGAAAAAAAGGCCACTTCACAGGACATCAACAGCCCCATTTTGAGAAGAAGGGTTTTGGTTGGAAAACCTTCTCTTTTTTTTTTTTTTTTTCTTTCGTGCTCTGTAAAAAGCATGTTTATCACTGGTGGGTGGTATTTAGGTGTTAGTAAGAATCCAAGATTTTGTAGAAAGAAGCAGCTGGTCAGGAAGACGTCGAACCTCTTCGTAATTTGTGGAGAAACCAGGTCTTGTATTTTGGGGAGTGGTTTGTGATTTCTTGTCATCCCCCGCTTATGTTATAATATACTGGTTTTTTGTGATGGGGTTTTGTGATTGCATATCAGTTTCCATGTATAGAAATAGAAAAATACATGGAACAACCATTTATTATGGATGAATCTTGACTTCCCTTTTCTCTGGGGTTACTTTATCTTCTTCTGTACAGTGCCAAAACAGATGAAGCGGAAGCAACATCTTTACCAAAAGTGGTAGCAAGACATTTCTTTTGGGTTTGGCCATATCTATACCACAAGTGGTATTAAGCTGTTGAAACCCTGAAAGGGAAATGAAAACAACACAGGAATGTGGGGAACATTGGTTTTTCTTGCATATGGGGTAGTAGTACTATTTTTATCCAAGTAGCACAAGAAAGGTCAATAGTCGCTGGAAAAAAAAAAAAAAAAAAAAAAAACAGCAAGCCAAATACAATCATGATTGAGTAGTGTTGGCAAGGGGGGAACTATAAATTTTATTGGGAGGCATCAGGGAGGCAATGGTTAAAAAAAAAGACTAAACAAAATTACAATGTAAAAAGATTTATAAAAGAAAAGTGGATTTGTTATTCTTCTTGGTTTATTGGGTAAATGTCGTGCAAGAGGAAACGGTTCGCGAAATCGATTTCCTACCATCTTAGGTGGGAAGTGCGGAACCACGCCATTGTAGAATTGAAGCACAAACGGAGGGAAAAATTGAGACATTTCGTCGTTGTAGTTCTGTAGTTTTGGTTTTCGAAAGGGGCAGATGAGATTTCTAGAACCTTTCAAGCAAGGAAAGATAATGTAAAATTTTGGAATTTCCTACATTTTCACCGTTGCACCAAATAAGAAGAAGAAAGCTCTATATTTGAGCCCCTTTTAGGTTGAAATGTTGCTTGCACAAACAAAATTTTAAAGTTTTTATAAGATGTGCTTTCCCCTATTCCTCTCTTGGATTATAAGATTTGGGGCAAGTGTAGATGGTTAGAATGAATATTAAAAAAAGAAATTTATTCTCTAAATCCATTGAGCCTTGTTCATCTCCATTTATATTTTAAATTTTTCTTAAAATCATGAATATTTTTGTTTCCTTTTTTTTAAGAGTCAAACCATGTTAAAAAGAGCCATAAACAATGGGGGACCATCCATTAATGTTTGGCCACACCATGGAGGGGCCAAAATAAGCTTCTTAGAGAAGCTTATGAAGTGGGGGGGGGTGGCATGGCCCCTGCAAGCGCAACCCCCGCCTCCGGTCCGCCTCCGGCTAGGGGGCTAACATAGCAAAATCCGGTCCGCCTCCGGCTAGGAGGCTAACATAGCAAAATAAAAAAGAAAATAAAAAAAGCACATTTTCATGACCATCCCTTTTTATCTCCTCTCTTTTGTTTGTCTTTTCTTTTTTAATATTAGATTTGTGGCTTGTATTTAGTGATACATCCTAACTTTTTCATTTTAATACATTCCCACATACCAACATGAATGGACAATCACCATAAAGTTTGTGTTGAATATTAAAAAAAAAAGAAGAGCTTTTTGCATATATCCCTAAAATTTGTAGGATTTGTATATAGACCATGAGGTTTTAGTATTTTGTAAACCGGCCCTTTCTTTTTCTTTTTAACATCTTTCGTGTCCCTAAAATTAATAATTCTAACAAGAATGGACAGCCACTATAGAATTTGTATTTAATACAGTAGGAATGCATCATTAGATACCGTAATTACAAGACCTATTTACAAATCATATAGATTTTAATAGGGGATTTACCAAAAGAAAAAGAAAATACTCTTTACTCTCTAGGTTTGTGATCCAGAGCAATGATGTTATTAGCCTTCCAGTTCCAGTTGATAATTGTGCGCAACAATAGACGTCTGGTGGTGGTGGGCCACAGGATAAGTTTGGGGTGCACGTGATTGATCCTCCGTCTTCACACCACCAACTTCTGGATGAATTGTCCATCCCAAAAGGACCACTCCGTCAGAAATGATGTACGTCAAAGGAAAGGTGCATCTAATCCAATCAAACTGTACTCCCCAGCTGTCCAAATTCAAGAGGCCAAGGGTTGTCGTAGTCTGTACGCAAGTGACAGAGAAATCTCAAGCAAAAAGAGTGGGGAATCCACAGTGGGTCCACTTATTAAATTCCAGCAGAATGAAAATTATATTTTTATTTATTTATTTATTTTATCATGAGGACCCCTCCCTCGACCCCCTTACGATTGATTATTGATAAAATTACGGAAATACAATACCACCCACTAATAATGTGTATCGAATAAGGCTTTAAATGCTTGGAAGCCATGGCCTCCAACTCATTATAATAACTAGCAGAATGCACTCTAGTTATAAAATGTATTCTTAGTTTGTTCCTCTTTTGGATTGCCTATTTGATAAAATAGAAAGAGTTTATATATATATACCCCATTAGGTTTCTATTATTTGTAAATGGGCCCATGTGGTTTTAATATTTATAAATAAAATAAGTCCTTGCTTTTTCATTTCAATACCTTTCATTTCTCCAAAAATCAATTTTCCTAATGAGAATGGTTAACCACGATGAAATTTGTGTTAAACCTTTATAAAATGGATATATCATTATTTTATCCCAAGTCCTAACGGTCCCTTTTAATAACTCTTTAATGCACATAAAGCGTAATCATGTATTATGAAACTTTCATCAATATAATGGTCGTGCATGGATTTGATCAATTATAACCAATTATAAGCACATTGCCATTATGATCAATTTGGATTTAATGAATTTACATACTGTTATTCTCTCTCACTAAATGTAATTATTAATGTTACAACCTTTAGAGAAAAAAATGTTCGAGCTTTTAAATCTATGCATATAGGGATAAAGAAAAGAGCAAAAGTGTCATTTCACTCTAAAAAATCTTGGTGGTTGGAATGCTACTGATTTCGGGGATACGAAAAATTTTAAAATGAAAAGGCAATGACCCATTTACAAATACTAAAATCATACGAACCTATTTACAAATCCTAAGAACCTTAGAGGGGTATATGCAAAAAGCTCATAAAAAAAACATGACAAGTGTTTCATCAAAAACTTAAATATGCGCAAAATTAAAGAAGTGAAAACTAGTTTTCACCTATTATATGAAAACTTTTTTGTGGGGCCAATTAGCAACCCATCCAAACCTTGCAACCAATAGGGAACCCCCTGATAGTCACTAATCTCAAGGATTTGCACACATCCGAATGGACTGAACTGTTGAATTGATTGTTGAATATTCTTTTGAATATGAAGCCATTAAACTTGTGGGCTACGGATGAAGGGGTTAGAGGCTGGGGGCTCAAACTTGATACTTGGGGTGGTCCCACATAGATCTTTCCATTCCCCTTGGTCTCATCTCCAAATGGGACCCACAATTGAGCCCCATAAAAAAATTCATATAAAATACGTGAGAACTAGTTCTCACCTGAATATTACCAATTAAAAAATATCCCACATGCCTGAATTCTTTTATTTTGAATAGTTGGGATTTAGATAGATGGACCCATTGTAGAGTTCTACTACTTACGTAGCTAGGGATTTGTCTAAGGATCACCTCTTTCTTGTCGTCGTCATGGTTGTGTCTTTTGGTGTATTTTTTTTTCCCGCTATCAATATAAGATTAATACATTCTGATTTGGACATGTGTGTGAAATTAAGATGCCAACACCACTTGATCATTGGTGTGTATTTTGATTGTTCCATTTGCTTTTTAATATAATGCATCTTAAAGAAACGCAGAAAACGAAAAAAAATGGGAGTTTCTTCATGTTAAAGCCTCATAGGATCTAGACTTGCAACAGGCTGCATAAAGGACAGGGATCATGCATGAACCCCACTGGATCATCACATACCTAAGAAGCGTGAATTTAGTTGTCCTTGAAAGGGTGTTAGGAGTCTTGGAACTCTCGATGTCACGAGCCATCACATGGAAAAGACACCAATTTGTTTTTTGTTTTTATTTAGCATTCACCCCCCTCTTATCATACACCCAACACTGTCCAATAATGCTGAACTTTATGATATATTCAACTCCTACTGTAGCAGAGCACCATTAACAATCATGGTTTAAAAAATCGGCCGGTACCGGTACGTATCGGCCGATACCGAACCGATATCTCGCTGAGATATCGGTATCGGCGATACCGAGTTAAATATCGCCAATATCTCGCGAGATATCGACCGATACGAAGTAAATATCGACCGTGACGATATATCGGCCGATATTTTGAAAATATCGGCCGATCTCCTTTTTTTTTTTTTTTTTTTTCGGGGGCGCTGCCCCCTGGATCCCCGCGAGCTGACCGGTCAGCTCGACCCCCGCCGGGGGATACCTCCGGACCCCCTCTGCGAAGCGCATGTTTTAGAGAAGTGGCAATCAAGAAGACAAAAGAATCCTACTTGACCATGATAGCTAGGACTCTTTTGCTAATTATCTTTCTTTTTTTTGTACTTGGGCCTTGGATGTCTATTATTATCATAAGCTGCTAGATATGATATTAAACCTATTTAATTATGTTTGGAATGATATAGTAGTAAAGATTGTGTAATACACTAATTCATGAACCAAAAGGCTTTATATTGAGTTAGATTCGATGTTACTCACTTATTTTTCCCTAGATCTAGTATTTTAAAGTGTAGATCTAAATTTTTTTATTTCCAACATTTGGGGCTTTTCTTGAAATCAATTACATTTTTTCACATTAGTGTTTAAATGCATTGATAATGTGTTAGTTTAAAATAGATCTTTATTTTTGGAACAAAAAAGTATGAGTTTTTACCAAAAATTGTGGTTGCATTATGTCAAATTTATGATATTTCATCTCATTGATCATGAGCATCAATAATGGTTGCATTATATAAAATACTGAAAAATAAAGCGAACAGCGACACAGACAGGACTCATAACTTAAGGTGACCGAGATTTTGATTTATTGTTGTTACTAATGGAAAAAAATATTGTTTTCCAACATTTTCTAATATTCTGGATTTTTTGAATATTTTTACGAATTTTTTTGAATTAAAAAAAAAATTCACACCGCGACGACCGCGACGGACCGATATCCGCGACGATATCCGCGACGTATCGGTTTTTTGGCCCGGCCGATACCGCGACCGATACCGAGATTTTAAACCATGTTAACAATCATTCTGAGTGGTTCAGATTCTTGATAAATGTGTCACACTATAGAATTTTCATTCAAGACTCGATATAAGATGGGGGGAGGGTCATCCATGTCCAATCTGAAGACCCCACCCAAATACAGCATCTAAACAATTAAAAATTATTGAATGCCAATCTAGGTGATTGACTATCTGCACATGGGCCCGCTATTGGTGTCCGGATGAGTGTGGTCCATATGATGCTGAATGGTGGCTCCTACTTACCACCAATTTCACCATGTTGGCTTTTGTTTTATGACCAAAACCAAATCGATTTGGGTGCATTGGGGGGGTTCAACCTCAATTCAGTTCCCACCCAGCTCACCCAGTTGCACTTCAAACTCTTCACAAAGACCAGAGGAAAATGGTCGACCCATTCGCCCTGAAACAAAGTACATGATTCTCCAACTGACTTCCGTAGTTTTAATTGACTAATGGGACCTACCTTGTGCAGAAAATGTCCAAACCATGGCAGTGTGAAGTTCTTGCTATCCGTATTTCTATATTGACACGTGAATATTTGAACTGTTACTGCATTCCCATTTTGTATTAAAGTTTGTGGCTGAGGTTTTCGATGGTAGATGGGAGACTTTTGTGGCCTATTTACCATGTGACTCGCTCACCAGAACGGCGGTCGTAATCATCAACCTGTGGGCCCACAATTACAAACTCAAGGCTGTCCATTGATCATAAACATCTGCAACAAAATTTGATTCATGATAAGAAACTAGATCCTCCAAGGCAAGGCCTGAAAGCATCCGATGAGGCCTGCTCTATAGATCCATCAGTAAGCACATCACTGAAATACGGACTGTTCAAAGTCACAGGGCTCCTGTCTATTGGCGTTGGGCCAAACTTCATTCCAGTGGGAGTTTGGCCCACCATAAGATTGAACTGTGAGACCAAGGCAACTTGAAAGAGAAGAATACAAAAATGATGGTAAAAAACAAAAAAGAACATGACGTACAAAGCAGGAGAACACAACAAAAATGTCAAGACGACAAAACATTCGGTAGAGAAATCAAAACTCTGTCCCCACAAGCCCCAGTCCTTGTTTTGCTAGCTTAAAATTGGGCCGTTATCTTTTCTTTTCCCTTTAATCTAAACACCTAAAATTGTGCAGAATAGATTTAATGAATCATAAATTGTGTGCGAGTGAATGCACCACATGTTTCACATATGAATTTGTGAGGTAAAATCCTGACATTGGCCAAAAAAAAAAAAAAAAACTAACTAAAGCCGCCCTTTCACATCAACTTCAATGGTTAGCAACCAATTAGCAACCAAAAACAAGCCAAGATAGAGACAAGAAAGATAGAATAACTAGCTCTCACTATGCTGATAAAATGGACACAACCAAATATCCCGCTCTTTATGATGAATCAAATAGAAAACAGAGTACAGCTAAGCAGAAAACAAATATAATAGTCATTCTTGTTGTCCAGCGATCCATTTCTCCTTTTCAAGAGCTTCATTTTCTATTCTAAAACTACAGCACTCGTTTGGACCTCCAACAAACTGAGATTGGGTAAATATGTTTCCACATTATGAGGGTTCATGCGCTTGGATAAGCTGAGCTACCTAGAAGGGACAAATGTTTTGTTCTTTCCAATACCCAATTACAGGTAGATAGAACAACAGGTAATTAGCAATTGAGGTAAACTGAGTGCAAAGCAACAAGTTCCAAGGATCCAAACAGGGTCACAACAAAACTCAAATGAAAGGAAAGGGGGGGAAACCGATTACTAGTACAGGCTAAAACCAAAGAACTGGCTCATGAGAATGGCTACTCCAAGGGCAATTGCGATAAGGGAAGAACCCCATGTCAGTTTCTCAGTTATCCTAGGAATCCTATCTTTCAATGCCTGACTACATGAACCTATGAAGACAGTGTAACTTCCCATTGCAATTACAGTCCCAACCAAAAACATACCCAGAAAAGCAGCGCCAGCCAATCGTGAAGGTAAAGCAAGTGCAGGCAACACCATCATCAATGCATCTGGTTGCAGCCCATGAACAATACCAGTAGCAAATGTTGCAAACCCGATTTTTTTCTTCCCTCCCACCGGAGTTTCGAGAGATTCGACAACAGCAACTTCACAGTCACCACTCTCTAGAGCAACACAAGGGGCAGGTACTTCCGTTACCTCCCGGATTCCCATGGCACCTATAACAAGAAGAGTCATACCAACAACTCTCGTTCCCCATGTTCGGATGACCTCAATGTGCAATCGATCCTTGAGCAGTAGGAACAACAGTCCAAATATCACCTGGCCTGCATCATGACCACATCCCCAAAGGGCTCCAACCGCGGCACTCTCCATCCTTGTACGGCCAATTGAGAGAGGGGCTAAGGCCGCAAGGTGATCCGGTCCGGATAATGTATGTAAGCAACCAGCAAAGAAGCCAGTCCATGCACTGCTTAGTAGCTCACTCCGAACAAATCGTCCCCCAACCACAGCAGCAGCTGAACCCCCAGTCTTTGCAGCAGTTTGGACAGTTGCATAAGTTGGGGGAGCTAGAATTATTGGCTGGATTAATATCCCAATTACTGCTGACAGTAAAATTACTGCACCAGCAGAAATGACCTGGCAATTTTCAAAATAAAAAATTGTATTAGGATTGACACAGAAATTTTCATAGTATGTATACATTTTGCTCACAGAAGGAATAACTATCTCATGCCTTGTCATGTTCCAGCACAAGTACGAGGTGTTAAATCTGGCAAACATCAAAAAATAGAATTTATGAATTTGGCAATATAATTAAATTGGAGTGCTCTAAAATAAATTTCCTAAAAAAATAGCACTCGATTTAGAAGGGGTCTATTAGATCCTGGGTCTATTCTTACTACAAGATTATTGATTGTGGACTTGATCAGGTTAGGGCCAGTAACTAATATAGTAACCATCCTGAACTTATCTACAAATTTACAACATGGGTTTAAGAGTAAGGAGATTTAAGCAGGAGAGCTACTGCTGATAATAGAAACACACTTATACTAAAACATAAAAGAATCCTAACATGCCATCATGAATCCAACACAAGAATCCATGCCAGTATGCATTGCATGTTGTGCATTCCAAATAATGCAAAACCTAGCATAAAGTTAATAAGGCATCTGCCTGCTGTCTTTTGTAAAAAAAAAGGGAAAAAAGCATTATACCTACCTGTACTTTGGTATTTTTGCAGAGTACACCTTGTACTTTGGTATTTCGGACTAAACCTACCTGTAGTTTTAGTTGACTTGTAAATACAAACGGCCGTGACGGAATATAGAAAATGACGAATTTACCCTTCCATATATAAGATCTTTGTTCGTGTTTTTTTCCATTTTGCTCTTGCAGTTAGGGTTTACATTCTGTGGCGATTTTGGGCGAGGGTTTACATTTGCGTGTGGTTAGGGTTTACATTCTCAGCAAGATCTCTCGAGAATGAACGGCAGCCGCTGCTAAGCCCACCGGATCTATTGAACGCGATTCCTCCGCATGGATTTTCATCCGAGCGAGATTCCTCCGCCTGGGTTCTCATCCAAGCGAGAAGAAGGAAGTGTGATTCCTTCGCCTGAGTTCTCATCCGAGCGAGAAGAAGGAAATACCGGTTCACTGGCTCTGCGTCTCGATCCCCTCTTTCGCTTGCGGTTAGAAGAGCGATTCCTCCGCTTGGGTTCCCATCCGAGCGAAAAGAAGAAGTGCAGCCTCAATCTGATTTTTTTCCCATCTTTTGAAACGAGGGCCCGGGTCGGTGACCCTCCAACCTACCTGAATGCGATCCCTCCGCCTGGGTTGCTCCACTTTGATTTTTTCTGCATCTCTGCTGACCGTGCCGGGATCAGAAACCCTCGGTAAGACTCTGCCACGCTCTTATCCGGCCGTGACGGGATCAGAAACCCTCGATAAGACACCGCCAACCGATCCGCCAGCGTCACGACGTCTCTAAACCGACGCGGCGCGCTGAATTCCGACTCCCCGAACTCCGCTACATTCGTCCACGTGGTGATCAGATACGTAACGTAGTTGTTTCCGCTCGAGGCCAGTTCACTCTGAGGGTCTGAAATGGTAATTTTGATGAATTCGGAGGTGGAAGAAGAATCCGATCTTGCTGATCGTGAATGTTTAGAGAGGGAGAAGACGACATCAGCATAGGAAGGAGGATCGATGAAGGAAATGTCGGAAAGGGGAGGGGGTTTTAGGGAATTCCCGAAGGAAGGAGAAGAGAGTGATAAAGGATATGAGCCGTTGGTGGTGTGGATGGAGGGTAGAGATGAGTTGGAGATAGAATTGATGGTATTGGAATGATCGCCGTCGTGGATGGAGAGGTCTTCCATATCTTCGGAAGATGATGCGAAGAGATTGGCTTCTTCGGAGCCCATCATTTTTGTTGTGTTGGTTTTGATTTGGAAATGGAAGACGGTGAGAATGAGGGATTTTGATTGTTGGGAAAAAAGGATTTGGAGGCTTTGGAAATGGAGATTTGAGAGAGAGAGAGAGAGAGAGAGAGAGAGAGAGAGAGAGAGAGAGAGAGAGAGAGGAGATGGTGAATAGGATGATAGCGCTTGGGGTGGGAAGGGGCTTGTAGCATCCGATTCTCCTAACTAGAAGGTACACCCAATTGTCATTTGGGCGATGCGCAGCAACTGTTTGATAAGAGCTTTGTGTTATGTACAGATTGGAGATGGAATTCTCCCTCCGAATTGTGATGGATGAGGTTGTCATGGTCAGCGTTCTTTTAGCATGTGCACACCTACTAGCTATGAAGGAGGGAGAAATGATTCATGGCCTGATTGTTAGAATTGGGATTGAATCTTATGTTAATCTCCAAAATTCATTGATTCACATGTACTCTAGCTGTGGGAATATGACCGCATCGGAGAGATTGTTTAACGAGGGTCGGCACCAGGACCAGATATCTTGGAATTCTATGATATCGGGGTATTTGAATTGCGGCTTCATCGATGATGCAAGGATGCTATTTGATTCCACGCCTGCAAAAGATGTGTCTCTTGGAGTGCAATGATCTAGGGGTACACTCAACATGATCGATTCTCTGATACCTTGGTGCAGGGGCAAATATGTCTTTTTCAGATTATAATTTGGGGTCAGTATGCACCAAAGGCGTTTTATACGGCCTACACTGTCAATACTAACAGTTTTCGTTCATTTTGCATGTCAACTAAAACTACAGGTAGGTTTAGTCACAAATACCAAAGTATAGGGGGTACTCTGCAAAACGGCCAAAGTCCAGGTAGGTATAGTGCAGTTTTCCCTAAAAAAAAACCTACTATGGTGGCAAAAAACCAATGTAATTCTGACATGATAACCACGTAAATATGGTCTGACCCCTTGACAGCTCCTAACAGACATATAAGGATATTGAAAATGCATTACTAAATAAATGTTAAGTCTTTTTTTATTATTGGCAACATTGCTCGAACACACATCCAAGCCCCAACTGTTCTACAGGCTCTTGTCCATAAATGCATAAAAAAAAGAAAGATAAGATTTACCTGCAAAATTACAACAACACTAGACAGCATAAATAGTATATAAATACTGCTAAAAAACATGAATAAAATTAATGATCAATATTTTCTTTCCAGAGAGCTCTCTCAATATCTGTGGCACTTGTGTACGTGCTGAACAAGTAAATTTCAGACAATGCAATGTTGATTGCTTACAACCTAGGGATGTCAATGCATCTCCCACTTACCGGGTAATGAAGGACCTGATCTGAATAATCCTAGTATGGACCCTTTTTTAGGGCTGATTTGAAAATCAGGTCCAGCTCCAGGTCCAGTTAATAATCTGTGCTGGTCAAAGCCCAGTCAGGTCTAGACCTGAATAACTGTGTGTACCCAAGTAAGTAATAGTATAATATATTAATATATGCATGCATGTCATATATAAATACACGATTGAGGGTTTAGGGTTCGAGATCTCTAGATTGGTCCACTCAATAAATCAGCCCACTAGTGTGCAAATAACAATAATCTACGCAGCGGAAATAAAATCACAAGCAAACACCACAAGGACACCAAATTTAAGGTGAAAAACCCTAACCGGGTAAAAAACCACCGATCCGTACTAGATCTAATCAAACACTATGAATCTCGCAATTACAAGAAACTCAGATTTCTTCCCTAGATATCCCCTATCTAAAGACTGAAGTTACCTTGTGTCGCATCACGCTTCAACGACATCACACCGTTGATTGCAACAAATCCAGCGCTTGACTCCTCAAATCTTCTACGCAAGAAGATGATCTTCTACAAGAGATGCAGAAGAAACTGGCTCTCTAGAAAACTTGGCAGCACAACTCTTCAAAAATCTCTAGAGAAAATTTCTCTCAATTTGATCACAAATTCAGAACTTGAGAGATGATCTATATACTTTTGGGTTGTGAGAAACACCCAATTTATAGCCCCTAATTCGTACTTAAGACTCTTAATAATATTCCACTTAGAATAAGAGTCCTTTTTCTAACTCTAAAAAAGAATCCTGAACCAACTATTCTTCCACCGTCCGCCACCCTCGCTATTGCGAGAGTGCTCTCGGGTTCAGCTATTAAAATAGCATCTGTCAGCCATTATTATGCATCTTTCAGCCGTTAATGTTGACCCTTCAAACTTTTTGACCTCTGCAACCTTTTTTTACCTAACAATTATATTATATATAATATGTGATGTACATAATATATATTAATGTATATAGATCAACATTAATAAGGAATGATATATGGTACGGAAAAATATATGTAGATTTTGAATCAAGCCCATGGTCGGAGGTGGGTCCTATATAGATTAGAACAGAGACAGACCCAGGTCCAGTTACAGATGCTTTGAATGGATGCAGCCATGCAGGTATGGGTAAACTATGGATCTCAATTGAAACCAACATGTACTTCCCTACTTTGAACCCCCCACCACATACACCTAAGAAGTGCATGAAAAAACAAGAGACTTCGTTACAGTACCAAAGCTAAATAATAAATATGCACTAACTGGCACATACTTGAATGAGAACATCAAGTTGCGTACGGGGCTTCAAACCTCAAATCCCTAATTTTTTTCTGGATTTGTGTGAAAACCCACATAATAAAGATGAAGATGACTAGCAATCGATCCAACAAAAGATGTAGGATAGAAAAAGTGTAACAGCTCCATTAGTACCTTGAGGAAAGGCAAATAGAAAGTCCTTCAAATATGGGTGTGTGTGTGTGTGTCTCTTGGTAATTGAAAATAAATTTCACCATATGTGTGTGTGTGTGTGTGTGTGTGTGTGTGTGTGTGTGTGTGAGAGAGAGAGAGAGAGATTTTCATACTAATATTCGGCGTAAAAAGCACATCTAACAAAAATTTTGTATTTTTCTGGTATCCAGAAACGCTAAGTGGAGGTTTTTGTCCCAATAGGTGTTATGGGCTATGTCAACAGGATTATACTACCTTTCGTCATTACTTGCAAAATTTGGATTTGGAAGGTCATATCTCTTAATCGTTTCTGATTTTCAATTAGTATATATCACCAAAAAAAACTCTTGATAAGAGGGATTGATATGGTAAATAGTATTTGCTCAAACACATTCATTTACATTGGTCAAATTTCAGATTAATCAACCAGACATATCACTGAGCAAGCCTTGGACTTTTTGATGGTCAACAAGGCCTCCTCACAAGGAGATAGAGTCAAAAAATGTGGAAGTCGATTATTGGCCAAGTATAAATGAAGAGTGAGTCAAGCAAAGTGACATTTTTGAGAAGATGGAATTCAGGTTGTGACATCTTTTGGCTTTGATTGTGCTGATATGTCTGGTACATTCTTTTCCCTATGAAGTGAATCAAGTCTCTTGATTCTGTTCGAGAATTTTCAATAAACTTTCATTATAAATTTTCTTTTCTTTTCTTACTTTGTTTTTTTTAAGTGCATCCTAGAAAGCTGAATGGTAATGACGACAACTCGTCAAAGATACATCCTACCAATTGGAGCCAGGGGCGAAACCAGGAATTTTATTTGGGGGGGGCCAAAGAAAAAAATTTTAAACAAAATTATAAAATTTAATAATAAAATACGTAATAATCAAATTATTGAAGTTGTACTCGATGTTCTTTCATTGATTTGAAATCATCAATTATTATTTCAATATTGATTTTTTCTGCAATCTCAAAGTAAGTGCTAGTCCTTTCTTATGCATGTAACTTGTAAGTTACAATTTAAAACTTTATTATTTAAAACCTCAAAAAAAGAAAAAGAAAAAAAGAGAGCATCCCATATCTAAAATCTAAAAAGCATGGTTCCACTAGTTTTTATCTTCTTAAAATAAATTTCTTCAATTGGATTTTTCTGACATGAATAATAATAATCAAAATAAAAAAAATACAATTATATTTCTTTATCCACAATGGATAGAACTCCGACTGAGCTAAAAAATTATGAAATAATACAACACAAATAGACATTGATTTTAAGCAAATTGGATTTCAATATGAGCAACAAAGATTGAAAATACAATATGACATGTATTGAAATCAATACATCTATGCAATTTAAAAAAAAAAAAGGGATAATAAAAGAGAAAGCGGGTTCGTCATTATTCATCTTTATTCATACCTCAAAATATCTGTAAGTTTGCAAGATCTCCAACATAAAGAATTACTTTCTCCTCTTCCTCTCTTGGATCATAAGATTTGGGGCAAGTGTAGATAGATTAGAATGATAATTGAAAAATCTCTTCTCCAATCTCCATCAAGCCTTCTTTTTTCTGGTCTCATTTCCGTTCTTTCCCTTTCTTCTTTTCATTTTAAGTTCTCCCAAAAATCAATAACATTTTTGTTCCGTTTTTCTAAAGTCAAAACTATGTTATTTGGTCTCATTTCCTTTCTTTTCCTTTCGTCTTTTCATTTTAAGTTCTCCCCAAAATCAATAACATTTTTGTTTCGTTTTTCTAAAGTCAAAACTATGTTTAAAAAATCTCTAAACGAAGGAGGGGCCATCCATTAAGATGGGCCAAAGCACTTACTTTAAAGGGATTTTCAAATGTAAGCCCCCCGGCCCCCCAAAAACCCCCAAAAGGTCCGCCCCTGATTGGAGCCCATACAGTTATTTAGGATGAAATCCAAATGAAATATCATAGTACAAAGCCACGATTATATGATGATGTGATTTTTATTTTATTTTTTAGGAGCAATTGCCTCAATGAAGTGTTTCTGTCCTATTTGTGTTTGTAGTGGAAATCCCCATCCTCAGGAAGCAAATACGAGTTTTCACATGGTGACTAAATGATGCAGGCCCTAGGGTTAGGGCTTGCGTAGATGCCGAAGCACGTGTCAAAGACACCTCAAATTATCTCCGCAGAGATTTCTAACACGATGAACAACCTCTCCAAGGGAAAATCCCAATTTTATTCAACTCCAAATCTGAGATTATCATCTCTACAATGCAATATAAATAGGCAAAGTAAACTTAGGGCCTAAGCCAGTCTAATCTAATAATAGAAACTATCCTAATCAAACTAGGAAACCAAATAAATCAGAATGTTAATCCTAATTACAATAAAATTAGGAAGCTACTAAAAAAATAAATATCCTCAAAACTATGTTGGGTGGGACCAGTGGTGGAATGGTAGCCCGTTTTGCATCATTCCCACCAGGTTGAAAGAAGAGTTCGACCTCAAACTTAAGTCTTCTTCAAGTAGCCTCTTTATATATGATGTACGTGAAGCACTTCCTTTGTAGCATGGGCCCTTGATTTCTTCTTCGGTGATTTTGGCTTCTTTGGATAGAGTGTAACTTCCTTCTTGCCATGCTTGAATGTTTGTGTTGTCTCGCATCCCATGAGTTCCATTATTGTCATACATCCACGGGCGACCCAATAAGATATCTCTACTATCCATTGATAGCACGTCACACCAAATTGTATCTTGGTAATCATCACCAACTGCAAAAGTAACTTGACATGTATGTCGCACTTGTGCTTCATCATCTGTCATTAGCCATTTGACAAAGTAGGGACGATTGTGCTTGTAAACCTTCAACTTCAGGCGATCAACAGAGTTTGGGAGATAATATTCTCACAACTGCCACCATCAATCACAACTGTACAATTTTGCCCATGTATTGTACCTGTGGAACAAAAAATATTTTTCCGCAACCATCGCTTCTCAACATTGGGTATAGACTTTTGCTGCACCAATAGAAATGCACCATCTGTTTCAGTTGCTATTTCCTCCACTTCATCGGATTCCTCACTTTTAGGATCATCTTTTGTTTTGGTTCTTCTTGTGCACCTTCCATTAAATTTATTCATTTTGGGCATTCAAACGCACGGTGACCCTTTTGCTTACAATGAAAATATGTGAATCTATTCTGATCTTCAAACTTGGAAGAAAACTTTTCCGAGGAACTAGCATTTGGATTAAAATTTGACTTTGATGGAGTCTTTTGTGCAGACCATTTAGACGCATTAAGTTTTCTGGTTGCAATCCCCTCAGCTTTGATAGCATGCTGAGAACATTGTCAAAATGCTTGAATGTGAGGATATGTTGTATGTCAAGTGTAAGCCCATTAAAGTATCAGTCAACTAATACATCATCATCTTCATTCAAACCACAACAAGCTTGCATGGTCATGAACTCCTCATAATACTCAACAACCATCTTAGATCCTTGTTTCAAATCTTGAAAACTTGAACGCAGATCTCTGGAGTAATTGACAGGAAGGAATTTTTGCTTCAACAGATTTTTAATCTCGGTCCATGTGTCAACGGGGTCAATTTGTTGGCTTCTTCTCTTCTTTTGCAACTCGGCCCACCATATCGCAGCATAATTGCGAAATCGAGTTGTCACTAGTGTAATCTTATGACCATCCTGGCTTGTATGCAAAAATATTCTCAACACACTAACCAATCAATGAATTCATCCGGTTTCAATTTTCCATCATATTCAGGAATCACGAGTTTAATACCCAAATATCGATCAACATTTACTACATGTGGATCTTGTTGATTCCGAACATGTCATTCATCATCTTGCATGATTTTCCTTACGCCGATTAGTTTCCAAATTGGTTAATTGGGTTTCAATCCTTGCAAGAGTTTCTTGCATTTGAACCATCGTTGCAGAAATTTTGTTAACATTAACCGATAATTCCGCAACGGTTCCCCTCAAATCATCATCATTATTAGAGGAAGACTCCACTTCTATATGCTTCTTGGTGGGCATTTTGTTTTGTTAATGAAATTCAAAAGTTTTGACTGCCCTGATGTGTAGATCTGCTTTCTATGATCACGCCGGTACAAACGCTCTGAAATCTGACGGTGGATGAGCCCGATATCGTAAGAAGTCTCAACCGTTAATCGCGTCAAATTTGTTGTTGATCAGATTCTGTGATGCAGTGATGATGTCAACAGAATCTGTTGGGCCTCAAGAAGGGTCGGATTGACTAGACTTCAACCCGGATTTGAACCTAAATTCAAGCCCACAAAATAACTTAACTTGTGTCACTTGATAGACACGTGTGCCAAAGAGAAAGCTTCGATTTGCCTTTTGTTTCGGCTCTTCTCCTTGCTCCTTTCGGCTTCAACGAAGTGATGAGCGATGGAAGGATGAGGTGATGAGGTGATGCGGACGGACGGTGATTCGTCGATGCAGGTGGACATTCTTTTTTTTTTTGTTTTTGTTTTTTGCTCTAGGTTGTGCAAATGGGAGGCAGAAGGAGTGTGGTGGTTTCGGCTGGAGTTACGTAGGGCAGGGAGCGGTGAGGGGGTAGGGTTTCTGGGTTTGGTCTGATTTTGGGTGTCTGGAAAGTGTTCTGGGGCGGCAGGTCGACAGGGAGTGGTGACGACCGTTAAGGGATTTGGATTGGGGAATAGAGGATTTGGGTTCTGGGATTTGGTTTGTGCAAGGGTTGGGCGTGATGGCAGTGGGGTGTGTCGGAGATGAATGGATGGGGATGGACAATGGATATGCTCCGATCGGTGACCGGAGACAGATCGGAGCAACGTGGATCTTCATTCTGATATCAACTAATGCAGGCCCTAGGGTTAGGGCTTGCGTAGATGTCGAAGCACGTGTCGAAGACACCTCAAATTATCTCCGCAGAGATTTCTAACACGAGGAACAATCTCTCGAAGGGAAAATCCCAATTTTATTTAACTCTAAATCTAATATTCTCATCTCTACAATGCAATATAAATAAGCAAAGTAAACTTAGGGCCTAAGCCAGTCTAATCTAATAATAGAAACTATCCTAATTAAACTAGGAAACCAAAATAAATCATAATGCTAATCCTAATTAAAATAAAATCATGAAGCTACTAAAAAAATAAATATCCTCAAAACTATGTTGGGTGGTGGGACCAGTGGTGGAATGGTAGCCCGTTCTGCATCATTAAACTATTTAGATTGCATTTTCATACTGTTTTACAACTATTTATCCATACATACCCAAATGATTTGATTCATATAATTGCACTTTTCTTATTCAAAGCCAACAATAGGCTTGGTAGCACATCCAACAGTGGCCAAAATTGTTAACTGAAACTCCAACAGATACTGTCAAACTTATGTGCCCATTCATGAGAGCAAGCTCTCTATGAAACCTTTCAACCCAAAATCGAACATCCAACAAGGATGATTTTCAGCCTACGTGCCAACCATAATGGAACTCATGCGTTAAATAATTCAGATTAGTTTCCATATCCCTTAAGCACAGAATACTTAATACCACTATTTGGGGGTTGTACTTTTATGGATGTGAGGCTTCCTGACATGGATTCTTCAGTCCATGTTAAGGTAATTGGATAGGTGTATGGATTGATGAATCTCAGAAGAGTGGAGTTGATTCCAAAATCAAATCTCACCAACAAGAAAGTTATTTTGGGATACAGCACCTGAAATTCACAGACTGGATTTCTCTAGGGAAAACATTCGGAATTGTAACCCATCATCTTAATCTGAAAACAAGTATGAAGTTTAATTGAGCATTGAAGTGATAATGTATTCAATTTTTAAATGAGTGAAATTCGAAAACCAAGAATTCTAGAATTCCAGAACAACTGATATCGAAGAATTTTTAGGAATTAAGCAACAACCCAAACCAAAGTTTTCAGGAATCCAAGAATTCCATAATAACCCAAGCAAAGTCCCATTAGCAAGAAGATGAATTTGGATCCAGAATCCCTTCATTACAGAAATCCTGGTTCCAAAGCTTCATAAAAAGTGGAACAAACAAACCCAGCTTTCTCTCCAGAATTTGGAGAAACAAAGGCCTCTATCCTCACCAACTCCATTGCAACCAACAAACCCCCATACATTTCAAATCCCCATACAACAAAAACTTCAGAACAAAAAAACACATAAAAGCAAATTCAGAGCAGAAGAACAAAAAATATCAGATACCCTCCAACCCCATCTACAGATTTCCTCCATCATCTAAAACTAACCAATCCAAGAATCACCAACACAAATGAATAAGAAAAAACCTCACCTTTTGAAATAAAGGGTCCAAATCGCCTCCCGCAACCGATTCGACAAATGGGTCGGCAGCCGGCGGCCGGTCGGTCGGAGGGTCAGTCGCAAAATCCGATCTTTTGGAGCAATGAACAGCGATTCTACGAGATGGGTCATCTTGCTTCGAGAAAACAGAAGCGAGAGGCCTTGAATTGGATCGAGAAAGAGGTAAGAATCCAAGCTTTCCTGCGTCAAATCTTGCAATTGGAGAGAGAGGGAGGTGAGGGTTTTGAGGGGTTTTGGAAGGGATCGGAGAAGAGAAGATAAGCTTCTTCATGGTAAGCTCCTGCTTTCTTGGATCTTCTGCTGTTTCTCTCTCTCTCCCTCTCAGACCAGATGAGGGGTTTTTGCAGGGGAGAGAGGGCGTAGAATAGAGAGGGTTGCACCCATGACTCAACTATAAATAGAAGTGAGTCCGGAATCCGGATCCTCCACTGCAGCTATAACACACGTGATCGCGAGATATGTTTCCATTATTTTCAATCAGAAAGTGGATCCACTCCTTTTTAATAAAAAATTCAAAGAAAAATAATAAATAGTGAAGATGAAATTTAATTTTTAACGGTCTGGATTATCTTTATATGGGCCCTACGATGGAATTTCGTCGATAGAGTTTTAGAGAAATACTAGCAAGAAAGACCCGTGCTAAACCCGGGTCTAAAAATATGACTAAATTCTTACATCAAATTACGATCCCCTTTGATCAGTTAGGAAAATAAACTAAGATCATTTAAACTTTGTAGCAAACTTAACTAAAAATTATAATAAATTATAATAAAGAGAATTCATTGGGTAAAAAAAAAAATAATATGAAACTTATAAGAACAAATTGAACCCATCTTGCCCGGGCATTATTTTGGAGCAACATGGGTTCAATGTATTCTTATATTTATATATTTGTGATTAGTTACATAAAGAAATTTATTTCCCTTATTTAAAAAGAATTTCTTTGGGTGAAATGAAAAAAATTAATATGAAACTTGATAAGAACAAATTGAACCCATGCTGCCCGGGCCGTATTTTGGAGCAGCATGGGTTCGATGTGTTCTTATATTTATATATTTGTGATTAGTTATATAAAGAAATTTATTTTCCTTATGTGAGGCCCCACCCCTTCTGGACCCTCACTTATATTTGAATTGTTCTAATTATATTATATAATATCTACTTATACTAATTAATAGGGGTTAGTGGGGGTAGTTATACTAATATAATATAACCCCTAATTAATAGGGTATTAAATATTTAAGGAAAATACTACCAAGTGTCAAAATTTCAGATTTTTTCTGAATGAGATACATGACAGAACTAGTTTTTGTCTTAGAATATAGATAGATAAATACTAATTAATAGGAGTTAGTGGGGGTAGTTATACTAATGTAATATAACCCCTAATTAATAGCGTATTAAATGTTTAAGGAAAGTACGGTCAAGTGTCAAAATTTCAGATTTTTCTGAAAGAGATACATGGCAGGACTGATTTTTGTCATATAATATAGATAGATTATACACTTACCCACAACACAAGTGATCCCCGATATGAGATAGTGGGACCTACTCTTTTTTTTTATAGAAAACTTAAAAGATATGAACAGTAAATAAAATTTATATTTTAACGGTATGAATTATCTCTATATGAGCACAATAGAGTTTCAAAAAAGCGTGCAACGTTGGCCCTGTAGTAGATCCCACAGACGATCCGTAGTCAAACGAGGTGGAGGGATCTTTGAATTGGGAGAGTAGTGGCAGGTATCATACTCCTTGTGACCACTCGAAAATCTTAGTGGAATAATGATAGACAAGGAGCTGAAATTGGGCTTACAGGAGTGGGATCTTCTAAGGCTAGAAATCCTAAAGCTTCATGTTGGTCGCCCTTACTTAAAATGTGAGTCGTTCTAAATACAAATGCTTGTGATATATACTGTGTTTTCAAATTTTACACTAATATGAGTTAGTTCTGTCGTAAGATTATTCATTTGATAAAAAAAATGATAATAAATAATGAAATGATTCATTATAAGGTTCAACCTATTTTTACTATAGTGAAATTTGAAGATATCTCAAATATTGAAGAAAAATTTTATTTTAAGCGACTCAAATTTTTTATAAATGTGGAGTTTCACTCCCTAAACACATGGTTTTCCTGAGTCCACGCCTGAGAGGATCTAGTTCGGTTGGGGAGCGGTGCATTTTATTTAGTCATATAAGTGGGGGAGCATGTGGATAGACGTGTTGGACCACTTCGGTTGGGTGGCGTGGTGTGTTTATTCACCCATACTATATTTGTCTTGGTCATAATGTTCCCTTGTATTTGGTGGTTTGGTGGGCCACAAAAAGGTTGTGCAGTGGAGTCGGTCATTGTTGTCATTAACATCATCCTCAATGCATTGTTAATTATATTATCAATCATAAGCTGGTCAACTTTCATTTTAATTTGAAGACATCTCTTCAGCAGAAGGGCATTTTTAAATAAGCTGAAAGTTCGTTTTTTTTTTTTTTTTTTACAAATTAGCAACTTGGGTCAGCCATGGATGGACTTGCCATGCCAAAGTCATGGTGGGGTTTGGATAAATGAGATTGGGCGAGCTTGTATTTTAGGAGATTTTAGAACTTTTTACACAAGGCCCCTCCAAAGTTTTCAAAGCTGTCGCTATATATTTTAATAATTACATGCTTCTCCGTAATAAGTGTCCCTTCTATCAGCGGCGGATCTAAGATTTTTACTTGGGTGGGGCGGGCCATACGTGATTTCAAAAAGTCATAATCAAAGAGATTAAAAAAAGTAGAAGGCTAAAAATGACAATGACTTTTAACATATCCTGATTTAAAAAACCTTCCTTTGAACAAATCTAAGTACAAAACAGACAAGATAAAATTAAGTTATAAATATAGAAAGTAAATAAAAGTATAGTGATTTGAAAGAAAATATCATAGCAAGGATATCTGGATGTTTTATGAAAAAAATGCCACACATAAATCGGCAAATCTCCTCCCTTAATACTAGGATTTGTTTTAATCTTATTTCAATTGTCCCTTAAATTTAGGGTAAATTAGGCAAAAGTCCCCGAGCACGGTCTTCTAAGGCATTAATGACAGCAACTTTTTCTCTAATGTCTCTAATCCAGCCAGCTGGAGATATTTTGGAGAGAGGTCCCTAATATGCCACATCATATATTTTTATGACTAATTTGCCCCTTTCAATAGTTTCAACATAACACCTTCCGTCTTCATCTTTGTTGTCCCGGAGATCCCCTTCTGTCTTCTTCTCTAGGAACGAGGGATTTCACCAGAGGGCTCTACAAATCGAGGGATGTAGTTTTTATGAGACAACATTTTCATTCAAGGATGCTGCCGTTGATCCTTATCAGGATTTTTCTTTAAATCCAGTACTTCCACTGGCCTTTCCAGACATCCATTTTTCATCCACCTTATGTCCGGAATCAGCCACTCTGCTCCAAACATAACCATTAACTATTCCTCCTCACTCACCTTCTTTGGAAATGTCCTATCCACCTACACACCTACATCAAAACCCGATCCCATTCCACCTATAACCCAACATCCATCACAACCACTTGCTATTTATGATCCAATACATGGGCCTGCCATACCAACACCTGCACCCAATACTTCCACACCTAATCTCTCCATTTCAACACATGACTTTCCTGTTGCCATCGATCCATCACATGGCCCTAACAAAGATAAATTTACAAAACTCTAATAAATATAAATTTGCAAAACTCAGATAATTTATCTGAGTTTTTGGCAAATTTATTTGAGTTTTCGAAAGATTTTCCAAAAACTCAGATTACTTTATCTAAGTTTTGGCAAATTTATCTGAGTTCCTGGCAAAACTAAGACAAATTTATCTGAGTTTCTGGCAAAATTCAGACAAATTTATTTGAGTTTTGACAACTTTTATGAGTTTCGAACAAATAGCTATGTGATGTGGTGCCATCCGACGACCCACATTCACCAAATTCAATTCCTAAATTATAGGTAATTCAAAACGGTTTGACAAAAATTCTAGAAATTATGCCCAAATTATGATGTATTTTTCTATGATATAACGACGGAATCTTGACTTGGTCTCTTCATGAAAGTTGTAGCCCTAGATGTATAGATGATTCTAGGGTTTTGAATCACCCGATTTGGACTTCGGAAGCTCAAGTTATGGCCCATTGAAATTTACTAGTAAATACAGGAATCTCGGATCAGTTTTCCAGGCCTGACTTTGAAGCAACGTTTGGAGTCCCAAACGAACTTGAATTTTTGCGAACTAAACCTTTCTGAAAAGCTTAAGACGTCCTCTAAAAACTTCATGAAGACCACTTTGTCGTTCTGAAATTCTGACGCCATCCAAACTACAATGGAATGAGAGAAGTTTATTTGAATTATTGCTGAGTTTTGCCAAAACTAAGATAAATTGTTTGAGTTCTGCTTTTGTTGGCGTGTACAAGGGCGTTTTTATCTTTTTTAGTGAGTTACTTTTACAAGAGGATTGTTGTCAGTATGATAAAATGTTGTAGACCATTTGCAATAAAAATCACAGTTGAGGGACCTCCGCCCAAATGCCCCTTAAATTTAGGGTAACTTTTTATCTAATATCTCTAGTCCAGACAACTGGAGATATTTTGGTGAGAGGTCCCTAATATGCCACATCATATATTTTTATGACTAATTTGCCCCTTTCAACAGTTTCAGCATAACACCTTCCGTCTTATTCTCTGTTGTCCTAGAGATCCCCTTCCGTCTTCTTCTCTAGGAATGGGGGATTTCACCAGAGAGCTCTGCAAATTGAAGTTGGCCATCTCCGACTACACCAGCCACGATGGCGACGGCCCTGCGATGGAAACGCGACCAGTCCGGATGTACGACTTATGAAAGCCGTAATCCATATACAGTATGGATTTACTAATTAACTTCTTCTATTTGCTTCTTCTTCTTCTCTGCATTCAGAGGGTTTTGTTTGCGTTTTTCCCACCCACCCACCCCCAGACCTTGTTGGAAAGACTGCATTTTTCAATTATGTACTTAGTATGCTAAGTGGCGGATCGTTGGAAATTGAGTTGGTTTGGAGATTGCTGTGTTGAATGTTTGGTGATGCATTTGGATGAAGAGAAAAGAGGGACTTTTGTTGTTTATATTTGAATAGGCAGATTACTTGTTGTCGGAAACCAAATAAGAGATATAGGATCTCTGCTCATATTCCATCACATATATAGGAAACTCCTCCCAGCCTATTAATTATCTGTGTTTGCTATTAGCACCATTATCTGTGTCTACGTTTTTCAACCTCTACTGGCCTTGTTGGAGTTGTCCTTCCTTTGTCTTTTCTTTTTTTTTTTTTCTCTGTTCATGTAAGTCTATCTTTTTTAATCATATCAACCAAAATTTTTTTAAACAACTCACAGATTTGTTCAAAAACTCAATTAAAAATTTCAAAATGGAGATAAATTTTGTCAGAAACTTAGATAAATTTTTCGAAAACTCTGATAAAGATAAATTTGTAAAACTCAGATAATTTATCTGAGTTTCCAAAAAAAAATTGCCAAAAACTCAGATAAATTATCTGAGTTTTGCTAAAAACTCAGATAATTTATCTGAGTTTTAATCCAGTTTATCAGAGTTTCTGTGAAATTTGTCTGGGTTCCTGATAAATTTATCTGAGTTTCTCGATCTATGTCAACTTGTTTCTTTCCAGAAGAAGATGGCATGGGGTGGAGAGAAAAGATAGAGATGATGGATTGGATGAGATGTAGGCCGATAGATGAGTGGTGGGAGCAAGGTGGAATGGGTGTGACAGAGAAAGAGAAAGAGAGAGTGGGAGAGAGAACTGAGAGAAGAAGAGAGAGGGAGAGAGGATGGGTGAGGGTGATGAGACGGAATGTGGGTGTGAGTACCAGAAAGGTGATGGTAAGCCTGATTTGGCTATGTGTATGTGCGTACATGTTTGTGTTGTTGCGAGTAGAGGTGATGAGAGGTGGGTGTTGTGTGCTAAGTGGGCTCTAGTGATCGAGTAGAAGGGCATGTGTGAGGGAGGAAATGAGTACATGTTTTGAGTTGGCAAATTTATCCCAGTTTCCGAAAAATTTGCGAAAAACTCATATAAATTTATCTGAATTTTGATCTTTATACAAACCCAATTGCGACTGTATCAAGCAATCTTTCAGGATCGTGGGAAGATCTCAACCGTTCATAATGGATAACGCCAATTACAAAGTCAAAAGGACGGTTCCAAAATTTATTAAGATCATGAGAATGGAAGAAAGTTGGGTCTGATTATGACTTTCAAATCAACGTCCTGACCACCGTCCAAGAGCTGGATGAGTGCAAATGATGGGGGTCTTTTCCAATTTCCACATATAGTGGGGTATTCAGCGGTTTCGAAACTGACGTGTAAAGGGGCATTTTTGTCTTTTTGTCTGCATCAGTTTTAAATGAGGACTATTGCCGCTACGAAAAAGTGTGATGGACCTTAGGCTATAAAATGGAGTCTCAAGGGACCTGCCGCTAAAAGCCCCTTAAATTTAAGCATCAATACCGTCGCTAATTAATCTCTTAGATTTAGACATCAATATCGTTGGCTATCTCTCCTCTCGTAATGGACCCAGGTCTCACTCTACACACGATTTCTTTGAATCAATCATTCCCTAAAATTTCTCAGATTTTATTAGTGGGTCATTAATGATACGCTTAATTTTGATAGAAGTGAAACTTGGCCCCACAAGGAATTTATGACAGTGGTTTCCTGGGCACATTAAAATTTTATGGGTGGGTCCTCTTATAAAGCTCTAGAGTGGAAAAAAAAACATGTTGGTGGGCCTAAGTCTAATTGAAGTAAAGGTTGGCCCCACAAATAGATTTTATGGGTGGATCCAGAAATCAGCCCTTGATGATTAATAGTATATTTATTATGTCATTTATATACATGGGTGATATTCATATGCATCCATCCCTCACCATCTTATGGTGAGGGACAACATAGTAGGTTGACTTTATAACACATCCAAATCATCCACACACATGGAACACCCTTAAGTACACGAAACCCATTGAATTTTCACCTATCCAAATAGATTGGACCGTTGGATCGAGAGACAATTTTTTTCCTTTAATATAAAGTCATTAAATTTGTAGACTACGGATGAAGGGGTTAGAGGCATGAGATTGACCCCAAATTTGATATATGATCTCATCCAAGGTGTCTCTTCCCATCCCCCATAAGTCCCATGACTAGTGGGTCCCCAGGTGGGCCCCATTAAGTGGTGAGGGAATGATGCACATGAATATCCCTCTATATACATATTCTTGGCTCGGGCTTAGCAAGGGCCTTTGTCACTGATTTATATTTTATCACTGATATTTCAAATGTGAGGGCCTCACCTTATCTCTCATAGTAAGGTGAGAGATGCTCTAACCCTTCAAAAAAAAAAATTTTGAATTTATTTATTTTTACACGGGCCTTTGCTCTTAGTTTATGAATATGATAATATTATGCCATTGATGTATATTATGCATATTATAAACATATTACACGTATAAACATTGACTAATACTTGCTTGTATTAGGACACCAAGTGGTACGTGAGGCTAGAGCCCAAGCCCAACCTGCCTTTCAGCAGAGATGGAAAAAAAAAGACCTTAGACTCGGTCCAAGCCCACAGATTTTGTGCCCGAATTGAGGTTTTACGCTGGTCGAGCCATGTAGATTCAAGCTGCCAGGACCTAAGTTGCACTATATAATGGGCTTAATTTGATCATGAGAGTGCAGATGGTTGGGCCTCATTAACTGGACAGTTTCCAAGCTACTTACAAATCTCACCGTTCCATATATTTTGTGCATCATAAAGTGGACATTGGCAACAAAGAGCAAGGCTCTCCAAAGCTTAAGCTTATGATATGATTCCGTAAGCTAACGCTTCTGGGGTCCATCCTTGATCCATCCAAATGGACTAAACACATGATCCCCTTAAATTGCACAAGCCCACCAACTTTTGGTCAAATCCGAATTTATTAGACTGTTGGATCGACTATGTACCAATCCGAATAGACCGTTGACCATTAAACTTTTGGTGTCTAGATGGAGATGATAGAAACCTCGATTGGGACTGATTTTTTGTAGGAAGGAGGGTCCCAAGGAGTCCTTGAAATCCCCCCCACCCCAATCCCCATGTGGGTCCCTAAGTGGGCCCCACTACGTAATTGAGCTTACTTCAGCTTACCTTATCTTAAGCTTCAGCTTAGGAGAGCTGGCCTCGGCAACAAAACCAGGGATTGTATTCATTTGTAAATATCATTTCATTCCCTTTCCTTTCTAAACTAGTATTAGTCTTCTGATAACTAAACTCTCAGACAAATCATCAAATTTTACTAAAGTTTAAAAACAGGTCATGACCTAAGTGGTAAGGGGCGTTAGTTCTTACTTAGCTGTCCGAAATTCCTAACTCCGGTCAAGTCACATCTTCCCGCACACACTTATGTGGGCTTTCTTCTCACCTGTGCGGGTTGTTTCTCCGTATATATATGAGCTCTCTCTCAAATCCCAGTCCCTTGGAGTACCAAAATTTATTTATTTTACTAAAATTCAATTATAAACTTCTATTTGTGAGCCTAGCTATGGATGCAAACATGGCCCAACACATGAGTTCATAACCATCGACCAGGTAGACACCCAAGTCCCATTACCAATCAAAGGTGTCTCTGGTCGGTATTCCATGGGTACTCAACATCTTTTAATTAAGTCACCACAACATTTGTCCAACTTGTACTGTGAAAGACTTAACTCAAGAGTTTGGTCTTCATTTGGGTACGTGACTTCCCAAGAATATCCACGCCATGTTCTTTCAACCACTTGAATATACCCCTATCCAATCAACAAAGATGATTGTGAAACAATGGACCACTTGAATAAGGCGTATGGGGACTTTAATTAAAGTTGTATGCGGCAGTGGATGGGAATTTAAGAGCATGATTGTGCAATGTTTGAGTATTTTTCTGGTGTTGTAGAAAAGATCTCATATTTTCATGTCATAGATAAAAGAAAACACCTTTTTTTTACACAGATGGAAGAAAATTAAACAAAGTTTCTTTTATTTTATTTTTTAATATTGCAAAAAACCATTTATGAGTGATCGTGAGCTCCAAGTGTAGAGCCGCGATGTAGTAATAAACTGGTGAAACCATGTCGATCCATAGGGAACAATGTAAACTAAGGTTACTTCTCAACTTATACCTACCCCAAATTAATATATATATATATATATAACTAGCCTAAAAACTAAAAAATTACAACTATCATTCCTACTTTTCAAAATTAAATTAATTACAATCCAATGAAAAGAAAACTTCCTAAATCTAAAAATCCTAAACTAAAAACTAAAATTGCTACAAAAGAACATACAAGTTAGAACATCAAGAATAAAAAGTACAAAAAATAAAAATAAGAAACTAAACTAGAAACTTAAGTTAGAAAGTTTTTAATGCAATGCTGCCATGAGATGCTAAAAAAATCTAAGTCTGAAAAACTAGTATGCTGAGCTATTTTTATGCATGATTTATCTTAATCTAATGCAACCTAAAACTGAGATTAATGGGTGGATCTTAAACAATAATTATGCATGAATCAAAAAAAAAAAAAAGGGGAAGTGAAAAAGGAATTAAAATGAATGAAATATGAATGCATAAACATGACCTAAAAAACTGAAACTGTGCAGAAATTTTGCACACAAGTAGCCTAACATGCCATGTTTAAGTCACTGGTACACCAACCTCTTGAAATCTTTTTGTTATGAAATTTTGGAACGTGATAGACCACATGATGAACTTCAATTTCCCCAAATCTCACATAAAAACACCATGATTTGACTGGTCTACCCACTTCTAACTTTTTGCTAAAAAATGTTTCTGCGGTTTTGCTGAAATTGTGCAGAAAGTGCTGTTTATATGCTGGATCCGAGATTTAGCACTATGTTTGGCCGAATTTCACTATTCAAATCATATATTTTTTTCTGAACTAGATTCCTCCATATGCAATGCATGCAATGGTCACTACTTCCAACATAAATTATGCACAAAATAAACATAAAATTGAATTGATCATAAAAATAAAGGCAATAAACAAAATTTCAAGAATTTAAATGTGTGGTTTTAACAGAAATTTAAATATGTGGAAGAAGTGAAGAACATAAATTTAAATGTGTGGAAGTGTATTCTTCTATTTCAAAATTCTTTTCTAAGCAGGGTCATAATTTAAATCATGCTCTTAAGGCCTTTGGGTCGTCAATCCAAACACCAACAAGAAAAGAAACATAATACAAGCACCAATCCCAGGGACAAGAAAGAAAAATTGAAAAGAGTATGAAACAATTTTACTAATATGCAAAGTCTTACATGAGATAAAATATAAATACACAATAACAATTACATACTAGGATGAGAAGCCTCTTCTAGATGAAAAACTCAAGGGTGTAGCGTGATTTCCGGCCAAATCTCCTTGATGACTTCAATGGAGAGAAAGAGAGAGGAAGAAGATGGGTGTAGTAGTAATTCTAGAGAGAGTTGGTCTATCTTCCCATAATAGGAGAGGGTTGCTTATGCCTTCAATTTATAGATTTTTGCTCTCTTTCGTTCCTTCTTTGTTCTAAGTTTGTAGCATGCAATCTTCTTTGTATGGTAAGTCACTTCATTGGTCAACAAGTCTTCAGAGAAATAGCAAGGTCAGTGAGAGATTTTTGGTGCTTTCCATGTGCAAAATTGCAATCCCGAGTAGAAATTACAGCATCGACTTTTAGAGGCCACATCTTCCTCGTTTTAGCTCCGATTGACACAATCTTTTTGAAAGATATCTACTCGAAAATAGGTTTCTAACGGTGTATGGATTGTACCAATCTGACGGTTGGATTAAGAATTATGACCATTTTAATCTTGCTGTCCCTAAAAAATTCAAGAATACTTGTGCACATATGGAGTATTAGTTATGCAATGGGATGTGTGGGACCCATGTGGATGTCCAAAGGGATCTTGGGATTGTTCTTTCCTTATTTTTTTACTCTCTTTCCTTCTTTGGTTTGCTTCAAGGCTTTTTTGATTGACTAGTCAACTCTTCTAGCACACTTTACTTTCTTTATTAACTTTTGAGTTTTCAAACATTAGTAAGAATTAGATCTTACCAAATCTAAAGTTTCCTTTTTTGATCTTGAAATCACAAGTCTAGCTTCCCATTGTTGACTTTTCAAACTCTCCAAAAATACCAAGATATATGGGTCCACCATGAAATATGTCCTGCCCTTGATCTCTCCCAAATTTCATCAGTGTGGGTCCCATTCTTGATTTCTCCTACACAAATAAAATAAAAAAAATGGATTCAAGAATAGTTCTATGTAAGGAATTTAAATGGACGATGCATGGGACTCTACTCGATGAACCCAAAATAACCGACTTTTCAAAAATAAATCTCCAAAAATGGCAGGTTTCATGAATTATATGTAAAAAGTGTATTTTTTAACAAATTACGCATGAATGCACTAAAATAGACCCTAAATGCATAAAAACATGATTTGACACTAAATAAAGCTCTTTAATATCAATAAGACCTTAAAATTGTCTAAAAGGTGTATGAAAATGTGCGCTTTTCAGGACTCATAAATGAGGAAAGGTTTGAACCGTTTTTTCTGAGATGCCACGTAACAAAAATCCATAAAAGGGCATTGAAATGCCATTTTCGTACATTTTTTATGTGTGGTACTAATGCAAGAGATATATGATAAAGAAAAATAAAGTCAAGATTGCTTGCGTTGCAGAAAAATGAAATATGTTGCACTCTTTTTTTTCCTGCTATGTTGGGCTACTTGCACAAATGTCGGTTTAGAGTTAAGGACCCGAAATATATGTTTAACTAGGGTGCCAAAACCATTCAACTATGACTATGTTGGCGTATGTTATAATTATTCTTGAAAGCTTTCTTTAACTATATCGGTTCTTCTTATTTCCTTTCATTGTTCTGATAGAATGTAAAATATGAAAATCAAGTTACATCATACAAATAGCTTAATCCAGCGGCGGACCCTGGATTTTTGTTTTGGGTTGGGCTAAGTTTTTGCTATACTTTTTTCACATTAACAATACCAAAAGATAAAATGTATTTCATTAAATTGATACAAACTTTTTTTCATACTCAGTTCCCCTGCTCAATTGAAGGGTCTTCTCACTACCTCTTACAAGTGATCATTAATTCATCATCATCAAAACAGCCTAACATAACATTTCTTTTAATCCTAGGTGTTTGGAATCCCTGGAACAGTGATTTGAGTGAGCACTCAATTACCCAATTTAGGTTTAGAAGGGGTTCTATTTGGATCTAAATAATCTAATTGTTTGCAACTACCTTCGCTTTAAAAATAATTTCCTATAGTTGGTTGTTGGTTCATGACAAAGAAAAGCAAATTGCTTGCTAAATGTAACTCAAGTTATCCAAATATGAACCTAATGCTTGATTTATGTGTGACTTGAAGATTAAAGTGCTTTGCATGGTGATTTGGTCATTTTTAAATCTATAGATATTATTTGATTTGGTAATTTGGGGCTTAGGGTTTAGGTTAGTATTTGGCGATTTAGGATTTGAGATTATGATTTAGATATTAAGGGTTCAGATTTAGATATGGAGTGATTATAATTATACTAGGTGACTAGGTCTAAGGAGGGATGTGGATTGCCTTATTTAAAGTTATTTGGTGAGAGAAGGAGACTAATGCCATTTTTTATATCTCTACTATTTTTTTGACATACCCAGTAAAAGTAGAGCCATAAAAAAAAAAAAACCATACAAAGAAAAGGCCAAAACTCTATTTTTTCAGCTACCCACTTTTTGAGCATTTAGATTTTAGAGGATTTGCTTTTCAATGTCTAAAACGGACAGAGGCCAGAATGTTGTGTCAAATGCTCTTATTTTTATAACCTCCGTCCACTTTAGACATTTAGACAAGTAGAAGTTGGAAATAGAGGTGCCATACATGGGCTAATTACGAGAGGACCATCGATGAGAAGTTTGATCGGTGTGAAGAGGATCTTGGACTCTCAGTATAAAAAAATGTGTTGAGAGAGAATGGCATGAAAAGGATCCGGTATTTCTGGCGAGAAGATGTCGAAAAAAGAAAAGGAATGTTTTAAGTAAGGTTTTGTGATGTGGGGTGATTGTTTCATAGATATATGTGGGATACATCAAGGCCCATTCAAATCTTTAACATTTTCAAAATTGACGTCCACCTCTGGCTAAATCTATAACAGGTTATTGCAAGTCGGGTTGGGACTATCACGGTTGAAAGTAACTGCTCATTAAAATAACAAGTCATGTGCATGTGTTTTAAAACATTTACTCTAGAGTTGATTTTACTAACCCCAAGGGGTTGGCCGAGTGGTCAAGACCACGGTTCCTCATTCTTCTAGAACTAGAGGTCTTGGTATTGACCTTCAGTTCCCTCTTCTTCAGGAATCGAATGTTAAGTCCATTAGTGCTACCACTTAGGAGCCACATGGGTGTTTACTTGACTTTTCTCTGGGCACGGATGGATTAGTCCAGACCAAAGGGTTGGGAACCCTTCGATAGAAAACAAAAGAGTTTATTTTACCAATAGTTGAGCATTTTGTCACCAACATAATTAATAATATAAAATCTTTCTATTCACCTCATATCTCATAGGTTCCATTTAACAATTTGATAAACTTTTTTTTTTTTTGGTTAAAGTGATTAAATAATATTGAAGTAAAATTTGAAAAAATCCCAATAGGGCTTTCATCTTTATCAGATTTTCAATTGGCGCTTAGAGTTAAACTTGAGTAATAAACAGTTGTAATAATGAATTGTGTAACACTTTCTTGAAACTCCATCTTAATACTCACAAAGAGATCGTCTGGACCGTTGAAGGTGGATATTATCCCCTCCAGTCATATCTCCAATTTTTTATTGTCCGATTAAGCACCATGATGAAAATGTGATTAGGTGCTCACGTGGTGTCAATCATGTTTCTGCATTGTGCTCTTAATTATACAGCGAGACTCACTCGTTTTAAACCGAAACTTGAGGATATGTTATCGGAAGGGAGGAGATTCACCTTTTAATGATCCGGATGATCTCTAGGGCTCATTTGGTTGCAAGAATTTAGAAAATTCATGTTAGCTGGAATTTAGAGAATTAGGAATTCTAGAATTCATAATGCTGCTAAATTCTTAATGAATTCTAATTCTCTGTTTGGTTCATTATTAGATTTCATGCTTGAGAGTTTAATCCACTCTAAATTCCATAAATTCTCCATTTGATAACTTTAATATTAGAGTTCACATTGGATTTTCATTTAACAAAATATTAAAAAGTACAAAGTTAGTTTAAGTAATAAATTAGAGAATAATAAATCAAGATTCTAATTACTCTTAAGATCTCTAGATATAGTTTAAAAAATACCCCCCTTGTTTCTCGAGAGGAGAAGGGAAACATGTTCAATCTCGTTTGATTGAATAGTCGCCTCAGCTCCTTGTTGTTTGAAGAACTCCCCCTCATCAATTGGTCTTTTTTCACGAAAAGCAGGCATGAGATAACAAATCAAATGTTTCACTAAAATTTCGAATAGCTGTCCCGAATTCAAGTTGATTATGTTTCGCTTCTTACTCGGAGAAAGGCGGTCAAAGAATTTCCAATCGTGGTCCTTGCGGATCGGATCATTCGTATAGGATACAAAAAAAATATTCTAATTACTCTTAAGATCTCTAGAGACCGTTTAAGCAACAAAATTTAGAAGGGTCTAAGCTTTGATCAAAAGCACCTAGTAATATGCAAAAAGTATTGCCACACCACCAAATCAAATGTGCAAAAATTATGAATACCGAAAAACAGAGACATGCTCTCTGGCGCACTACTTTTTACTAGTTGCTTCATCATCCTTGGATATTAGTTTAAATATCAGTCTCTCACGTTGAATCAATTTGCTTCTTGTTAATCACGACAAAGAAGCTAAGTGAGAGGGCAACAAACAAGATGCATTTGGCAACAATATATAGATGAAGCCCATTGATCCAACTATAAGAAGAGAAGTTCATAGATTAATTATTTGTAAAGACAGAAATGAGGAAAACAGTGGAGAAATTAGAATGCTTACAATTAAATTAGGGATTCTTTTTTATTTCACAATGTTCCCCAGATATCATCACCATCTCTCATTCCCCACACCCAACGCCTTGCAAGTTGCAACACTCTCCAAAACAGTCATTAACAAACCCACTCCAAATCCCATCATGCCTATCCAGTATCCCCTAACCCAAACAACTCCAAAACATGACCTGAGACCCACCCATATATATCCACTCTACCGTCTTCACCTCACGGTTCCTCAACTCAAGGCCTAACAACACGACCCACCTCTCTGCCCTTTTATCTTTCCATCCGTCCGTCTCAGCCACTCCCTCACCATTCACCACCTTTTTCATCACCTCTCTCTCATCCATACAATTCATCTCCCACATCTCTTTATTCACCCACTCTCCCCACTTCCATCTTTCCAACAACCAACTCCCTCTTCATCACTGTCATAGCCATCAGCATCCACGGGATGCAGCACAGCACCCTTATAAGCATTACCTTCTAATCCCATCACAGCTCACATCTCCTATCCACTTGGCCTGTTCACTTACTAGAATTCCTGACAGGAATTCAGGCTGTCTAGAAATTCAGAATTCCTGTCAAAAATTATGTGTTTCATTACCAGAATTCCCACAGAATTCCGGGGCATTTGAAATTCCAAGCATTTCAAATTAAAAAAAAAAAAAACAGCAATTGAAAAACCACTTTAACAAGTAGGTATTGGAAATCTCGCTTGGCACATAAATTCCGGGAGAGGGACGACGGCATTCCGGGAGTTTAGGTAGGAATTCAGGCCATGAAACAATGAATTTAGAATTACAGAATTTAGTAGCATTTCAAATACCAGGATTTGAAATTCCCAGACAACCACCAGACACGAATTCTATAAATTCTAGTAAACAAACGGGCCCTTACCTTTTATTCTCTCTTTACTTTCAAATCCACTTAACCAAACATTTGCCCTTTCTTTTATCAGAATTCCAAAAATTTATGTATGAGAGAATTTCAAATTCTCAAAAAGTTGTTCCTTTAGGTGGAATTTCAAATCCATCTTTTTTATAGAGGATTTGAAATTCCAACAAATGATATAAATAGTGGAATTCCAATAATTCTAAAAGATCTTTTGGGTGGTTGGAATTTGAAATTTTAATGAAAGAAATACTGCATTTCAAATGCCAGGACAAAATGTCACATTATGTTAAAAAATCCCCAACCTCCCTAATTATAGTCATAAATTATGGTAAAAACACACAGAGAATCTCCTAAACAACATTTGTAAAAAACACAAGAAAAGGAGTTGAAGGAAAAAGAAGACACTCATGAAAGTTAAAAACCTTAAAAGAAGATGTATGAATTAGATGACCATTAGAGTTTCACACCTCGCCCGAAAGCATTCGAAATTACTTACAAATCGAAAATCCCCGAATGCTAGGAACCCCTCAAGCATTCAAAATCCAGCCCTATTCCAGCTTCCGAAAATCCAATAGATCTGGATATCCAACTTCCTCCCAAATAAAACATTCTTGATAGGAATTCACTAGTCCCCAGCAACCAAAATCCTGCGAGGGATTCTTGCAAACAAACAGCCCTGAGTGGGCCTTTGGAGTTCTCCAAAGTATTACAACCAGCCCGGACTCACAAAAGCATATCATGTGTGCCACGGGCCCACAACCTTCCTATGTAAACGCGAGATATAGCACCACAGCCGTCGATTTCATCAGAACGTATCTAGACCGTCAATTTACTCCTCGCTGTATATAAAGCAACGAAGATCGGCCCCCAAAAATATCTATCCGCTAGGGTTTTCTCTCGAGCTCTTCGTCTTTCGTTTCAGGTATGCGTTCTCTTCTGCTCGATAGCATCTCATTGCTCATACTTTCGACGATACATTCAGGTTTTCGTTCTTTCTCTGATTTCTTTTGCTGCAGATCGATTTCCCTCATGGTTTGATTCGTATACCTAGTTTTTTTTTTTTGGGTAAATCTCGTTGAAAGGTTCCATTCTTTACGTTTCCGAAGCAAGATCTGTCAATCTTCAAGCTATATATTCTCCTTTCAGATTTTATTGCATGTTGATTTGGTATTCCCCAGCCTAGGTCTTGCAAACATCTATAGAACGCAGATCGAACTTCAATTTCCTTCCTTAGATTTAGGGTTTTGTAATTTTTTCCTGTAGATCTAGATTGAATCAATATATGGTAGCACGGTCTTGAATGCTTGTGATTGCATTTGAATATGAAAATAGGCAGTAGAGCTTGATTTCAGTTTGTGCGAGAGAGGAATCTAATGCGCACACTAAGGGGTTAATAGGGCGTTCACCTTGATACAAAAAAAAAAAAAAAATCTGTACTAGAGCGGGGACTATGATCTTTTGTTTATGAAGATTTTGGAGGAGTATGTTTTGAAATTTGCCTGTACAGGAAAGTAGGGAAAGGAACAGCAGCTAATTATCCAAAATAACGGAAACTGTGCAGAATTTCTTGGATGTGCAATAACTGTATTCAGTATCACTTCCAATGAGCTGAGAAATTTATAATCCGAGTCCTGAGAATCACATTCAGCTATTAAAGGAAGCTGCCTTTTCTTTTTTCCCCTTTTCTCTTTTTTTTTATTGCATTGGTAACGTGACTGGAACCCTGAACCTCTTGGTTGCAATTAAAGGGAAACTGTTTTTCTGTTAATCAATGCCCAGAAAGCTTCTTATAGTCATATACTGATGTAATTGAGTTCGATGTGAACTCAGGTTTGACGGGCTCATGGAGAAACAATTCTTAGAAAGTTGGAATTAAAGATAATATATGAGTGGATGGAGACTTGAGAAGAATAGTTGAGATAAAAAGAGAGATGTTAAAAGAAAGATTGCCCAGATAAAAGAGCGGGCTAAGAGAGAGGTTCCAAAATACACTTCCAAAGCAATAACCTAGCCATCCCATCTTGAACACATTATGCATTAAATGTTAAAAAATGTCTTAAAGATTAAGAAACTTAATCCTTAAAACTTTCGTAATAAACTAAACATTTCTTTTTCATATTTGAAAAGAACCCTAAACTTCTAATCTTAAAGTTACAATATCTTGCTACAATTGTAAATTGTAAAAGAACTTAGATACGGACATTTGCATGGTGGGCCTTTCTTGCACGGTTCATTTGATCAGGCCACCTTTGGATTGTGTCCTTGTTGGGTTGGAGGGCATATGTGTGCACTTTCTTAATTTGCAACGTCCTATTAGCTGAGCTTTTGAGCATCCATATATTTTGCATGGTGATCAATGTTCTTCCAATAAAAAGAAAAAAAAAAGGAGGAGAAAAGCACAGGATCGTGTTCCACTTGATGTTTAGTCGTGCTTTGTTCATTTATGAAGCAGCAATATGAATAACCACCACTTGTAATTTTTTGGCAGTATTTAGTGTCCAATTGATATAAACTCTGCATATGATGATAATTAATGTCTGCTCAATGTGTAATGATTTTTAATTCTTTAACACGATTCAGTAGAAAAACTTACCTTTTAAGCGTTTTGAGTGCTGATGCCACTAATCTTGACCATAGTTACCTAATTCGTTCCAAAGGGTCACGAACTGGAAATCAATTCGTGCGAATAATTCGCAGTTCGAATTCAGTGGATCCAGCCTCTGAAAAATGTAGAGTTTGATGCAGTTCGAAACATGGTTTGGTTTTCTTCTATTTTGTTTCTTTAGTTCTCTTCTTTTTCTTCCGTCGAGGAAGATGAAGGAATATGATATTTTCTCTTCTTTTTCTCTGTTGAGTAAATGTACATTAAATATGACAAGACGAGACTCTCTCTCCTGCATTTCGAGAAGACAATAAAAATATAACACTTTATTCTTTCTCCCTCTGTCAATAAGTGTCAATCAGTGTACCGTATGGTACATCTACTTCCTCCTTTCAAGTGTCTTTCAAGGAGTAATATCCGATGAAGAATAGAAATAATGGAAATATACAAGAGTAACTTGCTTTACTTTTAGTTTAACGAAATGCTTCCTCCATTTAATTTTTTTAAATATATACCCTTCTTCATTGAAAATGTTTTCTTCTTTGAATGAATAGTTCTCTACCATTATTGGACCATGAATAGTAAATCTTCAATGAGAAAAAAGTAGGACCAAAGGGATCACCTATGGGCCTAGTCATTAAAACCATAGGTAGGGCCTATTTTGGAACCTTGAAATTACTCATAGATCAACTCTTTATGAAATCATACCCACCATTCCAAGAATCACATATGGAAATAAAGATATATTTTTAAATAAAAAATCAAATTGCATATCTATATGTCATCAATCTACCATTTGGCATCAGAGTGAATAACTAAAAAAATGCATAGCCCTAGTGGGGCCCACTTGAATTCTTGCAACTGGAATCATAGAGAATTTGGATGTGGATAAGGAGTAAATCCTAAGACACTATGATCAATTTAAGGCCCTCAAATTTAATTTATTTATATTATGCAAATATATTACTATGTTATTCAACTATAACAGCAGGATTATTATATAGGTAGGAATTATACTTATATAATAGGTGTAAAAGTACATAAGGGAACTGGATTGATCTTCATCAGCCCACTTATGTAATCAGCACAAATAACTTAAAGGAATAATCAAAATTTATGATACACATAGTTATGTGCCTCTGATTAATGAAATGCGTCATTCCTCAATAATCAGCACAAATAACTTCAAACTATATTTTTGTATCAAGTTATCAAATTCATCGAACTCGAACTGCGAATTGGGCGAACCAAATAGAGAACTGAATGAACCTACCCAAGTGAATTTTCGAATCAGAATAGGCATCGAATTCGGAGTTGCGAACTCGAATTCGAATTGATCAAACTGCGAACTAGGTAACTATTATCTTGACCATTTTCTTAAGAACTTCATTACACTGCTCGATCTATAGTAATTCTATTTGTTTTATTCATATGATTTATTAATGTGCAGGATAATTCTTTGCTTTTCCCACAATTATGTGTGCACATATGTAAAGGCCTTAGATGCCTTCAGCATATGATCATTGTGACACATTTGTTTTTTTTTGTTTTCAATTGTTTCAGTGTGAAAATGCCTCGCTACGATGATAGACATGGCAGTACCCGTCTCTATGTTGGCCACTTGTCTTCGCGCACGCGTTCACGTGATTTGGAAGATCTTTTCAGCAGATATGGAAGGTAACTCAATTGTTATTTTGTATAACTTCTTGGATAGTTGTTTTAAGTGATCCTCATGAGTCATGACTGATGTTTTCGCATTCTCTACACACCGGAAACATGCATGTCCTTGTTTCTCTCAAGTTCGAGACATGAACAATTGTAGTACTGTTAAGCCACTTTCTGTTTCTTTGCATCCATCAACTCTTCACTTCCCATATGTATTCTGTGATATCAGATAGTTCAAGATAGGCAACATTTTGTATCATATTGTACCCAATACTTCATTTTGTGTGTGTAAAGTCCGTGAACCTACCATGTCTATGGTGTGTTGTTGCCATATCCATCTCCTATGATCTGGGCATCATAGTACATGCTACTGAGTCAATCCACTGTGATAATTTTGTATCATCTTTCTTTCTAAAGGAACCTGGTTATTTGTTCTACTTATAGATTTATCTACTGTCACCTTCCAATCCGTGCTTATGAAATACACAATGCGAGTTGCTTTTGTAATATTAAATCTTCTAGACATAGGACCAATCCACTTGTAGCTCAGTTGGCGAGGCACTTCCCTTCTACAGTAACAACCAGGGATCAATCCCTGGCTGTAGCACTGATGGTGGTATTGGGGTGAGCGCGTGTGTGGGTGAGTGTGATTACTTACCTTAAAAAATATACTAGACACAGTTTGTGTTGTTTTTGGATAAGCCGTTCAGTCGCTTGCTTTTGTGGTCATTGCCTTCCTCTGTCTCTGATTGTGTGATTTTAAGTGTTAACTGAACACGGTCATTCGTCACGAAAGTCGTCATCTAGAGAGGGTGGTGGGGTGCGCCTATAATGATGCAATATGGAACATTAAGTCCCAGCCAAGAAGGCCTTTTGTGCTTGGATTTATGTCCTCTATTCTTTTTGTTATCAGAGAAGGTTGCACCAATCCCCAAGTGTCATGTTTTGACTTGAATGATCTTGTTGAAGGTTTCTGGGCTTTTGCCCAACCTGGAGGTCTATGGTGAGAATGCCTTTGGTGGAATTGTTGGCTGTTATAGGAGACCTTGGCGATTCTTTCTGTAATGTTATTGCGTGTTTTTATCGAAATGGCAACAATGCAAAGTGGTGTTTAGTTCAGCTTCTGAGGGGCGGAGTATCATACCCTTCGGTACTTAAGTGATGATGGCCTTACTGTTTCTGGCAACCGTTTCCGCAGAGTACGAGATGTGGATTTGAAGCGCGACTTCGCCTTTATAGTATGTGTACTCATACTTTCTTCTATAATTTTTTTCTTTTTTCTTTCCTTTTCCTTATTTTTTTTTGCTGTGTTGTTGTTGCATATTTTGTGTTATCTGATCACTTTGGAATGTATATTGTTCAAATATGAGCTTCTCTTCTGTTATTTTGGTGGACCTTGCTTTGATAACAGGAATTTAGTGACCCTCGGGATGCGGATGATGCAAGATACAGCTTAAATGGTCGAGATTTTGATGGAAGCCGTATTGTTGTGGAATTTGCAAAGGGGGTATGTTCTTGTCATCTGTATTTTGCTAATATTAAAAAAAAATGGATGGAGATCAAAAGGGCCAGAAAAATGAGTTAGATCAAAAGTGCTTCGAATCATTATGTTTATCATTTTAACACTGAAGGCATAAAGCTTTGAAAGCATGATGCATAACCTTCTCCTCTATTGGTGCTAAGTTAACTAAATTTAGCCACTGCTGTTGGATGCCGAATTAGAGTTAATATCTATGTTATGTTTGTTTCTGAACCATAAATTTTCAGGATCTTTCAGGTGTCATCAGTTAAATACTAAGTCTGAACTTCTATCGCTTTACATTGCTGCGAATTTCCAATATTGCTAAATTTTTACTAATGATCATATTTTTCTGCGTTTCTTCAATTTTCGAACCTCAAGTATCAGGGTTCTTCCAATATCCTTTCTTTAGCAATTGTTACTGCTAAGGTTATTATGGTTCTTGAAAGTTACTTTTTGAGTTGGATGTACGGTTTGGTGGTACAGTGACGAGGAAAAGTGGCCTATTCGTGTGCCAACCCCATGTTTTGCAGTTGGGAATAATTATTGAATCTTCTCGTTGATGCTTCTGGTGGCTTTTCATAAGTGCAGACAGTGGTGGTTGTCTCTTCCATTTTTGGTGTTTAATAAGGGTCCAGCACAAATCTTCCATGACTTGCAATTGGAATGCCTATCTAATACATTCATCTTTTAATAATTTCCTGGGTTTTTTGTTTGTACCTTTATGGCAGTTCTCTCTTTATGCTCGTTGTTTAACAAGGGTTCAGCATGAGTCCTCCAATGCTTTTGTTGGCTTGAAATCATATTGTTTGTTTGTACTTCCATCTCCGACATGTTGAATGACTTGTATCTGGCAGCATTTATACTTAAGGATATATACCTTATACGAATTGAAGCTGTCAAGGAATTAATGATTGTGGGCATCATTCCTTCTCTGTTTGTAGAAAGAGTAACTAGAGTATGCTGGAGTTTGTTTGTTGCTGTTGTTCTCTTTTTTTAAAGATTCTCATTAAATTCTTTTTAGCAATCAGAAAAAAGAAAGACTAACCAGAATTGGCTAGAGGTTTTTCTGTTTTGGATTTACTAGTCCGTGTTGGTCATATGCGGTTCCTGTCCTTACAAGTGTTGACTGTGATTGTAGGGACCGCGTGGTTCCCGAGATGGTGGTTCCCGAGATGGTGGTTCTCGAGAATATCTGGGCAGAGGTGCGCCTCCTGGATCTGGTCGCTGCTTTAATTGTGGCATTGATGGCCATTGGGCCCGTGATTGCAAAGCTGGAGACTGGAAGAACAAGTGCTATCGATGTGGAGAAAGAGGCCATATAGAAAGAAACTGCCAGAATAGTCCTAAGAGCCTCAAGTATTCACCCTTGCTCCCTTAATTTTATTATTTGATTATTAATTTTACTATATGCAGATTTTTTTATCTAATATATAGATGGGAGTTGTTTAGCCTGCAATTTTTGTTTTTGGTTGTACATTAAGGCTTCATTTGAGTATTTTGATATGCGGGGTGGGTAGCATTCTTTTCTGCCAGCAGATCTGTTAACTGTTTCAGGTCTGACTAGGAAGGCAATCTAAATAGCTTTGGCTGGGAAAGCAGAAAAGTGAATCTGGTTCTGGCTGATATAGTTTCTGCTTTTCTTGATGTCTCATCTCCACTATATTTACATGTGCACATACTTCTAAGTTCTAAATACACCATTTTGATTCAATGGAATTTTCTGTTATAGAAGAGGACGCAGTTACTCCGGATCACTTTCAAAATCACCAGTTCGCCGTGGCAGAAGCCGAAGTAGAAGCTACAGCAGGGGCCGAAGTTACAGGTACGAATGAACCACTCATGTTTTTGCGCGACACTATTTATTTTTACTTGCTCAGAAATGGTATAAACACTTGTTTGGATTTGACATGTGGATTTCAAATGGGGAAAAACACTTACTGGTTTCTCTACACATGGCATGATGGTGCGGAGATATACCACCACTGGGGAGGTTAGTGGCTCGAGCGAACTGCTCACGGCTCACCCAAGTGACTCTCACAGTTTCACTGTGAGCCAGTGTAATAGGACATAAATTCAGGAATTTCCTTTGGGGACCTGATGGACTCAGTCATGTTCTTTATTCCCTGAGCGAGTGTAATTGGACATAAATTCAGGAATTTCCTTTTGGGACCTGATGGACTCAGTCATGTTCTTTTTTTTTTTTTTTTTTTTTTTTTTTTTTTTTTTTTTGGGGGGGGGGGGGGGGGGGGGCTGTATGAGCCCCCTCCATTCACCCACCCATACTCAAACCAAAAATTAGAAGTGCTTGCTCATTCTAGTAACCTGCATAGGGTTTAAGACTTGAGTCATTTCACTTGTCCCAAGAAAATAAAAAAAGGGACAAAATTTGTGTGACCCTGCTCTCCAATTTAAAACCCTAGTGGGAAAGGTTCTCCCCTGCATCCCAATGGAATGGACTCCCAATGTTCTGAATGTGGAATGGAAATGGTACACGCTCAAGGAGATTGGTTTTATTCACACTCTACCATTTGGTACAGAATTGCGACCTTTTAAAATACGGATCCCGAAAATGCAATTACATTCCCAGTCACTGGCATATTCTTTTGTTGAGTTTTATGTGATTTAGGATTTGTGAATGTCACTTGTAGTTCTTTGTTCTCTTTTTCCAAACTCTGAGCTGTCCCTCATCTTTTTTGTTTGCAATCAGTCGATCCAAGTCTCCTCCAAGGAGAGAGCGCAATGTCGAGCGTGAGAGGTCGCGGAGTGCGGAATACAGCAGGAGCCCCAAGCCAAAGAGGAGTCCTCCTCCTGTCAAGGGACGGAACAGGAGCCCCTCGCCTGAAGAGGGCAGTCCTCCACCGAAAGAGCGGAGGCAGGTAGCCGAACGCAACGGTTCTGATTACAGTGGGAGTCCCAGAGGCAATGGCAGAAGTCCTAGTGCAGAGAGGGATAGCCCAGTTGATAGGAAATACAGAAGCCCTGAAGCTAATGGCAGTAGCCCCAGCCCGAGGGACAACAGGAGCCCTGTTGAATATGATGATGAGGATAATCATGGTTCTCCCAGAGGCAGTCGGTCTCCTTCAGGTACTCAAGATTAGTGTGGTTACTTTTAATAAGGAGCTAAAGTGAACTTTATTGAACTCTGTGTTTATTTTATTTGGTACTGTAATGGGAACTTACCATGGAGGAAACCATCTCTGAATTATCGAGTCATATGTTATTTTTGGGGCTGCTTGCATAATCCTATCAATGCACTGATGGAATTAAACTGTTGGGATCTTTTCGATGCATCACATTCACTCGTCAATCCATCAAACCTTTTTCTTGGATGGGTGGTGCCTCTATTTTTGCGGGTTGTGCTGTATAATTGTATTGTTTTATCGTCTTTATAGATGTATGCTTGCCTACATATCTTGCATTAATATATCAGATTCTTTCCACCGGTAGGGCTAATCATGGGATTGCCTTCAAAATGAAACAATGATAATAATAACAATAATAAACGTCATTTATTGTTGAGGGACAAAGTGGCAGTAGCCCCAGCCCTGTCCAGAAGCCTTTGGCCCTAAGCTTGAGGGGCACTCAATTTTAGACACCCTATGGGCACATACTAACCCTCCTATGCACGTAATGCTTATCATTTCCTAGATGGCAAATTTATTTTATGGTGAGAGTGGTGGGTCTTTTAGCCACATTAGAATATTCTATGCACATAACAGAATCTTGCCACTAAAGCTTGTGAGATTTGAGGCGCACCAATAGTACTGGATCGTGGGGGTATAGAAGCAATGAACAAATTGAGTAATTTTTTGCTGACATTGCGCACGAATTGTAGAATCTGTGCTTCTGTATTGATGCGTAACGGCTAGAAAGGCATCAATGGGGTTAGTTTATTATAAAGTTGTGATCTATTTTTTGGACATTTGATTTGGGTGTCTGGACCAACCAATCTTCATTCAAACTGTTTATCCGAATGCATCTGATCGATCATATATGCTTTTGACTTTTATTTTGTGGGCCTTGTTCACCTTTCATTTGGGAATGTGCTTAGATGACTAGGTACATGAAAAACATGTACTATTTTATAAAAGAACACTTGGTGTAACTTGTAAGGCTTGCATGTTAAATAAACCAGTCTATATTCATGAATGAGGTTGGTTCTAAGAAGAAAAGTTTCCTTGGGCTAGCTATACGTCTTGCTAAGTGGACCCAAAATCTCTGTTTACGAGTTGGTATCAATCCCTAGTCTCTTAGAACCTGCACGAGACTTGTTTAGGGGATATGATGCTACTTGCTTTTCTATTTGAAGTATCATCATCGCTTGTAAATCTTTCTTATATTCTTAAGAAAGAACTACTTAGGGAAGTCTCCAAATTTGAAACTTGACTATGAATAAAAGTAGGTGTCCCATTTAATAAGATTGTGTGCCCCCATATGTGGATCTCATATTTGACATGCCACATGATTGACCTTGTCAACCAGACTTGGGTGACCAGCTTGTGCTTGATTTAGGCCAAATTCAAGTGTGCCGGTAGAATCTTTGTAATCGCTGTATCCTTATGGGGTTGATTAGATGTCCAATTGGACTTAATTACTAATTGATTTGTATCTTTATAAAATTCAACAGTCTATTTCAATATATATATATATATATTTTTTGGAGATGGATCAAAAGGCCACTTGACCTATTAAATCGATTAATAATTGCATGATCCATAAAACTCAGGCTTTTCATAAAGTTAGAAATTTGGCTCTTCTTCCATTAAGCTAAGCTTTTAAGTAGGACAGGTGTCATGATCAAATTATGGTCATAATTTACTACTGATCAAATGATCATCTAGTAGCCAACGGTTCATCCCATGTGGGGACCTATCAAATGTCATGAAGGTTGATCTAAAAATCTACTTATAACCAGGAGTCTGGACTGCTGATCCTCCAAGGCTTTGACTCAGAGAGACACTCGGTTTGAACGAGAGTGGGGTAGGGGGGATAAATAGAGGGAGGAGTAGTTTAGAATTTTTTTATATTCTATTATATGGTACGGAAGGATAAAACTGTAGTGCTAATAAAAGCTCGCTAAGGGGGTGTTTGGATAACTACATAATATAATATCAATAAGTTTAAATATTGTAAGATCTCATTATCATAGAATAAAATAGTGTTATATTATTATATAGTGTCACTTGTGGTGTTTGGCAATTTTTACAAATTTCAATATGCTTTTGAAGTGTTCGGCAATTTATAAAAAAAAAACTCACAAGATGATATATACTAAATAAAAAGCGAAATGAGAGTAATCAATTGACCAAATTCAGGATCCACTAATTAGTAATCACATGTGTTAATAATCATGGTAGGACCCACGATTGTTAAAAAATCACATGATTAAATGTTAAAACCTTGAGATTCAAGCAATACTGTTTGATTAAGGTAGGTCCGCCAAATGTTGATAGCCATAGTGTAATACATCTAATGGTGATTATCACAAATGAACCTATCTATTTTATTTTATTTTTTTTTGGTAAAACCTTATCTAATGTCAAGCATCATTGATGAATTTATCTATGAGAAATCATTATGAGACACATTTGATATTTGTAGTCATACTAACACAAGGGGAGCTATCAAATAGTGGGACCAATTTAATCATGACAAACTTCTAACTACAATCACACAATTCAATTTTAGTAATTAATTAAAAACCCAACTAATTTTGATAGTATGGGACCCACCTAATGTTGGTAATCATGATGAAGGGTCTCTAGTGTGACATTATTAAGACCCTCATATTTTGATAATTAAAAATGGCCATGTAATTGTGATATGGTTATAGGACCCCACATTAAATTTGTAAGCATTGTAGGGCCAATGTAATATTAGGATTCATAGTTGCAATGAGGATCATTAAATGTTAAAACTTATAGTGAGCCACTATAATTAATAGTTGCCCATGAGTTCTTTCTAAATAAAAAAGATTTTGTAACAAAAGATTATCTTAAACAGCATATCCTTGAATAATGTAATATTAGAAGAAAGAGAGATATTGTAATATATTTTCTAAGTTAGCAAAATACCTTCTTTTTTGATGCATAGATTATATTCTAAACTAGTATATAATATGACAAAATCTCTTGAAACATCTTATTTTCAAATACCCCCTAACTCAAATCGCAAAATATTAATTTTGAACCGTTCGTACTTCAATAGTTGTGCCCCCACTATAGAATTCCACTCCTCAAACTCGAGTCAGGAATTCTCATATCCAGACTCCAGAGGATCCGAATTCAATTTTTCAAAATAAAAGCGGTGACACTTACACCGCCCATCAAGTGGGCCCCACTTCATGTCTATCCAATAGAAGAAGCCAAGTGAAACACGCCTGAATGGAAAGTATAGGAAGGGGAGGTGTGAGTGACTTATATAAATCGGGCCTTGGTTCTCTGTCCTTGTTAGTTTTACAAAAAAAAAGATCTCTCTCTCTCTCTCTCTGTTTTCGATTATTAGGGTTTTTGGTTTCTAGGGTTTGCTTTCTGTTAGGGTTTTTCTTCAATCGATTTGATGGCTTCTTCGATTAAGAAGATGATCACCTTGAGGAGCTCTGATGGAGAGGCTTTCGACGTGGAAGAGTCTGTAGCCATGGAATCTCAGACCATCAAGCACATGATCGAGGACAATTGCGCTGATAATGGAATCCCTCTTCCCAACGTCACGGGCAAGATCCTCTCCAAGGTCATTGAGTACTGCAAGAAGCACGTCGAATCCTCCCAAAATGCTGAAGAACTCAAGACCTGGGATGCCGAATACATCAAGGTCGATATGGACACCCTCTACTGTCTCATCCTGGTATGAATTCAATCCAATTCAACCAGTTCTCAATTCCAATGAAACAAGTCTTGATTTCCTCTGATTGTAATGTATCTTGTTATGTTTTTTTTTTTTTTTTTTTCCTTTTTTTCTTGTTCAGGCAGCAAACTATTTGAACATTAAGGGTTTGCTTGATCTGACTTGCCAAACGGTGGCTGATATGATTAAGGGCAAGTCTCCGGAACAGATCCGTGAGCAGTTCAATATCAAGAATGATTTCACTCCTGAAGAAGAGGAGGAGATCAAAAGGGAGAATCAGTGGGCTTTTGAGTGAAGCAAGCAACATGCTATTATTATCTATTATCTGGTTTGGGGGAGATGAAAAAAAGGGTTGTTACAGTATCAGTTTTCATGGGTCTATTAGATGTTCAATGTTAGTTTTTTTTTTTGGGCTATGTCTCACAACTATAATTAGAAGTGATATCAATGACTTAGAAATTCAACTTAATTTCTGTTTTGTGAAGTGATATCAATGACTTAGAAATCCAACTTAATGTCTGTTTGTTACTGTGACCTCAAGCAACATTTTTGTTTACAGGAACATGCCCAGGGAATGATTCTTGGTGACCACCAGTGGCCCAACTTAGGCCACAAATTCTAGAATTTGTTTTCTAGAATGGTGTGTCAAGGCCCTAGAAATTAGAAATAAAGATGTCAAACATGAGCTTTGGACATTTACACATACATGAGGTTGAAATAGGGTTGCCCAATAGCCTTGTTGAAATTCTAGGGGCCTAAAGTCCACTCTTGGACTCTTTTGATTGCCTGATGAATCCATCTATCTTTTGATTTAAGATAAATGGTTTCCCCAATTCATATTCTCAATTATCAACTTTATTGAAGATGGGAAAACTGCTCCTTCCAATTTTCTAATGGTCTTAATCAGGTCATGAGTTGGTCAGGGTCCATGGTCTGATCCTAGTTGGTAATAGGGTTTGGGCTGGGTCATCATGTGAATTTCAGACTTTGAATGTCCATATACATGTGTGTATATGGCTTACTTAAAATCCTATATAAATTTTTGTAAATTGATTTACTTGTAATCTATAAAGTGTCCTCATCTATAAATTTCTACAAGGAAAGATGCAACTGAGAATTAATTAAGATGTTAGAAGCTTCTCTATATTAGAAGCTTTGTCCCACTTAATTAAGATGTGGTCCCCACATTTGGATCCAGCAGACATGCCACATGACTGACCCGGTCGACCAGACTCGGTTGATGAACTTGGGCTTGATTTATGCTAGAGTAAGTGAATTTGAGCCTAGCTCAAGTGGCCTTAAAGATAGGAGGTAGACTCTTTGGAATCATTGATTTATGGGATTGATTACATGTCCAGCACAATTACTGATTGAATTGGATCTTCATTAGATTCAGCGACTTAATGCCTTCTTTTGTTAGATGGATCAAAAGGCCATTTGATCGATCAAATCGATCCAAATAATTAAGGGCCTGATTAATCAAAGAATCCATAGGATTCAGGCTATTTGCTCTGCATCAATTGGTCTCTTAGACACTCTTCTTTCATTAATCCAAGCTTTTAAGTAGAACTGATGTCATGATCAAATTACGATCACAAACTTACAACTGATCATCCGGCAACCAACGGTCCATCCAATATGGGGGACCTATCTACGGCAAAACCCATACCCACCCCATTCTGTAGTATCTCTTTCGTGTGCGTTCAACCTGAATTGATAAGTCTTAGTTTGATACTGATGCAGCCATTGTTCCTCATTGATCACTATTGAAATTTATCACAATAAAAAGAGCTAAAAACTGATACCCTTTTAAAACTCCCATGGCGGCATCTGGATTCTCGACCTGTTAGCTAGGGATGCAAAGGGTTGGTTTCCGTTCGGGTTCACGGTGGATCTGAAACCGTCTTGGGACTAGTTTGGACCCGAAATTTTTAAGGGGAAGGTGAAACCGGGCCCGGAACCAAAACCATATATGGGGCGGGTCCTACCGGCCTAGAAACCAAGGTGGAACCGGACCCGTTTAGGTCGCGGGTCCAAAAAAGGACCTGGACCCGTTTACTTAGCGGGACCTAAATAAGGACTTAAACCTTGTTTTAACGGGTCGGAACCTTCGAGTAATTGGAGAATCGGGGACCCATTTACATCCCTACTGTTACCTGAATTTTTGTTCATCCCCAAAATTTCAAAATACTCCTTTACCTTTTCAAGATTTTATTAATTTTTTACATATGACCCCAAGTATTTTAAAAAAAGCCCCTATATATTTTAAAAACTACATTCATTTTTTTGATACGTGGCCCTCCCAAAATGTTTTTCCTATATAGTGGTCCGGTCCCCCATGAAGAATTTCTGGGTCCGTCCCTGTTTTTAGGGCTCTATCTAAGACGACCACCTCCAACACTACTACTCTGGAGGAACCAAAACAAAGGAATCCGGAAATTGTAAACCGTCACCAAATCCGAGAGAGCTGAATTGAGCGCATGACTTGAAGCTCCTTTATTTCTACGTTTGGGTTGGTGGGACTTTTTTGTTTGATTCTTGAGGTGGGTTGTTTTGGGTCTATGACATGCATTTGGTTTTTCAACTTGGGTTTACATCTTAACTGCGTTTGGTTTTGAAATCTTGAAATGGGGTTTATTTGGATTGAGTTGATGAAAGCACCGATGTGATCAAGACCCAGTACGCTTTTTCCCTTCTCCCATCAAGAGTTCAAGACCCAGTTCACTTGGAACTTGGAAATCATTGTTGAAGGAGAGCTCAACTGCTCTCGCTGCAATTCTGTAACTATCAGTCGTTGTCATGTCTTGTTTTTCCTCTTCTTCTTCAGTGGTTTTTCCTTGGGGAATTTCATGACTTTACCAATAGAAGAGGAATGGAGTGGATGAAGGAAGTGAGAGAGCTTAAACAGAAGGTACTTGTATCATGTTATCATAAAAAGTAACTAACAGGCTGTTTCACCATCAGAATAGGGAGGTTATAGTAAAAACTCAAAATAAAGGGTTTTCAAGATTCTCTGTATTGGGGTCTTTTTGTAAAAAACTCATGTTTTAAACAAATTAAAATCCTAATTCTATATGAATCACTACATTGACTAATCTTTGAACATATCAACTTATAATTTAGAAGATTTTACGAAAAAATTCTCAGCAAGTGACTGTTGTTAAAAAAAAAGTCCCTCCTAGTTCGGACAATACGAAAAAGAGTCCATTAACTCATTTTCAATTTTTTTTTAAAACTTAAGAGGAGCGACTCGTCTCTAATCTAGACGACTCTTGCCTCACTCCCGCACTCTTCCTCATCCAAAAATTGTGTACTTCTCATCTTCGAAAAGAACCGTGCTATATGGCCCGAAAAATCAGCCCGGGCCCTGTGGACTTTCTGCTTCGAAAAATGCAGTGGGTGTCTTGATGTGGGCATTGACATTTCCCAACATGTGGGGCAACTTTGAATATAGATTACTGGCTCTCCACTACCTAATTCTTCTTCCTCACCCTTTTCTCCTACTTTACTACCTACTTGCCACTGGTCCTTATGAAGTATAGATATGGGCGTTCTCAGTTGGGTTCTCCTTGACTGAAACACTTAAAACTTACCAAGTCTTGAAAGTTGAAACATTCCAAGTAACAAAGAAAAATAGAGTGAATTGAAAGAGCACACTTCAATTAGCCTTAATCCTAACTGTTATGGTTGCATGACATTGGATGACTTTACCTAACACTTCCCCCTGTAGAGTTATAAATTAATCACTCTTCACAAAATATATACAACATTTACAGAGACCAAAAGGCAGTCAACTTGTGTGGAGGGCTAGAGAGAGAGGAGAAGGGGAGGACAGGGGGGCGAGAGAAACAGAGAGATTTGAGAGAGACAAGGAGAGAAGAGAGAGAGAGAGGCCATACCTGGAGCCTCCAAGGTCTTTTGCTGGGGCTGAGAGAGAAAGGGGAGAGAAATAAAAGAAGCGATGAAATTGGGGAGGTGGGTTTTGGAGCCGAGGAGCTCACGACGGGCACCCGATTCCCGCAACGGCCACCCTGTTTTAAGAGATCTCTTATTAGGTTGTTGCGTCCTCTCACCCGCCACCTGCTCAACCTAAGATGGAGGATGACGTAAAGAATTAGGACGACGCTAGCATCCTCATTTATTTAAAAAAATTGAATCAAATAGATTTAATGGACCCCGTTTGTGCTGACCTGACCTAAAACGAACCTGAAAATTTTCAGAAAAATCCTTTATAATTTATTAAGAGTCCTATTGTCCTAATATCCACAAATAAAGGAAATGGATATGATACTACTTGTTTCTATAATTTGAAGTATGCTACTTGTAAATCTTTATTATTAACAAACTAACTAGGAAAACGTTCAAATTAGAAGCTTCTTGTTGATGAATAAAACTAGTTCTCCCACCTAATTAATATGTGGTCTCCGTATGCAAATTTGAGCCTAGTTCAAGTGGGCCTAAGATAGGTACACTCTTTGAAATCATTGGATCCTTATATATGGGATTAATGAGATGTCCAATAGAGCACAATTACTGATTTAATTGGATCTTCATAAAATTTCAGCATATTTAATTTCAAATTTCGAACCCATTTTGAGTCTTTCTTGAAAATTAAAAATTAGAATTAGGCCTTCTGTTTTTTAGATGGATCAAAAGTCCATTTGATCGATCAAATCGATCCAATTAATTAAGGGACTGAATAATCACAGAATCCATAGGATCCAGGCTATTTGCTCTGCATCAATTGGTCTCTTGGACACTCTTCTTTCATAAATCTAAGCTTTTAAGCCATGATCAAATTACGATCACAACTTACTACTGATCATCCAGCAACCAACGGTCCATCCAATATGGGGGAACTATCTAAGGCAAATCCCATACCCACCCCATTCCGTAGTATCTCTTTCGTGTACATTTAACCTGAATTGGTAAGTCTTAGTTTGATCCTGATGCAGCCATTGATTGCCATTGATCACTATTGAAATTTATCACAATAAAAAGAGTTAAAAATAAATGGTTAAGATTATTTGATCTGATCAATATTGTTGACGCCTTGTTTTTATAGTCTCTTTGATGAGCAAATTAACAAAGAGCTTGTACTCCTGATCCTCTTAAATCTTGTCTCGAACTAATATAAGTCCATAATGGGGCCCATCTAACTAAAAATAAAAGAAAAATTGGGAATTCGGATCTTCTAAGTTCTTAATCAAGAAAAATCCCAAGCGAAGCTGAATTATTAAAATCCGAATAGTTCAAAATAAACACCGTGCAACTATATGAGTTATTCACAAATGTCACATCAATCCATCCACCGATAGATTAAATATTTAATTAAAAAAATGCGTTTAACACGAACTTATGCATTTCCACTATCACATTTGTGCAAACATAGAGCGACATCAAATTTAAAAATACCCCATACACTTGAATGTCATTTGTTTCCAACCATTCGCATTTCGTTTGATGGACTCCACTGGGATAAAGCCTATATATGATTAAAATTAGGAATTTAGAGATTTTATACACAAAATGTCATTTAATTTGAGTGACTTTGAATTTTCGATCCTATGGTTGATTGTGGAGTTCGACTCCTTTTCCAATTTCAACTCTACAAGGATTTGTCTTTCAAACCCTATAAAGGGGGTCAAGGGACAGTGGTCCCACTTTTGATATGGAGCCAAAAATAGAGATAGAGATAGAAATAGAAATAGAAGTACACGAGTATAGAAAGGCAGGCAGGCAGGCACGCAGATCTCTATTTGCTCTACTCCTCTTTCTCTCTGCTTCGTTTCCTCCTAGGGTTTTCTTGTTTTCGTAGTTGTTGTTTTTTCAATCGATTTCGATGGCTTCGACGAAGAAGGTGACCTTGAAAAGCTCTGATGGAGAGACCTTCGATGTTGATGAGGCCGTAGCCCTCGAATCGCAGACGATCAAGCACATGATCGAGGACGATTGCGCTGATAATGGAATCCCCCTTCCTAACGTGACGAGCAAGATCCTGTCCAAGGTCATTGAGTACTGCAAGATGCATGTCGAGTCTCAGAAGGCGGCCGGCGAGGACAAGAAGGCGGGGGGCGAGGACAAGACCAAGACCGTAGAGGATGAACTCAAGACCTGGGCCACGGACTTTGTCAAGGTCGATCAGGCCACCCTCTTCGATCTCATTCTGGTATGGATTCTTTCCCAAACAAAAGGGGTTTTATTTTAATTAATTGATTGATTGTGGTGTTGGGGTGATTTGTTTTGATTGTTGAGATTAGGGTTTCGATAGTTAAGAGATTAGGGTTTCGAATGTTTTGATGATTAGATTTGGGGGATTTTCGCTTGATGTGGTTGGTGAGATTAGGTCCTCTTTCTGTTTATTCTTGGTTGACCCGGCTAGGGTTTTCATTGCCCTCGCTGTTCTTTCTTGGTTGATAGTATTAGGGTTTTCATTGGCGCTTGGGTCTTGGTTGATGATGGTATTGGGGTTTACGTCATCATTGGCGCTCTCTTTTGGTTGTAGCTTGGTTGATGGTATTTGGGTTTTCATCACCATTGGCGCATTATTTTTGTTTTATCTATTGTTTGAAATTTTCTTATGAAAATCTGCTGAATCATTGATCTGAATGTTTTTTTTTTTTTTTTCCAGATTGATTCTTTCTTTCCTGTGACAATCTGTTTTGAAACCTTTATGTTACCCTTTGTGATCTTGTTTATTATTGTGTATTTGCTGCTGGAGAGGACTTCCAATGTGAGGGTGGCTTGTTGATATATTTTGTGCATTAGGGACATTATCTTCCTTTTATTGTTTATATAATATTAGATATTCAGAAGCATACTTTATTTATTTGTTTTTAGTGAAAACTTTCTAGAGAAATTGGTTGAGTCTTATGGGAGAGGGAGTTTTGGGTTTTGTCTCTTTTGTTTTTCCGAAAGAGATGCGTCTGAGCAAATGCTAATTAGTGCAGTGCAGAAGGGGTTTTGGAAATATCTTTAATCTTGAGATGCTAGTGGAGAAGCCTTTCCGTAGAACAGGTTGTAAAGGAATTTATGGTGTTGCTTCCTTTTGAGTGAAACAATGACCTGTTCCTTCACTTATCTTGTTTTGATGTGTTTTATTACGGTTAGATCTTGAGAATTGGATGATATAAGATATTTATGGGTTCTGGCAATCCTCAGCAAGATTATTTGATAAAAGAACATTGTTTGTCTTTTATTTTGTGCAGAAAAGCCTTTTTTTATTATTTATGTAGAAGAAAATAGCTGATTATGTTTTTTGTCTTGCACATTATTACACTACAAGATGCATGGTTGAGGAGGGGGTTGCTAAATTTGATAGGAAGATTTATTAAACATAAAGGCATGACTTAAAATAGTTTGATAGTTATCTTACCTCTATTGTCTTAACGAGAATCACAGTTCCCAACCCAAAATGCTTGCTTGAACTTAACAGTTAAGGTCATTGAATGCCTTTCTCCATAAGTAATAATAGCTTCCCTTTAATTTTTTGAAAAATTAAGTCAGGAGATGGTGAAGTTGGGATAAGACATAGATTGATAATTTTGATTTAATGAAAGAGTAGATAATATGTGCACAAGTTTTGGGATAATAAGGTAGTTGCACTCTTTGGGATAATGAGGTAGTTGCACTCTGATGCAGTGCGATCCAAGAAGAAGAGGGCCCCATAGTGGATCCCACCAAGGAGTCTTTCCCATTAAATTTGGCACAGCCCTCTTCTTCTTGGATCACACTGCATCACACTCTTTAAGACAGTAATTGCCTCTACATACTAATAAACTGTTTGCAAACAAGTTTCAGGAGCTCTACTTCCAAGACACTTCAAACCCTAAAAAGGAATTGCACTGAACTTGAACTGTTGCACGCAGTGGTAAATAATGCTAAAATTAACGTAACAAAACCAAGAATAGAACTAGCATTGATACAACTAATTTTTTTTATAGCCCCCTAAACTGATAAAGCTCTCTTTCTTTCTCGTGGTTATTTTAAAACAGTTTTATGTGTCCTCTAGTGTAATGCACACATTTACAGAGCCCTTGGGAGCATACTTGGGAGATCTGTTTCATATGCTGTGCCCGCATCCTTAATATATGGTGATTTTGACTGCGTCTGAGTATGTGTTGTTTTTATTTTCTTTCTTTCTTTCTTCATTCCTCCTCTATAAATAACCTTTCCACTAAAATAATGAGGGATAAAAGGAACATGAAGGAGATTAGACACATCTGAAGAGGGATAACCTTATTACCTTAACATAGGTTTGATCTGCTGTTGGCATGCCCATGCAAGGGAAGGCATAAACATTTCATGGTTTACTCCTGTTTGTATGTCTTCCTAGTGTTCTTCATTTTCTAATAAAGCTACCATTATCATTTCAAATAGTAATAGTTATTCAGTGAAGATTCTGGATTTCCTATTGCCTTGTGTAAGGTTAAATTTGGAATCCTCAGACCTCAGTGCTACATGATTAATTTTGTTGAAGTGCCTTTTGTGGACTTTGCCTGGTATGGACTAGTTGAACCTGGTAGTAATCTGTCAATCACCGAAAACCAGTGGTTGCCGGTTTCACCTACCCTTAATCTTTTCAAAACATTTTTTCCTTTATTTTATTTTTTTATCATTTTTAAAGATAAAGTTGATCAGGGTTATACTGGATGGTGGAACCGGTTTGAGCCTAATTGTGCACTCTGCAGGTTCCCCCTACGGTTCGGTTTTTAGATATGGATGAGACATGCACCTTGGGTTTGACACTGCAACTTCTGCATATAAACAATGCCTGCCATTTTCTCTATAACATGCGTGCACCTGAAGCCAGTATATAAAACAACCAGTTGCGTGTTTGTGTTTGGTTGTGTGCTTGTTGGTTAATGGAGTGCTCCATCCAAGCTTTTGCTTTGTGATTCAGGGCCCAGTCCTCATCCAATTTGGATCTGGCCTGGTCTTAGTCAATACTTGGTTGGGCCTGCCTGAGTAATCTAGCACCACCCATATGTTTTTGAGCAATATGATATGCCCTTTAATTTTTTGGAGGATCGATAGAAGTATATATGGGAATCTATTTCAGCCCTAGCAATCATGTGCCTTAGTTTGTAATGAAACAAATTTGTTGGTTGATGCTTATCCTCTGTTTCTTTGGTTGTTGGAATCTGATTTCCTCTGGTTGTATCTTGTCGTGATTTTTTTCAGGCAGCGAACTATCTGAACATTAAAAGTCTGCTTGATCTGACCTGCCAAACAGTGGCTGAAATGATTAAGGGCAAGACTCCGGAAGAGATCCGGAAGACCTTCAATATCAAGAATGATTTCAGCCCTGAAGAAGAGGAAGAAGTCAGAAGAGAGAATCAGTGGGCTTTCGAGTGAAGCAACACCATTATCTGGTCTGGGGGAGACAAAAAGGGTGGTTACAGTAGCTGTCATGATAGGTCGCATATGGTAATATATATTGCTAGCAGTATCTCTAGTGTATATAGGATTGGTTGTGGGTAGTGGACAATACGTGCATATGATACTCTCTACAACCAACCTTATTTGACCTTTTTTGGATCTTATCTGTTGTGTTTGGAACCCCGCTTTTAGTTGTTTGCTGGATTATTGCTTTTATTTTCAACTGATGCGACTCTTTTCAGAGTTTGATGATGTGTTTCTCATTTATGGTTTTTGTATGTTGGTGGCCTATGATATAGTGTGGCTGTTCAATTTTTTTAAAAAAAATTAATGTCTGTTCATTACTGTGGCCACAAGCAACTTGGAATATTACCAGAGTTGCTCACTATGCTTGTGATTTTTTTATCCTAATTGATCGACATTAGAGCATCAGATGGTGTGATTTCCAGGTTTGTGATGTACACTACCTTTTGAGCTTTGTTTAGTTTAATTCATGAGCAGGCTGCTTACTTTCATGGATTGTTGGCATGAGTGGAACTGTTGCGTTTTGTGGAAGATTCCCACGTAAACCCCTCCCCCCCCCCCCCCCCCTCCCCCACATCATATGCATAAGCCATGTTTTAAGTGTGCCTTTTGCTGCTGTAGTTTCTTTCCATTGCTCTTGGCCTTTGTCTCTGTTTTATTGACCTGGGGATGTCATGAGTAATGTTGGACGTATCCGACTTTATCTTATCCAGATTCATCATCACTATGGCACACAATGCATCGCAAATGTGCAAGGTGTGATCCAAACCAATTAATTATTTCATGGTATGATGACAGAATTTGGTTTGGCTCAGTTTGTATGGTTGTTTGGAAGTCGAGGGCTGGATGAGAAGTTCTTACGTTTCCTTCCCCATGTTGAGTGATGAAAGTTTAAATCATTGTGTGATTGAACTGTCCGAACTCCTAAAATAGTAGTAAGATTGGTTTCTTCCCAGGAGACCTCTATTTTTTTTCTTTGGTCCTCTTAAGGTCTTGATATTTGTTTTGAGTAGTGCAAGAATGCAGCACGCCATGCCATATATCACAGGTCAAATTCAGTAACTTTTGAACAGAGATGCAGTAGCAGCATTATAGAATGACTGTCAAATGAATTAAAGCATAACACCCTCACCCAATTAGTCCTTTTTTTTTTTTTTAAAATCCTTCGTGGGGCTCTGTTGGGCTCATGCCATATCTTCAGTTTTCCAAAGCCTGTCCACGGCTCCGTGTGACACTCACCATGTAAGTATCTTTAATGGCTTCTATGGATTCTTGCACTTCCACTGTCTAAATCTTTTATGCTTCTTGTGTAGATGGTTTTTGACATTCCATTTTAGGTTATTTGTGTCCCGAACCCAAATAGACACATCCTGTCTCATGTTAGTCCCATAAACCAACCCTACGGCTAGGTTTCAGCGAACACAATGCTCAGTCATCTTACAACTATCCAAGGCAACCAAAAGCGAGCAAAAGCTCACTTTGCAGTTGTAAATGTCTGATCACATGTTGACAGCAGTAAAATTCTTTTGACTGTTCTGCAGAAACTATTTGCTTTTCGGAAAAAGGCTTGTTTACCTTTCTTTTTGTTTTTTTTGGGGTGAGACCCGAAGAGACCCTCCCAGTCACAAGTGAGGAGAGAACCAGCACGTGTGGGGAGTGAGAATCGCACGTACGAGGGGAGAAAACTTGCACATACGAGGAGTGTGGAGATCGGGGTCGATATCTTATCATCCGGGTGAGGCGGGGTTGCCAACTGAGCAAACCCCCGTTCTCGGCTAGCAACCCCTCGTTCTCGGCTTGTTGGTTGCTAATCTGTCTTCTGAGAAAAGTCCCAGAGACACTTGGAACAGAAAGTTTTCATCAGCTGCCAGTGCAAAGATTAAGATCTGTTTCAGACACGAATTCCATGCATCCAGCTATAGAGAAAGTGGGGCATCTGCATCACCCTTTAGCAAGTAAGTAAATGAATGAACATTGACCAACATTCATGATATCCCCTTCTTTGCCGACCATATGTTCCCCCACCCAAAAGCATCCTTCGGCCTAAACAATGCTCTGCATGCATGCTCCGAATTCTTCACGCTGACCTGAAGGAGGCACTAAGAGCATCCCCAACTCGAAGGTCACTATTCTATCGAGAAATGTTTGAGATGGATCCCTGCTAGTTGTTGAGGACAATCACCTGTGATTCAATGGTAAGGCTGAATCTGATACGGAAGAATGATGAGAAACTAAATCCATGGTTAAGGCCAAAGCGAGATATGAAAAAAACAGAAGCAGATAGGCTTTTGGAAAGTCGACCATACTGTTTCACCATCTACCAGTCTGAGAAATTTTAATATATTATTGCCAGACAAGACGGATGAAGCTAAATCACCTATGGTGCCCAGTTCCATTCCCAACCACACCCCACAACCACAACTTTAGGCACACATAGTTCCACTAATGATTGTGGCCTCTGATGCAGATGGTGCAATCTTAATGAATGACGTGGATGAGTTTGAATTGGACTACATGGAATGTGGGACCAGGCCAAGGGTTCAAACAATGAAGGCATTAAGCTATCAACATAGAAATGACGATAGCAGACTTCAAACATGGTATTTTGTGATTGCAGATGAAACGAGAGAGAGAGAGGATCACTGATTCATTGTATAAATTAAACGCAAAACTTCAATAGTACCCAAAAAAAGAAAAGATCATTCAGAATGTCACAAACAGAATCATGATTCGCATACCGTTACACTAACATCAAAGCAAACAAAATCCATACGGATTACCTGGGTGAGTATCATCCTCGCTACTCCAATTTTCTTCCTCCAAATGAATGCAACCAATATTTCATATAGCTTTGAGGACAAGTGTCAATTATCAAAGACAATCTCTTTAACAACCAGAAAAAAGGAAAACCAACAAATTCAAAGTCTGGAGTCCCAGCAACTCAAAGTCAAGGCACCCTTAATAGTTTTGACCTCTTTATTGATGAAGGAAATTTACACTGCCAAGGAACTGAAAATAAACAGAACAAATCTACTATAAACCACAAATAAATATAAAACTCCAACTGTCTATATTGCCATTTACCTCATCAACTAAAATATTAACCAAAATGTACCATTAAGGTTCCTGCTTGCAGGATATCTCGACTGAATAAAACCAACTGACTGGAGAAACATAAAGTGAAGACATTATATTGCCAAGGGTAAGCTAGGCTTGTCGCAAGGAAAGTAAGTTTTTTATCCCATAAGAACAAAAAATAAGGCTCTGATTAGAAGCTTAAGCCACAGTCGCAGTCTCATTAAACTGCTACTTAACAGACATGGTCTACCCTCAAGCCATCTATGAAAGAATTCTTCAAATCCTCTGTTCATGAACGAGCACCTGATGAGAAAAAAAATCATAATTAATAAAAGAAAATAATTAAACCAGTTACTAAGATTGGAAAAACTACAACTGATCAGGGATTCTTGAAGGCATAACCAACAAATGCTATTGCTATAAAGAAGCAGCAGGGCTATAGATATTCCAAATTACCACAGATAAAGAAGCTGAACAACAGCTGACAGCATGATATTACTCAAGTTGTCTACAGGCACCTCCCACCTCCCACTATAGAAGCATGGACCGTCATAGAGCTTGTTAGGACTTTTCCCTGGCTTTTGGTATTGTGGTAACAGACACCGAATGAAAGGACAACCCAACTACCCTCAACCCCAACAGAGAAGAAAGGGAGAAAGGGGGAAAAAAGAAAAAAAAAAAGAAAGCCCTGCACAATGACAGTAAAGTGAACGGTGTGTTGGTTAGACTCACACCCCACCCTTCACACATGGAGCTGCTTGATCTTGCGAGAACTGTATTGATTTGGGATAGGTCGTCACGTCAAGTTTATTTTGAATAGGACAGTAACAACAGCATCAATAGCAACAACAATAATGTTAATAGGACCCTCATCCAGAAGCCATGCATATGCTAAGCATTCAATAAGACAAAAGGCTTGGATTGGGAAAAAGGAAACAAATTACTAGCTGACAAGTACACAGTGAAAAGAAATTGTAGCCACACAACAAATTCAAAAATTTCCAAGGCAACCATGTCCATAGATGAAGATGGCATGGTTTGGTGTCCAAGACTGTTGACCAGCCAGATTTAAAGAACCTTTAAGATGAGAAAATCCTAATTTTACAATCAGCAACTGAATATTCGGTAAGAGCTTGTTTATCATTTACATAGGAACAGGGAGGAGCTGGGAGAGGAATTTAAGAGAACCGTGAAAGGCAGAGCCGTAGAAGTGAAGACCATTTTTTCTCACATGTGGTTTGGAATGTAAATGGGTTCAGGTCAGGTCCCCAATGTTCTGGACCTGGACCTGACTCCAATTGAATGTATGTAATTGGACCTAGGACCAACTCAGGGACCTGGAGCCAACTTCAGACTTGATTCAAATTTGATATATATATTAGTACTAATATTTGTCAATTCTTGTATAAAATAATTGATTTATATTGTATATAATACTAGTATGGACTCATCTGGACCTAGATCAAGACCCGATTCCATACCCAGAATTTCTTGGGTTGGAGCTTTTTGAGTAGCTGGGTGGTTAGCAGTCCATTGACATCCTCCTACATGTGCTGGGATTAACTTTACCAGAGGTATGGAGGGGAACTATTTCCCACGTAGTTGTTGATTTCATTTCAGACTAGACTGAAATGTTTTGGCCATTTTGTCAAATTCATTTCGGCATATTTCTTTTTGGATTTTTTTTTTTAAAATTATAGAAAAATGAGGGTGAAAGGAAAAGACAGTGGGAAGTTAGAAACATTAAAACCACATATCTACATCACTATACATAATTTATAATGCTTACACTTTGCATCCGGCCAGTCTAATTATAAATCATTATTTGACTCTTGTCTCAAATAAATAGTAAAAATCAAGGGAAGAATCCCCCTAAACCATAAAATCCATCACATTGGCGAGTTCTGCACGGATTTAAACCAAATGGACCAAAATCTAAACCTAAAAGTTTATATTAAGGTTTTGCTTCAGGAAAAGAGAAGTATGAGACATTTAAAGCCAATACGAAACCAACTTTACAACTATGATTTCCTGTAAAAGGGGAGAGAATATGGTATTCATTTGTACATGTCTACCCTTGACCATTCATCCTTCACTCTGATCATTCCCTTTTTCAAACTAAAACCACATGAAAGTGCTCAATGTGTCCTCAAGGAGAGAATACAGGGAAGGGCCAAAAAAAATGGGAAAGTAAGAAAAAAGGAGAGAAAAAAAGACTCTAAATTAGGATCTCCAGTAGTTGCCATCAGATTAACAGCCTCGATCACCAAATCATGGGCCTAAATGTGATATTTTGAGAGACTCAGAAACTGTACACCAGCTCAGACTCATCGCCATTTAATAATTCCTCCACCTTGAAAGGCTCGCGATTTGGAATGATTAAATTACCAGTTGGAATGATTAAATTACCAGAACTACTGCAATATCCTGTATCCATTATAAAGAAGCAGGGGAACTACTTAAAATTGAGTTGCATGAAAGATAAGCTCATCGTGAACAACACAACTATCACCCCAATATGTCATAGCAGGCAAAGTACAGGATGGTATAAATATATGAAAGCAACAGCGATAAAATCATTTTATTCTACTAAGGTACAAAAATCCCATAAATCCACCAGAATCAATGAGGAGAATAGAAGAAAGAAATATCACCTTTTCTCTTGCGCGCAGTGGATGAATCACCAGTAGCTGGGCCTACATTACCACTTTCACAACCCAATAACTCCTTCGATCCAAAACTCGAATTCCCCATACAATGAATATTGCCAATATCGCAACCGCCAAAATCCTGGCCATTCGATCCACCAGGTTGCCCGCTTCTCCCATGGTGCAGGCAATAAACCTGCTCATTGCACTTCAAATTGCATGAATTCAGCACATATCCACTTGATAAATTCAAGTTGTTTGTTGGGTTTGAAATACCATCCACCCCTTTCCCCAATTTTTGATATGGAAAGGATCCAATCTCTCCTTCTATCCTCCCTCTGATGTCAACCAGTAAGCACTTCAGCCTTGCTATCTCTGCTTCCAAAGTTGCTTGACCCTGCAATCTCTTCATGAGCTGCTGATTGAGGGCCCTCAATCTCACAACCTCATCCTCCAAAGAGGCCGTTCGGGCCTTCTTCTTCTCGCGGTACTTGCGAACAGCTTCTCGATTACCCAATGGTCGTTTCTTTGAGTCTTTTTCAGTGGATTCTGAGGTGTCATCGGTGGTGGCCTTATCACTGGCAGACGGCGGAAGGAGCTTGGTGTGGACATGGAAGCAGGTGTGGGTGTGGGATAAATCAGGGCCGGGTGGATTGCAAGTGTGGGTGTGGGTGCAGGCGTGACTATCCTTAAAAAGCTCGTCAAAGAAGCTATCCATTGAAGAGCTTCCGTTCAGTTGTTGATCGCCAATGTACTGGTCAGAGAACAGATCATGGTTCGAAAAATCGACTTCCCCGTCATCCATGATTGGATCAAAAGTCAATAAAGACTGGAATTTGGGATCTTGATCACGAATCAGGTGCGAAAATTTTGAACTTTGATGAAAGCAGTAGAGAACGCGAAATGGTTGTTAAAACACTAAGAAATCGATCCCCCCAACGCAAAATAGATGGAATTCTCTAACTTCTATGATGACCATAAGACGAGGAAGAATAAAATGGGTGTTGCAAACAGACCTAATCCACTCCTAATTAGGGTTTGAACAAAACCCAGAATTGAATTGGTTATTTGACGAGTATTGTAGCAGGAAATATGCTATTGGTGGATCTGATAGGTATTCTTAGAAGATGGTGTGCAGGGGTAATTCAATGAAGAGAATGAGAAATTTGGGATTTTGATGATAACCCAGATGGTTATTTGTGATGATTTCCAAGAGAAGCAGAACAAACTACTGAATATTTGAAATCCTCATGGATTTCTTACACATGGGTTTTGTTGCAGGCAAACCCTAGAAAAGAAAAAAAAGGAAGACACACACACACACAAAGCTATGAACTTTGGGATTCTGAAAAGACCCAAAGGAACCAGTTTTTCTCAAGACATGATAGAAAAAGGAGAAGAATCTGAAAAGAAGAAGAAGAAAAGATGGGTAGGGTAGAAACCCTAGAATCTTGCCAAAAAGCAAAGAAATTGACGAAACCCTAGAATTCTGCCATCCAAAAAGCAAAGAAGTCTTCGAGCAAGAGAACCAGACGCATTTACTGAATCCGGTTTATATAGGAATTGGTGGACCCAATTTATTACAAATCAATGTGGGACAAAGAGTTTCAAGATTCAGTAAACCATTGATTTCATGGCTCCAAAAATCCAAAATATCCAATTAAAAAAAAATCTAGGGTTTGCTCTTTGATACTACTGGAAAAATGTCACAAACATTAAACCTAGTATTGGATAATTTGAAATGCAATATGTATATTCATTACTGTTAGAACAGAAAAAAAAATCCATTTTATATAGAAAAATATTCTGATATTGCATCCAAAAGACTAGACAGCTTCTTTCCTATAAGAAAAATCCTGATATTGGCCATGTCATTTTGTTTCTAAACTTCTGTATCTGTGCCAATCATAAATTAAACCCACACTGGCTTTTTTTAATGAAAAGTAACACATACATGTTTCCATAAAAATATTAGATTAATTAAGACTGCAATTAGATAATAAACACTGTGTTTCTTGTTTGGCTTACCAAATGAGTAGGTGAGTGCAAGTCAACCAGTTAACACAAAAACAAAAAAAAATTACTTATGAAGTCATTTGGCTAAATCCTTATCAAAAACGAGATGGCTCGAAAGAGTCAAAGTCAATTTGGAAAGCTTGTCAACTTTGGTGAAATCTTTAGGTCAGATAATCAACTGTAAAATTCAGTTTGGGGTGATTTAAAAACAGCATTATCCACCATACAATATAATATGAGGGATTTACTGATCTCCTAGTTGTCAATTGAGTGATTGAAAGTGTTAATCACATAACAATTGAGTAATTTTGATATTTTTATTTAACTTTGATTAGTAACATAAGTTTGTCTAGATTGCAACCTCAATTTGAATGGATCGCAGTACATCAGAGACTCTTGATGATCGTTTGCATTGGTTGTAGAATATTAATCATTTTGTAGAAGATCTACATATTCGGACAACAGAAATATTAAGGTGAGAACTAGGTGGAGCCCACCTAAAACCCATCCAACCCTTGTACAAACAATGATCCCCTGATAGTCACTGACTCGAGGTTTGACATCCATCCAAATGAGCTAGACCGTTGGATGGAGGGTTGAATTTTTTTTTAATATTAAGCCATTAAACTTATGGGCCACAGATAAAAGTTAAAACGATTCAAGTCATCTGTATATGGGCCCTGTAGTGAGTTCCATACATCCCACTCATTGGAAGAATGTAAGGGGATCTAAACTCTTTGTATGATCTACTCGAAATTTTTGTAGTGTAAATGGACCAAGGTTCACTTGAAATGGAGTTTCTTGGAACTTGAAAATGTTTGTCTTTTTTTCAACTGTGAGAATTTCTTTTTAATAATGATGTAGAAAAGTGAAGTCCTTACTGTCCTTTTTTCTATAGATAACAGGACATCTTATTGTTAGAGAATTGGGCATTTTTTTTTGTTTGTTTCATCTGGGCATCTAATGTGGAGAATACACAATTTACATGTCATGTGCTTATCTATCCAAAGGGCTAATCGGATATTGAGTCTTGAGATCATATTAGGATAATTTGGGGTCATTTCATAAAAGGAGTAGTACGTCCACCTTAATGAGTTCACATAATTTTCACAGAAAAAAGAGATAAAGAGAATGAGGTCACTTCAATAAATGGGCCCCACTGTGCGGTTAATAGAAATAATGTATTGATAGTCTTGCATTTTCATATGGACCCTACAACATACGCAACACTGACCAGGAGGGCTTTACAGAAAAAACAAACAAAGTAAGAAGGAAAAAATTAGAGTTTGCAAACTTACGATTGCTTACATTAGAGGAAAAGCGCATATGAGACTTTTATGCCGCTATCAACAACGGAAAAATTGCAGTTTGAAACAAAACGCCACCCCCCCTTCATTCTGGATGCTAGTTTTCCTTCTTTCTTTTTTTTCTTTTTCTTTTTACTTATGTGGGGACATAGGGTAGTTAGCAGGTGCACCTTTTTTTTTTCACACCATGCACACATCATGATGAGCCCGGCTAATGACCCCTCTTAATGGACTACACGCAGAGGACACCCCTACTTTACGCTAGTCCTATATTTTACACCCATCTGAATGGTCTGTGCCATTGGACCGACGAGTCAATTTTAAAAAGGCTCAAATTTGGTGTCCATTGATAAAGGGTATAGGATGATTATATAGGGCCCATTTTTTGTCACAAGTAGACGCCGATTGGATGAAGAGATCCCCACCCGGTTCCCATCTCTAAGTGGGCCCCACATCGAGGTGTGCATTGGATAACTACTTCGGTTACATATTTACAATAGAGGAAGGCTCCCCTAAGCTCGAGCTTAGGATAAGGTAAGCTCAAGTGTATGGTGGGGCCCACTTGGGGACCCACATGTGGATGGGGGTGGGGGGATTTCAAGGACTCCTTAGGATCTTTCTCCTTGCAAAAAATCAGCCCCAATCGTAATTTCTATCATCTCCATATGGGCCCAAGAGTTTAATGGTCAACAATCCATTTATTTGATATATAGTCAATCTGACGGTCCAGTAAATTCGGATCTTACCGAAAGTTTGTGGAAATGTGTAATTTAAGGGGGTCATGTGTTTGGTCCATTTGGATGGACCAAAGGTGGGCCCCACAAGCACGAGCTTACGAAATTTTCTTCCGAAGCTCAAGCTTAGGGGAGCCTTGCTCTTTACAATGAGGAAGGCTCCCCTAAGCTCGAGCTTAGGATAAGGTAAGCTCAAGTGTATGGTGGAGCCCACTTGGGGACCCACATGGGGATGGAGGTGAGGGGGATTTCAAGGACTCCCTAAGATCTTCCTCCCTGCAAAAAATCAGCCACAACCGTATTTTTTATCATTTCCATATGGGCTCAAGAGTTTAATGGTCAACAATCCATTCAGATTGATATATAGTTAATCCAACGGTCCAGTAAATTCATCTTATCATTGCATGTTATTTAACACTAGTGTTAGTGTACTTATTAGTCAAGCCAGCATAAGCTCAACCTAAACTTGATCGACTGCTATATTTGAATTAGGCTATGCTCTTAGGCTCGTGGGCTGAACCAGAGCCAGACTCTTGACCTCAGCCATTTCATATTTAATGTGAATTAGAGGGCATATGATTTGTAAAAAAATAGATGGGCCTTTGCCTTAGTTTTAGGGCCATAGCCGGCTGTATAACCAAATGCGGCATGGTTCACAATCTTAGGCTTGGCTAGACCCATACCATAAAAAACCATCATAGCCTGAGAGCAAGAGGAGTGGTGAGGGGACTAACATACCTTCACTAAAAGAAGTACATCCACGAGAAACCTTAAGCCCAGCAACATACCTTTTAGGCCCGGACATGGAGCCCAAAATCTACGATTTTGGCCTCAAACGACTCCTTTCAGGCACCATCTTAGTGGTTTTTATTTTCCTTGCAAACCTTAAAGTCACAATGGTATGGTATGAAGATTCGCTAATTCTGTAGAAAAGCTCATGATTTTCTTCGGGCAAAACTTTTCTATAATTTAGTGCAGCGCATTTCCGCATGTCAAGTGGTGTAATGCTTTAGAGGGAAAAATTGAATTAATTTTCCTCAATTCCATGAAAAACTAGATTACTATGTTCACATAAAAGGGATTCATTTAGATTGTGAAATTCCAATGCTAACAAGCTAGTCTCAGCTATTAAAAAACGTCTCAGGGGCTGAGCCATGGTTGATTTCTTGGAGTTATTGTCCTCTCTCACTCTCTCTCTCTCTCTCTCTCTCTTTTTCGTTTTTTTCTTCATCTGAGGGGGCGACCTCAATTGCTGGACAATTGCTCTTGAGTATCAATTAAACCAGATTAGTATAGAAGGCCAGGGTTAGGCTCAAACTTGTCTTACCTTTACCTAAAACATAGCCTGCCTTTTAAACCTATATATCTTTGTGACTTAGTTTGGTTACAAGGACATTCACCTTTGAATTAATATGATTTACCACTACATACACATCACTATAAGAGACCATATGGCAAATGAACGTCTAAGCTGAGTTTTTCACATTGCACCGGTTCAAAATTCTATGGCCCAAGGATGGCCCAATAGTGCCTAGATAAGATGACTTGGGATATTATGGGTTCTCAAGGTATGGGATTGGCTTTGTTTTAGTACTCTGAAGTGGACCTATGATCAAACATGAATGACAATACAGAGAAAGTAGTATCCCACTGTAAATAAAAGAGTTGATATGTACCCACAATAAGACTCCAAACATGTTTAGTATGAACGCTAGGTTTTTTGGGCAGAAGTGTTCACGAAGCGTGACTATTTGTAACTGGCATATATATTTGAGATCAGCCATGCTACAATTCTGGTCTGAAAGTTTGTCCGAGAAGACTTTTTGATTTGAGATATGAGAGCTTTAGGGTCAGTATTCTACGCATTCGGGTTGGTATTCTATAGATTGTGTTCTATCTCATAGGTATCCCAATAGCCGAGAAAAGAAAATAGTTGGAGAAGAAAAGAACTTCGATTCAATCTTTAACCTTGTTTCCACAAACTTGATTGGTTATTAATACTAATGCCTCTATTTATACTACTACTCATCCAACCAACGAGGAAAGACATTACAAAATATCTACCCAACCCCATTGTTAGGCCTAGTTAACAATGGGTTCAAGTCCAATGGATCCACAATTGAACCACTTGTACAGATTTACACAGAAATTTGTTCTAAGCCCTCTGCCTTTTGACTTAATTTCCAAGAATCCTAATAATTTTGAGAATTATTTTTAAGTCCTTAACTTCTTTAATTTACAAAAGTGGAGTCATTTTACTCAATTTCCTTTTAACAAATGATACAAATACCCTCTATACTAAAAAAAAAAGTTCATTCTTTAGAAGTTTTTTTCTCTTAAAAATCTGATTTCTAATTGTATCTATTATAAAATGATTTGATAGACTAATTAAGAGGTATCAAGTTCTAGCCTGACCCAAGTTTGATCCTGCAATTTAGGGTTTTGGTTGACACCAATGAACCCATTGGCAAATTATTAGTTTATTTTTATCAGGAGTATAAATAACATTAGAAAATGGAGGGAGGGGGGTTGGGGGTTAAAAAAAAAAACTTGTCAACAGAGGAAAAAAAAAAAAAAAAGGTTTGTGTGTACTAAAAACTGAACTTGTCACACATCAAACTCAAAGGAGAAAAGGAAGGGAGGGTTTTAAGTTGCAAATGCAACTTTTCCCCATATTCACAACTATGCCTTCGAGTCACTCAGGTGAGTTCGTTTATTAGCATAGTTCCATTTCCATCATAATTCTGATTTAGCTATTGACATGGTTCAGTAGGTATCGACCAAACTCCAAAGAACAAAAGAACACGTGCCATGGTGGGAGATGTGGCACAATAATCAGAAGAGGGATAAGAAAGAAAAAGAGAAGGGATCCAGGGGAAAGTAGATGGGGTAAAACGCAATAATGAGAAGAGTCACGAGGATGAGAAGAGCCAGAAAAAGCAACAGGTAAGAAACTACAAAGAGAGGAGATGAGGAAATTGAACAAGCAGAAAAGAACCTTACTGAAAAACCCAGGTAGGTGTCTGGTACTAAGAATTTCATAAATTCTTCTGACAGCATGCCAACAGTGGTACGTGGCAAGAGGAAGAACCACGGCACGGCTGCAGATTCCTTCCATGATCATGGTGTGTTTCTGTTAAGATCTTTGCTGCACCCCAACTTTCCAAAATTAAGCTAGCCACTTGTTTGATGTTGCTTATTATCCAAGCACTGGTATGTGGACTTCATTTCTTGTTGCAATTATTAAAGCACAATGGTTCAGTTTCACTCTGTTCTGGCTGCAGAACCCAGACCCTTGAAGAATTGCAAATTGGAAGTTCCGCACAAAGATTTAAAGAAGAGCTGGAGCCTGCAGCATCCCTCTGTTGCAGACAGTGAACTCCCATAATTTGAATACCATGAGTGGCTCTTTCAGTTGAATCAGCAATGTAAGCATGAGCCTAAAAGGTGCAAATTAGTGATAGTTTGGTTCATGTCAATGTTGCTGGTGGTCTGGAGAGATTCATGCATTTTTCTTATGCAGTTCCGTATTGAGATTCATCATTTGAGATTACATGTATGGAAGTTGTGAGAGCATAAGACAAAAGGAAGGTGCGAGTCACCAAAATTTGTGGGGTGTTTTTCCTTTTATTTATGCTGTGCTGAATCCTATAAGTTCATTCTTGGTGCCTTTTTTTTTTTGTTGCTATCTGTCTTTGGTGAGCGGTTTGTTAGGCCAATGAGGGCTATACTCATTCAGTTCTTCATCAATGAAACACTAAAATCGTTTCCCAGGTTTACTAGTTCAAATTCTCAATATATATATATATATATGCATCATTTGTTGGTGAGTCTTTCATTGATGATGGTAAAGAAGGTGTATATGGCATGTGCCAATTGCTAACAACCAATTCTAAGATGGGTAGAAGTTATTAATTGTATCAGGTCTCTGCTATCAGGCGAAGTATGGAAATCAGGAATCATTTTATAAAGTGGGTCCTGCTTTTCTAATTTGTCCGTGGTCAACTCATTCAGTAATAGTCACCGGAGTGTGGACTAGCATGGCAAAGCTGGGAAAAGAGTGTCCCAACTCCCAACTAATGTAGTGTGTAGTGTGGAAAAAAGAAAAAAAAACTAACGTAGTGTGATTTTCTTATTGCCCTGAAAAAATGGAATAGACAAGTTTGAAGTAAATATGATTTGGAGAGCATTTATATTAGTCCTTCATGATTTCTATCCTATTAGCGGACAGCAGAGAATGGATATTTTCATTTTAAGAGTATGGTGGAAATGTCTAAGTAGTTTTTTTTCCCCACTCACCCACTCATTTTCTCAAAACTAGTAAAGTTGAAATATTGAGAAATATCTCAATACCATGCTGCTTAGTCCAAATACAACAACTTAGTTTCTATTTTTGATATTGAGGTGCAGTGCAACACTATCACGCAAACCATAGGAGGAATGGCCCAGTTTATTACATGGTTCTTAGTTAGGTTGGGGACTCTCACCAACTGATTATGTGAGTGGTACCATGAATCTTCTTAACCAAAGCCTGGATAACTCCTGAATAGTCTAGATCTGTCTTAAGAGTGTCTGAAAAATTTTCAACTACAATTCTTATGCACTCCAATTTCTTCAGTGAACATGATCAAGCCTTGTTGCATCCATGAAAGATACAGAGCATGCACAATAAAGGGTGTAGAATGGTCTAAACAGGGAACAACAATAGAATAAGAGGGAAATATATTTCACAACCAACCATGATCTGTTATTTATTTTATGAAAACATCAACATAAATCTGACTATTCAGCTCACTAAATTGGTTCCATAATGTTTGCGATTAAAAGAAGTCTTGAATCTAACTTAGATGGTGTAATAATCAAAGCTAGCCACCGGCCCTACATTGTTTTGATACTATTTGCAATAAACGCAAGAAAATATGTCCACAGTGTCACCTTGTTTTCCATGGGACCGTGACCATGGCTTTATATGAAGCGGACGCTTTGGTAATGTACTGCTGACTAATGAGTCTATGTACTTGCTGTTCTCACAATTACAACCATCTGGATGCACAAAGTCATTAGAAAGAGCCGCAATGACTGCCTGACTGGCCGTCTGGGGCTAACACTAACGACTTCCCTTATTCATTTCTTGCCATATAATGCTGACTGGGGCTAACACTAATGGCTTCCCTTATTCATTTCTTGCCATATAATGAAAATGTGGTGTGTGTGTGTAGAGAGAGAGAGAGAGAGAGAGAGAGAAGAGAGAGAGAGAGAGATGCAAACCGTCAGTTCGCAGTACTTGAACATCAATCACTCTATCAACTGAAAACAGACACCCCTATTTCCCAAGCAAACAATGGCCCAATTTGCGGGACACACTTAAAAACAGTTGCTTTCAGATACTAAAACATACAACACTCTACAACTCGCTTGACATTGCAAGTTTACTTAATTGAAACAGAGAGATTGAGATTTTATTGAGTGAATTAGTAAGATGATTAAGCATAACTAGGACTAGATGAGCGCTTCAAAATGAAATTCAGCCCATTGCATACTTCCGGGTCCAGCTGCGAGCGGTGGATTCATATTTGAATCTGTCACTTTTCCACATGTGAGCAATCTCAGGAACCAAAGGATCATCCACATTTGGGTCTGTCAGCAGTGAACATATGGAGAGCAACACCTACAAAGCATCATAGTTCATAATAGCCATGACAATTTAGATCACTGTTTGCAAATCAAAACATGCAATTGCTGCCTTTCAGGACACAATTGACTCTGACCCATGTCTTAATATACCTTAGATATGGTGAGTGCAGGACTCCATTTCTCCTTGAGTATGTCCAAGCATATATTTCCATTGTTGTTTATGTTTGGATGGAATACTTTGGTTTTGAAGGCAACCTGTTATCAGTTTTAGAAAAAAAAGGGTTGATTTGTTAAGTTAAAAAACAGACTTACATGTTCATGAAAGAAGAGATAATAACGAGCAGCACAATAAGATTAAAAAAGGGAAGATTGCCCTTGCGAGATAATGGTTTGTGGGCGCCGTAAAATAAGAAAGCAGATAACTGATACCTTAGGAGGTTTGAAAGGATAGTCAGGTGGGAATTGAATGCTTATGAGGAAAACACCCCATGCATAGGGGCTGTCATTTGGACCAGTGATGGTTGCTTGCCAGTGGTACAAATCTTCACCCAAAGGTCCTGAGATCCACTCCATAGACAACCAAATTACAATTTTACAATCAAAACCAAACTGTGTAATGTCCAAAGTATGTCCAAAGGGTTAAAAGATCATAAGAGTCTGATACCTGCAGTGCATGACGCTGGTGAGTCTCTCTGTAAATCTTTCAGCTCTTTGAGAATCCTCTTTGACGCCATCGCAACAGTCCTAACAATACAAGAATTTCAACAATGGTAGACGAAGCGATTGGCAGTGGATGCTCACGCGATGAGAAAATGAGTGTGTATAAATAGGGAGAAGGGGTAGGGTGGGAGTGCCTATATGATTCCTGTAGATGCTAAATTGTGGGCTCAAGGAATAGATTCCATGAAGAAAAATGTGGCTAGTCCAGAATCAAGCCCCTTTCAAACCGAGTGCTCTTTATTGAGAATGGCTTTATAATTATAGAATGAAAACCTGCAAATTTCTGTCACATTCACATGCACCAGTATGTGTTTTAGTGTCTAGGCTATCACATCATGGATCCTTCATCCTTGCCATATACAATCTCAAATATGCATCTTCTGGAAGATGGAGCTAATTAATTATATGCAAAATTGTTTTGTTGTAAAAACATATCCCATTAATCTGTGTAACCTTTGGATGACTTAAATGGCTAAGGAGGACCCCATCGCTTTCTGATTCCATTTCAAGATGTGATCTTAGGAGAGTGCAAGGACAAACGCATATGATAAATTATATCCATTTGGATACATGATGGTACCTGACATATCATAAGCAAACCCACTGTACAATTATATGGTCTCAATAAGCTTTCTTGTTTTACAGTTATTCATCATCATCGTCGTCGTCTTTAACTTATCCTACTAATCTGAGGTCTGCTAAAATTCACTTGCAATCCAGAATTATGATTTATGAGTAACCCATCTAGGACTGACAGACCAACTCACCTTAAATTTGGCAATTTATTTTTTCACAACCCAATACGAGAAAAAATAAGAATGACTGAATTTTTCATAGTTGCAATGAAATGAAATGGATGGTTGAGATTGACTGTAGAGAGAATTTTGTCTTTCGTCTGGAATCATCTAACATCGTGACCATTCCGACCCATGTCCAATAGGGAAAGTTATTCTCTTGCTTTAGTTCATTAGAAGAGAATCTCAAGCCACTATCACTGGAATGTATAAGTTATATAGCCCCTGCATTCCATCTCTAGTGCTTTTAAAATAAAAAAAAGCATAGCAAGCTGCTCACCAAAAGCTTATTCTGGCCCACCAAAAAGAATAGCGATATCAATTAGAAAAAGCTGATGTTCTTCAACTTTCTGCTTAATCTTTTATTCTCCTTCGTTCCTTTCACACATGTCACAATCACAGTCGAATCTAGAAGGCCATTGCAGCATCCATTGTGAGCAGATAAATTGAAATTATGCATGAACCTTTACCTCAGGAGGTTGGTTTTTAAGGATCAGTTCTCAATTTTACACAGCACAAAGTTCCCTTTCCTTTTTCAAAATAGGCCTAAGTTTTTCCCAGATTTCAAAATCGGACAAGTAAATGCACTTAAAAAATACTATTAGTTTAGATTTTTAAGAATTGAGAGTTATAGTTATTTAATTAAAAGGATATTTGGATCGCCTCATATCCTTTAAGGTGCTTGCATGTACATACAAACTACCTCTATGAATTGGTCGACATCTCAAGTAACTCTAGAGGAAAAAGTGTATCATTATTAATAGAAAGGAGTACACCCCCCTTTTGCACTAACAAGGATTTATAAAAATAATATAAAAGACCTAAATAAGAAGTAATAAAACTAAAAAAAAAAAAAGGATTAGAAGCAACCCTGCAACACTTATTGATTATGTATTAAGTACAATACATAACTTAAATAATTAAATATAGATGAAATGAACCAAGCTATATGTGTATGTATGTATGGAATTTTAGGATATTTTTTAATGGGTAGGTGGGTTTGAAATTGCCTTCATATCCCCGGCCCTATTACTACTGAGTGACTATGATAAGGACATTTTAGTGTATATTTACATATACACAGACAAATATAAATATATATATATAAAAGTAGGAGGGCCAGGGCCAGGTCAGGGCCGAGCCGGGCTAGTACTGTCGAAGCCTGGCCCTCAAATCTCAGGGTCTGCAAAAATTTGTACAAGCCCGGCCCTAGGGCTTTCCTTTATTAGAAACAAAAAGCCCTCATTTTTAAGGGCTTTTTGAGGGTCGGGCCCCCTTGTCTCAGGGCCAAATTTATAGGCCTAGACGGAATGTTTCTTTTTAAAACCCTAAAAATGAGGAAAGGCTGAAAGGAAATTTTAAGATGAGACTGGAGAAATATATCGACCTGCAAAAGGAACAATCCAATATGATGCTTGGTCGTAAAATTCTTTCTGATAACCTTCACACATTCAACCCATGTCAGGCCCAAGCATTTTTAGAGAAGACAAACCAATGAATAACAAATTTTGAGAATTTAATGGACAAGTACTGAAATCTTCATGAAATAATACCATTCAGCCTTGGCTCGTGTCAGGCCCAAGCATTATAGAAGACGACAAACCAAGTGTCAACATATATATTTTGAAATTTCAAAATACCAATCCTGAAAATTTTCTGAAACGATACCCATCCACTTCTCGGAACATGTCAGGCCAAGCAAGGGGAAAATGCAAATACTTTTGACTACATACCAGCACATAAGTTCCAGCAAAGAGGATCCCAGCTGCACCAGCAGTGACACATGTATAACTGAGAGAATAGAGGACCTTGTTCACTTACAATCCTGTGCCAAGAAAAGGAGCCCGACTTTAATTGCCTGAAGTAGGTTCTTACAACAATGCAATTGGGATATTTAACAGTGAAAAAGAGCAGAACAATAGGAATTAAGATTAAATCTTACCAAATGTTTCCAAAGAAAATCCAAGAACTACAAGGCAGAAAGAAGGGATCATCCACTGCATAATCCTGTCCTTGTGATCCTGAAAGTTATTGAAGAAATGTTTCTCTTAGACTAAAAGAATTACACAAATATATAAGACATGAATAAGTGGAGTGCAAAGTTCTATAATTACCTTGAAATAAACTATAACATGCCCAAAATGTAACCCGATCAAGCAAGTAACAACCGCCATCACCGTACTGTAAACATGTATATAAGAGAGGTTTTTAATATTACATGAAACTGAAGCATGTCACTTGTTTTTCTTATAGGGGTAGCATTAAACTTATTGCAGCTTAACCACTTAAAAAGATTATATCCGGAATGGGTTTTTGAAGTTCAGAGTTCTATGAAAGACATTGAAAACCCAGTAGTTATGCAAGATGTCTCCCAACTAAAAGAAAAGACATTGACAATTCAGTAGTTATGCAAGATGTCTCCCAACTAAAAGAAAACAAAGAAATTCTCTCTTAAAAAAAAAACTACTTTCTATTTATTTGCAAGCAGATAAATAGATCTAACAAACTACATTAAACTAGTAGATGAATGATGGTGAAAATGGAAGCTTAAAGGTGAAGATGTGATGTGAAATGTGTAGGATTTTAAAACAAGTTATGTGAAATTAATATAGATCAAACAATCTAGAAGTGAAAATAACAAATCAAACAATAATTTAAATTAACAATAAAAAAGAGATTAAGCAATCCAAAAATCACTAAGTAAGTAATTAATCCAATCAATACATATTCTAATTCAACTCCCAAATCGTTTCTGAGACCGCGGGTTTGATGTTCTCTTCTTTGTTTTAACTTTCAACGAACTACTTTTTACCAAATTTTTTTTTTTTTGAAGGAACTATGGAAATCATATATTGAAGTGTTTGTGCAATATTAAATTTTGATGATGATTTCTATCTATTTGCATGAAAAATGATTGGCTCCACATATTAGTCAAACAGAAGAAGAAAAAAAAAGATACAGCTGTAGATACCCTTATCAATCCCTTAGATGACCCGCTGCTAAGGTTATTTTTGGCAAGAGGGATAAAATGAATGAGAGAGGAAAGAATACAGAGAGAGGAGTAGAGTAAAAAAATAGAGAACTGAAGTATTGAAGAACACTGCGTGGCCAGAGCTGTAGAAGCACTAAGGGTTGCAGTAGGACCAGTTCCCACCCTCTTCTCTTTCGCATTATTTCTTTCCTTTTTTGTTAAAAAATTGTCACCTACCATAATTAAAGTAATCTTTTATTTTTCTTCAAATAATACTCAATTTGTTGATAAATACCACCCTCCCTTCTCGATTATCCCACCTCGGAAAACGAAACAGGAAGCTTAACTCCCAACTCCCTCCCACTTTTTGTTAAAAAATTGTCACCTACCATAATTAAAGCAATCTTTTATTTTTCTTCAAATAATACTTAATTTGTTGATAAATACCATCCTCCCTTCTCGATTATCCCACCTTGGAAAACGAAACAGGAAGCTCAACTCCCAACTCCCTCCCACTCTCAACTCCCACCTCCCTCCCACTTTTTTGAAGGAACTATGGAAATTATATATTGAAGTGTTTGTGCAATATTAAATTTTGATGATCCAGAAAAAAGGCCACTTTTAAGAAAACCGAAGAACAGAAACAAGCTCTCTTCGCTTCAGGATTTGTCAGATTTATTGACATTGAGAATGAAAAATCTCTGGGGATTCTCCCTATAGAGATTATTAAGAAATTAAAGCAGGTGGTAAAAGAATACCCCTACTACTTGAGAACCTATGTTTTAAGCCCTGGGAAATTTACACTAATTAGGATTACCCCTAATCTTCCCACTCCAGATACTATAGAATTTGGATCTCTCCAAGTTCCTGAAGCATATACCAAACTAGAGATCAACCAGCAACGGCTCCTAAATATAGAGGCCATTACTGGTGAACTTGAGGAAACCGGCCCTGAATGGTACACTCTGTTCTGTTCTGCCAGGCATCCGAAGTTATCGGCTCAGGGACTGTAGAAAGGGTGAAGCCAGAACACGCACCCCTCCAGATCACATTGCCCTGTTCATTAGCAGAAGCCAATGCGCTGGGTATAGCCAGCAGTCGGATCTCTAGACAAGCAGAGGAACTTGCCACTGCTCTTCTGATGGACCAGATCCATGATCCAGCCCATTTGACCCGCCAATTCAGTTCCACCGAGAGATCAGAAGTATCCCTGTCAGCATCCAGCTCAGGCATCTTATTCCAGCCGAAAGCAATAGGGGATGAATAGTGGTCAAAAGTGCTACAGGACCCGACAACAAAAATTATGAACAGTATATTCCTTATGTCCAGCAATAATGTTGTCTCGTCTACAGTAATTCCGTGAGGAATTTTTAAGTTATATTATTATGTTGTAAATTGGAAGTTTGGGGTCCGACCTAGGTAATGGCCTATATATAGTGGTATCTTATGGGAGAAGCCTCATAGGGAAAAATAGTAGGAGAAGAAGGAGGCTCTTGGTGTAAGGTATTGCTTACTAAGCCCTCTCCAGAGTAGCTGGGAGGTGCTTCTCTTTAGATGTTTTGGTTTCCAATGTAAGTTATATGTACATTGTAATAAGATGTGTGTTATTCTCTACTGTTATGTTTCTGTTCTTCTGCATCTCCACTGATGATGATTTTGTTTAGAGGCCGTAGTGAGACCTTATATCTGCTGTATGGACCCTCGGGACGATCGCCGTTAGCCATGTGGGCGTTGAGGCTGTAGTCCATTCTGGTCCGCGTACTGCAGATGGTTGAAGACGAGGCTTGCCTAAACAGCAAGAGTATCATGTCTACATTATCTGACTTAGGAGGAGACCTAGAACTACCGGAAGCATAGGTGGACCATAACCCACCTTTTATTACAGTTTACTGTAATTTATATTTCAAGTCATTACTGACTTTAGAGGACCCTTTTCAGTTACTCTACTATCTATTTGCATGAAAAAGGATTGGCTCCACATATTAGTCAAATAGAATAAGAAGAAAAAAAGATAGAACTGTAGATACCCTTATCAATCCCTTAGATGACCTGCTGCTAAGGTTATTTTTGGCAAGAGGGATAAAATGAATGAGAGAGGAAAGAATACAGAGAGAGGAGTAGGGTAAAAAAACAGAGAACTGCAGTATTGAAGAACATGATGGGAAAATTCTTGGAAACAACAAACACCTTTTCCCCCCTTGGGTGAACCTGTGAGGAACAATTGAACACAAGCAATTGAAGAATATGCAAACCACAAATAAAGTATCACCAATCAACCACAAACAACCCAAAACAATTTTTACGTGGAAAACTCCCTCAAAGAGAGGGATAAAAACCACGGGACCTTTCTCGGAGTCCACCCAAATCTTCACTAGAATGTTTAGGTACAAAATCTAACACTAGCAAGGTACAAAACCTCCTCAACTCCAACAACAATGGAATCCACAAAATGTAAGTGAAGATAAAGCAAATGACAACAAGAGAGAAATGGGAAGATCTCACCCAAAAACGTCCTCTGAAATGGACACAGAAACCTGATGTAGAGATCTCCAAATGACAGATCAACCGTTCAGAATGTAGAGCGATGAGTCACGAACTGCTGACAAAAAATCAGCTCAATCGGACCACGGATCGACCTCCGATCGTCGGTTTGAAAAATACTGCGCAGAGCCTCTTTTTATGGACTAATTTCTGCACTCTCTCTGTTATGGTGTCTCTTGCATTCTGCTAAAGATTAGGGCTTCAAAAGGATTATGTGCTAAGATTTTGAAGGACCATATTGCCCCTCTAGAAATACATAAACTTCAAAATAAGCCCTTATTGGGCTAGACCTAGGCCCAACAAATCTCCCCCTCCAGCCCAATGAGGGAGATTCCAACACTAACTCCTCAAGTGGAATCCATGCCAGCTTGATGCCGACAAAACTCAAACTTCTCTCTCGGAAGTGCCTTTGTCATCATATCTGAACCATTGTCTTCGGTGTGTATTTTCTCGAGTTCCAACTCTTTGGCCTCTAATGTGTCTCGTATCCAATGATACCTCACATCGATGTGTTTCGATCTCGCATGAAAAGTGGAGTTCTTCGCAAGATGCATAGCACTTTGGCTATCACAAAATAACACATACTTTTCTTGAGTGAGACCAAGGTCCTTCGTGAACCCTTTCATCCAAAGCAACTCCTTGCATGGTTGGTTGCTGCAATGAATTCAGCCTCTGTTGTAGATAAGGCAACACATTTCTGCAATCTTGACTGCCAAGCCACAGCTCCCCCTGCAAAATTAATCATATAACCTGAAGTAGATTTCCTCGTATCAACATCCCCTGCCATTTATCCTCCCCTCAAACAAAGGGCCATATCTGAATCAGCATACCCAACAACAATTGGCTTCTCACTTCCAAATGAAAGTTTCACACTAGAAGTGCCTCGGAGATATCTTAAAAACCACTTCACTGCATTCCAATGCTCTCTACCTGGATTTAAAGTAAACCGACTAACTACTCCAACAGCATGAGCTATGTCTGGCCTTGTGCAAACCATTGCATACATCAAACTACCCACGGCTGATGCATAAGGAACTCTTTTCATGTCTTCCTTCTCTTTCTTACTTGATGGACGTTGTTTCTTACTAAGCTTAAACTGTGTAGCAAGAGGGGTGCTTACCACTTTAGCTTTATCCATATTGAACCTTTGAAGCACTTTCTCTATGTACTTCTCTTGAGACAACCATAACCTCTTGGCCTTTCTGTCGCGACTGATCTTCATACCAAGGATTTGCTTAGCCGGCCCCAAGTCTATCATTGAAAAAGACTTGCTCAAATCTTGCTTTAACTTCTCAATCCTCGAAGCAGTCTGACCAACTATAAGCATGTCATCCACATAAAGCAGTAAAATGATAAAGTCATCTTCGGAGAACTTCTTCATAAAAATACAATGATCGTAAGTGGTCTTCTTATAGGCTTGCTCCCCCATAAAAGACTCAAACTTTCTATACCATGCTGGTCATTCTGAGTTTGATCCTGAATCTGATCATGAACATCATACCGAGTACCATCATAAATCTGATCATGCAACTGTCTCTGCAACTCGATGGATGGGACCGAGTCAACCTCAATCGGTATATCAGAATCTTTGAAAATTGTCTTCTCTGCCTTTTCAATATCCATTATGGTCTGATTTTCAACAAATACTACATCTCTACTTCTCACAATTTTCTTCTCAATTGGATCATAAAGTCTGTAGCCGAACTCATTAGAACCATAGCCAAGAAAAATGCATTCTCGCGTCTTGGCATCCAACTTGGACCTCTCATCCCTTGGAACATGAACAAAAGCTTTGCAACCAAATACTCTTAAATGATCATAGGAGATATCCTTGCCAAACCAAACTCTGTCCGGCACATTACCATCCAAAGCAACAATGGGAGATAAATTAATAACATGTGCCACTGTATTCAAAGCCTCGCCCCAAAAAGATTTTGGCAATTTGGCATCTGAAATCAGGCACCTTGCTCTCTCAACCAATGTTCTGTTCATTCTTTCTGCCACACCATTCAACTGAGGTGTTTTAGGAGGTGTCTTTTGATGTCGAATACCCTGTTGTCTGCAGTACTCATCAAATGGTCCAATGTACTCACCACCGTTATCTGATCGGATGCATTTCAACTTCTTTCCTGTCTGTCTCTCTACTGAAGCTTGAAACTGCTTGAATACATCTAACACTTGGTCCTTCGTCTTCAAGAAATAAACCCAAAGTTTTCTTGAATGGTCATCAATGAAGGTCACAAAATAAGCTGCACCACCAAGTGTTAGAGGTTTTATTAGACCGCAAACATCTGAATGTACCAATTCCAACAAATCTGATTTTTTAGAAGGAGGGCGACTTTTGAAAGAAACTCTTCTCTGTTTTCCTGCCAAACAATGCACACACTTCTCAAGCTTTGCACTCTTCACTCCATGGAGTAAATTCTTCTTAGCTAATAACCCCATGCCTTTCTCACTCATGTGACTAAGTCGTTTGTGCCGTAACTCAGATGCATTCTCATCTTCCACAGCATTACAAATACCCTTGAAAATCTTGGCCTGCATCAAATACAAAGAAGAATCCTTCTTTCCTCTAGCCACAACTAATGAGCCTTTGGTGAGCTTCCACTGTCCATTATCAAAGGTATTACAAAACCCTTCATCATCAAGCTTCCCAGTCGAAATCAAATTCAGACGAACATCCGGTACATGTCTGACATCTCTGAGAACAAGCCTTGTTCCATTACTGACCTCCAAGCACACATCTCCCACACCTACAACTTCGGCCAAGCCATCATTGCCCATCTTCAAAGTGCCAAAGTTTCCCGGCGTGTAGGAAGTAAAGAACTCCTTCTTTGAGGTGATATGAAGCGAAGCTCCACTATCAATAACCCAACTTGTCTCATTACAAGCAAAATTCACATTATTGTCATAACAAACAATGACAAGTTGTTCAGTGACAGCGGCAACCCGATCATCTTGATTATGATCCTTCTTTTCATTGTTGTCACTACCATTTTTCTTCTTTCTTTTCAGCTTGAAGCAATTTTTCTTAATATGACCCATCTTGCCACAATGGTGGCACTCAACATTCTTTTGCCATGACCTTGACTTGCTTCGGCCCTTGCTTTTACCTTTCGGACCTCTACTCTGACTTCTCCCCCTACTCTCGGTAATGAAAGCCTCACAATGGGATGCAGAACCTTGAGATTTTCTTCTCATCTCCTCATTCAAAACACCACTCTTAGCAAATTCCATGGTGACAATACCATCAGGGGCAGAGTTACTTAATGACATACGAAATGTCTCCCAAGAATCCGGTAGAGTACCAAGTAACCAAAGTCCTTGTAACTCATCTTCAAATTTAACATTCATGGCTGAAAGTTGATCTATCACTCCTTGATACTCATTCAAATGATCGGACATAGATTGACCATCTTTATATTTCAAGCTCATAAATTGTTTTATCAAATACATTTTGTTGTTGCCGGTTTTCCTTGCATACAATGACTCAAGCTTATTCCATAGAGTCCTAGCATGTGATTCTTTACTAATGTGATTCAAAACATTATCATCCACAAATTGTCGAATGAACCCACACACCACTTTATGCTCAAGAGCCCAATCGGCATCGGTCATGTTATCGGGTTTGTTTTCACCGAACACCGGTAGATGCCAACGCTTCACATACAGAAGGTCTTCCATCTTACCCTTCCAAACATGATAATTTCTTCCATTTAAACTAACCATTCTGTTCAAACTTTGTTCCATTGTTCACACAAGAATTTTATCAAACACCTTAAAGGCGAACCTTGCGCTCTGATACCAGTTGTTTGTACAGTGGACCACTACAAACTCTACATTGATATGATATTGTCCACTTTGGGCCTAAGCCCTCATGGATTTGTTCTTGGGTTCTACCCAAAAGGCCTCATATTAATGGAGTAATTAGTCCAACTTATATGCCCATGATCTTTTCCAATTTTAGCCGATGTGGGACTTTGGTTGCACATCCCCAACAGAACACTGCGTGGCCAGAGTTGCAGAAGCATTAAGGGTTGCAGTAGGACCTGTTCCCACCCTCTTCTCTCTCACATTATTTCTTTCCTTTTTTGTTAAAAAATTATCACCTACCATAATTAAAGCAATCTTTTATTTTTCTTTAAATAATACTCAATTTGTTGATAAATACCACCCTCCTTTCTCGATTATCCCACCTCGAAAAATGAAACAGGAAGCTCAACTCCCAACTCCCTCCCACTTTTCAACTATGGATCCTATACTGGCTAATGCTCATATTCACGTAGTGAGTGTGACGGTTGAGGGAAACCCTCAGCGATTTGTGTCTGGGATGCGGATACATGTAGAGGTGTTTTGTAACGGCGTTGTACCGGGTGGTAAGACTTATACAAGTTTTTAAAACCTCTCTCTCTCTCCCTCTCCCTCTGTGCGTGTGCTGGCAGCCATGTCTTGAACCATGACCTAATCACCTAATGTTATAAATCAAAGGTTTTAACCATCAAGACAAGGTAGAGATCGGCGCAAGTGTTAAGTGACTTTTGTTTCTGAGACCACGGGTTTGATGTTCTCTTCTTTGTTTTAACTTTCAACGAACTGCTTTTAAAAAAAAAATTGAAAGAACTATGGAAATCATATATTGAAGTGTTTGTGCAATTATTAAATTTTGATGATGATTTCTATCTATTTGCATGAAAAATGATTGGCTCCACATATTAGTCAAATAGAAGAAGAAGAAAAAAAAAGATAGAGTTGTAGATACCCTTATCAATCCCTTAGATGACCCGCTGCTGAGGTTATTTTTGGCAAGAGGGAAAAAATGGATGAGAGAGGAAAGAATACAGAGAGAGGAGTAGAGTAAAAAAATAGAACACTGCAGTATTGAAGAACACTGCCTGGCCAAAGCTGCAGAAGCATTAAGGGTTGCAGTAGGACCTGTTCCCACCCTCTTCTCTCTCACATTATTTCTTTCCTTTTTTGTTAAAAAATTGTCACCTACCATAATTAAAGCAATCTTTTATTTTTCTTTAAATAATACTCAATTTGTTGATAAATACCACCCTCCCTTCTCGATTATCCCACCTCGGAAAACGAAACAGGAAGCTCAACTCCCAACTCCCTCCCACTTTTCAACTATGGATCCTATACTGGCTGATGCTCATATTCACGTAGTGGGTGTGACGGTTGAGGAGAACCCTCAGCGATTTGTGTCTGGGATGCGGATACATGTAGGGTGTTTTGTAACGGCATTGTACCAGGTGGTAAGACTTATAGAAATTTTTTAAACCTCTCTCTCTCTCCCTTTCTGTGTGTGTGTGGCAGCCATGTCTTGAACCATGACCTAATCACCTAATGCTATAAATCAAAGGTTTTAACCATCAAGACAAGGTAGAGATTGGCGCAAGTGTTAAGTGACTTTTGTTTCTGAGACTGCGAGTTTGATGTTCTCTTCTTTGTTTTAACTTTCAACGAACTACTTGTAAAAAAAACTGAAGGAACTATGGAAATTATATATTGAAGTGTTTGTGCAATTATTAGATTTTGATGATGATTTCTATCTATTTGCATGAACAATAGTTGGCTCCACATATTAGTCAAATAGAAGAAGAAAAAAAAAAGATAGAGCTGTAGATACCCTTATCAATCCCTTAGATGACCCGCTGCTGAGGTTATTTTTGGCAAGAGGGAAAAAAATGGATGAGAGAGGAAAGAATACAGAGAGAGGAGTAGAGTAAAAAAATAGAGAACTGCAGTATTGAAGAACACTACGTGGCCAGAGTTGCAGAAGCATTAAGGGTTGCAGCAGGATCAGTTCTCACCCTCTTCTCACTCACATTATTTCTTTCCTTTTTTGTTAAAAAATTGTCATCTACCATAATTAAAGCAATCTTTTATTTTTCTTCAAATAATACTCCATTTGTTGATAAATATCACCCTCCCTTCTCTATTATCCTACCTCTAAAAACGAAACATAAAGCTCAACTCCCAACTTCCTCCCACTATTCGGCCTTCCCACTTTTCAACTATGGATCCTATACTGGCTGACGCTCGTATTCATGTAGTGAGTGTGACGGTCGAGGAGAACCCTCAGCGATTTGTGTTTGGGATGCGGATACATGTAGAGGTGTTTTGTAACGACGTTGTACCGGGTGGTTTGACTTATACATTTTTTTAAACCCCTCTCTCTCTCTGCTGGCATCCATGTCTTGAACCATGACCTAATCACCCAATGCTATAAACCAAAGGTTTTAACCATCAAGACAAGTGTTAAGTGACTTTTGACTCTGAGATCGCAGGTTTGATGTTCTTTTCTTTGTTTTAACTTTCAACAAAAAAAAAATTGAACAAACTATGCTGCTTTTCATCTTTTATTTATTTTTTGGTTGGTTGTTTGGTTGATAATAAGAGTTTTGTTTACAAGAACAGAATGGACGGTTGCTTACAAAAGTAATCCGGAGCAAGAACTTGCCCGGATAAACCTAGAAATTCCCTTGGGTGTGCAAAATATTATCATACCGGTAAATAAGTTTTACTTATTAATCCTTTCTTCTTCAAATCTTTTGAGTTTTAAGAGTATCTTTCCTTCTCTTACATAGGTAGAGATGCCCAATCTCCAACGGTTACCTGAACGAGAGCGGGAAGCTGATGAAAACTCCATTACCTGAACGAGAGTGAGAAGCTGATGAATGTGAATGGTAAGGGCCCCAAAGTGCTCACATTTATCGTTAGCATAGTTGGACGCATTAGAACTCATTCAGGTAACCGTTAGAGATGCCCGATCTCCAATGGTTACCTAAACGAATTTTAATGCGTCCAACCATGCTAACGATAAATGTGAGTACTTTGGGGCCCTGACCATTCACATTCATCAGCTTCCCGCTCGCCTTGATACACGAATATAATGAGGTGGTGCTGAGAAATTTTTCACCTCAAAGTTGATTTGTTTATGTTTATCTAGTGATGCGACATATTTCTTTTGATATAAGCAAAGTATGGTATCAAGCTTTTTTTTAATGACTGTTGTGTTGTTATTTCTATTGATCTTTTGAAGCTTTTTTGGGTGTTAAATGGTTTAAAAGCCCAGGGGAGCTATTAAGCGATTAATATGGACAATAAAATGGAAAAGGTATTACACTGACATTACCGCATACCTTTTATCATTTTTATCATTGGCTCGACCATTATCGACGAGACTAAATAACTGAATTGTGAGGATACCGATATCATCTTCAAACTACGTGACAGGTAAATTGTGAGGATACCGATATCATCTTCAATGAGGATGCCGATATCATCTTTAAACTTTGTGACATCACAAAATAATAGAGCACTTGCACCACAACACAGCAAGAGATTTTCTATGGCCACACGATTGGATAGATTCTCAAACTGTGCTCTGACGTAAAGACTTTATTTGCTATTAGTTTCCAAAGGATTGTTTATCTATCAACTTCAAATATAACAGAGAAGGGAGAGCGACCACTTACCCCACTAGTAAGTGGGGCAGTTTTCACCTCGCTGTTAAGTGTTTGAACTCTAAACACGTCACTTATCTCCACTTATGTGAACTTAATTTATTTCTGCTTGGACAGGCTACTTTTCCACTTGGCTCTCTCTTGGGGTCATAACTCTAAGAGTTTCATTTTAAGAGTGCATCGTCCCTGCATATTGGGGTTGCAAATGAGTCAGACCTGACCTGTAACCATGCTGTCCCGGACCCAAATGCGCTTTTCAAAGTGAGGACCCAGAACAAGATCTGTTTACCAATAGAGTTGTAAAATGATTTCATAGCCAGATCCATTTAGCATATGGGTCTAAAAAATAGTTCTGGACCCAAATTATAATGGGTCGGAATCTCCAGGTTAGTAGATAATTGGGTAAGATAATCAGGTATACGTCTGCATCTCAGAGACAGAGATATGTTTGCTTTGGTGAGACAAAGTTTATAATAAAAAAAGGAACCCAACTTTCAATGGGATGGTCCACGGACTGGAGCTTGTTTACCTAATCGGGTCCTAAAATGAGTTCAAGACCCAAACACCTATAGTAGATGGTTACAAATATAGGTTTAATACTTGATTTTTAATTGGTTGGAACTTTCGGACTATAGCAGGAAAAAAAGAAATTGTTGGAGAAAAGAACATCTGTACGAACTAGATGATTAGTAAGAATCCTGAAATGGGATATCAAGTATAGAAGTAAGTCCAGTGTGCATTAATCACCATTTGGACCTGTTTGTGTAACCCAACGGTTCCTTACTCCGTGGAAATTGCTTTAACATTACCTGCGAAAGCGATCCATGCCATATGAGTCCGTGATCATTCCTCCCACCCCTGCTTTACCTGTGAACAGTTGAAAGTCTAAAAATAAACAAATAGTAATGAGTGATAGACATTTTAAAAATTAGAGAATGTGAAGAAAACAGCGTCATCAATTCAATGAATGGGAGTAATCACAAGGACACAAGTTTTATTTCTCTTGTACACCGCTTTGCCTTGTATAGTTTAACATTTACATTGATATAATGTGATTAGTTTTATCTCTGTGACAAATAATAGGAAATCAGATTCTTTTTTTTTATATATATAAAGAAGGAATTTAGAAATATCCAAATAAATTGTGATTATGTATATAAGCTCCACTTCTTTATAAGTTCCTTAAACAACATCTGAGGAATGTACCTTTGCCCAAAAATAGAAGAATAGAACACTGATAAAGCCTATATATTCAGTTAGGCAAAAAAAAAATAAATAAAGGATACCAAGGTGCGGTGAATGATATTCGAAAAAGTTAAACATGAACACCAGTATCACCAAAATAGTCATAAGAATAGGTCTTGTCTGATTCCATCCTTTCATATAAAATCAAGAAGTTTGAAAGCACATGTACTCATGCAATACATGAGCTTTCTGCAAAGCTAAAGTTCAGCTGCTATTTGATATTTGTCTCACAAGTATCTAAGGGGGTTGTCCGGATAAGAATGTTCTTTATTTGCTACTCAAGAGCATTTCCCTGTTGGGTCTTTTGCAACCTATGCAATAACATCAAATTCTTTGTTTAGACCCACAAAAACTTAACAAGAGAGTAAACCTAATTGATTGATCATACATAAAGCATATTGTTAAAGTAATTAAAACCTGGACAAGAAAACTAACATACTCAATCGAAGGATGGATCTAATCACCAATAAAAGGTACACATATATAAGTATATAAATAAATAAATTAATAACTTTCGTAAAAAAAAAAGGAGCGACTGATTTCAATCATAGCAGAATCCAAAACAAAATAACAACAAAAATTGAAAATGACAAAAGCACGAAACATGAAATTTAATGAAGTAGGAGATTTGTAATTAGGGTTCTACAGAGAGAAGTGGATATGAGCGAGAGAGATGGAGATAGAGAAGGAATGGAGATAGGCGAGAGAGAATAAGCCTCGTGAGAGAGACCAAAGAGGGAATTTTTTTCTCAGAGAGCTTGTTAAAAACAATCGAGCGAAGGGAGGGAGGGTAGCATGTAAGTGGGCTTGTGCAATGGTGTTTAGAAATTTGCCCTCCATGTGGCACACATGCAAGTAAGTAGCCCCCACAGCAAGGGTGTGTAGAGAATGAAAATAAGCATGTCGATCTTCTCTTTTATAAAAGGGTAATAGATAGGTTCTGATACATCTAAGCCACATATTAAGATGCATGCAAATGGGCCTAATAAGGTGTGCAGAGAAAGTGCCAAGCACGACATTTCTTACCCTTTATAAAGTTAGTTAGATAGATAAGGGTAGATTTTAAAGGTATAGGTATAGATTTCATTTCATTACTAATCTGCAAGTGGATTGATACATGTGTAGCGGTGTGCTCAACAGCAGTTGATAGGTGGCAGATTGACTCGATTTGTTTGACTTAGCCTCTTCACTTGAGGTAGGTTGGTGCATGTTGGCGCTGACGTGACCTAAACCCATTACCTTTAATACTTTTCCTTTCTCACAAGTTAAAAGGTAGAGTAGTTCCAACTTTGGAAGTGGTGAAACGCATCTTTTGGAAGTGGTTTTGTGAAGATGTAGGCTAGCTGATCGGTTGAAAAAACAAACCGTGTGACAAAAACCAATTGTTTTGCTTGACCAAACCGTGTGAAATTCATTTTATTCAATACAATTCTGGCATCGCACAATTACCATTGGTCAAATTTTCTATGAGTCGGAGTTGGACCCACGGATAAATTTCAAGGTGTCTTTGAATCTTTCAAAAGATTGGGCTCAAGCCATCTTGGAATTAAATTAGACCCAATGGTCAAACAAGGGAAAGCTATTTTGAGCAACTTATATTCATAAAGGTGGCCCCAATGTAGACCTGATCCATATATAAGTCCTTTTTTATCACTTAGGGCATGTTTATGCATGATAAATGTATATGTTGCTAAATAAATTGGGTCAAAACACTGGTACCAGAGAAACCCAAACCTGGGATGCCTTGGTTGAAATTGGGTGCCCAAGAAAGTCCAAACCTGAATCCAACCTGAATTCTACGTGGACATAAAATCTGGATCTGACTCCTGCCCGAAAATAAATACACCCAACCAAATTTCACTTTTGGTTACAAAAGGACAAGTTTGTTTTACACTTTCCCACGGAAAAGTGGACGTTTGGTGCAGAACAATTCCATGGAAACGCTTTCCTGCCTCATCAGTATTTTCCTTGATAATGGTAGAAATGGGTTTCCTATGGGGGTTTATGAGAAATAGATTTCCTCGAAAAGCTTCTCCATCTTTTCCTCACTCTTGTCCATTTCAATCCAAAGCCCTACAACTCTTTTATTTTTTATTTTTTAATATATATTATTATTTGATGTTGAATAAATAATATACATGTTATGTTATTTTTCTTTAAAAAACTGCTTCACCAAATAAGAAATTTTGATTTTCTATAAGGAATCCACAGCCGCATCAAAGAACATTAGCACCAATTCAACGAGAAATCTTTTTTGCACCAAACATGAATTTCTAAATTCTACAAAAATCATTTTCTGAGGTTTCCATTTCTAAGGAATTTGTTCACGTGGTAATTTTTCCTTTCTGCGGAAAGGGTGTGTAAACAAACGCACCCTAAGCCACGCAAGTTTGGGTTTAGCCTAACTTAATTTCACCTTAAGAATTTTGCCTAACAAAAGTTGCAACACAAAATTAGGTACTGAGAAAGCCCAAACTTGAATTTTATGTGGACAAAAACTCTGGACCTGACTCCCGCCCGAAAATAAATAAACCCACCCAAATTTCAATTTTGGTTAGGTAAGCCATGCGCCCATGCAGGTTTGAATTTTCCCTGACCTAAGTATGCTCCAAGCAGCTGAAAGGGAGAAAAATAAAAGTCTTATAATGCTTTAAATTCAGTCAAACAAGCAACTTCTGGTTTTAGATAGGACTTGCAGACTCCTCGGTATTTCTTTCTTTAGTTGCAAGAACAGTTATAGCCATTGAGTAAAGAGTCAGTCCTGCTCCAACTTCATACACGTCTTTTACCTGTAACCCATCTCTGTTTTTTTAGAAGCATTGCCTCTCTATTTTATCCCAATTTGGAAGCCAAAGTAATTCAATACTAATTGTGGGGGGTAAAAAAGATCCCATCATCCTCTCACATACTTTTGTGGGAAAGGTGCCCAGGTCAACAATTACCCTCATTTTTTTATCCCCATACATGTGAGGTCATCAGGTCATCATGAAGTCAGAAGGACATCCCCATCTTTTCCCTTTATTCATGTACCAGTCAAGTCAAAGCCATCCTCTCTTCACTCAACACAGAATAAGGTTCTGTAATGGAGTTCGACGCCCAAAGAAACTAGGGCCACTCGGATAGTGGATCACGGTGATCAAACACCCAGATTATCTTCATACCCAAAGTCGCCCCTGAGTCCACTATCGGATCTACGGTTTTGATACATCAGCAGGGTCCATCTGGGCCCCACAATCAAAATCTGTGGTGCCAAGGACACCTGACAGAAGAGATAACAGTTGGCGAAAGACCCTGGATTAAAGGAAAAATGCCCACGATCTAACAGGTAACGTTTCTCAATTAAAAGACCCTAGCCATTATCAATTACACAATAAAGGAGATGAGAACGTGCGTTAAAGGTGGGCGAAGATGCAGGAAATGGAGATATAAAAGGAGAGAAAATCAGATAGAGAGATATGCAATTTCTGAACCACAACTCTAATTAGAAGGAGAACACGGTTCCAGAGGCTAACTTAAGCATCGGAGAGTCCTCGGTCGGACCACCCGATCGACCTCTTATGATGGTTTGCTTCTGATACAGGCAAGAAGATCGATTCAGATCCAAGAAGAAGGAGGGAGATCTCTACTGCCGAGTTGACCTGCCCAGTCGACCAATCAAAATCAACACTTACAACAGGTAGGAAGATCTCCTCCGGACAACTAGAAGGGAAATCTCCATCGCCAAGCAGAGCCAATCTGCCCGGCCACTGATCAATCAAAATTAGACCTTACAATTGGCGCCGTCTGTGGGAAGCAAAAAAGGAAAATCATCCACTAACGCTTCTTCTTGCTGAGAAATATGGCGGATCAAGAGCTTGGTCTCGGATCACAGCACCAAGCTGGACGCTCTCAGTCTTAAATAGAGGCAACCTAGGATAAAAAGCGATGAAAATGCTCAGGAAAGGATCATGTAACCATCCACTCCGGTGGCCCAGATGTCGGATATGTACCATATACTGACAGTGACCTGACCGTCCCCTTTCCAAGCAAAAAAGGACGAATTCAGTCAGAGGTTTACCGCGCTGGCCAAAGTCATGCCATAAACTCACCATCCATGGATAAACTACAAAGAGAACCCAACCAGAAGCAGGGTCATGATCATAAGAACCGAGCTCTACTGCGGGATGCATATGTCCGCCTGGAACAATCCTACAAAGAAGCTATTTGGGACTTGACACTGGGAATGAAGTAGCAAAAGAAAAGGCTCAACTGTCTGCTGTTGGAATTGGAGATAGCAAAGGAGGCCCAGGGACGACCCCCGAGTGCGGAGGTCCCTCGGAAAGGTTTGGAAACCACTCATAAAATCCGAAGAATAGAGCGTCGAAGTAGCATCGATGTGCGGGGGCCCAGAAGTCACCATTTTGAATCAAAAGCTTAGCGAATCCGAGCTAAGGCCAGAGCAGAAGATAAAGGGAGTAGGACTTCAAGCTCCCGACTACGAAGACAAGAGGAAACCGAAGTCCGAACAAGATCCATTGAGGTTGGCAAAGCCCCGAGGAGGAAAGCACCCCCACGAGCACTTACCGAGGAGGATGTACAAGCTCTTATAGAAAAGGTGTTAGCAGACCAGAAGTCCCCTTAGGAGAATCCGACCTGAGCAAGGTACCTGGGAAATGCACAAAATCTCGAATTTCCATTCTCGGAGGAGATTGTTAAAGGGGACCCTCCTCGGCGATTCTCGATTCCTAAGTTGAGGGTCTATGATGGAACCTCCGATCCCGCCAACCATGTCTAGCATTACCAGCATTCCATGGCATTGTGGATAGGAAATGAGCCACTGATGTGCAAGGTTTTCCCCTCGAGTTTGGGAGACCAGGCCTTGAAATGGTTCTCTAGCCTAGAGCCGAGATCGATCTATAGCTTTCGGGAGCTTGCTGGATCTTTTGTTACTCGTTTTGTAACAAATTCCAAGCAGCCCAGGGACATTGGGGAGTTGTTGTCTCTTAAGAAGCAGAGCTTGGAGACCCTGAAGGAGTTCAGCGCTCGTTATTGGCACCTCTATAATGAGGTAGAAGGGAGTAACGAACAAGTAGTTGTGGCAACCTTCAAGCTCGGGCTGCCAAAGGAGAGTCAGCTTCGCCAATCGTTGACAAAGCGATCCCCAACCACACAAGGGGAGCTGATGGAACAGATTGAGGAATTCATAAAGTTGGAAGAAGACTTGAACATACCCGAGCAGAAATGTACTAGCTCAGCGGAGGATGGATTTTAAAGAAAGAGAAGAAAAAGGGAGATCTCCGTTGCCGAGTAGAGCTAGTCAGCTCGTCAGCTGATAGGGAGATCTCCATTGCTGAGCATAATAAATAAAAGTATGGTGTACCGGGGATGCTCATAGATCCGGGAAACTCATCAAAAATTATGTTTGCCGAGCTGGTTGATAAGCTCGGCCTGAACACCCAGATTTAAGGCCAACCTGGCTCTGACTTCGGCAACAATGCCACCGAACTCATCCTAGCTTCGGTAAGAGTACCGGCTAGACATATCTCGGTCTCGGCCTTCTCCAGCTTGGCTACAGTGCCACCGAGCTCATCCTACCTTCGGTAAAAGTACCGGCTAGGCATGTTTCGGCCTCTTCCATCTTGGCAGCAGTGCCAGGTGCCAGAATGCTTCTATCTAGGCAGCAGTGCCAGAATGTTAACCAAGACAGGCACTTACATATATTTGTACCAAAGAATTCATCAGCTTTTTATCACTTATAAGACCTTTGTGTTATGTTCTTGTGCCAAGAATGGAATCAAAGTTTTAATCTTCTTTGTACCAAAGAATTTGGAAAGTTTATATCTTGCCTAATTATCTTGCTACTATTCCTATGCCAAGGATAATGGATCCATGGTAGGGCATACCTTATCAGAAACAACCTCGCAAAAAACAGGGCCAAGGCCTTAAGGGCAGCTTAGGGCCCACTACTTCGTACCGAAGGATAAAAACCACACTGGAAAGAGCCCAAACTAGGTAAGCTGGCCAAGGCCTAGCACTTAAAGGGCAGTTTAAGACCCACTACTTCGTATCGAATGATAAAAACCTAACTGGGAAAAGCCCAAACTAGGTATGCTGCACTGATCTCCTTTTTAACTAATAGCTTGGCATGACGATACAAGCATTAGGCCAAAAAGTGAGTTCGGAAAGAACCGACAGTGGCGGCGGAAACAAGAGATCTCTTTCAAAGCCCCCCTTTATTCTCGGAAAGTGGAAAAGAAGAAAATGGGCTAGGGGGGGCGGCAATTGTGGGGGGTAAAAAAGATCCCATAATCCTCTCACATACTTTAGTGGGTAAGGTGCCCAGGTCAACAATCACCCTCATTTCTTTATCCCCATACATGTGAGGTCATCATGAAGTCAGAAGGACATTCCCATCTTTTCCCTTTATTCATGTACCAGTCAAGTCAAAGCCATCATCTCTTCACTCAACACAGAACAAGGTTCTGTAATGGAGTTCGACACCCAAAGAAACTAGGGCCACTAGGATAGTGGGTCACGGTGATCAAACACCCAGATTATCTTCATACCCAAAATCGCCCCTGAGTCCACTATCGGATCTACGGTTCTGATACATCAGCAGGGTCCATCTGGGCCCCACAATCAAAATCTGTGGTGCCAAGGACATCTGGCAGAAGAGATATAAAAAGAGAAAATGCCCACGATCTAACAGTTGGCGATAGACCCTGGATTAAAGGGAAAATGCCCACGATCTAACAGGTAACATTTCTCAATTAAAAGACCCCAGCTAAGGTTGTAAACGGGTCGATTCCTGTCCGGGTCTAGGGTGGAACCGGAACCGGAACCGATAAGAATAATGGGAACCGGAACCGGAACCGGAACCGTTTGTGAGGCGGGTCTGGTTCCGGTTCCGGGTCTAGACTAATACCTGTATTTTTCTTTAAAAAAATTATGCTTTTTCCACATTTCAATTGGATCACGTACCTACAAACACTAATGTGACCTTTTGTCTATCAATAACAGGCACTTTTAACCAAAAACTCAGAAATCACATCCAAACCGGCAACGAGATGTAGAAAAGTAAAAAACCCTAATGTAGATTAGTAGAAAAGTAAAAACGGTTCTGTTCTCACATACTAAAGTTACCTTATGTTAGTGTATATTGAGTCGGGTCCCGGGTCCACAGGTCTGAGCCACTGTGGATCCGAAACCGGACCCGTTTAAGTACCGGTTCCAAAAAAAGGATTCGAACCGGAACCATTTTCTTATCGGGACCAAAATAAGGACCCAGACCCGGATCCTAACGGGTCGGAACCTTCGGGTAATCGGAGAATCGGGTACCCATTTACAACCCTAACCCCAACCATTATCAGCTACACAATAAAGGAGATGAGAACGTGCGTTAAAGGTGGACGAAGATGCGGGAAATGGAGACATAAAAGGAGAGAAAATCAAACAGAGAGGTATGCAATTTTTGAACCACAACTCTAATCAGAAGGATAACACGGTTCCATAGGCTAACTTAAGCATCGGAGAGTCCTCGGTCAGACCACCCGATCGACCTCTTATGATGGTTTGCTTCTGATACAAGCAAGAAGGTCGATTCAGATCTAAGAAGAAAGAGGGAGATCTCTACTGCCGAGCTGACTTCCCTAGCCGACCAATCAAAATCAACACTTACAACAGGTAGGAAGATCTCCTCCGGACAACCAGAAGGGAAATGTCCATCGTCAAGTAAAGCCAATCTGCTCGGTCGCTGATCAATCAAAATCAGACCTTACACTAATCATTCCATCCGAATCTACGACATTATGGTGAAAATGGGCATTTCAATCTTTGCACTCTACACGTTGGAACGTGTAGGCAAATAATAGAAAGATAGTGGGTACTACTACTGTACATTTGGGATTTTTGGACTCTAAAAGGGGAAACCTAATAGCGTGTTTGGATGTGTGGTGAAGTGAAGTGAGGTGAGGTAAAGCCTTCATTATTTAGACAAGAAAAGACATTGGGTCATATTAAAAATACATAATTTTAAAATTCCCTCCCAATTTTTTAAAAGTACACAAAACGGTCAGGTGAGTTAGGCAAGTCAACCCTAATCCGGCCTTGTTTTTTAGAAAACCCCGACCCATTTATTAAGCGGATCGGACTGTGTTTTCACACCTCTATGAAAAACCATTCAACCGCCAAACTAGGTTCCCGTAATTAAGCCTGAACTGCTAATGGAAGTCCAAGTTACAGGGCCTCTACATCTTTTACCCAAATTCAAATTCAGGGCCTAGACACAAATCCTAATACAAAGCTTAAAGCTGTTGTTGGAGAATTTCTACAAATAGTTGGTAGAAAATGTCTAACACAAATCACCAACTAAATGCTATGCCAATACAACTAAGGAAAATATTTATCAAACCACCATCATCATTTTACAATGTGTAACCTACATCCATAGGAAAATAATGCAAAGTGATAAGTCCACAAAATTATATTTTAATTCAATATATCATATAAATTTGTGGATATAATTAAAACAAAATGCATCGAATTAATTCATTTTCACAAAATCATGCAATTGGACTCTCATAGTTGAATTCAAGTATAAATCAGTAAAAATTTCATGAAAATGCGTGTATTGGTGAAATTGTTAATTTCTACATTATTGGCCCCCATGCATAACATCATTCCTTTTTATTAAAATTACTATTATTTCTAAATTAGCATTAATTGTTTTGCAGAAATTCAGAAAATGGGGCCCATCTTCATTCAATTTATGCAACAAGTTTGAATTTCAGATTTGAGGATTTTCTCAAACCAATGTGGGCCCATGTGTGGAGAGTTCCAAAGATAAGAAGAGTCCAAGCTTAATTAGAAGATCTTGGCAACCAATTGTAATAGAGCCGAAAATTTTATGATCCATCAATTTGAATGATTAGCTCATAACAAGTATGGCAGATAAATGATTCATTTTGATGCATTGCACCATATTTATGATGCAACTAAATGTAATCGAAGGACATATCTACTTGGAGTTGCTTCTAATGATAATTTGACGTATTGGGTGGAAGACTTTTCTATGCTAATAAGTGTTGAGAGTTAAGACTATGTCCCCAGAATTCTGGGATTCCTTCTTTAAACACTAGAATTCTGGAAACCGTTATTTTTGGCCTTTGAAATTCTCAAATACTTCCAGCTTCCTCTTCCTCAATGCAGACAGTAAAGATCATCGCTCCTCAATCCCAGACTGTATTTGAGCATTTTGACAACCAGGTAAGGCTATCATTTGGTTTTCGCATGGTAACCGTGGGCATGCATTGCAATGGATCCCACCTCTTCGAGAGTCCTTACGCTTGGTTCCCCTGCTAACTGTATAATTACACTTCATTTCGAATAGTGGATATGATGAGGATGATTCCTCTATCAATTAATATCGCATAAAATGGAGGGTGGTTAAAATTGCGAGGAACCCACAAGCGATCAGTCAGATCGGCAATTCAAAGCTGGGCCTACTAGGTTTTTAAGTTGGACGTCTACAACAATATCAACCATTTCTTGTAACTATAAAAGTCTAAAACAATATCATCAACGGCAATTTGAAAACATCCAAAGCGGGAATGTTTAGTGTGACCATAGCCATTATTGGGTGATTGATCATTCATTAATTTCCTAATAATAGGAATAACAAAGTTTGTGCAGCACACACTTGCACTAGGTCTCAACATCATGCACCGTTGTCTCTTCATATTTGCCACGCTCCATCTCTGTAGGCCGGACTGATTTAGGCAGGACAGTCTCAAAAGCTTTGTACAAGGCTGGAGATAGAGAGAAATCCACTGAGAAGTGGATGTAGAGTTTTCCCCTCATGGAAGGCTGTCCGTACATTGGCATACCTTCATCATTTATTGCCTTGAGTTGATCTGACAACACCCACAAGAGAATTCATTAGACACACAACAGAACTAAATTTCTTTAAAATCCAAGGTGCACCAAGTCCAACTTAAAGCTAAAATAAAACCAGATGAAACAAGGAATTGAAATGAGCTCTAAGCTTACCGGGCTTCACAACTTCACCGGTATTGGATTTGATCAGCAATTTCCTATTATCAAGATGAGTTAATATAAACTCAAAGCCCCAGAGCGCCTCAATGATAGATAGGGTATGCTCGACAAACAGATCGTAACCCTCTCTCTTGAATGTGGGGTGCTCCTCTTGTCGCAAGAGGAAACGCAAAGTCTCACCTGTGGATCTATCCCGCTGCACAACTACATAATTAGTTCAAAGAAGAAAACATGCAAGAAAAAAATTTCACAAAGGAGAGAAACAAACATTACCAACACGCTGTCTTCTCCAGGAAGCATTATCGTCTGCCCATCCTGCCTTCCCTTCTCCACTGCAACTTGTACTACATGTTTCTCTCTTATGAACGTCTCACCCAAGCACCATGGGCAGCTGTCATCATTACTGATAGTATCTAACCCCTTGCTGCAACCATCAAGTAAGTTAGAGCGAGAAATATCAAGAAGATCTTGTCAGTATAGAATGGCTCACCCCTTGCACTTGTAACACTTGACCTTTATATTAATCCCAATCTTTTTGGTTGTGCCACTGTACAGGTCCTCCAATGATACCTTTAGAGGAATGATGCAAGGAAGAAAGCCCAACCTAAGTAATGGTAAGTCTGCAGATGAAATAAAGATCCAATGAAGTACAATAGGTATCTCTTCATATGAGGCATATGAGGTATGGCAGAGAAGAGCAGTAAAATAAACACTACTGTAGTCTGTAACAACCAGAAGTTTACTAAATTACAATATGGCAGAGGAGCAGTAAATTAAACACTACTGCAACAACCAGAAGTTTACTAAATTGCAATTCATTGTTGGTTGAAGCTTTACCTCCAACGCTCTTCATCTCAGACATCCCAGACATCCTTCCTCTCACAAACTGCTGATCTACATTCACAAGTAAATAAGTAGGGCCTCAAAATATCAACTAAACTAAGCTGAGCAATTTTCCATTGATTGAATTGAATATATTCAAAGAACAAACAATATAAGATGGATATTCAAAGAAGAACAATATAGTGTTGGAAATCCAAAAGGAGGGCTTCTGCTGCAATGTAATTATAATCAAATACATAGGAAAAGCCAGTATTCCTTCAATGATTAAAAGTTCCAAAAAGACAAGAGGCACTTCTACTAATTGAAATGATGCCAAAATCCAAGACATGTAGTCCATAGAATTAGAGAATTGATTAAAAACAGGGTAGAAAAGGAATCGTTCCTTCCATACACTACCGACATTAAATAGAAACCAAAATCAGCAATCATTCCTTTAATTGGAAAAAAATAATTATAAGAATTGATGAGATCATTTTGAAACATCTAAATTTTTTTGTGGGGGCCAAGGCTAATAGGTTGAAGAGCTATTGAGTGGAGGATGCTACAATATATATAAAATAATAGTATTCAGTCAGCTCAGCTCCCAACCAACACCAACAATAACACACCCCAGAGATATACACAGGAAATCTAGAAATGAATGAATTCTTGAAATACAAAGGTATAAATCAAATAATCGATTCAGAATAATTAATCAATTCTTCAGCTTTTTAGAAAATAGACTACAGAAACTGAAAGGCAGTACATGGATTAAAGAGGAAACTTCAATTCAATATCCAAAAAAAAAAAATGATAGAAACAGGAAATGCTCAAGAAATCATCACAATAACATAAAATCGTTCAAAATATCCAAACGAAGCTATAAATGCAGCAAATCTTGTATTCAATTTTGATAAATTAAAGAAAAAGACGCTTTGAGATTTCATTTGATGAAAACACAGCAAAAGGAGCAGAAGAAAGAAGAAGAAGATGATGAAAGACATGTATCATGACAACATCTGAATAACATGAACATGACAAACAATATAATATAATAACAAACAAACTGAATAACATCAACATGACAAACAATATAATAACAAGAGTAGATTCCAATGGTTGAGAAATCGTGGATTCCATTTAACGAGAAAAAAGACAGAAAATCAAACAACACGAGCATAAAGAGAAAAGGAGATGGGTTTTGGATGTTACCGTAAACAATACAACAATAAAACCACCCTTTACCGACTCGACACTCTGCAGTTATTTTCTAACTTTAGAGAGAAAGGTAGGGGAGGGCTGGAGGGGCAAACACGAGGAACCCTAACCCTAATAGGCATGTTAAGAAAAAAACCCTATTTTTTTTTTTTCCAGTTATCCCGATTCAAAAAGTAGGCCCAAATAGGTGACTGTTTCATTGTTTATAGTTGGGGTCCTTGGGGAGGCCTCTCCTCAGCTCTTGCTGAGGAGAAGGTCCGCTCAAACACGTGTACGTGTAAAGGGTCAGGTGTAGCGAAACTAAAAACATTTTAGAAGCCCGCCCAAATGCAACAAAACCATTTCGAAGCCCTTTTCATCTGAAACCTCTCTCAATTAACAAAGCTCCCCTTCTCTCTGCCCTCCATCCGAAGCTCCCTCTCCCTCGGCCAGCCTCATTCTCTCCCGACCCTCCGGCAGGCACCGACTTCGACGCCACGTCCGCCAGCTCCGCTCTTTCCCCCGCAGCTCTCTTTCTCGCGTTGTCCGCCAGGCCCCGGCCCCGACCCCGACCCCGACCGACCGCATGGCCCTCTCCCCTTCCATCCCGAGCCCCCTCCCTCCCTTCCGCGATCGAGGCTTTGGATCCTCTCTCCTTCCCTCTCTTGTTCTCTCCCTCTCTCTCCCTGTTTTTTTTCCTTAAATGCATTGTAACAGTTCCCATTTCAAAATATAATGTCCGATTGATTTTTTTTACCCCTCCATCCCTCTCTTGTTCTCTTTCTTTTGATTTCTATTTTTTTTTTTTATGAAATTGATTTGGATGGTCTGAGGATCAACTGTAACTTACTACAGAAAAATCTCTTTTTTTACCCTCTCTCTCCCTCTCAAATGCTTACCTATTATTTCTGCCACATGCCCAAATTGTGCCAACTTAGCAATGGATTTGGACTGATGGTTTTAGGTTGAAACGGTTGTTTGATGACCAACCAATTCCTCACTAGGGCTTTTTAATGGTTTTTTTTTTTTTTTTTAACTGTGCACGGATTGGGTTAAGTTAGATTTGAGGATTTGGGTTTTGGATTATAGGGTTTGTGGTGCGGATTTGAGGCTTTGGGGATAGGGATTTTAAGGTTTTGGTTTTTTTTTTTTTTTAATTCCTTTTGATAGAAACATTCTCAGTTTTCTATTTCAAAATCAACCAATCTGGTTTCTTTTTTTTAATAATAATATTACAATTTCCGGCATTGTTGGCTTGGATTTTGAGTTGAGATTGGAGGGTTTTGGATGTTTTTTTCCCTTTTGCTTGTATGTGTTTTGGGTAAGGTGGGGTTGGAACGATGATGTGAAACATGACAATGTATGAGAGCTGTGTGGGGTTTGCTCTGTTTTTTTTTTCTAATCATAAAACTCTTTTTTGTTGAAATCTGAATTGTGTACAATTATTTGAAACATGATAGTGTAGAATACAACACAGATTTCATTAGTAAGATACTAACAATTTTTTGCTTAAATCCTTTGGTTTGGGGCTATGAAAGTTAACTTTTGTTTGAATTTCTCGTGCCACATCCAACTCTGCCAGTAAATTTTGGAAATATTTCTTTACTACAAGATAGTCTGAGATCCAAGGAATTTGTCCATGGCAGAGTAATTGCACTGCTTGTATTAGTCTAGCCATCAAACTAGAGGCCTGATTATGGTTGGGTAAGAAAATCTGAGCACTGTCCAACACTTTATGAAATAAAGTCTTCTAATCTCACTGTTTATCAAGACACTTCAATGAAAACAGAGCATAGTATTTTCCAGCTTCAAATTGACAATGAAGGCATGTTTGTTTCAACTGATACTACCAGGCTGCACTAATAAAAAAAAATGCCAACAGAAAACTAGCAACAACACTGTTCAATTGGAAAACTAGCACTTATCCAGGACAATGGTATACAAAAAAGATCACTTATCCCTTGTGGAGGACCTCTGAAGGTTAAATTCTGGTCCCCTGCAGAAAACATTGTTCTTATCATCTTGGCGAGTTCAAGTTTGAATCTTTTAGCCTTACTCATAGATTTGGATAAACTCATTCTCATCATATAGGAATGCCCCATTCACAGAAGGCTTACCCCCATTCTATATTTCAAGGCATCTTAGATGCAATCTAACATTATGGTGATTATGGACTTTAGCACAGCAAGCACAAAAACCAAAAACTAAAAAAAATAAAAACTTTATTACAATTGGTATTTATAGACAGAACTTGTTACACACAAGCGACCTCCATTGGGCAAAAACTTGCTAGCATGTTCCATCCAAAGGATGCAAAACTCAGTAATAAGTAATAAGAAAAAAGTTTATGAAATTGGTTCAACTTGCCTACAATACAAAAACAAAAAACGCCGGTGACTTTCTTTCGCAAACTTTTCTCTACTCTTCCATTTCATCATCCAAGTCGCCAGCTTCTAACTTCATCTTCTTCACCACCTAAAGCAACATTATTCCTTGGCCCATTTGGAAGATCAATCAAGATATCTGACTTTTGCCCCGTAATAGCATTCACCAAACCTTCATTCTTCTCCACCCTATACACCACTCCTTCCTCTTGGCATCAATGTAAACAGTGGGGTTCTCATCTATCTCCTGATTCTCCTCTTTTATGAGAATCTTTGAGAGCTATGTCACCACCATCTTCTCTAACCATCTCACTATCGGCCTTGCACCAGAAACCTACAACCGCAACACAAAAGCAGTCAGCAACAGGCAGAACAAACAAGTCATCAAAGCCAATAGACCAAATAAATCTATGATATCCCACAACATTGCAGAAACTAGCAGGCTGCACTAATAAAAAAAAATGCCCAACAGAAAACTAGCAGCAAAGCTGTTCAATTGGAAAACTAGTAGCACTATCTAGACCCTCCAACCCTCACAGAACATCATCAAACTGGTCTCAGTTCACTGAATGTCTGCTTCAGAATCTTCTAAACTCTCGCTATTTTCTGCTTCAGGAAAGTATTATGTAGCTGGGTGATCCAAACACAAGAACTATAAGCATGTAAAAAAAAAAAAAAGAATCCCATAAATTGTATAGATATATACTTGCACCTCATTGGCAACTGACTAATGAAAACTCAGTTTATCCAAACTATAGGCAGAAACGGAGTTACATTCATTCTATTCTAAGCTGAAGTTAATAGTACTGAGTGGAAGACTGTTATATCATTCACATCAGTTTCTTAGAATTTGATTATGGCAAACCTAGTGGATTGTATATGAATAACATCCAAACACACCCGTTACAGTTGGTGAACCCCCTCATATTATGATTGTTATGAAGGGTTCCTTGATAGAAGAACCTAACATTGATGATATTAACATGACAATTGAATCACGAGAAGAAAATCCGCAGAAAACGCTACCCTTAACAACCCAAACATTCAAATTTCCAAACCAAAACAGGGTTAAAAAACCACAAAACCATAAAACCCCTATCCCCAAACCCTCAAATGCCCACCACAAACCCTAAAATCCCAAACCCAATCCCTCAAATATAATAAAACCCAAACCGTGTACAGAAAAAAAATGAAAAAAAAAAAACACATTATATCTGTACTGGTTATAGAGCATTTAAGGGGGAAAAAAGAAGAAGAGAGAGAGAGAGAGAGGGAGGGATCGAAGGAGAGGGAGCTCATCTGGGGTGCAGTCGCGGGAGAGGGAAATGTGCGGCAGGGAGAGCTCGGGGCGGAGGGGGAGAGGGCCTGGTGGACGATCGCGGGAGAGGGAAAGGTGCGGCAGGGAGAGCTCGGGATGGAGGGGGAGAGGGGCCTGGCGGACGATCGCGGAAGAGAGAGGTGCGGGAGTGAGAGTGGAGCTGGCGGAAGTGGCGTCGGACCGGTGCCAAAGGGTCAGGAGAGAAGGAGGCTGGCGGAGGGGGAGGGGGAGGGAGCTTCGGATGAAGGGTAGAGAGGAGGGTTTTCTTAATTGAGAGCATGGTTGAAAATATCGGCCGGTACCGGTACGTACCGGCCGATACATACCGGTACGTACCGGCCGATACGTACCGGTACCGGTCGGTACCGCACCGATATCTCAGCGAGATATCGGTCGCGGCGATACGGACAAAATATCGCCAAAATATCGCCATATACCGGCCGATATTTTCAAAATATCGGCCGTGGCGATATCTCGGCCGATATTTTGAAAATATCGGCCGATCTCCTTTTTTTTTTTTTTTTTCTTTTTTCTTTTTTCGGGGGCGCTGCCCCCGATCCCCCGCCGGGGGCGCTGCCCCCTGGACCCCCGCGAGCTGACCGGTGGACCCCCTCTGCGAAGCGCATGTTTTAGATAAATGACAATCAAAATTCAAGAAAACAAAATGATCTACTTGACCATGATACCTAGGACTCTTTTGCTAATTGTCTTTCTTTTTTTTTGTGCTTGGATGTCTATTATTATCATAAACTACTAGATATGATATTAAACCTATTTAATTATGTTTGGAATGATATAGTAGTAAAGATTGTGTAATATGCTAATTCATGAACCAAAAGGCTTTATATTGAGTTAGATTCGATGTTACTCACTTATTTTCCCCTAGATCTAGTATTTTAAAGTGTAGATCTAAATTTTTTTATTTTCAAAATTTGGGGCTTTTCTTGAAATCAATTACATTTTTTCACATTAGTGTTCAAATGCATTGATAATGTATTAGTTTAAAATAGATCTATACTTTTGGAACAAAAAAGTATGAGTTTTTGCCAAAAATTGTGGTTGCATTATGTCAGATTTATGATATTTCATCTTATTGATCATGAGCATCGATAATGGTTGCATTATATAAAATACTGAAGAATAAAGCGAACAGCGATACAGACAGGACTCATAACTTAAGGTGACCGAGATTTGATTATTATTGTTACTAATGGAAAAAAATATTGTTTTCCAACATTTTCTAATATTCTGGATTTTTTGAATATTTTTGCAGATTTTTTTGGATTAAAAAAAAATTCACACCGCGACGACCGTGACGGACCGATATCCGCGACGATATCCGCGACGTATCGGTTTTTCGGCCCGGCCGATACCGCGACTGATACCGAGATTTTAAACCATGATTGAGAGAGAGAGAGAGAGCCTCAGATGGAAAGGACTTCGAAATGGTTTTGTTGCATTTAGGCGAGCTTCGAAACGTTTTTAGTACATTTGGGTGGCGAGGAGGGCTTTCACTATAGTGGACCAAATTACATGTACACGTGTTTGAGCGGACCTTCTCCTCAGCATAAGCTGAGGAGAGGCCTTCCCTTGTTATATATATATATATATATTAGCAACAAACGCCCGTGCTAAGTCCAAGCTAAAAATAAAAATATATTAAAAATTTTAAAATTATTTTAAAATATTATTAAGATAAAATAAGACTAAAAGAAAGAAATTTATTATCTTTGAATATTAGAATCTTTTAACATATAATGAAAATAAATATAAAATGAGAAGTAAACTTACATAACATAATGACCTTTTGAATTTAAAGACATTGACTATTACACAAGTATGAATGTGTGTTTATATAGGGGTAGCTCTCCAAAGCTAAAGCCTAGGTTAAGATAAGCTCAAGTTTGTGGTGGGGCCCACCTGGCGACCCACATGGGGGTGGTGATAGGGGGATTTCAAGGACTCCCTGCGACTCTTCTCTTTTCAAAAAATTATTCCCAACCATGGTTTCTACCATCTCCATCTAGCCCCAAAAGTTTAATGGTCAACAATTCATTCAGATCGGTACATAGTCGATCAAACGGTCCAGTAAATCCGGATCTGACCAAAAGCTAGTGGACATGTACAATTTAGGGAGGTCGTGTGTTTGGTTCATTTAGATGGATTAAGGGTGGGCCACACAAGCGTAAGCTTACAGGATTAAATGGAGAGGTGCCCGGACTAAAAAAATATAATGAAATGTGTGATTCTTTTTTAAGATATTATCGGAAAAGAACATATTTTATAAAAATAAATAAATAGTTTATATTTATTATATATATAACTTTAATAAAAAAGAAAAAATAACTTGTTGGGATCACATGATGTAACATCTAACGGTAGGCCTCATATCCTAATTCCTTCAAGGTATGTCCAATTGGATAGTGGGACCTTGCTGATGTGTCATTCCGAGGATCCTTAGTGGGATCACATGATGTAACATCTAAAGATATGCCCATATCAAAATATCTAAAGGTGTGTCCAATTGATCAATATTTGGTTCGTTGAACATTGGATTCCACCTTGTAATTAATGGTCTAAATTATGAAACTAATGGTCTTGATACAACTCCATATTGGTTGGTCCCTTTTGTTGGGTGTTGCATCATCCGTGCCGTTGGTTTGATGGGCCAAGTTGGATGGTGGTGCCTTTTGAAGGTGTCTATCAATCGGGAGATCAAAGTGATCCCCATAAATCCATCTATTGTTTCTACTTTCTGTGGATGAACGCCCGTGCTAAGCCTAGGCAAAAAATAAAAATATATTAAAATTTTAAAAATTAGTTTAAAATATTATTAAGATAAAAATAAGTCTAAAAGAAAGAAATTTATTATCTTTGATATAAAATGAGAAGTAAAGTGTCATTCCGAGGATCCTTAGTGGGGTCACATGATGTAACATCTAAAGATATGCCCATATCCAAATATGTAAAGGTGTGTCAAATTGAATATGAGAGTGATCGAGATTTTAGGGAGAACAAATCCAAGGAGTTTTGTTGATAGAAATAGTAGTGGGATCTAGATTTAAGGGATTAGATTTAAGATTATAAACTATTCCTAGGATTAAGGGAGGGTATTTGAGGAGATTTGTTTGGATTGAGATTTTAGGGGAGGAGACTTATTTGGGAGACTTGTTCGGGAAGAGTGTAGTGGCCCACATTAAACCCAAAGCTCTGTATGATTTTATAAGTATTTTTTTTGAAAAGAGAGACTTTTTAGGGATGACGTGGCACCCCTCAGAACCCACCTCCCCCTTTGCTTTAATATATATATATAATATATATATGGACCTCCTCCTATCAGCTCAACTGGAGTGTATTATCCGCTCAAGCGTGTGGCGTCTGGGAGAAAGTTCAAAACTCCCTTATAACGACATAACGAAAAGCCAGCGGGCCAAATATCCCGCCCGATAATTCGGAGCCCGCCTTTTGCTTCTTTACTTGAAGACTCAACGAAAATATACAGGAGTAGAACGGAGAATGAGAAGGTGATTCCCAGATTTTTTTTATTCGAGCCGAGACGAAACACAAAGAGAAGAAGAGGGCAAGCATCCCGGTTTATTCAGCTGGCTCCCAGAGGTACTCTTGATCTCATTCCTTCTTCATTTTCTCCCCTTTTAATAGTTTGGGTTAGGGTTGTGATGTGATTTGGGTTTCCTATGGCCTTGGTCGGATTTCAATTTCTGCAGCCGTTTGCATGGGTTTCATGGTAGGGTTTCGTCCCTCTCTCTCTCTCTCTCTCTCTCTCTCTCCTTACTTGTGTTTCCAGGGTTCATCATGTTTGGGAATCCAGTGTTGAATGGCAATCTTGAGATGGGTTCTGTGGTTTCAGATCTGATCTGATTTGGGTTCTGCCCTTGATTTCAACACTGGTAGGAGCTTCTTGAATTTGGGTGGGTCACAGTCACGACGACACCGAAGTTCCCCACAATGCTAATAAGTTTTAGTAACAGGATGTATGTAACAGGATTTGGTATTTTTTCTAATACATGGTGTCTTCGTTTGGACTTGTTCCAATCACATGCAACTTGGTGGAAGAATGGTAGGGACATCTATCCATTCCGTGCCAACTAGTGCAACTTTTCTCCACATAGATACAATAGTCTATGTAGAATTGTTGATGAGTTAAATGCCAAATAAAAAAATATAATAGCTAATCACTATCCACCCATTCCCTTTAGTTAAAGATATATTTGTTTTTATCTTTATATATTATGGTACAGGGTTTATGTTCTCCTACATTTACATGTCACGCTCTCTGTTCAGCATCATTTCAACTAGCCAAAGATTTATTCTGTTACCACACCTTCTTTAATGTATTGGTTCTTTATGGTGTGTTATTGATTCCCATAATTATGTGGCTCTAACTTGAGTAGGTGTCTTATAGCAACTTTAAGTTCCAAAAGAAAAAATAAAAAAATTCCTAAATTCTAATGAAGTCTACATGTCCAATTAGGAACTACCCCTAACATGTGGACGTCAATGTTACAATTTGTATAGAATCCTACCATAACCAAACTGTTGTTTACTTTATTCTATTGTAATTTTTTATTATTATCCTTTTTACTTCTTATGTTTATGTCTTCTCAAGTTTATTAGGCAGTCTTGGTTTTTTATGTATTGATTCATTTTATATCTGTGGTCCAGTTTCAAAATAGATGAGCCTCATCATCAACAAATTTATTACATTATCCGTCAGTAGAGGATGTGATTACTCCAAAAATGGCGATGCATCTCGATGATTTAAAAGATGCATTTGAATTTTATAATGGTTACGCAAAGCAAGCTGGCTTTAGTGTAAGAAAAGATTCGACTCGAACTAAGAATGGGGAGGTCATTTGGAAGCGATTTCTTTGTTCTAAGGAGGGCAAAACAAATGAAAAATATTGGATTGATAAGGAATTTGTTCAAAGACGTCGGATGGAAACGAGGGAAAATTGTAATGCTATGTTGCAAGTGAAAAAAGATCAATCTGGTGGCTTTGTAGTATCCAAGTTTGTCCCCCAGCATTCTCATGCCCTCACTACCCCACATAAGAGATTTATGCTGAGGTCGCACCGTGAAGTTCCGGAATCAAAGAAGCAATTAATAAAAACCTTCGATTCTGCTAATATTAGTAGCACACATCAAATGGCAGTCTTTAATTCATTAGCAGGGGGTCCTGAAAATCTTGGATTTATAGATAAAGATGCTGAGAATGTTCGTAGAAAAAACAGAGAGGCGAAAAAGGGTTTGGATGGTATGTTGTTATTTGAGCAATTTAAAAATCGCAAAGAAATGAGTCCAGGATTCATATATAACATAGAGAGACAAAGAAAATAAGATAACGCATGTGTTTTGGGCTGACCATAATTTTCGTACTTCATATGGCATTTTTGGAGATGTTGTAACATTTGACACAACATATAAGACAAATTGTTATGGATTGATATTTTCTGCATTTGTAGGTTGCAATCACCATGGTCAAACAACATTATTTGGCTGTGCATTCCTACCAAATGAGAAGTTTGAGTCGTTTGAGTGGTTGTTTACTAAATGGCTTGAAGCAATGCCACGTGGTCCACCAAATGCGATTATAACAGATCAAGATTTGGCTACGACAAAGGCCATTAAGAAAGTCATGCCAAACACACATCATAGGTATTGCATGTGGCACATTTTAGATAAATTACCTGTGAAGTTAGGAGGAGTTTCTATCCACAATGATGGTTTGACAGATGACATAAGATCATGTGTTCGTTATTCTGACACGCCTGCCGATTTGGGGCGACTCTTTTCACGTCGGTTATGCATGTTTTCAATTCCCATGCTTTCCCTTTGTAGTCGATTTTCCCGCTTGATCTCTTCAAGTACTGATTTGATTTCTTCCAATTTTAAGTCAATTTGTTCTCGTCCTGAAGTCGGGTTGGGTATATATTCACAAGCAGCTTCATCCATCCAAATTAGAAGGCCACAACCTCTTTCTCCCTACCAACAAAATCATTGCAAGATAAAATTAATATTGGAGAAATAAATTTATTTAATGCATGAAACTAGAATGTATAGACACATACATGTAAATCCGGACATTTCCAAAATTTACGTCCATGGTTAGATGGTGTGCGAAAAGTCCTCAAAATCATATACCCGTATCCACAAGGGCACTTTGGAGCCCATTCTAAATTCCGTGATGAAAATGAAGATGACCTGCCTACAACTTCTTGACCTGTAAATCTCAATATAGGTAGATGAAATTAAGTTTAGTTAAAAGTATATGAAGTTTATCTATGGGTAGTTCTGAAAAATTACATACTTGAAGCTAACATGGGAAATGCCAAGATTGAGTTATTTTACTTTGCATGGAAAGGAGTACATCTGCAAAATAAGATTTCTAATATGATGTGCGAGTATCTTGAAAATCCGCCAGAATAATTGAAAAAATGCATTAATAGTTATGAATACAGGTACCAAAAAACCAGGGGTTCTTGGACCCATTACCTTGATTGGTGCAAATATCTGAATGGGTGAACAAGCAATCACCAACACACTTGGATTCCTGGAATTCCTTGAACTTCATCCAAGGTCTGATCCAGACCTTTGCTTAATAAAGCTTCTTCTTACCAACATCTATCACCTCAGTAAAATTTCAAGCCCATAACAGAATCTGTAATGGTATAATCAGTTCAAGAATTCTGATGTAATCTAAGGTTTAAATGTGTATTTCTGTACATAATGGTCATAAGAGGGCCCTTGGGAAAATTCTGGACTACCTAAGATCCATTTTTAAAAAAAGAGGGGGAACTTTATACACAAAAGAGGAGCACCGTTCGTCGGTCCAGAGAATGGGTTTTCATGCACAACTGTTTGGAGATGGAGATGGTGGTTCCCTAGTGGCCCGATCCACATGGGTCCAGGGCCATCCTAGTCGCCCATCAGGGACCGGCCATCTCTGATTGGATGGTCATAAAATCCTGTCAAAGTTCTAAAATTTATTCGCATTGTGGGGGAACCTCAGTGTCGTCGTGACTGTGGCCCACCCAATAATATCGTCTTAGACTAAAAAAATTCATTTATCACTGTTCCAGCTAAAATAACAAGCAACTATATTTTCTGACCAACCACAGAACCCACTTAGATATCAACCTACAAAATCCATCTCAAAGCCACAAAAAAAAAAATTTTTTTTCTCATTCAACACCAATCCTACTCAAAGAACAAGGACAAAACCCAAATTCAAGAAGCTCCAACCAGTGTTGAAATCAAGGGCAGAATCTAAATCAGATCAGATCTGAAACCACAGAACCCATCTCAAGATTGCCATCCAACACTGGATCCCCAAACATGACAAACCCTGGAAACACAACTAAGGAGAGAGAGAGAGAGAGAGAAAGAGAGAGGGACGAAACCCTACTATGAAACCCATGCAAATGACTGCAGAAATTGAAATCCGACCAGGGCCATAGGAAACCCAAATCACATCACAACCCTAACCCAAACTATTAAAAGGGGAGAAAATGAAGAAGGAATGAGATCAAGGGTACCTCTGGGAGCCAGCTGAATAAACTGGGATGCTTGCCCTCTTCTTCTCTTTGTGTTTCGTCTCGGCTCGAATAAAAAAATCTGGGAATCACCTTCTCATTCTCCGTTCTACTCCTGCATATTTTCGTTGAGTCTTCAAGTAAAGAAGCAAAAGGCGGGCTCCGAATTATCGGGCGGGATATTTGGCCCGCTGGTTTGTCATTATGTCGTTATAAGGGAGTTTTGAACTTTCCCCTAGACGCCACACGCTTGAGCGGATAATACACTCCTGTTGAGCTAATTGGAGGAGATCCCATATATGTATATATATATATATATATATGGGAAAATCTCAAATAAGGTATAAAACTTTTGGCAAATTCTTCAAAAAGTACATGAAGAGTTTTTTTAAAGAAAAACTCACTAGAATATTATTAAGAAGCTATTATAGCATCAACAAATACATATTGATTTACCAGGCCTGGGCCACCAACAACAATATCATCAACATATGCTGGGCATGCCTCGCCAAATTGTGAGCTACTTCATTCCCCTCTCTACCCTCATGCTGCACTTTAGAATTATTAAAGCAGTTCAACTTTAAAATTATTAAAGCAGTTCAACAGATATTTGATCTCTCCCAACAGAGGTCCTTGCATTGTCTTGACAAGTTTGGGCCGAAAGACTTCAGCGCATCCACTACCCACGTGAAATCGATTTCTAGGATAATATTGCTAGTCAATTAGAAAGCTCTTAATGCTAAGTAAGGCTTCAATGTCATCAGCTCCATCCACCCCATTTTCTTTCTTGCTCGTAGCCATAATCACATTGGCCTTCTCATCTTTAAGAATAGCCTCAACTCCCGCTTTTTTAAGCTTATCAAACATTGCACCATCCACATTAAGCTTTAAGACTCCTCCCGGTGTAGGTTTCCAACACGGAACTTTTATCTTTTTTGGGACTTCTCTTATGAGCACAAGTACAAGCGCATTTTAAGGACTGTAGCAAAGTTCTTGAATCATCAACGAAGCGCCATGGATCCAAGATTTCGCCATTGTGGGCAAGGAAGTTTATCCCTTTCCAAAATCCCAACCCTATGGTAAAGAAAAGTTCTAAATCAAAAGATGGAATCTTTTCAACGAATTCCCATGCAAATAATCCAAAGGTATGTTGTATAATCTAGGAGAAATCTACATCAGGAAATCAATCCCTCCACGTCTGGCGTAGATGAGGACATGAAAACAAAGCATGCATACCGGCATCTCCTGTCGCACCCGAACAAAAATCACATGTGGCCTCGACAATGATGCATCGTTTGACAAGACTAGCTTTAGTGGGCAAAATGTTTATACGTGCTCTCCACGCAAGAATCTTGATCTTGTTCGGAATTTTCAAATTCCATAACCGCAGCCAAAACTCCAGAAGGATTGATTGAGTAGAATAGACGGGATACCATGTGATATGGGTATCCGAGTGCGAGATGGATTAGAGGTTCTTTTGGGGAACTCCTTTTTGGGATGGTTTAGATTCTTTTGAAGAATTTATTTTGGAGAACTTGAATTTGGTTTTTAGTCACCCTACATTATATTTGAATATGCAGTGGTTGACAAACATTTCATATACAAGAACCTTACTTTTGTATAGGATTATACATTCATGAATGGATGATGTTAAATATCATATTTTCCGCCAGCAGCCCTCGCCGGCCAGTGAAAAAAAAAAAAGTGGCCGTTGAGTGCATTGATTTTTTTTCCTGAGGTTTTCTGTTATGAAATTCTAAGCATTCTTGATGTTCGAATGTTTGCTATAGAGAACCCAGAGCCCTTCTGACCTACTGAATGCTTTAAAAAAAAAAAACAAACAAACAAACAAACAGAGAGAAGAAAGCAAGGGAAGTGAGGAACCATAGTGACAAAAGATTAAAACTATCATGTTACAAAATAATATGGCCAGTTGACTTCTTTTTCTTAATGAAGTTAGTCCGATATATAAGTCCATATTAAATCAGTCTACTTAACATATATAAAGTCAGTTTTTCATGGCCGGTAATGAGCATTTATTGCCCTGTTTATGGCCTACAAACTTGACAAGATCCCAGTTGATCATATATACAGGAGACTTTGAGAGATTTCAGGGAGAGATTTCAGGGAGAGATATAATTAGATTTGAATTGAACTCTCTTTAGATTAACTTGATTAGGTAGAATTTCTTTTATTTGATGTGACCCTTTGAAAAGAAACTACTCTTTAAGATGGGACTCTTCAAATTGGATAAAATAATTCAATTGATCAAATCAATTGTAAAATTGGAAGTCAATTTCTCAAATAACTGAGAAATCGGACTCCAATCTCAAAATCGAATCCTAGCTCTGGATAAAATAATTTAATTGATCAAATCAATTGTAAAATTGAAAGTCAATTTCTCAATTAATTGCAAAATCGAACTCCTCCTAACTCTATAATATATAATAATGGGATGATTTCTAAACTTATTTATCTATATCACTGCGACCCTTAATCCAATCAGCCCTCATGCAAATATTCTCATGGTTTTGATTGGGGCAGTCCAAATACTCCATAATCTAATCTGTTGCTCATGCAAATCCCAATTCCCAATTCCCAATTCCCATCCAATCCAAGCTGAAAATTTTATTTCTTAGGTCCAGATCCGAAACCTGCAACGGGACCGCATTGATCAGCGCTTTGTTAATTGGAAATTTAATTTGGAACTAGATTTAGTTCTAAACCCAGGTTTTTCAGGGTGGCAGACTTCCGAGAATCGTGGAGCCGTTTGCAACCCTAAGTGCATCAGTGAAATTTGGGTCCCATAATAAATATGATCCCCTCTGGTCCGGGCCCAACATTAGATTATCAGTGTTTAAAATACATGAGATTTTCTGTAACTACTAATTTGTTTTTTTCCCCTCTTTCAGTTGCTGCTCTCTGCACAGTTGGGGTGCAACTTGGTTGATTTGTAAGGGTTAGTTGTTCTTTTTTTTTTTTTATGCACATTAAAATTGGTGGGCTTGATTTCTAAGGGTTATCCATGGTTTTGACTAATGTAAAAAAATGATACAAATATTGGAATGGGTGGTCCACTGGATTTGTGGGCGTTGATAGTCGTTAGATGGTATATTATATCTGCATGCAGTTTTTTTTAGGATTCTTATTAAACTGGTACAACAGAATTGTTAATTCCACAATTTAAATATTAATGTCTCAGCCATTGTACTTGTTTGCTATGCACCTAATATTTCTACCCTTTGTTGTGACATTTTAGAAAACTAGATTATAGCAAATAACACCTGATGGGCAACCAGAACTTTTGAGGAAATGTATACGGTCGAGCTCATTCACACCATTGTAAAATGCATGCTTCAAAAAAGATTCTTCCTCTCCGCTCTCCTTTTTACCGCGAGAGAGATCGATGATCTAACAAAGGAAAAGGAATATAAATAAAATGGCGATGAAAAAGATCAGAGAGTACGATTCAAAGCGGCGGGCACTTAAAGGAAGCATCTAAAGCGAATTGCAAGGATCAAATTGGAGAAGAAGAAGAAAGAAGCAGCGAATTGCAAGGATCAAATTGCAAAACTCCTGGCGCATGGTTAAGGAGCACTCTCAATGCTGGGCCCTCTTGGCAAACCCATGCATATCCTCACCTTCCTCATTTGGCTGCCGAGCCCGTTTCCTCATTATTGCCCTCTTGGCAAGCCCATGGTTAAGGAGCACTCTCAATGCTGGGCCCTCTTGGCAAGCCCATGCATATCCTCACCTTCCTCGTTTGGCTGCCGAGCCCGTTTCCTCATTATTGCCCTCTTGGCAAGCCCATGCATATCCTCACCTTCCTCGTTTGGAAGTCGAGCCATTTCCTCATCCCCTCAATGCTGACATTATGCAGTGTCGGCTTTTCACAGTTGGCCAGCTCAATGTCCGTCAGCACTGATATCCTTGGAGGTAAGGCAGACTCCAAATCCTTGTACAGTTCTGGTGGGAGAGAGAAATCCACAGAGAAGTGGATGTAGAGTTTCCCCTTCATGTCAGGCCGCTGGTAAACTGGCATACCCTCCTCATTTATTACTATGACTTGACCTGAGAACACCACCCAACAAGAAAATCATCACACACCAACACAATTCCAATGTGTTAAAGTAAATTTAAAGGAGAAAAATCAAGATGAAACAAGGAATTGAAACAAGCTTACCAGGCTTAATAACTTCACCGGGATTGGCTCTAATAATCAATTTTCGATTATCGAGATGGGTTAGCACAAATTCGAAGCCCCAAAGTGCTTCATTCAGAGAGAGGGTGTGCCTAAAAATTAGGTTATCCCCCTCTCTTTGTAATACGGGATGCTCCTCTTCTTGCACGACAAAAGTGACACGATCCCCGATAAATTTATCCCAGTCCACCTCTCTGGGGAACATTATCGTGTGACGATTCGTCATCCCCTTCTCCACTACAACGCAGTAGCCTTGCTTCTCTTGGACTACTTTCTCACCATTGCACAGTGTGCAGTGGTCACTGATGGTCTCCCCGGACCCATGGCATTGTTTGCAAATTTGGCAAAATGGTGTTGAGGCTGTCATTCCAGAGCCCTGACAGCCATTACACTTAATGGAAGCACCAGATTTTGAACCCGTGCTGCAACCATCGAATAAAGTTAGCACTAGATAAATCAAGAAAATCTTGTCGGCAAAGATGTCAATAAAAAATGGCTCACCCCTTGCATTTGGAGCACATGACATTTATAGAAATCGAAAGCTTTTTTGATGCGCCGTTGTACAGTTCCTTCAAAGATACCTTCAGAGGATGAATCACATTCCTTCTACTGCGGCGTAACAATCCACCCACTGGCCAAGTTCACAAAGAACTCAATACTTCAATAATAGAAAATCAGCAGTTCAAATAAAGATCCAATGAGCAAAATAGGTGGTCCTTCATAAAAGGGAAGCCCATTAGGTATGGCAGAGAATACAGCAAATCAAACACTACTATAACCACCAGAAGTTTACAACAATGCAATTCATTGTTGGTTGAAGCTTTACCTCCAACCTGACTAAAAGCTCCAAAGGTTAACCGGTAGAGATCAGCTGGGTCTCGTCTGCCACCACGTCCGCACATTCTTAGTGCATCCTCTCCATTTTGATCATATATTTCACGCTTTTCAGGATCACTGAGGACCTCGTAAGCTTCAGCGACCTCTTTGGACTGTGAAACCGAACAACAAGAACAACACCACAGACAACAACAAAAGGGATTTTAGGGCTCAATTCAACTTAACAGGAAGCTGTATTTTGCATACCAACAGATGCAATATGAAAACCTAAAAGGAATCATCACATCCAATAGCAACTGGAATTATAGTTACCAATTTAGTTTCAGAGCCTGTTCCAATTTACCTTAAAAGTGGAACATTTTAACATCTTGAACATTTTACCATTCTGCAGGATGATGTTATAGAGACAAAACAAATAATAATAATAATAAATACCCATTAACTTCTGTATTTCCTACAAATACATAAAAAAATTCCATAAATTCTAGGAAACAGCCCATGGGACCGTAGACTGCTATGTCTCCCTTAGACTCCTTCAACTTCCAAAGTATTGAAGTTTTTTAGCAAATAGCAGATGTGTGGGTAGAAATGATTCAAGGTTTAAAAGCAACATCATGCAGCCGAGGACTTGTGGGCAAGGGCAATGTTGATTGGGCCCAAGTCCAGTACTACGGATCGCCTAACAAGCCCAGCCCAACTGTCTGCATAAAGTCAATGAGACGAATTAGGTAACAAGTCATATGTGCTTGATACTTCTATTAGAATAAGTATTATTCAAAGTATTTCCCTTCAATTTAGTTTTTCACTTTTAGTAGTAGTCTATACTCAGTACACATTCAATGTATGTTTTTATTTTAAGAAAAGGAGATCCATATAGTACAAGAACGCATGCTGCTAGGGTAAAGAAGGCGGTTTTTAAACGAACCACAAAAGAGTTTTTTGCCACTCATTTTCGTGCATCTTATGAGGTAAATCCCAGGTTTTTAAGAATCTCAAACGGCGTGACACCTATATGCAAGACTTTATGGTCTGAGTCTTCTGTGCCTATGTGACAGGCAAAACTGTCATCGGCCCACTTTCATATGAACCACTCAAAATATATCTCATCTTAATGTCGTCAAGTTTTACTTTAATGATATAACCATTATGCATAAAAGACCTTATGTATAAAATTAATGAAGTCTTTTTATATTTTACTTAAATTTCATTCAAGCTCAATCTTAAGAATGGAGCACACTTATTTTAGAGCAAAACTAGGCCATACTCTATAAGTGAGGGCATTCATTTTTAAAGGTTTAGATCTTCAATAGGTGGGCCCGCTTTGTAGTTTCACTTCTTATTTTTCTACATAAAAAAATCTAAGAAATTACGTATTTATGACTAAGCACAAATTTGAAAATCAGATTTTTGAGTCCAATATTTGTACCCATTTTGTTTTAGTTATGCGACTTGAATAAAAAAGCCTTGGATTTAGTTATGATGTTTGGTATGGGGTCTAGCCTGCTGTATAGACCTAAATACAGATCGTCAAAAAGTGAAGAAAGGGATGAATGGTGGTTTGGTATACTTAAGGACTCAAATGGAAGAAAATCTGACTTGAATAAGAAAGTAGTTCGACCCCATCACCTGAATCACATCCCAACATAAAAGGAAATTATTATATCTCTTTTTTCTGTTAAAGAGTAAAAAGGCCACTTTTATTTTATTTTTTTACCATTTCTGCTTTAATTTGGAGTACATCTCAAGCACCTATTAAGAAATTAGGACTGCATGACTATGAAATATATATAGGTGGGACAAGTAGTTTCACATTTTTTGAGTTAACTTTTCTCGATTTTTTCTAATTTAATTTAAATGCATTTTGAGTACCAACTACAAAATCTAGACCACAGGAATTTTCAAAAGTGGGGCCACTAGTTTCACTTCTGAAAATATTATATACAGTATGATGAGATAATTGAGGTTAGAGAGAGAGGAGATATTGGATAGATAATCGAGAGAGCAGATAGTTTGCCTACAAATCAGGGATTAATCCCTCGAACACGCAAAAAAAAAAAAAAGCAATGGAGGTGCATTCGTTGCTTCGTTCAAAACACCATTCGTTACCCTAGCATTTTCCTAGAAGAAAACTTAACCTTTTTGAGATTCTCAAGAGGCGTATTTAAAACATCCTATGTATTGAGAAAACTACTTCAAATTCCAATCCTCTATAACTGTTGAGTACTTGTATTTGCTTGAACCATATACTAAAGGAAAAGTAAAAAACTCACTCTTTTTTTTTAGATTCTCAAGAGGCATATTTAAAACATCCTGTGTATTGGGAGAAACACTTCAAATTCCAATCCTCTATAACCGTTGAGTGCTTGTATTTTGCTTGAAGGCGCCTAGATTTCTGCCCTTGGCAAAACCCTCCACCCAAAGTTCGACCAGTGGAAGATCCACAGCATCTTTACATCCATCATAATTTCCAAACAATAATAAATGAGCCTCAGAGTTATCAGGTAACCAAAGACTGGTGAAATAAGCTAAAATATGAAAAGCATCAAATCCCAGTTTTCTAATTTAACATGCAAGGGAACAAGTCCTCCAATCCAAGTTTTTATTTCTATAAATAATCTGGTATGAAGGACTACTTTGTTACCCAAATAACTTTACGAGTTAACCAATCCAAAAAGAACTCTTATCACCAAGATTTCTAGATATCCATGGATTTCATTGCCAAACTACCAGTATCTTAATTTCTTTCATATATCGGTAACATGAAATCACCCTGAGCACCGTCCAGCAGCAGTGGTAGCAATTCTTACAAGTGTGTGTGTATATAGTGATCATCTCATGCACTGGATGATTGCGCACCTCAACGTGGGGCCCCACCTAGGACTGTGACCAGGGGGATCGAAAGATCTCCCTTGGACCTTCATCTCTGCAAAAATTAGCCCCATCCCTCACCTCTATCATCTACATCTGGGCCCCACAAGCTTAACGGTGTACAGTCCATTCGGATGGGTGTGCAGTCGAACCAACGGTATACAGTACATCAGATGGGTGCAAAGGTGGGCCCCATGTGAAATTCAGGGTGTGTGTGGTCCATTCATATGGGCCATCAGGTGAGCCCGACCCCTAGTGCGCAAGTTGCGGACTGGGCGCACCTGATAATTGTCGTGCGTGTGTGTATGTTGCGAAGTCTCACATCCCACATTGCCTGAGTCCCGAGTTGGACAGGGCTTCATATACCTATTTGGGCCTTCCACCTATCATCGTAAGCTTTTGGGTTGGTATATGGCATCAGAGCAGGTTCTGATCCCGTCGTTCTTATGTAGCACATGTGGCAGGCCCATCCATGAAATTTGTTGGGCTTGCACGTGAGGGGGTGTATTGGGAAGTCCCACATCCTACATCGCGTAAGTCCTGAGTTGGACATGGCTTCATATACCTGTTTAGGTCTTCCACCTATCAGTGCTTTTGAGTTGGTAAATTACAATATATATATATATATGGAGGCGGTCCTGTAAGGACCGTCCTTACGGTTTACGGTGCGGACCGCCTATTGGGGCCCACCGTGAGACCCCACTGGTCATAGGACAAGAGGGATTGAAAGATCCAAGTGGGGCCACATATCAAATTTGAAGTCAATCTAATACCTCTAACCACTTCATCCATGGTCCACAAGTTTAATAGCTTTATATCAAAGAAGAAAAATAGACCCTCGATCCAACGGTCTAGTTCATCCGAATCCATGCAAATTCATAGGATTCAGTGCCTACTGCCTATAAGAGGGTTATGAATGAGTGGTCAATTTGGAAGGGTCATAAGGTGGGCCGCAGTGGGCATTCCGAACGGTGCTGACCGTAAGGACGGTGTCTTTACAGGACCGCCTCCTATAAATATATATATATGGCTAGCTTAGGAGATCCAACGGTCCAGTAAATTCGGATTTGACTGAAAGTTGGTGGACATGTGCAATTTAGGGAGTCATGTGTTTGGTTCATTTGGATGGACCAAAGGTGGGCCCCACAAGCATGAGCTTATGAAATTTTCTCCTAAGCTTGAGCTTAGGAGAGCCTTGCTCAATATAGGGGCCAGCTCTCCTAAGCTTGAGGTAAGCTCAAGTGTGTGGTGGGGCCCGCATGGGGACCCGCATTGGGGGGGGGGGGATTTCAAGGACTCCCTGAGATCCTCCTCTCCACAAAAAAATCGGCTCAACCGTGATTTCTATCATCTCCATATGGGCTAAAAAGTTTAACGGTCAATAGTCCATTCGGATCGATACATAGTCGATCCAACAGTCCAGTAAATTCGGATTTGACCGAAAGTTGGTGGACATGAGCAATTTCGGGGGCCATGTGTTTGGTTCATTTGGATGGACCAAAGGTGGGCCCCACAAGCATGAGCTTACGAAATTTTCTCCTAAGCTTGAGCTTAGGAGAGCCTAGCTCATATAGGGGCCAACTCTCCTAAGCTCAAGTGTGTGGTGGGGCCCACTTGGGGACCCGCATGGGGATGGAAATGGGGGGATTTCAAGGACTCCACTTGTTGAGCTTAGGAGAGCCAAGTGAGGGATTCCCTCACCATAGGGTGAGGGACACTCCCCTTTTTGGGAAATGTCAAGTACAAAAGTGACTTTTCAAGTACATTGAAAAGTCACTTTTGTACTCTCTCTCTCCCAAAAATGGAAGTGTCCCTCACCATTTTGGTGAGGGAATCCCTCACTTGAATATCACCCTATATATATATATATATCATAAGAAAAATACTGATATACCTAGGAGCCTTGTTAACAACATTTAAGATTTCGTGATGTTGAGATAAAATTTTATGCGGTTACTTGGACCGATTCAAACTTTCTTGACAAACCATTTGTTGAACTCTCAGAGATGTAGTTGTTGACCCATTCAAATAATGCTATGATTGCTCTTCCTAACACACATGGTGATGCAGCCAGAGGAGAAGACCAAACCCACAACAGGGATTTGATCGAATCCAGATGGATTCAACAGCCAAGAACTCACGCACAAAGCTAATCAAAGCAAAACTAAACCAGAACTCAATTTTCAATTCAATAATAAGATGTATCGATCCCTAAAGGGGATTTACATATTTACAGAGAATATTAAAGCGTCTTTCCAATCCTATTAAGCTTCTATTACTAATTATAGAATTCCTAAGATTAAAGAAGCCTACTAATTCTAAGATGCTAAAGCAATTAGAAAACTGCTAAAAAAGATAACTTCTCACAACAGCCGGTTATTCCCCATTGGATTTGTGGGCTATTCCAATGGATTGAATCTGATTGACCTAATAGCTCACAGGTTAGGTCCAGTGGACTTGGACCTGGCTCGAATTGCACCACATGGCAAGCTATCCCAAAAACCTGTGTACATACATTATATGTTGTAATTGTTGCATGGGAAAATTACAAAACAGGGCTTAAGTTTTTCTTAGATTTCAAATTAGGACAAATAAAAACTCACATTTCAAATCAGGCCTTAAGTATTCCACCTACATTTCAATTCAGGACATCCTGCCTGAGGATGAGTTTTCTGCAACAAAATACCCAGAATGCCCTTTAATCTATCAACGGTGAACATAAGTAGGTTTGTGCCTAACCGACTGCAGCGTCCCCAGATCGTACTTCTCCCTTATCCGATCCGCATGATTCGTCATCACCACCAGGATCGGTGGCACCAACGGCAGGTACGTCACCCGGTAACGCCCGATCACCGCCATCATCTCATCCATCTTGAACCTCGACACGACAAGAAAATTAAGAGGCGTTGCGGTACCGTCGAACAAGAGTTGTTGATTAAAAGCCCTAAGGTCCGATCGAACAAGCCCCAAAACCTCCTGCCCAAGAGAAGGATCCTGCTTCTTCACAGCAAAATTCACATGTAGGAGCACAGTCCCTTCAACCTGCCGAACAATCGCAGCTTTAGATCTCCCCCTCTCATTCCTCCCAAAGAACCCAACAATCCCTTCCACAACCGCCCTCCTCCCAAACCCCTTGGACGCCAGCAAAAGAAGCTGGTACACGATCGACGGCAGATTTTAAAGATCAACTCCAGTCATTCCATCAAACACCTTGTGAAAGGAACTCCCTTGCGAGATTCTTATTGAGAGAGCGGAATTCGGGAAGGAGAGAGAAGATTTTCACGAGCAGGACCTTGGACCAGTCCGCGGAGAGGATTCCGCGTATCGCGGAGTCGACATAGTCGGCTTCCGATCGGTCGAGGGAAAGGGCGCGGAGGTCGAGGGTGGGGGGAGGAGGTCGAGGGGCTGTGCGTCATCGAGGTCGGAAATGGAGGGGAGATGGGAGATGGGAGTGGATGAGGTTGGAGAAGGAGGTGAGGGTTGGGGCGGGGAGGTCTGGGAGGCGGAGGGAGAGGAGGAGGAGTGGGGGTCTCGAGGAATTTGGCGGGAGAGGAAGAGGCGAAGGTAGGAGAGGAGAGGGGGAGGAGGGTGGGTGGTTTGGGAGAAGAGGAAGAGGAGGGAGGAGAGAAGGATTTTGCCCGGTACGTCGGCAGGTACGTCGCCCGGTACCGCCCGATCGCCTCCATCATCTCATCCATCTTGAAGCTCTCGTCGAGCCGCCGGCATTCCCGCGCCATCAGGTGGTGTATCCTCCCCCAATCCAGATCACCCCCAAACTCAAAAACATCCACCCTCGCCTGGAATTCTTCCCTTTCCACCTTAGCTCTATCCAAGCGCGCCAAAATGCATTGCATCGCAGCCTTGAATTCCTCCAACCTCGTCACAATCTGCTCCTTTTAGCTCTCCAGTCCTTTCACCTTGTGTACTCTCTCATCACAAACAGCCAAACGCTGAGGCCTTCTCCCAAGCGTCTTCTTCAGATCCGCAATCTCACCCGAACCTTCTACGATAATCTGCTGACGTTGAGGATGGAGGGATGGAAGAGGGTCGACGCCGATCCGGGTCCGATGGAGCATCTAGGTTTGTGCCAGACCCTGGAGACATTGCAGCTGTGGCGGTGCCGACGGGAAGAGAGGGAGGAGGATGAGGAAAGGGTTGAGGACGTTTTGGGTATTTTGAAAAAAAATAAAAGGGCAAGTAGCCGGAAAAGCCAATTTCTCATCGGATGTCCTGAATTGAAATGGAAATGAAAAACTTATATCCTGATTTGAAATGTGAGTTTTTATTTGTCCTGATTTGAAATCTAAGAAAAACTAAAGCCCTATTTTGTAATTTTCCCTTGTTGCATTCAGCTAGAATTCAATAAAAGTAGAAGACTATTACAACATAGTGTTGTGTTTTCGTATGGTATTAGAGCCTACAACATAGAGTAATGTGTGGTATTCGTTCCTGCCTGTGAGGTTGACAGTCAGTCATGGCAGATCATCTTTCTTTGCTAACACGTATCCATATCCATCTAATATTAATATTGCAAAAATTATGTTTCCAATTAAGTTATCGCAAACAAATTTTCTGTTGTGGAGAACACAAATCATTGGATTGATTGAAAGCCACGAGTTGCTGGGCTTTATCAATGGCACGGAACAAATGCCGAATTGTGAAATTGAATTCTCAAAAAGAGAGAGAATGGTGAATCCAAACCGTGAGTCATGGATTCGGACTGATCTGACGCTAAAAGGTTGGATAACTGCCACTTTATCTGAAGAGATGCTTGCCTTAGTAGTAGACTCTGTCAACTCCGCAGATGTATGGCAAGCGTTGGTTGACGCCTTTGCCTGGGACTCGGAGTCTAGAGAATTTGATCTACTACAACAGCTTCAATTGCTCAAAAAAGGCCAAAAACTCTATGGAAAATCATCTTCGCCATTTTAAATCCATAATTGATAATTTAAGTGCTATCGGAAAACCGATCAATGACCGAACCAAGGTGTTTTGCCTACTTCGTGGACTTGGTCCATTTTCACCTCTGCTATGTTAAAACGACCAGTCCCTTCATACAACGAAATTATGCCTCTCCTGCAAAGTCATGAGACACGATCCCAAAGTTACGCCAATGACTACCCCATAGGTTCCATGGCTCTTTAGGTCAAAGGTCTGATAACGAAAAGAAGAATAAAGGGAATCAACAATTTATTTCAAGGGGACATGGGTTTGTGCAGACTAGTAGACAATCCAATGCTCAAAATAATGAAGGTGGATAAGAAAAGTAAAAGATGGCCCCGGGTGGACAACAACAAAAGAGAGGTGGTGGGTGTTAAACAGGCCCACACAATCCATGAAGGGATCCAGCGCAGATACAGTCCATATTATGTCACGTGGATTGTTTGGGTCAATGACACAGATGTACATAGTTGTACATATTCTATTTTAGTTATTGTTTCCATAACTTAGAATAGTAATTGATTTACTTACCTAGATTAGAGCCTTCATTAAGGCATGTAATAGGTATATATTGAGGAGAAATCTCCAAACAAAGGACACTGGAATAATACAATCTATTTTCAGAGCTCTCGTTCTATTCTTTGTGTTTTGCCATTGTAATAATGACATGGTATTAGAGCTATGTTCAAAGAAATCTGGTTTTTTAATCTTACATAGCATCAAGGCAATAGAATAGAGAGAAATCAATCTCTCTCGTCAAGAAAGACAGATCAAGGGTTTCGAGAAAGACAGATCAAGGATCTACATGGTGGCCCACCTTTGATCATCAAACCACCTTTAGAAATCTATCCAGACATGGTCGCCTGGACTTTCTAGGAATATTGGTGATTTTTTCAGAATTTCTCAGCACTTCCAGGTTGGAGTTTTACTCATTCTCGAGAATTTCCAAATTTTTAATATTGTTTTCATCTAGACCGTCCAGAATCTTGGATATTTAGTGTAATTGGATAATTCCTTTTTTAGTAGAAGCCAGATTTATGTGCTTCCTTAGAACAATCATCTGATCATTGTCCAGACCCATTAGTGGGGCCCACGTAGAGGATCTACAGCCAAAATTCAGGTTGTCAGGGGTGTTTTTGGGCATGTTCTTGTTCTCTTCACTGCTTGGATAGAACTTGGCTTCTACTACACACAGAATAGTCTTGTTATACATTTTTAGCCTTCAGCTATTCACTGTTGCTGGATTTTTTGTTGTTTTTACTGATTCAATCAGTTTTTTTTTTTTTTTTGGCAAATAGCCAAATATCACTTAGAGATGGAAAAATCTGAGTTACTTTGATCCGATTCACTGGAAATCCTGCCTGGTCTTTCCAGTTCCAAATATACCTTGAAGCTAAGGAATTGTGAGGATATATTTCTGGCTCTGACCCTAAACCCACTGAGGATGAGAATAAGATATCTTCTTGGCATACTAAAGATGCGAAAATAAAGTCATGGATTCTAGGATCCGTCGAGTCCCATCTGATAATGAATCTCAAACCTTACCTAACATCTAAAGACACGTGGGGGTATTTGAGGAAAGTGTACCATCAAGATAACTTTGCACGTCAATTTCATCTTGAATGTGCGATTGCTGAATATGCACAAGGAACCTTGTCAATACAAGACTACTATTCGGGATTCCGTACACTTTGGTCGGAATACGATAGTATTAAATATGTAGATGTGGCTGACAACGTTTTGACAGTAATTCAAGATCTTTAAGCTTCTAGTCAAAGGGACCAGTTTTTTATGAAACCGTACACTAAATATGAAACTGTCCGATCTGCACTAATGAATCGGGTGCCATTACCTTCCTTGGATGTCTGCATGAATGAGCTCTTACGCGAAGAACAGCGGATTCCAACCTCGGCTCATATCGCTCAATCAAAGACTGAGACCTATTCAGTCGCGTTCTCTGCTAATAAGACTTCTCAGCTTCGAGACTTGAGCAAAACGCAGTGTTACAATTGTCAAAAATTTGGGCACATTGCAACTCAATGTTGCAAACAGAGGGTCTGCAGTTACTGTAAAAAGTCAGAACATATCATCTCTGAATGTCGCTGCCGCCGCCCACAACGTCCTTCACCACAGTCTCAGACTCCACAGTATCAGACTCCACAATCTCAGACTCCACAGTATCAGACTTCGCATGCGTATGTTGCTTCTTCAGTTATGCCTAGGGGTGTACAACGGGTCAAACCCGCGGGTTTCGGGTCAAACCCGACCCGACCCAACCCGACCCAACCCGACCACATTTTTGTGGGCGAAAACCCACCCGAACCCGACCCGTTTGGGTTACGGGTCATGGGTCAGTCGGGTCACGGGTTAGACGGGTCACAAGTTGGGGTCGGGTTAAAAAAAAAAAAAAGTAGATTGCTAAGGGACAGTTCTGGACGCATGTCTTAATCCAGTCCTGGAACAAATTTTAATCCAGGGCAGACCGAAGTATAAAAAATCTAAGGGACAGTTCTGGTCCAAATCAATCTGGACCCACCTGGACAGGCCCATGATGACCCCTACATTCATACTTTTTTTCAGGTCTCTGATAATGTGGCAGATCGGGCTAAGCCAAAAAGTGATCTCTGAACCTATTCACATTGTTTGAGCCAAGTCCCTCTGACTGAACTTTGAGCCCAAACCATACAGCACCATGTCTCTGAATGGTCCTATGTTGTCCTGCATAAATCACCTGTCATCTATATAAGATTATAAGTATATAAAGGATCTTGAAAACTGCATATACAACGTCTGCTGATATGGTATGGGCTTGTTTATGATGATGAGAAAGGCCTGAACTAGGCCAGAATCATACATGGTCCTGGGCCGGAAAATATATTATGGGCCAGAACACACGAGAACTTTGGAACAGGGCATGTGCAAATCTTGGCCTGCATCATTGACTAAACGGAAATAGGTCTGGCTCAGAAGCTACCACCCTCATCATGTCATAAATTGGAGATAATTTCGCATGGACCAGCCTGATTATATATAGAATTTCTAAGCATACCACTATTCTAAAATGCACAACAAAAACGGTTCAGAATAAGGCCATAAGCTGAAAATTGTAAAACCCACATCCATTAATTATGGCTCCTTTTGGGCCCTATAGATTTTATATTTGTTAGATTAGAAATGGATGCTTTGGAACTTATATCCGTTGTATGTTTGTTGGACTAGAAATGCATGCCATCTAAAGTAGCAATTTGATTTGGTCAATTAATTAATTCTATGACCCATTTAAGATATCTGTGAATCGGCTCTATCTGACCCTTCAAAAACATGTGCTGCAAGTTTGGCTAACATTGTTTATCTTCTTAAAAATTTGGTAAACTAAGGAATGTAGATCTAGGAATGGCTAAAGAACCCGCCCACCAACAAATTGAATCCAAACCGTCCATCTTTCATGGCTGGCATGTATGCAAGATCATTGATGTGAGGGTGCTCAAACATATCATGGGACCCCACCACACATACGTTCCATTTCCTTGGCCTGCAAACAAAAGCACATCATAAACATGGTCATGGGTTTACTTTCTGCATTCCAAATTTGATGTTTTCAATGTTTAAAGAAAAAAAAATTGGCTTATGTTGATAATCAATTTTCCACCTGCATTAAAATCTTACGATCTGATTCGGATGGGGAATATGTGTCTTCTGATTTTCAACAGTTTGAGCAAAACAAAGGCATTATTTCTAAGAAAACTTGTCCTTATACTCCACAGCAAAATGGAGTCGCTGAACGGAAAAATAGGCATCTCCTTGATGTCACCCGTTCCCTTCTTCTTGAATCATCGATTCCTACCCGTTTTTAGGTTGAGGCACTGGCCACTGCAGCTCATCTTATAAATCGTATGCCATCAATCTCTACTAAAAATCAGAGCCCATATTTACGATTGTACAAGACATCTCTATCCTATGATGCTCTTCATGTTTTTGGCTCAGTTTGCTTTGTGCATTTGCCGCCTTCTGAAAGAACCAAACTAACCGCTCAATTAGCTCAATGTGTTTTTTTTAGGTTATGAACCATTCCAGAAATGGTTCCTTTGCTATGATCCTAAAATTCGTCGCATACATACCTCTAGGAATGTCGTTTTTTTTTTAACAGTATTTTTTTCAAAGACACCTTAATCCTCCGAACTCCTCCTCATTAATGTCCTTACCTGGTTTTTCTGACAACACAGCAGTTGTTCGATTTAATCCTAACTTTGTGTATCACAGACGGAATAAAGAAGCGCCTACAGGCAATCCCCCTCTTGATCTTCCTCCAGCATACGGTCCACCTCCGGCACTTGGTCCATCTGGACCTCCTTCATTGCATCGCTGCACTCGCATTTTGGTTCCACCAGACCGCTATGGGTTCTCTCATACTTCCTTAATGGCCACTTTGTCGTCATCTTCCATCCCACAATCCTATTCTCAGGCTGTGCAGCACCAATGTTGGAACAAGGCTATGCAAGATGCAATGGAGGCTTTAGAACAAAACCATACGTGGGATGTTATCCCGTCTCCTGTGGGTGTCAACCCTATTGGCTGTAAGTGGATTTTTTCTCTCAAGTTAAAATCAGATGGCACATTAGATAGATATAAGGCGCGTCTTGTCGCCCTTGGAAATCGGCAGGAATATGGCATTGATTATGATGAAACTTTTGCTCCCGTCGCCAAGATGACAACGGTTCGCACCATTCTTGTCGTTGCTGCATTTCAGTCTTGGCCTCTCGACCAAATGGATGTAAAAAATGTGTTTCTTCATGGTAATCTTAAAGAGGACGTTTACATGCGTATTCCTCAGGGGTTCTCATCAAGGAAGGGTATGGTTGCAAAACTCCATCGATCTCTCTATGGTCTGAAATAAGCTCCTCGCGCCTGATTTGAGAAGTTTCAAGATGCTCTTCTCCGCTTGGATTTTCATCCAAGCTAGTATGATCCATCCATGTTTTTACACCATGCTCCGTCTGGGATTATGGTGCTTCCTGTCTATGTTGATGACATAGTCATTACTGGTCCTAATGCAAAAATGATTCAAGAGCTCCAAGCTTCTCTTAATAAGACATTTCATATGAAGGATCTCGGCCCTTTAAACTATTTCCTCGGTCTTGAAGTTCATCAATCGACTAAAGGTATAGTTCTAAATCAACACAAATACACTATTGATCTCATTGATTTCGTTGGACTTACTGCTTCCGCTCCAGTAGATACCCCGGTCGAACTGAATGTCAAACTCAGTCGAGAGGATGGTGACCTTCTTCCAGATCCTACCATGTATCGCCAGTTAGTACGTAGCTTGATCTACCTCACGATCACTCGTCCTGATATCTCTTACGCGGTCAATCTAATGAGTCAGTTCATGACTGCTCATCGCCACCTTCATATGGCTGCTGTGCACCGCATCATTTGGTACCTTATTCAAACACCGACTCGCGGGTTATTCTTTCCATCAGACAATCCTATATCTCTCAAAGCTTATTCAGATGCTGATTGAGCTGGTTGTCCAGATACTCGCAGATCGACAACAAGATGGTGCATGTTTTTTTGTGATAGTCTGATTTCCTGAAAATACAAGAAACATGAAAAGGTTTCAAAATCATCTACTGAGGCTGAGTACCTTGCCATGTCTGCTGCATGCTTCGAAATTCTTTGGCTCCGAGGTCTGCTCTCCGACATTGGATTTCCAGCAGAAGGTGCTACCCCCCTCTATGCAGATAATACAAGTGCAATTCGAATTACTGAAAATCCGATTTTTCATGAACGCACTAAACACATCGAGGTTGATTGTCACTTCATACCTGATGAGTTTAAGCGTGAAATCATTAGTCTTCCGCATGTCTCCACTGAGCTTCAAATTGCTGATATTCTTACAAAAGGTCTTCCTCGACCACGCCATCAATTCCTGGTTGGCAAATTGATGCTCGTTGATTCTCCCGCATCAATTTGAGGGGGGTGTTAAATAGGCCCACACGATCCATGAAGGGATCCAGCCCAGATACAGTCCATATTATGTCACATGGATTGTTTGGGTCAATGACACAGTTGTACATATATTCTATTTTAGTTATTGTTTCCATAACTTAGAATAGTAATTGATATACTTACCTAGATTAGAGCCTTGCTTAAGGCATGTAATAGTTATATATTGAGGAGAAATCTCCAAAGAAAGGACACTGGAATAATACAATCTATTTTCAAAACTCTCGTTCTATTCTCTGTGTTTTGCCATTGTAAGAATGACAGTGGGCATGTTCAACGCCAAGTCTGCATGAAACCCGGACACTCAGCTATAAGGTGCTAGAATAGATTTAACCAAAATTTTATGCCAGAAGACATACCCAAAGCATTGGCTGCGATGAATGTGTCACGAGAGTTGGAAGAATGGCTTCCAGATACAGGCGCTACAGCCCATATGACAGGAGATGCATGTAAAATCAGAAACTTGGTCCCTTATTTTGGTTCTAATTGTGTTATGGTTGACAATGGTAACAAGTTAAAAATTACATACGTGGGTGACTCTGCTATTACTACTGCAAATGGTACCATTTCATTAAGTAAGGTTCTATTTGTTCCACAAATGAAAAGGAATCTATTATCTGTCTCACAACATACTACTGAATTGCCCTCTCTTTTCAAATACACTAATTGTGGATTTGTGATCAAGGATCGGAGAACAAAACAAAAACTGGCATCATGGATTAAGCGAGGAGGACTCTATGCTCTGAGTGAAAATAAAACAAAGGACGCTTTGTTCTCAACTCGGTTTTTGAATAATAAAAAGTTTCTTCATGTCAATAATTGGAATAGATCCTCTTATGTTTGTGATGGGTGTCAAATGAGTAAAAGTTGCAAGTTACTGTTTTATCCTTCTTCAAATATTTCACATGCACCATTGCATAAGATACACTAATTTATGGGGACCCGCCCCCACTCAATCCAATCGGGGTTATTGCTTTTATACCATTTTTGTGGATGATTTTTCATGTTATGTTTGGTGGTTTCCATTGAGACATAAATCTGACTTTTATGATTGTTTTAAGATTTTTAAAAAATTAATTGAAAGACGGTTGGACAAGAAAATTCAAATATTTCAGCATATGGAGGGGGAGAATTCTCCAGTAGAGCATTCAAAAATCATTTGGAAAATGATGGTATTAGACATCAAATTTCTTATCCTGGTACCCCTGAATAGAAAAGTGTAGCCGAAAGAAAACATCATCATATTGTGGAACTTGGATTGGCGATGATTGTCAAAGCCTCCGTACCAAGACACTATTGGGCATAGGCATTTTCTACAGTTGTTTTTCTAATAAATAGGATACCATCAACTCAATTATAAATGAAAAGTCCCTATAATTTGATATATCAAAAGGACCCGGATTATTCTTGCTTAAGGATTTTTGGGTGTCCTTGCTTTCCATATTCGCGCCACTATACAACTAATAAGTTCTTGCCTCGGTCTCTTCCATGTGTCTTCTTGGCCTATAGTAACAAACATAAAGGATACCATTGCTTCCATCCACCAACATAGAGAATGTACATCTCACGGCATGTTGTGATTGATGAAGGATTATTTCCAAATGCATGTCCCAGTACACTTTTTTGCTCCCAGAGACAAAAACTTGCCATCACCACAACTAATGAATGACTTAATCCACTTGAGGATACATCTCCAAAGGTCGAGCACTCATTTGATGGCCCTAGGTTCTCCCCTGAGAACCATGTCGATGAGACCCGATGCACTGGCCCATCTACTATTGGTGCACGGTGCACCACCTGTTGCTACTACCACACCGTCTTCGGATCTTGATGGGGGTCCATCTATGGTTGCTACTGCCACACCTACATGAGCCACTGAACTTGACACCTGGCACAATGATTCTTTAAGCCCTACAGCAACAGTCCATGCTTGACATGGTGCGCCAGCTTCATCTCGCATGGTTAGTCATGGGCAACACGGGATTGTCAAACTGAACCCCAAGTACTCAACATCTGACTACGCCCTTCATACCTCTACACCTCCATATGTAGCGACTGAACCCAAAGGCTACAAATTAGCCCTTAGACACCCTGATTGGCGAGAAGCTATGGAGGAGGAAATGCATGCCTTGACAAAAAAGAATTCAAGGACATTGGTACCACGAGATGCATTTATGAACGTGGTCAGATGCAAATTCTTTCTCTTGAAAGTTGAAAAACGGTTAAGAGGCTGATATCTTAATTTTGAGTGAAAAACAATCCATCATGAGGCCACAACAGCATATGAGAGTGGGACCCAAGTTTGAAATTTGAAAAGAAAACTGCCTCATCTAATTGAAAGGACTCATTGAAACGATTCATTCGTTTCTCCCCTTTCTAAACTCAATCCCTCTCTGCTTTCTCTCCCTCTAACTTCCTCTTCCTCTTTCTTTCTCTCCCTTTCTAATTTGCACTGCCTCTCTGCATCTCACATATTTGGTAGAGGATACTAGAGAGCAACTACAAAAGCGTATCAACATGCAGAAACGCAACTACAAAAGTATGCGATATTCAGATTAACTGGATTCACGTGGATTTAGAAAATATCTACAATAGATCATCCAAACTGAATAGGCCAACAAGACATGGCAGAATAGATAGAAAATCAGTTCTATCGTCATCGTACATGATCATTTATCGAGATTATGCGTGTTCCGAAATAGAAACGAGTATAAATTATCTGTGATCATTCACCCAGTCCATGCGTTTTCATTAATTATAATTTAAAAATCAATTTAGACAATCAATATTGACGGGACTTAACCGTGAATGTCACAGGGACTTTCTGCTAGTGGGTTTTTAAATCCAAGTTGAAGGCTGATTGGGTACTTAGAGAGTTCCATAATCTGAAATAGAAAGATAAAAAGAGAAAGAGAAAGAAAAAAGAAGAAGAAGAAGAATTGCAATAACGAATAAAATGCAATTAGAAAGACGTTACAAGGTTCAAATATCTATACATTAGCAGCAATGAAATAGGCCATCTTGAGATCAAAAGAAGAAGAAGAAAAACAACTGCAATAACGACTAAAATGCAATTAGAAAGACGTTACCAGGTTCAAATATGCATACACTAGCAGCAATCAAATAGGCCATCTTGAGATCAAAAGAGGAAGAAGAAGAAGAACAACAATTGCAATAACGACTAAAATGCAATTAGAAAGACGTTACCATACCTTTACGAAATAGGCCATCTTGAGATCCTCTTGTAAAACCGTCTTCGAGACGTCGAGGATCTCATAATACCTGGTGTTCATCCCACTCCCCGTCCCAGACATCATCTCCGCTTAAAAGGAAACCCTAACAGTAGTCGATCGGAAAACCCTAAAACAGTAGTCGAGGCCTTTTTCCTAAGATGAGCCTCTTTCTCCGAGTCTCCTCTTAAAATCTCCTTTCAGCCTTTCCTCGTTTGTAGGGCTTTAGAAAGAAACCTTCCGTCGTAACTTTTCCTTTCATAAAAGCTTCATTTTAAGAAGCCACGTGAATTTCAAAATGAGATCCTAGAGTGTAGATGGGGTCAAGCTACTTTTCAGGCCACCCCCATTAGGTTATTTAGATCTTTTTTTTTTTCTTATTGGGTTGAAGGAAATTTATATGGTTTCTTAAATAAGACCCTAGGGTGTAGATAGGGGTCAGGCTACTTTTCAGGCCACCCCCATCAGGCCATGTAGAAGGGCTGATAAGAAAATTGCACTCTGCATCTCTGCCTTTCAGCCTTTCGGGTTTTCTTTTTTCTTTTTCCTTTTTTCTTTTTTTTTTGAGACATGCTGAATGCACCGAAAAAAGGCCTGAAAAAGGGCCTGAAAGGCCCTGGGCCCTAGGATCACAGGCCTTGGACCCTTGGATCAAATGTGATCCTAAGGATCCTAAGGCCCAGGGCCTTTCAGGCCCTTTTTCTGGCCATATTTTCGGTGCATTCAGACTTTCACTTTTTTTTTGGCCTTTTTTGCCTTCTTATTTTTTCAAGTGAAGGATGCACTGATAGTGATGGGGTTTCTTGTGACAATCTCTTTAATCCTTTTTTACTTAATTTGATTATTATTAATTGAGAGAATCGTTCGTTTTTAATTGCACCAAAATTTATATAAATGGCCTCTTGCAACTAATTTCATTGAACGTAAAAACATGTCCGTATTTATTAAACTAACGAAGGAAGAAAATCATATATACACTAACAAAGGAAGCCCAGGCTAAACATGGGTTGGCACTAATAGAAATATATAAAAGCAATTAATTTCAATCAGTAGCCATTTGGGGGGTTTGAAAAAGAAAAACTAATTATAAATTTACCAAAAACATGTTAATTTTCACAAAAATAAATATATCTTAACTATAAATTTGATAAAAATACAGTGATTTAGCTTTTGAAGAAAATGTAAAAGCTATAGAATATATTAGTAAATGAAAAAAGGAAAATGAACTTTACTTATAGCACATTAAAATTTGATTAAAATAAGACATAAAAATACGTACACAATCTGCCGTCCATGTTACATTAGAGAAAAGGTACCCATTGAAAGGCCAGCTAGGCTTGGTTAATTTAGATTCATAATATATATACCTTTTTTCAAAATTAAGGAAATCATATATGAATATTTTAGGAAATTTGTTTCTTTTTTCTTTTATCTCGATGATAATTGCATAATTAACATTTTGTTACTTATAGGACCAAACTATTGTCATAAATTCATATCGAGATACCAATATTCATAGACTGGGCGGACCCGAGTACATTCACATGGGTGCAGTCGCAACAATAAAATCGCAGTACGCTTATGAGACGTATATAAAAATTTCGGATCCACTTCCAAAGATCTAATAAAAATTGTGGATGAAAACCCTCGGTTCGCCCTCAAAACCAAACTACATGTTTGGGTCCGCACCACTCAAATAAAAATCCTGGATCTCCCACTGTAATTAGAGGTAAAAACGAATTCATAGATAATGGATGTTGTTGATTTTGAAGTATGACTAATCATTGTTACAACTGCAGGGCATAGGGATTTATATCCTAACTGGGGAGATGATGCTGGCAATCAGTGGTGCATACTATCTTTTTTCTTTTTAATTTTTTCATGTTTATCCATTGTATTCCACAATTTCTATATCATTTCAGTTAAGTAGGTCAACATTGTAATTCATTCCTAGCAACTAGGAGCTAGCATTGATGTTCTTGACATGACAAGAAAAACTTATATAATTATCACTTCTTTTGGAGCATGGTTGCCAAGCACAACAATGTGTTAGTATATGGCTTGTCTTTGTTAAGATAAAATTCTCCCCCATCAGTATTTTTGGATCATGGGTGTTGCATACTGCAATGAGTTAATATATATACCCAATTGTAGCCCAGTTGGCCGAGAACCACGGTTTGCACCCGAATATTGTAGGTTCGAAACTACACTATCACACTGGGGCTGCAGGGGAGTTTACCCGACTTCCCTCTGGACCCAGAGGGATTAGTCCAGCCTTTGGAAACCCTCATATAGCAAAAAAAAAAAAAAAGAGTTAATATGTGCTCTGTAGAACTTGACATTCGTCGAGGTTAAAAATCTTGAAGTTATTGAAGTTATTTTCTATATGTATACTTGAATGATGTTTGGTGAAGGGCCAAAGGCCTTTGTAATGTTTTCTATCACATTTTTTTTTCTATACTGCTTTGAACAAAAGTTGCAGTTGATGAAGATTGATGAAGTTGCTGCAGATACTCTCAATGTCATTCAATCTGAAACCTTTTTTGTGAAGTGCAGTTCTGACAGTGTCATACAATTTGTTGCAACTGCTGGTTTGTCCCCTCAAAGATCATACTTGGTTGATTTTTTGAGCTTCTTACTGCTGGCTTAATGGTCAATATTGTGCGTCTTTATTATCAATAGATTTAGTACACAGCTATTGAAAGATGGCACTCAAAAGAAAATAGTGAATATTTTATGAATTACCAACAGTCTAACAAATCTTTTTTTTTTTTCAACTATCCTGTACACTTACTGCCTGTAATTTATCGTGATTTGTGAATACTAGCATCCCACATGTTGATTTCACATGTTTACTTTGGGAAGTGTGGAAAAGTTCAATTTTGTAAAGCAGCAGCATAAAGAACATAAATATCATGTTTTTTCAATTTCATGATAGAGAGATTCTCTTAATATAAAACTAGCAACAAACGCCCGTGTAGCACGGGCAAAAAATCAAAATATGTTAAAATTTAAGAATTCTTTTGAAATATATTGTTAAGATAAAATAAATGTAAAATAAGTTTTTTATTATCTTTGAATATTAAAAAAATCTCTATGTATGAAAGTAAATATAAAATAAAGTCAATTTACATAACACAATGACCCCTTGAATTTAAAGGCATTGACCATTACGATCATCTCATTTACGGGTATATTATGCCTTTGATGATTGAAAATATAAGAAAAGAAAACAAACCGGATGGATCTACATCTACTAAAAATAACCAAAAGAAAGGGATCGATAAAAAAATTAACGTGTTTGATCCATCTGTGGGGGCTACCCTTGAAATGTTTTTAACGTGTGGGACCTACTGATGGCTCTGCCTCCAAAGAAGAAAAAAGGGAAGATAAGAAGAAATGAAATGGAAATCGAATGATTTCATCCTCAATGGGCCACACACCACATATGGATTTATGGTGATGGAACAATTGGCCCCCACAGATGATTGATAGCATAAGAAAAAAAAATTAAAAGAGATGGGGCGAACAAGTGTAAGAAAGGAAAAAAAAAACATAAAAGATGTACATTGTATGGGATGAGTGTACGTGGATATAGATACGAGTCATCATAGTATGTTTCTAATAGTCCTAACTCATGTGCACACAAATGACATCTTAACAATTATCAAAGAAATTAAGCTTGTGTATGATACCAATCCAGTCTGATTCCGCACTACGGATACATATTGACATAGAAAACTAATATCTATGCATAATCCATGAGTGGGTCCCATTGTAAAAATAAGTTAAATATGCGGGGCCCACTGATTGATTTGCATCCATTAAGAAACCAGACAACGGGACTTAACCCCCGTGCTAAGCCCGGGCAAAAAAGCAAAATATGTTAAAATTTAAGAATTCTTTTGAAATATATTGTTAAGATAAAATAAATATAAAATAAGTTTTTTTATTGTCTTTGAATATTAAAAAAATCTCTATGTATGAAAGTAAATATAAAATGAAGTAAATTTACATAATACAATGACCCCTTGAATTTAAAGGCATTGACCATTACGGCCATCTCATTTACGGGTATATTATGCCTTTGATGATTGAAAATATAAGAAAAGAAAACAAACCGGATGGATCTACATCTACTAAAAATAACCAAAAGAAAGGGATCGATAAAAAAATTAACGTGTTTGATCCATCTGTGGGGGCTACCCTTGAAATGTTTTTAACGTGTGGGACCTACTGATGGATCTGCATCCAAAGATAAAAAAAAGGGAAGATAAGAAGAAAGGAAATGGAAATCGAATGATTTCATCTTCAATGGGCCACACACCACATATGGATTTATGGTGATGGAACAATTGGCCCCCACAGATAATTGATAGTATAAGAAAAAAAAAATTTAAAAGAGAGGGGGCAAACAAGTGTAAGAAAGGAAAAAAAAAACATAAAAGATGTACATTGTATGGGATGAGTGTACGTGGATATAGATACGAGTCATCATAGTATGTTTCTAATAGTCCTAACTCATGTGCACACAAATGACATCTTAACTATTATCAAATAAATTAAGCTTGTGTATGATACCAATCCAGTCTGATTCCGCACTACGGATACATATTGACATAGAAAACTAATATCTATGCATAATCCATAAGTGGGTCCCATTGCAAAAATAAGTTAAATATACGGGGCCCACTAATTGATTTGCATCCATTAAGAAACCAGACAACGAGACTTGCCTCCCTCCATCAGTGGGGCCCATTCTTGGAAAAAAAGGGGTTAAGAGAAGGCCATTGAGATTTCATCCAATAGTGGAGTCCAATCTTGAAATATATTTAATACGAACTGGTGCCCACTACTGGAACCATCCATTTGGGGAAAAAAACCGAAAGGAGAGTAAAGGAGCTATATTAATCCATGAGTGGGTCCCACTGCATAAATAAGTTAAATGTGTGGGGCCCACTAATTGATTTGCATCCACTAAGAAACCAGACAACGGCCAACAATGGGGCCCACTCTTAGAAAAAAAGGGTTAAGAGAAGGCCATTGGGATTTCATCCAATACGGGAGTCCAATCTTGAAATATATTTAATATGGGACCCATTGATGATTGAAGATCTAAGGAAAAGAAAACAAACCGACTGTAAAGATTTGTTTATAATTTGGATAATGGCAAGAAATAGGACACAAATTCAAAAGTTCATAAAAATCTCTTATGAGAGAGGTTTTAGAAGATAAATAGTAGCCCAAAGTGAGGTGGCACCTTAAAATAATGTGGGTTTTTTTGTGCATATTTCTCTGAAAGAAGAGACTTTTTAGGGATGAGGTGGCACCCCTCACAGCCCACCTCCTCCTTTGCTTTAATATATATAATAATTTACCGAACTTCATTTGTATGCTTGACATTCTTCAGAGATTAAGCTATTTTGTCGCATCCTGTTATTCTTGATGTTGTCATGATCTTAGAAAATGTGTTAAGGAGTGTTATATGCATTCACATCATTTGGGCGAATACCATAGGCAGGGCACCTAAAGATGTCATAACTTGTATTTAATGATCTAAATTACTTCTCCAATGTATTCATCAATATTTGTGATTCTTTATGCCACTTATAAACGTGTTTTTATACATAACATGTCTATTATATATATATATGAAGCGAACAGGATCCAATCCAATTTCAATTGCCAATCGCCAATTGCCAATTAATTTTGAGTGTGAATTGATCTTGACTCTATGTTAAATCTTCTGAAACGTTTTTTCATTAAAGAGCCATTGGATCATCTTGAAATTGATTATTGCTTAAATCGTTTGCCATTAAAGGGACGTCGGATCAACCCTCAAATTGACCATAATCAATTTCCTATCATTCAGTTTTTAACTTCTACCTACACGTTCCCCTTACTCGTAAAAAACTCCACGTTCCTCTATCTTCTTTTGTTTCCTCTTCTCTGGTTCTGCTGTAGTCTTTTGTGTCACAACAGGTTCAGATACGGTAAAATCCTCTTTCTCTGTATTGTCCTTCTCCCCTTGCGATCTCCACATTCCCCCTCTTTCCCTTCTCTGTTCCTGCAAAATCCGAATCCGAGAAAAACAAAATCCTGATGAGATTCTTCTCTATTATCTATACAAAATCCTGATGAAATTCTTCTCTATTATCTATCCATTGCCTGAATCCATTCATTTTCCTCTTTCTCGTCCTAATTCTTTCTTTTTAAAGCTGAATGTTGGTTGGAAAAAAAGTACTCAATTATGGCTTAAAGAGAAGCTACATCAACTTTTTTGGGCCCATTTGTGAATGCATCTCAAAAGGCACTTAATCTAATGTGTACTCAATCCATCCATTACATCCAATAAATTAGTTCTTCCCGAATCCAAGTCTGAAGCAGCAAAAAAACTGTCTTGTTGGAGAATTTCCACTACTCACAACCCCCAACTCTGCTGCATCTCTTCTTCTGTCAGCTACCAAACTCCTGGCTTTTGCTTATCCCTGCCACTAACCTTTTGTACGTGACCTCTTTCAACATCTCTATGTCTTCTCGAGAGAGTTGAACCCTATCGGTTTTACCATCATGCATGAAGTCCTGTACATCGCACAGGTTAAGTCTTTCGACCTAAATATTATATTGAAACTATTATTCCTTTCATATGAATCCATTTCTAACAAAATAGTTAAAGAATTCAAACCAACCAAACAATTATAAAAATCAAACATTTGTTCCCTTAATCCAGGTCAGCATACACGTTTCATCTTAAAAATAAAGGATTTCTGCTCATTTTGAATACTATATAAAAACTTCAAAAATAAGCTTAATTTATAGAGTTGTAAGGCATCCCTTTGAATTTGGTCACATCCACACAAATGAGCCCAAGAGACATATTTTATTGAAAAAGGCACATATATATTTTAAAAAGACGCATTCAGAAATGGGCCCTGATCGAGAAGGAGCACATTTTATTGAAAAGGCACATGTGTGTTTTTGAAAAGGCACATTAACAAATGGGCCCCAAGAAGCTGATGTGGCTTCTCCTAAGGTTGGAATTAAGTTTGTTGTTTTCCAACCAACATTCAGCTTTAAAGAGAAAGAATGCATCTTCTCATATATTTTAAGTTTTATGTCTTTTTAAAAATACATTTGTGCCCTTTTCATTTGTGACTTTTCAATAAGATTTGTCTCTTAGGCCCATTAGTATGGATGTGACCCAATTCTAAGGGATGTCTTCCATCTCTGTAAATTAAGGTGATTTTCAAGTAGGAGCAGAAATGCAACATTTTTAGTAGCACATTGTCTAAGAGAAATTTCTTCTCATTTTTTTTTACTTTGATTTTAAGGGCAATTTCATATTTTTTTTAATCCTATTTAAAGTATTGTAAAAGATAAAAGAATCTGGTTGGGCTTTCTCATGTGGTTTATTTTTAAATTTGAACAATGTACAATTGTTTATAAGTTAATGTTTCGCATAATGTATGTTTATGATATCCCTTGTGAGTTTTAAATGATTGAAATTTACGGGAGTAAGTATGCAGCGCGACTCGGGGTTAACTCAATGTTTATCATAATCTCGGGCTCAGATCGTGGCACACTTTCAAATCTCAAATAGTGTCAGCCGAATATACACCAAGGCCTGCTTCATTGAGGGAGTCTACACGGATAGCTGATGGGTCATATTTTCAATTGTCTGATTACAAAATGGAGCAGCCTTTATGTGCCTTTTGCTGCTTCTTTTGTTTAGGTGGCTGGAGAACAACCTTTATGGCTGCATCAAAAACACCCTTGACATTCTGCATATCACAACAATTCAGCAAGTTAAGAAACCCCATTACTATCAAATGCCTAAAAGGCTACATACTAGAGTAAGGAACTAACAAAACCTGTTGCGTTTTTTAACTGCACTCAATATAAGCAGGAGCCACAATCTGCTTCTTCAGCTCCTCTCCCTTCAACAGGATAAAATATTGATAATCCAATAGAACATTAATGTGTGCCCAATTAAATTGACAACTTGGAGATACACTGACTGACAAGGTATTGTGCTTGAGCAAGTAATGAAGAGCAATAGCTTTGCATTGTGAGAATTCTTATCTGAGCAGTCGAGATAGGCACTGCACCAGGGTGATCTACGAAAAATTGCTTATCATCCCAAAGATCTACAAAAATAGGATGGTAAGTGAAAAACAAAAAAGATGTGAAAGGAGATTGACTAAGTAATATAGTGCACAAAAACATGAAATGAGGTGTTTTTTTATCATGGACAAATACAAATCAGACTCAGAGGAGAACAACAAAAGAACTACCAGATAGCATCAGCAAGATCCATATAGAAGAACCCAACATCAGGAAACATGAGCTGAAGCAAACAGAATCCAACAAAGGTTCTAAACATTTATCTAGAATTTAGTATTCTTGTCAATAAATTAAGAAAAGTTTATTATTTTCTAGGACACTACTATTATTATTTTTTACATAAGGATTCTTTAACTAGTAGGATTCTTAGAAAATATAATGACAGAGCCCATAGCACAGTCGGAAGGTGCTCATTGCAGCAACCACATGGTGACAAGTTCAAGTCATGTTACCCAAAAAAATAAAAATCCCTCTTATATATAATTCCACTAATGCAGAGTGCAGAGTACAAAACAGTCCAGCCATTGCAAGATCTTTCCATGGTTTAACACTTTCTTTTAAAGATTAATTGGCTGAATAGGAATCTAGGACAACCTAGTCCAATCAGGCAGGTGTTGCCACATCACAAAGCTTGAACATGCCAGAGATTTTCAAGCAGGTATTGCCAAATCACAAAGATCGAACAAGCCATACATAGTCTAGGGTAACATACTCCAAAACTCAAATGAAGTTACGAAACTGTGTGTGTTATGATGGGAAACACATTTGTTGGCTGATGGGAAACACATTTGTGCAGGAAACAAAACTACCAATTTTGAAGTATATTGTAACCTCTGGATCTACTTGAGAGCTTTTACATTGTAACCAAAACTAACAAGAAAGGAAATTAGAGAAGGGAGTATGTAAAGAATCAGGCCAATCATTGAAAAGATCTCACAACAAAGGGGTATTGGGAGAACCAACAAAAAGGTCTTGTGTGCAAAGAGGAAAAAAAGAAAAGGACTTCTGAACTTAAAAACGTCGACCTAAATCAATAATTCAATACTAAATTTGACCATTCATCCTTGCAAATTTCACACTTTCTTTTCAATTGTAATAAACTCTGCTAGGATCCTACCCATTATCAAAATCATCAAGGGCATGTTTTTTTTATCTTGGCCATTAAAATTCAATAGAACCCAAAGAAAATTCTTAGTTGTTATTATTTAACAAATCTAGTAGTATCAAATTGCCCCATGGCCAGTGCACTTATGACTTTTAACCAAGACTCCTTATGTAAAGCAACTAAAAAAGGATAATCTATATATACATAATATATCTATCATATATATATATATAGAGAGAGAGAGAATTTAAGGTCAAACAATCAAAGAACAGATGCAAGAGTCCAGGAAGAATCCCCATTTTGTTTTTATGATCAGAAAAAGAAACTCACAACCAAAGACTATGAGGAAAAAACACAACTAAGATTTGGGTTGCAACTCAGACCGAGCCAAGCTTGAGCCCACACGTCTTCATGAAAACCCAATCTTGGTTGGGCCTGTCCAGTTTTGCACTCGAACTGGGGTTCGTATTCTCAAGCCTGAGTGGAATTTGGGTGGGCCATGGGATTGGGCTTTGGGTACCCAAACTAGGTACAAAATATATGTACATTTGCCCTCAGATCTTTTAGAAGTTAATATTCATTGGATTTGGGACTCATCTGATAAAGCTATTCATTGAGATTAATGAAAATCCTCTAGGAAAAGTTCTTTAAAAAAAATAAAAATAGATGCTTTGGAATGTGAATTAGCCTCTTTGGTTTTCTCTCTCTCCCCCGCTCTTCTGTTCATCCTCCATATCTTCACAGCCAAATGAAGAAGCCCTATTACCCTTACCAGTTTTACAATCATGATTACAATGGAACGAGTAAAGCAAACAAGGAGGAGGTCATCAGTCACAAATTATGATGGCCTGTCTCCTTGGCTTTGGTTTCTTAGAGTTTATGCTCAAATGACAATGAAACTCTGGTCTTTTGTTCGGGTTTTTGCTTCTCAAGTTTCCTAAACCCTAGCTCTTTTTTTATTTCTGTATCTTAGTATTTCTTGTCACTGAAAATGCAACGTGGACATGGGTCTAGACTTGGCATCGTTCTCCCTGGATTGAAAAGGAGCTCCATCATGATCTTGTCTTCTACTTATGTGTTACACCCCATCCCGAGTTAATTAGGATTAACTCTAATTAATCGAGCTTAATGCGGATTAAACAGGATTAGTCAACTTAATGGTGCTTAATGATTTGGGATGGATCCAATTAGTCTTGAAAGACAGAATTACGTTTAATGGGATGATTTACAAGACATTAATTTGATTAAGTGGTGATTTGTCTCAAAAGAGAATTGAGTTAATGAATGGGGGTTTAAATGCAATTTTGCATTATGACTAAGCTCAAAGAGAAACCATTAGCTGGAGAGAGGAGAGTGAATCAGTGAGGATGCAACAGCAGCTACTACAGCTGGCTTCTCCTCCTTCTTCCTTCTTCATTCGTTTCTTCTTCTTTCTTTCTTCTTCCATAATCTATGATCAAGTTCTTGGAAGATAATTTGTGCAGGTGGAATTTGAGAAAGGGAAGTTAGAAGTATCATCTTCTTCAAGTGTCTTTAGAGCTTGAGTCTAGGGGAACTTGAGATTTCCTCTTTGAAAGCTACCAAGGTTTGAGATTGAGTTCAATTCAAATGAAAGGCAAGTATAACAGATCTCCATGTTTCACATGTTAATCAATATGACTTATCTTTTCTATTTTATAAGAGATAGGGTGTTGAACCCATTTCTTGATAGTATATAATTAATTTGATTAAATGAATTGAGTGGATTGAGTGATGTTTACATGGATTATAAGTGTTACTTGATTTGTAAATAATATTGAGGAAGGGATCAGGAGGTTCCAAACATCTTGTGCATAATGGAAATAAAAGGGAGAAAAACAGAATTCTACATAAAGTTTCTGGGTAGTGTCGGTCAGCCGACAAACTGACCGACGACCTAACCGACGTTGAAAGGGAGAAAATGCGTCTCTGGTTTTCAAACCGAAACCTGACCGAACCAGGTTCGGTCAGCCGACAAGTATAAGTCGGTTAACCGAGGTTAGTATTTTTAATGGATTAGTTCTCTTTGGTTTTCGAACCGAGAGTTAACCGACAGATGGACTGACAAATGTCGGTTAACCGAGGGTTAACCGACGAGTTGACCGACACTGGTGAAATTTCATATTAAATTTTGAAAATTAAGATTAAGAGCCTATTGATTTAATCAATGTTGTTTATATCGTTCATACATCCATAGGTGTTAATTAAGGGGACTTTAATGTACATAAATTGTAATGTTTATCGAAAATAACACAAGTACATTAAATAACTGAAGATTACACCAATTTGGTTGGTATTATTTAATTGAGATTATATGCTAGATTATATCCGTTCATTGTAATGAAATCAAATTATTGTACATTGAGTCTGGCACTACATGATGATTTCTATAAGCTCATTGAGTTGTTACTGGCTGCAGCAGTTTATTTGGGAGTGTTCCGGAACTCCGTGATAATCCTTCTTGTTTAGGGAGATGGTAATCATTCCGTATGGAAGATGGTAATCCTTCCTGTTTAGGGAGATGGTAATCCTTCCGTATGGAAGATGATAATCCTTCCTGTTTAGGGAGATGGTAATCATTCCTTTTTAGGAATATGGTATTGATTGGAAATGTTATGTTAGTTGTCAAACTTGTTCATATTGATAAGGTTACTATCATTGATACTGTTATTGATTTAATCTAACCTTGAATTAAACATATTGCAAATATGATTAACATATGTAATCATGATACTGTTTATACATTGCTGAATTATTGAATTCACAGTATTATTGATGATATTACAGGCACAGCTGCCATTGCCAGTCATTCAGAGGTCACAGCACCAGTGGAAACAATTAATAATGTTTCTCCCGGAGGACTAGTTGAGTGAGAATAAAGTAGTGTAATAATGATGTAAGAACGGTTAAATAATGTTTATTGTTCATAATGTAAATAAGTTTTGTTTATATTCCGCATATTGTATGATTTGGTATCCCTTGTGAAGTTTATGAGTAAATTTAACAGGAGTAAATATAGTCGCAATTCAGGATTTAACTCGATTTAAATTTTTATCTCGGGCTCGGGTCGTGACATTATGTCACCCTTCCTCTTTGTAGATGTTTTGCAGAAGGGTACATTTGGCAGTCTACAAACCTTATTCCTTCCTATACAGTGTAGGTTTGATAGGATCAAAGAAAATGTTTCTCTCATGTGTTAGTAAAAGCGTGTGTTTCTCTCATGTTATGTGCGATGGTGCCACCTCTATCATATAAACTAAGGCCTGCATAATGGCATCTCCCGAACATCCATCAGTGCAAATGCAATGTCGCACCACATCTAGTCCCGTATTTCTAACCTTCAATGGACATGCCTAATCCATAGCATCTCATCATTAACATCACGGTCAAAACCTAGTCCCAACTATGTTGAGGTCAACTATATGAATTCTTAAGCTACTCATAGTTTTTCCCGTAATTTCTCGGTAGCCACGTCACATCATCATCCATGGCACCCAATCATATTTTTTCACAAAAAAAAAGAAAAAAGAAAAAAGTTCCCAACTAAAGTTGAATCGCATGTGAGAATCTAAGCATCACTCGTGGTATTTATAAGAGGCAAAGCAAATTTTAGCAAAAAATCAATGAAAATAAGATGAAACCATCAAAGGAAACAACTTCTACTAGCTTTCCTTTCACATTAAAGATAAAATAAGATTTAGCTTATGCAAACAAAGAAGGTATTTGAGGCAAAGCTCTATATAGAAACTCATAAAGCAAATAATCAAGAGATGCATAAGCTGTAATATTTTTATGAGAAATTAAATGGCATGAAAGTTCAACTTAACAAGAAGGATGTAGAAGTACAGGAATTAGCAAAAGATGAAACACTACAATCAAATGAACTAAACAAAACACTGCACGGAACATGCAAAGCCTACGAATGTTAATCTTCAAGATTTGAAGCCATAACATATTCAGTTCATGACAGCAATAACAATAGAGAGTGATAACAAGTTGATAAATTGAATGCGGCAAAAAAAAGTCCAACCAAGTTTTGTCCCAACGAAAACGATGGGAACACCAGGCGCGTAATGTTTCAATTCAGGTATCCATGGGAAAAGAGAAAAATGTGTCACCAATGGGGGAAAGATAAACTATCAAGAAAAATAGCAGAAGAGTCTAGCATTCCAGAATGAACCATCAATTGCTTACCTTCTTCACAACATTTTCATAGCTAGCCTTGCTGATGAGAGAGAATGCCAACAGAATAACATCTGCACCACAATAGCTCAGAGGTCTTAATCTGTTGTAATCCTACTGACCTGTTGCATAAAGTCGCAAAATAAGACCCAAACAATAAACTTTGCCAAAGGAAATTTTTGATAGAATGCATATAATAGTTATAAACTGTACCTGCTGTATCCCACAATCCTAGATTAACCGTATTTCCATCCACGACCACATTTGCACTGAAATTGTTGAAAACAGTAGGTACATAATACTGCTTCCCATAAAAAAAAAATTAAAAAAACTCCATACATATTTGATAAATTGAGACTATAGAAAAATAAGAAGTTCTTCACACCTACTCCTAAATTGTATAATGTCAATGGCTTGAGACAAAGCTCTTGAACAATGAATTTTTTTATTCTTTTCAATAGAACATTCCTTGAACACAAAATGAAAGGGTCTTTAAAATAGATATTTTATAATTAAAGCACACTCATACGTCAAAATAACAAGAATAAAATCAGCATCCGCGCAACACAGCGCAATTCATCTCAGACCTATATAAGAACTATTGGTAAGCAATCCTAGTTTTCCTCATTCCAATTTAAAACCATATAAAACGGTTTTTCCTTTTGCACCCATTCCCCAAATTAAAAAATCGGCAATGTAAGAGTTGGAAAAATTCAGTTACTCGAGCAAAACCTAAAAGAATTACAATATTTTGAGGCAAGCCAATCCCAACAACAAAAAGAAACAAAGAAAAATCATAGAATCTTCACGTTTATTGTAAGAATAATATCTCATTTATTGTACAACTCATCCCACATATTAAACAGAAACATACATTATAATTTCAAACCTTTTTTTTTTGTTGGATATTTTAATCTAAAAGGACTCCACAGGACCACAATCAACTAAATCCCTATAAAACGTTTTTTTGCCTGTCTAATGCTCCAAAAATCAAACTACATCGACACAAAAAAAAAGAAAAAAAAACTTACATTGTAAAACAACATTAAAAAAAAAGAAGGAAATGAGGGCCCATTTATTTGCATGGAATTGAATTCCCTAGTACTCTAGGAAATTTATTCTTAAAAGTGGCCAAAATCAAAGATGCAGAGATCATCTAGTCTCCCATTTAATAGAAAATGAATTACGGAGAAAAAAAAAAAGAATGCCCAGCCACCACCCTAGCAATTCAAATCATAGGAAAGCCAAGGTCGCATTTACTTCTCCAATTCTCCATCTTATCATTCACCTCTTTTACAATCCTTTGTATGTATTCAATTTCATGCAAACAAATGAAAGTCCGGGATCTTAACCCTAGAGGGGGGGTGAATAGGGTGAGCTACTAATAGTGACTAACTATGACCAATTTTAATTTTCTATAAACTAACTAGTCACTAGTGATGATAACAAGCACAATGCGGAAGCTAAATACATACAATCACCACAAGAGCATGCACCACAACACAATATTTATAGTGGTTCGGCCAACGTGCCTACATCCACTACCGGCTTGTGTTCCTCACACCCCACCGGATTTCCACTATTATGCTTTTCAAAAGGCTAAGCAATAACCTCTACAATTATGCTTTCCAAGGATAAGCAATAACCTTACAATGTTGTTTTTCTAGGCTAAACAACAACCTTTACACAATGCTTTTAAATGGCTAAGCAATAACCTTACAAGTAAATATTTCTCTCAAAGAAAGTGTCTTCACAAAACACTCTTATGAGATTACAATTTAAGCTCAATAAAAATTGCCTCTAAGTAGGCGGATAAGAAAATGAAAATCTAACTCACACAACACAATGAAATGCAAAGATGAATGCTTGTGATATGTGTGTGTGGAAAACTTCAATCAAGTTTAAAAAGAAGGCTTAATCAATGTATGCTAGAAGCATTTGAAAGTTAAGGCACACAAAGATTTGATTGAAGTTATATGCAAATCACTTGAACAACTACAACTTGTTAATGATGTGAAAATCAAAAGATCACAAGTTGAAAGTTTAAGCCTAATCAAGTGATGCATGTGCTATGCTATGTTGTTTTCAAAAACAAAGGTTTGACTTAAGATTCAAATGAATGAAAACAACAAAGATGATTCAAACAAGTTAATGAAACATGTTATAAAGAAATCAAAGTTTTAAACATAACATGTTTAACAAAGTTTAAAACTAAACTAAGTTTGAATCAAAGAAAAGAATTCATTACAACTTAATATCAAAGATTGAATGGAAGTAATGAATTCATTTCATCATAGTTATCATGCTAAATACATTTACCAAAGATTTAAAACCAAGCATGAAACATATGATTAAATTAAGCAAAGCTTACTTGGAGATTTAACTTCATTAATCCAAGCTTGAGCTTCCTTAATGACCTTCTTAATCCCCTTGGTTCATCCCCTTTATCTTCTCTTCAAACACCTCCAAGAAGGCTCCAAGTTTGCTCAAAAGTTCCACACTTTTTCAAAGGGAATGAAGCCTTTTTATACACAGAAAACAGAGTTTCTGCGTGTCCCCGGTCGACCCCATGACAGGCCCGGTCGACCCCATCCAAACGGTCAGAAAAATGACCGTTGGAGAGCCAAACGGCTCTCTGCCCAGTCGACCCGCAGTGTACGCGGTCGACCGGATGTGTACCCGGTCGACCGGGTACACTGGGCCCTGGGCCACTTTTCCCATTTTGCATACTTTGCAATTTTCAAAGATTTTTGATGTGGGACTTGTTGGGGCCATTAAATCAAGCTTGAAACATGATTTAAATCAATCTAAGAATTTTTTAAAATCATGAATCATAAAAAGCCACAAATCATTTGAAACTTTAAAACTTAGGCTAAGCTTGAATTTTGAAATTCCTTTTACAAAATCAATTGCATCCAAAATTAAAACCAATTCATGCATAAAACATGAGTTTTACCATATTTAAAAACAATGCATGGATAAAATAAGATTTCAATGTTTTCTAAAATAATGCAAGTGTGAGAAATCAAATGATGATTAAAATGATATGCATCCATCAAATTGCAATACACAAAACTCCTAACAACAAACGGGCCCAAAATCCAAACTTGACAACTATGGTATTTGAGGCAATCCACATTCATTCCCCGCCACGAAAATCAACAATGAAAATCCCCACAATTTGCACTTTTCTTATGCAAGTACTTATTCAAACTGAGATCACATTGCAAAAGAAAGAATCTTCTTCTGTTTTTTTCTTTCCAACAAACCCCCAGTTATGAGAGAACGAAAATTCAAAATCCCAACCACAATCAAAACAACAAAGCAGAAAAAAAGAAAATCATGAGATTGGGAGTATGGAAATGACCGTAGGGAAGGTGTTGCTGGTGTAGGAAATCAACATGCAGGTCTTCCCGACAGCACCATCTACGACCTTGACGCACTGGATAAACCTCGAAACTCTCATCTTCTTCCTTGAAAGAAATTGAAGAATTTTCAATCCTTCTGTGTTTTGGTTTTCGATTTCTCCTTTTTCAACAACAACAACTACGGCGTCTGCATTTGAGGGATTAGAGAAAGAATCGACATTTTTGTTTTATGTTGATCGAAACTAGAAGCTCTCAAAGCTCAAAAAAAGACGACGGGAAAATTTGATCTTTTGCAGAGAAATGACAATAGCGGGTTCGCGGCAGCCCAGCTCTCCAGGGCGGATCGTGTGATGATTGGATCACTCTCTGTGGTCCGCGGCACCATGTTCTCAATTCTAGACTCGCGATCGTTTCCTAAGGTTTGTACTTTGAACTTCGGGTCGGGTCATCTTTGGTGGTCCCGGGAACTCGATAGTTTAAAGAATTCGGATCATCGGTCGCAACAATTTTATGATAACACATTGTGGGGCCTACAAATAAACAATCTGGACTGTTCCAAATGAATTCCAACATCTCCGTTAATATATTTTTAATTTTTGATTTAAGAGAAATAGATCTCATTGTACAATTGAGCACGACAAAAAGGTGCTCAGATCCTAACCCATATCATATCAACTCCTTGTCAAGTTTTCCATTTGGAAATTTACTATTAAGGTAATGTAAAGTATTTATTTTTTTTCCAGATAATGAATAATATCAAAATTACACATCTTAAACTTCTCGGCTTCTTATTAAAAAAAATAAAAATAAAAAAAACAATCTATTTTCTTTGTTAAATGATAAAAAAAAATAACACTCGAATTTATACAAAAAAAAATCAAAAAGATTTCTACCAAACGGATTTTCCCAATTAGATAGTAGAATGCATTCTTTTTCAACTTTTATTTAACAATTATATATTAGTGTGGGAATTGTCTTTCTATAGCCCCACAATGGAGTTCTAAGAAATGCTATATGGTTCCGTGTGATAGCTGCTCCATAGGGTCTGGACTTGGTATGAGACTCAGGCCTAACAAGAAAAAATCCCAATTTGGGCTCTGGTACGAATAGAGAGCATATGAGCCGTACACATGGGGAGAGAGTCGACGGCATTTGGCTTCTCAACGGCCTTTTTGAGGGAAATTAATAATTCTAAAGTCTTCTATCTTTTGGCTCTGTTCGGCCATAAGTCCCTTTTCATGATTTAAAATTACTTTTCGGTCCCTAAACTCTCATAGGTTATAAAATAAAAAAAAGTTAAAAATGCATTAAGAGGACCATATCACTAAATGACAAAAAATAAAAAAAAGAGAGATAAAAATGCATCATGAGGACCCTTATGTCTATATGGTAATTCTAGACCTCATAAGTAGTATGAGATCCTATGGAGCTTTTATTCATAAATTCAAAAAAATAATAACTAATTATTTTAGTCAAACAAGTCATTTTCACCAATAGTAGGCCCCCCATGAGACCTCCTGTGATGTGCCCCACAGCTTGGTAAAAGTTAAGCCCCTTGTAAGATCCACTTGGTGATTTTGGCGGAAGTTGGTTTGGATCATAATAATATCATTGTAGATAATTTGGTTCTTGCCTTCTTCCTAAGTAATAAAGAGTATACCCATGAAGAGAGAGGAGGGGAGGGAGAGAGAGAGAGAGTTCAATGATATATTGAGGGTAGTTCAATGACTAATTGAGTTATACTTACATGGGATTAAGGTTCTTATGATGGTTGTCCATCGACTCCAGCCATCACTCTTGGCCCACAGAGACCCTTTTAGACTCAAGGGAGGTAGTGGATGAGCACTCACCAGATCATCACTACACCCATAAATAACTCTCTCCCACTATTCTCTTTTCTCCATCCATTGAGCAGGGCAACCCAACCATAGTTGCATGTCACGGGTCTAAAATGCGTTAAAATAGCATGTGGCAAAGTAATTTACCCTTAGGAACATAGGGATGGCCAGTTGGTAAGATATCCCGCACGTACCCATCCCTTCCACTGGAAATCAATTCCTGATGGGAGGTTTGAACTTCCTTCCTCCCGGCCAGTAAGCCACAACAAAAAGAAAGAGTATTTTACCCTCACTCTCTTTCTTCTCGCACTTGAAAATAAAGATATAGCCCGTAGAGCTGTTTTTAGATTTTTATATTCGCCCTTAAGCAATTAAATTTAAGTATTTTCCACAGAGTTACTGGTGCGATATCGTAAGACTGTATAATATTGCATACATCGTGCTGTGATATCTTAGGATTGTGTTATATCTCACAAATTACGCTCTATGATATCGTAGGATCGTGCGATATCAGTCTATTATTGTAAAAACAACTTTGTGAAAAAATATTTAAATTTCGACTGTTTTGGATCAAATGTTATATTTACGGGCATTTGTATAGTTAATATCCCTTGAAAATATTAGTCGCTACAAATGAACACCCCGTAGCATATAAATGTTTTGATTTTCTCCATAATACAAAACTATAGAATGGTTCCAATCATGGATCAAGGCCACGTAAGTGAAAAATAGATTCATAGTTTGGAAACTTCTTCATAAATTGTTCAAATTTTATGAAAAAAATAAAAGGATCAACTTTAATATCACGAGGTTTATTAGTCCAGTAAGCAAAACAATCAATTTGGATTACAATACAGGGGGCACATGAGAATATAAAAACATGAGTGGTTGATGGGGGGCCACACGAATGCAATGACCATGGAAAAGTCGGGCTCTCACTTTTTGCATGACTCGTGAATTGTGAAAGTCATGTTCACACCTATTTACATGCAAAAATTTGGTGTGTAAATAGTTTCGTTTATAAACTATTTTTTACCCATCATTTAGGTATTATGTATATAAATGAGTACAAATAAATATGAAGATGTATAACCATTGCGAGTTTGACTACAAATGGATGATATAAGATCCACATCTTATATCATTGATGTAGTTGGGACATCGACTTTCATATGTATTGATTTTCAGAGTGATAGTTGGGTTTTCATTTATCATATTTACATGATTCAGTCTCTATCGGAGGGGAGATTATTTGACTGTCATTTTTTAATATTCATGTTTGGCTCTTCATTTTTAAGCAACTACATAAACACAGTGTAAGTATTCAATTGCATGAAAACAAATGGTTTACTCACAGAGGTTGAAGGTTCGAAACTGCGCTACCATACTGGGCCCACAGGAGATTTGCCCTACCCCCTTGGGCTCGAAGGAATTAGTCCGGCTTAAAGGTAAAGGGACACCCTCCGGTGGGCCGACCTATTCTCTATATAAATTATTTGGTTTTGGGAACATTTCATTCTCTCTATTGAAGTTGTGTGGAGATGCTCACGAGAATTCTCAAGGCCTGCTTAAGAGGTTGATGGTGAAAATTTTGAATTGTTAAAAATTAGTTACCCTTCTTGAATATGCCTTCTTCACAGTATGCTTGGACAAGATATAGATAACGTAATACACTTATACGATCCTGTGTGGGGATATTTCCAAGACATCGAGATCACCCTGGTTTCGGTAAAGAGTACCAGTGACGTAATGCAGATCGAAGTAGATGAATACATGGATGCATTGGATCAAAGTAAGAAACACCGTGTAACGCCCAAACGAGCGAAATGAGGGTCCCGGAATCAGAATTGCGAACGAAAGGCCATTTTGGAAGGGAATCGACGAGATATTCAAAATCCATTGCTACGCAATGGATTTCCTGTTTTTAGGCCAAATTCCATCGTTTCGATATCGAAAAATACATTTTTTGCCATATTGTTGTTTCTGATATCGGCCTTGGCACCTCGGCAACAGTGCCAACTGCGATCACCAGCTAGGCAACAGTCCCAGGCCCTCCATCTCGGCGGGTCATGGTCTCGGCCTCATCCATCTCGGCTAGGTGCTCCAGTAGTACCAGTGTCTCCCATCTCAGCACAGTGCCAGATTGCTCCACCTCGACCCGCAATGTCAGGCATCTCGGCAGCATGTCTCGATCTCGGCTTCGGTAAAAACACTGACAAATGTACCTCTATGGAGACTCAAGCACATTACAGAATGTGCGACAAGACAAGGGTACCATCTATATCTCCTGACAGAGCGGCGTCCACAACTCCCAAAGCGCCAGGGTAAGGCCCGATGGGACAAGGTGAGCTACGATGGAACAACACTTCTCAAGTGCCTAACAAGAGTCATGGGACTCTCTCTCCCAAAGTCAACTCCCTACCTCTATACATAGAAGGAGCTGATTCAGAAAGGAGGGGGCCATTAACACCACAACTGGTATGCATAAACAGAGACACCCAAACTCTCTCTCGCTCTCCCTCTATCTCCATCGTTAGTCGAGCTATTGAACTGACTTAGACATTAGAGAGCCTTGCGCTGACAACAGTCAGGGTCTCTGATCCTCTCTTCTTCTTCCTCCTTTTCAAGTTTTAGACATATGATTTCATCCAAAGGAGCTTCATCTCCACCTAATCAACTCCGCGGGTTTTTAGGCACTTTCAAATCCCTTGCCAAAAAGTAATAACCAAGGATCCATCATAGTCAAGATGGATAATATCTCATTCCCTTGGTTTGATTAAAACTTTAATAAACTTGCATTACATAAAATCATGATCAGCCAACTCCAGTGATAATTCAATAGGAGGCATTTCCAATTCCACGTCGATAACAAGGTATCAATCCACACCCAGTAGGAGTGACAAAGGGATTAGGTCAAGTCAAAACAGGTCGACTAGATAAGGTGTATGAAGTTTCACACTAGACCTGTTTAAAAAAAATGTCAAGTGGTGTGGGTTAATCCGATCCTACTCGCATAACCAGCATTCAATACAAGTCAACTCTTTCACTAGACCAGCCCATAAAAATTGGGTCCAAGCCCAATCCGCTTCAAATATCATGGCTTTAGTTGGGTCAAATTAATAACAAGCCTAAAAAAAAAAAAAACGCCCAATACAAACTCAACTCATATCATCTAAAATAGACTATCTTAAATACCAAACTATAAAACTTAACCAGCCAAATTCCATAGCTTAGGCAGGTGGGGTCAACCCTAACCAATCGATTTAAATAGAGCTTATGCTGGTTGAGCCTAACCCCACCCATTTAAATGCAAGATAAATTTTTTTAACCCATGACCCATCCGTATATATTACAGGTCAGGTTATATGGGTCCGTCAAATAAGGCCATCCCAATTGGTTCATATACAACCCTAGATTTGCAGAGTCGGTCACCATGAGCTCAATCACCACCATTGAATCCCATCCAACGGTCATTAGACCAGACCCCGCTAACACCAGCGGGCCCCACTTTTATAGCATATAACGAAAGGGACATGCGTGAAAGAAGAGGAGCAATCACTTCCATAGAACGGGAAGCTTGAAAAGCAGCACTCTCGCTCTATTCTCTCTTCCCCTACGCTACCCTTTACAAATTCCAGTCTCCCAAGGGTTTATATTCTTCACTTGCTCGTTTTTTTTCTTCTCTAATTCTCTAAGTCTATTCCCACAACCCCCGCGAAAAAGCAATCCATCTTTCCTCCTCTCTTTCTTCCCGCAATCCCTTTCATAAACCCTAGAAAACTTTCTTCTTCGTCTCTTGTTCTTGCCTCTTTCGCATTTCTTTCTTGGATTCAATAAGAAGAAGGGCAAAGACTCGATTTTTAGGGTTTTCAAGATTTCTCCAACTTTTTTTCTTCTAGGGTTTCTTGTTGTGGAATTGTGGAAATCGATCTCGAAATGATCGAATCCGTCCGATCGGACGACGTTGCCTGATCGCCGAGCCGTGAGGCTCTGGATTTGTATGGAAACGCGGAGTCGAAAGCGGGCGGAGGCCTCCTCAGCAGCCCCTCCTTCTTCTTCCTCTTCTTCTAAACAGCCTTCCAGCTCCTCCGCAGCGCCTACTCCTCAACTCCGTGCCAGCAAGCGTGCTCGCGTCTCCGTTCGGTCGCCTTCGATTGTCACCACTCGCTCCCGACAGAATTCGATCCCTGCTGCTGCCCCTGCAATGGATTCTTCTAATAATGAATCGTCTGCATCTGGGTCGCGACGTGATTCCGGCAGCCGGCGTGGGCCTGGAAAGAGCCAGGCAGCTGAGAGGGAGAAGGAGTCGGATAAAGGGAAGGAGAAGGAGCCTGAAATTAGGGTTAGGGATAGGGAGAGAGATAGAGACGCTGAGAGGAATCTAGGGTCGAGCATTGATGGCGGTGATGACAATGATAGCGATGGCGGCGTGGGAATGCTCCATCACAATCTCACCTCGGCCATGCAGGGCCTTCTGAGGAAGCTTGGGGCGGGCCTCGACTCTGTGACTGCCGCGTCGTCCTCACAGCAGAACAGCCGGCTCAAGAAGATATTGGCCGGGCTGCGGGCGGATGGGGAGGAGGGGCGCCAGGTTGAGGCACTGACTCAGCTCTGTGAAATGCTGTCGATTGGGACTGAGGACTCGCTCAGCACGTTCTCTGTGGACTCGTTCGTGCCCATTCTTGTTGGGCTGCTGAACCACGAAAGCAATGCGGATATCATGTTGCTAGCTGCGAGGGCGCTTACGCACCTCTGCGATGTGCTGCCCTCATCTTGCTCTGCTGTTGTGCACTATGGGGCTGTCTCGTGCTTCTGCACCCGGCTGCTAACCATTGAGTACATGGACTTGGCGGAACAGGTGAGACCTTATTTTTTCGTTGAAATACTGATTTTTATGTCTAGCATTTGGATGAATGGATGAGCAGTTAACTTGGGTTGTTAGCCTTTGGTAGTAGCTTTGTGATAAAATAAAAAATTCAAAAGTTGGGTCAGTCCCCCTTCATTAGAGTGAGCAGCGCATCCAAATTTGTGATTGGTATCATCTAAGCTGAATTTTAAATGAGAACATAAGCAGGAAGATGTCTAGCTGTTGGCCATGGACAACGAATGCTCAATTGTTATAAGAAGATGGTCATCATCCACTTCACTTTGTTGGAAAATAAATTATTGCTATCCTAGTCAGTTTTACATCCAACTGAACCCTTAGTTGAAACTCTTTTAAGAGAATGAACTCATAGTTTGCTGTTGGTGCCCGCGACGATATCTCCTTGTTCTTATCAGTGATGTCAACTGGGAGTTAATGGTAAAGGCTGTTGGAGCATTGGAGATGCGAATAAACTAGCTGGTGTTGCCTGTTAGATGAACTTGTTGACTCTGTTATCATTTATGCTCCTCTTTCCGTTTCATGCAATACTCAAGACTTTGGTATTATCAACTTAGGACTCACTTTCTGCTTTTAACCTTTCTTTGTAATTCTTATTTGCAGTCGCTGCAAGCTTTGAAGAAGATATCCCTAGAACACCCAACTGCTTGTCTGCGTGCAGGTGCACTTATGGCAGTGCTATCTTATCTTGATTTCTTTTCCACCGGAGTTCAGGTAACACCATTTTGCTTTCACATCAGAAATATGACTCTTTGCATGAATTTGAAAAAACAAACAAAAAAAAAGCTTCTCAGCTTGTTGCATCCTTGTTAATTGAGCCATTGAGGCGACTTGTGATGTGTGTTTCAGAGAGTCGCATTATCCACCGCTGAAAATATGTGCAAGAAACTCCCATCTGATGCTGCTGATTTTGTGATGGAAGCCGTGCCTCTGCTTACCAACCTTCTTCACTATCATGACTCAAAGGTAAGAGGCCAACATAACAACAATCATTTCGGAGAAAGAAAGCTGCCAGGTTTTATGGACTCAATTAAAAATATAGTGGCCAACAATGTAGGATTATTATGGCATTTGCCTCTTAGTTCATTACAAAAAAATGATGGCCAACAATCTAGGATTATTATGGCATTTGCCTCTTTGTTCATTACAAAAAAATGAATGTACATGGCCTGTGGTGGTTATTAGACTATCATTTAGTCAAGTGGCATTCTTTTTTTCTTCAACTGGCATTCTTCTTTTTCTTAAGGACGGGGAGTATATGCTTCTTTGTCACGATAAAAAATAAATGCGTGCTGTATGTGATGGTTTTTACAATGCTCATTTAATCAAACGACATTCATAATTTTCTTAAGGAGTGGGAGGAGGCAGGAACAACTTCCATTTTTCGACTCCCGGAAAGTGAATCTCATCGGATGCGATGATGTTTTGAGCAACAGCTTTCAGAGTCAAATACATGCCAGTCATGTTACTTGTGTGACTGCGAGTTCTTGTCTTACTTTTCTGCTAAATTTGGTAACCTTTCCATTGGCATTGCGACGATGTATTTGATTTGAGCGAGGAGTTTGCTAAGGGAATTTTTTTTTTTTTGTTGAAGGTGGACCTCGATGGCACCAATTTTGCTTGATCTTTCCATGGTTGTGTTGGCAGTGGAAGTTACCTTTGTAGGAATACTTGAAAAGCCATCCCTTGCAGTAACCACTAGAAAGCTAACACCGAGGGGCAAGAGTGCTCAGCTAACTTTAAACTTTTACTTCTAAAATTGATGAGCACATTAACTGGAGAAGTGAGATGGTACTAACTATTCTCTTATATAAGTCTGTATGGACGTCTCATTGCTGGGGTTTCTTGCTCAGTGCTGCAAACAGAGCTGGTCTTTTTCCAGTTGTAACCGAACTTCACATTGGGTCAGTTGGGAACTCCGTCATATGCTCCCTCCACTGCATTTTAGGTTTCATGAGAGGAGCTTTGACTATGTTACCCAACTTCCTTACCTGAAAAGCTAGTCCGTTCCATTTCTGGAGTTCTCAAAACCGCACCAAACTGGCTAAATTGGTACTTATATTGCTATAACGAGAACATTTTTAGTGTGATGTGGCTGCTGCTTATATGGAAATGCAGCTTGCATCTGGAGCTCATGTCTTAGAAACTTTATCCTGTTCACTGTCATTACTCTATCCATTTCCTGCTCATGTTTGTGCTTAGAATGCAGTCATGCAGATATCATTCGAATTTGGCATAATTTCCTCACTAGCTGTGTAAATATCAGGTGTTGGATCATGCTTCTGTGTGCTTGACTCGTATAGCAGAGGCCTTCGCATCATCTCCTGAGAAATTAGATGATCTATGCAATCATGGCTTGGTTGCACAAGCAGCAGGGCTTATTTCCATCAGCAATTCAGGAGGTGGCCAAGCATCCCTTAGTACATCTACATATACGGTAGATGCAATTGCTTGGTACAGGTTAAATGCCTTTTTTCATTTTGAAGGTTAAATTCTGACTCCTTTAAGTGTTGCAGGGTCTAATCCGGCTGCTTTCAACATGTGCAAGCGGCTCTCTGTTGGGTGCCAAAACTCTCCTCCTCCTCGGCATCAGTGGCATTCTCAAAGATATCCTGTCTGTTTCTGGTCTATCTGTTTCACCTGCTTTAACCAGACCATCAGAGCAGGTACATGTTGGTTCTTTTATCATCCATTGATTTTTTTTTTGCATAATGAAGCTGCCTAATTATGGTTTCCATCAGCCATATTTGTATGTGGAGGTATTTAAGACTTCATGAGTATCCTACGAATTTTATTATTCACGTGTGCCTCCACGCACACTTGCATATACAAATTCTATTATTCTTGTACATGCCTGTGCCTTAGGCAGGGGTGGTCAAGCTAGTTAGATAAAAAGATCAATTAACAGGAAGCAATTAAGCACACATATTTGAATATTTGAAGCATGTTTGGACATAAGTTCTCCACCGTGACTTCCCATTTGATTGGGAGCTTAATGGACTCATGGTTCTTGTTTCAGCCTTCAAAGGAGGGTAGAAAGGTGAAAAAGAAAAAAAAGTTATGAAAATCTGTCATACTGTTTAAACAGGGCAGAACAGATAGGAAAGCGGCCGGAATTTTTTTGGTCCAGTTTGTGTATTCCATTTCGGTATGCACTGTGGAATGGAATAGAGACTAATTTGTGGCCACCACACAGCCTAACGTGTTGCTTCCAACAATTTCCTTGTGAGGACCTTATTGACTTTGAAATCAACAAAGTAGTCTTTTTTTTTGCATAATTTTCTTGCCTTAAGTGCATTGTATGCACAGAATGTAGACTTGATAGAAAAAGGTCGAGTCCTATCACTTATGCAAACGCTGCAAGACTATGGGGTTTCTATTTTATATACTTTTGAATCTCCATCTAATGGGATTTTTTACGCAGATTTTTGAGATTGTCAACCTTGCGGATGAGCTTCTTCCCCCACTCCCACAAGGAACCATTTCCCTCCCCCAATGCTCTAGTTTCCTTATGAAGGGATCAGCTGCAAAGAAATCCTCTACCAGCAGTTCTGGGAAGGAAGAAGACACAAATGGAACAATGCATGAGATTTCAGCTCGTGAGAAACTGTTACAGGATCAGCCTGAACTTCTGCAGCAATTTGAAATGGACCTTCTTCCGGTTCTGATTCAGGTTTGTGCTTCATGAGGAATTAATAGGTTCAAATGTGACAATTCTACTGTTTGTCTTGAATTTTTCCTAACCATTTACCTGATGGGCGCTACTATGGATGAGAGATGCAGAGAAATCTCATGGAATGGAAAAGTTTCTAATCTTTGTTCTTTATTTTTTTTTCCTGGAATATTGTCGTATCTTCTTTATAATCCTGTAACCACTGACAATTCCCATCATGGGAGAATTTTGAAGTAGCTCTCATCCATGCTGGGCCTTATCCAATGAGGGGTCCGATCTTACCACAGGTCTCGTCTGCACTGTGCGCCGCAGTAAATTAGTTGCTGAGGTTCAAGATCTTAAATTGCCTTGTTCTTCCAGTGAGGCTGTTTTGTCTATGTTGTATTCTTTCTCAACTTGTTTGATTGCGACACTTTTTCCCTCTTATCAAACAGATCTATGGATCCAGTGTGAATGGTCCTGTCCGCCACAAATGTTTGTCTGTTATTGGCAAGTTGATGTATTTCAGTACAGCTGATATGATTCAGTCTTTGCTTAGTGCGACCAACATGGCAAGGTAGGGTGTCCATATTTTGCTTAATGTGATAATTTGACGATGCGTTAAGGCTGTAATGTTCTCTACAAAGACTTAAATCTTCTAGCGCATGTAGTCTGATTTTGTTTTTTCTCTTTAACAGTTTCTTAGCAGGTGTTTTAGCTTGGAAAGATCCACAAGTATTGATTCCCACCCTTCAGATTGCAGAGATTCTTATGGAAAAGCTTCCAGGAACTTTCTCTAAGATGTTCGTGAGAGAAGGGGTCGTTCATGCAGTTGGGATGCTTATCATCGCAGACCCTTCGAGTACAGTTCTTGCAGAAGCATCTCCTGCCGAAAAGGACATTGATTCACTTCTCTCTTCACGATCTCGGCGCTATCAACGACGACGTAGTGGTGGCTCGAACACGAATGGAAATTCTTTGGAAGACTCAAAAAGCACTCTCCCAGGAATTACTGGTTCACCCCCAACTTCAATAGAAGTTCCAAGTGTTAATTCTAGTCTACGTGGTGCTGTCAGTGCACGTGCGAAAGCTTTCAAAGATAAGTATTTCCCTGCTGATCAGGGGGCAAGTGAAGTGGGCGTGACCGATGATCTTCTTCGTTTGAAGAACCTTTGCATGAAGTTGAATGCTGGTATTGAGGATTCCAAGACTAGAACAAAGGGTAAATCTAAAGCTTCAGGACTTCGCTTGGCTGATATTTCTGCTTGCGCTGAGGAGCAGTTGACTGGAGTTATATCTGAGATGCTAATGGAGCTGAGTAAAGGAGATGGTGTTTCCACATTTGAGTTCATTGGTAGTGGAGTTGTTGCTGCTTTGCTTAGCTACTTTTCTTGTGGAACCTTTTCCAAGGAGAGAATCTCTGAAGCTAACTTGCCTAAGCTCCGACAACATGCTCTTAGAAGATTTAAGTCCTTTATTTCAGTTGCGCTTCCTGCTGTTGTTAATGAAGGGCATGAAGCTCCTATGACTGTCATAGTGCAGAAGCTTCAAAATGCTTTATCTTCCTTGGAGCGCTTTCCAGTTGTATTGAGCCATTCATCCAGGTCATCTAGTGGAAACTCACGCCTTTCCTCTGGGCTTGTTGCATTATCTCAGCCGTTCAAACTGCGACTATGTAGAGCACAAGGCGACAAATCCCTCCGGGATTATTCTTCAAACATTATACTCATTGAACCTTTGGCGACTTTAGCATCCGTTGAACAATTTCTTTGGCCAAGAGTTCAACGAGGAGATTCTGGCCCAAAGATTTCTGCCGGAAATTCTGATTCCGGGACGATGCCTGCTGGTGGTGGTGCATCTTCGCCATCCACACCTGCTCCTGCATCATCTGGTTGTCGCCATTCAGCTAGATCTAGGTCATCAGTAACAATAGGAGGTGTTTCTAAAAAGGATGCACATGATGAACAAGGAAGCTCATCTAAAGGAAAGGGCAAAGCTGTTCTAAAATCTGCTCCCGACAGGGCAAAAGGACCTCAAACAAGAAATGCTACACGCAGAAGAGCAGCTTTAGAAAAGGATGCACCGATGAAGCCTGCACATGGTGACTCTAGCTCTGAGGTATGCTACTGTATTGACTGGATTTTTATTTCCATGGTGATTCATGTAATATTTTTAGCTTTGTCTTATTTTTCTTTGACTGCCAATTTTGGGAGGAGATGGATGGCTTGATATGAGACATTCCAACTAGTGAAGATGTTTTGGGCATTTTGGAAAGGATAGTAGACTAGAGGGTGTGAGAGAGTGCATGGAGGACAAGAGTTTGGAGAAAGGAGTGAGTTAGGGGACAATATGTTTAGAGTTTACATTGAAATTTGACCTTGTAATAGCTAATGCCTACTTTAAAGAAGAGAGGAGCATTTAAATACCTATAAGAGTGGAATTGGTAGGAGCGAGATAGAACTTTTCCTACTAAGAAAATTTGATTCGCTAGCTTCTGAAGACTGCAAGGGTATTTTTGGAGAGAGTTTGACCTCACAAAGTAGACTAGTAGTTTTAGATGTTTGCAGTAGTAGTAAAAAGAGGGATGGTAAATAAAATGTTCCCTATTCCCTAAAACAAGGTGGAACCTCACAAAGTAGACTAGTAGTTTTAGATGTTTGCATTAGTAGTAAAAAGAGGGATGGTAAATAAAATGTTCCCTATTCCCTGAAACAAGGTGGATGAGATTTGAAGAGGGAAAAGTCGCATAAAGTGATCGAGTTTGAGAATGGAATTTGGAGGGACAAACTACGGCGATGAGAAACTAAGTGGCTGATTGTATAAGAAGGATTGGAATCGAAAGGGAAAAGACCTTCTAGTAAAGAAACCTAGTGGTAGAATCTAGATGTTCATGAAGCCGGGACACTGTGATAGAGAAAAAGACGTTGCTATAAAGCTTGGCAGGGGACTAGGATGGAAAATGATTTTTTTTTTTTGGAATAGTAGGATACTAAAAATTATGAAATCTACAAGAAAGCAAAGAAACAAGTTAAGAAAGTAGCAAAGGATGTAAAGTCCAATGCATATGATGACCTATAGAAATAACGTGGGAATGGGAGGAGAGAGAATTTCAAGCTTGCAATGAGGAGAATAAAAAGTAGGGATTTAGATCATATCAGATGTATAAAGAGATACGACTAATAGGTTTTAGCGAAGGACAATGTTATTAAATGAAAATGGAGAGAATATTTTATCAAGCTTGTTAATGAAGATTCTATATGAGGCTTATGCGAGAGGATACATAGTAGAACATCTCTTACTGCAGAATTAAGATAGTTGAAGTGGAGAAAGCATTGGCAAGAATGAAGAAAGGAAAGGCTACAGGTCTAGATGGCATTCCAGTAGTGGCTTGAAAATGCTTAGGAAAAATTGGATGGATTTGGTTAACTAAGTTTTTCAATAAGATATTAAGAACAAAGGAAATGCCAGATGATTGGAGATTGTAGTACCTATATACAAGAGAGATGTTGCATCAATTATCGTGAGATTAAGCTTATGTGTTACACTATGAAACTATAGGTGAGAGTATTGGAGCAAAACTCAGATAAGTTACCAAGGTATCTAAAAATCAATTTGGTTTCATAGTGGGGAGGTTAATTATGGAAGCTATTTTTTCACTCGGGCAATTAATGGAAAAATATTGAGAAGAGGAAAATCTTCATATGGTATTCATCGATCTAGATAAAGCTTACGACAGGGTTCGTAGAGATTTTGATTTGGTGGGTTTTAAATAAAATGAGTGTCCCAATAGGTTATACTGACATCATTAAAGACGCGTATGAGGGAGTAGTAACAAGTGTGAGAATTGAGGAGAGAGAAGTGAGTTTCCAATGACCATAGTTTTGCATCACAGGTTTAAGCCCATATCTCTTTACACTGGTTTTGGATGGGTTAATTGCTCATTCAAGATGAGGTGCCTTGGTATATGTTTGTTTATAGATGATATAGTGTCGATGGATGAATCGAGATATAGTGTGAATGTGAAACTTGGGATGATAGAAGGCTCGAGACTCGAAGGCTTTTAAAATGAGTCATACAGAGATGAAATTCATGAGTTTCAACTTTTGTAGAAATGTGCATATAGCTAAAACACCCATGGGAATTGAAGCGCAATAGATATAAAAAGGGATTCATTCTGATACCTTGGCTCGATATTAGTAAGGATGGAGAGATTGAGGAAGATGTCGAACATATTATAAGAGCGGAATGATTGTAGTGGAGTCTTGCTTCTTGAGTGCTTTGTGATTGGCACATACTAGTAAAAGATTAAATGACAATGATTAGGCTGGTTGTGACATATCGAGTAGAATAATGGCCAGTAAAGAAACAATACATGCACAAAATGTGTGTAGTAGAGATGAGAATTTTGAGATGGTTGTGGTGAAACTAAGAAAGAGTTATAATTGAGTGCATTTGAGATCATTTTGGGGTAGCATCAATGGGTGATAAATTAAGAGAGATTTGTTTGCGATGATTTTGACATGTCCAATGCAGCCTACTAATGGCACTGATCCTTTCTATGCAAGTTGATTTCTCCCCCAAAGGAAAGGGGTAGGCCGAATAGGACATGGATGGAAGTAGCAAGGCTAGATTTGAAGAAGTGAACCTTATCTCAGGATTTGGCTGAGGATAGACCGGAATGGAGAAACAAAATTCATATAGATTATGATTATGTTGAGTTTTTCCTTGTCCAAAAAATTCCATCTTTTAAATTTATATTTCCTTTTTAAATAAAAATAAGAATATGATTTGGATTCAGGAAATCTATCAGCTCTTGCTCTGAGATCTGTTTCAAGTAGTTGTGCAAGATTATCTTGCTCTCTTGTAGTTCGTTTGGTGCCATGCTCTTGCCTTGTGGAATTGTGGTTGACTGTACTAATTTCAAGTTCTTTTGCTAACCATATGTGATATGCCCTTCATTTTACAACCTTTGTTACTCTGCTCTCTCTTTTTGAATCAACCCTGGATCCAGATGGTCTAGGAATGTAAATGGGCAGGTTACATATCAGGCTTGAATCAGGTCCACAGCAGCCCAGACCTTTTCACCTGAACTGGACTGGACCAGATGGCCTATTTTATATGTAAAAATTTCCTCTTCTCACTTCCATTACGGTTTGTGATGTTTGTGATACTTGGTATTAGGCAGCGTTTCAATATCCGATTGTATCCAATACTTTATTTATGAGTAAATCAGTACCCAGCCATTTCCCGTGGTCATTGCACTCTTGCAGTAATCAGACATCCTAAATTCAGCACACACCTTTTTTTTTATTTCCTTAAAAAAGTTTACATTTTAAGGTGCCCGTCTCAAATTGTTTGAAGGTAAACCAAATCTGAACTTGACCTGAATGAAACCTGATGGTACTTGACCTGAATTCGATCTAAATTGTACATTGGGTTGGGTTGACTTGGGTGGGTTCAGTATTCCAAATTTTGGGAGTTGGTTTCATTTTCAAAGGGCATAAATCTTAGAAAATGTGTGTAATTCATACATATGATAATTTGTATAGTAAATATTATACATCTATACCCCTTGTTATCTAAGAAGCACGGACACGGACACGCCACGACACGGACACGCCGACAAAGCATTTCTAAAAAAAGTAGAACAGGGACACTTTGGGGACACGTTAATAATAATAATAATATATTTAATCATATACTAAAAGATACTATCATTTTAACTTAGTAATCAATTTAGCAATCAAATAAATAAAAATTCAAGTACCACTGTACCAACTAACAAACATATCAAATAGGAATACAAAATTGAAACATAATTAATAATCAATAAACATGAAATATCCATAGTTCCATAAAATCCATACAAAGAAAAGGGAGGATCATCAATTTCCCCTCCATTCCAAAAATACAAAAAGAAGTCAATTCCCATCTAAAGTTTAGTCAATGGATGCAACTTCAATTGCCTCATCATCACCATCAATTTGATCACGATCAACATCATCTGTAAGTTATGACCTTTTACAAAAACCTAAACCCCCCTTTGCTTTTCTTTTTTTACTTAACTTTATTTTTTTCCAATTAAAAGAGGCAAACAGTGTCCGACACGTGTTTGAAATATAAAACATTAAAAAATAAACAGGACACTCTTTTTTGCGTGTCCGACACGTGTCGGAGCGTGTCCGTGTCCGACACGTGTCGGACACCGACACTCTGGCCCCGGAGAGGTGTCCGTGCTTCCTGGCTTGTTATAAAAGAGAAGAAGTTTATTGAAAAGTATGGTAACTGAGTTGAGTTTGGGCACCAAAGCCCAAACATGAACCCTACCCAAATTACATGCTGGTTCATATCTATGCTTGAGCCGACCCAAACCTGAACAAGGTCAACCGGAATTAATTTTTTACTTTTGTTTGCGGTAAGACCATGTGGATTCAGGTTTGATGTTAGGCCCGTCCTCAGCTTCACTCTGGCTGTAAGTATCGAACCTGCAACCTTGTGGTTTCAACAATGAGAACCTTTTAGCTGTACTGTGGACTATTATTTAGATGTAGAACATTGAAGAAGTCAGTTTCTCTGGTGGAAGAACCATCCAGCATGTAATCATTGGAGCTGGTTTTATTCTCTTGGAACCATGTGCTTCCCTTTGATCCCGAAACTGATAAGGCTGTAATTCATCATGGTTTTTCATTGACCTCCGAATCATGCTTTACATGTTCAATTATGTGGTGGTGCACATATGCATAATGCATTCATGCGTTTTGGGGATTAGAGATCATCCCTCTATTAGTTTTGATGTATATATATATTTAAAGACCACCTCATATATAATTCCCCTTTTTTTGTTCCACAGGATGAGGAGTTGGACATCTCTCCTGATGAAAATGATGATGCCATGGTGATTGAAGAGGATGATATCTCAGAGGATGAAGATGATGACCATGAGGTATATAATTTATTCATGTTTTTTTCCAGTAATCATCATAATATTGCTGTAGGGAAGGATATACTAGTTATATGATGTTAGCAGTTGATCTTTACTGCTCATGCTCCAATCTCAATGTTTAGCGTCTAGTTTTAGACTGAGTAACTGTGGAAAGCCAAGATGGGCTAGAGCCACAAAAGTAATCGGTTATCATTATTTTACCAATTGATTGCACTATATGTTACCTTGATGGATGCTATTCTTGTCATTCTTTCCTAGGTTCTGCATGATGACTCTATTCCTGTATGCACACCGGAGAAGGTACATGATGTGAAATTAGGAGATTCAGCTGATGATAGTACAATTGCCTCTACAACAAGTGATGCCGTGACAAATCCTTCTTCTGGTTCTAGCAACAGAACTTCCTCAGGCAGAGGCATGGAGTCCAGCGAATTCCTGAGTTTTGGTTCCAAGGGTTCATTGTCATTTGCTGCAGCTGCCATGGCTGGGCTTGCATCTGCAAGTGGTAGAGGCCTTAGGGGTAGTAGAGATCGTCGAGGGCTCAGCAATTCAAACGATCCTCCAAAATTAATATTTTCAGCTGGTGGGAAACAACTGAACAGACACTTAACTATTTATCAGGCTATTCAGCGGCAGCTTGTTCTGGATGAGAATGATGATGAGAGGTATGCTGGATCTGATTTTCCATCTAATGATGGCAGCAGGCTGTGGAGTGATCTTTATACCATCACATATCAGAAGGCAGAGAGCCATATTGACAGGCCTTCAGTAGGTAGCTCAGCTTCTCTTGCAAATCCTGCCAAAGGCAACTCTGCTTCAAATTCTAGTTCAGACACTCAATGGAAACAAACATCGCTTCTGGACAGCATCTTGCAAGGGGAACTTCCATGTGATCTAGAAAACTCTAACCCTACTTACAACATTTTGGCATTACTGAGAGTCCTAGAGGGGTTGAATCAGCTAGCACCCCGCTTGAGAGTCCAAGCATTATCTGACAATTTTTCGGAAGGGAAGTTATCTAGTTTGGAAGAACTCATTACAACTGGTTCCAAGGTTCTTCCTGAAGAATTTATCAATAGTAAACTGACTCCAAAATTGGCTCGCCAAATCCAGGATGCTCTTGCTTTGTGTAGTGGCAGTCTACCCTCTTGGTGTTACCTGTTGACCAAAGCATGCCCATTCCTCTTTCCTTTTGAGACCAGGAGACAATACTTCTATTCAACTGCTTTTGGATTATCTCGCGCATTGCACCGACTTCAGCAGCAACAAGGTGCAGATAACCATAGCTCTACAACCGAGAGAGAGGGCCGCTTAAGTAGATTACACCGGCAAAAAGTTCGTGTTTCTAGAAATCGTATACTGGACTCTGCTGTGAAAGTTATGGAGATGTACTCTAGCCAGAAGGCTGTTCTTGAAGTAGAATATTTTGGTGAGGTTGGTACAGGATTGGGTCCTACTCTGGAGTTTTATACCCTTTTAAGTCATGACTTGCAAAAGGTTGGACTGCAAATGTGGAGGTTCAATTCTGCATCAGAGGAGTCTGCAATGGAAATTGATGGTGATGAACTGAAAGACAAGAAAGTTGATGTATCTGATAAAAAGAAACAATATGTAGATTCTGCTGCTGGGAGAAGAGATCTTGTACAAGCGCCCCTTGGTTTGTTTCCTCGGCCATGGCATCCTAATGCAGATGCTTCTGAAGGCAGCCTGTTTTCCAAAGTCATTGAGTACTTCCGGCTGCTTGGACGAGTGACGGCAAAAGCTCTTCAAGATGGTAGACTTATGGACCTTCCACTGTCAACAGCATTATATAAGCTTGTTTTGGGTCAAGTAAGCGGACTTAATTTTCTGATCTTCAACATTTTTTTTTTGCTTAGTTAGAAATTTCCTTTAGTCTTTTTGCAGTTAGAAATATTTCTTAGTCCAGGTACATGATATCTATATATATAATGTATAGAGGGAGAGGGAGAGGGAGATGCTTCTATGAGAGCATCTCTCACCTTACTATGAGAGATAAAGGTGGGGGCCCTCTCATTTAAGTTTTTGGCATTGGATATGGATGTGAGGGGGCATATATATATATAGATAGATAGAGTAACTGAGTAAGGCTCTCCTAAGCTCAAGCTTAGGATAAAATTTCTTAAGCTCATACTTGTGGGGCCCACCTTTGGTCCATCCAAGTGGGCCAAACACATGACCCTCCTAAATTGCACATGTCCACCAACTTTCGGTCAGATCCAAATTTACTGGACCGTTTGATCGACTATGTATCGATCCAAATGGATTGTTGACCATTAAACCTTTGGGCCCATATGGAGATGATAGAAATTACGGTTGGAACTGATTTTTTACAGGATGATCCTAGGGAGTCCTTGAAATCCCCCCATCCCCATCTCCATGTGGGTCCCCAAGTGGGCCCCACCACACACTTGAGCTTAGCTTATCCTAAGCTGAAATAGTATTGGTGGAACTGGAAAATTCAGTTTTTTGCGTGATGGAACTGGAAAATTCAGTTTTGATTGGATTTATCTTGATTTTGGAGATGATCATCATGCAATAAACAACGATAATCGACTTTGATTTATGGGACCATCACTATTTCAGCTTAGGATAAGCTAAGCTGCAGCTTAGGAGAGCCCTATATATATGGGGAGCGCTACACCCTAAAAAACGCCCCTCCTAGTTTGGCCCATTGGGATGCATGATGATCATGGAAGTCCATTGGATGGAAAGATCCATATGAGGCCTACCTACATGCAAAATCTTGAGCCCATGAGATCATACTAACCTTTTGATTCATGGCCCTAAAATTTAATGGTTTAGAGGCATCATTTATTATGATTTCAATCCAACGGTGAGGAAAAGTTGGATGAATGTCAAACTTGGACTTGTGACTATTCATTGGGGGGTAGTGTGTGTGAAAATACTTGATTGACACAACGTAAGCCCTATGGCAAAAAAGAAAAAGAAAAGAGGGGGGCAAAAAGGGGCGTTTTTAAAGTGGGGCGTTTTTGAGAAATTTCATATATATATATATTTATGGGCAAGGCTCTCCTAAGCTCAAGCTCAGGATAAAACTTCGTAAGCTCACACTTGTGGGGACCACCCTTGGTCCATCTAGATGGACCAAACACACGACCCCACTGAATTTCACATGTCTACCAACTTTCGGTCAGATCCGAATGGACTACTGACCATTAAACTTTTGGGACCTAGATGGAGATGATAGAAATCACGGTTGTGGCTGATTTTTTTTGCAGAGAGGTGGGTCCTAGGGAGTCCTTGAAATCCCCCCCCTATCCTCATGTGGGTCCCCAGGTGGGCCCCACCACACTTGAGCTTACCTTATCCTAAGCTTAACCTTAGGAGAGATGCCCACCCCCCACCCCCACCCCCACCTCCACCTTATCCTAAGCTTACAATATTATATTTGATCGGAAGCTATGGAAGCTTTTTGCTTAGTTATCAAAGCCATATTACCCATTAAAAGTTTGAGCTGCAGTTATAATTATTTCTTACTTCTCTGCAGGAACTTGATTTGTATGATATTCTTTTATTTGATATGGAGTTTGGGAAGATTTTGCAAGAAATGCAAGTCCTTGTTTGCAGAAAACAGTATTTGGAATCAGCAGCATGTAGCAATCAGAAGGCAGTTTCTGATTTACGCTTCCGTGGTTCTCCCATAGAAGATCTCTGCCTGGATTTTACCCTTCCTGGTTACCCAGATTACATCCTAAAACCAGGGGCGGAGAACACACTGGTATGTCCCGTGAATGAACATCCTTAGCATCAGTGCCATTTTGTTAGGGATCTCTAAGTTCATTTTGGCTGGATTGTACAGGTTGATATTAATAATTTGGATGAGTACATTTCATTGGTTGTTGATGCAACTGTCAAGACAGGAATCATGCGGCAAATGGAAGCATTCAGGGCAGGGTTCAATCAGGTAATTTCTTTTCTGATTCTTGCCACGAAGTAAATATTTCTTGTAGTAGTTTATAAACTAGGTTTCCTTATTACTTCAATACACCAGCATCATTACAATTTTAGTAAGGCTTTAGGTCCATTAGCAGCGTGTGGTTAGTATTTTATGTATGTCTTACTGGGTAAACCTACTGATATGTTTCGACCAATTTGGTTTTATTTCTGCTCTTATCAGTGCAATATGCATTTGAATGTGCTCAGTAATTTATACACTGGCCAATTAAAATGGCTGATCATCTTTCTGTGTGAGACCTCGTACCGGTCCTGTTTCCATTCAGTGTTTGTTTTTATTTTTGGAGTGAAGGATCAGCAGCTTCAAATGGACCATGTAAATATAACCCCCATTGGTACCTTGTCAGGCTGGGATTGTGGATGTTGTTCATGTGAACACGTGCACAGAAACCCACATCTCACAGTTCATATTTTAGGTGAATCTCCTCATTCGTTGATTTTTTAAAATGGACCTCTGTGATTCTGTACCCAGTCTATTTAGTTCCTTTTAATCACTTCTGAATGGACAGAATCATTGCAACTTTTCATGATAAGATTCTTTCTTGTACATCAACATTTTCCTTAACTACATGTTGAGATTGCAAGTTGTGTGTGGCAGGTGTTTGACATCACATCCCTACAAATCTTTTCTCCAGATGAGCTAGACTATTTACTATGTGGCCGGAGAGAACTGTGGGAGGTAATCTTTTTTTTTTTTTTTTTTTTTTTCAGTTTTATGTTATTTATAAATTCCCATAGCTATGGTAACTGGCTTGTCATATCTAGGTGTATTTTGAAAAAATTTTCTATTCCTTTCAGGCTGAGACGCTGGCAGATCATATTAAGTTCGATCATGGATACACTGCAAAGAGTCCACCAATTGTTAATGTATGTCTCCTCCATCCAGTTCTGGAAAGAAGTTGATTTCTACTGAATTTCTTCCAATTTCTTTTCTCATATATAGCTTTTGCTTCTTGTGTCTTAGCTACTGGAGATAATGGGAGAATTCACGCCAGAGCAGCAGCGTGCTTTCTGCCAGTTTGTAACGGGTGCACCTAGGCTTCCACCGGGTGGTCTGGCCGTTTTAAACCCGAAGTTGACCATTGTGAGAAAGGTACATGAAAACAAATGTCTGTTTCACCAGTGCTTTCATTTATCTTGGTAACAGCATCTGTGCACATTGCATTGTGTGATCTTTTAGTCTCTGCATTTATGTACTAATAGACTCTGTTTGGTGTACAGCATTCTTCAAATACAACAAACACAGCACCTAATGCAACTGGGGCTTCTGAATCTGCTGATTATGACTTGCCCAGTGTCATGACCTGCGCTAATTACCTCAAACTACCGCCTTATTCAACCAAGGTCCTCTTTTTTTTTTTTTTTTCTTGTGTGTAAAAAGAAACAAATTTTAGTGCTCGTTTAGGATGTGAGTGTTGTGAGCATAAGCAGGTGCATGGTTTACTGAGAAACCCCCCCAGTTGGGGGTGGTGGATGAAATTCTCCCATGTTGGATTATTATAAGCCTCTGAGCAGTGGTCTGCAACAGTAGAGTTTTTTTTTTTTTTTTTTTGAAAGAAACTTTGATGGTCAAATAAGATGCCAAGTGGCATCTTTCCTCTGCTGTGGGGCTCCTTAAACTAATGGGCTGGGCCAAGGTCCTTTATTTATGATAATAATTCAGCAAACCATGCTTGTTGGGGTTCAAGGGCCCTTTTACATCCTATTCCATTATCTGAGTCCTTTTTTTTTGCTTATTTTTTCAGGAAATAATGTACACGAAGCTACTTTATGCCATCAGTGAAGGACAGGGATCATTTGACTTGTCTTAAGGTCAGCACCAACCAATTCTTGAATGTTCATTGCAGTTGGGGTCATTCTAATATGTGGCGAACTGGTTCTGATGATGTTCAAGTTGCACTGCTCATCCAAGAGTTCTTGGCGGTGCCCTGAAATTGTGGAGGCATAGAGTGAGGTCAGTTCCCATTTCTTCCATCGAAGCTATGCCAGTTTTATCTTCTTGCCCCTTTCCACCTTGTAAATTCTCTGCCAAGTGACCCACCAGATTCTTCTTGATTCTTCAATAATGTTAAATTTCTCACTGTCAGTTGAATAGTAGATAGAGTAGACTGGCTTCATATCCAAAGAGAGCTTCAAACTGGGGAGTTGCAGAGCTGTCAGCCTGCTAATGATTGTAAATAAAGGATAATTATCATGTTTATGAATTTCAATATCTGAACAAATCTTGTAATGTATTGACAGATTGGGATGTGGAGGTGGAAATGAATTCTTGCGGAATTTTGTTTTTGCACACAGATACTTTCCCATGTAATTCCAGTTGATACTACAACCCATGATTTTATTCAAGGATCCAAACTCGATTCTTTTCTAGTGTCTACATTGCTCATGGACAGTGAGTCACAGGGGCAGATGCAAATACCTGATTATTAAGGGCTTAAGGTGATTTTGCTCACCCAGTTGCTCATGTGCCTTGGATTGCATTCTATATGCTTGATTATGATAGATCTTGCTTTTTGATTAAAAATTCATGTTTACTTGTGAGCACCAAAATCGATGTCTCTGAATCAAAATATATATATATATATATATATGGAGTTTGGAACCAGTTCTTCCGGCGTTCAATTTAGTAATTCAATTGGGTGGCTATGGTCAGGTCATTCCATTAGAGTAATGTTCTCCAAAGTAAAAAGAAAAGAAAAGAAGTTTTGATGCAGAAGTGAAGGGTCTATATGATGTATTCTCTTCAATTAAAGAAAGAGATCCAAGTTGTTAAGATTGTTGTGAAAATTTAATCGATGTAAGATTTCAATCCAACCATCAGTAATATCAGATGCCAAAAATTATGCCTGATACATTCCATGAAGGTAGTGAGTTGAGTGAAGACAGTAGATTGATAACGGAGGGCCCCATGGGGTTGACGCTGTAATACATATGAACCTGGATATGCAGATTTGCATTCCTATAGTTGTGGGTAAGATAGATGAAAAGGTCTCTTACAGCCCGTGATTTAACAGCCTTGAAAGTTTAATGATTTTTCTAGATTGAAGAATCCAGCTAAAGGGAAAATTCTTCCTTTAAAAGGGGGTATATTTCTAAAGTAAAATGGTCCATGAGGCCTCCATGTCCTCTGAAGCTCATCTTTGATTCATGATGTTCCGAGTGAGAAGGTTCTTTCTCTCCTTCCAGCACAAGCTTTCCATGGCTTTCTCCGCCATCATCCCTGTCTTCACAAACAGTAGTAACTAACTGACGATTTCCAAACAATATTTCCAATAACATAGAGATGTCAAGAGAATCTAGATCTCACAGCAATTGGCACCATTTAAAGTTTTGTTTGTTCGTTTTTTTTTAAAGAGAAGTTTAATAAACAGAAAAGTATTACAGATAAGCTGAGATTACATTACACAAAAGAGACTCAACACCCACAAAATAAACTAGATTACCATTATTAGAGGTTACTAGTTTACGTGTTATATATATATCTACACGAGAGTATATTATTTGGTATTAGCTATTGGTTCAATTAACTAATCTAGGGTTTGGAACCTTCCATTAGCGAAAAAAAAAAATTATTAAGTCTAAGAACTCTCTCTCTCTCTCTTATATATATATATATTTTATATTTATTTCAGCTGTGTGGTTTGAGAAAAAAATAAAATAAAATTCATAAACTTATGCAACAAAACAAAGAGGGACCATGAACCACTCAATGAATGTGGGACCTACGCTCAGAGAAATTCTGATTAAGCGCTATGATGGGTCCGTGAGCCCTGAGTTTGTCCTAATCCTCTCAAATTGATTGAATCCATTGATCACCCTCTAGATGTCAGTGGATGGCTTTGAAATCAGCTTCTAGGACTAAATGGGCAAGTGATTGATTCGCCTTTATGTAGCTAAAATTTGATGGCCGGGTTGTAATTGGGAGACACCAACACCTAAGATAGATGATCATTCGGGCACCACAAGTATACAGACTTTACATTAAATAAAAATTTGACTCTCAATCCAACGTCCATTCCATTCGGATTGATAAAAACTTGATGGTTTTGGTGTAATTCAAGAGATCCTGTTTATGTGTAGGGTTCTGATTGGTGGTGATATGTGGGCTCTGCATGCTACCTTTGTGATTCCTTTTGAGTTTGGAAAGTAGAGGAGAAGAAAAATCTGCAGCATTGAAGGGAATCTCTGCTGGAGCAGAAATATTATAGCTTAGCAGCAGGGGACCAGTACCCTCTTTCCTTTTTTGGTGAAAAACTGCCCTCCACCGTATCACTGCTAGTCTACTTCAATGAAAAGCAATAACTAATACCCTTTACCTTTACCTATACCTATTCCCTTCCCAGTTTTTCTCCTGATAAAAAGGCACCAGCTTTTATCCTTCTCCATTGTCTTACTCTTTACCTATTCCCTTCCCAGTTCCCACTCTCCTGGTCCACCCAAGCTCCAACTCACTTTCTACTCTCCAGCGAATATGATTCTTCATCCCCATGATGAAACAGTCCCTATACGCGTTGAGGATGTGACCTTCAATGAGAACCCTCAGTTATTTTTTTCGGGGATGCAATTCAATATCACTCTATTTTGTAATAGAGTTCTCCCTGGTGGTATATATGTGTTTCTCCTTTAATTTGTTCTTTAAGTCTTTTGGGGGGTTTTTATCTTCTTCTCTCTGTCTCCCTTCCTGCTCTTTTTTTAGGTATATGGTTTGGTTGGTTGGTTGTTGATCATGAGTTAGTTTTCTCTTGCAGCAATACAATGCAGGATAACTTATCAAAACGTGGCTAGTCAGCAGCTTAACACTCAGATTATTGGGACGACATTCATAGAGCCCCATGCGTTGGGTAGGAAAGTCATTGTTTTGCAGGTAAAAGTAGTTTTTACTTATTATTAATGTTTTTTTATCTAACCCATTTTTTTTAAGTAACTTTTTTTTTTCTTTTGCAGGCTTCAACACCTGAGCTGGAGTTCATACCTGAAGAGCACTTGATGGATGAGACTCGGATATATATTGATCTGATTTATAATGATGTTTCATTTGTTAGCATCCCCATCAGCGTGTCTCACTCCTACGACGATGAACGACTTTATCAGTTTCGGCGGGATTGTGTATTTGTGTACCATGTATTACGACATTTTAAGTGTTTCTGTTGTGAGGAGGTCATCTACCGAGCATTAGCGATTTGATCATTTGGACTGTATCTGTACTGTACTGTGCTGTGCTGGTTGCAGTTGTTATTAGTATTAGTGATTAACTGTTTATGATGTGAAGGGGGTAGTAGCGGTGGTTAGTATTAGTGTTTGAGATTGAGGGGTATTTAGTATTTGTGATTTGAAGGGGTAGTTACAGTTGTCAACTTTTTAATGGCTTATGTTGTTTGTATGATTGTTACTGTAGGATGCCTCTACATTCCAATAAATTTTTATTGGAAGTAGACGGATGGATGAATGGTTATATCAATGGTTCTTTTCCCCCTCTTTTTAGAATCTGTTTGTTTAATTTCTTGAGAAATAAGAAGTACTCAGGAGGTTGGTGGTCTTAAATTTCACAATCCCCTGTTTGTGACTCATTAACTGGTTTAGTTAAGTCGATCAAGATCTCGTTTTCATCAGTAGTGGGCCTCTGACCTGTTGCATAAGCAATTGGACACCGCTGACCAGACTGGAGACAACCACAGCCCATTGGACCCCTCCTTCCCTCATCATTTCAAATTAAGTTTTGATGGATCTACTTGCCACAAACTGGGAGCTCCACTATTAGGGGTTTACTCATAACCTTCATCCTGTAATATACTTTAAAGATCAGTTGCTATATATCGTAACAAGTATCAGATTATCAAGCTAGCAATAAACTATCTTCAACTCTCAAACAAATATAACTGATAGAGGACATAGGACAAGTCATTTGTACTTTATCAATTTATATTAAAGTTAAAAGGCATTAAGAAGCAGACCATATATGCAAATATCCACAAAATATATTGGAAGTTCACACACACACAAAAAATAAAAATAAAAATAAAAACAGCACAATGAATCAGGATTTTCTTGAAGTGTTTGACATGTATTAAGTTGAAAGAATTTGAGGTATACATGTCTGCACTTGGACAAGAAAAGAAAATGGTCAATGCAATATGAATTTGACTCATCCCAAGGAATGATTTAGTTTTTCAAACCATGCATGTTGATGATATCCTTCTGAAAACCTTGAGGGCTGTTCTACTGCAGAGCGGGGTTAGCTTTCCTTGTCAAATTTGGTGGAAATGGACAGCCTATTGTTGTAATGGTACGAGGAAATGAAATTCAACTTGACATGTGGAGTAATCTTTAGTTGCAGATTTGATCGGGTAAAAAATTGTTTTTCAGAAGATTATCATGTTGCACACTTAAATGTTGTGAAGGAAAGTTAGCTTTTTACACAACTGTTCAACTTCCCATTTTAAAGGGATAGAACACAAATATAAATTGATTTTGAACACATTAGATTTTAATATAAACCACAAATATTGAAAATACATAATGATCTATAGTGAATTAATACATCCACCAAATATAAAGAAATAAATTTTGTAAAGAGAAAAGTGGGCTCGTTTTCTTTCTCCTCTTTAGGTGTACCTGAGTTCAACAAAAGACAAGTTCTTCCGAAGTCTCCAACAAAAAGCCCAAAGCTGTGCTCTCTCCTCTGCCCCTCTTCATCACAGGATTTAGAGGAGGCAAATCAAGATAGGTCAGATTGAGAAATCTCTTCTCCAATCTCCATGAAGCTTTTTTTTATGTATTCTCATTTCCCTCTTTACTTTTCTTTTCCTTTCATTTTTTTCATTGTAAGTTTTCCCCAAAATCAACAATGTTTTTTTTTTTTTTGTTCCCATTTTGTGAGACTCAAAATTAGGTAAAAATATTTCTAAAAGATAGAAGGGATGGCCATAAGATGGAAGGGCCATAACATCAGTGTATAATGATTTTCAGATCTTTTGGGGGGCCAGCCATGGCCCTGCCAGTTCCCCCAGTATCTTATTATAGAGGTACCTAAGTTTTACTCCAATCTCTTTGATGGTCAGGGCCCGCACGATATTATTATAGAGGTAACTAAGTTTTACTTATTAATCTTTTATCTTTATTGATTTTTAGTTTTAAAAGTATCTTTCCCTCTTGCAGACTAGAATGCTCGATCTTCAGAGATTACTTGAATAAATGCTTCTGTTTACAACTTTGCTACGAATAAATGTGAGCATTTTAGTATGCACATTAATCTCAATTCCTATCACCTTGCATCAAAATTATAATGAAGCAGCACCGAGAAATTTTCCGCCTGAAAGTAGATTTGTTTATGTTTATCGCATGTTAGGACATCTTGATTGTAATCTACAACTTGATCATATCTACCAATGTAATTGTAATATCTCGGAATTCTAAGGTTATAATTAGTCTAGTTAATTGTGCTTTTAGATAATTAAATCTCGTTTATAAGTCAAATAGGTCCGATTAATCATTAGGATCGCACGTGGATCGGAGCCCGTTTTGATATAGTAGGAGTGTGTGTCGCTTTTTCCAAAAAATTTCGAAGGTTTTTTAGTATTTTTTGCTTTTCGAGATTTTGACACCATCGTGTATATTACATAATTTCTCAGACTTTATCCCTTTGTTGCATCCCCATCGAGACCCTCAAACCTAACCCAAAACATCACATGACCCGAACCTACCAAAACTTTTTTTATTAATTTTTCAAAAGTAAAAACCCCAACCCACCTAACCTAATCCCATGTGAACTCTCACCCTCTCACTCCCATCAGATCCCCACCTTAATCCACGTGCAAACCGCCACCCATTTTCCTTTTTCCCATTTACCTGTGCCTCTTCCTTTGGGAGAGATACCACGGCCTCTATATTATGTCGAAGTGGTATACAGTGCTCTTTGCCTCTTTGGTTAAAGTCAAATGAGTGGTTTCATTTTTTTTTATAGTGTCTAAAGATTGCTTACAGGTTGGTAACAACTCAAGCGCACCCCTTCTTTTAGGTCACGTAACCAAAACAAACAACCCCCCACCCCTCCTCGTTGTCACTTCCACAACACAGCAGCCCCCTTTCTCTCTTTCTCCCATCTCTCTCTCGTTCTCCCTCCCTCCCTCTCCTCGCTGCCTTGCCGCCGGCGGACGATGCCGCCCCACCATCACCACCGCCGGCCATCTCTCTCTTCTCCACTCTCTCACCTCATCTCTCATTTCTCTCACTCATCTCTCCCTCACCCAGCCATGCTGCCCCACTGTCCCGTCGCCATCACCGTCACCTCCGGACCCACCTGCGCCGGCCACCACCGAACCCAGCCCACTCCATCTCTCTATTTCCCCATTTCCCTTCTCTGTATCTCTCTTCCTTTCCCTTGTTTCTTTCTTGTTTCTCTTTCTTTATTTCATTCTGTCTCTTACTTTCCTCTCTCTCTCACTCCTCCCTGCCAACGTGAGTACCAGCTCCCACTCATCTCACCATTTCGCACTCTCTCTAATTCATTCTTTCTCTCTCTCTCTCTCTCTTTCTTTCTCCATGCTTTCTTTGTTTCTGTCTTCTTCCTTTTCCTTGTCAATGGACCACCAAAAAGACCCTCCATCACCACCAATTTAGTGGGCCACCAATCAAGTGGGCCCCACAACCTTCCCATCTCAATTTCAGTCCCATCTCTCGTTCTCTTTCTTTCAATCTCTCTCACCCATCTTGCTGGAAATGGACTGCAAAGGCAGCGCCACAACCTCCGATGATCACCATCATCTCCGCGGACCCTGAGAGCTTCTCATCTCCAATTTGCAAGCCACCACTCCATCCACCCATCTGTTTGGTAAGCTCTTCTTCCCCTTAGGTTTGGGTTAATATACTTTGGGTGTGGAGTTGTGATTAGATAGCTTAGAGCTTTCTATTCTTTTAGTTTTATAATTTAATTTAGTTATTTTTCCCTTAGGTTTGGTTTGTTGGGCTTTGACCTAGTGCTTATGGATTTGGGCATTTTCAAACGAAGGCAAGTAGATATTTATATATATATATATATATATGCTTGCATATGTTTGTCTCTCGTTTGATTTGATGATTTCTTAGATGTTTGAAAACATGATAATTATGTTTATATGTTTAATGAAATGGATTCTTAATTGGATGGTTAGATTTGTGGGATTGGATGGGATTAACTGGACTTATGATTTGTAGGATGGCTATTGTCATTGGAAGGGCTAGGCCCTTCATATTGACTGATTACATGTTCAGGGATTTTGAAAAGGGGTTTCCACCCATTTCACTTCAGTTACAGAACTGAGGTTCTGCAACCGCAGTGTATGCGGTCGACCGGCCAAGGGGACCGGGTCGACCGGCCACACACAGTCAGGTTCCCTGGAGCCTGATGAAAAACACTGTGCACTCCATTTGTTTACATTTTCCGGTCGACCGGACTGGGTCGGGTCGACCGGGTGTGGGATGTCGACCGGCCAGGTCGACCTGGTGAACTGCTGGTCTCTTTTGGAAGGGGCCTTTTTACCCTATTTTGGATGGACTTAGGTGGAACTTTGGCTATCCTTTTTGGACTCATTTGACTATGTGAGGATGTTTTGAGCCGACGTTCTTCACGGTTATTCCGGTTGCATCGGGATTCAACCTATCTCAATCTTGAACGGTACGGGACAACAGGATACCCTTCTTTATATCTATACGAAGATTGTTCGTCCGGGTATTGTGAATCCTAATTCCTTTCGTTGACTGAGTAGGTCGTACGATGCTTCGGGGTTAACATTGTACTTAGGATTGGGTTGTCTATTGCTTATGATTCCGAATTGTACCGTTTGGTACCTTCCTCATGAAATGTCCATGCTCATTAGCTTCGTTTACTTTGCTTTTGTTTGAGATCATATGAAGAACTTAGATGATGAACTTAGGATCCCTTTTGATGTTCCGTTTATTCTGAAGTTTGATGAAAGTGTTGAGGCTAGGCGGCTTTTATTGTAACGCTTGTTGAGAAAAGTAGTTTCTCTTTTTGGTTACTGAATCTTGTTCACACAACTGACACAAGAAAGTCTAGTCCCTCACTATTGTTTGTTTAGGAATCTTTGTGTCAGGCACCACTCAGCTGTTAAGGTCCAACACAGCTGGGGCACCACCCGTGGGAGGACTTTTGGCCGCCTACGGTTCGGATATTTTTATTTTTTAGATGGATGTACACCATTGGATACCCATTTTGAAAAGAAGTTTGAAGTTTGGTTTTGAAGGGTATCGTTTTGTTTGCTTGCCGGGTTTTTATCTCGTGCCTTTTGCTTACTCTACCACAGCTCTCATGTTGAGCCAAGAGGGTCATGGGAAACTATCCCGTGGTGATTAGCATATGTGGACTGCCTATTTGTTAGATGTTTTGTTAGTTTGTTTATGATTCGAATGCTATGCATTTCTTACGATTAGAATGCTATGCATTTCCTATGATTCGTTCTGCATATCTATTGATGTTTTATATATATATCTGCCTGCCGACCGTCGTGTCTGATGCTGCACTTGGTGCATAGGTACCGGGTACATCTACCTTTGGGAAAGTGGAGGCATCGCTTCAGGCAGTTTAGCCTAATGGTAAGTACGAGTTGTGTCGACGGTATTGTCGTCGTGACCAGCACACGAGTGCCTTCATACTTTGGTTAGTTCGTATTTATTCTTTTTTGGCTTAGGTCTTCTTAGAAACAATTAATTAATATACTTGTTATCTTCTGCAAAACTTAAACTATAAAAAAGAATGATGTGCATACTCTGATATGTTATATCGTACGATTTGTTTAATATGATGTTCTGCTGTGTTTTGCCGAGGAAATATTTATACCTCACCGCGGACTTTGATCCTATGGGACATGATTGGGGCCAGGTTGCATTTGATTAATATTGAAAAATTTTTAATTGGCCCTAATCTCACGCATAACCCTGGTTTTAATTTTGGGGGCGTGACAGTAATCATTTGGTTTTTTTTTTTTCTTTGTTTTGGGGGACTTGAATTGTCCTCGGTTAACTTTTTTTATGGTTGCTTTGTTGTTATTTCTAGTGATATTTGAAACCTTTTTTGGGGATTATTAAGTGGTTTAAAACAAAAATTTTTCCAAAATAATTTACCTTAAACTTTGTATCCGATGAAGGTTAAAAGCTCATTGAGGCTGTTGAGTGATTAATAAGGATAATATCATGGAAACGGTCTTTGCATTGTATTATATTTCAAGAAAATATAGTGACGTGCCAGACTAATATTAGAAGATACATCTAGCTACTTGAAGTTAGATAAATTCAACCGTTTCATCTTCATCTCCTCAATGTTGACATCATGCAGTGTTGTCTGTTCAAAGTTGCCCAGCTCCATGTCTGTAGGCTGGAGCTGCTGGACTGATGTCCTTGGAGGCAGAATAGACTTTAAAGCCTTGTATAGTTCTGGAGGGAGAGAGAAATCAACAGAAAAGTATAGAAACAAGCATTGCTACCTCCCGGGAAAAATTATCGTCTCGTTATTCAACATTTCCAAAAGAATAGAAACAAGCATTGCTACCTCCCGGACTTCTTTGGAAAAAATTATCGTATAACCATCCCCTTCTCCACTATAACTTTAAACATCTGCTTCACTTGGACAACCTTCTCACCATTCACACACCATTGTTGCTCGACGGTTTTCACCTGGCTATCCAGGGGTTGGAACCTGGGTATGCTCCCTATTCCTGCATGTGTGTCTTCCTTCTCGTGTGTGGGAGCTACTTTCCCACTTGAGTTTAGGTGCCTTCCCACTCCCAGCCCCCTTGGCTGGAGTACCAAAAAAAAAAAAAAAAAAAACAAACGACCCCCTTGACCCATTTAGATTAAGGAGAGAAGTATAATAGAGAAAATCCTTACCCATTCTTATGACAAGGGTGCCTTCCCACTCCCAGCCCCCTTGGCCTGGAGTACCAGAGGAATAGAAAGAAACAAAAAAACAAACAAACGACCCCCTTGACCCATTTAGATTAAGGAGAAAAGTAGAATAGAGAAAATCCTTATCCATTCTTATGACAAGAGGATTTAGCAATAGACACAAAACCAACTTCAATTTTCTCCCGAATCCAATTTTCTGGCCTTGGTTGTGAACTCCAATATACATGCTACTTTATTTATTTATTTATATTTGATAAATCTATTTAAGTTAGATAAACTCAACCATTTTAAGGTAAAAGTAATATGGCCACAAAATTCTTTATTTATTTGATAAAACTATTCAAGTTAGATAAGTTCAACCGTTTTAAGGTAAAAGTAATATGCCACAGAAGTTAAGCCACACAGAAATAAAGTCCAAAACTCTTGCATTCATTAGGAAACGCTTGCAAAGCTTTCCTTTCTATAAATATACACATATGTGGAGATATCAAGAAATAAAAGAGTCCAAAACTTCTGGAGCATCAAAATACTTTATTTATTTGATAAAAAACTATTCATGTTAGATAAATTCAACTGTTTTAAGGTAAGTCCAAAACTCCCGTATTCATCAGTAAACTTCGTAAACTCAATTGTTTGCTTCCCTTTCTATATTATACCAAGTTAAAAAAGAGTCCAAAACTAGGAGCATCTAATTACCCTAAGGATGGGTTGAAGCACTTTCAATTGTGGGCCCTCTTGGCAAAGCCCATGCATATCCTCACCTTCTTCATTTGGCTAACTCAATGTCCGTTAGCACGGATGTCCTTCGAGGCAAGGCAGACTTCAAATCCTTGTAAAGTTCTGGAGGCAGAGAGATATACACCGAGAAGTGGATGTAGAGTTTCCCATTCATGTAGGGTTGCTGGTAAATTGGCATACCCTCCTCATTTGTTACCTTGACCTGACTTGAGAACACCCACAAGAGAATCATCACACACCAACACAATATCAATGTGCTATGGAAACTTAAAGCAACTAGACTCGAGAAAAGCTAAGATGAAAAAGGAATTGAAAAAAAGCTTACCTTCCTTAATAATTTATCGGAGTGAGTCAAATCTTTAACTCCTGATTATCGAGATGGGTTGGCACAAATTCGAAGCACCTCATCCAGCGAGAGGGTGTGCTTAAAAAATTAGGTCATCCCCTCTCTTTGTAATACGGGATGCTCCTCTTCTTATAGGACAAAAGTGACACGATCCCTGATAAATTTATCCAAGTCCTTGACTTCTCTGGGGAAAACTATCTCGTGACCATTTGTCATCCCCTTCTCCACTACAACTTCATAGCCTTGCTTCTACTACTTGATGGTCTCCTCGGTCCCATAGTATTGCTTGCAAATTTGGCACTCATTTGAATTATGTGAAAGATGGGCACCGGATTTTTAACCCGTGCTGCAACCATCGAGTAAGGTTAGCACTAGATAAATCAAGAAAACAAGGGCATGGGTCGGCGCCTGGCCCATTTGCCTATCGGGTCCTAAAATGAGTTCAAGTTTCAACCTTTTAAAAACCAACCAACTCTGGACCTTGAACTCATTTTAGGACACGATAGGTAAATGGGCTAGGCGCCGACCCATGCCCTTTTGATTTATCTAGTGCTAACCTTACTCGATGGTTGTAGCACGGGTTCAAAATCTGGTGCTTGCAAGCAATGCTATGGGACCGAGGAGACCATCAAGTAGTCCAAAAGAAGCAAGCCTATCCAGTTGTAATGGAGAAGGGGATGGTGAATGGTGAATGGTCATGAGATAGTTTTCCCCACAGAAGTCAAGGACTTTGATAAATTTATGAGGAATCGTGTCACTTTTGTCCTGCAAGAAGAGGAGCATCTCTTATTACAAAGAGTGGGGGATGACCTAATTTTTAAGCACACCCTCTCGCTGAATGAAGCACTCTGGGGCTTCGAATTTGTGCTAAGCCATCTCGATAATCGGGAGTTAAAGACTAGACCCATTCCTGGAGAAATTAATAGGCAAGGTAAGCTTGTTTCAATTCCTTGTTTCATTTTAGTTTTTCTCGAGTCTAGTTGCTTTAAGTTTGCTTTAGCACATTGGTATTGTGTTGGTGTGTGATGATTCTCTTGTGGGTGTTCTTAGTCAAGGTAATAAATGAGGAGGGTATGCCAGTTTACCAGCGGCCCTACATGAAGGGGAAACTCTACATCCACTTCTCTATCGATTTCTTTCTCCCTCTTGTACTGTAAAATGATTTACAGTCTGCCTTGCCTCGAAGGACATCAGTGCTGACGAACATTGAGCTGGCCAAATGAAGAAGGTGAGGATATGCATGGGCTTGTCAGGAGGGCCCAGCATTGAGAGTGCTCTAACCCATCCTTGGGTAATTTGATGCTCCTGGAATTTTGGACTCTTTTTTTCCTTGATATATATAGAAAGGGAAGCAAACAATTGAGTCTACTGATGAATACAGGAGTTTTGGACTTACCTTAAAACAGTTGAATTTATCTAACATGAATAGTTTTTTTTATCAAATAAATAAAGTATTTTGATGCTCCAGGAGTTTTGGACTCTTTTATTTCTTGGTATATCTCCACATATGTGTATATCAATAGAAAGGAAAGCAAACAATTGAGTTTGCAGTGTTAACAGCGTTTCCTAATAAATACAGGAGTTTTGGACTTTATTTCCGTATGACAACTTTTGTGGCACAATACTTTTTCCTTAAAACGGTTAAATTTATCTAACTTGAATAGTTTTATCAAATAAATAAAGAATTTTGTGGCCATATTACTTTTACCTTAAAACGGTTGAGTTTATCTAACTTAAATAGATTTATCAAATATAAATAAATAAATAAAGTAGCATGTATATTGGAGTTCACAACCATCGCCAGAAAATTGAAGTTGGTTTTGTGTCAGGAGAAAATTGGACTCGGGATAAAATTTACCTTAAAACAGGGGATTGGTTGTTGATACAACATATTTGGAATGTTTTATAGTGGAGGCAATTATTGCCCCCAACAGGGGATTGGTTGTTGTTACATCTCCTTAGTGGTTTCAGCTTGATTCTTTATTAGTACTATTATTATCATTTACTCTGTTTTTATGCTGAAAAGTTTAAATACTTTATTTATTGTTGGAGTTGGAGTCAATGTTTCTCAGCCATTCAGTAAATGGGTTAGGTGTAGTTTCATTATTGGTCCGGTGAGTAGCTTTTATTTCATGTCCTTAGAAATACAATATTAGAATATATAGGTCACTCAAGTCTAATGAGTAAGACGTACAGTCAGTAACTCACACAGCCCTGAGGAGCCACGTTTACTGTAACCCACCAACCTGACTAATGACAAAACTACCCTGTTAAATGAGGGTCCGTTTTTTTTTACTTTTTAGGGTTTACATTGACATTTAACCCTAATATTCTAGCCTACCATGGTCAATATGAACCAACATGGCCCATTTCATAGAGTGGTTATGATTGTCAAAGCCCTATCAACTATTATCTTAACTGTTTATTATAATGTCGCAAGTCAAACGGCCAATATCTAAGCAATCTACAAATATGTAACTTGACCTCAAATAGCCAATATCTAAGCAATGTACAAATATGTAACTTGACCTCACATTTAAAAATAAACTGATCCTAGTAGCCTCAGCCTGTCAGCCATCAAATCAATGAACATCCCTTCATTTTCTTCTTTCTCTCAGGGGTAGAGGGTTTCTTATGAACCTCTAATTGCCTCAGGGATTGAAAGGGTTTAACTGTTTCTGCAACATTAAATTCATAATTACCAATAAATAAAAAAAGGAAAATTAAATGAAATACAGACGGAAGGAAGAGAGGTGGCACATGGAGAAGACACTTACAGCCAAAAACAGCCACACAATTGACCAAAACAAGATGACACATTTCATCTATGAATCTCTGTGGGTGCTATTACCAAGTCACATCTACAATACGCATAGGAGAATTGAAAACATCCGAATTCATTGTAAAGCTAGCCCAAAACAATTCAAATGCATCCAAATGATAAAAGCACTAAAAAGGAAATAGTCCTTGTTGCACATAAAAGCACAAAAAATTACCTCATTTTTCCTATACCACTTAGTCCTTGTTGCAATTATATATGACGTCAAGAAGAAACTTTCATGTTTATAGCATTCGATATCCATCTAAGATACACAAATAAAAAAGAAAAACTGAATTAGTTACATGATAAACAAGGAAAGAAAAAATGGCAATAAAAATCAATAACATGAAAAAAAAAAAGCATCATTCAAAAAGTAAAAAGAAAAACGTATGTCATAGTTTCAAAGGAAACTACTTAAAGTTCACCTGCAAACCCGAGCTCCATATCTGATAGGAAAAAGGTCACTAATGATTCCAATGAGCACAATAAGCAAGATCAATGAGGTAGATCATTTATACTTGCAGATCATGCAAGTCATTCTCCTCGGATACCATATCTTCAAAGATTAGAAATAATATAAGAGTACGTCCAGATGAAAAGAGAGGAAAGAATGGAGCTTCAAAGCAGAAAAAAGAAGACACTTACCATCTATTACGACCTGATGACACACCACTCGCACAACGAAATGGAAATGCTGGTTTGGGTGCAGGGTGGTGATGGGTTTTGCTTGGAAACAGGTGGGCTCAGTCTGCTGTGGCTGGGATATGGTCCTCTTGCAGCGGCTGGGATGTGGAGAAATGAGATGAGAAGGGCTGAGTACTGAAGAAGGGAGAGAGTTGGCTGGGGGGTTGAGAATGAGAGAGGGATGTGGACCCTTTTTATAAAGGGCTTGATGTGATTAGGTATCGCTTTTTGTTGGAAACCCCTACTCATGTTAAGTCTCGTCCCACATAACTGGTGATTAATGCAATGCTTGTAACAGTTGGGAATTTTAAGAATGGGTTAAGGCCAAATGTGTAGGGAGTGATAGACTTTTAATCCCAAACGTGAGTTCTCATAAATCCAAATGGTGGACTTTTTATATGCACATAGATGGACAAAGTACGTTCATTCTTTGAATGATTCACAATTTACACAGGGTCCATATTCATTCTTCCGTGCTATCTATCATCAACCATTGATTATTTTAATTCTTCGAGGGATGACATAGTGTTTTAATCAGAATCCAAATTATAGAAGATTCTATCTCTTGTTGGCTAATATTTCTTGGGTCTAAGAGGTTGAGAACCATTTGATCATCAGTCTTACCCAAGAGGTAAAATACATAATATTTCTTGGGTCTAAGAGGTTGAGAACCATTTGGTCATCAGTCTTACCCAAGAGGTAAAATACAGTTGACAACATAAAAATGTTTTTTCATTTTTTGGTATCCAAAAAATCCTGATCCTCACAGTGATTAATTGTCACTTAATTTGACAACATTCTTGTCAAGAGATTTTACTTGTGAGGCCAATTTCTACCAAAAAATTAAAAACTTTTTTCTTTGTTTGTGAAAATCTCCTTTTCCATATGAACTCAAAAGCCTGATAGCAGGCAGAATTCTTTTCTTCCCACATTGTGAGGGGAAGTGAGTGGAAAGAGGTGCTAGAATCCTTTTTCAATATTTCTAGATGGTATATGAAACAAGGGAAAAAAAACACATTCTAATTGTTTAGTTGCAGCGTGTATTGTCCCTGTAATCAATTACTTTTATATATTCTTTGTCTCTACATTACACTACTAAAAAGTTACACTCTATTGGTTAATGAAATTAACAAGGTTTAAAACTTTACCAAGAGGTCCAAAATATAAAAAATGTGACATACTATATACCCTATATTATAGGTGGATGCTGGGTTCATTAATTTGGGTATAATGAAGCTCTGAGAAAAAGAGTTACTGCTTGCAACAATGACAGCAGGCAGGATTTTGAAATTAGTCTTTGGGTATATTCAATGAATCCCATGTCATTTCTCGCTGCTACTGTGAACTAAATTTAATGAGTTGGAGGATTTTATGCCTGTTCTAGTAGATATGGTGGAGAATAATGATGGGGATTTTTTTTTCTCCAATCATCAGATCTAAATCTAATACATTTATAATGGTTGTTGAGTCCTGTCGATTATGCAGTTGCACAAAAATGGAGCTGGAAACGGGGACCATGGAGAGATGTTTTGATGATTTTGCTATCCTTGGACGATAAGACCTACTTATGTAATATTAGATGGACGTTTGGTGTATACTACAACCATTGAAATTTGAAAGTCCCTTGACCATTTTGAAATAAAAAACAAGTTATATTGATGAAACCGTGAGAGTACGGCAATGAAGCTTCGGTCACACATGTACTTCCCTCTCAGAGCTCAGATGATTCCACAAGAGCCCACGTCACTTTCCCTGTAAAATCCGAGAAAGCAGAGCATAATAACTGTCCTCCTCCTAAAAAGCTTCCAAAAGATATTATAGATGTGAACATAATAATACTACTGTCCTTGCAAGTACAAGGTTTGGCGACAATAAATAGTTGGAAAAGTTTTTGTACGGTAACTTATGGTACTTGATTTCTCCCCTTGTTATCAAAGTTTGCCACTTTATTCAGACGTTCTCCGTACAGTATGTACCGCCGCGCAGACCAATAGACCCCACCCCCCCTTGTTATTTTTTTGTTTTTGCGATATCACAGCAAATGTTGCGATATCACAATTTATGTTGTGATACTGTAACTTTTTTTGTTGCGATACCGCTATTTATGTTGTGATATCGCAAAAAATGATAGGTTAAAAGTCAACGAATGCATTTCTGTTTATAATTTCTTTCCGTTCCGTTGCTTTCGTCTCTGGCTTAGGTTCTCTGCTTCCAAGCTCTGCAAGTGTAGCTCCTGTCACATAACAAGTGATCTCCTGCCATATATAATAAGGTAGCGTTTGGTTCGCTGTAATGAAGGTCGGAATGGAATGGTGATTCCAACGGAATGGTCATTACTGCGTTTGGTTTGCAAAAAAGTGGCGTAATGACCATTACCTCCGGAATCCCATTCCATTATGTAGAGGAATGGCCATTCCATCCGAGATGGGATCCTGGGTGTCTGTGTTGCCCGAATTTTGGGGAATGCCTATTGAGCTACTGTTGTCTAATTGGAGGGAAGTAGTATCATGTTAATCTCTTGCCTATTTTTTTGGGGGGCCTTTGACCTGTTTAGGAGACTCTGTCTCTCCTTTTTGCTTTTTTGGATGGTTTCTTTCTTCCCTCCGTATCTTTCTTTGCTTTTCAGTATATATCTTTTGTACTGTTTTGCTTTGACTAATACAATTCATCATTCAAAAAAAAAAAATGACCATTCCATTCCTTTCTACTTTTTTTTGAGACCAAAAGACCCTTATTCACATCTATACATTATTATTAAAATAATAAGATTATAAAAGAGAAGAACTTGTGTAGGCCCCACCTATATAATAATAATAAATATATACATTATTATTATATAATAATTATTATAAGATTATAAAAGAGAACTTGTGTGGGCCCCACCTATATAATAATGATATAATCTATACATTATATTATAATAATAATAAGATTATAAAAGAAGAGCTTGTGTGGGCCCCACCTATATAATCATATAATATACATTATTATTATTATTATATTATTATAAGATTATAAAATAGAAGAGCTTGTGTGGGCCCCACCTATATAATAATATAATATACATTATTATTATTATAATAAGATTATAAAAGAGAAGAACATGTGTGGGCCCCACCTATATATAATAATATAATCTATATATATTATTATTATTATTATAAGATTATAAAAGAGAAGAACATGTGTGGGCCCCACCTATATAATTAATATAATAATAATAATATATATTATATTATTATTATAAGATTATAAAATAGAAGAGCTTGTGTGGGCCCCACCTATATAATAAATAATATAATAATAATATTATTATTATTATTATAATAATTATAAGATTATAAAATAGAAGAGCTTGTGTGGGCCCCACCTATATAATAATTAATAATATAATAATATATATTATTATTATTATTATAAGATTATAAATAGAAGAGCTTGTGTGGGCCCCACCTATATAATAATATAATATAATAATAATATATTATTATATTATTATTATAATTAATAGATTATAAAATAGAAGAGCTTGTGTGGGCTCCACCTATATATAATATAATATAATATATATATTATTATTATTATTATAATTATAAGATTATAAAATAGAGGAGCTTGTGTGGGCCCCACCTATATAATAATAATATAATATATACATTATTATTATTATTATAAGATTATAAAATAGAAGAGCTTGTGTGGGGCACCACCTATATAATAATAATATAATCTATAGATTATTATTATTATTATTATAAGATTATAAAATAGAAGAGCTTGTGTGGGCCCCACCTATATAATAATAATATAATCTATATTATTATTATTATTATTATTAGTATAAGATTATAGAAAAAGAGCTTGTGTGGCCCCCACCTATATAATAATAATATAATCCATACATTATTATTATTATTATTATAAGATTATAAAATAGAAGCGCTTGTGCCCACCTATATAATAATATAATCTATATATTATTATTATAAGATTATAAAATAGAAGAGCTTGTGTGGGCCCCACCTATATAATAATAATATAATCTATACATTATTATTATTATTATTATAAAATAGAAGACCTTGTGTGGGCCCCACCTATTTAATAATATTATAATCTATACATTGACTGAGCCAAAGATAAAATTCTAACAAGGGTATTTTGGTCAGTCTTATGTAAATTTTATTCCATTCCAGGACTCATTCCAGCATACCAAACGCAGGAATAGCAATCAACTGGGTTGATTCCTCGGCGTACCAAACGCTGGAATGGAAATGCCCATTCCTGCCTCATTCCATTCCAGACTCATTCCGGTCTCCATTCCATTCCCGCCTACAACCATTCCAGCGAACCAAACGCTACCTAAGTGATCTCCTGCCACATTCTCTGCATGTCAACCTTAGGCCATTATCATATATAGCAATTGAATCTCCTGCCACATCTTTGTCTAAGGTATTCATTCCATGTTTCCCACCTTGTATGTATCTCCCTCTTATTTATTGTATTTTTTTTTCTTCTTTTGTGTCATTTGAAAAAAAGTTAAAATACAAGAAATCCCACTTGTAGAAACATTGGTGGCCAAAACCCCTAGTCGATGGAGACAATGGAGACGATGATGCTTCGTCGATGTTGATCGGACGTTGGCGGCCTTGCGTATTTGCAAATAGGTTGGCAAGAGAGGAGGATGGTCAAATTCGGCTGGGGAGAGAGTTACCGCAGTGAAAATGAGGGATAGTGGGAGGATAAACGAATGAAAAGGACTTTTCGAGTTGTGATATCGCAACATAAATTTCGGTATCGCAACTTTAGAACTTGCAGTATCGCAATTTAAATTGTGATATCGCAACTAAAAAAAGTCTTCTAGCCTGTGCAGCAGTACGGATTGTACGGAGAACGTCTGGGTAAAATGACCAACTTTGGTAACAAGGGGCAGAAATCAGATTGTAGGTTACTGTTCAGAATATTTTCCTAAATAGTTTAGTTGGTTACTGGATTTTTCTCTGGATCTAAGTAACTGAGTTAATAACAGAAAATAAAAAGAGGATATTACTAAAAAATAAAATAAAATCAGATTAGATGACTAGTGGACCGGAAAGATGATTTTAACTGACCTTGCAACAGATTTGTCATTTTGTCTGAAAACATATTTTTTTTAGTACTTTCTACTAGCGTCCCTATCGACCTTTGTTTTATAACGTTAAGGGTCCCAGCGATCCTGCAGAATAGCCATTTAATAGCTTGCGGTATTGCAATATAAATTGTGATATTGCAACATTTGTTGTGATATCGCAAATGAAAAAAAATGCCTTTTGGCCAGTGCAGGGTACGGAGTACAGACTGTACGGAGAACGTCTGTTTTAGCCAACTTTGATGACAAGGGAGAGGAATCGATGACTTTGGATTACCGTTCAGAAAATATTCCGTTTGTATTATAATGACAAATCTGGGAAAGCTGGCATTGCTTGTGATATCAGTGGTAGTGGTACAAAAAGTAAAAGCTATATTCTGAATGTCCGGATGAAATTCATTTTATTCAATATATTCTGGCATCTCTCAATTACATTCATTAATAAGCTACTGCAGCAGCAGAGATGATAAGGTAGAAGAACTAGAGAGAAGAAATAGCTACTGCTGCAGCAGAAGCAGCGGCACCACGCCACCACCGGTAACTTGTCTTTATTTTAGTTTTCATGAAAATATACCTGTGTGGACTGGTATGACAGTATGCCCACACCAGATCCTTCTCTTGATTTCCTGTTCAAACAGTAAAACTAGTTAATGGGTCCTCTCTCTCTCTCTCTCTCTCTCTCTCTCTCTCTCTCTCTCTCTCTCTCTCTCTCTCTCTCTCTCTCTCTCCATGCTTTAGGAAACAAACAGTACCTGCTCCTGTTTCTTGTTTGGTATTTTATTTCCACATATGGGCATTTAGTTTTATGACATTTTCAAGCATATAATGCTTTAAATTCAGTCAAACAAGCATCTTCTGGTTTTAGATAGGACTTGCAGTCTACTTCCTGTTTCTTCCTTCAATTGCAAGACCAATTATAGCCATTAAGTAAAGGGTCTCCAACTTCATACAGATCTTTTACCTGCAACCCTTCTCTGTTTATTTTTCAGAAGCAATGCCTATCTGTTTTATCCCCATTTCCAAGCCAAAGTAATCAATACTCATAACTCCATCCGAACCTACCAGGATGGGCCAATTTACTCTTTCTTTAATCACTTTTTTGGTCTTGTGCTCAATCAAATGGTGGAACCCGCTTTTATTGAAATGAACTTTTATGATATATCATTAGAGGGGGATGACATTCGATGACATTCATTTAAAAGGATTCATATTAACATTATGTGGACCTGTGATGAAGCCCCATACCACCAGTTCGCTTTTTCCTAATCGGGAGTTAATCACATTTTCATCATAAGCTCAATCGAAGGGCAGGACTTGTTTCTATTTAAATGAAAATTTGAAAATATAATATTAGAGGGAATGACATTCATTTTGAACGATTTAAATTATCATCATGTGGGCTCCACAATTGAGCTCGAGAGACATTTTAGGATACCCCATGTAAATGATAGCTATTCTTTTTCAACAGTTCAGATTTCAATATGGTGGCCCCCACTATGGAGTTCCAATACTTTAAATCAGCATCTCTCCTGGATTAAAGTTCAGCAGGTTGCACTGTTGCAGTTCAGTGATGGTATACAGTGCGATGAGCGATTGTATACTAGTATATTTGAGGGTATTTTGAAATGCCAGGCATTCCAAATGCTGAAGTTTTGAAATCCCATTTGAGAATATTCACTCAACTGGAAATCCGAACGGACGACGGTGGGATTTCGGTCTCCTCCAACGGTATCTTCCATTTTTTTTCCATCTGGAAGGTAAAGTTGTTTCATCTGAAGTTCCTCTTTTCATCTCTCTCCATTTTTTACCCTTTTTCTTGTGTTACTATCGATTGAAATATGGGGTTTTCCCCTTCTCTTTCTTGTTTTGATTGATTCGAATATGGGGTTTTCAAGATGCTGGATCTATTGAACTATTAGACCAGAATCTGTTGGGAGGATTATCTTGGTTAGGATATTCAACCATAACAACTTGCTACTGGGTCTCCCTCCTACAAATGCTATAAAAGTAGGGCCCATATGGTTCTCTGTAATGAACAGATCTCTATCTGTGCACTTCTTTTTTTTTTTTGTTTTTTCATGAATGCAATTGTCCAACTATCCCCCCTCTCTTAGACTCTCTGTCTCTCTCACGCTCTATCTTTATCTCCCTGTTTTCCAAGGTATGGGATTGGATGAGATAATGGATGTGGGTTTTTCTTCATTGAATGTGTGATTCTGAGATCCCATTAGTTTGAGACCTGAAATTTGAGTTCTAGTGCAAAAGAACATACCATGTGAATCTGCAAAACAACATGGCTTCTGGAAATTTGGGTAGATCCTTTTCTCTTTGTTGCCTTTCGGTGTATTGATTAATATGGTCTTCGTTGCCTTTTTGCGGACTTTTGTTCAGATGATTTGGCTGTCTTTGTCATGAGTTTTTAGAAATTTTTGTTGCTAGTTTCTCTTATCTTTATTTATTTTTTGACGTGCAGCTTTCTCTGCTTTCTAAGATGTCATTCATGTTTTCTTTTTTATTTATATATATTTTTCTTATTTTGACGTTCTCTGCTCTCTCTTGTAGAAATAGAAAAGTGAGTTATATTTTTTCTCAAAGTCCCATGAACTCGTATCTTAAACAAACTCCAAAGCCGTGTAGAGTTGTGGAGGGAGAGAGAAATCCACGGAGAAGTCTGCAGCAAACTCAATATCCAAGGTGCTAAAGTAAACTTAAAGCAATTGTATTTGATAAAAACTGAGATGAAACAAGAGATTGAAACAACCTTGTCAAGCTTAGTAACTTCGCTGGGATTGGCTCTCATTATCAATTTTCGATTATTGAAAGTCCAAAAAGTGCCTCAATATGTGTGACAAGGTATGCTTTTTAGCCTTTAGAAATAGATCATTTCATCTCTCTTTAATTTCGCATGCTTCTCTCATTGAAAGACAAGAATGAAACAATCACCTATAAATTTATCATAGAGCAAGTAGTTTTTCACTACTACATAATTAGTTCAAAAACTTAGAAAGTTCTTGATAATATAAGGTCCAAGAAAGGTAAAACAAATGTGCAAGAGAAATTTTTATAAGAACAAAAAACCTATCAAATTTTTATAAAAGCAAAAAAACATGTCCGTTATCCATTCCCTTTTCCATTGCAACTTCAAATACATGTTTCTCTTCGACAACCTTGTCACCATAGTGTATTCATCATTCATGAATCTCCCCAGTTTTATTACCAACCAAATGATCGTACCATCTTTTCAAACGAGTACAAAAGTATTTGTAATGAGTGGTGAGAAGGTTGTAGAAGCAGGTGTTTGAAGTTACGGGTGGAGAAAGGAATGCAGAATGGGTAGAGGTTTTACCTCTCTTCCTTTCTCGACCTTTTATTGTCAAGAAAACTTAAGAAAGTTCTTGGACTAATTATGTAGTACTGGAAAACTACTTGCAGTAAAATAAATTCATAGGTGATCGTCTCATTGTTGTCTTTCAATATGCGAAATTAAAGAGGGAGATGATCTATTTGTAAAGCATACGTTGTCAATGATTGAGGGCTTCTGGTTTTTATTAACCCATTTCGAAAATTGCCGATAAAATCCAATCCCGGTGAAGTTGTTGAGCCTGGTGAGCATAAAGCTTATTTCAATTCCTTGTTTTATCTGAGTTCTTTTAAAGTTTAATTTGTTGCTTTAAGTTAACTTGGTGTATCTTGGATTTTAAAGTCTTCTAGTTGCGTTGTATCCATGATGATTCTCTTGTGGGTGTTTTCAGATCAACTCAAGGCAATAAATGATGAAGGTATGAATGTACCAAGGGCCTTCCATGAGGGGAAACTCTGCATCCACTTCTCAATAGATTTCTCTCCAACTCCATACTAAGAACATCTGTCCAGCTGACAGAAATGGAGGAGCCTGGCAACTATGAAGAGACAACGCTGCATGATGTTGAGGGGATAAATAAAAATCATATAGATTATTTAATTTAGCAAGCTGACTTGATCTGAGCACGTGGGTTGAAACTAGTGCAATTGACTTATCTGTGTGTTCCAAGAAGTTTGTTACTGCCATGATTAGGAAATTAATGAAAATCAATCACCCATTGCTTTGATCACACCAAACATTCCTGCTTTGGATGATAATGACATATTTCTCACACCAAAAGAAAAGATCCTGCGCACATGATTATTGTTGTTGTTGATGATATTAATGTTGTCCGACTTGTAATTACAATAAATGGTTTGGTGGAAGTTGTTGTCATTAGATATATTAAATCATCAATTTGAACTTAAAAACCTGGTAGGACCAACCTTGAATTGCCTAAGGCTCGACTATTGATCGGATTGATCGCTTGTGGGTTTCTCGCTGCATTCTCTCTCAGAATAACTAGCAAGGAGCACAAGCTGGAGTCAAATTCAACCCGCCATTTTACGCGATATTAATTGATAGTGGAATCACCCTCATCATATCCACTATTATTATATATGAACCGGAATGAATCCAATTGAGAAATCAGTTCGAATTTGTTTAATTGATTTTGACTCCTCCAATTTACATTGACCCATCCAAAGCCTTTCTCGCCCCCAGCGTCCACTCTTCTATCCAAAAAAAAAAAAAGTTCACTACTCTTAACTCCAAAATTACTCTACCCCTACACTTTTCCATGATCTCTCCACTTTTCTTCTTCCTTTATCATCTCTCTCCCACCTGCAAACTTCTCGCAATTGTGTATGGTTTCTTAGCTTTTAGAGATCTTCCACCCTGCTCCGAGCTCTAATATCATGTGAAAACCTAGTTGTTTTGTTTCTTTACTGATTTCCTATGGAAAACCAAACTAAGGTTTTGTTTCTTTACTGAATTCTCATGGAGCCCGGATCCTCTGTGATCCTCTGTCGCAGCTATTGAGGAACCGTTATATGGCCTGTCTATGAGTCCGGATCCTCTTCTTAGTTGAGAAGTTTCTCTCTCTCTCTCTCTCTCTCTCTCTCTCTCCCCAGCTTTGCTCCTCTTCTTCTTCTTGTTAGAAATGATGAACATGAGAATCCACCTACAAATTTCAGCGTTAGGACCATCAAAGAGCCAAGAGGTAGGATCCACCTACAAATTTCAGCGGCATGTTCCCATGCAAACCATGCGTAGGAGAATATTTTTCATTATTCATTGATCTATCCATATTTTTTGAGAATTCTTATCTAGGGAGAATCTTGAATTCTCCAAATGCTAGCCCTAGTCGGTTTCCAAAATGCTCAAATACAGTCTGGGCATTGAGGAAGTTGGAATTTTGAGAATTTCAAAGTCAAAAAGTGATTGTGAATGTACCTCTCTGGAAATAGTTCCTTGTGCAATTGTTCGAGGGAATTGATCTTGAGACCTTTAAATGTAAGTGCTAGTGATTCCTTCGCCTTTGTGTATTTCATCTTGATAGAGAGGTTGCGGTGAGAGCCTTTGTTTTCGCATCTCATCTTCCTCTCTTTTGTGACCTTTCAACCTTGAGGTGGTTTGGATAAGTTTTCTCTGGAAAGAGTTTGTTGGGGTGGAATTCCCATTAATTCACCCATCCCAGTTAGGAAGGTAGTAAGGTTTCATTATCCAATTTGGAATTTGAGGTAAAATTACAGCAGGATGAGGTTTATGGTTTGGGAATGTTGACCAGGTTTGGATTGGCTGTGTTATGGCCATGGTTATTGGTTGTGTGTAGGACCTGTGGAGGAAGGGATAAGGAAAGGTCGGGTTTGGACTGTTGGCCCCATAATAATTGGGCATAAGAGTGGAGGTTGGGGATGCATGATACACTAGAGGAAGAATCATCCATGGGGGAATTGGATATGGGAAGGCGAAGATGATTCGGATAGGCTAGCATAAGCATGGTTGGAAAGCTCTTTGAATTGACTCTCCACACTCCTGAGTCGTCTCATTTTGACGAAGGACCAAGTCAAATAAAGGGAAGACTCGGCTGAGTCATCTCATTTCAATAAATTGTTTGTATTCGGAACTATTTGATAGGTAGCTCTAATTTCAAACAAATAAATTTATTTATAAGTAATTATGCATGAGGTTTGAAATGAGTAATATAAAAATGACGACTAGAATGTAATTTGAAACTTATATTTGATTTTTTACCTTTGATATTTGGACTAATAAATTATGTGATATGCAATATTTTCTCTTTTATTTTCTATATTGTAGTACTTTTCTTATATTTATAAATTTATTAATTTGAATTGATTATCATGAATACATGTAAATAAATGCAAATTTATATTTTATAAGTAATGGATTAAGAAACCATACAACTCAGTTTTTATATTTACATATATATTTTTTTTATTATTTCAATTGCAACCTTTGATTTGCATGAAAAGGTGTCACAACTCATGAGATGGGACCAAGATGAGAAGATGAGATGAGCAAATTAGATGAAAGATTTCATGATTCAATTTTGTTAAGAATAAATGAATAAAATTTTTTTTTTGGTGGAATCCATTTTATGGTTGGACCTGCTTTCGAGACGCATGGAATCTGGGTTCGGTCGGTCTGAGGCATATCTAGGTCCTGTGGTACATTGTGCCTTCAGGCACGGGAAATTTCTAGTAAATATATAAAGGGGAACATTCATATGCATCTTTCCCTCACCGGGACACTTCCCTTTTTTAAAATTTCCAAATACAAAATGTATTTTTCATGTGCCAAAAGGGAAAATAAAGAAATTTCCATACAATTGATCAATGAATAAGCCTCACAAGTATCTGGTGACCATAAACATGGGATATAAGCTAATATGGAAAGCATTAAATTCCAATTTTCTAATATAATATGCAGGGGAAAAGTTCTCCAATCCAAAATTTTTATTCCTATAAATAGTAGGATGTCAAGGATTACTTTAATACCAAGAAAAAATTAAAAAAAATAAATGAAAAAAAATGTGTCGAGCCCACGACCTACTGACCTAGTGATTGCAACCACCGGCACTGTCTAATTATGGTAATTACTCTTACAAGCAGGGTTTGAAAATAAAAAAAATGACTCAAACTCGGCCGACTCTTATGCGACTCGTCCGAGTCTCTAAACATTTCTCTTTAAAAAGGAACATATGAGAGAAAAATTTGTGCAATGCCAGGAAGCAGCAGCCATCTGATCCAAAACAAAAAAGAAAAATACATGAGATCAGAGAGATGTTACAAGACCTATTCACAATCTGTATGATGCTTGCAAGTAAGCCGTCTTCAGATCGTTCTCCGAAAATGTGTTAAGACCCTGAGGATCTCATAATACGTAGCGTTATCAATCTTCTTTGGCTCTCTCTCAGACGGGCGGATATGGATATAGACATTTAGGGGGGGCATTGGGAAAGAAAATAAAATCTGGGGGTCATTGCGAAAAATTACTTTAAATTTTAATTAATCTAAATGAGATTTTTACAATTTAGGGGGGCCATGGTCACGGCCCGCCTGCTAGTTCTGCCACGTCCCAGACATCCTCTCAAAATCTATGCAACTCACAGAAAACTGTAAATCAGATCTACGTGCACAAACAAAAGAAAATCCAAATTTTCAATCTAATAGAAAAATTCCTAATTTAAATAAAAACTAGCATAAGAACCCTTGCTGAGCAGAGTCATTCCATACAATGCAAATCAAATATTTATGCAATTAAAAATAATCTTTGATTTTAGAGGCGGCCCAAATACATTGGACAACACTAAACTTTTGCTTACATGCAACTGTGGTAGGAATGGACATCATCACCAAATAAACATTTGGGAGAATTTGAGAGAAGTATAAATTTTTTTGGCTCATTTTCAAGAAAGGTACATGAAGATTTGAAAATTTTAAAAAAGTGTAAAAACTTTTTACATTTCTTTAAAAAACCCACGACCGAGTATATTTTACAAATCATTTCAAATGCGAAACATAAGCGAGGGAAGCGTTTGACAGTCACCAACAATAAATCCAAATCGGTAACTGAAAACCCCAAAAGGAAGCGTTTGGTTCTCATTCCATTGCATTTCCTTCTTTTTTCCTCTTGTGATTATTGTTGCAGAAACAACTGATCCACATTCCTCTCTCTCCACTTCCCTTTCTCGAATTACGTTCCGAAACGCTTCTTCCAATTCCACCACCCGCACACATGCGTTTTGTATAATGCATTTCAGTTTCCTGATGTTTCGGATTTGAAAAAAAACGATTCGGATCGTTCTGGGAGGAAAAGGGTTCTGTTTTCTTGCGATTTTATATCTGGGTTTCATTTCCTGCAGCAAAAGGAGTAGTGGGGAGGGATTTGGGAAGGCGAATTGAGATGGGATTTTTTAGTCCTTTGTTTGGTTTCTGCGGATTTGGATTTGGGCTCTCTGTTGGGCTTGTGATTGGATATTTTCTCTTCATGTACTTTCAACCCAGTGACGTGAAGGTGATCTCTCTCTCATTTAATTGTCCATTTTGGTGGGTTTTCCTTTCCAAATTGGTTTCCTAGATGTTTTTTTTTTTTTTTTTTTTTTTGTTGGTTCGGTTTAGAGTTTTTGTTTTTGGAAATTTATGGTTGTGATGGAGTTGGGAAATGATACTGATGCATTGGTTAACAAACGCTTGACATATATAAAAATTTGCAAGAAATCTTAATTTGAGGTTTATATTGCGAGTATAAACATCATGATGCAATGCAATAGACGCACGAAATCATGATAGATACAGAAACTGATAATTGAAGAAGTTTTTAGAGTTCTTGAGTTCCTTTTTAAAAAAAAATTGGGACTGATTTTGAAGGAATTTTCTTCTCTAAATCTTGGGTTTGATAAATGGGTAGACTGTAGAGGCATCTAAAAGGTATCAAATGATGCTTGATTGAATGAAGCATTTCTATTTTCTATGTATTTACCTGGCAATAGTATGTATGGGTCATGCTTAATTTGTGAAGATCTGATTGGTCCCCTCATGGAATGGTTTTTTCCTTTTTCTTTTTTCTTTTAATTTGTTACGCTGTCAAACTCGCACACTCTTGCTTACACACTCACGTCCCTAACTAGCTAAGCAACAGCCAGGGAACCTTCATGGATGCATTATCTCATACATCAGACTATTTATGATATCTAGTAAAAAGAGACAACTACAACCAACAGTTTACATTTAATGGGGGCCACCATGGGCCAAACAAATGGGCAACTTGCATTTATGTTAAAGGGAAATTTTTTGTACGGTAACCTACAGTCCTTGATTTTCTCCCCCTTGTTACCAAAGTTGGCCATTTTACCCAGACGTTCTCCGTAAAGTCCGTACTGCTGTGAAAGCTAGAGGGCTTTTTTTAGTTGCGATATCACAATTTAAGTTGCGATACCACAAGTTCTAAAGTTGCGATACCGCAATGTATGTTGCAATACCGAAATTTATGTTGCGATATCACAACTGGAAAAGCACTTTTCATCCGTTTATCCCTCCCTGTTCGACTATCCCTCATTTTCACTGCAATAACACTCTCCCCCAGCCGAATTTGACCACCCTCCTCCCTCGCCAACCTACTTGCAAATACGCAAGGCCGCCAACGTCTATTCGACGTCGACGAAGCATCATCGTCTTCATTGTCTCCATCGACTAGGAATTTTGGCCACCAATGTTTCTACAAGTGGGATTCCTTGTATTCTAACTTTTTTTCAAAAGACACAAAAGAAGAAAAAAATAATACAATAAATAAGAGGGAGATACATACAAGGTGGGAAACATGGAATGAATACCTTAGACAAAGATGTGGCTGGAGATTCAATTACTATATATGATAATGGCCTAAGGCTGACATGCAGAGAATGTGGCAGGAGATCACTTGTTATATATGGTAGGAGATCACTTGTTATGTGGTAGGAGCTACACTTGCAGAGCATGGAAGCAGATAACCCAAGCCAGAGACGGAAGCAACGGAACGGAAATAAATTATAAACAAAAATGCATTCGTTGACTTGTAACCTATCGTTTTTTGCGATATCACAATATAAATTTGAGGTATCGCAACATAAATTGTGACATCGCAAAAAAAAAAAAAATGGTTTGTGCGGCGGTACGGACTGTACGGAGTACGTCTGGGTAAAATGGTCAACTTTAGTAACAAGGGGGAGAAATCAAGTAGGATAGGTTACCGAACAGAAATTTTCCCCCTATCTTAAATGCCCAATTACACCCAAGAACTAAGTCTTTTGCTGTTAGAGCTTCCTTCTTTCCCTTTTATTTTTTCTTGAATGGTGCAACTGCAAGCCATTTTTAATATCTATACATCAGTACACCAGGGCTGAGAAGTCAAGCTTTAGTTGTCTCAATTGATCCTAAGCACCCCTCTCATTCCAAAAGCACCTGGGTTATCCTTAGAGGCATCAACATTTTATTTCCAGAATCTTGGCAGTGGAAGTTTCCACCTTCAATTCTCTAACACCCTTCGATCCCCTTCCACGGCAACTTATCTCCACTCTTCTATAAAATCCATTGATGAACACCTTTCAACTCAACCCCTAGTCCCCTACCAAAGCCCAATAAATCAAATAAACTAGATCACTACTGCAAGGGTGTTTAGATTTGAAAGAAGTCTTGATGTTATTGAATATGCGATTGTCCTTTTCTTTCCAAATACACCCAAGAATGGCACACAGATTCCAAAGTGTATTTACTTTTATGGTCAAAATTCTTCTCCATTCTTGAGTGCAGTCATGTATCTACAATAGTGTGACTGTTAAATTCTTAAAAGATCCAAGGAGATGCTCCCATCGTTACTTGGAATAATGAAAGATGATTAGCTGACTTGGAAGACTTGCACAAATTAGAAAAATTTCTTGTCTCTTTAACTGATCAAGAATATGGATCTTATGGACAATGCCATCTACACATTAGCCACTGCCTTAGTGTATTGTTGCTCTTTACAATTAGTTTTATGGATACTATACATGTTTCCATCATTTTGATGAACTTTTTCTTGTTATTAATTATGAAAATAAATTGCACTCTTGCTGATTTGTGAACTCAATAGATCCCTAGCTATTTCTCTGCCATTATCCAAGGAAATTTTGGATTTTCCTGGACTTTCCAGTAAAGGCGTTTCCTCCTGTCGGAAACAAAAACCTTTGGACATGAAGCAGCTCTTTTGGAAATGCTTTCATTCTTCACTAATATCTTTACTTGGAGGAGACGGAATTAACTTGTTCAACCTTTTTCACATAGGAGATATTATTTAGACTTTTATGGTTAAGAATGTGCTATTCCCCTATCAAGAAAATAATGGTGCTATTCTCATGATCAATTTAATTTGGCATGCCCGCCGCTCCCCACCCCCCGCCCGCTGAGCACCATATTTATGTAGGCAACTCATTTACTTATGCTATTGATTTGATCAGGACCCCACAATTCAACCCCTTGCTGATCAAGACTCAGACTCTTTGCAGCGAATGATTCCTGAAATACCTTTATGGGTGAAAAATCCAGACTATGATAGAGTATGTATTTATAATGTCTGTTGATTTCTGAAATTGATGCAGTGAAGCTTAAAGATGTGTAAATCCCCTTCACCTGTTATCCCTGATTGCAAGCTGTAACTTCTGAATTCTGATCACTTCTTTCCTATTGTCCTGTTTTCTTGAAGCTGGATTGGCTAAACAAGTTTCTAGAATATATGTGGCCATATCTGGATAAGGTGTGTTGTCCCAGCCCCTTCTTTTCTTTCGTAATATTGTTGTGGTACCCCCGAATCCTCAACGGTTTGTGGTGTGGGTTTTAATTACTATTAGTGAATGTTTTCAATTTTTTTTCTTATTTAGGGAATTTGCAAGACAGTGAAGGAAATTGTAAAGCCAATCATCGCAGAGCATATTGGGAAGTTTAAAATTGAATCAGTTGAATTTGAAAGCCTTACCTTAGGCTCCCTTCCACCAACCTTTCAAGGTTAGCTGGAAGTTTTTAACTTTGTATTCTCCACATCCAGCTTTGGACATTGAATAGTTCTTCAGATTTAAATGAATTCCATTTTCCCATATTTAAATTAAAACTGCATGATATTTGGGATTATTTCATTTTTGATATTTCATAACTATTTTTAAATCACATCACATTAATGATATTCCAAGAAAGGGAAGGAAATTCAAGTCTCATAACTTGATTTTCTGTACAAGGCATTGGTATACCTGCTCTGTCTATTATTAATGTATTGAAGCAGCATTGAAAATAGGACTATCCAATTTCTTTTCACATGGCATTACATCATTTTCCTAGCTTTTGTTTAGTTGCTAAGAATCTTCTAGATTGAGTTTATATCACTTTTGAAATCGTGGGATATTCTTTCTTTAACTGGCTATTTGCTAGTTTCATCTGTGTTTTAATTTTTTAATTTTTTGCTAAATTTTTTTACCCATTTGTATACAAATGCCTACCTTTTTCTTATGACATTCTATATTTTTTTATGGTTCTATTTTACCGTTTTTCGTATGACATGTTGTTTGAAGACTTTGAATCAATGTTTTTGTGCTACTTTTTTGTCAGGAATGAAGGTCTACACTACTGATGAGAAAGAATTGATTATGGAACCTAGGTTAAAATTTGCAGGAAATCCAAATGTCACTGTTGCTGTTAAAGCATTTGGGCTAAAAGCAACTGCTCAGGTTATTGAGTTGTTCTATGCTGATGAAAATGAATTCAATATTTAAATATTTGTTTGAATTAGCTATTTGATTCCCAAATACAATGCCTGGCCTGTTTGGCATGGTAATTGAATGGAGTTTCTGAATGAAAAAGAGCTTGTCTTCTATATGTTCTTTTCCCTTCTATTTTACATTTGGTGTCTAAATGGAACTACTGGAATTCTAGGAATTTTACTAGAATTCCCGCCATTACACCTTTTTCTTTTTTGTCACCAGTTAAATTTGGCACCTCTCTACTCTTTTCCTTGATAAACTTGCTAGCCCTGCAGATTTTTTTTTTCCCTTCTCTTGGAGATTTCCCTACCAAACAGACCCTAAAGTTGTCTATTGAGGTTGTTCTTGCCCAAACAACATAGAAACTATATCAATGCATTTGTATTGATATTTCAACATCAATGGATTACAGGTGCTGGATTTGCAGCTATTTCTTGCACCGCGCGTTACTCTGAAGCCATTGGTCCCATCCTTTCCTTGTTTTGCAAAAATTCTAGTGTCTCTGATGGAGAAGGTGTGTTAGAATTGGTGAATTAAGTTTTGGACATTCATTCTATTTTTATCAAATAGATTTTTTTTTTTGTTGTATAGTGTTTAGGTCTTGCATTGCTCTCTCTCTCTCTCTCTCTGCATAACTGTCTCTTGTTTTGTAGCCACATGTTGATTTTGGACTAAAGCTTCTAGGGGCAGATCTTATGTCAATTCCAGGCCTGAACAGATTTGCTCAGGTATGCTACTTTCTCTATAAGACAGTGTTGTTGCTTTGTATTTGATTGTGACCATCTCTGACTTCTTTTTCTGGTTGGAGATACCTGATTTTACTAGTTCTCAATGGGTGTTGAGTGTTGAATTTATCATGTTCATGGTTGATGAAATTCCATAATAATAATAAAAAAAAGAAATTGGATGGTGTTAGTGGGTGTGGGGGGTGGTAGGTGCGTGCGTGTTTGTTGATATATAATTTTTACTTCTTGTCCACTTTTTTTAACTGAAAACATTTGATAAGTTTTTAATGGAGTCTCTCTCATAATAAACATTCATGCACAATGTGTTACTTGCATGCTGAAACTAACATGAGAAAAGGTGAGATTTGGATTAGCAGATGCTTGGAAGAAGGTGTCTCATTGTATACAGAACATTGGAGGGAATTTTTCTCTCTTTTCTTACAATGCATGAGTGATCATTAAGAGTCCTTCAGTCCTGCAAATTGTTTAGTTTTGGGCATGAACCACCCATGGATATAGTGAACACACGCATATAGATACATACATACATACATAAATACAGGTGTTAACACCTTATTCTTAATATGCATACAGATGCTTGTGGTTTTGGTTGATAGTCACTCAGAAGCTTTCACCTGGTTCCTGCAGGAAATGATCAAAGATCAAGTTGCAAACATGTATCTTTGGCCCAAGCATCTTGAAGTACAAATCATGGACCCTGCGAAGTACGTTCTCTTATGATTCAATAGTTTTCTACTCATTTGATATTCTCGTTTTGCAATTGCATGGCTCAGTAATCTTCTGACTGAATTTCATGCAGAGCCCAGCAGAGGCCAGTTGGAATTCTCAATATTAAGGTTATCAGAGCAATGAAACTGAAAAAGAAAGATCTTATGGGGAAATCAGACCCATATGTGAAGTTAAAGCTTACAGGGGACAAGCTTCCAGGGAAAAAGACGACGGTGAAGCATAGTAACTTGAATCCTGAATGGAATGAGGAATTTAGTATGACCGTAACAGATCCAGAATCTCAATCCTTGGAACTTCGCGTTTATGACTGGGAACAGGTACGAATTTGTCTCCTTCACTCTCAAGAGTGCTCTTAAAGTTTCTTTTTCTAGCTACTTACTTATGGTGTGAGTGTTGGCTATTCTTGGGAAACATACAATGTTCAATCAAATTATACACTTGGATTAAAAGCAGTACATAGGAGTCAGCTTTGTGAACATACAATAGGTCATATTGCAGTTAGGACATCAATAAATGATCTTCCATGCAGTTGTTTCCATGGAGCAAATTACTTAGCCCGTTTTGTTGAATTTCTCGAGCTGATATATGCCATCTTGTTGAGCCTAAATTTAGATATAGCTCAAGGCCCAGTCGTTTAGCTTTCAGGCCTTAGAACATGCATGAACTGTTTTTTCTTTTTCTTTAAATTCCATTATTCTTTGAACAAAAGCTGCTGTCTCTTCATACAAAATGCACTTGTAGTCTTGTACCATTCCTTTTCATATGATATTTTACTTCTTTTTTCCCTAGGTTGGCAGACATGAAAAAATGGGCATGAATGTCATTCTGCTGCGAGATATTAAACCTGAGGAACCAAAATCATTGACGCTTGACTTGCTAAAAAATATGGATCGAAATGACTCTGTGAATGAGAAGTCACGCGGGCAGCTTGTTGTGGAAGTGACATACAATCCATTTAAGGAGGAAGACATGGCAAAAGACTTCATTGAAGATCCCAATGTAGTAGAAAAGGCTCCTGAAGATACTCCTGCAGGAGGCGGTTTGCTTGTAGTTATAATTCATGAAGCTCATGATCTTGAAGGGAAACACCACACAAATCCATATGCACGAGTCCTTTTCCGAGGGGAAGAAAGAAAAACTAAGGTATTGTGAAAGCTATATACCTGAGCAGTAGGCCTGGTACCATGACTAGTAGATTCCATAAATTGTTGTGTTTCATCACTTATATTTTATCTTATAGTGCATTTGCACTGCCCCAAATGCATGGTGGGATGGGATGTGTAGTCGTCTTTTCTACCAAAATAGTCCTATGGCCATCCTTATTGAAAGATGATATTCATGGATGCAGCGTATGAAGAAAAACAGAGATCCAAGATGGGAAGAGGAGTTTCAATTTATGCTGGAAGAACCCCCGGTTAATGATCGAATGCATTTAGATGTTATGAGTAAACCACCAAGTATTGGCATACATCCAAAGGTAATGTACTAGATCAGGTGTCTTTTAAACATATTGAATGCACTACTCTGCTGTTTGTATTGCAAAGTGGGATCTGGAACAGCTGAAGTGCAGCATTTAAATGTCTAGACTGCACCCTGCCAACTTTCGTTTCCCAATTAGATTTCAACTGTTAAGTAGTTGTTTGTGAAGTTTCCTATCACCAATTGGTTTTGGGATTACTGACTAGCAACTCTGTCATGGTATCAGAGCTAGAGGTCTCGAGTTCAAAGCCATGCAGGGCAAAAATTCCCTGTGCTGCATTATGGTCTAGTGCTTGGTTTTGGAATTACTGGCTAGCAACTCATTGGGGACCCCAGCAAGAGAGTGAAGGAATCATGCTTGAAAGATAACCCCGATTGGAAGATACTAATTTTAAACTTTAGCATTTTTTTTACTGTTGCTGCTTTTCTTTCTTAACTTATCAATATATGGTTAAAAAAAAAACTGGCAATTTACAGATTGTCAAGGAGTAGTTAGGAGCCATCTTTCCAGGGGAATTTTTCGCGGGCACATTTGTCCAACCCTATTTCCACAGAAGAAGACCTACTTTTGTTGGTGTGGCCGTTCTTCAAGTAAATGTGCCAAAAAGCAATCCTCATTGTTCCTCATTTTTCCCTATTGGAGAGGGAGCCAAGGGCAGACCTAGAAAATTCAACTTAGGGGGGCTCCATGTAAAAGAAATATTGGAGGAAGGGGCAAATGTAAAAAAAAAAAAAAAAACATTAATTTCTAAAATATGCAGGTTTTTTTTTATAAAAAAATCTTTACTTTTTTTAGGGATGGGTGGGGGGCTTCAGCCCCAGTTCCATGTACCTGGGTCTGCACCTGGAGGGAGCAGGGTCAGACTTGCATTTCCATGGAACAGGAAGTCTGTTTCTCCTTCCACTGTGTTACGCGAACATGCATTGCATGTCTACTCATGGTGGCACTATTATATAAGAGGAAACACAGAAACATGGTTCACTGTCCACATGTAGAAACACAATGCCTGTTTTGATAAAATGAATAATATATGGGTAGGTGATTGCTAAAAATCAAATATAGAGTCTCTCTCTCACAATTTTATAAAGCTTCCTCTTTGGCTGAATCATCTACTATGTTAGTGTGATAAGTTTGTAAGCATTTGAATTTCTTTCTTGTTATTTGAACAGGAGGTTCTGGGGTATGTTGATATCAGCCTTGGAGACGTTGTCAGCAACAAGCGGATCAATGAAAAATTCCATCTCATTGACTCAAAAAATGGAATGATTCAAATTGAGCTGCAATGGAGAACATAGAATCTGCAATGCCTTGGACGGAGCCATGGGAGGCGGTTTTGCCAGTCACAGGACCCCCAAAACTTTGAATTTCATTTGGTTTTTGGTTTAGACTTTAAATTGTATGTTTACAGCATAATAAGCAGAAAATGTTCCCTGTAAATAGTAGTTGCTGATTTCCCTTTTAAGTGCATTTTTTTTGTTTTTCTTTTGCCCATCAGTCATGGAGAAATTTCGGTGCATATGGGCCTAACAGAGTGGTGTGCATGTTCCTGGAGCCTTGGCTTGGATATGGCCAAGATCATTTTTGGGTAGGCTGGCAGATCCTAACTGTGTATGATTGGTGTACTACCAATTTGATGATTGCCCATCCATCATCATCATCATCATCATCATCATCATCATCATCATCATCAAAGCGTGGTCCCAAAAATCTGTGGGTCAGCTACTTGAATTCTATTTTGCTTTTCCAATCTGGCCATTTTTTAAGAATTCATGTTGTAATTGTGACAAAAGTTATATGTTTCCAATCAACCTACTTGACGCAACACTCCTCCTTTATCTAGGTTGGGGATCGGCAATGGAGAATGCCCATCCCCGACCTGATAATTGAGATTTTAAAGGAATTCTTATGCATATGATTGATTTCGTAGGATTATAATCCACTAATCCAGAGAGGAAATTCTTTTACACATCACCTGAAAATCCAATTACTACCTCTAACTCTGTACTTTTAACTGATTACGGGAAAGAAAGCCGAGTACATAAATGAGGATCTGAGTAAACCCATAGCCTATTTTCAAAGAATAAACTTGGGGTTACACCATAGCATTCTTTTTGTAGATGGTGGGACCTACTATTTTTTACTATTGATACGCTAGAAGCAAAAAATGGAAGGTTCCTGGACTTATAAAAAGAAAACTAAAAAATTAAAGAATGATTTGCATTTGTTCAACATCAGTATTCATTTTTGCAGGATCGAAAGCTCTTTGATTTTCTGCACTTAAAAAGGGACATTTGTCTTTTATGCATGTAATATGTAAATGAGATTTGCATATATAAAATCTTCAGGCGTGAATTTTGCATGTATGAAGTCTTGCATATTATGAAACACAGTACCATACCATGCTTGTTTTAGAAAGCACCATTTTTCACATGAATAAATGTAAGATTACACATAATTTTTTTTTTTACCATTGACATTCTCATTAGAGATGTAAATGGGTCTCCAATTCTCCGATTTTCCGGAGGTTGCAACCCATTAATAACTGGGTTTGAGTCCTTATTTAGGTTCTGATAAGTAAGCGGGTTTGGGTCCGGATTTGGGTCCACCTTGATTCAAATCCGTGGACTTGGTACCCGACATATTACCTCAAATTTTGAAAAATTATCCTAAAAGTTAGTATTTTTTTACTATAAATCATTCTCTACCTGACCTAGATTCAAATACGGAATCGGTTCCAATTCCATCTTCTCATTAACGGTTTCGATTTCGGAACTTAAAAATTGGTTCCAAACCGGGTCCGATTTTGGGATCTAATTTCATCTTTTCATCAACGATTCTAGGTCCACATCCACTATGGACCCATACCGGAACCGTTCTCAGGGATGCACTTCTCAGCCAAATCAGATTAGCGTGTACTTCTATTGCTCTTCTTTAGGGCTTGCTTAATAACTTCACTTTACTAATAAAGCGAGGTGAAATGTCTTTTTAAGAAACTAAAAAAAGAAAAGGAACTCAAATAAAAAAAAGTATCATATTTCAAAGACGGCATCTCAGTACTATTTTTGAATTATTTGGTGCGGCCTAAAGGAGAAAAATACTAAATACCATCCAAAACAATTCCTTGTTCCTTGACATGATGTAGAAATTGATTTTCTGCACCCAAAAATAGACAAGCTCAAAAAACCATCAATCTCCACCGTCGGAATTACCTACTTGATCTTATGTGGGCCCATCATTGGTAAAAAGTGGCCCCCACCCTTACAAAAAAAAAAGGCACTGTTCTCCGCCCGAGGCCTATGTGTCTCTCTCTCTCCCGCAAAAGTGGCTTCTCTCGCAAGCCTTCCTCTCTGCTACCGAACCCGCCAAAAAATCTCTCTCTCTCTCTCTCTCTCTCCCACACCATCTTTGAAGAGAGAGCTCTCGCTAGCAATCTTTTCCACAGCGGTAATCTCCATTTGAACACCTTCGATCCTCTCGTTTCCCCCCTTTTTTTTTTCTCTTCAATCTGGGGTTCTTCTCCCTATTCGAGTCTCGTTTTTCCGCATTTTCATCCGTTTTTCATTGTGCGTCTGTTGATTTCTTGAGCTTGGGAACTACTGAATAATTTGTGTTTTCCTTTTAATTTGTACCAGGATGTGGTGTTCTTATGGGTGATTCAGGAATCAGATATCTATGTATGTATGTGTACATTGTATGATTGAAATCCCTAGAATATGGATTTGGAAACTTACATCATGGTTAACTTGGTAGTTTGGTTAAGTATATAGGATTCATTAGTCGGTATTTATACTTGGGTCTATGGGAAAAAGACCTGTAGTGGTGATCTCTTCATCTGATGATGAGGATGGAGGTTGTTCAGTTAGTGCTGGTTGCAACTCTTCACGGTCTAAATCAGAAAGATCGGTTGGTCGGAAGAAATGTAGGCGTTTGAAGAAGGCATCTGTTTTGAATAGACAATTTTGTAAACAAGGACGCAAAGAAGAAGAGGTATGTATACTTTGTTTCCACTATCTTGGGTTGCCTTTTTTCTTTCTTATTTTTGGATGGGTGCAGATGGTGCAGTTTGTTTTTTTCTAAATGTGTTGCCTCTTTGATTTGATTTGATTTGATTTGAATTCAGTTCCAAGTCAATACCTTGTTAGTGTTGTAAACTTTAGCGTCCATTGCATTTTTTATATAAAGGTTAAGGTCTCTCAATGAAATTCTATGGAGCGTAATGACATGCAGAAGAAACAAGAAGAAGCCTATGTACATCTGGTAGAGATGCATGTCTTGATATGAATTTATTGAGTAATAAGGAAGTATAGAATTTGGGATGAGTATATGAGGAAATCAACATGTGGCTGTAACATGAGAGCCATTGAAGATGGTTTAGGTATGCTATAGAAGACCAGGCCCGTGTACAAAGAATTAGTGTGTTGCAGCTTGCAAGTAAAAGTAACTGGGTCTGGGAGAGAGGGAGGCTGATAAAAAGTTTTGAGTGAAGCAGTCTGAATTGAAATAGATCGTGGAGGGATGGAGAACATAGCTGTAAATAGGAACAAGTGGAAAAGTAGAACAACAAAGCCAACTAGATAGATGGTTAGTTTGATGATGATGACGAGTTCGAAAAACCAGTCCATATCTTCCATGGGCACAAACCTTTTACTATGTTTATACACAGAGACACATAAGTTTTGTGTGACAGGGTTGCCCATAAAGGTCTTATATATTAGTTTGGTGCAATTCGGGCAGGCTGGGTCAAGCTTTTGGCCAACTTAAGCCGACCCAAATTTCGTAAGGGCCAACAAGAATGCAACCCAAACTTGCCTACCTGTTTTGACCAAGTCCTAGCCTAACAGATATTTTTTTCTCAGCCAAGCACAAATTTTGTTGCGTCAGGTTAGAGCTGAAACTAAGGTATATCATCATCAGCAGAGCTAGTATTTTCATGTAGGAGGGCAAGAGATGGTCGATCAATAATGTCAGTAATAGCTTTGTCACACTTCTTTTTCACTAACAAATAACAAAATAAAATAAAATATGTTAATTCTTTTTATAAATATAAATTGAATTTCATCAAGGGGAAAGGACCCCATCGTTCTCCATTATCTGATCTTAAAAGATAGCATGTAAGAAAAATGTGGGCATTCTTAGCCATGTTAGACACAAACCAGCTACCATGCTCTTAAAACCAAGTAGAGTTAAAACTGTCGTAGATGTTTTTTTTTTTTTTTTTTTTCAGTTTCCTTTATTTTTTATAGACATTTGTTTAGTTCTCCTTTATTTTTTTAAATTTTAACTACTTTGATAGAAATAATTTTTCCAGAATTCCTCGGAATTCAATTTCATGCAAACAAACAGGCCCTTAGTGGTGTTGAACGACATTTTGGCTGTCCAAAATTTCCAAATTTTAATTTCAATTGAAAAAATTGGGAGAGAGCCAAAACTGGGGAAACTGAAATCCTCTATCAAATGAATTCAATTTGTCTCTATCAAACAAACACACCTTTGAATAAATATTTTAAGCTGGTTTGGAGCCAGCTGGCTACTTCTGGTGCATGTTGTGCGAATAAATATTTTAAGCTGGTTTGGAGCCAGCTGGCTACTTCTGGTGCATGTTGTGCCCAAGTTGGATTTAGGCATGGATCAGGAGCATGGGGGGGGGGGGGGGTTGAATGTTTTACCTTTCAACATGGGCTCTGATTTTGTTGTTTGTATTGCCTGTGAGTCTCATGTGTTAATTGGTACCATGCAGGCTAATTTTGATGCTCTCTTGAAAGATTTTTATGAAGATTTCCATGGACACAGCATGGCCCCTGGTATGCATGGTTTTAACATGTGAAATTTATTTTAAGGCAGTGGAAGCTTGCAAATTTTTTCTTCTATGGTAGTCTAGCTCACAATTGATATATTAATATTTTAAAATTTGTCATTGAAGTAGATTTTCTTCGACACCTTACTATTGTCTTGTATTGCTTCTGAATAGCTGCAAAAATTGTTATGAGTAATTAAGTATTGGTCAGGCTGTATTACATTGATTGGGAAACCTGGATGCCAGGCACTGGGTAGGAAGGCGATAGAACAATAGCAGCATAGTGAGTAAAAAAGAAAGAAAGAAAATAATGGAAGTTACGAATTATAGTTCTTGATGATAAGTTTGTGACTGTCAAAGTAGTTGTGTGCCATGAATGTTATGTAGACTGCAATTTACCATCCACATATAGCCCTGCTATATACCATATTAGATATATTATCCTTAGGTCTATCCCAAAAAAGGGGTCTTAGTACATAGTTATAACTCCATGGTAGTTTATAAACTCCATGGTTGGCTAAATGGTGAGTGACTTCATTGGCTGCCTTCATATGCTGGAATTCCTTTCAGGACTTCTATCAGGTTGCTGTCAAGGAGAGCGCTTTAGCTGAATGGGGCTTACAACCAGAATACTTATCTTTTGTTACCACGTTGTAGTAGTTTCCTGCCCTATTTGGCAGATTCTCTTTCATTCTTATTGTTTCCTTTCTGTTATCTTTGTACCCAATGAATTCAATGTTTTTTAATCTTCCATTGTCATCTTTTTGCATTTTCTCTTGTTGCTCTGGGAGAACTGTAATTCACCATGTATATCCTTTTAATTGTTTCTAGGTGAGAGGGGCAGAAGACAAAAATTGAGTTCCCCTTGGGCAGATTCAAGAGAGCTATGGGTTGACAAATATAGACCTCGTACTCTGGAAGAGCTTGCTGTTCACAAGAAAAAGGTTTTCTAGGCCATGGTCATGGCCATGACGTGCTAATTTCTAAGAAATGGCAATCTGACGCTTTAACTTTCTAACAATTGCATTTACTCATGTTGATGGGTAGTAGTTCTAAAGAGCATATTTATCGTGTTGGTTGCTGTTTTGGTGTGTTCAGGACATAAATTTTATGCTGATTTTCCTTTATTTATTGCAGATTGAAGAAGTCAAGATGTGGTTGGAAGAATGGGTTAGAACCTCCAAGGTTTTCTTATTTTCTCAGCTAGTGTGCCTAATTTGTGTTTTTGAAGGGTCTTTGCTAGATATTCTCTGTAACCTCTGTTTGCATTCATTCCCCGTATCTTTAAAGAAACCCTTGTGCCATTTGCATTTGTACAGCCCTGTAATAGAGTGCATTCAAATCACTGTCAATTAGGCAAGTCATGGAAGTTGCATCACCGTCATCCATTTTAGCTTTACTCCATCGATTTTTGGGTTAGCATCATTCGAAGTATAGGAATTTCAGATTTCTCAGGTATTTGGGCACGTACCTTGAGCCAATTATCAATTGGGTCCAGAAGGAGGATCCATACCCGGGTTTTCAGGTTGGGTCCTTCCGGAGAGCCATTGACATCCCTACCGGCCACATCCTGTCAACTCCCAACTTGCCGCATATTCTCATAGACTCAGAATGCACTTTTGTTATTCTTTAGATTCGCAAACTAAAAAATATCTATTAACCTTTCATTGGAACTTAAAGTATTCGTCCTTTCAAGTTTGCATCCTCTTTATATAAATAGCAGTTTCTACAGGTAGAAGAAGTCTCTTTCTTTTTAAACTCTCCTTAGTCCTTTCTATCCTAGAATATTATTTGTACTCTTTTTATGCCCTTAATTTATTTATTTTTTTGCTGGAACATTTTATGTCCTTAATTGTTCATGCTGATTTGTTGTTTTTTAATTATTCACCTTTGTATAATTGTTTTGAATGCAATTCTTTTTTGCACTCTTCCATATAAACCTTATTATATGTTTCTTTAGTGTATTCTGTTCCATTATTTAGTAAACCTATTTGAACCTCATAAGAGTTTCGTTCCCTTAATATCAGGAACGGTTTTGTGGCCATGTTCTTGTTATCACTGGACAAGCTGGAGTTGGAAAATCTGTACGTTCTTTTTTCTGTTCTTTATGGCTTAGCTTTTGCAGTCTGTTCATCATACTGCCAAAATATATTTCTTTATTATAGTTACCATTCATGAACTGCCTCACATAAAACAGTAACAGTGACTGCGTGCTTGCAGTTGATTTTCTGCACCTGGAAGGTTCCTTTTAGAAATTTGAGATGTAGAGTTAAATTGTATATGAATGATAAAGATACAGGGCTATCATAATCTTAATCACCCAAACCCCTTTTTTTCTGAATTCCCATATTGTAGTTGCATGTAACTCTCCTTTTTCTCCTTGATGGGAGCTATTAGCACGGGGAAAGCTATTACTTTTGGTCGGGAAAGACCTGGTTAGAACATAAAATCACGCATCAAACATAAAATGATAAAATTCTTCGAGGCATCCCTGTTTTGCAAATCAATCATTGTATTACCTGTCATCATGAACATGGCATTGAGAGATGAATATTCTTGGCCCCCAAATTTTGGGGGATTAAATTTGTATTCAGTTCGACGAGAGCCTGTAGTTGGGAGTGTGCTCCTCGCCATAGCCACGAGGTTGTGGGTTTGAGTCACATGACCCATAAAAGAAGTATATTCGGTTCTTTTGATTATTCTTTAGTTGTCAGAGATCTTGGCTGTATCCAAGGGTGTAATCTGTCGTGCAGGCAACTATTAATGTAATTGCTTCACATCTTGGAGCTGAAGTATGTGAATGGAAGACTCCAACACCCACCCTTTGGCAAGAATACATACATAATGCTAATTCAGGTATTTAAAATCACCATCAATGGAATGCTTAAACATTGAATACAAGCTTTGGAGTTTCCTGTGTCTCTGTTAAACCTTTTTATTGCATCAGTGAGGATTTCTGCCCCAAATCACAGGTTATGGATTACTTGGAAATGGTTTGTTTATGCTATCAGAAATAAATCATAAAGAAGAAAACTAAGACAGTTATTACATTCACATAGTTCTACCAATAAAAAAATGTTTTAATCTATAAATGATACTGATTTTTTGCTAGGAACACACTACATATCAAAGTTGGAAGAGTTTGAAACCTTCGTGGAGAGAGTAAGGAAGTATTCGTTGCTTCAGTCAATTTCCAAGGACGGATCAAAACAATCAGTCATACTCTTGATTGATGATCTTCCTCTGACAAATGGAAGAGTTGCTCATGGGAGACTCACCAAGTGCTTGCATTTTCTTGCTCAGTCAACTCAGATTCCAACAGTTATATTAGTAACAGAGTATGGAAAAGCTGACTCTGGTGACAATACAAATTATTCAGAGGAACTTGTGTTATCTCTTGAGAGAGCTGGGGCTTCTAAGGTAATATTCTGGTAGTATTATTATATGAGGCTCAGTTGACAGAAACATGTTTTTCCCTCTTTAGCAAAGGTTCGGTCATGTCATGTCATTTTTTTGGTAATCTAATTTCATGTGGTCCCATCGTGGTATGCACCATGGTCTAATAACATCCTAGCTGTCCTATTAGAAATTGGAATTCACCTGTTTACTTCTAACGAGAATGAAGAGATGTTTAAGATGTTCGCATGGAAGACTTTGGGCCTGCCTCCATATATGTCACGGGCCATTTAAGATGTTTACTGAAAGTTTTTACAGTTCATGGGTCTATCACATGGTAAAATTGAACAGATTTAGCTTGGAAGCTGAAATCATTACATTTCACTGATCACCCATATTGAATTGTCTTTGAGAAACTTCAGGTAGCTTTCAATCCCCTCACTTTCAATTCCGTTAAGAAGACTCTTTCTAGAATATGCAGAGAAGAGCAGTGTAATGTCCCTTCAGAGTGGATAGATCATATAGCAAAAGCCAGTGGAGGTGACATCAGACATGCAATAACATCTTTGCAGTACTTCTGCCTGAGACCGGACCTTATGCTTCCATTAAACTTATCTGCTCTGTCTATCACTCAGTCAAGGGGGGAATCGGAGGATCTCAATGAAATGTCAAAACTAATCGTCAACAGTGACGAGAACTTGGATTATGCGTGTTCTTTACCATTTGGCAGAGACGAAACTCTTACACTTTTTCATGCCTTAGGAAAATTTCTGCACAACAAGAGAGAGACCGTGGATTGTTCTGCACTTGGTATGTAACATTGAGTGCATTATAGCTCTGAGGTTTTGGTTTCTTTTTTTTTTCTAATATGGACTTACAAAAAAAGGGTAAAGAAATAGTAAAACGCCACTCAACCATGAGTGTGTTGGTGTATAATTGTGTCATTACTGACAGATTTTTAGACATGCCACAGCTTGTATATATATTTACGCAGGCTGTGTGTTAATAGTTTTTTGTTTAGTGTATATATGTAGATGGGTACATGTATGCCGGGCCCAATAAGAATCCACCATGCTTAAGACCCTTGGCCCATATCTGGCATTAAGGGTTTCAGCCCCAAAATATGGAGGTCCGGCCCATCAGACTTGAACATGGATAGAAATAACGGCCGCCACGTAGCGTGGCGGCCGATATATCGGCCGTGGCGGGGGATACCGCCACGCCACGGCCGAAATATCGGCCGTCGCATCCGTGGCGGCCCGTAGCGGCCGCTACAAAGTGTGGCGGCCGCTACAAAGCCGCCACGTACCGTGGCGGCCGTACCGTGGCGCCACGTACCGTGGCGGCCCCTATCAGCTCGACCCCCGCAAGGGAATCCCCCAAACCCCCTCTGCGAAGCACATGTTTTTAAAAAAGTGGCAATCAAGAAGATAAAAGGATCATACTTGACCATGATAGCTAAGACTTTTTTGCTGGTTGTCTTTCCATTTTTGTGCTTGGATGTCTATTATTATCATAACTTGCTAGATAAGATATTAAACCTGTTTAATTATGTTTGAAATTGTATAGTAGTAAAGATATAGTTACCTATTACTACTAGATTTCAAATTGGTCTTAATTAAATTATTTTATAAAGAACCCTCATTGTGCTGGTGACTAAGGTATTCCTATTTCCTTCACTAACTCTCTACTCTGTCATTTTTAAATTGGTGTTGAATATTGATTATTGATCACTTCATAGTTCGTTCACTTGATTGAGTTTGAACCTAGAATGTTGAAGTATTGATATTTAATTGTTCAATGTTCATTAATGAGTAATGACCTAACTCTTAAGTCTTATGCCTTTATTTTATGTTCTAGTTTTTTTTTTTATGAGCTTTCCATTACTTTGTAAGTTAGTATGACTAAGAAACATGAATACATGTGAAAAAACTAATAATTACTACTATTTTCTATTTATTCAGCGATACAGGACTTCATATATTGAGGGCACCGCTACACCCACTTTTCTTACTTACTTTTGCAAAAGAACCACATATTCTTTCATTTTACAATTTTCTGGATTTTCTGGAATTTTTTTAGATTTTTTGGGCGATTATTTCAAATCGCACCGCTACGCCGCTACGTATCCCGCTACGCTACGTATCCCCCGCTTCGTAGCGTTTTGGCGGCGGGCCGCTACGCCCGCCGCAACCGCTATTTTCATCCTTGGACTTGAATACATGCTCAAGCCAATTGTCAAAAGTAGCATTCTTGCGAATTTATTGTATTTGAAAAATATTTTGATATTTCTGGTTTTTCTCGTGATGTTATTTGGGAAATATTATGGAATATAAAATAGTTTCTATAGATACTTAAAAAAGAGCAAGGCTCCCTAAGCTCGAGCTTAGGGAGAAAATTTCTTAAGCTCGTGCTTGTGGGGCTCACCTTTGGTCCATCCAAATGGACCAAACACATGACCCCTTTAATTTGCACATGTCCACCAACTTTCGATAAGATCTGAATTTATTAGACCGTTGGATTGACTATATATCAATTCGAATGGATTGTTGACCATTAAACTCTTGGGCCCATATGAAGATGAAAGAAATTACGGTTGATGCTGATTTTTCGCAGGGAGGAAGATCCTAGGGAGTCCTTGAAATCCCCTCACCCCCCACCCCCACCCCCATGCGGGTCCCCAAGTGGGCCCCACCACACACTTGAGCTTACCTTATCCTAAGCTTGAGCTTAGGGGAGCCTTGCTCCTTAAAAAATGAGAAAAGATAGAAATAAAAATAGGTACTCATCAAATTAACCAATCATGATGCTTAAATAGTTTAAGTATTGTGGAATTAATTAAATAGTTAATATTTCATTTAATAAATAAGTTGACATCATCATTATTTGTGTTCAGTATTTCTTCACAACAAATAAATAGCATTTGATAGAAGATAAAATCTATCATATCTTAATTAGGAGAAAAGATTTTAATTGATTTCTTTAAATCTTAATGAACTTTAATTGCTATAGTAGTTATATTAATAACTATGTTATTGATTCCTTCTTTATGTTATCACAGTTGACAACCCACATATCCCAGACTTGGAAAACCATACACAAACATCCTGATATCTCATATTATTATTGCGATATTTTAAAACGTGACTGTATTTTGAAGTGATAATATTGGGAAAATAACATTTCTTGATTATATTGCAATAACAATTGCAACTTCTTTTTTCCAAAATATGGGCTATATTTGTGACACTTGTCTGGGCCTGCCTAAATGGACCTGGATCCGGGATGGAATTTTGGCCATATGTAGGCACATTGACAGCCTTATTGTTGATTTTCGTATATAATCAAACAATTGGCATTTAAAAAAAAAAAAACCTGGAAAATATTTTACGATTTTACCTTTGAACCATTAACCCTATGTAATGAAAATGTTCTACCTCCAAAAATGAAATTCAATTATCGTGTTGTCCACATCTGCTCTGAACAGAACAACAAATGTTAAATATATCGAGCTGAAAAAGAAGTGTTAAATACATCAAGGATGTAACACCTTATATAGCTACACTTGGGCAGTGAATCAATAGGTGATTCACCTACTCTTCCTCACTGGTGCAGAAAATACATTTTGCCAGTTGAACTTCTCTATATGTTGATGGTGGGTCAAAATGCAAGTGGATGCAGCGAGCCAACAACATGTGATGTCCTAGATGAGAAATGAAGAATTGTAAATTTTAACAGAACAACATCATTGGATAGTTTTGAAACCCTTTCTTCATGACATTTTTTTGCTTTTTCTTTTTCTGAAGGGTCCCTTTCCTAGCAATTCCAATATGGGTTGTTTTAGACGTAGTTATCAATTTGATTTTTGTGTCAATTTGACATTTTAATGAGTTGTTTCCAATTGACATTTTAATGAGTTATTTCCATCTAATCCTCATTTCAAGCTTATGGTATTAATGTCAAGTTGTCAACTACTGTAGGAAGAGATCTATTTACACTAAAGGATAGGTATAAGAGGTTTCCGTTGAAAATGGATTCTCCTGAAAGAGTTGTTCTTCAAATGCATGGACAAGCAAGGCCTATTGCTGATTTTCTTCATGAAAATGGTAAATATATTTCTCTATTTATTTGTTGAGTTCTTGGGGAATCAATAGGTTCTTATTCCTATATTAATTAAGGGTAGACAAACACCCATAGCACACCACAAGGCTGCGCGATTGAGTCATGTTACTGTTCAGAAAGAGAAACTATTGAAGCTATTTTGTCCATATCAAGTTCATTTAATGTTCTTTTCTTTTTGAGAATTCTTGGTGTTGGATTCTAGGATGGAAGTTCAGTTAGTTTAAGCAATATGTTCTTTTCAGTTGTTATTTCTAGTAGCCTGCTTGTTGACGTGATTCTACACTTCTACCTTTTCTTCTTTCAGTTCTAGATTTTTTAAGTGATGAAGCTATTGAGGATGCATGGATTGTGGCCTCTTATCTTAGTGATGCAGACTGCCTTCTTTCCACTTCTCTGCATGGGCAAGCATGGTCTCCAATAGTCGCTGGGAAGCATGACCCAGAAAATGTCACACAATTAGTTTCAGCTTCAGTTGCTGTGCGTGGGGTCCTATTTGGAAACTCACACCCTTCACCTTCCAGGTCTTTTTTTCCCTTTTCTATTTTTCTTTTTTGTTTATGTAAGATGTAGCCTATGACTTCCCAAATTTAGTTTCTTTATCCCCTACTTTTTCAATAAAGCAGGTGGCATGCCATTCGCAGCCCAAAGCTTTGGCAGGTTGAGAAGTTACGGCGGCATAATAAGGTGCGTCTGTTTCAGTCTTTGTTTTGTCAGTCACTATACACATGGCATAAATTTACTTCCAAGTATCAATTCAAGTCTTCCAAATCATTGCCCCAACGAGGTACATGTTGCATATCTATAAGTCAGGTTTGATCTGACATTCCTAATGATAATGGACTTCTCTTTTTGTTAGATAGAGAGTGTTTTTTTTTTTTTTTAAGTTTAACTGTCTAATTGGTGGCCACTAATTGAAGCCTTGTACCAAAAAAAAAAAAAAAGAGCATGTTTTCAAACAGACTTGCTTGACCTTAAATCTAAAGACAAGGTCAAGGCTGATATTTTGTATTTTTTTTCCTTTTTTTCTCTGAAAGTAATTTTGTTTCTTCTACTGTAATAATATTGGAATAGATATATCTAGTTTTGTTAGCAGTTTTTATATAATGTACTTGGTTGGGTATGGCTTAGCCATATCTGACATGTACTCATATCCATATCAATGTGTCGTATCCAACACAGACACTCCTATGAAATTGAAGGATGACTCAACAATGGAAGAGATGGGCTCACGGCCCCACCGAAGTATCTCTTGCCAGATGACTTAATCTTATGATGAAAATGGACATTTACAGATGCATATGAAAAGGTTCTAACAGCAGCGCTATCAGGATCACAAATAATGGAAGTTCTTTTTATTAAAGTATAAATAAAGAGAACTTTATTTTCTTCAATTGCCCACACAAGTGATGGTTTGAATATCCAAAAGGTGGCTTCGTATGCAAATTTTGTTCAACCAAGCAAATGCTTGACTGGTCTTAGCCTAAGCCTCGCCACGATCCCATGAATTTTTGCTGAATGATTATTCTGCATGTTGTTCCCTTGTTAAAGAGTGTTTTGGATTCTATTTAGGCTGATGCTGGCGACATTAATATGAAGATAGGATTTTATTCTGTTGTAGGAGAAAAATTCTCCTTGTTCCCTATAGGAATCCTCTCATCATCTTAAACCTGTACCATTATTTCTTTCTTGCATATGTTGCCTCCATTTGATCCTTATTGTGATCATGTTGATTTATGTAGCTTATTATTTTTTATTTATTAATTTATTTTTCTTGATTTTGATGAATGCAGAAGCTAATGTTGCTTGAAAAAATTGAAGCTTACAATATCTTCAGTTCATATGGCATGTCTGTCATGGCTACTGAATATAAACCCACACTTAAACAGCTTGGGTTCAGAAGTTTGGAAGATCTTCAAGTTTGTAGGAAAATGGCAGAGTGCAGCAAGATGGAAGTAGGTGTTTACGACTTACTGGATCAAGATGAGTTAGAAGGAGGCACTTCAGTGGAAAGTGAAGAGGACGAAATAGAAGATTGGTAGTCATGTTCCATATCCACTTCTGGAATGCAGAAAAACATCATGCACTTTTATGAAGATTTTTTATTCAGTAAGCATTGTTCTTTCCCTGGCTATCCATGGTGAGCCCACTGGATGTAGATTGGGATCATTTGATGCAATTATTGCCAGTAAGAGAGAAATCAGAGTCACTTGAGATGGTTTTGGGACAGGCAAACAACCCCTGAGCAGTACTGGAACGAATTGGATGGTGACATAGGCTTTAGTTCTGAGGAGCAGTCAAGGCCACTGCAAATAGCTTGGACAACGTTTCAATTGGGATGATGGATGGCCTCAGAATTCAGATTGCCCTGTATATATTACCGAACCACTGTGCTGTGCTTTCATGACAACTAAATTTCTTCAGCTTACTAGTAAAATGGCCCAAGAAAATTGATAACACAATGTGTCATCATCAATTGTGCCTTGATATGGTCTCAATCTATGGTAATGTAAATTGAAATTTGTGGTTTCTCTATCCAATTCAGTACATGGAATGGATTGTGCATAAGCCATTACAAAGAGCTATCTCTGCTTATGTTCTCTTATTCCATTGGCTGTTTTGAGATCCATTTAGTTGCAACATGGTCCGGCTGTGCCCATTTTAATCCCATGAATGCGGTATCTGTCCTTTGAAACTCTGGTGACACCCATTTTATTCCTGAGCTATTTTGTATATTGGTGGTGTCTGCATGCATAACCTGGTGCGTAAATGGGTATGGACCTTATCAGATTTTTGGCCTGAGCAGATTATTAGTCAATGCACTGGACCATTGGATTGACTGTGCACTTGTCTTGATCGGTGAAAAGTTGTGGGGCCGCCGATGACGATCCGGGGGGCCGTCCCATCCTCAACCTTGGGCCCTACAAGAGCCAATGCTCACCACAATATGAGCCAAGGTTCTAAGAATAGTGTTCCAGGCCTATAAAAAAAAAGCAACAGCCCTGGCAAAACCTTTAACGTGTTGGGCGATCGAACCAAGTAAATGGTGGTCTGTGAAGTGTGAACAAACCCTGCTCATTTAATGGGCCCTGGGCTCTACCTTACATCAGTCTCCTTTGGAAACAAGCTACCATGGCTTTAGTTGGTTGAATGGTCAGTTGATGTTACATCATGAGCTACTAGCCGTTTGGTTGGCACCCTGCAAAAAGTTGAAACCCCCATCAATTTACATGCCATGACAAGGGACCACTTATTGCATAGTTACCATCATCTACCTGGTGGAATTTATGGCTCGTGGTGGCCACATCTTGTATAGCTCAGGTCACTATACATGGCCCACATGTAAGGTAAAAATAACCAGTCAAGTGCCCTGAATGAGTTTATCCTTACTGTGTTGGCCATTTTTGACACTTCACTAATTAGAAAAAGGCCTAGGGCTGTTAGGATGTTGAGAGAAGTAGGGGAAAGAAATGTTTTCTCTAGTGCGACACATACTCTCTCCCATTTGGATACATTTTTTAGGTGAAAAGTAATTTTTAACTAACTTTTTTTAAAAAGTAGGAGAAAGGAATTTTTTTTTATTAATGGAAATTGACATTCAACTAATTAACTATCACTATTTTTATATCTATGACGTCTAAATATGGCACGGATACGATAGTGGAGAATTACTTTCTAGAGAAAAGTGGTGATTTTCCTTGAGGGGATTATTCACTCCTGCTTTTCTCAGTACTTCTCTGCCTAGAGAGATTCTTCTCTCTCTTATGCTACCTTGGCAACAGAGACTGCATGAGAATAAGCACCACTTTCATAGTTGCACCCTCTCCGCGATGAAGGGTAGGCTGTTTTGGTTTGTGTATGCCATGATAGATAGCATCTGTGGTTTACTATAAGAGTCCTGCTACATGGACTAACTCATGGACAGAACCATGGACTAACTCCATGAGTTAGTCCATGTAGACTTTTTGTTACTATAAGTAGGTGTTTTGGTTAACAATACAACTCATCCTCCAATCAAGTTAACTCCATGGTACTCTTATCTTATTATTATCCTTAGAATTTCCATTGTAAAATGAAGAATGACAAAAGAAAGTCCCAACCCGACACACACTGAGAATTTTCTGCCTCTCAAATTCCCAACATCTTGACGCAACGATGAACGAGAACCTGAAACAAACACAAACACACACAAATATGGTGCTCTTCAAGGCACAAGATGATACTCTTCTAGGTATCAAGGGTAAGCTCTTCAAGGCTCTAGAACGAGAATGTTCTCTGTAAATTATTTCATCTATCCCTCTTCTTTTCACATAGAGATGCTTATTAATAAAAACCTAATGATAAAAGATGATCTCAGCCATCCAATCTATAAACAACCTATGGCTGAGATTTAATGAAAAGAATACCTAATTAAAGAAGCAAGAATATCAAGAACTTAAAGGAAATAAGGTTCAGATTTAAAAATAAATGTAGTCTGGGTTGAGTTGCTTCTTGACTGCCCGGTCGGACCGTCGCAGCTGTTTCGGGTGCGAGTCCTGACGCTCTAAATCTTCTTCAATTGACACTGCATCAGTCCCCCTTGGTTGAAAAGAATTCGCCCTCGAATTCGCAATGTCGTCGTCTGAAAAGTCCCCTACATAAGGAATAAGATGCTTGACATTGAAGACGTCTGACGTCTTGAAATGGGACGGCAACTTGAGACGATAAGCATTGTTGTTGAGGCGTTCCAACGCCTCAAGAGGACCAATTTTCCTGTCATTAAGCTTACCATATTCGCCAACAGGATGGCGTTCCTTCGTCATCACAGCCCACACAAAATCACCATGTTCAAAAATAACTTCACGACGCTTCTTATCGGCAGCCTGTTTGTAGCGAGCATTGCTATCGGCAAGTCGTTGCTTAACGACATCGTGAACGTCCTGTAACTGAGAAACCAATTCGGCAACTGTTTTTACCGTTCTTCCCGGAGTCGGTAGAGGAGCGAGATCTAATGCAGTATTGGGGTTGCGTCCATACACGATATAAAAAGGACTATAACCCGTAGACCGGTTAACAGATCTGTTGAAAGCAAACTCCCCTTGATAGAGATGAGATTCCCACGACTTTGGATTATCAGCAATCAAACTTCGCAATAAATTACCAAGGGAACGGTTCACGACTTCTGTTTGACCATCTGATTGTGGATGATGAACGCTACTGAAGTTCAAAGAGGTACCAAGCTTGCGCCATAACTGCTTCCAAAAATGGCTCATAAATTTGGTATCCCTATCAGAAGTGATAGATTTGGGAACACCATGTAATTTGTAGACCGCCTTAAAGTATAAATCAGCAATATAAGAAGCATCCATGGTCTTGCGACACGGAATGAAATGCGCCATTTTAGAGAACCGATCAACAACAACAAAAATGGAATCCATACCTCGTGATGATCGTGGCAAGCCAAGAATAAAATCCATGCTGACATCATCCCAAGGAAACTGTGGAATAGGGAGAGGAATATAGAGTCCAGCATTAGAAGCATGACCTTTGGCGATATGGCAAGTGCGGCACCGATCAACAAGGCGGAAAACATCTCGGCGCATATGTGGCCATTAATAAGAGGAAGAAACTAACTGAAATGTTTTGTCTCTGCCAAAATGACCCTCTCGGTGAAGCTCCAAAATAATACGAAGGCGCAGTGAACAATCAGGCACACAAAGCTGGTTTCCTTTAAAAAGAAACCCATCGGTCACAGAAAAATCATGCCGTCTGTTTGAACGCACATCATCCATAATACCTGCAAAATAACCATCTGTAGAATACAATGTCTGAAAAGTGTCAAACCCAAGTACGGCAGTGCGCATAGTTGTCAACAAAGAGAGTTTCCGACTAAGGGCATCGGCGACTTGATTCTGAGTCCCAGATTTGTGTTGTAAGACAAAAGTATACTCCTGTAAAAATTCAGACCACTTGGCCCTCCGAGAATTTAATTTATGTTGTCCATTCACATACTTTAATGCCTCATGGTCAGTATATAAAACAAATTCTTTATGAATGAGATAATGACGCCAATGCATGAGAGAACGCACAATAGAATAAAACTCAATGTCATAGGTATTGTACCGAAGCTTCGAACCACAGAGTTTTTCACTGAAGTATGCAAGAGGGCGACCCCCTTGACTAAGCACAGCACCAATACCGACGCCTGAAGCGTCACAATGCACTTCAAAAGCCAAACTGAAATTCGGCAATGCTAGCACAGGGGTGGAACACAGCTTGTCCTTGAGAGTGATAAAGCTCTCCTCCGCGTCGTTAGTCCACTCAAACCGACCCTTCTTCATACATGCAGTAAGGGGGGCAGCCAAACTACTAAAGTGAGCAATGAATCGACGATAGAAAGAAGCCAATCCATGGAAGCTACGAACTTCATGAACAGTAGTAGGACGAGGCCAATCGCGAATCGCTGCCACTTTGGACTCATCCACAGAAATACCATCACCAGAAATAATATAACCAAGAAATAAAACCCAATCAGCAAGGAAATGACATTTGTTAGAGGCTGCAAACAACTTCTCCATGCGTAACACCATGAGTACCTCTCGAAGATGATCGAGATGAGTAGTTACATCAGCACTGTAGATAAGGATGTCATCGAAGTAGACAACTACAAACCGACCTATGAAAGGCCGCAACACCTGATTCATTACTCTCATAAATGTAGAGGGAGCATTGGATAAGCCAAATGGCATAACCAACCACTCGTATAACCCATCCCGTGTTTTAAATGCAGTTTTTCCACTCATCTCCAGGTCTAATACGAATCTGGTGATAGCCACTTTTAAGATCTAACTTGGTGAACACTGTAGCACCTGTGAGTTGGTCCAACAAATCATCTAGGCGGGGAATAGGAAAACGGTACTTCACAGTGATTTTGTTAATAGCTCGACTGTCAATACACATTCTCCAAGAACCATTTTTCTTGGGGATAAGAAGAGCAGGTACTGCACATGGGCTAAGACTCTCTCTAATATAGCCCATACTCAATAACTCCCTGACCTGTCTCTGGAGCTCTTCATATTCCATCGGACTCATCCGATAATGCGGTAAATGAGGCAAAGATGCTCCTGGTACCAAGTCAATATGATGCTGAATATCTCTCAATGGGGGTAGTGCAGGTGGGAGTTCCGAGGGGAAAAGTTCACTAAACTCAGACAATAAAGGTTTAGCTAACTCAGGAATTTCTACACCAGTTTTATCCGTCTCTATATGAAGTAAGACAAAAACCACATCTGAATTTTCCAAAGCACCATGTAAATCACGATAGGTGAGCAAATTAGAAGTTGATGCAGTTGTGGTCGCTCTAATGGGTTCCTTAGCAGGGGCAAGCACAATCTTGCGTTGCTCATACATGAGTGAATGGGTGTTTTGATACCCATCGTGTATGACCCTTCTATCAAATTGCCAAGGTCGACCCAAAATTAAATGGCTCGCATCCATAGGGAGCACATCACACCAAATCTTATCAAAATATGTAGAGGCAATAGAAAAAGTAATCAAGCAGCGCTTAGTGACTGTTACCTCAACACCTTTCTTTAACCATGACATTTTATAAGGCTGTGAATGAGTCTTCGTCTCCAAGTTCAATTTTATCACAGCTTCTTCTGAAATTACGTTCTCACAGCAACCAGAGTCGATGATAAGTTTACAGACCTTACCACCAATAGTGCAAGCGGAGGTAAAAATATTATGTCGTAGCCACTTATCTCCTAACTCTTGCTTAGGTGCCAAACAGACCCTACGGGTAACCAATAGTTCACCTTGATCAGCATGCAATACTTCTCCCTCATGAGTGTCTTCCCCAAACTCATCGTATATAGGATTGCCCACCAAGTCGAAGGGAGGGTCTCCTGCTAGCTCACCCGACTCGATAAGTAAGCCTTTCCCTGTATGACCTTTTGCTGATTTACAATTAGATGCCCGGTGACCCACTTCACCACATTTAAAACATTAATTGTGCTAGACGAACCTTCTTGTGGCCGAATAATGGAAGGCTTCTGGTACCCTGCATCTGCACCACCTGTACCGGTTGGTCCACTGGAAGGCCCACCTATGGACTGGTTGTATCGCTGCTGAGAAAAGGTGCCCGCACTCTGTCGTCGCACATTGGATTTCTCCAGTTTCAATGCGCGTTGGTGTGCTTCTGACACAGTCCAAACATCAAAAAGATTGAGAACGTCTTGTAGATGAGATTGTAGGCCGCCAATATATTTAGAAACTAATTGCTCCTCATCTTCATTTAAATTATTACGAGCCACGAGTTGATAAAACTCGCTCGTATACTGCTCAACAGAACGGGTTCCTTGGCGCAAATTTTGAAATCTTTGGTACAGATCACGCCCATAATTGTAAGGTAAAAACTCGGATCTCATTTTTTTCTCCATCTTACTCCAAGAGTCAATAGGATTTTTACCTTGATTGTGTCGAGTTTCTTTCAGCCGCCTCCACCACGCCACAGCTCGTCCTCTCAAACGGACAGACACTAACCCAACTCGTTTATCCTCAGGCACCTCCTTGAATTCCAAGATCTCGCTTGTGGTAGCCAGCCAGTCCAAAAAATCATCTGGAGTGAGTGTTCCAGAAAACTCAGGAATGTCAAATCTCAACCCTGCCTCCCATCGCCGTGACTCATTAGGGCGCCTAACATTAGACGAGAGAGACGCGGCAGAACTCGTCTCATCTTCTCCCTCCTGTGCAGCAACCTCCAATGCCTCTAATCTCTGTGTCAAATCCATGAGTTGACGGCGCAGGTGTTGATTTTCTTCACGGAGTCGGTCTTCTTGTTCTCCATGAACAGGGCCTCCTCTTCGTCTGGGCGGCATACTGCAGATCTCACAGATTCACGCCTTTTTTTTTGGAAATAAGTAGATTCAGAAAGAGAGAGAGAGAGAGAGAGAGAGAGAGAGAGAGAGAGAGAGAGAGAGAGAGAGAGAGAGAGGGCTTGTTTCGGATATGGGGTTTGGCCGGTACGATGGTGGGTTTGAAGATGGGTGAAGAGGGTTTCGATTCCGTACACGGCGTCTCTGCAGTCACTCGCAAAGATGAAAAAGACAACCGGAGACGGTGATCGGTTGATGCAGATACTTTCTACAATCTTTCTTCTTCAAACTTCCCTGCTCTGATACCAATCTGACGCAACGATGAACGAGAACCTGAAACAAACACAAACACACACAAATATGGTGCTCTTCAAGGCACAAGATGATACTCTTCTAGGTATCAAGGGTAAGCTCTTCAAGGCTCTAGAACGAGAATGTTCTCTGTAAATTATTTCATCTATCCCTCTTCTTTTCACATAGAGATGCTTATTAATAAAAACCTAATGATAAAAGATGATCTCAGCCATCCAATCTATAAACAACCTATGGCTGAGATTTAATGAAAAGAATACCTAATTAAAGAAGCAAGAATATCAAGAACTTAAAGGAAATAAGGTTCAGATTTAAAAATAAATGTAGTCTGGGTTGAGTTGCTTCTTGACTGCCCGGTCGGACCGTCGCAGCTGTTTCGGGTGCGAGTCCTGACGCTCTAAATCTTCTTCAATTGACACTGCATCACATCTTAATCAGTAGCCATGTACGAAACCATAAAATCACTCCAACATAGGAAAGTTGTAAAACATTGACAAACCAAGTCAAACAATTTTCATAAATCATACTCTTTATAAAGTAACACTCAAAGAACTAGCTACAAGCCCTTCATGTAACCAAAAAAACAAGGGTCTGTCTCAAACAAAAAAGCCAGAACATGCATCCCAAGCACTTCAAAAGCTAATGCGGATCCACTGCTCTTTTTGCATAAATCACCTTGATCTAATTCCATCACTGACGGAATACATACAAAATCGCTAAAACAAATGAATTCAGCTACACATTTATATACCAAGAATTTTCATCAGAATCTTCAACTTCGATAATACCTGACAGATTCCTATCGGTTAAACATGCTTAGCATCCTTTGAACTCGGTATATTGATATGAGAATACAATCTATACATGGATCTAACCACCTGTTCCTTTCTCAGACTGAGAGTCTTTGAGGTCATCACCCTGGTCAGAGCTCTTGAGTTTGTTGTGAACTGACTCGAATGACTCCACGCACAAGCTCGAGAAACTTGTCATGGCCTGGAACATGTTAGGGAACTCTGTTTGCAAGTTGTTCAGATTGATCACCCTCACCGTGTTCATGCACTTTTCATACTTTGTTTTCTCCTCCTTCGCCTTTGCTCTCAAATTATCCACTTCTGCTCGTTTGTCGCGAGTGTTCTGAAGCTTTCCGGACCCCAAATTGTCAGTCTTAGAATGAGGGCCATTTTTACATTCCAAGTATTGAAGTGCTGCCACCTTCTCCTCGAGCTCTTTAAATGCAGCCTCCATTCTCTTCTTCTGCTTCTGCTCTTCACCCTGTTGGAGGGCGGTTGCATGGATAACTGTTAGGAAGCTCTTGATCCCTTCGGAGGCTACCTTGTCCGGAATCCTGTCAAGAGCAAGCTGGAATTCTTCGGACAGAGAGTAGATTGAGGAACTCTGCTGGGTTTTGTTTGATGGGTGGTGGTTTAATTGGAAGAGGCTGAGCCTGAGCCAGCCGGTTAGGGAACGAATGTAGTCTCTCTGTGAATTAATGAGGTTGCAGAAAGCGGAGTGCCATTGCTGGACCTCAAACTCAAGCTGTAGAGTGGATTTATAGTGCGTTTTGGAGGTAGGTTCTGTTGCTGACATGTTGTTGAGGAGGAACTTGAGCTGCTGGACTGCATTGGTTTGGACCTGGTGGCACTCATACATGCTTTTCCACATACACATTAATCTGCAAGTTCAGTAAAAACAGATTCCTTTGTGACAATCCACCAAAGAGACATGATTGTCCAGCTGAACAAAGAGATGCAAGTATATGTGCCTATGGTACAATATCAACATGACAACATTATCCTGGTCACTTGTTGGTTGGAAATCAGTGAAGGGAAATGCAAACACACTTGTGGGTTGATGTGGAAATATAGGAGGAGGTTATGCAAGTCATTTGAGAAAAAAGAGGAAGATGAGATGGATGGGTTTTTTAATTTTCTTCATAAATTTCCAATACCATCTAGTGTGGTGTCTGCAATGGGAAATGCATACATTTTGGTATACTATCTTCCAGTGCTGACTGATTGTGTGCATGTTTAAGAGCAAAACAGCTTCATTACCTGGGATTTATAGAAGTTAAACTTATGATCTTCAATAAAAGAAAGTAGGATGATCATCAATTCTCAGTGTAGCTTCTCTATGAAACATGGTTCAGTTTACAACCTATACTCCATTCAACTGAATGTTTGTATATAAATAGTGACAATGTAATGACTGACTGTATTGTATATCTAAATAGTTATAATGTAACATACAAAGATATTGTCTTTTTTATTTATTTTTTTAAAAGAAATAAAATGTAACATGGAAGGCTGGTATATATGCAACCAACTCAAATATATCAAAATTGAAGCCAAATTAAAAGAATTAAAGTGGTCAAAGCAAATTTTGTACATACTGTTTTGTATTAGGAAGTACTTGTGTATTAGGAGCGTGTTATCAGGGAGTCTTAGATGTTAAAGAGACAAAATTTGAGAAGGCGCTTTGAATTTATTTGAATGGGTTTCCTGCTTGTATATATTGGAAAGTCTCCTCTTTATAAATCGTTGATTCATTCATGAAAATGTAGCCTCTTTAAAAAATTTCTTTGGGTGGTCAAACTAATGCTGAAGAGTTCACTAATATTTTTTTCCTTTCCTTTCTATTTAACTTCTAAAAGATAAGAAAACAATACATGTTCTTAATGTTATCATATGAGCCATCCCCAACAGCCCCACTTGAAATCGAAAATTTAAAACAAATTTCTTAGCAAAGTAAACAGGAGCGTAGTGGTATGTGTTAGAATTATTAAGCTCGAGTGTGGCCCAATGACCACATGCTCATGTGGGTCCCTCACTTTAGACAACCATTCCACATTAGGACTCCTACATTGATAAGTCTTATGGAGATATCTTCGGTGTCTAGGGAAAGTTTCTAACCTAATAGAATTTCCTATGCTAAGAGGAATTTAAATCCTAATTAATTAGAACTCCATGATGGGAGGGAGTGAGTTATCTAGGAAAACCTATATAGAGAATTTAGGGGTTACAGCTCCTCTCTACAATCGAGATCAAGTAGAAAGGCCGTAGTGGAGTGTAGTAAATCCCCAATTAAAGGTAGCCATTCATACTAGGCGAACGCGATGGAGATAGGTACGCGTTTAATTTCAAATGTATATCGTGTTATTCAAATCAATCCTATATTTATGTAGGTCCGATTAAAGTATGTCAGTCACAGACTAACAATATGTACTCTTGAGCAGTATATAGACCAAACAATAACGAAGTAAAGGAATCACAACCCAAACTGTTAAGAAAACAGGAAAAACCAAATGCAACCACACTACTAACCCATTAACCAGGTCTAGGAGCTGTGGGTAGAGCTCTGCCTCTCTCAATCTGATGATTTCTTCAGAGATTGTCTCAATGGACTGAGCCGACACCTGAATCCTATTCTCCAACTTCTCAGTCTCTTTCTTACTCTTCTCAATTTTCATATGTTCAGCTCCTTTTGCTTCTTGCTTCTTTAGTTGTGCCACCTTCTTCTCATGGTCTATTTTAATACTCTCTGCATTCTGTGGAACGAGAAGAAAAAAAAAAAGAGAAAAGAAAAATATGGAGAAAACAACAAAGAGAAACATCTCAAAACCAAATATATCTGTAGCACATTCTTCCTGGAAATTCTAGGTCTCATTCTAGCTATTTGGACCATCCTTTCAGTGAAAGCAGAATCCATTGTCCACCATGCAAAAATCACAATACACGTTTCATCAAATCCAAATGAATGCGGGCACTTTTATTTACAATCATCTGTTTTCCAACCTACCAATGAAATGGTTAGTATAATTTCATCAAAGTTGATGATTGATCATAGAACTCGATATCTAAAGATGATATGGAGGGGGCAATCAATTATGCTGCACGTGATCAGATGAATTGAATTATCCAATCGATATGATTTTCGCAAGGTAGTCTATGAAGAGAAGGTTGGACTGAATTCACAATCCAATCTCCTCCTCATCCCTCATCCCTCATCCCTCATCCCTCTCTCTCTCTCTCTCTCTCTCTCTCTCTCTCTCTCTCTCTCTCTCTCTCTCTCTCTCTCTCTCTCTCTCTCTCTCTCTCTCTCTCTCTCTCTCTCTCTCTCTCTCTCTCTCTCAAAATACCAATGTGACCAACTCTTACTTATTGCAAGTCAGAAGGCTAAGAAGACCCGTACATAAACATCAGATCTTAAGATTTGAAGAAACAGAATCATAGTTTACCAAGGCAACACCTGCGGAAGGAAACTTCTAAACACCACAGAGGAAATTTGAGAGAGAGAGATGAAATTTCAGGCTGAACAAACCAAACAAGAGAACAGACAGTTCTATGGAACATTAGATATAGCAGTACCTTGACTTCCTTGTGTAGCTTCTTTTCCCAAGCATAGAGGCTCTCTATTGTTGAACGATGACTTCTAGTTACAAGATTTCCCCCTTTCATCTCCTCACCCAATTTTCCAACCCCGCTAGAACCACTCAATTTTGAATTTGCACCACATGAACCCAGCAATGGATTCCATCCCTTACTACAGTTGTGCACTTTATCTGCATATGAGAGAGAAAAATCAAAATTATATCATAAAAAAAAAAAAATACATGAAGCAGGCCAAAGAAATTCAAAACCCAAAAACCAAAATCACTTGCTTGTTCTCTGATTAGGAAAAGCAGAACTTGGAGCTCCTAAAAGAAATGAAACATGGCTGCCAGCATCAGCTGCTTTAACGAAATGCTCATCAATCTCCTTGATGATTTCTGCAAGATCCTTGCTGTTCATGGAGACCGCTGTCTCAGGCTCAATTGCAGCATCCTTTGAGTAGCCACTGACAACAGAAGGTTCTTCCACCACCACATCTGCCACAGCAGGGGCGGCAGTAGCTTGAGATGCAGCAGTAGCCGCATCTAACTCCACCCCTGTTGCAGACCTTGAAGCAACTGCATCTAACTCCTCCCCTGTTGCAGACCTTGAAGGAAAAGGTGCAAAAGGGTCCCAAAAATTCCAGCTAGAAGGCGGTGGCGATGCCGGAGGGACCCTTGGAGAAGGTGAAGTCCATGTATCCGCCGAGCATGAGCTCATAGGCTGAGATCCGGGGGGTGGAGGCAGAGTAGTTGGACAGGGTGGGGGATGGTGTTGGAGACCAAGATGAGATTGTGCATTGCCGAATTGAAGAAGAGCGGCACCGGTGCCACGAAGGGACTGAAGATAGCTGGTATGTAGCTTCCAACAGCCCACGTCTCGCCTTCACCAGCTGCTTCATGTATCTCCGCCGCGCCTTGCAGCGGGCAACTGCTTCTTGTCTCTCTAATCTTGAATAGCAAATTCCCATCTTCTTCTTCTACTCTACTGAATTTCTGCAAGTATGGCTCTTTTACACTGATAACTCAATTGGGCTATCTTCTTTGTGTTAATTCTCTGTACTTCCTCAGAAATCTCTTCTGGGTTTTTGTAATTGTTGGTGCCCCTTCTATTTCAGAAAAAAAAATGGGTGCTGGTAGTGACTCTAGAACCTATTTTGGGTCACTTCTTCTTGCTAAGATGATGAAAGAAAAGATAGTATTTTTGCCTTTGAAACTTCACCTGGCCTGCTGTTGCTGTTGCTGCTTCTGCTATTCTCTCCTGGTTTTGCTCTGCTTCTTTATTCCTCTCCCTTCCTGATTATAGCTTGGTTTGTGATCAGGAAAGAAGGCTCCTCTGAAACTCCAAATGGGGTTTTCTTCTCAAGATTGAAAAGAAGACCCAGAATAAAAAAACAGTTCTGAGATGCAACGCATACATTCCCTACTGGGAAAAGAGTCCCCCAGGTGGTTTTATTGGCTGATGGGGCTTGTTGGTTTTTGAAAATCCAGTTTACCAAAACACCCCTCCTCTTCCTTCCCGTTGCATGGCAACTCTAGTTTAAATTCGAAATCCAAATGAGGGCACTCATGTCAATTTCAGCAGGAGAGCGTTACTTTATTGTACTTCTTGCACCATTTTGTTCCACCTCATCATGGTAGAGCTGTCTTATGTCTCTATTTCAGTCCAAAATGTTTATAGCATGGGCCCCATTTGCGGATGGAGCAAAAGCCTGAAGGGACACTTTGGGAGAGAACAATCTCAAGCATCCCAGCTTTACCAGTCTGAGAATTTGGACCCTGATCATCTTGGTCCAACCAGATTAGATAAGATAAGATTAAGATGATAATAATGATGGTGGAGTTGGTGATGATCATTAAAACCTTTTCTTGAATAATTTAGGGTCGGATACATGAATTCGTATTCTATGTTTCAATCTGTTTTGGCCTAATTTTGACTGTCCACAGAAAATGATTTTTGGGTTATTCCCCAATTGGGTCCCAATTCCTTACAAAAGTGTGGACACCTAAGTTTGTGAGTTGTGGCCCTGATGTGGGTGGCCCACACATGTACTAAAAAGGTTATGATCTTCTTTACATGTTTCTTTAACCCTCTATGTACAGGCCATGATTTGAAGAGCAAGGATCTTTCCAGTTGGCAATACTGTTTAGAAATCTACCGTTGATTTGTCTAATGTAAAGGCCTCATAATTAGTGGGCAAGATTATTTGGAAAGAAGACAGATTTCAATTATAATGAGAGGCGTTTCAGGTCTTCAATGGTATGAGTGAGGGCAATCTCGTCAATTTATTATTTCAACGGACGCGCGGTCCCGTGAAGAGTGCAAATGACTAATTGCAATCGAAGGATATTGCTGGAATTTTATTTAAATTGTTGTATATTTACAAAAGTACCCCTGATAGTTCAAAATTTTAGGCAACCATCCAAAAGATGCTTTAAATAGAAAAGACTTGCTAAAAATGTTTGTTGAGAACCCACTGAGTCACCAACCCAACAAAGTTCACATGCAATGGCCCACATTTTAACCATATTAGAGTGATAATTGAAATGTCAGATTAGGGTTCATACTTTCAAATCTTTTCTAATCCGATTGCAATGATTGTTTTTAGCATATCCTCCTTCAAGCATCATATGATTGGAGGTGGGCTCAAGTTGATCTCACAAAGAGGACCTTACCATTTTTCTATGTATTCATACTAATATTGTATGAAAATAAAAAATAGATAAATTAAATTAGAAAATGTTCTCTTATGAGAATACTGCAATTGAGCAAATGCGGTCCAACTCGTAAGGCCCACTTGCATGTATTTTCATCATTGAGTTTATGATGGATGGAATGGTGTCTATGTAGATATGGATCATCAATCATGCAAAAAATTAATTTAATAGATTATGTAGCCCTTGATTTAACAACTTTAAGTTTTGCCAACTTGGGACCTACGAACCCTTGTTCATGTCCCAATAAAGAGGGATTGAACTGATTATTTTACCGATTTTAACAACTCTAATCAGCTACCACTCAGAGCTTCTACGAAAAGCCCATATTGGAGGTATGGACTAGATAAAAGTTTGTAGGGCTCCACAGCAGGGACTACATATTATAAATTTAAACCACTTGAGATAAATGTCCGGTCTTATAGGTATCTTACTCTATGAGTTGGACCTATCATACAATTGATTAGATATGAAACATTTGGATAAAATATTACCACATGTGTGTGTGTGTGACCATTCATAAAATATTACTAGAGGTAAAATATGATAGGTAAGATTTATTTTAATTTTGTGGGGATTTTTGACAATAAATTATGTAAAAATCCAATAATTATCAATTAATATAAAGATTTAAAATTTTGCCAAAAAGTTCTATGTGCAAAAGGTAAGTATTTTGAAGGATAGGAATTAATTTGCCTATTGTTTATGTGGAATTGGGATGGGAGTTGATGTTTCTTTTTCTTCCTCTCCTTAACTATTACTTCTCTCTCTCTCTTTTTTTTTTTTTTTGAAATTAATATTGGCACTCCTTTTTTTTATGGAGGCACTCCAATTTAAGTCAATTTCCTTCTCACCAATTACCTTGAAAAGGAGTGCCTTCATTAAAAAAAAAAGGAGTGTCAATATCAATTTCCTTTTTTTTTTCTTTCATTTCTTTTTGTGGTGGGGGTGAAAAAGGTTTTAGTGTTATTTGATGACCAATAATGGGGGTTTGGGAAAAGAGCAATTATACATGTGCATGGGTTGTGGTGCCTATTAATATTTCTCTATTGTGAGGCCCACTTTTATCCATACCAATGATCTGGTTGGAAAGGGCTTATTTCGGGCACACTTTCTTACATTGCCACTAACCATATGTAAATGATATCATAAAGAGGAACATTCTTTGAAAAGTCTCATAAATGGACACATAAAACCATTGGTTGATCAAGCAACAATAGGTCTCTATGTTTAAATTATTTGAGTTCTCTATTAATTATACTTTTGCAAAGGTAAGGAGCACTAAAAAGGAAGAAAGGGCAAATGCATTATGATCTAAAGGATGTAAAGAAAAAGGGATTAGAAGAGTTTGACCTACTCTGGATTGCATGACTTATCTGGATTGCATCATGTTTCTCCAGAGTTTGAACCTCATTGGTTTTGGTGCTCGTGAATTCAGGCCTCCTATAAAAGGGCCCACCCTGACCCCAAACAGAGGGCTTTAGCTTTTCTTAAATAGCCCAAGGGCCTGGCTTGACAAAGTTTTTTCAAGCTCACAAAATTGAGGGCTAGGCTGGGACAATATAAGCCCCGGCCCGGCCCGGCCCTCCCCTCCTACTTTTCTTGTTTTTATATATAAATTATATATTATTACTAATCACTTATTACAAGTCAGAAAGTCGGGGAGAAATAGTTCTAGAAGTGAAATATAGTTGACTCAACTCTGTAAAAAAAAAAAAAACAATCATCATCATGTCCTCTCGAAGAGGCACGTAATGCTAATGTGATATCGGGAATGTGCTATCCAGGGGTCAAAAGAATAGTCTTGTTGGGTTTAAAAACTCATGATGCCCACGTTATTAAACAAAGAAAAAAAAAAGATTTTCATATGTGAAAGTCTGCAGCAAATAGTCACATAACTATCCAAGAAGCTATGGATACATCAATTGCAGTATGGCTTTTAGTAAATCGATTAGCCGTCAAAATTGCTGAATTGTATTATTGCATTTTGACTTATGAGCCATCTCTACCTTAGGCGCAAAATAATCTCCAATCATTGAAGAGTAGAGTGAGAACCCCACTCATTGATGACTTAGAGCATCTCCAACAGCTTTTTTAAATTCAAGGTGGACATGCCATTTGGCATGGAGTGAATTAAAAAATTACATGGCATTTGGCATGCATATGGAAAAGAGTGATGCTCAATCTTTTTTTTTGAGTTATTTTATTTTAAAATGAACAATTGGAAATACGTTGGTTTGTCACTTTTTGAGAGTAAAAATCCAAAATGCCAAAAATACAATAAAGTATTAGATTTGGCATGTAGGGTGGAGTTGTAATGTTTGAAAATATCAAATTTCAAAATGCCAAATTGCCACATAAGTAGAGTTGTAAACGGGTATTCGATTATCCGATTACCCGAAAATCTCGACCCGTAAAAAACCGGGTTTGGAACCTATTTTAGGTTCCGATTGATAAACGGGTCTGGGTCCTGAACCTAATTTAGGTTCCGATTGATAAACGGTCCGATTCCGGGTCCATATATGTTCCGACCCGTGGAGCCGGAACCTGGCGTATAAGCTTTTGATATTGCAAATTGTACTTTAAAATTAACTTTTTTTAGACATTTTTATGTATAATATTGGAAGTAGTAAACTTGATGTACTGTTATAAGCTGAATGATATGATTCTTTTAAGAAAAATGATGAATAAAAATAAATTAGAATCAATTTTGGAGTTACATTCCAGTCCTCTAGGTGGATCCGATTTCAGAACCGAATCCGAATTTTTCCATCGGAACAAAGTCTGGAACCAACAAAACAGGCTCCAAGTCAAAATCAGATTTAGAACCAGAACCGTTATTTAAAAACGGATTCGAATCCACTATGATTCCGATCCAAAACCATTCCATTTGCAATCCTAGACATAAGCCATCGAATGATATTTGGCATCTCCAGTTCATCATATCCATTGGAGATGCTCTTTTACAAGCCATCTCTACTTTATGCCGTAAAAGTTGATATTTTTTATTTTCAAGCCCTAGGGCCCTGCTTGGTTCGCAAAATTAGATGAAGGTCTTAGTTAGTGCACGCCGTTCAACGGCCTTTTTGCCGCCTCGAGCCCAACCCCACGTATTGGGCTCGGCCCCAAAGCCCTAGTTTGAGTCACTCCGAGCCCTCATGTTTCTCGTGAGTTCGAGCCTCGTTGCTTTGTTCATTCATTGGTGGCTCACTTCTTTCTACTATAAAATCCATTTCCTTCCAATCCAATCGATTTCTTCCTCTTCCTCTCATTTTTTTCGCTGCTTTCTTGTATATATCAACAGTAACCAAATTCACTTCTGTTTTTCTTATCTTGTGTTCTCCTTTCAAGCACAAAGCATCAGCTCCAATGGCGTCTCCTCCTGTGGTTGATGCAGAGTACAGGAAGGCCATAGAGAAAGCTCGTAGAGATCTTAGAGCGCTCATTTCTAGCAAGAACTGCGCACCCATCATGCTTCGTTTAGCGTAATCCCATCGCTTTCTCCTTTGGGTTTCTCCTTCTCTTGCAAATTTGGTTGTTGTGTTGCAATTTACTCCTGTTCCATTTGGATTTCTGGATTATGGGTTTTGATTTGTTTTCAATTTCCTGAACTGGGTCATCATCTTTTATCATTTTCATCATTGCTATCTTCTTCTTCTTCCTCCTCTAACAGCTGCAGCAGCCGCAGTTTGCGAGTTTATATAGTTCCATCGTAATGAGTTTTTTGGTCCTTTTTATTTTGGTAGGTTTTGAGTTTTCGTGGGTTTTAGTTTTTTCAATTGGGTTTTCATCTTTTTGACTTTTCCCATTTATTATCTTTTCGAATTTTGCTGCTTGTTTGGCTTTCCATTTTCTTTTCCTTGATTAATTGGTTTAGATTTGTGTTTCAATGTTTTTATGCATGGGTATGGTGTTCAGATCCTGCAATTTTTTGTTTTTTAGTCTGTGTTTGATGCCCAACGTTTTGGGCTGACAGGAAGCATTTCCAACCAAATAAAATATATATTAATTTTTAAATTTGTGGGAAAATATCACCAACATTGATTTGGAGCGGAAAATACGGTAAGGGGTCGTTTGTCCTTCATGGCAGGGCTGGCTGAACCATAAGGCCAAAAAAGCAATTGCTTTAGGCCCCAATAAATAAGGCACAAAAAAAAAGGCCCCATAATAGCAAATGACATCTTTTAAAATTCAAAATAGAAAACTTGTTAACTTCCATCCATTTTTTTTCTCCCCAAATTATAAGGCGCCATAATAATTTGAGAAGATACTACCAAGATTTTCATGGGGACTTTAAAGTGTCATTTATGCCCATTATATTTCCAAATCTGGCCTTTATATTTCTATGGCTAGGAGTTCAATTGATTTTAACACACTATTATATTTTAGCAGTCCATGTGTATCAATTCTCAGCCATACATTTAGTCATGAACTTATTTCACAAGCATTTCTCATTATTTTTGTGCATCCTATTTCTATAGGGGCCCATTCAGATTTGATCCATGATGTGGTTGTAATAAATCTATAGCTCGGGGTTTCAACCCTAATAATAGATCTTAAAATTTAAGATAAACAATGGCCCCCGCCGGAATTTATTCACTTGCCCATAGTTGTTAGAATTTTAGTTGGCTAATTCTTTTATCTTGAACAAAACTCAAAGTCCTAATTGAGTTGTATTTTCCATTTTGTTTTAGAATAGGACTGTGAAGGAAGCCTTTGGTTTGTGAAGACCTCTTCCGAAGACCTTGATATACTTAAAAGTGTTCCAAAGTAATCAAAAGACCTCAAAAGAGACTTTCCCGGACAAGCTCGTCAGGCTAAAGTTCCTTAGACAGAACCCAGTCTCGCTAGAGCGAGACTGAACCTCACTATAGCGAGGAGCAGTTCTGTCACTGACAGAATGCAGTCTTGCTATAGCGAGACTGAAGCTCGCTATAGCGAGTTGGGAGTTTCTGTTCCAAACGGGACTCTTGAATGCTGTTTTTCCAAACTTCTTCTAAGAGTCCTGTTTTATTTCTAAGAGGATCTTGCACGAACCTTGGGTTATTTATTAACCCCTTGCAGCCACAAACAAGACACAGAAGATATATTATTCACTTGAGCTTTAAGATTCGTCTCTGGAGAGTTTTGTGGGCTTAATCGTGCAAGGGAGATTGTGCTGAAGACTTATTCTTTTTCCCTGTGATCAAGCACCTTGAAGGGGCATTCAAGGTGGGTTTCAAGCTAGCACGTGGAAGGTGACCGGCGGGTCGCCGGAAGTTCTTCACAGTTCCTTTAGGTTGAGATACAACTGCGTCACGGTCTAGTTAGTTATTTGTAATCTTCATATTGTGCTTTGCTTCGGGTTGTCTCTAACCACCCGTGGTTTTTTCCCGAGTTGGGTTTTACGTCAAAACACCTGTGTCTCTTCCATCTTTGTGGTGTTTATTCTTATTTGGACCTAGGTTAATACTAGTTAATTATCTGTGTTTGGAACTTCCTATAATACATTGAAAAGGACCTTAGGCCTGTGTTAAGGCCTTACATAGAAGGTTGGTATAACCTTCACAGTGCATATGAGTACTATGTATCTGGAACATCCAATTACGTGGGGAACAACTCCTAACAGTCCATCTTGGATGGTCCTGACTCATGGTGCGAAGTGGGTTGGAGCCAATAGATAGTTGGATTTGTGACCCAAAATTTCCATGTGAGTTTTGGGATGGGCCCAAAATTCTCATGTGGGTTTTGGAGGTGGCTTAAGATAGGTTAGCAAAACTTGAATATAAAAATTTAATTAATAATTTCGCATCATAAAAAGCAAGAAAAATAAAATTTAAATAAAATATTTATAATAATATTAAAACATAAAAAATGCCTAATTTATGGTCGTCGCTTTAGGCCTCGAATTGTCTCGAGCCGGCACTGTGCATGGGATATGAAAATGGGATTTATGTAAAATTTACTCATGTACAACACATTACCATGTCTGTTTGGGAGCAGGTTTTACATGAGTAAACGTTGACCGGTTTGGATGTACATCAAAAATTTAAAAAATCAGTGAATATTTAAGACATGGAACTCATTGTTTTGGGTATAATGGGTCAGTAAAAAACTTGAATGGTTCAAATTAAAATTTTGGGGTCCATGGGATTTGCAAAAGATAAAAGACAATGATTGGTTTTGAAACTGCGACCCGTCAAAAATGTCACTTGTACTGGCGCTCTTTTAGATAGGGAGGTGTGTAACACTTTCACATCTCTTCCTATGCATAAATTTTTTATATGAAAATGGCCTCATTTGCATGGTATATGAAAATGAACACAAACAAACATGACCTTGCGTAAATGTTAAGCATATGCATCATTTACATATGTAAGAATGTGCAAACAAACAACCCCTAAACAACAAACCTCCATGATACCGGTCCTTTTTCTGTTTTATACCAAACACACAAAAAAAAATGTAATTATCCTTATTAAGTGTATGGTTCTCTTCTGATTCAGTTTACACTGAATGGTATCCTTATTTGTTGAGGTTCTTCTCTGTCATCTAAAATGGGGCGGACATTGATTTTTGTTCTGAAAACATTTCTTAGGTAATGACAATGGAGCATGCTTGTGAAGCTGGCGATCCCCAGGATATCACATATATCCAGACCCATTAACAAAATTTTCTTCATATCTAGAACTCAGAAATACGGTTGGATTTTATAGCATCCACTGTGACAGTTGGATTTGCTGTAAGTGTCGATGAAAACAACTCTCAATCAATACAAAAGGAGAGAACCAAGCGACGGGTATAGACACATTTACTAGGGCCATTGCAGATTCGTTGACTGAATCAACAGAGCCATTGAGGCTATTTTATGGCCATCATATGTGGGCCACATGCCTACATGCCAACAAGTTATGTATTAGAGAGAATAACCGCGGTAGCTATAATTTTAGTTAGCAAATATAAAGGCACAAACTGCGATGTTCTTAATCTAAATTTCAGGTTCTTTGTACCCTTTTTATTCTTTCTTTTTGTGCTGTATGGCTTTTAATTTTTGTCCCTTTTGTACTGTTGAGACTTGAGACTCTCATGTAGTCACGCAAAGTTTGTAATGCACAACTTAGAATGAATGAAGCCTTTCTTTTTCCTTGTAGGTGGCATGATGCAGGAACTTATGATGTTAACACAAAGACAGGTGGTCCCAATGGTTCAATCAGGAATGAGGAAGAGTATAAACATGGATCAAATAATGGTTTAAAAATTTCCATTGATCTTTGTGGTAATCTTCCCAAAATCTTTATTTTTTTGAACTCTGAGCACAAAATCATTTTTTTTATTTTTTTAATTTAACTCTGAGCTTTCTTTTTGACATAAAAGATTTGAATCTTCTACTTTTTGTCCATATCTTTCCCGGTTTCAGAGGAAGTGAAGAAGAAAAATCCAAAGATTACATATGCAGATCTCTATCAGGTAATTGGAGTGAGGAATGCTTTATGCATTTGTTATCTTTTTTTTTGTTAATACAAGATAACATTAACAATTATGTTCATTTTGAAATCGTGGGTGTCTCTTAAGTACGGCATCCTTTATTCAAACTCTTCTTTTAGGTTTTGATATCTGATCATTGAAGTGTGAAAAAAAAAAAAGGATTAGAAATCAGGCACTATAAGAAATGAAATAGGTCACTAATAACCCATCGAGTGTTTCTTCTTTTATCGACTTTGGATTCTAATTGTTGCACTCCTTAAAAAAAAACGATTTTAATTGTTGTGTTGTTATTATGTATAAAGTTTCTGATGAAAATGATTTTCATCATGTTTTATTTCTTACTTCACTTTGGTCATTTACTTGGCATTTGATACTGGAACCTCACCTGATTCATAATATTTCGTGATTCTTGATTAATTCCCACATATAAGTACAATTTGTGGAAAGTTTCTGTGCAACTTCAGTTCATATGCTTGTTTCTTCCAATGATGGCATAATAAATGGAATTGCATTTTGTTATTAACTGTATAAAATACTCGTTTAGTTTTAAATGCAAAGTTGATGAGAGCAAGGATCAAGAAAAGAGCAGACCTCATGTTTTGCTTATGTTGCACCTGCAATATGCCATATGGTTATACAGTGGGATGATTTTTTAAGCACAAGTGATTTCTCTAACTCACTATATGAAACACCAATACTTTTCTTTTCCTTCTTATTTGTTTCTCTCCTTTTTTTTAATATTAGATAAGTAAGGATTCTATTAAAAGAAAAGGGCAATGTGCAAGTATGGGTTCCCCATCATGTTGATGGACAATGCGCTATATACAAAAGGATGCAGGCTTTACTTATCCAAGTCATTCACAGTTAGTATTGCTCCCTGTGTTACCTATTCTGCAATGCATTCATTTCTTCATTTCCTTCTCTTGGAATGTGGTGGAATGATGAATTTGTGGATTGAGCTGGCCTCTTGATTTCATTCATAATGTAGAAAAATGCCACAGAACCTCCACATTTTGATGCCATTATGATTGCTTTTTTTATTCTATTTTGGAGACAGGGCTGATATTCATCATCGTCATCATCATGGTAGCCTTATCCCATCTGTCCGGGGTTGGCTCTGGGTTATGTTTTTCCTTTCAAACCTGTTGAAAGAAATCCATGTCTTTGTAACTCAACAGTTCATTATGTCTTTCGTTATCATTCAATGTCTTGATAGTTTACTGTCTTTCTCTTCATTTTGTTACTTGAACTTGTAACCACGCAATACATAGCGTGGGACTATACAGGCTGTTTCTGATCTTCTAGGAATGTGCCCAAACCATTTCACTCAGTGTTCCTTGATTTTTCTCTTCTATTGCAGTTATTCATAAGTTTCCCCTCATACAACCTCATTCATTCCTATTTCTATCCTTTCTTGTAACACCAGCACCTGAAGATTGGGATGGGGTTCTACTTCTATCTACCACACTTTTACAATATATAATCATATACTGTATAACTGCAACCTTCGTTCATTAACTATTTTTCTTGCTAACAAGAAAATCTTTTTACTCATCCAACATAGAAGCATAAAATGTGACCAGATAACTTGCATCTAGTCACAATGAACAAGTAAATGATGCACCATGTCCTCCACTTCAGGCAAAAGAACACATTCCGGATGAGATCATACTCGATAGGGTTTTGTATTTTACTTTGATTTCTACACTAGCTATTCGTTGCTATCCACAAGGAGAAGTTTCTTGTTAAGTGGCTGACTTCTAATAACGTAGTAATAGTCAAACTTTGAGATAAATAAGGCAAGAACATCTGGGATTTTGGGGAAAATAGGATTAGGGAGGATAGATATTTGTTGGGAAGGCATTTCAAGTTTAACTTTATAAGGGCATTTCACTTGTTTATTCCTGTAATTTGGAGTTTGTACCCACTTCTTTTGATGTTTTGGAAATTAGCTATAGCTTGTTTCTTGTAAGATATATTTTTTTAATGTTTTTTTAATGCCTGTGATTTGTGTTCCATTCTTTCAAAGTGCATACCTACCACATTATTATTATTATTATTATTTTGTTGCAATATGCTTGTTGTTAATAGGTTTTACATGTCTTATTAAAAACAACTTATCTGGGGATTTTGCTCAGGATAAGATCGGAATGGAAAAACAAAATTCATGTAGCCAATCTAACATAGTTGGGAGAAGGCTTTGATGATGATGATGATGTCTTGATTAGAAAGAGTTGTTTTTTTTTTTTTATGTTTTAAAATTTGAATTTGTTCTTTTTATCAACGAGGAGCCGAGGACCATATTGTGGATATTCATCTTGGTTTTATTTTGACCTTTTTAGCAGCTCTAAATGTTTAGGTGGTTTATGACGTTAGTTTATGCATGTGTCATCGGCCTGCTTGCTTATCCTAGTTGTAACTCATGCCATTCAGATTACTAATATGAAGTAACCTATTTTTGGACACATTTGACATTTTCAGCTTGCTGGGGTTGTTGCAGTTGAGGTCACTGGAGGACCCACAATTGAATTCTGTCCTGGTAGAAAGGTGTGGTACTGTGGCATGTTTTTGGGAGATATCTCATTATGAAGTTAGCAGTCTCTAATTACTCGTTGCTGTCTTATGATCAGGATTCATTGGTTTCTCCGAGAGAGGGACGGCTTCCTGATGCTAAACAAGGTTTCTCAACATTGTGTGATCTACTGTTCTCTTTGATGCAATACTTTTTGCTATTATTTGCGCCTTTCTGTGTACTATTGCAGTACCATACCAAAGGCAGGTAAAGCATATCCTAGATATAGGGGATAAGGCTTCAGCAAGATGATCTGTCTGGACTATTGGGGAGTCCCTTGGTGCTTGGATATGCACACTTCACCATATGATCAGGATTTGATTGGCGACATGGCATGATACATCTCCAAATATTTTTATGACAGCATTCTGCTGAGCTCAATGAGACACTGCATTTGCTTGAGAGTTTGACTTACTTCCGGTTCCTTTTTCAAGGGATGTTGTTGGTAGTGGCTAGCCTTGAGCATAGGTGCATTAAGCCAAGTCATCCTAACTCCCATTTGGTGATTCATTTTGGGTTTACGCGTGGCAAATAGGAGTTTTAGGAATTCAATTTAATCTACTTGAACCAAGACGTTGTACAAAGCCATGACCACCCAGGCATGGGAAAGGTTGGATCATGCAGGGTCGCAAAACCACCAAAAAAGCTTCTTCAACTGACCGCTACATATGTCCTATTTGGGAAGGATAGCAAAATTTTGGAGCGTAACGTAGCTAAAAAAATGGCTTTCGTTGAGTTAAGCTTGTCACACCCAACGCTTTGTTAGTTGAAGTTCATGAGGTTCTTTCAATGCTTCATAACATCATGGGCACATTTTCAGTTTAGGATTTAAAAGCTCATATATCCATTTAATTAACACTCAACCCTGGTCATGCCTCTCTCTTTGTGGCATTATTTTTAAATGGTGGATTATCTTATAAACTTTACATGCATAGCTTTGTTATTTTAGAAACTGAAAATACAAATAAGGAAGACTCACTCTTGGGATAATGAACTGCATTTTTTAATTGATTATTGGGATGTGTAGTGTTTTAGGTTGCATCAAGCCGAAGTAATCTTGAGTGAATCGAAAAACTCTTCAAGAGAAGGTTCTTACTTGTCAGGTCATACAATTGTTGGAGGTTCAGGAAACATACATTCTCGGGCAGAAAAAAAAATCCATGGAGATTTTATTTTGTGCTGAATGAAATGACAATCTCTTATCTCGAATGGTGATGTCTTTTCTTCACTTCTTTGGGAGTCTGAATTCTCTGGGAATCTGGGGAAGCAGGTTCACATGCCAAGTCTGCGGTGTGGAGATAAGGCTTTGTAACATGTCACATTGAATCTTTTTTAATTGTGGAGTTCACTTTTTTTTATTGATTAATCCTGATGGATTGAGTTACTTACTCATGTATTTTTTCTGTACATTTTTTCATAGTTCAGTAGTAATTTTTTGTTTTGCACTGTTATAGGAAGAGGTAAAATTTTATAATATTCAGTGGATATTGCTTAATGCTGCAAGTGTCAGGTCTCTTTGTATGGCCATTTTGCTGGACTTATGGAGAGCTAACATTGTAACCTGAATATACTCATAAAATATTGCATTTCTAAACAGCTCCGCAAAGCTATTAAGACGATCACTTAAACCATTTAGTTGGTTGTAGGTGCACAGCATCTGAGGGATATTTTTTATAGGATGGGCCTTTCTGACAAGGATATTGTGGCGTTGTCTGGTGGGCACACACTGGTAATTATCTGTAGTTGAACTTTTTTTTTTTCCGCTAGATTGGTCTACTGGTCAGTGGGAGGGGCTACTACCTATATGCTCAGGGATTGATCCCTTTGCGGATCCTTTGATGTGATATGCCAACACCCAATGCCACTGATCCATCAGTGCGTTGGCCTCTATAGTTACATACTCATGCATGTTTACAACATCTATGTGCTTGTTTACTCATTCTGTAACTATATTTTGCTTTTGCTGTTGTAGGGAAGGGCACATCCAGAGAGGTCAGGCTTTGAGGGCGCATGGACTAAGGAGCCTCTTAAATTTGATAACTCCTACTTCGTGTAAGCTTATGAGGAAATCAGTTACCTTCCATGTCAATGGCAGCTTTGTAGTTAGTCTCTTAATTTTTTTTTTTATTTCTTATTAACACGTATTATAGTCTTGGGCTATGAAGTCTTCAAACATGGAAAGGGATAAAATCCTGGATTTTTTTTTCTGGATTTTTTGGGACTGGCTTTATGGCACAGCGAGATGGACTTATCATTTTGTATTTTTTCTGCATAAAATGTGTTTTTAGAAACCACAGAATAACAAAGCCTTCTGATGTGGTGTGGTGTAGTGTGAAAGCGACAAATTTTGGGGAAAAAAGGAAAAACTTTGAAAAATGATATTCTTGGTTTCAGTTCCATATCCATATATAACTTGCAAGGACTTGCTAAATCTCACTTAAACCAGGGAACTGCTTGAAGGAGAAAAGGAAGGGCTCTTGAAACTTCCAACAGATAAGGCTCTATTGGAGGATCCTGAGTTCCGTGGTTATGTTGAACTGTATGCAAAGGTAATGCTGTTGAAATTCTTTTTATTTGCGTGTAATTTGTAGACACCTGCATCGAATTAAATTCTAGTGATGCCTGAATTTTATGTTTGATTTTCTAATTAAAACGCATATGCTGTTAGTATTCTTTTCGTGCATTGAACTCTTGAAACTACGGTTATATTGTGCTGAGATGAGATTGACATGGTAAACAAACTATACGTTGCTGGGAGGCTTGAATGTCAACTGTTTAGAAAAACTTTCTTTGCCATTTTTCATTATCCCCTTTTTTGTTTGGTGCAAATTTGGGGCAGAAAATCATGAAACCTTGCATTGTCTGCATTTGCAAAATGGCTCAATATGTAACAAATTATTTTTTTGAAATGGAACAAAGTAGAATCGAAAAAAGTAGCTTTGTTGCTCTGCCTACCAAAATGTATGTAACAAGTAATTTTTTACAATGTTTTTTTTTTTTAATAAATGACATTCTTGTTCTCCCCGCCAAAATGATTAAACAAATACTCCCCTTTTTTCCAATTCATTCTGAATTTCCTAGGGGTGGAGGCATACCAACAGAATTGATCCATGCTTGCCTGGCCTAAGCTCTGGCCCAAATCCAAGTGGCAAAAAGGACCTTTATTTTCTTTCTTTCTTTTTAATTTTATTTTATCAGTAACAGAAAAAAGGACCTTTTCTTTATCCATTTTCTGTAAAGCAAGGGTACATATGTTACAAAAGCAATAGATGGAGTTGTAGCTGCAGCCATGTTTCAGGCCATAGAACTTTTTTCTATGCAAGAATTATTTTGCCATTCTTATCAGTTTATATATCCTTGTGTACACTTATTTAAACAGTAGTTTATGTTTTCCGAATTCACCACCTGATCCCTCTTTAATGTCTGCAGGATGAGGATGCATTTTTCAAAGACTATGCAGTATCACATAAAAAACTTTCTGAACTTGGTTTTAATCCAAGTTCCTCCAGCTCTGTGAACAAATTGGATGCAAAGACTGGTACCATATTGGCGCAAAGTGCTGTTGGAATTGCTGTTGCTGCTGCTGTGGTAATCCTAAGTTACTTTTATGAGGCCAGTAGAAAAAAAATGAAGTAAATGGTCGGTTTCATCTGATGTTCTATGCATTTCATTAGTAAATGAAGCAAAGATGATAGCAGAAAAATGAAGTAAATGGTTACTTTTATGAAGTCATGCCAAAAAAAAAAAAAAAGTACTGCAGCAACTTATCCATACATTTGGAACCAAAATATGCTGCAAATCTTTATTTCGAAATAATAATATGATGTCCTGCAAGCTTATTTCTCTTGTTGTATGCAACTGATGGGCCTTATGAGATACTTAATTTGCTTACACTAAAATAAATGTTTTCAATTACATATAAAGATCTGGTGTCAAGAAAAGTGGCTCGCCATGATTTTAGCTTAACCAAGCTCAGAAGAAACAGGTTACATTTGTAGGCTTGTGGAGTTCACTGGTCCACATGTGAAAAGGCTTTCCCCATCAAGCATCAACAAAATTTCAGATATATTGCTTGTTATTGGCTGTTTGATCTAAGGCCACGAAATGGACGGTTAAAAATAAGTACTCTCTATGTGTTTCCTTAGATCAGACAGCAACAGGTTGCAGTGGATCCTAACTATGGAAAATGGATGATCCACAAACCCATCTTCTACCTGGTGGGGATTAGTGTGTCCCACAAAGATGCCACTCGCCTAATCTTTCGAGTTGCTGAAGAATCCTTCTAGTGCAGTGGATCCTAACTATGGTAAAGGGATGATCCACAAACCCATCTTCTACCTGGTGGGGATAGTGCGTCCCACAAAGATGCCACTCGCCTAGCCTAATCTTTCGAGTTGCTCAAGAATCCTTCTAGTTCTATTCCATGGACGCCAAAGAGGATGGAGTTTGGATCATCCACCTTGAATCCAAACCACCCAAAATAACACTGCTCCATAGTTGTCACTGGGTCAAAATTCATTCCAATTGGAGCTGGGAACATCTTCAAATTGGTCAGGTGTAAAGCACATATAATCATGTCTTTTACATGAAACTTGTAAACGGCTGCCAGCAATGGTTGGAGTGAAATTTATAAAGATGTGGAGTGCTGATTACTCTCTCTCTCTCTCTCTCTCTCTCTCACTCACTTAAAGAATGGATATGAGGAGCCATTCATGTACGAGTACTCCACATCTTTGTACTTTACTTTCGTAAGCATTTGAAAATTGAGAAATGATTATATGAGACGAGCAAAATCAATTGTACAAAGATCCAATTCTCTTCTACTAATTCAAGCTTTTTTCTGTAAATTACGGCTGGCCTGAGTCTCCAGCAGACGAAAACAATATTTTTACATTGATGTCAAGATGATATGAATCAAACGGTGAATATCACCAGCATCTGATTGATGATAGTGATCCTTGATTAGAGTGGGTCCTATCCCATGTACGAAATTCTGCTCACTTGTCTTCACATCAATCATCATCCTTCGTGTAAATTTATTGTGTGGTGTTTGTAGTAAGACAGACTGTAAGCATAACAATTTGCATGAGGATGATGGTCTTCTGTTTTTTTTTTTTTTCAAACAAGTTTTCATTAAAACTTAAGGGCAAATTTTTCATTAAAAAAGGGATACTGTTGGAATGGTAAGTGCCCAAAAATTAAATAACTAGGAATTTTAAGCAACATATTTTCATCAAAGTGGCTAAAATGGAAGAAACAAAGCTGAAGACCCATGAGTAGCCATCAAAATAATCTTACCTTTGGCGGAAAATCAATACCATGCAATCTTCTAGTACATCAAAAAACGAGAAAGTAAAGTCTCATCTACATATTGACCTTGTATCTTTCATCCTACCTGTTTAACATCCTTCGTCAGAATCCGTTTTATCATAAATTCCTAAAAATTCAATTTCATGTAAAACAATCACTATGCACAAATGGTCTCTTCGACTTTATATAAATGACAGGAAAAATATGCCTTTAAATTGAACCTAGAATAATGAGGAGGAGGGAGCATATGAGGGGCAGTCAGCTGAAAAGAAACTTGTTGAACTAAATTTTGAGTAAAATTTGTGCCGATAAAAACTCATACCAGGTTGGGATTATGGTTTGTTTGGAGTCAAAGGTAATGAGCTCCATTGTTAAAAATGAAGAGAGAGAATAGGAAGGGAAAGGCACCATTTGATCATGTTTCTTTTCTTGTTTTTCGATAAAAACTAGTCATTAAATGGAAGGGATCTTTGCACTTTTTGATATCTCATGCCACCAAGAGAATATATCACAAGTTTATTTCCATTGCATTAAGAGAACTGTTGAAATTTGGAGCTTAGATCACGACCACCACCCACCTCAACCTAATCACCATCGTCGTCGAATCTGAAGCCTTATCCTATCTTTCTAAAGAAATTAGACATTGATCCAAAATATTAAAACAATGAACCATGGCATCATAGATCAAATATTCCTCTCTTTTATTTAAATATAGCCATGAAGAGTGGTAGAATATATCCATGAGGCAAAAGTAACAAACTGAAAACATGTTTCGTCTTTTTTTTTTAAATTTTTTTTAGGAGATTTTACAAAAAAAAAAAAAAATTTAGATGTCCACTGGACTCAAAATGTAATATTAACCTCCATTAGTACCGGATCAGTCACTTTTCACTAAATAGTATTTTTTTTTAAACACTTTCAACTAGCGTCCCTAGCGACCTTAGTTTTATAACGTTAAGGGTCGCTAGGGACCCTGCGGTGTATACGAAAAGTAGACAAAAGAGGGTTTTATATGAAATGTGCATTTTGGGTATCCTTTATTTTGGATATCCATTGTTTTCAGCTAAAATGAAACTAAACAAAAAGAAACAAAGGAAGAGGAGACCCATCCACATGATCCAAAGTTGTAGGGTCTGTTGTTTTCAATGGAAAGGAGTGGCCACTAGAAGAGGAGGTGAAAAGGGATAGTGATGGCTTGAGTCCTCCCCCGTTCACAAGGCATGTGTGGTGGGCAACCCCACCATTGCAAATGGTTTAAGATATTACCCAACAAAAAGAAGGGAACACTTCAATCCCTCCTACCCGCACTTGGAACCTAAACTTGTACCACAAGGTTGTTAAATAAAAAAAGGTGGAAGGTGTACCAAAGCAAATGCCCACACACCACAACCACATTTGTTCCTATCTTCCCCTTCCTCTTTACCCTACCTCTTTTTTAAAGTACCCTTCTAGAACCCTTTCACTTGGTGATATGCTACTGCACCCTTCAGTGACTAACAATTAAAGTAAAAACACTGAAACTATTTTGGATAGTAGGAACTCAATCTAGTCACAAAGTAACTATTGATTTGTCTTCCCTTAAACGTTTCTCATAACAAGAAAATAATGTCATTGGAAGACAAAAGAGAACCTTTTTCTATTTATAATTTTCATCAGCCTTTAATAAAACAAGAAACACACAAGGATGAATTGGATATGATTTAAACCTTCGGTACAGTACCGGTCTATAACTCAACGGATGAAGTACATAGTACATAGTCCGTTCTAGAAATTGGTTTGTTTCATTAATTTCATCAGCCCATAATCAACAAGAATCACACAAGGATTTCATCAGCCCATTATCAATAGTCCGTTCTAGAAATTGGTTTGTTTCATTAATTTCATCAGCCCATAATCAACAAGAATCACACAAGGATTTCATCAGCCCATTATCAATAGGAATCACAAAAAGGGTGAATTGATTCAATCAGAACCTTCAGTAAAAATACCCATCCATCCCAACAAATCAAATACATAGTCCGTTTTAGAAATTGTTTTTTTTTTTTTTTTTCATTTCTTCAGCCTGTAATCAACAAGAATCACACAAGGGTGACTTGATACAATCAGAACCTTCCATAAAATACCTGTACATGACCCAATAGATGAAGGACATAGTCAGTTTTAGAAATTGGTGACTTGTCCTTCAGTGACTTGACACTGGAGGTTCTTAAAATGGGTCCTATGGGGCCAGGTGAATTTAGATGTTGGTTAGGCCATATGAACTCTTCTCCCTAACTTGGGCCACATCATGTTATGTGTATTATGTAATTTAAGTGGGTTTTTTGAAAACAGCAAGGCCGGAATCACGCCTTATCTTTCTAAACATGATTAATTATCAACTTTAGCTTTACACCTACCTGAAGGTTACCTAATGTTGTCTTTTAACTTATTATATGATGATGTAATACCACTGAAAGGCCACCAGCCACACCTCCAAGCCTTCCTACCAAATTGCATCTAGAAGCCCCAAAAAAAAAAAAAAAAAAAAGTAATCAAAGGCCTCCCACTCTAGTCAAACGCTTATAAATCTCCACATCCAAGCTCTCAAAGCGTGCTTAATGAGAAAAGAGAAAACAGAAAAGAGAAAAGAAGGATTCATGGGTAGATCTCCTTGTTGTGAGAAAGCTCACACTAACAAGGGAGCATGGACCAAGGAAGAAGATGATCGACTCATTGCTTACATTCGAGTTCATGGCGAGGGGTCATGGCGATCACTCCCCAAAGCAGCCGGGTTACTCCGTTGCGGCAAGAGCTGTAGGCTCCGGTGGATCAACTATCTTCGCCCTGATCTTAAGAGGGGAAATTTTACGGAGGAAGAAGATGAGCTGATCATAAAGCTTCATAGTCTCCTTGGAAACAAGTATGGTACACCATGTTTCAGTCATTCAATTCCTTTGATCTAATTTCTATGCGTAATTAGAATTCAAAACTTTTCATTGTTCAGTACTTGGTAGGCGATATTTGACGTAAATTAATAAGGCTGACATCAGTGATAATTTTAACTAAAATAGTATAGTAATTGTGAAGTACAACACTCAGATAAATGACTCTAGTGCTTAGATAGCTTCCATAGCTGCAAGGCATCTTCAACCATTGATTGAACTGCAGTTTTCAGATACAATGGCACAATTAATGGTGTTTTCACCTGCATCGGGTAGTGCGCACTAAAAACAATAGAAACTCATTTTCATGCTCTAGGGATGAGAATGTTCCTTCTATTCATAGAAGAAATGAGATTACAGTTCTTATTTAGTGGGATGCATCTTGGGTTAAAGATGTACAAAAATCTCATTGAACTTTAATTACAAAAATCATCATTGAAGTCATTGTTGGGATGGACTGTATGAATTTTGTTTCTCCATTCTGATGAGCCAAATCTTTGGATAGGTTGCACGGCCTCATCGACTGATTTGCAAACATCCAAATATGAAAATGAAACATTATCGATCTCCTAATAAACATGTATACATCTTTGATCATTGGAGCTAAATTTATGGCCATTTGTTCTTATAGGTGGTCACTGATAGCAGGGCGGCTACCGGGGAGGACCGATAACGAAATTAAGAACTATTGGAACACACATATCAGGAGAAAGCTCATGAATAGGGGAGTCGACCCCACGACTCATCGACCGATGCATGAGATGGCGTCTTCAGATGTAACCATCTCTTTTGTTAAAGAAGAGGAGAAAGTTGCAAGCTTTGCGCTTGCTGAGGAGAATAGAAGAAACCAAGAAACGTCGCAGCTGCGGTGTCCTGACCTGAACCTTGAGCTTTGCATCAGCCCACCTTCATATCAGGACTCCCCAGCCAGCCTCAGGAGTGGTGGGAGCGTTTGTTTCTCATGCAGTTTGGGCCTGAAAAAGAGTGAGGATTGCACTTGTAATGGTTTTCTAGGCATGGAGAGGGGAGTATTGGACTATAGAAGCTTGGAAATGAAGTGATGAGATTGGTTTCAGAGGCCTTTCTGGACTAGAATTGAAAGAGACTTTCTTCTTCATGACTTTCCTCTATTTTCTCTTTTGTTTGTACAATTATAATTATATATGATTATAGTGCATTTGTAAACCATATTCAATGCGGAAGCTTTGGATTGATTGGGATGAGGCCACTGGAAGAAGGAAAAAAAAAAGCAGATCAAATCACGTATTGGGTAGGCTCAAGCAACTTTTGTGGAGGTGGGGAGTTTACATATGGGCATCACTATTCATCAAATTTATGTAGGCTGGAATGTTTGCTCATTTTCATTAGAGGATCATCATGGATTTCTTTCCAATTTTTTATTTCTTTGGCGGTTCTTTGCCCTTTGGTGTTCCAAATGAAATGAGGTTGTCATTGTTTCTTTCCAATTTTTTATTTCTTTGGTGGTTCTTTGCCCCTTTGGTGTTCCAAATGAAACTAGCATGTCATTTTTTCCTCCCAATTTTTTATTTCTTTGGGAGTCCTGAGATTTTTGTTATTTCCTAAACTTATTTGTGCATAAAGAAACTTCTACGCTTTATAGATTTATGTTTCCATGTCCATGGGAAAAAAGGAATCTTGCATTCCTACTCCTTCTCATAGAAATTGAGCCCTTTTATCGAGAAAAATCAACAAGAAGGAAAATGTGTTATACGTTAAAAAGTGGCGGGGAAAACTAAAATAATTTTCCTCCCCATCGTAGATTCCACTCCTCATATTTTGGGCACTACATAAGCCAAAACCTTTTTAAGAATGCCCTGGGTGCTTCTTTTGGCGAATCTCTTCAAGAAAAAACATATGAGAAAATAAAAAAGAAATGTGATTCTTCATGGTTTTTAACATAAATAAATAAATAAAAAATAAAGTATGAAGGTAGTAAGGATGGGATTCTAATGCATTTTGATGTTTCCAAATGAACCCGTAAAAAATGGGCATCCTGGCTGAAATTTGTACATATCAGGTCAATAATTCGTCTCGATCGGCCAAAGTTTTAAAACAATAGTGGTGTGGACTGATGTAGACCCATCCCGGTCCCTGGCATATTGGTGGGTACCCCAACTCCTATTAGCTGGACTGCCAGTGTCCAATCAAAATGGCGTGCAGGGCTAGCCCTTCTAACACCAAATTCCCAATTTTAGAGGGTTTGTCTTTTTGAACTCTCATTCTATATGGTCTATAGAAATCCTGGGCCCTCTTGTGCTGATTGCTGAGTTGTTCATATACGCTAGATATTCAATTCAGTGCATGTGAGCTTTTTGGATAAGCCATGAGAGGATGAGAAGCAAAGGAGGTGGGTAGGTAAACCAAACCCTTCATAAAAGCAAAGTGAATTAATATGACTACATGAGAGATGCGCATTCTATATCTCTGTCCATATCTCTTACTCCAATCCTCTACCAACTAATAATAAAGGGCTGGCCCCACAAGATGGCAACTGCAGTAACTATACCATCTGTTTCTTGCTTTTGTCATTTCATTTGTCAGCATCTACTGACTGCAGAGCCAATCATATCCACAGGAGTTACTAGATTTTTTTATTTTTTATTTTTCTTCTACGCACCATGCATGTGTTTTTCCTATAAGAATAGGAGGATAAAGAAATTACTAATGTATCAATTTCAAATCTTAAAAAACAGGAGAGTTACTTTAGGGCTAGTCTGGTATTTCTATACGTGTAAAGTCAAGTAGAGTAATGTCAAAAAGTCACTTATATTTTATTCATACTCCCTCCAACTTTTTTAATAAAAAGTTAAAAAGCAACAATAATTACTCACTAAAAGATAAAAAAAACTTCATTTCTCGTACCAAAAGTCAATTATATTCTATTCCCAACAACTAAAAATAAAATACCATCATAACACACTATATTTTTTATTTATACTTTTTATTTCACTTCACTCTAATTGATTTTAAGAGTAAAGTGCCAAACTGACTTTAGAAGATGGTTGACTTAAAATAAATTAATACGACAAATAAAACTGATCAAAACTAAATTCAAAAACCGAAAAAATTAGTACCCAACCAACCCCAATTGGATGTTCTATGGATTTAGAAGTCATGAAATGTTAATACGATTGAGTTTCGAGGGCCACAATCACCTTGTAGCTAAAGTCATTGTGCACATCAAGTTGTCAGAAGGTGTCTCTTTGTCAGTTCTAGAATCATCATTCTATATGCCATCACAATCGTCTGAAATTTTGTGTTCCTAACATTCTGAAATTTTGTGTTCCTAACATGTTCAATCCTAAATGGCTTTCAGGGTGTTTTAGATCTAGATAAATCCTTTTAGAGTGATACATAAGAGGCAAAAACATTTTTCTAATGTAGTATAAGTACAATCCTTTGTGACAAATACATGTAATGAGTAATAGAGACGGTTGTTGAAACAGGGAACTCACTGTAATTGTGACGGTCCGTTTCTTGAATATTCATAATGAATCTTTATATATCTTGTACAACTAATGGATATCTTACATAGCTATACAATTTTCATGAAATACAAATTATCGACCAATTATATATTTGATTAATTTAATTGTACAAGATATGGTTTGGGTCTATCTTGTACAACTAATGGATATCTTACATAGCTATACAATTTTCAATAAATACAAATTATCGACCAATTATATATTTGATTAAAGGTGATTGAAGAATGGCTGATTGAGAGATTAGGATGAGGCAAGTAAGGGATCATTGATTGAGGGTGACTGAGAATTTATTATTGAGAGAGTTTTGGTGGAGTGATTTCCATAGTAAGACCAATATATTGTCTAGGGCTGTAAAAAAAATCGAGAAACCGTCTAACCGAATCGAACCGCGGTTAATAACCGTGTTTCACGGTTCAGTTATGGTTACGGTTAATGAAATTCAAAAACCGCATGGTTCGGTTCAGTTACGATTTTCCATAAAAATTCACTGCGGTTAACCGAACCGAATCGTAAAATACTGTTCGGTTAACCGCACACGGTTAATCGTACCATTATACAAATAAAGGAAAAAAAATAAGGAGCTGAATGAAAATTTTCTTATACATATAAGTAACATTGTAACATAATCATAGCCCTCTCTCTCAAGTCTCAACTACCAGTTCAAACTAGAACAGTTCTTGGGATTTAATCCTGTAGATATGTAAGGTAGCGTTTGGTTCGATGTAATGAAGGTCGGAATGGAATGGGAATGGAATGGTCATTCCAACGGAATGATCATTACATCGTTTGGTTCGCCAAAAAGTGGCGGAATGACCATTACCTCCGGAATCCCATTCCCTTATGTAGAGGAATGGTCATTCCATCCGGGATGGAAAGGAATGGCCATTCCATTCCTTTCTATTTTTTTTAGACCAAAATACCATTTTTCACATCTATACATTATTATTATTATTATAAGATTATAAAAGAGAAGAACTTGTGTGGGCCCCACCTATATAATAATATAATCTATACATTATTATTATTATTATTATTATTATTATTATTATAAGATTATAAAATAGAAGAACTTGTGTGGGCCCCACCTATATAATAATAATATAATCTATATTATTATTATTATTATTATAAGATTATAAAAGAGAAGAACTTGTGTAGGCCCCACCTATATAATAATAATATAATATATATATTATTATAAGATTATAAAAGAGAAGAACTTGTGTGGGCCCCACCTATATAATAATAATATAATCTATATTATTATTATTATTATAAGATTATAAATAGAAGAACTTGTATGGGCCCCACCTATATAATAATAATTTAATCTATACATCATTATTATTATTATAAGATTAGAAAATAGAAGAACTTGTGTGGGCCCCACCTATATAATAATAATATAATATATACATTGACTGAGCCAAAGATAAAAATCTAACAAGGATATTTTGGTCGGTCTTATGTAAATTTTATTCCATTCCAGGACTCATTCAAGCGTACCAAATGCAGGAACAACAATCAAAAGGGTTGATTCCTCAGCGTACCAAACACTGGAATGGAAATGCCAATTCCTGCCTCATTCCATTCCAGACTTATTCCGGTCTCCATTCCATTCCCGCCTACAACCATTCCAGCGACCCAAACGCTACCTAAGACTGTTAAAGAACTTCTATTTTTATTTTCATTTTGAGTGTTTTGGTTCTATGTAAAAATAAATCCCCATCGTATTATATCTCTGATGAATCTATTGCAGTATTTGTGTTGTGATCACACTGAATTATCTATGGTGGTCAATATAATGTTCAATGGATATGACTTATTTTAACTAGTTATTAAAGTACACCATGCAGAAGTTCCAACTGCCCTGTTTCAGCTCGTTATGCATGTGCAGGGGAAATAACATCATAGCATTCACGCCTGGTTCAGCTCGTTATGCATTGATTTGGTTCAGTTTGAATATTGAATGAATTGAGCTGTAAAGTTATGAATCTTGTATCAACTTTCTATGATATGTTGCTGTATTTATGAATAAATATATAAAATTTTGCTTGTAAAGCTACTGAACTCCATACAATCAGGTGGTATCACTAGAATTTTGGTGGTTTTTTGTTCGATCCATACCGTGGTGAAGTAGTTGCGTATGTATTGATGGTGGTTTGGATGTACAGGTGAAGTTGTAATTTTCTATGGAATGTTGGTGGATATGTTGTACAGGTGAAGTTGTTCTATAGAGGTTCAGGTGCAGATCTGAACTATCTATGGAAATTTTATAGAGGTGTAGTCTCAAATTCTATAGATTTGTTTTAGAGTTGCCGGTGAAAATTCTGCAAAAGTTGTTCTGTATGAATTGAGCTGTCTATGGTGCTAAAGTTTCACTTTTTTTAAGCCCTGCAGCATGTTTCAGCCAGTGCCATAGTATTAATTTCTCAGTTTTCACTTCTTCAATTGGTTTTAATATACATTTCCATATAAGCCTAACCAAACAAAGCCTAACTTCTTAACCAAACAAATTGGATTCAAGCTGAACCAAAAGGAGTGCTGGATTACTCGATCAATCATGGGCCACCACATTGGTTTATCATTATTTTTACAAAAATAAAAAATAAAAAAATCAAAGCATTCACTCAAGGCGGTACTAGAGGAAAGCTTATACATGACCTTCACCATCACTTCTATAAATATGATCAATTTTTTCTACGGTTATTAACCGTAACCGAACCGTCTTATATGGTTAACCAGGGTTCGGTTTTCTACGATTTTTGTCTTCATGGTTACGGTTTTTGTTTTCAAATACAGAAAACCACGGTTGCGGTTTGGTTAACGGTTTTCACAAAATAATTAGTTAACCGAACCGTTACACCCCTAATATTGCCATCATTCTTTTGAAAGTATATATAATCGTATACAAAACCATAAACAACATGATTTACACCTTCTACAAAATTAAAAAAACAAACTGCTTTTTGATACTCTTTACGTCGCTTTTTCTTTTTACATTCCCTCATGTTTGATTTGTACTTAGCTCCAAAAGTTTTTTGCCAGAGTTTGGTACAAACAATGAAAAGGGTGTGCATAATAAGAAGGAAGGTGCAACAAACAAATCTGGGTGATGCAAAAAAGTTTGTTATTGCTATTATATATTATGGAATTAATGAATAATCAATCATCCATGATTTTGGTGAGCTACACCAAACTTTTCTGCTTTGGGTATATAATGGCACACCCTTCTTCTTTTTTTTTTTTTATGAAATGGCACACATTCTCACACCGAAAAAGGAAATCTATTAAAACAAGGGTGCATGTTCAAAAACACATTGTTCTTGTCGATGATATTATTGTAAACCTGTAAACACAAGGAAATGGTTTGGTGCAGCTCATTATCATTAGATACATGCAATCATCAATAAAGAACTTAGAATCTGGTAGGCCCAACCTTGAATTGCCAATGGCACAGCGATGGATCGGACCGATGGCTTGTATATATACCATTCCTTGCCCACACACACTGAATTCCTGACAAGGAATGCAAACCCTCCATTTTTCGATAGCAGAAATCACTTTCAATGAGGCTTGTTAGAAACAATGAATCAGTCTGATTAATCAATCTGCCCACATTTAGGACACTTTTAGCTGCACCATAAATATGGTGCAATGCATCACAATGGATCATTTATATATCATTCTTTCATACTAGTTATTCTCTAATCTTGCTACTTTAAGTAAAAATCATACAATGTTTCCTCTCAAATATAATTAATTGTGTATGGCCAAAAAATTCTTGATGGTGATGAAGCACAAATCAAAATGGATGGTCAACACAAACACTGGACTAATCAGTAAGTTTTTTATCATCTAAGCTTGGAAATTGGACTATCTGAAGATGAAGATGATAACATGTACATATCTGCCTCAGATGGTATCATGACTTTACCTTCGTTAATGATCAGTAAACCAGTTCAAAGGTAGTTCGAGAACACTTGCAAGACAAAGCCCTTTTATACAATAATAAAAGCCATTAAAAGCAATATGGGTTGGGTATCTATGGATGATTGGAAAAGTAATATCCAAGGACAAGATATCCCAAAAGCCGTGACCTAGAAAGGGGTCGCTTTCTTTCAACATTCACCTACTTTTGCCTTTTTCTACATGTTAGGTAGGCAGTGGAAGCTTCTTAAGCTTACTTTTTCCCAAGAGTCACTGTACGTCCCTCTTCTTCTTAATAATTGATCATTTTTAAGTATTTTTAACTACTGAGATCAATGAATAATGCAACTTACTACCAACAACACATGACTCATGGCCCACACTGTCTCCATCTTGTGTGGCCAGATTACCAAATGCCACTCCCACTTTTTTTTTTTTAACAGGTGATTGGATGTATAGGGCCTACATTACATCCATCACTATTAAATTGTTGATGGAATTGGTGATGTACTCAACTGTAATTGTAAGTTTATTTTAGCATTGTTGAATTTGTATCCTCTTGGAGCATTTGTTTTGTCATTCAAGGGCTCTTCCTCCTGTACTCACCACCCATTTACCTTTCAGTGAGAGAGGGGTTGGCAAAACTTAATCTGACCCACTACCCTAATCCAACCTACATACCAAAAATGATCCGCATGTAATAGGGGTTATCCACACTTAAATTGTTTGAGTGGTTAGGAAGTCCGACAACGAACTGAATGTCCCGCTTCGAATCATTTGGGCCTTACCCGATACCCACAATTTGGGGCCTTACCTGTATTTGAATCGTCTGGCCTTGATTTGGACATGTGAGATCCACAATTTGATGATCAAACAACTACTGTTGAGTCCGATTAGCTACACAAGTTTACAAAATGGCGCACCAAAATTGTCAGGGCTTTTTTTTGGTGTGGATCAATTGAAATTCCAATTTTAATGTCGACTGAGATTATTATAGTGTTTCCTTTTTCAGCCTCAAATTTGAGGTTGTTGATCAAAAGGTTAAAATCTTACATGGGTAAGAGTTTTTTTTTTGTTCAGATATTCAGGTCTTGATTGTTTTGAATCATGAAGTACTTGTTTGGAGTATCTGCATCATGCAAAGCAAAAATATTTTCTTAGACCCATCAAAACAACTGGGGCCCACGTTCTTAAATTCAAACAATCCAGAAACATATACACCTAACATGTTGCAATTAATGAAATTTGAATAAGGAAAGATGAAAAATGAATACCATGCAATCACCATCTTAGTAATTTAAATCTGAAAAAAAAAAGACACTCCCATCTACATTACTACCTTGCTTAAAAAATGTCACTAGAGTGTCATAGTCTCTCCCTCTCTCATTCATCTAGAAGCGCGTGACATTGAAACATCACTTACAATGCTTACGTTATAAAAATGAAGGTATAAAACTTCTTCATTTATTGACTTACTAGGGATGAGATAGTGAAATCTCATGTGAGGTTTGCAAGGGCGTGAAACTTATTCTAGTTTTTAATTTCTAACTTACTAAAGAAAGGTTATTATCCAGTTGATTTTGCCTCTTCTTAGTTGCTGCTCATCCATTTTGAGTTCTTAGATCAAATCATTAAAAATACTAATTAAATTAATTTTTAAAGACACCCAACCTATTTTCTACCTTCCCAGACAGATGAATTCCTCTTACATTTCATGTGGCCTTTTCCCCCATTAAACTATAAGAAGTCTCTATGGCCATGATCATCTATAATCTATTGAGTCTCTGTGCAATATCATGCTTAAGGCTGCAGATGAGGTTCCAATGGCCATACAGTTTTTGTAGCCTTTTTACTCTGCACAAGCAACAGTTGGATCAGGCTCAGATTGAGGCATCTGAAGTGGTTGGGTTAACCAGGGGTTAAAATTTAAAAACCTTTGAAAGCTTGGTTTATTGCTTTAAAAAACTGGCCAACATCAAAAAAGTAAAATTGCTTAGTTGACTTTTCTATGTATATCCTCTTCCATAGAGTGGGAACATGGTTACCAGTAGGAACAGAGTTCTAGCTGTGTAAACTCTTCTATTAACCTCAAAGAATCCTCCCACAGTTACTTTGGCTGTCATGAAAAGATTGAAAGCCTGTTTCTTTCATGTAACTGAAACCCTAAAAAGGGCTTGCATGTCTCATATAACTGAATACCGAGAACTAAATTTTTATTTTTTTTTTATTTTTGTAAGTGGTTAAAAATAAAGAAGGAAAGGTGGGTGTATTTAGAAATGAGAAAATATTCTCCCGCAAACAGTGCACAAGCGCACTATGCATCCAGAGCTGCAGAACGTGTTTGGCATTGGTGGGCCTCACCTCTTAAATGGTCCTGGTGCAAAGTGCACACAGAAATGAATATCAAATAACATTTTCCTTATTAGAAATTGAATCAATGGAAGATAGGAATAGATTATCCAACTATTACCATATCGATTCAATACGCAGGAAAGTCAAGGTCTATCACCACATATCCTTGACTCCTCACCTCATATCCTTCACCTCTTTAATAATATTTTGCTGGGGCTCAGTTGACAATGAATTTCTATGTATTTATGATAATAGACCACCCTCAAGAATTCTAAGACTTTAACTTCTAAAAGTGGTTAGAAATTAAGAATCAAAGTGAGCATCTTAAAATGACCATCAAATAATTCATGAAAATTGAATTAAAGAAAAAAGGTAAATGAATATCCAACTATCATCTTAGTAATTCAAATCCCGGAAAGCATCAAAGGTCTCATCTACATTGCTAGCTTTTATCCTTTCATATCACCTCTTTAATAATATTTGGTGGAGCTCATTCAACCATAAATTCCTACATATTTCATGCAAACAAGATGCCATAAGAACGATAGCAACAACAAAGAAAAATGTGTTTTGGCATTTGTTGGATAGACACTTCTCTCCCAAGTCCCAATGGCAAGGCCATTTCGATGGCCGTTTGTAATCCCAACTTTTTTTTTCTATTAACGAAGGGTTCCAAACCCTTTTAACTGAACTAATCCCTACGGGTCCAAAAAGAAGCCTAGTAAAACCCCTGTGGCGCCCAAGTGGTAGCACTAGTGGGCTTAATCTTCGGTTCCTGAAGAGAGGGGAATCGGGGATCGATACCAGGACCTTTAACACCGAAAAAGAAAGGAACAGTGGTCCTTATCACTCGGCTAATTTTGTTTCCTATGAAAAGGCGGAATCACTTAAAATTTTTGGAATCCAATATCGAGCAAACAAGTGGCCCCTAAGTCCACAAGGAAAGTGACAATTATTTGTTGTTTGCTATTGACAATTACTCGAAAGGATGATTGAGTGTAGGAGAACTAAACTAGAAGATTTAAAATTAAATATGGCCATAGTCGTGGGCCATTTAATAGTTGATTAGTTAGAGATAAATTTGGTGATATGATGACAAACTTGAGAAAGGAGATAAAATTTTAGCTTAATTTTTGTTTTTCTGGGCCATGTGGGGACTACCGTTGGATGTACCTACCGTGAAAAGCAAAACCTAACATGACGCAGATGGGTGGCACCGACCTCCACCCAGCACCGTTAGTTATCAAATCCCACCAACTCGTCAACGGTAGATCTGTTAAAAAATGATTCGGTACATTCAGCTCCACCCAACATCCGACACGCAGCACCCTCCTTTGAAGTCCCACTCGTACTATCAAAGCGTCAAGGACTATGGTGAAATTGCACTGTTCATTTTCTCTTTCCAGCTATGGATGGTCCATTAATTCCATAATCCATGCCATGATTCCAGAGCTATGGATGGTCCATTAATTCCATGATCCATGCCATGATTCCAGCTTTGAGTGAGATAATTTTCCCTTTTTTTTTTTTTTTATAAAGACATAATAAAGTATCTTTATGGAAAGTAAAAATATTTTTCTACGCTATAATAAAATCTACTACTGGTGCAGCCGTAAAAGAAGTAAAATGCTGAATTAAATTTTTCGTGATTTCACGTAAAATCCTTTCCAATAGTAGCCAGATTTGATTTTTCACATAATGTAGAAAAGCTCCTCCACAAATCCGATTTTTCATAGTGCTGCATAAGCGTGCCCATATGGGGTTCTAAATGCCAAGCTACCCAAAGTCTGGTCATTGTTCTTAAATGTATTGGCATTAGGCCAAATTCCATTCTAATTGGAGTTGGCCTCACCTCTAAAATCAACACTGCACAAAATTAGATCCTATGTTCTTATATGTTAAAGGATCAGGTCAAATGTCAGACTCGTCATTTGTCAAACATATGATTAAAATGATAATGAGTGGATAAAAACACATGAAGACTCATGAATTTTAGAAGTGATCGATGTAGTGGTGTGGGCCGTGTGGCACAGCCCAATTGGAATGGAATAGGTCAAATACTAATACATAGAGAAACTTGCTTTTACAATACAAATGATTTATAGCAAAACACATGTATACAAGATTTCAAATGATTTGGATATAGAAGAAGGCCACACTTTATGGATTTATAGCAATGACACAAGAAGATTCAGACTCCAAGATGATACAAGATTTCAAATGATTTGGATTTAGAAGAAGGCCACACTTTATGGATTTATAGCAATGACACAAGAAGATTCAGACTCCAAGATGATACTTAGTCATTTATATATACATATACACATACACACATAAAAAAAATGTACGTATAAGGTGATTAATTAGAAATCAATGCTAGGGATTTAACTTATTACTAAAGAGGGATGATGCAAACCCAATAGAGCATTACATGACAGAATTGCCCGTGGGCCGCGATAACGTGCACATAGAAACATTTGGAAAAAATTCAAATCTCTATCATTAATCGGTAATATTAGATTAACCATAATCGTCCAATGGCTTGAATTTTTCTGATCATCTGCATCTGGTTACCTAAAATGTGTGGCCACCACTCCACATGCAAATTGGAGGATAGGGCAGGAAGCATGCGACTTGTGAGGCTAACATTACAATCACATTATTTGTCAAGGACACATGCATTTTGTAGGGGAGCTGTGAAAAGTGTTAATTCTGTTATGAGTCGCTCTCGTCGTACAACTATTCATGAGTTGGATGGACAGGCATGTGAATAATTGCCGCGGCTCACCCCCACGATATATTTTTTTTTATGGTAGGTACAAGTACAACATAACCCCAAAATGGTGAAACTTGGCACATAAGCCAACTTTGATTAATGCATGAATAAATAAATTATGGGGTTATTGGGACCAGTCCATTAATAATGACTAATAAATGATCAATGGTCAGTATGAACTAACAAAACTTTCATTGTGAGGGAAATTCGGCTAAAAACTTACACCAAAAAAGTTGTAGGTGTATGGCCAATTGTCGGGCACAGCAGTAGAGTAGGGTTGTAAGGTCTCGGTGTGGACTAGAGGCAAGCCATATGCGACTAAAATGTAATGAAAGAAACCAACTGTTTAATTGCTCTAAAGTTTATACTTTAATGGTCATATATGCATGGTTAAAGATGGCACTGATGGAGCATCTCCCTTCCACAGGAATAAATGGGATTCAATTATGAGACTTGGGTGAACATGCATGTGCGTGATGCATGAGTACTTACCTTTCCGCAAAAAGAAAAATAAAGTGGCACTAATGGTAGTGATGTATTGCTTGCATCTAATCCTTGATAAGACCTTTAAATGTCAACCTACCCCTATTATTGGCATCCATTGAGTTGGGTCCCACAACATGGTTTGTAAATATAACTTCTTTATGACCTAATTCTCTTTTTTTAATTTTTTTGGTAATGTTAAAAGAGGCAAGCCGAAAGGATAAGAATAAAGGTAGTGGGAATAGATTCCAAGAGGTTCGACCTATTGGAGGTTTTGGCCCCAGATAAACTGAAATGGAGAATCAAAATTCACGTAATTGAGACAAGATTTTGATGAGGATTTTGATATTAAGAAGAGAAGATGAAAATTCCATCCCTAACCTGAGGCTAGTTGTGTACAAGGTTTCTTCACCTTGAGCATGTACAAGTAGAGTCCACACTATGGGGGCACTTGGATACATCATGCCCCAAAACTAAACAATCCGAATGCTGTGATCAGTGGTCTGCATATAAATCTACTATGAGAGAAAGGTAGGAACAATCATTTTCAAGGTAAGATCAAAAGGAAAACATGGCTGGGATCTTCTATTCTTGGATAATTTCTTGGGGGGCATGGGTAATAATTAGGTACCCATTTATACATTGCCAAACATCTATTCCTTGATTCCTTTTTCACTTGGTAGAAGGTGCTCAGGTTCCACAAAGAGGTACAGGTGGGGCCCACCCGACCTTTATGATAGGATGTTATCCCAAACGTACGACCCAGATGTAACATTGTTCCTATTATTAAAGAATGGCCCACCTGACCATTGCTCCGTCCAAAAGATGCCATGTAATAGGAACAATGTTCGATAGATTAGGACCAAAGGGTGAACCAAGGAAGAAGCCGGTTCCATCCAACCCGGTAGGAATCTCATTTTGGCTCAACTGAAATAAATAACTAAAATTTTAAAAATAATTTTATGTAAATTTCAATATTATTGATTGCTGGTGATTTTAACTAGTTTATGCCAATTTTGACTGGTTTTTTTTTTTTACCAATACCTCTGTTTTCATCTAACTAAAGGTGGGCCAGGAGGTTCTGTCCTGTTTTAAAAGTGGGCCCAACTAGTACCATTTTGACTGTTCTTAGGCATATTCAGCCCCAACCCTTCTTGAGAAACACAATCCCATATACTGCCCAAGCCCAACCCCAACCCAAGTAGTAATTGGCCAATAGCCTCAAATATGTGAGGCCCGAGCCCGCCCATTTAGTCAATTCTGTCTCTTTGTCCTAGAATCTGTCCTTGTTCCTAATTTCTCCCTCTTTCTCACACACACAGCAGTGACTCAAGCTCTACATAACACCATCTGGAAACAAATGGGCTGGGCTCTACAGAACATCCATCATTCTCTCTCTCTAGAATCTTACACCCCATTGAGCTACATTTATCTCAAAATCAATTGGTGGTGGAAAACGGCACAATAATGGTTTTATGGTGAGAGCTCGACCACAATTATGACGCTCAGGAGTGAGCGTGGATGTTGACTTCAACACTCTCTTTCTCTCACACACACACATTGCAGAGGATTTTTCAAGAAGAGTTGCAAAAAAGGACTATGGGGCAAAATTTGTTTTCTCTGGCTGGGCCGTGCTCTGGCTTCATATTGCTTAATCCTAGCCCAGCCAGAATACTAAACAGGCCTAAATCCAGGCCGACCCGACAGAGAAGATAAACAATTTTTCTTTCAAAGATGCTGTTTTTGGAAGGTGATACATAACCAAAATTCCTATTCTATAAAAGCTGAACAGGTATGAGAAACTTGACATAGCAGAACTATGAAGAATCTGCTAAACAATTTCAAAGCTGAGTTCAAGCATCTACATTTCTTCCCATTGCTGAATAACCTTAAGATGTCACAGAGAAAGCAATTTAATCCACTTATAATAATAAAGATGAATGTATGGGTCATGAGATCAATCTGAAACTTGCATTAACTGAGCTCAAGTTATTCAAGAAGGATCAATCTGCACCCAACATGATGAACCTCATTGAATTGCTTACTTATCATCCAGTGACCAAGTGTTCATTTATCAATCATATCTTCTTAATGGCATGCATCCTCATCATGCATACACCAGCCACCATTTCTGGACCAAAAATGTGTTTAAGCACATTGGTGAATTAGGTCACATGCATGTTTTTGGTGTATTTTGATTGAAAGTCACAACCTTTTTCCGTGTCTATAATGGTTGACGCCCGGTGATCTGGTCGGAGATAATGGTGCTTGATTGTTGTACAATGGTAATTATAAATGTAACTAGGACCAGGTCGAGCCAGGCCGCATCACCTTGCACGCATGAAAACCCAATTTGTTCTACTATTCTTGAACACAAGTCTGGGGTTGGATTTTGAAGTGTGAGCGAAAACATGAGTTGGGTCAAGCTTGGGCCTAAGTGGATGAACTAACCTGACCCTATACGACGACGGACCTAAGATTTTCGCTTGAGGGGTGCATACTTGAATAGGTTGTTTGGTTTCGGGGGGAAATCAAGGATTTTCATATGGATTTTAAGGGCGAACTCAAGATTTTTTTATTAAAGTTTTTGAAGCGCACAGCAGCTTAACGGGTGCGACCGCACCCGTGTGATTGTGCCTGAGTCCGCCCTTGACCCTATATGCTTGAATTAGATATATATTATGAAAGTTTACATAGATGTATGAATTAGATGTAGGAATATTCAGTGAGAACTTATATGAGATTTTTTGCGGGGCCCAACTAGCAACTTATCCAAACCTAGCAACCAATAGAGAACCCTCTAATAGTCACTAATCCCAAGGATTGGCATACATCCGAATGGACTGAATCGTTGGATCTAGGGTTGAATATAATTTTTGAATATGAAGCCATTAAACTTGTGGGCCATAGATGAAGAGATTAAGGGGCATGGGTTTGGGGTCAAACTTGATACTTAAGGTGGTCTTACATAGATCTATGAAAGTTTGCATAGATGTTTATATACATACACACAGTATTTATCACATAGGCTCAAGCTTAAATTGGGCTCATGTCAATTTGGAGGGCAGTATATGTGAGGGGATAAACTGATAATAAGTGGGTGAGGTGGCCCATGGTTGAGCCAGACCACATGGTTCTTATGTGCGGATAGTTCTCACATGAATATTTCAATAATTTACATGTATAATGTGCCTTATAGTTGTGTCAAGTCTAGAGTTTACCAATTTGAATTTGGGCTTGGGCAGAAGCCTACAATTTAGGCCCAAGCTTAACTGCTTGCATTCGAGTCTAGCTTGAACTTCATCAATATTTAATTTAACCTAGCTCATAGGTCACCCAAGTTACACCCCTAGTGCTAAGTGACTATTACTGTGAAATTTAACCCTGCGCATCTTGTAACTCAATACATAACTCTGCAGATTTAAACCAGCCCAGCTCTTAATTCACCAGATGGAATTTTCTCCTATCAGCTCCATTGGGCCGACCCTTTGATCAATGTTAAAGATTTTAGGTTTGAATTACGAACAATCGAATTTGACTACCTTTAATCGCATTAATACATTGATCAAGTTACACTCAGATCCAAATGTCCCTTAAAAGGATGTAGTCATGGACTTGAGCCTAACCTGATTAAATATAATCCACTTCATGTTCTCATATGCTTCCTCTGCCTGGAATCTATATATGGCCTCTGCTCAATTTAATATTATTGGGTCCTAGCTGGGTCAACGTGAACCCAACCTACGTCGTCACTATAAACATCATCATCATCACCATCTTCGTAACTTTATTCATTTAAAACAATTTGAGAGCAATTGGAACCAATGACAGTTAAATCTATACATTTCCACCATGTATTCAGAGTGATAAACAAGACCAGATGAAAGTGCTTGGACTGATGGCCTAAGCATTGATGATCATCCATTATCATTAAGGTCATAGTTTGGAAATTAAATCTTAAATCTTGGGGATTCCTCGTTGATATTTTATAAAGTTGTAAAAAATCCACATTTGACAATTATAAATCAGAGGATATATATATATATATTTTTTTTCTCAGCTACATGCATCTATGCATGCCCATATTATAATGAACTCTTCTGACTTTCATTATATAAATCCTTTTAGTGAAAAACCATTGATATAGAGACTAGAGACAATGAAAAATCCTCAACTTTGTAGATTCATCATGAATTTCTTATGGATTATCAAATGTGGCTCAAAAAATCAAGTAAAAAGGAATTTGCATATTCATCGAAAATGATTAAAAAAATGATGGGCTGAACTAAGCATTATTTGAGCAATTGCATAGAGGGAGGGGGGGGGGAAATTTGTGCTTCTAGCTTGGACCAATGTGAGAACGGCTAGTTACCTCATTGGTAAGTGGGGACAGTTCTCACTTGGCTGCGGGTACACCACATTTTTCCATTTGTGTAAGCTTTCTTCTCGCTTGTGTGGGCATTCTTTCCGTTTGTGCGGTCAGTCTTCTCGTGCGTGTGCAGGCCTCTCTCTTGTGTCCAAGCCCCCTAAATTGAGTTGCCAAAAAAATAACGTATGAGTGGACCACTTTTGACTATCAAAATCAATTATCTTGTATGGATTATGGACCAAAAATCTCACCCCTTGAATGATACTAGGCATTAAATGGGGGACTTGAATATGCTACATATGGGTAGTTTCCTGTAAATCACTCATCTAATCATTGTCACATGTGTTTTGTGGGTATAATATTGATTAAGCTATTATTTAAACGTGTCTCTGGTCATTAGAAGAGAAATTCGTCTAACCGTTTAGATATCAAACAAAACAAGTATCAGACCAAATTCTATTATATAATATATTTTCAGTCTTTGGTTTATACATGTGCACCACATATTCATTTCATTAGTTACTAAATCAATTGTTTTCCAGCTCTCCAAATTCCAATGCATCAACGGTTCTGATTGCCTAATGTAGATTTTATGCCAAGTACAAACTCAGGAAGTGTGTGTGTGATGGCTGTGCTACTGGTATTTATGATTCTCATCTATTTTATATGGCCATCGTTTCTGGTTGCCATTTGGGATAGCATCAGTTTGGCACAAGTATTTTATATGTCCCAATTTGTGCCCCATGCAACAAATAATACATATATGACTTGCAGTACCAAACTTATCTTTTATTGTAATAAATTTATGATTTGTGATACCAAATTTATCTCGTGACTGATTATCATAATAGATTAATGAGTTGTGATACGTAATTTACCTTGGAATGGATACAAATTCTATATGTTGCTAAAACATTGAACTCAACTTGAGTTATTATAAATTCATTTCCTCTCCAAATATTTAAAACAAGCACTATATTCACTCGGACTCATTAAAAGCATGTTGAAACGAGTCACCTTTTTTTAAGTGTCGTGATTTTCATGACTAACTTCAAAGAAGCTAATAGATTGACTTCAAACCTTCAATTGGAGCAATGTGAGAAGGGGAATATTTTTCATTCAAACTACCAAGTTCATGCTCAAAGTGGATCCCATGAGATATAATTACAACTCAATAGATATTTAATAAAGATTTACTTAATCTTATTTCATCTATTGTTGTATATCTTGAGAAGGATTTATCTCAATTAGACTTTGTTAGATGAGATTGTTGATTAATGTAATGGATATGATTCACATTACTAATTTTATTTAATTATATTATGAAAGATTAACAAAGATAAAGAATGATTAGATATGTTTATAGAATAGTGATAATATGGTGCATTTTGTTATATGGACTAAGTGAGAGGATTTTAGACATACAGGGAAATGGCCCACATGACGACATGTCATATGTGGGACCACTTAATGAGCAAGGCATCTTTTTGGATCCCTTATTTTGCATTTTTTTTTATTTTTTGCTACTATACGGGAGGAATTGTAAACTACTCGAGTGCTAAACTAGCCTAATCTATCAGCCCAAGGGTCATCCCTTGGGTGCTCTAAGCTTTCATAGTGCTTCGCTGAAGTTCGTCTTGGTCCTCCACACAAAAAATGCTCTACAAATGTCAGGGTGGATCCTTGGCACTTAAGGTGAGCTGGGAATCTATTACCACTGGGTTATCCCACATTTTTCTTTTTGGCCCGTTATTTCATTATGGTTTCTTAGAATGAAACTTTTATCTAATATAAAGTTACTATTACACGGAAGGTTTCTAAAACCCTAACAAGGAAATGATGAAAGGAAATTTTAAGAGGAAACTCATAGAAAGAGGCTCAAGGATAAGCCTTGCCGTTCGTGAATGACAAAATGTATGATTTTTCTACCATTAAGTTGTAAAAAGTTGTTGATAGTAGAAATCAAGAAGATAAAACATTCCATAATGTACAATAATAGGAGAGAATTTTTCAATTTGCTAAATAAATGCACCCAAAATATCTAGACATTAAAAATACCACAAACTAACTACTTTAACATAATTAATCATAATTAAGGGGACCACCATCTTAACAATTTGAATGAATTTGAACTTATCTTTTCATGGTCACAAAGTTCAGCCCAAAAAACAAAGGGAGGAATAAAAATATCATCATCATATCATTCACCTTTTTCTAAAAAGCCAAAAAAGGCATTTGAACATTGAAATTGAAACAAACCACATCAACCAACATCATCCATCATCCATGACTTTGAAATGTGCTGCTGCCTCCTTCGATTCCCTTTCATGGTTTTTACCCGTCGCTCTCCACCAATCAAGTTGGGCTCGACACGCGCACGGCACGTGATCAAAGCACAGAAAAAGAAGCACCAGCAGTGAAGAAGCCGTGATCTTCCGTACCACTTTAAGCAGTGGTACTCGTCTCCCCTGCCAAAGCCCAAAGGGCACGGAACAGGGGCCCAGGGGAACTGGGCCGGGTCAGGTCAGGATAAAACTTCTGAAATTCATGCTACTTAATTATTGGGCCTCATATTTGTTCCTGGATCTGCCCCAATTGTGAGCAGGGACCAAGGTGGCAAAAGATAGCTTACTTAGGCTGCAGGTGGGATGGTGGACATTGGTGGTGTGTCTACTGTATCCTAGGATTCTACACTAAAATCAAGTAGGTGTCCAAAATTTGAACTGAATTTTAATTTGGGTCAAGGTAAAAGGTTGGGACTCGAATTGGGTAAGTTGGAAGTGACCCAATGAACTAATTTTATGAATTTGTTTCTTTATTTTTTTTCCCCGAATACATACACACTCACCCGCTCGTGCTACCTACTCAATTTCTTATCCAACAGACCTAAGGATTGGTCCCTGATTATATGCATGAATAGGGACAACGATTATATAATGAATTTACTTGATCATATAATTGCCTCACCACTCGTGCTACAAGTGGATTGGCAATTATATGAATGTTATCACTATATATTGATCATATTATCATATATTATATACAAAAATGCATATACAGGACCCAATTTGGGTCTGCATTCAAATCCATCCTTTAAATTACATTATGGTATGGGTACGTAAGGTTGGGTATCAACTCAACTCAAAGCTGATACATAATTGTACATATGTAAACGTTTGAGTTTTTTTTATTTTTTTTTAATTTTGCATGGGATGGGAAAATGGGTATACACATGTGAATGTCATGATTATGAACCCAAATGTTATATGTGCAGAAAATTAGATTTATATGTTATTTCTGGACAATCTTCACAATTTCTCAAATTAAAAGGTCTTAAAGTTTATTGTTCAACACACAAATTGAACGGATCGGATTACAAATATGAAGCACATGGGAATGAAAAAAACAAAGAAATAAAAGTGGTTGAGGGGATCTGAACCTTTGCCTAATTGCATAACCAAAACAAAATCACCATGCGAAGATTGTACTAGCACCTTTTTGCAAGTGAGAGGTGTGAAATTGAGTTTTATATCTATATAGGTGTAAAAAAAGTGTGTAAATGATCCAATTTTTAGCCTCTTATTTGCACACTAAGGAGGTGGTAAATAGTTACATATTTAATGGTACAAAAATTGTGATACTAGGCGTGTGCTCAAATAGGTTGCGGGTTTGAACTCTTGCTTTTGCACCCCCTCCCGTCTATCCTTTTTTTCTTTTTTTGTGCGCCCAAATTAGTAATATGAGCTATTCATCTCTTTAATAGTTTAATATAATATTAAATTTATATGTTAAAATATTCATAGATTTTGAAAAACTAGTGAAAATATTAAAAAAACCTCTATAGATCTAATTTTCTGTACTTTGTTGGCCCCTAATTCATCATCTCAACCATTCAGGATTTTCATATTAGTATAAGCTTCTTCATGTCTTAGATTTCCATACATTTCAATAGTTTTGTAAAAATTATTTAAAAAATCTAAACACAAAAAACCGTCGGATGTGCTAATTTACTCATGAAATGATAATCTTGATAATATGGTAGTGTGTTTTAAAACTGTAATGTTTGCATATCTATGTCATGCATAAAAGGCAAATAAACCCCTAATTAAAACTACCCCAAATGAAATATGAAAATCTCGAGCCAAACCCATCCAAAGTCGTAAATTCCTATCTCAACACAATTTTTTTCATTTAAAAAAAAATAAAAAAACACGCACACAAGTTTTTTTTTTTGTTGAGTTCCATTCAACTTGATTGAGCTACTTACCTAAACTTTTCTCTTCACTTTGCTTTCATAGCGTATAAAATAATAGAGACGCACCTCATGGAGAATTGTCAAGAGGCGTCTCACTCTAACCACCCACGGATTCATCATAGGTTAATTTCACCACCATATATAATAAAAAAAAAAAAAAAGAGAGAGAGAGCATAAAAATAATAATATAAAAAACATACATGTATTATATTTTTCGTTTACATGAATCTAGTTTGGGTATTATAAAACCCAACTAAAATACTACATGGGTTCCAAACCAAACGCAAGCGGCAAGCCCACCCAAATTTCGTCTTTTAACCATATAGGTTATAGGACCTCTAGGTACAGGTCCGTACCCGGACCCAACTCTTGCTCGGGCTTGAGACACGTGTGGCGTGCTACATTTAAGACTCAAAGGCCACACAATTTCCGAAGCGCTCGAAGACTACTAAACCGATCCCCAAGAAAACACGGACACAAGGAAGAAAGGACGTCGCGCTCTGGTTTTTGAAGCAGACCATAGAAAGCGAGGGTTTGGTGCAGCAGCAGCAGCGAGCGGAAAAGAAAAAAGCGGAAAGAGAAACAAGGAGACAAACGAGAAAGAAAAACTAGGGTTTAACGTCTAACATCCGAACGAGGTTTACATGAGCCTTCCTTTTCCTTGTAATTCCTTTCGATTCTCTTAACTGTTATCATAGATTTCTCTTTCTCATCATTCTCTTTTGCCTTAATCATCGTTTCGCATCTCTTTTACCTTTAGATTTTCCATCTCTTTATAGGAATTTCGAAGAATGAAGTTTTTTAGGGTTTTGATGTCTTCTCTCTCGATTCTTTTGTGTTTTTTCTCTCGTTTTCTTGGGTTTTAGGTTTCATCGTGGTTTATGCAATCGAATATCATGATTTCTGGTCTTTCCGTTTGTATTTACGGAATTCTGTTCAAGAGATCTGCTCGAATCTGCGCTGAGTTGTTCTATCTCGCTGTTGATTTAGATTCCCTGCGCAATTTCCCTCGCTTTCCCGGATGATGTTTGCTTTCTCAATCAGGCAGCTGTAGTTAGGGTTTTGATGTTTATAGAATTGTTATTTTTGTAACTTCATCTCAATTTGGTATTTTTTCAATGCTTTCCGATCATACATTGTAGTATTAGTTTTTTTTTTTTGGATGGATCACCGCGTGTGAATATTATGGCAGTGTTTCTCGATATGGCTTCTTTGATGTCATTTGATGAACTTCTTTTCTTGGGTTTTGTGGATATTCAGAATAAAATGTTGACTGTTGGATGGCAAATGATAGTTTTGTAGTTTTGGTCTTAGAATATTCTGATAAAATGCTAACTTGTGAATTTGGAGTTTGGACTAGAATGCGAATGTGTCCAGCAAGTTTGATTTATTAGAAGCCAGGTGATATGAATAATCTAGGAGTTTGTTTTGGTCTTGTATGCATACTTCTGTATGGATGCTTTTTTAAGCTGCTATTTTGGTGGCTGCCCAAGTGCAACTGCAGCTTAAGTGTTGTGTGATTTGGAAATCGAATAATGCTATGTATTGCTATAATATAATTTTTGGTTTTATGTAATAGCAAATATTCAGTCCTGAACTGTATATATTTGGCATTGCGATATGTTGTAGAAGATGAAATCGCTGCTACATTCAGCTTTCAACAAATGCAAACTTTATTGGATTTCCTGTAAGAATATGCTAGTGTGTGGTACAAAATTGAATTTGGTCGACATTGCCGTGCTAAGTTTGGGAATCAACAAAATTGGAAATCATTGAATGGTGGAACTTCCAGGTGACGACATGGCTGTAAATTGTCATGTGGCAAGAATGGTGATTAAACATTAAGAGAAACATAATTTCTTGTTTACCGAGAAATAATTCTTGCCTCAATATTTGGCCACCACTGTATCAGATTCAGAGCTCACTGATTTTCTAATTTATTGTCACCATGCAGTTGCAGAATGTCTTTGCCTGCATTTTGTTTTCCAAAATAAATTATACAGATTTTCTTTAATTGTATTCAGAAAATTTTGCCCCTCTTCCCATGCAACCACCCTCAGATCATATATTTAGGCCATTATCTATATTTCAAACACTACATATGACATAACAGTCTTTAAGCCATCAAAAAAAAGAAAAAGAAAAGATAGATGAAATATCAAATAAGACTCTGCTGGTGATTTTCATGATGGTAATTGGTCTTTACACCTTATTCCAGTCATGGGTTTCTGTTTTTAATGTATCAATTAAATATAGGTGTATCGATTGAATATAGGTGTTCTAAAATAGCTTGCACTGTTCAAGTACACCGAACATGTTCTGCTTATTAATGGGATTTGAGAAAAAAGTATTTTTTTTTGTTCTATTGGTTTCTAAGAATTATACATTTATAATATTCTTTTCTTAGAAGAACATTTTTTTAATTACTTATTTCAGAAGCATGTGTTTATAGGTGTTAGTTGTTAACCCTGTTGCCAACTAATTCCGTGTTACTTGTTACAGATAAAATACATAGATGATACTACCCAACTATCAGGACTGGTCACTTGATACTTGGAAGTAACTAGAGGGCGGAAAGCGAAAATGGCACTAGATGATTTTTTTACCTTAACTGAGATGAAGGATGGGCTCACGACCCTTGCTAGGGTTGATGAGCTGGTTGCTGTCATGCAGACATCGGATTGTATCATGAAGAACACGGGCGACACTGCCAGACAGTGGTCAACTGTTGCTACAGTCCTAGCAGCGACAGGGAATGAAAATTGTCTCAGTCATTTTATTCAGTCAGATGGAATTCGGTTTATGAATCAATGGCTTCAGGTATCTCAAAAATGTAATAACGATACAAGTGACAGTTTTGTGGAAGAGTCAATCAGTGGTTTACTGGGAGCATTGGAGAAGCTGCCTATAAACAGCAGGAGGCTAACCACATCTGGGGTCATGGAAACCATTAACCATCTTCTTACCCACAAGAACTTCAAAGTCCAGGATAAGGCAAGAAGATTGTTTGATAGCTGGAATCGAGGCGAAGATAAAAATTCAATTTGCCAGGATGCCAGTAAAGGTGGGCTATGCTGTAATGGTGGTGATCATCTAAAGTCTTTAGATGACATGAAAATATCTACGGAGAATGGATGCTCTAAATCCCCAGTTCACGATGAATCCCCAATCAAAGAAACTGTGGAAGGAACTGGATCTAAGCATCCAGAGGCGTCAAAAAGCTCTGATGATTCTGGGTTGGCAAGTATTGAAGATGTAAAAATCCCTACTTCTAATCAAGATACATTTGTGGCATCTTCAAACCAAGTAGATGTAAACGGGTATCAAGGAGATGTAAATTCATCAGGTTGCCCTCTAATTTCAAACACATGTCAGGAGAGCTCAACCATTACCGAACAATCCTCTTTATGTCCTGTAGAAGTAACTACATCCAGTGGAACATGCAGTTCTTTAATTCCAGGAGATAGGAATCTCGATGATAAGTCTTCTGATGCTTCAGGGTTGAAGGAAAGGGATGTTGATGATAGGTCTTCTGAGGATAACAAAGGTATGGAGTCAGAGATGAATATGAAGGAGAGTAGCTCATGTAAATATAATAAGAAGAATGAAATGTGTGCCACCTATTCCAAGCTTGATCAACCTGATGCGTCTCCGTGTCCTTCAAATGATCCGATATCTCTGAAAGAATCTGATGAATCATGTGATATTGTTGATGTTAAAGAGGGGGAATCTCATTTAAGGAAGACTGCATCTGTTGGTCTTGTTTATGACCTTAGTGTGATGGAGCCCCAAACAAAGAGTGGGACAGCTGATTGTCAGATGCCAAATTACTCAAGCACAATAGAGCCCCGACCTCTAGTGCAAAGCAAAGGCGAAGATTCTGTAATCATGTGCCTAAAGCCAATGACGGATGATGCGGCCAGGAAAAGTTCAGGTGTGGAACTTGAATATGGGTTAGATGATGCATTGGAAGTGGCACGACAAGTTGCTAAAGAAGTAGAGCGAGAAGTTGTTGACTATAGAGAACCATTATGCAGCTCTTCATCTGAGAAGAATGTGGAAGGCAAAATGATGCAGCAGTATAGCCCGGATTCTGTTGAAGGTGAGCATGATGAGTCCGTCGTAGAAAAACCAAATGAGGGCAAAATGTTGATGGAACAAGATCTTTGCAGTGGTGAATTATCCTCCAAGGAACAAAATCTTTGTGATGGTGGCTCATCCCCTAAGGTGAAGTGCTTACAAATTTCAAATGACAGTGACACCGAACCAGAACACCGACCGAACAACTTGAGATCGCCTGAAGCAATTGCTGTCACTCAACGAACTGATAGTAGCAATGATAAGAGCATATGCAGTTTTGATCTGAATGAGGATGTTTGCATGGATGAAATACAATGCTCTGCAATTGTCAATCAGTCAATCTCCGTGTCGGCTCCCATCCCTATTGTTGCTTCTTTTAAAGGAGCTCCTGTGTTGCGTACTATCCCTTTGCACTTCGAGGGTGAGCTGGGATGGAGGGGTTCTGCAGCAACTAGTGCCTTCCGTCCTCCATCTCCACGAAGAACACCTGATCGCGAAAAGGCATCCTTGATTGATGGGAGCAGCAATGGTTCAAAGCAGAGACAGAATTTGATCAAAATTGATCTTAATGTAGCTGAGGGTGATGATGATGCAGTCCTTGATCCGGCATCATCTGCAAGGTTTGCCCCCATATCATCACTTCTTCATTCAGTAGACTCCTCTGCTGAAGTTAGTCCAAGAGGAGCAAAGAGGCTTCAGTTTGACCTTAACAGTGTTGGGGAGCATGAGGAGGATGCTTGTGCATTTTCTTCCTCGGATTGGAAACTGAAAGGACAGCTCTGTAACCATGAAAACGGCAAGCCTGTCCCATCTCCTGCATCATCCTCGTCATCTAGGCAGACGCCCATGAGAGACTTCGACTTGAATGACACTCCATTCTTTGATGCACATGGCTCCCATGATGTTCGTTTTAACAATGATAAACCACCTTACCAGACAAAAGCTTTTGGTAGTTTTAAGGTCGAGGAACCGGTGGTTTCAATCTTGGGTTCAAAAATAGATTTTGGCCGAAAAGATTTTGTGAACCAAAATCATACTTTTCTGACCAACGGGCAGGGCGTCCAACCTATGAATGCTGCTAGTTTGGCGAGTGGTGGATCAGGACATCCTTTTCTGACTTATGCACCTGTGCCATATCCAACACTTGGCTACAACAGCTCCATGCCATATCCAACACTTGGCTACAACAGCTCCACCATGGGTTCCGCCATGCCTCTCCATCCACAGTTGTATGGTGGTGCCCCAGGTTCTGTCCCTTACATGGTGGATTCAAGAGGTTCGCCTGTTATATCTCCCATGCTGGGCTCCTCCTCTGCTTTCCCAGCATCCTATACCAGGCCGTTCTTTATGAATGTTATGGATACGCCATCCGGCTCTAATGGAGCTGGCTCTTCGCAGACTGGCCCTGATTCGAATTCTGGTGTGACATCAATGGCTGCTGATGGTAGGGGAATGGGAACATTTAGCCAGCTATTTGGTCATGGGCCTGGAAGTCTGGTGGAGGAGCAGATGAGGTCTGCTCCTGCCAGCGCTGGAATGTCTCTGAAACGCAAGGAACCGGAGTGTGCTTGGGAGCTGAACATGGTCAGTTACAAACAGGAGGGGTTGTGGCGTTAGGGTAAGAAATCACTGATTTGCATTGTAGCAGGGGCAAGCAGATTTTGAATAAGCCTGGGTAGGAAATCACTGATTTGATTTGTAGGGTTTATTTAATTGTATTTTGCAGTTTAATAGAGGGGGTGGGGGGTTATTTACAGCCAGTGATAATACTGGTTTTTTTTTTTTGGTTTCCATATCTGTATATCTCATAAAATATTCTTACACCAAAATTAAGCAATTGGGGATTTTACATTTATCTTTGGTCTGCTTGTGGGTATACGTGCTAATGCTAGGTTACCATTTTTCTTTTATTGTAAGTTCTTTTCAGTTCTTGCAATGATCAGCATTGATGTGGGTTGTAATTGAGTCTTTTTCAGATCATCTTTTAGAATTTTGGTCTTCTATCTTAGCTGCTCGCAATAACTCTTATTATTATTATAATCAGGGCGAGTGAGATTTTTATGAAATCTTTTTTTAAATAAAATTTCTTCGCCTTTACCCATTGATAATATTAGCTGTTGATTGTTTTCACTTTTATTTACATTTTTGTGGCACTTCTTGGGTTTTTAAATTTTTTTTTTTTTTGTCTAACTTTACCTGGATTTGGTGATTAGACTTTTGTGCCTATTACACAAGTAAGCAGGCTTTCTTGGGTAATTGTTGACATATTATTTATGACCCCAACTGTAGAATTATATGGCATTCTTAATCTTCACATGGAAGACTTTGATTTGATTGTCAAAATTAAAGTTATTGATTGTTAACAATCATTTCTTAGTTCGGCATATAAAAATGTTAGATGAAACTATTATTTCCTGTTTAGATGGCTAATTGTGTATTAGCCGTTGTATCTTAGCCTGCACAGTTATTGACGTTACTTTGAAAATATCATGATATATGCTTGAAACATTATTTTTTGTTATAATTTCATCTTGAAAATGTTGCTAGAAAATGAAAATTTTAATAAGAGAAAATAACAAAATATCAAATAAATTATAAACAATATTTAAAATTTTATTTTATATTTATTTGTTTTTTGATAATTTTCAAAAACAAAAAGAATCTCAAATTTGAAAACAATCTTGGCATCTTTTGAGAAGATAAATTCATGAACAATATTTGCCACAATGGTATCTAGTGGTGCATTGGGCAAATTTTATTAGCCCTAATTTGTTTGACTGCTATTGATTTTTATTTTTTTTTTTTATCGAAAAGGTCTATCTTATGGCGGAATCAAATTCTTTTGGCCTAGATTTTAGAAATATAATTTATTTTGAGTAGCTAAAATTTACAATTTGTAAGCCCTATTAAGGAGTTCCACGGGTTGAATTCAATAGGCCCTTATAAGATATGGACCCACACTTTTCACTCGACCCGTACTCCTCACTTCCCTTGTGTATAGCCCACTTTACCATGATCTCATGGGGTCCAAATTCTAGAGAAATCCTCAATTGAAGGAGTGAACTCTTCAGTGGGGCCTATCAACTGAAAACTCAAGCCACTAAAAATCAATGATATGCAAAATTTCTAAATTATACTCTAAAAATCAACAAATATCCAGTTTATGCGAAATTCCTAAATTATACTCTAAAAAGAATTGGTCCCATTGACCATTTGATTGAAAGAGTAATTAAGAGAATCTTACAAATTTCATTTATCACGTTCTCAATTAATTAAAAGATTCTTTTATTTTTAGCAGCTGAGATTTTAAATAGGTATCCACCACTTTAAATGTTTCACGCTTCTTCGAGCGTTCATGATCGGGAATCCGATTTCATGGAAACGAGGGAGCCCGCGAGACTAGGCAATTTTAGATAAAGAAGAAGAAATGCAGCGGAAAGAGGCGTGCAAGTACTTGGTCTTTTCCCGTCTTTGACCATTCAAAACGTCATGAGAGTAAAAACGAAGACAAGTTGGTTTGTTTGGGGAACTGAAGCTAGGAAAAGAAAAGGAGATCCTCAATTCGCTTCACAACAGAGAGAACATGGATTCCATCCCATTTCTCCCGACCAGACGTTTCACAGCGCAAGCCATCAATCTCGGTTCGTATCTAATACCCAACCCCACTTTTTCTTTTTTTTTTTTTTTCAGTGATTCTATTTTTCTGTAGAATGTGGAAACTGAAGAAGATGACTTCAGTTTCTACCGTTTGGTGGGTGCGGCAAATCATCTTCTGTCATGACTTGAGATGTGTCTTCACCATGTTTTCAGAATGCAGTAACTGATTACAGGGGATCATGTCTGTTAGAGTCCATCACTGTTGCATCCCCCTCTCTCTCAGTGAGATCATCACAGAAAAAGCCGTGAGGCACTTACCTTCGGGATAAAATTCATTACCTGAAGCCATCTCTGAAATCTAAATTTAGAAAACTAAAGCTTAACATCAATAATCTGCTCTAGCAATGGCACTTTGCAAGTTGTAATTGCTTGCCTCATTGTTTTACCGTTGATGCGTTTCAGGAATGATCGTTTCATTAGCATTGATGATATGGAAGCTATGGATGTGCATGTGTGGAAGTGAATCACCTGTTGTGGTTGTTCTTACAGGAAGCATGGAACCAGGTTTTAAGAGGGTGAGTTCCTTTTACATGGTGACCATCTCTCTACTTTTTAAGGCTTTCAGTTCTTTTACATCCTTAACTACAGTGTCCCGCTTATTTGTTTGCCTACTTTCTTTTCTCTGTTTGACATAAAGGGCTGCAATCTTGTAATATTTGTTTCATGACCTGGATTCTTTCCTTTTGATGGACGCGTGATGGGCGTGGCTGTGCTTCACTGAGTATAGTGGGGATGTTGTCTTATGACTTGATTAGCACAACATTTCCCTGTTTGTAGGATACTCATTCATGTGACAAACGTACATGAATTTACATGGAATGTGGCTGGCCGCTGGCGTGTACATTTGTGTCGTGCATACATGGCTGAAGACACTAGTGCACATAGGCATGTGCTTGGAAACTCTTAAATTCACAAATTATTAGAATAATCCACATGGCTGGACCCAATCTTAGTAGAGATTTCTTAAGATGTAGAGATTATAGCATTACAGCCATGTGGAACGATGCCTTGAAATGGAAATTTGAAAAGGATGTTAAAACATCCATGAAGCTTCGATGGTATATTTGCTTTGTTTTTGCTGTGAAATTAATAATTTAGCAACCTTCTTGAGGCACTCTTTATCAATAAGGTACAGATCAAATGAAGTTATTGTGACTTGAGAGGTGAAGTTCTTTCTAAAATCTCATGTCTTTCAAGAAATGGAAATAAAAAGAGGGTAAAATTAGTAGTGTTTTGTCTATCAAGAAACCAATAACCATAAGATGGGTTTGATATTAGTATTGAACTGATCAATGTAAAAATAAAAAATAAAAATTGAATAGGAAAAAGATTCATGACCATTAAAAAAAAAAAAGGATTCGTGGCTAGCTGATTTTCTTTAACTCTCCGTGGTCCCTTTATTTATTTATTTAGTCTTTTTCCCTTTTTGCCTTTGTGCTTTCTCCTTTTATTTAACTTTTTTTCCTCAATTTCTGATTATCAATATTGTTTTTCCTCCTACTAGGGTGATATACTATTCCTACATATGAATGAGGCACCAATTCGTGCTGGAGAAATCGTTGTGTTCCATATTGAGGTGCATACTTTTGAACTCCTATTATTTGTTTACATCACTAACTAATAAATTCTTCTTTACTTATAAATTTTTTTTCAATATATAGCTCCTGAAATTGCATTGTTATTTTAATGGTTGGATTTTCTTCTTCCATGCCATTCGTCGCAACTTTATTATCAAAGTGACTAGTTTGATACGAGATACAAATACAGTGGTCAGCATATCTTTTTCCTGCTTTTGGTTCTCTGATCAGAAATCACCATGTTCTATCATGTGGCACTGCCTTTGCTCCTTCGGTTTTAGATTTCCACAAACCAAGAGTGCTATATGAGTATATGGTACATCTTTCTTAATATACAAAATCTTATCTGAGATGGGATAGTTGGAGAATTTTGAAGCATTACTTGCAAACTTCTGTATGTTTGTTAAGATCTAGTTGCTTTTTTTTTTTTACTTTTGATTCTTTTTTGCTTGCACTTTTTACCGGCATATGAATATCTTTGGTTACTATCTCTATTTTTTTTTTGATAGGCAACGAAGAAAATATATTAAGAAAGGAAAGAGTATTACAAAGAGGCCCCCGGCCACTATGGTATAAATGCATTATACCACAAAACAAGTTACATAGTGAAAGCTAAGAAGTTAGAAGACCTATCAACTCCTTGCTTAGCTAAAGAGTCAGCAAAACCATTTGCTGCCCTCCCCACATGAATAAAGCTCACTTGAATTGAAGACGATAGAGCTCTAATCTCATTCAAATAGAACTGAAATTTACTAGGAAGCATAGCTGAAGAAGATACCCAAGATATAGCATTAAGAGAATCACTTTCAACCACTAGTCTAGAACGAGAAGAGGTTGAAGTAAAAATCCTAATAGCTTCTAAAATAGCAACAACCTCAGCCTCATTAGACTCCATACAACCCACATGCTTTGAGAACAAAGCCAACACAATGCCTTCACTATCGCGAAGCACCCCACCAATACCTGCAGGCCCCAGTTTTCCCCTAGCTGCCCCATCCACATTGAACTTGAGCATACCTTCAGAAGGAGGAGCCCAGGAAAACACCTTTCTCATTTTCTTAACCCCACAAAGTAGAGAGGCTTCCCAATTATGCAACACACCATCAACTCTTAGACTATCAAACTCAGACTTGAAAGCGGCCCATTTGGCAATTTATGTCACCACCAATAATGTCAAGTCTTCCACCGACGACGAAGACTTTTTAAACAGTCTGTCATTCCTCTCTTTCCAAACAGACCAAAAGATAGCAAAAAATATGAGTCTCTAAAGAACTAACCTACACCCGTAAAAACTAGAGCACCTCCAAGCTTCGATCATCAATGGATAAAAAAGAAATGGTCTACTGTCTCCATCCCTTTCCTGCACAACACACATAAGTTTGAAATAGCATCAGAAGTCAAGCTTATCCTCCTAAGTTTATCCGTTGTAGAAACCTTCCCCAAAATAGCAAGCCAAGCAAAAGCCTCCACCCTAGGTGGAGCCAAACCTTGCCAAGCCATGAGAAGAAGAGGCTTTAAAATGTGATGGATCTTTTAACTCCCTTGAAAAGGACTTACAGGAGAATTTTCCAGAAGTAGTAGGTTTCCAAATACGAGAATTTGTCACATCCCTGCAAATAAAAACATTAGAAAGAAGAATGACCAAAGACTCATACTCAAACTCCTCAGAAAGACGCAAAGCTCTCTTGAGAGAAACGTTCCAGGACCCAACTCCCCCCCCCCCTCCAAACAACAACAACAAGAGATACCAGATCTTTGGTTACTATCTCTATTGAATAGAAAGTTTTTGAAGATACTAGCAAATTCCTGCATGCTTCTTAAGATCTGAGTCCCAGTATTTTTTTTATTGTTGTGATTCTTACTTGCAGTTTTTTACTGGCATGTGGACATGTTTCTTACTATTTTTTATTGGATTCTCAGGGGCGGAAGATACCAATTGTCCATCGTGTAGTTACGGTACTGCTTGATTTCTTCTATTTTCTTGTAGAAGTTTCTTCTGGGTAGAAAGAGAATCTATACCATAATCTTCTGTAGTAAAATTGTCTTGGCAATGCCTGTTTCTTACGTCATGCTTAGCACTTCAAAATTGATTTAAATCTTACTTCTGTTTTTGAGGTGAATGGTAAGTTGGACCCGGTTCATTCAATGTGAGTTTAGCTATATTTTGCAATGCCTTTTCTTTCTTTCTTTTTCTTTTTATTTTATTTTATTATGGTGGGTGGGTGAGGGTTTTGGGTGGGGTGGGGTGTTGGCAATTTACATGTCTCCAAGATATTAGGAGAACTGAGTGGTGTTGCTTGTGATCATTGTGATTTGGATGAAGAAGAGGTTCAAATGTGACTGCTTTTGATTTGAGTTAGATTTAGGTTGGTTGCATATGAGTTTTCTTCATGTTTCTATTGGTTTGTCACGACACACAATTTCAATTGGTGAAAATTTTCAATTGTATGTTAAAGATGGCCATCAGCCATAGGATCATAATGATACACACTAACACACACCAATAGTTGTTACTAGCTCGAGGAAAGCAGTTCTATCACAAACTCTGGTTGCATGGTCCTAATGCATGTGTGCAAATTGCAACATGTCCTGCAAAAAGGGATCTCATAGAATTGAATTTACAGATGCATGAGAAATGCATGTTGTTCAATCATGTAATCTTTCTATTCAATGGAGGATGCTGCCTAGCTGGCATCTCTTGTTGTTGATAGGTGTATGCAAACCCAACACAGCTATAGGTCCCATGCCTACTAAGTCATAACTGCCTTTTGTACCTATTGGTCATTGGACTAAAGACACCAATTGAAAATCTTTTGCATTTTCAGGTCTCACTAACCATTTGGGTATGATAAAAGTCTGAACGATTTAGTTAAATGTGAAATGTTAGATTGTGGAGCGACACTGTGACAGACAACATAGCCCCAAAAATAGGGACGGGGAATAGAGCTCACAAAGTCGATCCCAGATGATTGTAATTTTTAAACATTTGGTAGAGAAAGATGAGCTCGGTGGATGGAGTATCTTGTAGTGGAGTATACACAAAAGCTCGGAAATACTCTTTCTATGTGACATGCAAAACTGTGATGTCATCTTAGGGAGTCTTAACTGTCTTCCTTGAAAATATAACAGAGAGCAAATAAGGTGTAGCTAAAACAATTTCCATACAAATCAAAGATTTCAAAAGCAAGGTGAGTTGGCAATTTGGTGTATCTTGAATTCTATGATGGATGCCTTAGTTATATCATTGTAGGTTGCACCTGCATATGCCAATTAGGGTCGGGGCGTGGGAAGGTCTCATTATGGATCAGGATTGCATAAAAAGTCGGCCCCATCAGACTAACCTACGCCATATTTAATGCCAATTGTCTCAAAGTTCAACATTATATGTATATGTGTATGTGTATATATTGTCATCGTCATCAAAGCCTTCTCTCAACTGTGTTGAGATTCAATCCAATGATGAATGTAGACTAGTTGGATATCAAATTGAGGTGAGTGCCAATTCATGAGGGGGAGCTATTGATTTTTGGTGGGCCAAATGTGCCTCACAGGGAGGTCTGCATATAACCTTACATGCATAAATCTCTCATTTGTAAATTTGTGTTGTGTAGAAATTGTCCAGAAAGGCCACATTTCTTTTATGAAAAAGTTGTTTGGCCTCTGGGGCCTATCTAATTCCAATCCAACCCTATATATATACATACATATATGTATTATGCACGTATGTAATTATGAAAAATGAACTCTATGAACTGCTTGCATGTTTGAGCAGTGTGGGGTACACCTTTGGCCAATCCAAACTGGTCATACACCAACTACACCTAAACTCAATCCTTGTTAGATTTGACATTCAATGCTGGATTGTGTCATTATTAGTTTACAATTTTAGGTGTTTCTGACCCATATGTGAAAATTTACAATCATCTGATCAGTCTTGATTTCAGCCATCCCTAATCCCTGCCAAGACCTTGCTATTTGCACCACCTCTATTCCCTTTTGTTGTTTCCCAAAAACTGTTTGCAAGACAATATTTGATTAGTCTGTCATGACTCATGAGGATGCTTTTTAGTAAGAGAACTTCAACAGATGTTGCGTCAATGTAATATTGACCAACACTGCCATACATCCAGCAGAAAGTCTGTTGTTCTACTGGTTTTGTTTTATTGAGAACAGATTTAAATGTTGATGATGTTTCTAATAATTCTTTGGTAGGCCTCTTATTCTCTCTCTCTTCTTATTGTAGGTCCATGAACAACTAGATAATGGTGAAATTAATGTTCTCACCAAAGGTAAAGAATGGTGGGAATTCTTCTCAGAGATTCCACTGTTTTGATTTCCCATTATGTTTAATCAGTTCTTTGATGTCTTTCTAAAATGTATGATCTATGTTTAAGATTTACATTCATACCCTTTATGGAAAAAAAGGTAGACGCAATTACCCTAGGCAAAAAAGCTCATTCTGTATGTCTATTACGAATAAGATTCAATTATCCAATAACCTGTAATTGTATCATGACAATTGAACTTTCATCTTGTGGGTTTCGAAGTAACTTTTCTTCAAAACCTGCAATTCTTACTTTCTCAGTTAACTTTGAACTTATAATGGTTATACATTGTGCGAAATTACTGGGATAAAATCCAACGGTGACCAATATGAGGATCAGTTTCAAATTAGCGTTAGCACCAATTCAGTTGGCTAGGTACATGTGTAGGAATTGGATTGACGGTAAGCGGCCCCTATATGGAGACAAAATAAGGGACGCAAGCAGAGAATTTGCCATGCTTTGTTAGTTGTTGTCAGTGGAGGCGACTCGCATATCTCAGGCAGTATGCCTTATCTCACAACAGGATTCTTTAAATGGTGCCTACACATGGTGACTCGTAGATATGGTTGTGCATCAGGTGGTTGTACCACAAATATGGGACTCACATATACATTATAGGAGGATGGTTGGATAGGTTTTTAACCATCCATGATCCACACTGTGGGCTATCTTCATTCATGCTTTCCAACTTGGATGTCACCAACAACCCCCACATCTACTTTTCGGACCATGCTGAGAGATCATGAGATAGCTGTTCTCATTATAGAATTTATGCATAGTTATGTCTTGGTGTCTTGCAAGTATCATGTACGCTTCATCTGCCCAACATCATCCTGCATTCTTGATATAATATTTTAATAAGTCAAGAATTTTTATTCAGGGGACAATAATCAGGTAGACGATAGGCGTGGTGGTATCTATGCAAATGGTCAGCTTTGGCTCCAACGACAACATATCATAGGGAAAGTAATTGGGTTAGTGTCTAATATTTCTGCAAATGAAATTGAATGCTGATGATTCATCTCAAGTGGCAGAAATGCTATTTGTCCAATGCCTTCTTTTTGTATTTGATTTTTTGTTCCATTAGGTTTCTAGTGATGAATTTGTATAAACATATCGCAGGTTCATACCATACGTTGGTTGGGCGACTATTATCATGACGGAACAGCCCATAATTAAGGTTTGCTCAAAGCTTTCTCATTTATGTAGTAGTTAATTAGCCATAATATATGTATCTTCTTCATTTTCTTCTTTTATTTGCCTAGAAAATTTTGTAATATGAAACATACTTCTTATATGCTCTCATGCAGGCTACGTTCAGGCAAATGTGGCCTATCACAAGATATTCACTGTCTGCCTGATATTTGTTTAAGAGGCACAAGAGCAGTATAGTACATCAAATAGGGTACAGAATGCCCCTGTCTGTCCGCGAGATAAAAAATGCCCAATCAGTCCACAAAATTTAGCAGTGTCTCTGTTTGGCACCATCTAGGCAAGTGAAAAAGCACATCACTGCCAACACACTCATGGTTGAGCGGTGTTGGTACCTTACTCTCGTGCACATGCCCAGGGATCGATCCCTGGGACCTCAAGTGAAAGTATCACTCCTAGACCAGTACCCAACATAGCAAAAATAAATAAATAAATAAAATACATCACTGGCCTCTATAAATTAGAAAAGAAACACATGTCAATAGGACATGAAGTTCCAGTCCCGTTCAACAAGAGTGAAATTTTCCAAGTTCAAAGCTCCCAGAGACTGAGGCAAGCTTGATACTCTACTAGGTCACAGGGTTTAATGCCACCAAGCTGTCATTACCTTTGGACAGAAATCTTTTGCAATATCTGGCTTTTATAGATGTGAGCTTTAAATGTAATTTTTTGGTTACTGAATCTTTCTATGGTGGTTCCTCAAACTTCCATAACCAATAGAAATAACATTGTTTGATTTTTCTATGGTGGTGACTCATTGGACAAGTTCCATGGCCCAGACACAATTATGGATGGCAGTGCTACAAAAAGTTTAGTCCCAACAGATGATCCTAACTGTTTGTTTGGTAGGTGAAAATGTACATTTTAGTTGGACTTTCAAATATTAAAATATTCTCATCAGAAAGAATTTTGGGCGACGAGCCTTTCGTGATGGGCCTATTGTAAAATTGCCACTTGCAACACTGGTCTATTTTTGTTTCCTTTACCTGGGCATATGGAGGTAAGAGTCAGTCAGGTTCCAGTATGAATGTCCTAAAAAAAAATGTATAAATGTTCTCCATTAAAAGAGCAAGTAGTGCTCTCTAATCCTCTTATTGAGCCATGCTTCAAGTTTATTAACATGTGATCTTTTAATGTTGCAGTATCTTCTTTTCAGTGCTTTAGGGTGGCTGGTTGTGACATCTAAGTAGGAGAAATGAACTCAACTTTGTGAGATTTCACCTCTTCCTTTCCAACTCTGTGCAGTTCAATTGCACAGAATTGGCAAGAGACAGATTTTATTGGTGTAATCATCCACTGGCCTTATGTAATATATATAATATAATACTATAATTTTGTTTTGCCATTTGAAGGATGATTATTTGTTGTCTATTAATCTTTAAATTAAGATATTGTCATCAAAAGAATTATGCTCCATCTCTTGAGATGTTCTAAACTCTCTCAAGCAATTAGGAATTACAGGGTCCTGCACGGCTGCACCTCCCTCTTCCATACATTTGGAGCAACATATGGTTTAATGATCTAGGTGGTTGTTGTACTGGCCCCATTATTGATGATGAATTATGTCTCAGAAATATTCAAGATGCAAGATCTGAGGCCATTTTTTGCTTGCCTCACCTTGTATTGGATCGTCCACGAATCTGGTACATAGCTGACCCCAAAATAGTTGGGACAAAACTTTGATGATGATGACGATTCTGTTGAATCTGGGACATAATGCACAGTGGGTTCTATCACAAAAATGGTGCAAATGACTGAACTTTTGTGGTCTCACCTGCATGAAAGAGTGATGTAACCCACATTTTGCACACAACTCTACAATTCCTCCCTAGGCATACACTATGTGACTACTTTCTATTTCAATTCGCATCTTACATATACTTTTTTTAAAAGCAATTTGAGCCAGGCCCTATGGTTTTACTACCCTGCATGTTTGCATAGTATGCATGGGAACCCATGGTCAAATGAGCTCTACTGATATAACACTTTCATGTTATTTGGATCTTTGTTGGATCCTCGGGTCCACTTCCACTCTGGAAGATGAAACTGAATGCAGTTGTAGTATTTTCAGGCTGACCCCCATGCAGTCTCACCTCCTACCTGACCCATTTACAGCCTTAGAAGCAGATCCATATGCTTCTCCATGTGTGGCACAGGCATTGCCATCAACAAGGTGGGTTCTTCTTTTTTAATTTCTCTGGCCCAAAACAGTGGATTTCATCATGTTCGAAGATGAGTTGAATTCACCAACAGCTCACACCGGGTCATGGTTGGCAACTAAATCCTCAGAGAAATGATTTCTGCTTTCCGCACAATTGTGAAAAAAAAATCATGTTTGGCAAACTATAAATATCCAATGATTTGGATCAAGGGAAATTCTCATTTTCAGGATTTTCCAGTCCTTGCAAAACCCTAACTTTTGTGGATTTGTGCACCAAAATCAAATTTTCTCAGCTATATGCATTGATATGCACCAATACTGATGTGAAATCCTCAGCTAGACAAATCCACTGTGAGGAATCCTCAGACATACAAAATCCTTACCTGTTACCAACCATGGTGTATAGGCAGCTGATGTACTTGAATTGGTTTGAATGCATCGCATGTGTGCACCCCCAATGGATCCTGGGCCTTGTAAGTAGTGGATGGATCTTAAAACAAAGTCCATAGTTTTTTCGGGTTCACATAATTCATATTAATTCAGATCCAAATTCATCATTGTAGAATTCGAATATGGGCATTAACATGATTCGGTTTTGCATGTAAAATAAAATAAAATACAAGCAGTGGGTCCTGCTAGGGTAACAATTGACTTTTTTGTTTCACCTTTTTTTACACCAAATACAGTGCACATGAACCCCAAAGGTAGCTCAGGTGGCCGATGACCACGGTTTGCTCCTGGAGGTTTTATGTTCGAAACTGCACTATCACACTTGGACTACAGGTGAGTTTACCTAACTTCCCTCTGGGCTCGGAGGGATTAGTCCAGCCCAAAGAGTTGGAAACCCTTCCGATAGGAAAAAATAAAAATAAAATACAGTGCACATGGCAATTGGGATTGCGGCCTAAGAAGCATTGTGTAAAGAGCGAACTCTTTAGATTAGCTATCCGTCTAAAGTCATCCTCAATTCCTCATGCATAGACCATTCTTCCATGTGCACGAGCTGATTAGATATTTCATCCTTGCCCAGCCCCAATGATCATATTGTTGTTTTTGACACTTTAGCTCACATTTGACAACAAAATCCTTGGGTTTTGTCACCGATTTTCTCGAAGGATATGCAAATTCATATTTGGACATTGTAAATCCTTGAGATTTTGGGCTTACAGATATTCTCACTAACAAGGATTTCTAGGTGATATGCACCGATATAATTATGAAATTCTCAATTATATAAATCCTCAATGTGGAATGCATGTTTCATAGGTCGTACATGGATTATGCATGCAGTTTGAACTCATGAACTCATTAACCACTATACCACACAAAGCTTATTTATAATTATTTATCAAAAAAAATCTTAAAAAGTTAACAGGTGGGTCATGCTCGTGTTTAGCACGGAATTATTATGCTAGTTACTATTTAAAAAGGAAAGCATTCATTCCATCATAAAATCATAAGAAACTGAATAATATCAATACTTGAAAAGAAGAATTAGAATGAGAAGGAAAAACGAGGAAAAAAAATACTACCTTAAACCAAAATCAAGGTAAAATCATACATGTAGGTTTACTTGATGAGTGATGTTACATGGATAACCTCATGGACCACTTCATAGACAAACTCCATGGTTCAAGGGTCACATCATCTCAAATATTAAATGATGTGACCCTTAAACCATGGAGTGGCCCATGAGTGTTTATCCATGTAGACTTTTGTGTTACTTGATACTTGGTCGAGGTTCCAAGATCAAAGCCTACGAACAGCCTAAACAGGTATATAATGATAAGGAAAGTTTCCAAGCAAGCGGCGAGCATGAAAACATCGAATCTGAGGAGGCTGCGTGTGACATTTCCAGTGGTGGGGGATCATATACCAAGGGTAGACGACCAGCACTTACACAAGGCCAAAGAAAAGCGCAACTAGAGATGCACCCAAATCCAAAAAACTGTGTCCATTCTCCATCCTTCTTTGACTCCATGCTCTCTCTTTTCTATCTCAGATGACACACTATCTCTTTATTTAAGAACACGCTTGCGCAGCACCAAATTAACGAAAAAATTATCAACGTTTTTACAGCTGTATTCTTTAAAAAATGAAAATTCTACTTTTGAGACACTTTTTCTGAGAGAGAGAGAGAGAATTTATGAATCCTACCTCCCCTGCGGAATTCTGATTTCACGGATTAATTACACAAGCAAGCCCTTAAAACGAGATGAAATGAACGAACGTGGTAGAGAATTATAACAAATTCTTACTGTAGAAGAAGAGTTCCACTAGGAAGTGGAAATCTGATTCTCTCTCTTTCCCCCCTCTAATAAGTAGAAGAGGAAGTCTGAACAAACAGTCCGGATCCTCTTTTAACACACAAATCCCGACTGAGTTGCAGTAGACTTCTGCAGTGGGGCCTACCTTTTGAAATCTGGACAGTTAGAAAAATAACTCTATTAAGATATACGGTTATTTTGAAAAATTACATCAATCCGGGTTTTGTTCCACCCGGGTTGATGGTTTGATTAAAAAAACATAATAAACAAAATTTGAGACATATCCGTTGTTTTTTTTTTTTTCCTTTCTATCAAAGGATTCTCAATTCTTTGAACTGGACTAATCCCTTCGTACCTAAAGGGAAGCCGAATAAATTTTTCAATAGCTCTAATATGATAGTACAGTTTCAAACCTATAACCTCTAAATACAAACCTACTCCCTGAGCCAACTGCACTGGCCCTTTGGTCATATGAGACTTTAACCTGAGTGGACCCGTGAACCCGGGACCGATCCAGTACTCCATTTAAATACTTTACTTATGTGAGAACTGAGAACGCCTCTCCTCAATTACTTTTTTCCCAAGAGAAGATCGACTGCTGCCGCCCCTCTCTCCTCGGTCCGTCGCCGGCCCTCTCTTTCGCTCTGGCTCCGGCCTTCTCCGTAAGGCAAGATCCCTTTTGCAATCTCTCGTCTTCACAAGAGATCCTCAGTTTCCATCACTTCCTGGTATTCCCTTTCATGATATTCCTTTTCATCTTTTAGGGTTCTTGTTTCTAATTACAGTATTCATCTTCATCTTCGTTGTAGATTCATTCGGCAAAAAAAATCTCTCTCTGCCTACCATCACATCAACAGAAGTGCTAACTCATTCAAAATTCCTCATGTTTCTTTCTTTCTCTAGTACGCATATAATAGCACAAAACGATAACCTCCATATCAATTCCCATTGATTGAATCCACTGCATTCCTCCACGCCTATAAAATAAGCAAACAGACCACGAGGGGACACCCAAGTGCACCCAAACCAAGTCATCATAACCCTCCATGAAAAACCGTGCCACCCTAGAAGAATTGAACGGCTGATCCACCATTTCCTTTTCTGCTAGACACATGAGGCAAGCATCGACAATAGTTTTATTTCATTGGAGGAGATTATCTATTGTCGGAACACTACCTCGAAGCTAACCAACCAAAAGCAATAAGACCACTACACCATTATGCCATTATGCCATTACGTTCATCGTCTTCGTAACTATGAAGATGACGTCATTACTGGCGCAGCCCAGATCTGTCATCCGATAATAGATCAATCTCCTGAAGGATTGATCGAATCCAACAATGGATTCAGCCGGCCACTAGGGCACCCTCTTGTGGGGAGAAAGCACCACGACCATAAGAAATAAATCTCAAAGAAAACTTTTAATTGATTGAAAATAAGCACTGCATTACAATGAGGCCTAACATCCTTATATAGAGGAGTTGGCTTGATCCCTAAGGAACAAAATTTCCTAATATCTGAATAATGCCTAAAATAAAATAGAAAACTCACTAATAATAATAATCCTAAACAAACCAAACTACTAAATAATACTCCTAAATAACGGGATGCTCCATTGGCCCTATAGACTGAACCCAGTGGGTTGGCCGACCTATTTTATGGCCTGCATCAATTACAAACCCACATATCTCATCCAAACTACAGATTGCTAATTTGTTTATTAACCGCCACAATTTCTTTGTGTCCAAATTGATGCTTCTTGATGTTCTGCGTCAATTTGAGGGCGAGTGTGAAGACAGCACCAATTCCGGGGGAGAATTCCAAACTTAAACTATACTTTCTAAACATGAGTATAAATACATGGCCCTCCCTGTAAGAGGGTGGGACAATTTTGCAGCAAACTTATGTTTGTCATCTACGAGCCCCACTTTCCAGATGTGATCGAAAGGACTAGGTGTAGGAGATCTGCTCGTCAATGCTGCAAAGAAGGAAGCCATTTTGAATATGCCAACGATAGAACTTGTCCAAATTCTTCTATCCACCTCTTTCTCTAGGATATAAACTCTCCCACAAGCTCATGAAGGGATAATAACTAAGATATGTCATCCTCCAAAAGATTATCCCGAACAAAGAATCCAATAGAACTTGGTTACCCACTCTGGGAATGTAAACTCTTCACTTTGGGTTGCTTCTCTTGAGTACATTTGTACAAATTGGAAAACTGAACTGCTAAGTTATTGCCACCAACCCAGTGATCAAGCCAAAACTTGATCATCTCACCTGCGCCAACACGACGCTTGATATGTTTATCAAAGTCTTCCTTAACTGAAATGCTATCCCATCAAATAGCCGAGTGACGGTAGTTGGCGTCATGAGCATCCCATCCACCCCTACCAATGCCATGCTTTGCCTCTAAGGCAACCTTCCAAAATCATGAGTCCTCCATAATCCTCCATGACCACTTTCCCCAGGGAGCCACATTCACTTGTTTTATGGTTGTGAATCGAAAATCCCCTTCGCCCTTCAATTTGCTATATTCACCCAATTCACTAGGTGATCCTTCTTTTTTTTTTTGTCCTCTACTTTCCCAAAGAAAAGCTTTCTGCAGCTTTTCAATGTGATTGATGATTGCCACCGTGCATTTGAACATTGACAAAAAAACACATAGGAAGGTTCACAAGTGCTGCTGTAACTAGGATGATACAGGCCCCAAAAGAGAGATATCTATCTTTCCAAGTTGCCAATTTTCTTTCCATCATTTCAATTGATTGGTCCCATAGTGATCTCGAAGCCTTCCTAAAGCATAGAGGACATCCCACATAATTAGCCGGAAGTGAATCGACTCTGCAACCCAAGATGTCGACGGGATGTTGAGAAAGACATTGTCAACCTTCACCCCAATGATTTTACTCTTGAAGAAATTTATCTTAATGCTCAAGACTGTTAAATGCGAAGGAGAATGGCTTTCAAATCTTTTATTTGGTCTTTGTGTGCATCATAGAAGATAGGATGTGAACAACGTACTGTAGATGAGTTCTGATCGGGGCATTTGAAGCTGGCTTGAAGCTACTGACCAAGTTATTTCCTACTGCATCCAACATTCGATTGAAAGGCTCACTGCTCACCTACCATCACAAATATAAATGGGGAAAGGGGATCACCCTGCCGAAGACCCCTTTGAGCAAGGAAAAAATATTTCCGGGAGCCATTAATCATAATGGAGAAGACAATAGAATAGGCACTCTTGAACCCATTTCCTACGCTTGGTTCCAAAACAAATCTTCCACAACCTATATTGGTGTAATCCCCAATCAACCTTGTCATAAGCTTTCTCAGGATCCAACTTGTTTAGCAAGCCTGATCTTCTATCTCCTACGATATGTGGATACTCATAATGGAGTGGACAATAGAATACACTCTTGAATCCATTTCCTCCGCTGGCTCCAAAACGAATCCTCCACAACATATATTGCAGTAATCCCCAATCAACTCTGCCATAAGCTTTCTCAGGATCCAACTTGTCAAGCAAGCCTGGTCTTCTATCTCCTACGATATGCGGATACTTGTACAAGCCCAGCATATCCATGTCAGATGGGTACGAGACTTATATCAGTACTCGATACTGCACCAACACTTCTAGGGTACAAGTTTATCATATCCTACTTACCAAGTCCATTATTTCAACATAAAAAATGTTCGAAAGGAACACAAATAATGATAATTTATTAATTCAAAGCGATCTAAATATAAAAAATTAGGACATCCATATCCATATTTGTGTCCTAGATTTTCAAACTTTTAGATCTGTATGATATCCCCGTATCCGTGACCATACCCGTGTTTGTATTCGGGCATCATAGTCTATCATACTCTAGAATAATTGCATTCATTGGCAATGTGGACCCTGTATAAAATCTCTCTCGTGAACAAAAGCTCCTTGCACTACAGAAATTATACGAGGCAAAACCTCTTGAAGTCCGCTCGCCAAAACTTTGGTAGGATTTTGTTATATATATATATATATATATATATATATAGAGAGAGAGAGAGAGAGAGAGAGAGAGAGAGAGAGAGTTCCCAAAAGTGTTGAAACAATCCAATCTGAAATCCATCTGGCCTTGGGGCCTCATCTCCTCACTAATCAAAGATGGCTTTCCTTACTATTCCCTTTTCCTTTCATTGGCATTGCTTTCCTTAGTATTCCCTTTCTCTCTCTATATATATATATATATATATATATATAGAGAGAGAGAGAGAGAGAGAGATGCCAATGAAAGGAAAATGAATGCTACTCATGTGGCACTTCATCTTTGTTTTGATTCTCTTCTAGACAAATAGAATGAAATTGGTAGAAAACTAATTGCCATGTAGTTTTGAGTGTTTCATCTATATACATGTGTTTTCCTTATCATTAAAAAAGAAAAAGAAAGCATGTTTTATTTGGTTTTAAGATTTGGTCCAATCTTGACTACATCATATATACAACAATTGCTAAACAATTCGACTCAGAATCTGTATTATTCTTCAAAAACTAGCAAACAACACTACTACTGTATATCAAAATTATCTATTTTATCTTTTACAGATGATTAATTAAATTGTGCTACTAGTTTTGGTCGGGGTAAATTTGAGTCATTTGGATTATGGAGGTGGTCTCACTAATGGATATACATTGCTGGCCGAGAATTTTCATTGGGTTGGTCTCAGAGGATCGTGAGTCCTTTCATAGACATGTGGTTCCATTTGCGTGTTCAGATCCTTTGATTGTCTCACTCTCGTTGGAGGGTGTTCTTTTGAGTGATTCAGATTCTCAGTAGGTGGGCCTCACTGCAGAATTTCACTGCCCTCATTGGAAATGTGCTTGAGAAACTCGGAGGATCCGGGCCATTTACGTTTTCACTTTTTTATTTATTTTTGCTGTTATTCTGTTGTCACTTCTCAGTTCTTCCTCTTTTTTTTATCTGTTCTCATTCTAGGTTCTAATCAACGCTTTGAAGCACGGATCTAAAGGCCATCTTTCTCTTATATCAGGTACACCATTTGGACTCTCATTTCTGATTCTCATCCCGATCTCTGTTTCACTACTCTAAATAACAAAGCAAACATATCTTCCCTCTTTATCTATAAGAACAAATATGAGCCTGCTTGCATAAGGAGAAAATCTCAATTGAATGATAAACAAGCAAAAAATCATTCTATTCTTCTGATAAAATTAATTGCCTTTATTTGGCTGCATATAAATTAGGACTTCATAGGAATCTGCTTTCTCTAGTTTACCTTGTTTCGAATCACTTTGCAGAAACATTTGTTGCATTCTCAATTGAACAACCAAACAAAAGGAAGAAATTGATTTTCCCTCAGGGCCCATTTTTTTTCATGGAATTGAATACATAGGAGTTCATGGTCAAATGGGCTCCAACAAAGGTTCTACATCTTGACTTTCGTAGGATTTGAATTGCTAGGTTGATGACTAGATATTTGATGTTCATTTTCGGGTATTCACATTTGCTTAAAAACTTTTAACTACTTTTAGAACTAAAATTCTTAGAATTCCTAGGAATTTAATTACATGAAACAAACAGGCCCTTATGAACGGTGAAAATTTTGGAGTATGCTTATACATGGTGATCCATGTTTTTTGAGCAGACTGGATCAAACATAGGTGAACTCCATGTGGATTAAATCAGGTGTATTGTTCAGTCCAGTTGTGTCACTTGTGCAGTGTTATGCCTGTGAAATTTTGTAGCTTATCACATCCCTCCTACTCTATGCCCATCTTACTGGAAGAACTCTATATTACATATGAAAATGATCTCATGAATACTTTGAATATATGATACCCAGATACTTGTACAAGCCCAATTTATCTGTGTCAAATTGATACGACACTCATAGTGATACACTGATACTCCATACTGTACCGATACTTCTAGCATACAAGCTTAGCATGTACTACTCACGATATCCATTATTTCATATAGTTCTTTTAATTTTCTTACTTGACAACGAAATGTTAGAAATGAATGTAAACAATGATATTTTCATTAATTCAGAAGTGATTTACATAAGAAAAATTAGGACACCCACACCCACATCCGTATTCGTGTCCTAAAATATTTAAAGTGCGGAGCCATATCCCCAATCCTCGTATCCATGTCTGTACCTGTACCCGTATCTGGGCGTCATAGCATAGAATAGGCATCCCAACTGCATTAGTGTAATACATCATTTTTTGTGTAAAATTCATGTCCCTGTCGTGTATCTGATGCAGAGCGGGGTACCAGATGTAGGGCGGGTAGAGATGGAGGTATCAGAGATGGAGGGCAGAAGGGATAGATCAGGCTTTCACCTGTAAATTCTTGGCCTCACGCCAAACTCCCCATCGCGGGCTAGGAAGAAGAAGAGATAATTTGGGCAGCCCCAAAATCACTTGAAGGAAATTTCATTTATAATCAACTAAGGAGCCAAAAGGCTTTACAATGCTTATATAGAAAAATAAGAAAACCTAGAAATAATCTGGACCATCCAACACATCTATGGCTAGGATTAAAACATCTTCATTAAAACAACCCTAAATAATATTAAATAAATATAAACTAATGGCCTGGTAGGTGGGCTGGGCCCAATGAGCTGGTCGAGATGGATGGGCCAGGCCCATTGGTGGGTTGACCCATGGGGACCATTGGTCTGTCCTGCATCGGTATCGTTGGTGTGCGTCCACTGTCATCATGCCATAGCTAGATATCATATGGCTTTACTACTCATCAGGTGGGAATAAGGTAAAATTCAAATGGATGTTGAGAATGGTATAGCAGATGGTCTGCATTCAAGTTGATGAATGGACTTACAATTTGGACAGGTGATCTTTAGGGCGGACCTATCTGATGCATGCCCTGGATGTGTCACGTGTGCCACTGTAGCATGTGAAATGTTGATATGGCCAGAAATACAGCTGCACTTGATTATGGGAAACCTATTGATATGATTGGATTTTCTGATTCTGTTTGTATTAGCTCAAGTCTGGAATGATATTATCTATATTGTGACAACATGAAGGTGTAAGTGTTCTCCTTTTTTTTTTCTTCTGATAATCTAATCAACCTTTTGTTTTGCATTGTTTTTCTTAGGCTTTGGATATTCCAAGTAGGAGCTATGTCTTCATCATATCTTCCTGCTACCACTGACTCGATTGCGCAGGCTTTAGAAGCTAAAGACCCTGCAGAATCCATTTCCATCCTTTACCGCATACTCGAGAACCCTTCATCGTCACCGGAAGCTTTACGCATTAAAGAACAAGCCATTTCAAATCTTTCGGACCTTCTCACACAAGAAAAGAAGGCGGAAGAACTGAGGAGCCTCCTGACCCGATTGAGGCCATTCTTTTCTTTTATTCCAAAGGCAAAAACTGCGAAAATCGTTAGGGGAATTATTGATGCTGTCGCTAAGATACCTGGAACTTCTAATCTGCAAATATCTCTTTGCAAAGAGATGGTGGAATGGACCCGTGCGGAGAAGCGGACCTTTCTCAGACAAAGAGTGGAGGCAAGACTTGCTGCTCTTTTGATGGAAAGCAAGGAATACTCGGAAGCTTTAACCCTGCTCTCAAACCTAGTCAAGGAAGTGAGAAGACTGGATGACAAGCTCCTCCTTGTGGATATTGACCTTTTGGAGAGTAAGCTCCATTTCTCTTTGAGAAATCTTCCCAAGGCTAAAGCAGCACTGACTGCAGCAAGAACTGCTGCGAATGCGATTTATGTGCCCCCAGCTCAGCAGGGCACCATTGATCTGCAGAGTGGGATTCTTCATGCAGAAGAAAAGGACTACAAGACTGCATACAGCTATTTCTTTGAGGCGTTTGAAGCCTTCAATGCTCTTGAGGATCCCCGAGCTGTTTTCAGCCTGAAGTACATGCTCTTGTGCAAGATAATGGTGAACCAGGCAGACGATGTTACTGGTATCATCTCGTCGAAGGCAGGTTTACTATATGTGGGTCCTGAAATGGATGCCATGAAAGCTGTTGCTGATGCTTATTCTAAGCGGTCCCTGAAGTTCTTTGAGACTGCACTGCGTGATTACAAGGCCCAATTGGATGAGGACCCGATTGTCCATCGTCACCTCTCGTCACTATATGATACGCTCCTGGAGCAGAACCTCTGCAGGTTGATTGAGCCTTTCTCAAGGGTGGAGATTGCCCATGTAGCTGAGCTGATTGAACTGCCCGTTGATCATGTGGAGAAGAAGCTCTCTCAGATGATTCTGGATAAGAAATTCGCAGGAACTTTGGATCAGGGAGCTGGTTGCCTCATCATCTTCGACGATCCCCAGCAGGACGCTATCTTCCCTGCAACCCTGGAAACTATTTCTAACATTGGAAAGGTCGTAGACAGCCTTTACATGAGGTCAGCTCGGATAATGGCCTAATAAGTTTGTCTGGATGTTGTGCATGGTTGGAAAGGTTCCAATTTCTTATCTGCATACAGGATATATATTTATGATATAACTGAAGCTTATTGTCTTATTGATGATGTTTTGACTTTTTGGTCGGTGTTCTTGATTTATGCTGTTTGACTTGCGAGTTCGTATTTTCACTAAAGCATGGATTTTAACTTGTTAGTCTATTTCCATTTACCGTGTCTTTCTTCACTGTAGCTTAAAGCTAGTTTGCTCTGAAATTGGTTGAGAGTAGACCCACATGTCATCGTGGATAGATTATACGTTTTCTTTTTTGGTGTGTTACATCCATTCGTAGTTGGACTCATTGGGGAAAATCAGTATCTGTATTGGTACTTCATTTTGAATTCAGTAATTGTTTTGTTTGGTAGAAACACTTTTCATTGACGCCCAAAATCTAAGCCCAAAGATGGGGCCGAGTGAAATAACTCAGGCACCGATTATTCTTGAAGTGCCAAAGAAGGAGACTTCAAATATCCAGAAGAGTTCATGTAGTGGTGGTTTAATTTTTGGCTTTTGCCAGGGGCCAGAGTGAGAGTGTGATTCATTACACAAGCAAGCCCTTACCCTTGAAAAAGATGAAATGAACGAACGTGAAAGAGAAATATTATAGCTCCTTCTCACAGTAGAAGAAGAGTTCTCACAGTAGGAAGTCAAATTTTGATTCTCTCTGTTTCCCTCCTGTAATGGAAGAGGGAGTCTAAACAAAGAATCCGGATCCCTTTTTTTAACACACAAATCCTGACCGAGGCGTGGTAGAACTCTGCAGTGGGGCCTTCCTGCTGGGCTGTTCAAAATCAAAGTTCTTTTAAGGTATACAGGTATTTAATTCCAAGAGGTTGTTCAGTTGGCTTACGACCACGGTTTGCACCCGGAGGTTGTAGGTTCGAAACTGCACACCACATTAGGACTACAGGGGAATTTATCCTTCTTCTCTGTGGGCCCGGAGGGATTAGTCCAGCAAAGGGTTAGGAACCCTCCGATAGCAAAAAAAAAAAAAGGTATACGGGTATTTTGAAATTCGACTTTGTTCCACCCGGATTGACGGTTTGATTGAAAAAAACATAATTAACAAAATTTGAGGCATAGCCATCTGCGAGTAAATTAACCTGAATTAAAGTAGTGGAATTCCACAGTGGGGCTCATTTATTGAGATCCGAGCCATTCAAAATAAACAACCTCTAATTTTCTGAAGTTTCCTAAAAACTTACATTGATCTAAATTTCTTCCACCGTTGGACTGATGATTTGGAAAAAAAAAAAAAGGTATGCATATTCATTATCACGTTTTTCATCCAACTGTCAATCCAACGGCAGAAGAAATTCGGATTAACTAAAGTTTTAAAATAAGAGGTTTTTTTTTTATATACCCCTCTAGCGTTTCTAATATTTGTAAATAGGCCCATGTGGTTTCAGTTTTTATAAACACGCCCCTGCTTTGGTATTTTAATACATTTCATGTCCCAAAATATATCTAAGTTATTTACCTCCCTGAAGTTTCTAATATTCTAGGTAAACTCCTGATGTTTCTAATATTCAAGTGCCCAACCTGATATGGCTGGGAAATTTATAATTCAATTCGGGTTTAGGTTGACTTTGTGTTTGGCATTTACCTACATCCAATTTGAATAAGCCTTGAGTTGAGGTAATACGCAACCTAACTTACCCATTACACAACTGTTTTAAGCCCTGAGTTGAGGCAAAACCCAACCCAACTTGCCCATCACACCACTATTAAATACTTATAAGAGGAGCATATCAATTAAATAGATTTAAACTTGTTATTTTTTCCAAAAGAAAAAAGAAAAAGAAACAGAAAGGGAAAAGGACAAAGACTTGGTTTTTCTTGTTTAAACTACCTAAGGAGTACATTATTCTAAATGTTAGCTATAATTAGATTATAATAACTCTTATTCTTGGAAGATAAAAAAATAAATAAAAAATAAAAAAAAAAAAAACTACAAAGGAGTAGAAGATGAAGAACAGAGGATATCCTTTGAAAATATTTTTTTTTATTTTTTATTTTTGCTTTAAGGGTTATTTATATTGAAAGAAAGTAAGGAAACAAGAGCCCAAAAAAGAAAACTGAATTCATAAAATGTTTTAAATGAATAAAGGAAAGAAAAAAGCAAACAAGATAAAATTGTACCATGTAGATTAATGCAATTCCATTGCAATGAGAAGCACTTGTAGATTCTGATTGTTCATAAAAAAAAATAATAATAATAAAAAAAAACTCCAAAGAATGAAAAGTAATTTCCATTTGTGAGGCCTTAGGTTAAGTAAGAGGATGGATGGATCTTGAGAACTTTGCTAATCTACACATGGTCAATGGAGTGGGGAAGGAAGAAAGTGAGAAAAAAGTATGTATAACTAGGTCCCATCACTAGATGGGCCCCACAAGAAATTCATGCAGTGAGTTCTCAATAATAGTTCAAAACCACCTTTTGGTGTAAGAACACTACCCGCGGACCCGACCTAGTCCAAAAGTCGGTTTGCAACTTTTCCTCCGCTCTGAGCGGAGGAAATCCTGCAACCGCAACATTACCGCCGTACTCATCCTTGGAAAACTTGCACGTTGAACTTCACCGCTGTCTATATCGGCGGAAATCCTTCAAATTGAACTTTACCACCCATACCTTCGGAAAAGCTGCAATTGAGGAATTACTCCTGATATAAGAAGCAGTAAATCTATACAATCTTAAACGAGGAGAGTCTTAAAGGGTCTAGATTAGGTCGGGTCAATGACATCCTCGGTTCAATTTGCTTTAGAGGAAAGACTAAAAATCGACCTAAAAACCAACCAGAGCCCGATTCGATTTCTAACCAGGGAATGGATGGTATGACTACCTTTCACCTAAATCATTTGAAATGTGGCCTTGGCCTGGGTATTATTTATCGTCAAATATTTGATTATCCTAAGTTTTGGCATATGTCCCTGGAGTGATAGATTAGAAAAATTGGGTTGGTTCAACTCAACTTATATTAGTTTAGCCGGTTCTATTGCTATTAATATTGCTTTTAATTGATCAGAAAATTGGATTGGTCCAGCTATACTGGTAACTTGCAAACCAATTCATTTTTTCCAATTTTTACATTTTGGTCTGGGTGGGGGCTTTGGTCTACCCAATTATAGATGGGAATGTATTACTAATTTTTAAATGAGATAACATCAAATCCCAACAAATATACACTAAATCACTTGTTTGATAAATTTACTTTACCAATAAAGTCAAGTAAATGGTCAGTAAAAGATTAGAAATACCCAACGCATGTAATGCGCATGCAGATTTTGCAGTTCCCACCCAATTGAGCATAAGCAAATGCAATGCATGTCTATTGCCAAACCTCTCACTCCCAAACAACTCACTCAGATACATGCACAAATAATCACATCCCTCAAACCCGACCTCCTAAACTCCCTTCTCAGAACGCTCACCCTCTCCACCAACCCACATGAAGCCCTCACACTCTACACACTCATGCTTCACAACCCAACCTTCCATAACCACTTCACCCATGTCCATGCTCTCAAGTCGTGCTCTCTAAGCCATGCCTTCCCAAATGGTCACCAAATCCATGCACACATCATAAAGTCTGGCTACCATTACAACATTTTCATCCAAAACTCCTTAATTCGCTTGTACGCGGACGCCGGCGACGTCGTCGCAGCTCGGCGGGCTTTAATGGATGTTTCTAGGCCTGATGTAGTGTCATGGACTTCACTAATATCTGGGTTTTCTAGAAGTGGATGTGAAGAAGAGGCGGTTTTGGCCTTTGGTGCAATGAGTGTGAAGCCTAATGCAATGACCCTTGTCAGTGTTCTATCAGCTTGTTCTCATTTGAGGGCTCTCAGGTGGGGAAGAGCTGTTCATGGACATAGCTTAAGGAATTTGAGTAGTATGAATATCTTTGTGGCCAATGCCATTTTGGATATGTACATGAAATGTGGGAGTTTGGTGAGTGCATGGAAGCTGTTTGGCACAATGGGTGAGAGAGATGTGGTGTCCTGGACCACTGTGGTGTCTGGTTATGCACAACACAAGTGCTGTGAAGAAGCCGTCAGGGTTTTTGATATGATGATCCAAGGAGGGGGTGTTGAGCCTAATGAAGCTACTCTGGTGAGTGTTTTATCTGCCTGTTCTTCTTTGGGGGCTATTGGGATAGGGAGATGGGTGCATGCTTACATGAATGAGAGTCAAGTCAGACCAGATGGTCATGTGGGGAATGCTCTTTTGAACATGTATGCAAAGTGTGGGGACATGGGCATGGCCTTTGAGGTGTTTCGTGGACTCAAATGCAAGGATTTGGTGTCATGGAGCAGTATCATTGGAGGCCTGGCCTTAAATGGGCATGGAATGCATGCTCTACAGTTGTTTGCGCACATGTTATGTCATGGTATCCATCCGGATGATGTTACATTCATCGGTCTCTTATCGGCTTGTAGCCATGCAGGGTTGGTTGATCAAGGGTTGCAATTCTTCAGGGCCATGACCGACGTTTACAACATTGTCCCTAGGATGGAGCACTATTCTTGTATGGTTGATATCTATGGTCGTGCAGGGCTTCTGGAAGAAGCAGAAGCTTTCATTAGAGAAATGCCTATTGAGGCTGATGGAGAGATATGGGGGTCATTGCTTAGTTCATGCAAGATTCATGGAAATGAAGAGATTGGTGAGCGCACAAGACGGCATCTTCTTGGCACAAGGTGTGCAGCAGGTGGGGGAACGTATGCACTCCTTTCAAATGCATATGCTAGGATAGAGAAATGGAAAGATGCGAATGATGTGCGTGAAACCATGAGAGACATGGGAATTAGAAAGACGCCGGGTTTGAGCTGGATAGATGTTGATTGATGCATTACATTCATGGACAAACAGACAGATCAAATAATTCTTCATCAACTGAGACAACGCAAACCCAAATGTTGAATGTTTGAGACAATGTCACCAAGTTCCGGAGCATGCAACGTCAAACTGATTTTCTTCAAAATGATCCTAATGCATGAACTCATCTGGGCTCTTCATGGAGCAGGTCTTATCTACATCATTGCGATCTCATCCCTTGTTTGTTCCTTCTCTAGCCTGCTTGCACCATCTTGTATAATAAACTTGCAATGTCAGTTGCTGGAGGCAGCGACATGTTTGTCCAAGCGAAAACTGCTCATTACGTCCATGTGGATTGATGGATTTGGGTTGGACATTACTTACTCGGATTTTCTGAGATTCACCTGGAAGTCAGTAGAAGTAAGGATGGAGCCAGCAGCCTTTGGAAGCAGGTGTGTTTCCTTTTGATTCAATATTATTTTTTGTATCTCTGTAGCAGTATGAATTCTATTCTAAATTACAGTAACATATGCTTGATTCAGGAACATGGAATCTCAGAAGTACTTTTTGACAGTTATGATTTCGAATGCACAAAATTTCGTTTTGAACTCATCATTTTTAATGCCTAACTGGTGTGAACTTCAGACTTTATCTTTTTTTAATGATATTGCTTTCTCCAATGTTTCAAGACATGCAAACAGCAGCTCATAGTCACAGAAGTATAGCACCAATCACTGCTACCTTCCTTTTGAAAACGAAAGATGAGCTCTGGCCCTCGTAGGATTAAGGCTCTCGGGAACTGTTTGAATTTTCAGTGTTAGATGAATAAGAAACTATTTGTCAAATGTTAGTGCTATTTGTTTCACTCCATATGACACTGCTCAATAGGAAATTCCTGGTAAGGGGTTCAGTAATGAGCTGGAAGGTGTTAAGATACCCCTGATTCAAACGTTAAATACTGTCATGAAATTAACATAATTAGGGATGGAATGTAAGTTGCAATGAAAGTAGAATATAAGAAAAGAAAAGAAAATTAATGAAAATAAAATTAATTGACAAATGATACGTGAGCCTGAATTGCAACTCCAGCAGCGTAATGACATGATCAGAGTCAATCGGGCAGCATAACATCTTGATCAGAGCTTTTAACCGTTAATTGCATCACATAATGTCTTTAATTAAACTCGTAAGGTTGTGGTTTAAGTTGATAGGAAGGATTAGAGGTGGGGGGCTTTCTCTCAGTTCACCTTGATCCTCCAACAATTCTTGATTCTTATATCATTATTTTTTTTTCCACTATTTTCTGACTGAGTTTCTCACTGTTTTTAAGAGAGCCTACTAGAAATGACAGAGTTTGTGGGTGGAGGCGAGAGTCTCTATTAAGACAGGCTTGAAAGGCTGAGATGAATGGTTTAAAATGTATAGGGCTTGATGGTGCAGGGTATATAGTCAGATTTGCGAGGTCCAGGTAAAATTGTAATCTTAATGGGCTCTAGGATTTAATGAAGGGCTTGGATTATATGTAAGGTACAGGGATTGTTGTGTTGATTTTGGATATTTTGATGGATCAATGTGCTTGATCATGATCCAAACCTTGAAGTTTCTTTGATCAAATTTGCAGGAATATCAATCAAGTCATGCTCATCAAATCTATCGGTACAGATGGAGCTGCAGGTCTTTGTGTGAGGATAAATCAAATTCAACCGTGTGAGATCCACCCAGAAGTGGAGTGTCCACAAAAAACAGTGTGTATCATGAATTCATGATCATTGGATTACCATGACTCCTGTTGCAACTTGCAACTGCCCTAACCATAAAAGAAACCCATAAAACCAAGTATAAACTCATTGACTGCCTACTGTTGTGATTATATGGAGTATGGCTTATGGAAGAGGTAGTCTATCAATCAGATGATCTGTATTAATGGGCAGGTCTGCCAGATTTATATGCACAGATTTGGTATGTACAGTCATTTCATGATGCTACTTAACTTATGTCCATCAAACATGTTACACTGATCACTCTAACGACAATCCCAACTTCTATTAGAGTGAAATTTTGCAAGTGCTAGAATACAAGGACATTTATTTTGAGATTGTTTGGATTTTAATAAGCAGGCTGCACTGAGGATATCCTAAGCTCTTTTTATGGGATTTCTTTGAATCTCAGCCTCAGCCTCAGCCTCATGAGCATCACTCGCACATGATAGGCATTTTGGTCATCAAATCATCCATACAAGCAAAATAAGTTCATTTCAGCCATGTGTTACCCTCTGGGGAATATCATGATATAAACAAATTAATTTGAATCCTTTAGCTCTTTTTCAATACGCTGCTTGCATTGCCCGTTGTCCAATAAATGGATAGTAGAAGTAGAAACTTGCCCTTTATGTGCTGACTGCCCGCTAACCATCCATTTCATTCTTTAGATTGGAGACACGCCAATGCCCATTGGACCTGATTTTCACATAGGGCAAGACCCAAAACCCGTAGTAGGGCCAATGGGCCCCACAAACATAATCAATTAAAAAGTTGCATAAGAGAGTGGCATACTACTTTTGTTGGTTAGTCATGGATAGAAGAAGCTGGTTTTGGTTGTTTGAAGCCTGTCATTACCCATTGTTTTTAGGTTGTTCCCGTAATCTTAACATTCATTCCATCTCTGTCACCCTTTAGCATATGCTGATTGCTTTGAAATGTCCAATTAATGTCACCCCACTTTGAAATTTCAGGTGAAGCAGCTGAAAGATCATGGAGCTTTTTTGACATATTTCTAAATCCCCTTTTTACCTCTTTTCTTTTCTTTAGCTCCAACCATGAACTCTAAATTCATTGGTCGACTTGGAGACCTGTCGTCCTGTCGAATCTGATGGATTTGTCACCAGCAGAGGATGAGTTTATCACAAGGTTATAATTCTAGAAAGATGAACGTAGGAGTCTGGTCCATGACACTTCTATGTGATCTTGATCTTATTCCCACATCACAGATTTGTTAATTGATATTGCCAAGTGCACCCCAGCTTTTGCCATTTGGTGTGGAATGCTTGACTCAAAAAAGAAAGGCTAGGCTTTTAGAGGCCAACCATGACTTGGCAATGAGATTCTGCTTTCTCTAATCTAATTCTTTTCGCTTAAAATTTCTTCTTTAGTCTATGCTAAGTAGGATAACTGATTGCAGAATCTTGAATAAGGTCCGTTGATTTCAGGTATGTGAGTCTCCTAAAATCAAATTAGATGCCCAAGTTCAATGTTTGGTGAATAAAGTACTCCAGACATTAAAATGGTTTGTAAAGAAGATTCAAAGGAAGAACACCAATGTAACATATTCGGTACAATTTCTTACAGATTTCAGTACAGTTCCTACAGGATCATAGTTGCAACTTACAGAGACTATAGTATAGGAGACACTGTAACATGGGTGGCCCCTTCTATCCCTTCTATACTAAATTTACAGTGGTAGGCTTGGGCTTTCTGGTAGTGGGACCCATGATCGAGCGTTTGGAACTTCTGATATGGTGGTTTCCATTGTGGATCACCTTAATAATGCAGGTTATATCTCAGAGGGGAGAATCATCCACAATGCATCAGTTAAGGAATGTGAAACACTTATAGGCTAAGATGTTAAAATCTGATAGATTTCTCTGCATGGGCCATTAATTCTGGGGGCCACTCTATGAACAGGTTAGATCAGTGAGATTTCATCCATCTTTAATTCTTTCTTATTTTACTGGTGAAGATTAATCTTCTGTCTGTCCTTGAAGGGAGACAAAAATGACTGGCCATCCATTATTTGTAAGCATTATACTCCTGATAAATGGGCCACACCCCTGGGAAGTTTGCTTCAAAAAAGCACAGCAAGAATAGGACTTATGGAGCTGTACACTGAGTGTTGTACGAATTCAAATGAATGAATTGCCACGGTCAACAGTTCAATCTATAGTGAAGAGCTCTGGTGTGTGAGATTTTAGTATCACACACACTGGGGGTCAATAACCTCATGGGTAGCTTAGTTGGCATACGATCGCGGTTTGCACCCGAAAGGTTATAGGTTCGAAACTGAACTACCATATTAGGACTACAGGGGAGTTTACCCGACTTCCCTTTGGGCCTGGAGGGATTAGTCTAACTCAAAAGATTACGAACCCTCCGATACCAAATATATATATATATATATCTGGCGGGCATTAATTTTATTCCCCTCAATAGTAATCCAACTTGGTAAAAAGAAAAAAGAAAAAATGTCAAACATTGGTCGGCCTTTTTGGTGGTTTGGATTTTAAAATTGTTGTGAAATAACGTACTCATAATGTCTAAAAAATCTCGAAATACTAATTTTTTATTAGAAATTCTAATAAAGAAACAAGCTCTTAATATTAATGTAAGGGTATACAATTTTATCACCTATACCAGTAGTCCAACTCAGAAAAAAAAAATAAATAATAATAATAACAGCAAGGAGAGGATCGTAACCGTTTTCATGTGAATGCTGGCTTAAGATAGGCGGCTGGGACCAATGAAATGAAGGCTGATACATATTTTTCCTTTCATGCCCATCCTGGTGGACCCCACTCAATTAGTAGAGATTTATATCGATCTGCGAGTAGTCACTGGTCACGGGCTGAACATTTATCTGAAAAGTTGGTCCTGTCCAGTGGCCACTAACACAAATACGGCTCATGGTTTGAAAGACTCAGTGAACAGAATTTCCACAAATGACAGAAGAAAGAATCTCAGGTTAGCTTTTTTTTCACTTTTTTACAGCAGCTGGCATGTGATCTTGCACTTGATCCTCACACGTTTTATATTTCATTTGTGAAAAAATGAATTGACTTAACTTATTTAGCATGTTAGTAACATATTATAAGATGCCTCATCTCTAAACCTTGATGGGGAATGTGCACTTTCTTTTTCTCTTTTCCAGGGGAAGAATAAACTGTCATGTGATTGAAAAGATTTGTTTGAAGAGTATGGTTATTTTTTATGTATTTTTTATTGATAGATTTGGAGTGGGGATCAGAGGCAAGTCGGATAAACTCTCCAGTAATTCCAGTGTGGTAGTGCAGTTTCGAACCTTATAACCTCCGGATGCAAACGTAATCATATGCCAACTGAAAATTACCCTCGGTGATGTATACCAACATAATTGCTCATGGGCTGAACTACAAATAGGTAAATATTCAGAAAATTTATAAAAAAAAAATTAGACTAAGCAAATTTTAGAGATTACCTACCCCACTTTGTATGCGTCTCAGTCTCACCCCCCGGCACAACTATAAAATGTTACTTTAACCAAACGAAGATTCTTGTGAGTCCCACATGAACACACGATGATCAAAGAGTGAAGGGTGAATAAATAAGAGCGTGAAATTGGAGTGTCCTCAATATGAGTACAATCAAATAGTTTTAGTCCTTAATTTTAGCTCATAAAAGTATAAACAATAACCCATAAAGTTTTCCCAACCATCATAAACCATAAGCCACAATATAATAACAGCCAACAGGCCTACCCATTCATTGCACAATTAGGATTTTGTTCAAACAATGTGAGCTCATAATTTGTTTCCATCAGAAGTATGGAGTGTACGGATCAAAAAGATTAAAAAAAAAGGAAAAAGTATTGAGTGTAGAGTGACAAAAATCCAGCAGTTGCTGCAATTCCAACAATTCTAGAGATATTAGCTAACCATCATTTTCATCTTGCCTTCTACTCTCAACTAGAATATGAAGAATGAAGATACGATATCATTGTTTCACAAGATTTTTCCAAGTTCATCAAACTCAGCTGATTCCATTCCTTTCATGTTTCAAATTCTCCACCAAAATGGCCCATCATTCATACCATGATACAACTTTAGAACTATTTTGAGTATGACTACCAGCCAAAGAAATGCTTGCCTTTTGTAATCTCTACTCAATTTCCACATCATTTTACTCTACCTAGCCATCTGGCCACCAACCAAGTAAATATCAAAAAACAAGGACAACTTAACATCAGTGGCATGCAACCACATCATTGCCAACAACTGAGAAGCTTGCTTTTACAGCAAAAGCGGTCTGCTCTCAGAGACCCACCAACCAGATCCCACTCAAGACTTTTACATGAAACCAATCACTTTTCTTTACAAAATCAATTAAAACCATCTATCCTCCCTGGAATACCACTTTTTTTCTATCACCATGGAGAAGATCAAGTAAGGTTTAGCTCCCCGAGAAGATCATGTAAAATTAAAATTTATGTCTCCGATTACAAAACAACACATATTAACATTAATCTGAATGAGATAAAGAAGAAAAGGAAGTGTTACTACTTACTACACAGGAATTTATGTCATCTTCTTCACAAGAATGTAAGTCCCCATCAAAATGCAAATGCCAGACATTGGTGTGGATTGAAGGGACACTGACACTCCAATTGAATGAATATTGAAAAGGGAGGGACTACAACAAGAGAAAAGCCGATAAGATAACAGTAGCAATAATGCAATTTCATGTTGGAGGGTAGCTCTCCTTGCATCTGCTGTGGCTAAGCTTGCTAGCCATGAATCATCTGCCAACATCACACCTTCAGACTCAGTTTCAGTTCCACTTCCAGCTGCAGTTCCTATTTCAGTTCCAGTTCCAGTTTCAGTTCCTGTTGTTCTTGGAGGAGATTCTTCTTTAGATGACTTTTGACTGTAAACAAGAACAAGCAGAAAATAGAAATGGAAGCCATTAACAACTCATTATACTATAAATGAAGGAGAGGAAGAACTGATTCAGAATAGAAAAAACCCAACTATATTACAAGCAAAAGATCCACTTTATCATCAAGTTCTTAGATAAAATACAACTATTGAATATGTGTATGAGAGAAAGGGTAACAGAATGGCTGAATTTACAATTTACTGTATACTCTCTCTTGAAAATGTATCTCCAAGGAAAAAGGAAAAAAAATCTATTAGTGAGGTGTAACTGTGTAAGGTAAGGGGCATGTTTGTGGGTGGCATTTTCATGCGTTTGATAGTGATTCACACGAAAAATGAAATGTGAACAAATCATTAGAACATTTTGATTTTATTGTTTAGTTTGGTACTTCACAATAAAGAGGTGTTTTTACCACTTATATGTAAGAACTACATTAATCGTTTTCTAGCTTGTGAACCCTAATCTATATATATTTAAAAACTAATTTGATAAAAATAATTTCACCCCAGAAAAGCTAACACACAAAAGACTCAAACACAGATCAGCTAAAAATCATTCACCCCAAAAAAGCTGCAAAAAAAAATCATTTTGGCAAAAAACACTTTTGGGTTTCTCCACTCTAGTTTGGCAAATTTCTTTCTATGAAACCTGCTTTCACCTTGTCCATTCTAAGTCCTAATCTATTTTCAGTAGAACTTCCAAAAATGATTTCACCTCAGAAAACAAACACACAAATCAGAGTAAAATCATCCTCCATTTTCATTTCCATGAAAAAAAATCTCACTAATATGAAAATCAAATAAAACAGTACATCTTCATAAATAAAAAAAAGGCCCTTAACAAATCTTGAAAAAAAAAACCAATAAATTGAAACCCAAGTCATAAATTTCATCAGCCCATGTTAGAATTTAGAAATCTAAAAGAAGAGAGAGAGATTAAAGATCTTTTATTTTGTTACCTTGTAGGGAGAGTAGGGCAGAAAGTAATCTGATAATCCGCACCCGTACACGTAAACGTACTTGTAGCGTCGTCATACGCGTAGCTATACGAGCTCGGACAGGCCGACTTAAACATCGCCGAATAAACCGACGGCCGGCACCGGTCCGGCGTCCCAAACTCCCCGCTGCAACAGTACTCCGGCTTCCCAAACGCCTCGCACGCGCTCCGACAACCACCCTCCACCCGGAGCTCCGCCGGGCACCGCTCGTTCAGATCCACTACACACCCCGTCGTCGCACACGTTCCCGACCCGCCGCTCCCGGAGACCACCATCTGCACGTTGTACCCGTCGACGAGGCTGACGTCGTAGAAGTCCTGCCCTCCGGCGCCACTTAGGGTGAACTCGGCAAGGGTGGCGGTGGGGCAGCGCCGGCGCCGTTACACTCGGCTTGGCCGGAGCCGCAGTCTCCAGTGGCGCAGGTGCCTTGGCCGGAGCCGTCGAAGTTGCAGCCAGTTCGGCCCCAGAACCGGCCGGACCAGCCGGTCGGAGCTTGGAGGGAGCGAGAGGTTCCTTGGGGGAGCTCGAATCCGGTGGTTTCGAGGACTGAGCTGCCGGCATTGGACAGTATTCCCGGCCAGACTGTGTATTCGCAGTTGTTTGAGAATGTGAATGTGGCTCCTGAAACACCTGCATTGGAAAGAAAAGATTTACAGAGGATTCAAAGGTGCCCAGATGGTCAAATGGCTGGAATGTTTGGAGGATGAGGAAAGATTAAACCATGATAAATGGGAAATGGGGTGTCATTTTTCTGCAGTTTTCTTGTTCCATGTGAGATTTACACTGGGTTCAAGGGTAGATGGTTATATGGTTGGAATGCATGTTTAGGAAATGCTCAAACTGTAATAGATGGGAAATGCGGTGCTGTTTTCTGCAGTTTTTGTGTTCCAAAATGAGATTTACAGTGCATTTTAAATGGTTGGAATGCATGTTTGGGGAATGAGGAAAGCTGAAACTGTCATAGATGGGAAATGGGGTGCCATTTTTCTGGAGCTGTTGTGTTCCAAATGACAACTACTGTGATTTTTCCACTCTCCATTTCAAAACAGAGGAAGAAAACATTTTTAAAAGAGAAGAAGAGTTAGAAGAATCTGTTACCTTTGAGGATGAGGATGAAAGCAGAGGTGACAATGTAAGAAGAGAATAACAGATCCATTGTCTTCATTTCCTCTGTTTCCAAGTGTGTCTCTTGAAGGGTTGTATATTTGTCACTGTCTCTGTTACTTGTTCTGCTTTTTGGACTTTGAGTGGACTCTGTTTTGGAATGCTTATGGTTATTTCTGTTTTTTAAAGAATTTCTGAGTCTTTAAACAAGGTCTGCATTGGTCGGAGAAATGGGTGCTTGATTTTTTTGTGGGTTTTGGAGAAGATGGAAACAGGAGAAAGACAGCAGTAGAAACTGGGCTGCTTGGATTAGGAGTTGAAGAATGAAGACAGCCAATGACAATTTTAGAGAAAGGTAGTCTGAGAGTGGGAGCTAATTCCAATCAGCTCTGTCTGCACTCCCACTCATAAATGCATCAAAATATTACTGTAGGCGCATTGGATGCTCATTCATACAATTAAAAAACCGCACTTCCCACCTCTCTCTAATCCAATAGCCCCTCTTACAAAAAAAAAAAAAAAAAACATATCCACAACCCTAACCCGATGGGGCAGTGGGACATTAAATCGGACCAAAACCTAGATTCAATCGGGTTTTGGCCCAATAGGACAGCACTTGCCTAGGGGGTGATTTAGAATTGTGACAATGCAATTGCCTTTTTTTATATTGAGCATATATCATCTCATTAAAATTGGAGTGACCCAACTGCCACGGATCAGAACAGGGGTTGACAAGGAATGGGTTTGGGTTAGACTCACAAAGAATCAGGTTTATGTTTGGTTTAGGGGCGATTTTGGTTCCCAGTGGTTATGAGGGTAGGTCCCAAGTCTGGCTGATAAGGACATGAGCCCAATTTGAACCTGACTCCAAATAAATGCACTACTAATGTATCTATAATAAAACTATAATGTACCTTAAGGCACATGGAAACGTGCTCATGATTGAGAAGAAAGTGGGAAAAAAGGGAAATGGTCAAGGCAAAAATCAATGTATTAATTGGTAGGGAGTTAGCGGTTTATTTGAGTGCGGTTTATTTGAGTGCGATGGGTTTGAAGCCAAGGCTTTTAGTTCAGTGAACTAAACTATTCAGACTTAAAACTTTGCCCCTGAATCCTTCCAACCAAAGCCTGTTGAACAGTCTAAAACATGTTTTACTGGGTTTTGATTTGGTTGGGTTTAGGTCGAGCCTAGTTCTTTGACAGCCCTACTAGCACTCACATATATCTAATGTGCTCTTTTTTTAAAACCAAGATAAGATAAGGGTGCTGGGATCTAAGAGAGAGCCCACACACACGGAAAGACGGCCCGCATAAGTGAAAAAAGGTGGCCTACTCAGGGTTCAAACCCTGGACAGCTAGGTGAGAACTGCCGCCACTTACTAACGAGATAAGTGCCCGTTCTTGATGTGGTTTTTATATTTAACTTCAGACGCATATCTCCTTTTATAGAATTTGAAACATGAGCATGTCCAGCATAACACATGTTAATTGGCCTGTGTGAATGCAATCATTTGGGGATTTATTGTTGGGAGCATTTAGAGAATTCAAATATTGTCTCCAAGTGGAATTTCAAATCGCTGAGGGGCTGTCTAACCTTCTAATTTTTTGATTTCTGAAAATTCCATATGGTAAAAGTAGAATTTAAAATGCTAGTTTTGTGAATTCTCACAAATCAAATGCAGAATTCAGAATTTCACTGAGACAACACCTTTTTGAGAAGGAAATTTCTCATTGAATTGCTTGCCACCATATAGGCCTTAAAAGCACAAAAGTAGATGGGGATTTCAAGCCACCAATGGCCTAATGGTAAGGCAACTTAAACTCAGAACACATGCTAGAGATTGATCCTGTACTCAACATTCATGTACCCACTAATAGATGGTGATGCACTTGTCTATCACCCGAATATCTATCAACCAATTGGATCTGACAGGTTTAGATCCAGTTACATGCATGCTTTGATTTGAACTCGACTTTGAACTTTGATGAACATAATTAAATATAATTAGGTGCAGGTCTGGATCTCTGGAGCCAACCCATTTTAGATCTCTAAAGTTTTTTTAATGTAAGATTAAACAAAAGGAGCTGAGTTAACTAGGTTTGGTTCCTTGCATCATCACATGGGCACTTACCCCAATCAATGTTAATGTAAAGAAAGAAAAATGAACTCAGTTCTGGCAGGCTTAGCAGACCAACTAAACAAAGTCCTTGCAATGCATTTATGAAGCTTTAAATGCTTTTATCATTCAAAATCAAATGGAAATCAATAGACCAATTTCGTGGATCTGATCCTACTTCTATAGCACCGATGCTTTTGGTGTTTTTGTAAGGCTAGTGATAGTGTTTTGGAGGCCTCTATGGTCTCTATCAAAAACAAGAGGGCTTTATCTAGTCAATTATAAGAAATTCAATTCTTTTAAGTATGAAGACTATTTGATTTAAGGATTTAAAATGAACGATCAAAATAGAAAATTTATTTTTTGTGCAAAAAAATTAAGTAGAAAATTTATTTTTTGTGCAAAAAAAAATAAATAGAAAATTTATTTACCATCAACCAGCTTTGAATTATACAATTGGGAATGTCTATGAACTTATTCTTTTTTCATTTTTTTCCTACAGATCACTAAATCTATAATTATCTTATACTAGATAGTATCAATAGCTCATACAAACTCTTTCACGTCTTATTTAAAATTAGTACATGATTTCTTGATCTAAATGCATTTTATATCTTAATTGGTTTGGCTTTGTCAGCTCAATGGGTAAGGGAGTAAATAATTTAGGCCAACAGTCTGGAGAGGGAGAGTAAATTTTCAAGGTACAAAGGGTGGACAGGACCTTGAGTTTTTTTTTAAAAAATGTTGAGCCCGGTCACTTGACCTTTTATGGGCATGCACATGGGCTACTGGGAATAGCACATGCGTGATAAATTAGTACTCAACATGCAACTTCAGAAATTTTTGCCATATACGAATGGTGCAACTGATCATATATCAACCACTTTGCATCAATGATAAGGCACTACCCCTCTTACTGTAGAGACAATCAAATAACGAAGGTGCATGAGTTTAGTATTTACCCTAGGTCATCCCAAATACTGTTGCAAATATTGTGATATTTTAAAATATCTCAATGACAACTAGATTTACTTGAAATGCATGGGTTCCATGATAAGATCATGATAGTATTGAAATAAATTAAGAGGAGATTTAGGGAAAAAAACAAAGAACTTAATACTAAATAATATGTATTGTCTATCTATATGTTACTTTATATTTGAAAATTTACTATATTTCCATGGCGGTTTTCCAATAATGCATTGAGTAAAGAAATTAATTTTAAAATAGAGAAATTTACCACATAGGACCCTGTAGGACCTCATATCACTTTTGAGGTCCCAAAAACACCGTATGTATGGATAAGGTTCTCAAGATGAGGGTTTTTTTTTTTTTTTTTTTTTGTCGTTTAGTGAATTGTTGATATCAACCATTCTGCAGGAACTCAAATAAAAATTAAATTTTTCAGGATGGAGAAGATGGGAGGGGGGGGAGGAGGAGGAGGAGGGAGGGAGGAGAAGGGGAGGGTGGTGTTTCATCAACTGTATCATTTCATCAACTAAGGATCTTGATTTATTGCTTTCCTTCTTCTTGCTTGCTAGGATTAGGTTAATGTTAGGGTTTTTTTCTGTCCTTCATAAAGTTGATTATATTGAAAGGAAGGGGAGGTGCAGCAGGGATAATAGGATTAGTTTTTGAGATGGGTTGGGGATTTGAAAGAATTGATTAAAAAAAATAACAGAGAAGGTGGGGTTGGAGATTTGAGAGGACGGTGGATAGGGATGGTTTTGAGATGGGTGTGCGTGGCCATGGATTTGCATAGTAGGGTTCGATTTAGCTGAGATTGATGGATGGGGTTGGGGTTGAGGATGGGTTAGTTTTTGGCGGGGATAGTTTGCTGATGGGGTTGGGTGCTTGATGGCGATGAAAGCTGAAGATATAAATCTGAGTAAAGAAGATAGCAACTAGAAATAAATGATAGAAGAAGATGAACATCAAGTCACGAATTGGATGCCTCCCTCTTCTAATTTTACTTAAACTCCTAACAAAAAAGAAACTAAGCCTTCACCAAACTAAACTTTGGAGATTTCTTTTCCAATGATGCAGTTGATGAAACACCATCCTCCTCCTCTCCTCCCTCCTCTCCATCTTGAAAACCCCAATTTTTATTTGGGTTCCCGCAGAATGATCGATATCGACCATTCGCTAAACGACAAAAATTAAAAATAAAAATACACATTGATGACCTTATTCATACATACGGTGTTTTTGGGACCTTAAAAGTGGTATGAGGTCCTACGTGGTCCTATGCGGTAAATTTCTCTTTAAAATATGCCATCATTTCTTGCAGATAATAATATTGTTACAATGATTTAAAATTAAGTCAAATTCTTTAGATGCCCAAACTTTGCTTATGTTATTGTTACAATGATTTAAAATTAAGTCAAATTCTTTAGATGCCCAAACTTTGCTTATGTTCTTTCACATGGGTGTTTCTATTAATCATGAATAATCCAATTCCACCACAAACATCTACCTACATTGTTGTGAGTTTGACAGATATGTGGAGATTAATAGTCGTTGGGATTTCTCATGGTAAATTTACGTGGTCATTTATTTTTGAGGAATGACAATTGAAAGATCAAGTATAACTTTTTAAGCCAATTGATATTGCAGACACCTACAAAATCATGTCTTAATTCCTTGTTATAGGCTCTTTTGATTGTCATGCATATCATGAGTAGGACCAAAATAAGAGATGTTTAAACTTTCAAATTATTGAAGAGGTCCACGGTGAGATGTCAAGTTGTCCACAAAGGAGGCCAACTTCCAAGCTACATCTGCCTATCTCAATTAAAGTAGAGCTTGGCGTATTAAGGGGTTTGACTAAGAGGCCCAATCTATATGTGTATGAGTAGTAGGGGTTGCTTGGTTGATAACTTTAAACTAGGGTTGCAAATGGATGTTTGATTCTCCGATTACTTAAAAGTTATTATCCGTAAAAAGGCAGGTCTATAACCTATTTTAGGTCTCGATTCATAAATAAGTTCGGATCTGGAACCCGATTTTAAGTTCCAATCCATAAACGGGTCTGGTTCTAGGTCCATATAGGTTTCGACTCATGGATTCGAGATCTGATATATGAATCTTTGATATTGCAAATCATACCTTTTTTTTTTTAACATTCTATATATATTACTGGAGGTAGAAAACTTGATAAACTATTATATATTTAACGATATGCTTATTTTAAGAATGCACAATTATAATTTGATATGACATGCTTATTTTAAGAAAAAAAATTGAACTAAATTTCAGTCTTCTTTGTGAGCCTGATTTCGAAACTAAATTTAAGTTTTCAAATTCGAATCGGGTCTGGAACCAAAAAGATATGGTCCCAGCCCCATGGATGGAAGAAAAAGAAATTCTATGCATGATGTCTTAGATATACATTTAGTTTAAAACTTGGACAACTATCACATGCTATTTAATTTAAAACTTTAATCAATACAATTGATGTGTTGTATTAAATCTAATATAAGACATTAAACATATTTTTTTCAAGCAGATCTGACACTACAAATGACCAAAAAAATTATGTTGAAAACAATATGTATATAAATATGAACACTAAGCTAAGTTTATTGATCCGTTATGCCAGCCTAACATAGATTTATTTTCTTTATAAGGAAACGGACTCCTATTTCGTCCAAACAAGAGAGCTCTGTTTAGATGAATGAGAGGTCGAGAGCAGAAGAAAGAGAAAAGCAGATTCTCTTTCCTCCGCCCCACTTCCGCCCCGTCCGATCCGAAATCCTCATAAATGATAGCATGGAAATGATAAGACATATAGAAGGGACGATCCTGGTCGTCTTGATTTGATTAAAAACATACGTGGCGCGAAAAGAGTGTCCCAAAGATTCCACGTCGAAGAAATTCGACCGTTTTTTCTCTTTTCACAACGTTTCCACCGTTACCGTGATTAACGGCACGACGTCCAATCGCCTCGATTGCCACGTTCCCTTTCTCCTCCAGCAATGTCGTCACCGGCACGGTGATTTGATGTCCACTATGTCCTCGATCATTACGGCTGATCAGGCCGACACACGAAAAGATGCTTTGAATTTAAGACTTTTCATGTCCGAGGGTGAAAGTTCAGATATTTCCCCGCAAGTTTACTTTATTCTTCCATTTTTTGGGATATTATAAAAATTTTACGAGGATTTAAAAAAAAAAAAAAAAACAGCCTAGATGTCCAGTGGACTCAAAAGATAATTTTAACCTTCATTGTACCAGATCAGTCATTTTTCACGAACTGATATTTTTTTAAACACTTTCAACTAGCGTCCTTAGCGACCCTAATTTTATAACGTTAAGGGTCGCTAGGGACCCTGGGTGTATACGAAAAGTAGAACAAAAGAGGATTTTTTTCCCTCTTTCGTTGTCCAGGTCTTCTTCTCCAAGCCGTCTTCTCCAAAATGTCTGTTATTCCATTCTTTTTTTTATTTTGTGTAAACTTTTTTAGTGGTTGCTTAGACATTAAACTAAGAGAATGAAGAAGGAAGGTTCTTAACAAGCAGATTTAGTGGTTGCTTAGACATAAAAACAGAATCTTATGACTACAAAGATTTTGATTTTCGTTTCATTGTAAGTAAGAATAGCTCAATCGAACAACAGGTCCAACATCAAGTGAATTCGAGCTGTTCAAAGTACATTTCTTTAAAAGAAAAACCTAGATCTAAGATAAATCTCAGACGATGTGAAGGATATACAGGTAGAACTAATGCTTGGTTAGAAACACACAACAAAATACCGTAAATACAGATCTGAAGATCTACAAAACAAATGCGGATCTATACAGGTAGATCAAATGCTTGCTCAGGAACACACGAAAGAAATACAGATCTGAAGATCTACATAGAAGAGAAACGACTTCAAGCAATAGATCTAACATTAAAACACATTTCAGCAAAAACCTCTAATGCCTGGGAGAGAGGGCGAGTTCCAAAACCCTAATCGTTAAACAGTGGGGGTTGGGGTTGAGGGAGATGGGATCTGGGAGGGATGGGTGGTGGAGGAGAAAAGAGGAGGAGGAGGAGGGTGGTTGTTGGTGGAGGAGAGAGGCGGATATGGCTTCCTGCAAGTGGAATTGGAAGGATCTGTAGGGTCCCTAGGTACCCTTAACGTTATAAAACCAAGGTCGCTAGGGACGCTAGTTAAAAGTGCTAAACGAAACATGACACCATAGGGTCCCTAGCGACTCTTAACGTTATAAAACTAGGGTCGCTAGGGACGCTAGTTGAAAGTGCTAAAAAAAATATCATTTCGTGAAAAGTGATTGATCTGGTGCAATGGATGTTAATATTACCTTTTGAGCCCAGTGGACATCTATGCTGTTTTTTTTTTGGTAAAGTCCTCAGTTGGAAAAAAAAACTAACATGATATCGATATCCGTCGCGGTTATCAGTCTGTCGCGGTAGAAAATGCCGAAAAATAATTTTTTTTCCATTAGTAACAACAATAAATCAAAATATCGGTCACCTTAAGTTATAAGTCCCCGCAGTTCGTTGTCTTCTCCAGTATTTCATATGATGCAACTATTATTTTAAAGATCACATAATAATTATATATACACTATTAATAAGTTACTAGTATTTACTGTTTCATATCATAAATACTCCAACAATTTATTTTTTTAAACGTAGAAGATTTAAAAAAATTATTTTTCTACACTCAAAATCATGTTTATAAGTAGATCTAGCATGAAAGTGTGTAGATCTAAGTGAGGAACACAAGCCCAAAAATGACATGCCAATGATCTTTTCATTCATTTTTATACTTTATTTAAAAATAAAAAAACACATAATAGTAAAAATAAGGGAGTTAAGTTGGTTTTCTCTTATTAAATAAAATGATTTCTTCAATAAATAGTGTTGGGATTTGAAAATATGTAAGAGAATGAGCTATGGAGACATGGTCTCTCTAAGGAGATGAAGGGAGAGGAGAAGAAAATGGGGGAATAGGAAAAAGGTTATATTAAGATTAGGGTTTTTGACCAGTACGATCGGCCAAGATATCGGTCAAACCGATATTTCGACCATATTGGCCGAAATTTTGGAGATATTTTGCCTGACTCGGTATCGCGGTAAAATATCGTCGCGGTATGGGTCGATACCGGTATGAACCCGTATGGGCTAAGATTTAAACCATGGGACTTGGGAGAAATATGTCGACTGTTTGGGAACATTACATGTAAAATGAAGTGAAGTAAATGAGGAAATAGTGAAAGAATAAAATATAAGTGATATGATGATATTTTGTCTTTGGTATGGATTTTTTGACTTTTTGTTTAAATATTATTTTTTTTATTTTTTATAAAGGAAGGATTTTAAAATGTGTACTTTGATGTGAATTTTTTGAAAATTGAAGACTGTACTTCACTCCACTTCACTCTATTGGTGAAGTTCCCAAAAAGCTTATAAAACTTGTAACAAGAACAAGTGGCTGGATAGTATTAGTAAGTTGATGAAATCATCATAATTCGTATACACCACGTTGGAAATTAAGTCTAGAGAAGTGTTAGTAAAGTATTGTTATATCAGGTCAAATAAATAAATGAAAATGTCTACTAATTGAATGAATAGAATCGTGAAGTTTATGTTTTTAAAAATGGTTGAAATTGAATAAATAAAAGTAAGTTTTCAAAAATATCTATCAAATTATCTCTCTTTCAATTGAAAATGAATCAAGAGGATAAAAAAGTAAATACCATTCCTATAATAATTCAAATCCTAGCAATATAGGGTTGCATCTATATCTATATGGGTTTCCATGGAGCACATTTGATCGAGTGGGAGTGTTTTTTTTTTTTTCTTGGTTTTCTTTTGGTAAAGGGAGTGCTTGTGCTTCTCTCTAACTTAGCACATAAAAGAAGGCCCAAAGAAACAAAAAATCAAATTTAATAAAAATTGCCTCCTAATGAACTTTTCCTTTTATACACCATGAAGTTGAATTTCATTATGGCCCCTACGCACTTTTCCTTTTTCAAGTTTTCATATGTAAACACATCTATGATTGATCCAAACCGTCCACACACGCATTGATCCTAACTTGACATTGGTCAGAATATTAATCACCTTTAAATTTCAGCACAGTAACATATTATTGTATCCGCTTCATGTTGGCTGTAGCCCAGGTTCATATCCATACCTGTCTATCATTGTTCCTCTATTCATTTTCATGCATCCCCCCACGTGAGGTGAGCATTTTTCAAAATAAAATACCCGGGCACAACTGTAAACAAAACTTTGTAGGCCCATTACCTAAAAAATCCGAACTGGGATCATATGATCACCTTGACATTGCCCATATTCCCAATCCATGTAGAAACACATCCATTCTTATCTCTCTCTGCTTCCATTTTCAGGCACCCATGAGCTGGGATTGATACTAGATGGGCACTTGTTAAGGAGAAAAGAACAAGAACCATGTATACCTCAAGTATAAAAAGCCTCAAGTATTTTTTATGCATATATATATATATATATATAGAATGAATGATTTGTTAGTATTTTAAGAGATCCACCTTTATAGGAGATAGAGATAATAAGATATGTATATCAATGACATTTATCACATTTTTATTAGCTAAAAAAAATATTTTATATACTAAAAAATAATTTGATTAAATACATATAGTGGGCACCATCAATACTCTCTCATCACCCAATCAAAATCTTACAATGTATAGGAACTCCACTAATCCCTGACTAGACATTTGGATCTGCTACCCCCCACCAACTCAGGAATGGTCTATATACCCCCAGAAGAATTGGTGGGCTCGTCCATCGATTCCTGTGGAAATTATATTTTTTGGAACTAAGTCCGAGGCATATTCAATGTCTTGAGATCATTATAGCATTTGACCCATCATGTGCACTTTAAGATTATGGAGGCCCATGTGCTTTTGGATTTGCCAATGTTGGCGGGAATTTATTGAGAAATAAGTGAATGATATATCATATTATCCATCTAGGATGGTCCTACCAATGGTTCCATCCATCCACATTTATTATCTTGTTATAATATACTAATATAAAAATTTGTTTGAATAGTTTTCTGCTAGATTTATCTAATGTTTGTAAGTGATGTTTTTGCTATTTTATCAAATAGTTGGAGCCTTTTAGAGTTGAAAATAACCCTCTGCTCGTGTGGTTTTAAATCAAGGTTGGACCTAGGCGTCCACATGTAGACATTCCAGTGTGAGAAAATTTCGCATGGTAAAATAATTTTCGTAAATTAACTTATTTGGATTTGGAGTTTACGACTTTATAGGATTTAGTGTTCTTAGAATTTCTGATTTAGGTTAATATTTTTTTATTTATGTTTAGTATATATGATTTATGCTTCAATGTTTAGGGTTTTTAGTATTTTGTTTTATAATTTAAGAGTTTACACTCCAAATTTTAAAAAAAAATTATTTTTTTAGTGTTCTTAACTTTTAATTTTTTTAAACACTCTGGCCAACCAAATCGGACCCGGCTACCCTGCTATTTTATTTTTTTGAATTTTAGTTGTCTGAGAAAAACAATGAGATGAATAGTAAAATGGGGTCCACAAAAAAGTGTGATGGACGGCTGAGATTGAGATTAGCAGAAAAAAAAAATAAACCCATCAGCCCCCCACGCCCTCCCTCCCTCATTTATTTTCTCTCTTACTTCCCCTCTCTCTCTCCCCTCTCTCTTCCATGTACAGTGTCCTCCCTCTCTTTCTTTCTTGATGGCAAAAGTTGTAATTATTTCAACTTTTAGCCCCTTTTAGCCACAGTGCCACGTAGGACATTTTTTAGAACAGTAAAAGGCTGTCCTGGAATGTATAATAGATTATACAATAGAGCGCATACAAGGAAATGAAATATAAGAAACAGGAAAAAGAGGTAATAAACCAAATGAATCATAAACAGTGATAAAATGCAAAGATTGATACAATATTTCAATTTAAATTATAAGAAGGAAACAAGGAAGTACAGTTGGTGAAAATACAAGTAAAACAAAACAAGGGAAGCATAAACATTAGCTCCCAGCAACTACCCCTTTGCCTTTGGTTTCTTTCTCATATGTGACCAAAAACATCACCAAAACCCACTACATACATTTGGTAGCACCCCTTACAGAAAGGGCCTTGTAAGGGCTAAAAAAGGTTGCTATCTGCCACTTAATTATCTTTCTTTCTTCTATCTTTTTTCTTCAGCTTTCCAATTCACTTTTGATGACAAAGGGTGATAAAGTCAGAAGAGAAGCAGCCGATAAGGACCACTTCTTACTACATTGCTAAGAGGAGCTAGCAGAAAAAGGGATCAAAGAAATGAGGTAAAGTAGGCAGTTTTAGGTTGTTTAAATGTGTCAAGTTTTAGCTTCTCCAATTGGTGTTTCTTGCTTTTGTTTTAGGCTTATCTTCACCTTTGTTACCAAAGGAAGTGCAATCACTTTTGTTTATGTGCAAAGGGCGAATGAAAAGATTAGAGTCATCCCAGCTCTTATCCAATATTCCCATATGTACTCATTGTTTAAGTGATGGCAGGAATTAAGACAGCTGTTATGAGGAGGGTCACCACTTTCTAAAGTTGCTTGTTAGGCCATGGCCCAACCTTTAAACCATTGCCTAATCACAATCTCTATTTCAGTCCAAGTGACTTCCACTTGTCCACACGTTTTGATTTGCAAAAGCTAATTGTCTTGCAGTGCATGTTTCCCAAGCACTCAGTATTTAGTGTAAAATAATACAATATAGTCCAATTTTCTGGTAAGGGTCTTACTAAAGATCTGTGTGGCCTACTATGACGAATCTAACCCTTTCACCCTCCCATTAATTCATTTGGGGCACCAACTCGAATTTAACCTTGATTGGAACTGCATCTGCCATTGGATTGATCAAAAAAGGAACACAGAGAGAAAATCCGCTAAACTTTAAAGCCCTTAAACCACTTACTAGAGATGTCAAATGGATCTGATTTTCCACAGATCAACCACTCATGATGAGGGTTCCCCCATTCATCCATCCAAGCAGGCCCTCACCAGCTAACCAAAATGGATCCATGCAGAGCATCCAGGGGCAAAATATGGCCCATATAATAACTACTATGAAGTAGGATTTTGACTACGATAAAATACAGATGTTTTAAATGAATGATTTGTGATCAGTGTAGATGTTAATGAGACATGTGGTATTAAATGTAGTTGATTGTTGGTTGGTCCTTGATGCTCTTATCCCTTGCTTAGAAAAAAGTAATCTTTGCTTAAAAGTGTCGTCCAACTTGTAATCTTAAATGGTAAAACCATACGTCATGTAAAACCATACATTGCTGCTTTTCCATGCAAGTATGCAACCCATCTTGCAAGCATTTTATCCTTGTGGATAACTACGTCTCCCAAGCGGGGCCAAGCACATCACTCTACCCAGCCAGCGCAGGGCTGTACAAAAAGTAGGTAGATGGAGATCGACAATGAATACCATTGCTTACCTCGATTAGTTGAAGAGAAATAGTTGATGAATATTGGTAAAGATGAGTTTTCTTCAATCAACCCACTTCTTCTTAAGCCATTTTCTGTACTAAAGCATTTTGTACAAGGGGCTCCACCACTGTCAATTCAATCTTAACATTGAGTTTTGAATCTTAGAAACTCATTTCTGATTAAATAAATGGGATTAAAGAGTTGCAATTAATTATTTCTCTTTTCAATCACATTTAAGCTCCAATTTTCAACTCTACTATGTGCTCTTGTACATCCGCCCAGTCTCGAAAGATGAGATCATCCCTGAATTACAAGTGAGTACATAGAGCAAAAGTGCAGGAGAAACTTTTTCAGAACTAGTCATGCATTTGCCATGTCATAAACAATAAAGGAAAGCCAACAGATGGGCTCAGTCAAAGCTTCTCCCAAATCAAGTCCATTTAGTGACGTAGACAAATTAATTAGACTCAAATTCAGCTCTCTAAGGCACGTCATTGACAGTCCTCAAGTCCGAGCTTATACTTAGATACAAGGGACCTTATGCGTGGGTGTCGATTGATTACAGATCCAGTTCATTTGTAATTAGTAGAGTACGTGCATCAGTTGTCAGATAGATCGAGTCATTGGGCCCACAACTGGACTGGCTCGTAAATGCTTCCCGAGCCCAACCATTTAAATAACGGTGATTCATTGTACAGCCCTTTGCAATGACGTTCAATTTAAAACTGGTTCAACTAGACCTAGTACGGGATATTCGCAGTTCCATTGTTTGGTGACTGGGCTAATAAACTGGGCCCGTTTGGTGAGATGGGTTAAGTTAATCGGGCTCGATGAACAAAGCATTCAATGTGCCTTTCTCATTCCCATTACTCTGCGATGCGGCTATGCATAGGAGGCAAGATACTCATTGGCTATGCAATGCAGCGATATATATTACCGATATATATATATTTAAAGGAAAATATTTGACCATTGATCCAACAGTCCAATCCATTTGGATAAGTAAAAATTCAACGTGTCTAGTGTACTTAAGGTAGTTTTATGTGTGTGGATGGTTCGGATGTATTATATAGTCAATCGTACTATTTTGTGCCTCACCGTAATATAGTGAGGGATGGATGCACACGAATATTTCCATATATATATATATATATATATAAAAGAGAAGATCTGAATCGATAATAGCTCAAACTTGAAAATCCTACGTACTCACAATTTCATAGAAAGAGAGAAAACTCGCCATGCGATAAAAGCATAGATGAAGAGTGAAGAGATAGATGAGATAAATAGAGAGGTATTCTTGCTGGAGTAGTGTACATGGGAGGGAGAGTATGTACATGTTGGGTTTCAACAAAGAATACATTGATTAGGCAAATCCCAAAACATAGAATTCATATAGCCAACATAAAAAAAAAAAATTGTTTATTTTAAACAAAGCATATAGTCATGAAAACAAAAAATCAATTAGAAAAATATACTTCACTTAAAAAAACCGTGTGCGTCTACCGTGGACGATTTGGATTGGCATACTACAATTATTAACTGAAATACAATTTACTTCATTTGCATAAATCACCAATGCATCATTATAATTCGAAGAATAACAAATTAAAAGTTATATGAACAACATAAACTTATCTGTCAGAAATCTCAATAAATAATCAATCTACGCAAATTTCACATAAGATAAGTAACAAATATGAAACTGATGGATATGCAAAGCATAAATAAAGCATAAACAAAACAAACAGAATAAAAAAAAAAGGTGCATATGCAAAAACCTTGCAGAAGAGACCAAAGAAACATAGTAAATATAGATTCAATCAATATGGGAAAAATCCCAAGTCTCTGCAAGTATACCTCCTTGTCCATGTCCATGAGCAATAAGATACTTCTCGCGCCGAAAATGCAAGAACCGATCATCTCCCATTTGGTACACGTCTTCAACTTTGAAATGAAAGGCATATTATCATAATACTAAAAAGCAAGGAGGCAAAAGGAGAGTATCTGACAGCATAGTTTTTTTTTTTTTTAATCTGACAGCATTTAGTGAAGGGAATTTCTAGATTTGAGAATGGAGGGAGAAACCAAAGTGCACCGAAGATGCCACTCCAGACACCATTTGTACGGAAGAAATACTATATCAATATCAAATAATGAAAAAAAAAGCTGATATAACAAAAAAAATTGTGAATTTACGTTATGAGATAGACATCAAGTGAGTTGATTTCTTCAAAGGCATATAGAGGCATTGAGAAGATATAAGAGAGTTGATCATTCAAGATTTAAGAGATTTTATTGTATTAAATAAGGTTTTAAATATAGGAAGAGAACTCATATGAGAGAATGATTGAATGAAATAGAGAAAAGTTATAATATTAGAATGGTCAAAATCAATTGGACAAATTGAAGCTGATTTCTCAATTGAAATCAGTCCCTTTCACACATATATATTATTATTATTATTATTATTATAATTGCTAGCAACATCGTATTGATTTAATTCTTGGTACACGACCAATTTATAAACAATCTTTACACACACAAATTGCCGTAGAGGATCCAAACAACGAGGCAAAATTCTATGTTTTTACCCCCACTTCATTCATTCATTGGGCTTACACCCGGCCAGGTTAGGCCCAGCTTTTCGTGTCACAGCTGATTAACTTACCAGAACTAACAAGGCAAGTCCACTATGTGGGCCGGAATGTTCGGCCCAAATAATTATGGCAAAGCTAAGTCGGTGCATCAACTCTCTAGATGAGATAGGCCGGGGCCCAGCCAACAAAGATCGACCCTGCAGTCGAACACTGTCAGAAATGGACAATCCAAACCAACCCAGGCTCAAGATATTAGTTGTAGGTGGGTCCCACTACCTGATTACACGACACACACCCCCAAAAGATCCGTTCATGAACCACCAAAACTGCTTAAGCAAACAAAGATAGTGGGCCCCACGAGCTGGACTGCATGCCCTGTTGCTATTGCTAATGGAGTGGACTTTTTAGCCTAAGATGGGGTCATATATTATACCTGCTGCAAGCTACACGCATACGCAATGACTGATGATCATCCTTTTTGTCCAGTATCGATGGCTTGTGAGAGAGACCAGAAGAAAATTCTATACATGGAATCAAGGTAGTTGCTGGCATCTCAATGGAGGCATAAAGCTATTGAAACCTCATTTTTTCAGGAAAGCATCAATGCTAATTAGCCACGGAAGAGGGCATCTTCTGCTTAAACATAATAGAATCTTCTGATTAAAGAAGATAGACAGGTTGATTCAAAGATGGAATAGAGACGTCCACTACTTACAAGCATCTTTCCTCAATACCATAAAAAAAGAGCATCTTCTTTACACCGGACATGCTTTCCTTTCCTTCTTTTCATCCTATGGGAGCTTTATTCCAAAATTTTGATCGTCAATGGCTATTCAACACGTCCTTATAATGATTTTACCAAAAGAAAAAAAAATTCCTTACAATAGGGACAAGATATTACCAATAACGTTCCCCCTTATTTTCGGAGAAATAATTTCATTCATCGAGTACTAAACACAGTTTTGGTTAATGGCCGCGGGTGGGCTTTCCTTTACGCACGTTTCCATGGAATTACATGTTTTGTGTTTGGTGGATGTTGCTTCTCCATGAAAAAGATATAAAGTAACCCCATTTTTCCTTAGTAAGGAGGGGATTTGGAAGTGCACCGTGGCCTTTTACACTTGGTTGGTTCACTTCCAAGACAGGCAAGGATGATTCTCCACTCTAGACTGGACAAAATAATTAGCAACGGAGAATTCTCACTGTAAAGTCATGCGACCCAGAAAACACGAACTCCACTTAAAAGAAACACCTTCAACAATATTCCTCACTAAAGAAGATCACAGCTCAATATTAAGATTTAAGACAGGTATCTAGACAAATGCTGTTCAAAAGACCATGAGATATATCAAAAAAGTATGAGATTTTATGCCTGATCAAAGATGGCTAAAAAAAAGGGTACTAGAGCTTTCTGCATATATGCTTATTCAAAAAAGCCCACCGTATAATGATAGGCGGGGGAGCTACGCAGCCAGTCGGTGGGCAAAAAATACTGACGTAGTAGCCGTGATGGGTGAATCTGACTACGTTTAATTGGACCCCAACTCCCATTGGACCGATCAAATCAAATGGAAATAGGTCAAGGCTCGATCAAAAAAAAAAAAAAAAACCCATGAATTCTGGATCTATTGCTCCTGCATAAAAATAAAAAGAAAAAAAGAAAAAAATCAATACATTCATATATAGTGGTGCATATAGAATGGGAAGAAATAAAACATCTAACTACCAAGCAGGGCCCATTATAAATCGCAAGAGTGGATAATCACACACCAATCAGGTAGGCAGTTTCATACAATGTAACATGCAGACCAAACAGAGAGATCATAATGCTATATAGTAGTCTCATTCAACATAATAAAAAGTTTCTTCCCCAAAAAAAACCATGATTTACTATTTGTCCTAATTCACCACCATGGAGTCCAAGCCCACTACCTGTTTGGGGAGAACCGGCACCAAGCAAAGAGAAGAAACATGGGTTCGCCGCACCCACAGAATCAACAAGTACAAAGTGGAAAGGGAAGTCCCGTCACATGGTCTTTGCATGGGAGCAAAATGCACAGCCTCGTGCACACAGACCAGTAATGAACATCATTATCCCACAGATCTTCCGTAGAAACTGCTGCGAAAGTTCGACAGACATCGGACAACAAACTAGCAGTGCAGGTGAATCTCACCCCTCGGGTCTCACTTTGGTCTAGCAGTAGCATCAAATACTAAAATAAAAATGCTCACCTCATGGATTGTATAATATAGGATAAGCTTCTGCATATTACACTGAATGCTCAAACTCATGATAGATTTTACATCTTGCAATGACAAAAGCTCGCTCACTGTGCGCGCATGCATCCTGCAGCTTGGATTGGAGGAAAGGGATTAGGCAGCACCTCCCATAGTCTGTGACAGTCAATCTCAATCTGAATTGGAGTCACTCAATGCAGCGTACCTGACTAAATTAAAGCCCTTGGATATAGATCTTGTAACCTAAAGATTAAATTAGTCTGTATTCATCAAACCATTTATCACATCATGATTATCATCCTACCCAGGACACCTGAACTATAGATAAATCTTTTTTTTATTATTTTTTTCCATTTTTTTATCAGCAGTCTACAGATGCTTAACCAAAGTGAAGTTAAAAGCAAGTGTGCAGGAGTGACACAGTACCACAATGAAATAATGAAATTTCTAGCAATCATCTAAGCCGGGAAAAAAGAAGCCAAATTTGAAAACACGGATGAGAATGGCAAGCAATATCAGTGAATTTATGTAATCACAGTTCAAGCTCAATGGACCATCCACTAATGACCATAACCAACACCCCTTCATAATTAAAAATCACAAATAAGGGACATTTATGTTCCACATTGCAAGCATTGTGAACATTAAAAGAACAGTTCAGGATGTGAATTTGAGGTGGAACAGATTTAGAAACCACATTAGGTTCCAATATGATGGAAGTAAACATCTTGAAGTCATGCAAATGGATTCTTTACACATTAGAGAAACCAAAGAATCTTCACTCAAGGATAAAAGATTGTAATCAAGAAGGGGGGGAATATACATTCAACCCTTTGAGTCACAAGTGGCCAAAAGCCTGGGCTCCCAGTCTGAGATTACACCTAATTAGGGTGTACAACAATCTTAACTAATTATAAATTCCATCTTTTAATTATGGTTCCTAAAGATTATTGGCAATCAAATAAATACTTGCAATAATAAAACTTCCTACAAATACAAGATCCCAGTTGACTAAACAATGTAATGAGTGCCCAACTAGATACTTAAGGACAATAATCAATTCAAGTGTGCTGATCTTCTTATGCCTTGTTTGATAAATCATATTTTAGACCACCGGAGAACCAGATTAATTGGATAAGTCATAGATTATAACGACCATAATTATTGCTGAAAATTCTCACTGCCCCAAATGTGCAAGGTTGTTAATAACCAACCATTTTGGCATCAGCAAACTAGTTGTGATTGAAGCACATTCAACAGAATCCTTAATTCCCTATGCTTAATTAAAACAATGAAATAAACAATCAGAAACAGATTCACAAACCACCACATACCAAATCACCTTGCCACAGCTGACCAACATGTATCATCACATAAGAAATAAACAGATCAGTATATGCAATAACAAACAAACATAACAAAAATGATAGGAAAGAAACCCCTAATCCATTGATCAAACCATATATGTATATACTTGAAGAGGGAAAATAAAAACAAAGTTAACAAAAAAAAAGATTAAAAAAAAAAAACAGAGATATGGAGAATTAAATCTCTGAACAACAACCTTTAATTCTCTCCCCAGAAGGACAAAAACCCAGATCATCACAATTAAGAAAACAAGAACCAGCAAGAAAAAAGAAGAAAATAAAAACCCATCTCCATCAATCATTCACTGCAGGCGTCAATGATCGAGATCATCCAAACCCCAGTTCAAATCATCCGATGGGCAAACTAAGTCAAAACCAAGAAGAAGATACTAACCCACCATTCATTTCATCGAGCTGTTCGGGCATTCTCTCGCAAAATGCCCCTGCTCGCCACAATTGTAGCAAGATCCTCCTCCACCTCCGCCTCCTCCACCACCATACCTCCCGCCGCCGCCGCCGCCGCCTCCGCCCTGATAGCAATCCCTAGCCATATGCCCCGGCTCTCCGCAATTGTAACAGTTTCCACCACCTCCTCCGCCATATCCACCTCCGCCGCCGCCGTATCCTCCACCACCGTTCCTCGCTCCACGTCCACCTCTACCGCCGCCTCTTCCACCACCACCATTATAACCGTATCCTCCACCGCCTCCGTATCCTCCGCCACCACCTCCACCGAAGCCATAACCACCAACGCCCCCACGGCCACCGCGGCCTCCAAATCCGCCACCACCGCCCCTCCGATCGCCTTGGACGAACGAGCCGTTGGGGCCGCTGACGTCGACTGCCTTGGTCCGGCCATCATCTCCATGCTCGATCTCGAACTCGACGGCTTCGCCCTCGGCGAGGCTGCGGTAGCCGTCGGATTTGATGGAGGACTGATGCACGAACAGATCTTCACCTCCGTCGTCGGGGGTGATGAAGCCGAAGCCCTTCTGGCCGTTGAACCACTTCACGACGCCGCTCGATCTGGAGTTTTGCGCCATCTGCAGACGATTCGAAACCCTACCTCCCCCTCCACGAAGAAGAAGAAAACCCTAATCTCTCTCTCGCTCTCTTCTTCTCTGATGATTTTTTTGGTGTTCGTGAGCTTGAGATTTATATAGTGAGTGGACCGTGGGCTTCGCATCGCGTGCCACGTAAGCGTTTGGGAGGATATGAAAATAGGAAAAATTCTCACGACGCCGTGCGTGAGACGATTTTCTTTATTTATTAGAGTAGCTCGCGGGACTAACACTAGTTCGTGTTTCACTGGTTCTACTGTGGTTCGGGCCATTTATGGTCATGGGTTAAGCCGTTTTTGCTTATGTCTGAGTGTGAGAAAATTTAAATTTAGCTTTTGGAGTATCTTGTCAATTAGGGACGTAAATGGTTATCAATTCTTCGATTACATGGATCCACCTTCTCCTTAGTAGTTTTGGGTCTAGATCCACCTTGAATCAAGACTGGAACCAATTCATTTACATATTCATCGCCAATCTATTAGTAGCTCATTTGTGATGCACCTTCAAATAGATGAATCTTATTCTTAGATATATCTTGGACAATTTTTAGGGTAGACTCCACTTTTTGAAATTGATGCGTCATTCTTCATATATATTCCCTTTGGCCTGTTCCTTTTCTTTTGAGGAATGGGCAATCAATCCACATATAAAGAATAATTTCTCACATCTAGTTCTTTAAATATTCGTGAATGCACTCATTTCTTATTCTAATTTTTTTAATTTACTGTATATCTATCTCAATATTTTATTTTTGTTGTACCCAATTTTCTTTTCACATATGTTGTTCTATGGTTGCAAAGATTCTGCTCTTTGGGTCATGGGCTTTATTTTAATTTTAGGAAATTATGTTCGAACAACATTGTAGACAAACAATTACTCTAAAAACTTTAGTTAATAAAAAACAATCCTTCATTTGGGCGGAGGTCCCTCAACTGTGATTTTTTTTGCAAACGGTTCACAATATTTTATCATACTGACAGCAATCCTCTTGTAAAAGTAACTCACTGAAAAAGACAAAAACGCCCTTGTACACGTCATCAAAAGCAGAACTCAGACAATTTATCTTAGTTTTGGCAAAACTCGGCAATAATTCAAATAAACTTCTCTCCTTGCATTGAAGTTTGGATGACGTTAGAGTTTGAGAACGACAAAGTGGTCTTCATGAATATTTTAGAGGACGTCTTGAGCTTTTCAGAAAGGCCTGGTTCGTAAAAATTCAAGTTCGTTTGGGCCTCCAAACGTTGCTTCAAAATCAGGCCTGAAAAACTGATTCGAGATTCCTGTCTTTACTAGTAAACTTCAATGGGCCATTACTTGAGTTTCTGAAGTCCAAATCAGGTGATTCAAAACCCTAGAATCATCTACACATCTAGGGCTACAAATTTTATGAAGAGACCAAGTCAAGATTCCTCAATTATATCATTGGAAAAATACCTCACAAATTGGGCACAATTTCTAGGGTTTTTGTCAATCCTTTTTGAATTACTTATAATTTAGGGATTGAATTTGGTGAATGCGGGTCGTCGGATGGCACCACATCACATGGCTATTTATTCGAAACTCAGAAAATTTATCAAAATTCAGATAAATTTGTCTGAGTTTTGCCAAAAATTCAGATAAATTATCTGAGTTTTGCAAATTTATCTTTATCAGAGTTTTGCAAATTTATCTTTGTCAGGGCCATGTGATGGATCGATGGCAACATGAAGGTCATGTGTTGAAATGGAGAGATTAGGTGTGGAAGTATTGGGTGCAAGTGTTGGAATGGCGGGCCCATGTATATATTGGATCATCAATAGCAAGCGGTGGTGATGGATATTGGGTTATAGGTGGAATAGGACCAGGTTTTGATGTAGGTGAATGGGACATGTCCAAAGAAGGTGAGTGAGTAGGAATAATTAATGGTTCTGTTTGGAGCAGAGTGGCTGATTCCGAACCTAAGGTAACCAAAATATCTCCAGTTGTCTGGACCAGAGACATTAGAGAAAAAGTTGCTGTTCTTGATGCCTTAGAAGACCGTGCTAAAGACTTTTGCCTAATTTACCCAAAAAATAATAACAATGTGTATGAAGATTACAACAAATATTTGAAGAATTTGTATATATCTTCCGACGGGAATTAGTGCAAACACAATGGCCTTCCATGTGATTTTGTCCACGTGGACACTGAGGTTTGAATGGTTGATCGCCTCTAAAAGGCCGCAAGGAGGCCGACTGCAGTGTCACAGACTCTAACTGTATTTACTACTGTGCTTGATATTGTTTTGGTCAGTTTTCGTTGTTGCCTTGTTATGTGCTAATGCCTCTGTTAAATTAATAAGATTATAAATTAAATTGGATAAGTGTTTCATAAGTGTTCTTTATATAAAGAAACATCATCTTAAAAAGATAAAATCAATTTTTAATTTTATATTTGAAATCTGAATTTGAATATCTTATAAAGAAAACGTAAGTTTACATGTAAACTACTTTTTTGTGTGCTAGATTATTAAAAAAAAAAATGAAATTGTCCCTAAAGTACACTTAGAAACTCCTACAAGACACTTGTTTTTATAAATAGTTAATCAATCAAAACCTTTCTTATCTAATAAAACCATTGAGACTGACCTCAGTACCACGCATCCCATGTAATGTGGGAAAAACTATGGTCAATTATGTTTATATAATGTTTTTTTGCTATCCACATTATTATATGCAATCAGGCACTCTTAACCTACTACTTCCATTGCCGCACTTTTACGAGACCATTAAAATCTTAAGCCCATAAAACTAATATAGGATAATTTCATGGGATCAATTTTATGTCCATTCTTAATCGAGACTAGCATAAAAACCCATGCAAATCATGGGTATACATAAAGATATATGATTCTATGTATGTTGAAAAGGGGGAAGATGGGAGTCCATAAGTTGGGTAAGTTTAGTAGAAAGTGGTGGGAGAGTATGTAAATAATTATAGAAACCGAAAATAACTTTCTGTCAAAATTAAGAAGTAAAGTCAAAATTAAATTCAAAACTTTTCAGCTTAATATATTATAATTAGACATTTCTATCCTTATATCACCATTAGGCATGAAAACTGGCACAACACGGCCCAACTAAGGGCAGGCCCAGCCGTGCCTTGCCAGCCCATGAAATTTCACGGATCGTGTCGTGTCGTGCCTATGTAGCTGGGGCTCAACCCAGCATGGCCCAAGGCATGGATAAATCCATGCCCTGCTGGGTTGTGCCGCCCATGGGCCGACTCACACGCCTCTTTTAATTTATTTATTTTTAGATTTTTATTTTTTCTTATATAAATTAAAAGAGACTTTATGAATTTTTAAGAATTCTTAACTTAAAATAAAGTTGAAACAATTAAAATAAATGCACAAACATTGAGCTAATTTAGAAATGAATAATAACTCTTTAATTATTTTAAATTTTATTTATATAAAATATTAAAAATTATATATATGGGCCGTGCCTCGCCTCGGCTAAGGCTTCCTCGCTAGCACAGCCTATGGAAATAATTGAGCCGTGACGTACCGACATGTTGACTTGGTCAAAGGCCCAGGCACGGATCCCACCAAAAATTTCATCTCTAATTACCATAGATGCTTCTCAGTCCCTTAAAAATCTTGTGTCACCCAAACAATGCCCCTTTTCACAAGCAGGACTTGTCCTATATATAAAACAATTAAAAATCTATTGTGGCACAACAGGCAACAGCCCTGTTTTCTTAGTTTAACCCCTCTTTTCCTTATGTCTTTCTTGGTTAGTTTCCATTTTCCTTGGCTTGCAGTACATAGCAAGCAAAGGAAGAAGGGGATCATCTGAAAACAAGGATCCAAGTATCACCATCTGGAACAAGTTTTTCACATTGTACATAGTCCTTAGATGGCACATTATCAGGGTACTAAGTTACATTATCTGTGATTCAGGTACTAAGTTTCATTATCTGTGAATCATAGGTTCAACGAAATTCACCAATGAGATGGCGTAATGACTTTTTCCAGCAAGTTCTAAACCATGTTCTTTGATTGCTAAATCTCATTCAACCAAGAAGGCAGTAATTTTACATTAATGGAATGCTTCTGTGCCCATCTCTTGGGTACTCAGTCCCATTATCTGTGATTCTTTCAGTTCACAATCCGCTTTGTAAGTTCAGAAAAACTTGTGAAGACATAATGACTTTTTCAAGCAAGTGCTAAACCATATTTTTGACTGCCCATTCCAGACTACAAAGCACTACCAACTTGCCTCCAGGTAGACAGGCGTTTATCGTCTGGTATATGCCTACTCCATGTGAATCTAATATGTGTGGTGGCCTGGTGGGCCAGAGCTTATTGATCCATGCATGCCATGTTGAAGATAAAGCATGATTAAGGACCAAGAAATTGATCCCACATCCAGAAGTTCGAACATATCTAGAGAAGCTGAGCAGGCGTGGCCATAGCATTGTAAATGTCCACCTTCTCTAATCAAAGCATCCCAAAACAAAAAAACAGTAAGTATACAAATGCAATCTTTGCTACACAAATTCAGTCACAAACCTAGAATTTATGAAAGCAGAAAATTGAGATAAATATTGATTGATGCAGTTGAGAATGATTACAAGATTTGAGGTTTGCAAGAACCTCTGATACCTGCATTGCACTTAAAAACGAAGTGTATGAACTCTGATGTGGCTCCATCACTAGCTTCAATGTGTAAAGGTAACTAAAGCCAACATAAGATTTTATGGTTTCTCTTCAATAGAGCTTACATGGAGGCCAGGACAACACAGCTAAATTATAAAAGAAGTTGGAGAAATTACAAAAGCGGATGTTACCTATCTACATAGAAGTGTAGATGACAAAAAAGAAGGATGGCCTCTTCACATCGCTCCAAAAAGCAAAGCACCAATCAATAGACTTCAACGTTCCATTGCCCTGCCTTCTATATTCAATCCAATCAATGCCTGTGAAGCAGTAGATAATAAATAAAAAGGAGTTAGCAATCTATTTATCATATTCTGACCACTCTGCTTATATCATAACCAATTACATTCATTTCTTGAGGTATTATGTGGTGCTAGCCTAAAGAAACTCCATCTTATTTTCATTCTCTTTTAATGGAAAAGTAAATTCAGATTTCCACATTAAGGAAAAGGTAAATGGTTAGAACTTAAAGAGCCAGGCAATGGTGCATTCAGATTTCAAACTGCAAGTGCTATATATTTTCTTTATATTCTTACCATCTCTGGCAGCCAATGACACCATGATATCATCAATCCCCTTCTCCATTCCCTTTAGCCCACACATGTAGATATAGGTATTGTCCTTCTTTAGTAATTCCCATAACTCCTCGGCATACTGTGCCATTCTCGTTTGAATGTACATCTTTTCTCCTTTCTCATTTGTTTGCTCTCTGCTGACGGCGAAGTCAACCCTAAAATTATCAGGTGCCTTCTCCTTCATCTTCTCAAATTCCTGTCCAGCACGGTTGGAAGACCCCATCCCGAGTTAATCAAGTAACTCTAGTTAACTTGGATTACAGCTGATTAACCATGTTTAATTATACTAAGTGTGGAAATTAATCAAATGACCTTGAATTAACCTTAAATGTGTGAATTAGGCTTAATGAAATGAGGTTAAAGGATTGTAAATTACTTGAATGAGGTTTTGAACTCAAACAAGGAAATGAGGGACTTTTATGCAAATATGGATTTTTGCGTATTTCGTCGAATACGGAAATTCTCGATGCCATCACGCGTATCTCGAGGAGTACGTTTACTTTCGTCAAAGGTTCGAAGTCGTTTGACGAATATTGGGTCAAGTGACCCTTCATTTGACTTAAATTGAAACGACTTAAGGAGTGGAGGGGTTTTATGTAAAACATTAGCTTATATATAAGCTAAGAGAACTCATGAGAAACCTTTTCCAAAACCCTAGCCTCCATCTTCTTCTTTTTCTCTCCATCAAGCATCAAGAGTGAAGTCTTGAGAGTGGTTTTACAAGGGGATTTCATTCACTTCATCTTCCTCAAGTTCAAAGTCAAGTTTGAAGTTGTAAAGCTTGGATTCAAAGAGGTTTTATCTCAAAACTCAAGCTATCAAAGGGGTTTTCTTCATCAAATCTTCATTAGAGGCAAGTACTTACATATGGTTTATAATGTTTTAAAGTTGGTAAAACTCATTTGGCCCAAAGTTACAGAAATTAGCTTCAGAAATTCTGAAGCTCGAAACTGAGCTTCTGGGTGTGTCGGTTGACCGACGAGCTGACTGACAGGTCAGGAACCTATTTTCAGTGAATTCTAGCTCTCTGGAATATCTGACTGACGCATGGTCGGTCGATTGATGACCTGACCGACAACACTTGGCAGAAAATGAAGTGGAATTCCAACTCTCTGGAATTCTGACCGATGTGACGTCGGTCAGCCGACCTGAAGCTGTCGGTCGACCGACAGGCAAACCGACAAGCTGACCGACAATGTACAGGAATGCAGAATTGAGGTAAATTGTCTGTTTTGAAGCCTAATGTTACAGGCTGAATTTTGTTAATGACTAAGCCTTCATAGGTGTAAACTCAGTTTTCCGAATACACGATTAAAATGATATTCATAAAAAATAGTACGTGTATTAGAAAATGAATGTTTCACTCATTTGGTTGGCTTAGAAGTCCAACTAGGATTGGTTAACTTATACATCATTATAGTCCTCAACTCATGAGTGAACTACACTGACATAATGTACTGTATTATTGTATATGAATTGAATAAATGAAATGAAATGGAAAGTTATTAAAGGTAATAATAAATTGAATTGAATAATGAATCCTTCTTGCTGCAGCAGATGCGAGAGGCGTTCCGGAGCCTCGTGGAACTTAGTGATCTCTAATCAAGACACTAACTTATTCCACACCACTTGATAAATTACTAAACCCTATGAAACAGAAAATAAAGAGTGTCTTAGTAGATATCAACTACTGATATTACTTGACCAACTTAACTATATTACTTCCGTTGGAAGAACTAATATGAATGAAATAGGTGTCATAGTAGATACCAACTCACTGGTATTACTTGACACATTGTGAAATGAAATGAAGTGGATGTTATTTATATTGAATTTTGTAAAACTGTTAGATTGATGACTCGACAGGTTCTTTTAGCTGATAACATGTATGGACATAGATATATATATGTACTTGTTGAACCGTCGTGTTCATAGTGCTATTGATGAATGTCACAGGCCCAGATGCCCGTGCCGATCCTGCAGCGGCCTCGCCACTAGCGGAGAATACCCAACGATACCTCCAGGAGGTCTAATCGAATGGATTTAATTCCAGAGTGCGAATGGAATAGTTTTTGGGAACAAGTTGGAAATAGAATTTTGTTTATTATTTTGGAATGTAAATAGAACTTTCCCGTATTGTATTAAGTATACGGAGGTTGACTTTCTTATATATGAACTTTATATTTAGTAAAGAAATACTTTTAATCAAATGTTTGTCAATGTATATCTTCCGCAATTGTATACAGTTGACATGATATATGTTTGTGATCCCTTGTGAGTTTCGTCTTAGCTTTTGTTAATTCGAGATTTACGGGAGTAAGTATGCCATCGCGACTCGGGGTTCGTCCGAGGTAATCAGATCTCGGGACCGGGTTGTGACAACGGTACAGAAAATACTAATCAGTGATACATGTCTTAACTCCCAACAGGAATAAAAGCAACTGACTTCGAACAAGTTGAAAGTACGAAGTCAATGAGAAGCATTATTCTAAGTAATCAAACCTACCTCCTTGTAAAGCAGAGAACTACTTGTGGGAACACCCAAGAAGAGCCAAGCAAGACCATTGAACTGCATTACAGTTTAAGTGAGTCACTCATCCAAGAACAACTCATTTGAATATGAAAGTTACTATAAAAACTCCAATGAGAGTTGCATGAACAGCCCTTCAATCAAGCTAGAAGTTGACAACAATAACTAAAGTAATATTAAAAGGTACTGATGGGATGGATGGTTATGTTATGCAGTGGTATATGATTTTCAACCCAAGATGTGCAGTATACAAAGATCTTAAATATGTACAAGTAGCACACAATTAGATGATCCAGATGATTAGTATGATGGGCCATTTTATGTCCCCCAAAAATCCCAGTGATAGGAAGTCCAAACCCATCAATTAATGTACTAAAAATATATGGTTAAGTAGAAATACAGCAATGGTTCTCCTCTACCAACAGAAAAATAAGCCAAATATTAGAAGATCTCCAAATTGGGTTGTCCTACAATGCTTCTTTTATCAATGATGATGCCAATCAGAGTAATGATCTCGAAATTTATAGCCCAGATTGTGGAGCAGGAGTGGAAGGAGGATTCAAATGGGGGAAGCTTGGAAGTAGTGTTTTTCAAATGTTAGTACACAGAGGCAAATGAAATAGGGCAGGGAGCAAGAGCCTGAAGCAAGAGCAACGACTTGGCAGAAGTCTCCTAATACTAAATCTGGATTCTGGAACAACAAAGCCAAAAGGTTTCGCTTTTAGAAAATCAAGGCTCGAGGATGCTTTGCATGTGCTTGGCTTGAAGATAGCCTGATATAAGGCTTCGCTTGGCTTGAAGATAGCCTGATGTAAGGCTCCACTGTTTCTTACATTCAAATATGTGGTTATAAGAAAACTCCATGGTCATATATATATATATATATATATAAATCTACTCAACAGACCAAATTTGACATGCTTCTTCAATTTTCAGCAATTTGTAAGAAACAGGGATACCTTATAGTCATCGTGCTTCTCAAATAACATCTTCCACACGAATGCGCGGAAAGGCGCTATTCCGGTTCCTGTTGCAAGCTGCAATGAGGAAATATTAACACACAAGCTAACAAAAATTAACTACTGTTTAATGATGAATATTTGACAGAGAAGAAGATGATAATGTTTGAGATCCAAGTGATAACATTATGATAGTGGCATTAGGATTGACAGGCATGAGCATTTCCTTTCCAACAGGTCCTGTGATCTTCACTTCAGCACCAGTCTTCAAGTCACCTGAAATAAATAATTATTATGGTTTGGCAATTAAAACTGATCACTGAAGAATCTTGGATAAGAAACGGTTAATCAAAGACTCCTGAGTCCTGACAAGATCAAGCCATATATTACTTTAAAAAGAAAATGTAGGTTCAAATAACTGAAGATTGAGCAGCAAATTTAAAGGATTAAAGCAGCTGCAGAAATTCCTTACATAGGAAATTTGAGCAAACTCCTTTAACTATTTCCCCTTGATCATTTGTATAGACAAGCCGCTTCACACAGAAACCTGTAAAAGAAAGGTGTATGTTTCATTTTAGAATTAGAATAGACATTGTCATCAATGAGGCAGAAAATGAGTAATTAATTTCTACCAGTAGAACAGTAGAAAAATGAACCAGAAAAAATAAAAGGAAGGATACATCTCCATATGAATGCTATGAAGCATGAACCATGTAGGTCTAACAGGAGATTCAGAATGATTTTACCATCTAGAATTTGTAAAACATGGAACCTAGAAAACTTAGAATGTAGGTAGTGCTTGAACATACAGTCTTGGAATCTCCAAAGTCCCCAAGAGCACTGCTTGCAATTGAATACAACCTTAGCTTGTGTGGCTTTCCATTCTTATCAATCCCATCAGCAATGACACCAATAGACTACCCTTCTCTATATAGAATCTCCCCTATTTCAAACAACCAGACCAATTCAAAAACCAAAGTTTCAAGAAACATAAGGAAAGAAAATAATTGGAATTATATACCACAAATGAGAATAAGGTAAGGAAATAATATGAGTGCTGGAACCGAATGCAGACCAACCTGAAAACTAAACAGGAAAAAGATAGTAACCAATAAAAAAGGAAGAAAAAGAAGAAGTATCCCATGTTAGAAATATGTAAATATAGAATGCTGGATCAAAAAACTGCAACTGTGTGGGTCTTCCCTCCAAAACAGATACCATCCTTACCAGTTTTTGAATCAACTATATATGGGTGGGATATCAGAATCAGAACCATTAGCTATGCCAAAACAAAGGTGACTCGATCAAAGATGTGCCTATATACAAACATTTAGTAGTGGATTGCTTTTATCTCATGATCCCTCGTCCAGATAGCTTATGACATGGAGATCATCACTATATTCATCAGTCACACAGCTTAACATTGGAGAGGAAGGTATTTACAGAGGAATGATCACTTATGGCAACCCAAGTTCAGTTGTGATGACAAGCAAATCTGTGCTCTGCAATCCACCTGTCATCAAGGTAGAACATCAAATTTTTGTGGCCCAATTATCAATCAGGTCAAGCAATATTCACATTGGACTGAAATGATATTGTGAAGAAGATGGCTTCAATCCAATGGAGAAAATCTTTAATCCAACAGTTAAATGTCACGTTGATCTGTTTGAAATTCGAGCAAATTGCAGAGGATATTTTGATCCATCTGGGCTTCAGGGGGGGCATTTGTTTATCTGTAATCACTATTAGCGGTTCCTCCATGTTTCCTAAAGCAGAAATTGAACACATACACTTTGTACCAAGACAGGTGAGGAAAAATATATGGATTATGGAATGAGAAGGAAAAAAATAAAATCCTAATACAAATTGGCCACAAAACATAACCCTGAATATCATAAACCCAACTAACCCTACAATTCAACAGAATTGATGAAGTGGAAGTCAAGAAACACTGACCCTCAGAGGTAAACACCATGTGCCGGGTCTCTCCAGGCGCATCGTCCCCAGTGATCTTGGTGTTGAGCAGGCACCTTGTAAGGTTTTGAGTGTTGGCATAATTCATGGGATTGGATAAAACTTGGATTTGATTTATGTGTTTTTCATTTTTCTAGAATGGACTGCAAAATCCCATGGGAGTACAGCTTTCAAACCAAAGACCAGAGCTACAAAGTTAGAATTTGCAGAAGCAGAAACTTAGAACGTTCGAACAGAGTTCGAACGTTGCTGTCCAGAGTCTTTCAAGCCAGGTTTCCCGAGAGCCCAAGAGTTCGAACGTTCAGTACCAACGTTCGAACGTTGCCTGCCAGAAGCTCCCAGGCCAAAGACCAGAGAAGAGCAAAGTTCGAACGTTCAGCACAAGTGTTCGAACGTTGCCTGCCAGAAGCTCTCGAGCTGTTTTTCAGAAAGTACAAGTGTTCGAACGTTCCACTTAAGTGTTCGAACGTTCGTTACAGAATTCTATTTTGGGCAAACCCTAGTGGTTCTACTATATAAGGGTTGTTATATTTTGCCCTAAATAGGGCTCTTACCTCTCTTAGACATTCAAGGACGGCTGCTAACATTGAGAGAGGGCTTTTCATTCTCTAGAGAGATTCATCCATCTTGAGCTAAGATTTCCACCTCTAGAGTCCATTTCTTTTATCTTTGATTCGTTTCATCTCGGAGTTGCTTCGAGGGTGTAGACGGAGAGTCAAGCACGGGAGAAAATGAACGGCGAGGCGCCGGCATGAGGTTCTGCAGTCCTTAGGTTGTTGTTCAACTGGGGAGGGATTGTAAGTTCTCTTGTAATTTTCGAATTGTTAGTGTTTGATCTCTTTCCTGGACCGAGTTCTAGGGCCCGTGGTTTTTTTCCTTGTTTGAAAGGGTTTTTCCACGTATATCGTTGTCTCTCTCGTGGTGATTGATTTTTGATTTTGTGATTATTGTTTGTGATGTTTGAATTGCATCTTTTAGATCTGATTGAGGACCTTAACCCTTAGGATTTGGGGGTTTAAAACCTTCAATTGGTATCAGAGCAGGTCACACTAAGATATTGTGTGAAACGATCAATCAGATCTAGAATATGGAATTCAACCAAGAAGGATCCTCTACCATAAGGCCTCCTTTGTTACTTGGGTCAAATTATGCTTATTGGAAGGTTCGGATGATAGCATTTTTGAAATCTATTGATGATGATGTTTGGGATTACGTTGAAGATGGGTATTCTCTACCCAAAATTAAAGTTGATGGGAGTTTTGTTCTCAAACGTAAATATGAATGGACCAAGGAGGAGAAATATGCTTCAAATTGTAATAGCAAAGCCATTAATGCCATCTACAATGGTTTGTCTCCTTCGGAGTTTCGAAGAATTTCCTCTTGCTCCACCGCCAAGGAAGCATGGGACATTCTCCAAACGGTCCATGAGGGTACAGATAAGGTCAAACAGACCAAGCTCCAAAATTACACCACTGCATTTGAATCATTAAAGATGAAAGAATCTGAGACCTTTGATGAATTCTATCTGAAATTGAGTGACATAGTGAATAACTGTTTCAGCTTGGGGGAACCAATTTCAGATAGTAAAGTAGTCAAGAAGATCCTAAGATCTCTTCCTCCAAAGTATCATGCTAAAGTGGTGGCAATCGAGGAGACAAAAAATCTGGACTCTCTAAGAGTTGATGAATTAGTTGGAAATCTGCAAACTTATGAGGCCAACTACTTGCATTCTCTCAAATCCAAAGGAATGGCTCTTATTTCATCTAAAAATGAAAACTGTGAACCTGATGATGAAACAGAGGATACTTCTGAAAATGAAGAGATGGAGGCTCTCTTTGTGAAAAAATTTAAGAAATTTTTGACAAACAACAAGAGTGGGATGAAGAGGAATTTTTTGAAAAACAAGGGACAAACTATGAATAGCTATGTCCCTAAGGGTGACAAGCCCCCAGGCAAAAATTTGCCTAAGAATTTTTCAAAGGACATCAAATGCTTTGAGTGTCAAGGATATGGGCACATTGCTGCTAAATGTGCTAATCGTGTTGAAAGGCGATTGGATAGAGCTTTGAATGTTACTTGGGATGATGACTCAGAAGATGAGAAGAGTGAATCAGAGTCAATCCCTGAAGGTGGTAGAAAATTTCTTGCTTTGATGTCTCGATCTTCTAAAATCTCTTCTGTGCAGGGTTCCTCTGACAAAGACTCTAAGTCAGAAGATGAAGTGAATTTTCACAAATCATCTGATGATGATCAAGACTTGGAAACACAGTATGAAAAGCTTCTTAAAGATTCAATGAAGCTAGCAAGGAGAAATGAGAAAAAGTCAGTCAAGTTGAAACACTTGAAACTTGAAAATGTTACCTTGTCAAATGAATTGAATGAAGCTCGGAGCAAAGTAAATCAATTGGAATTTAAGTGTTCAAAGTTGACTGAACTGTCAATTGATGCAGATAAAAATGGGTGTGATGATGAGAAGCATCTGAAAGATCTCCAAAGTGAAGTAGCCATTCTCAAGAACCAAAAGCATGATCTTGAAGGAAAATTGAATATGGTGTACAGTGAATTGACTGCAACAAAAGGTACACTCAAAAGGATGAACAATGGCTCCTTAACTTCGGATGAGATTCTAAGTCAACAAAAGAGGGATAAACATGGGATAGGATATGGTGATGTTGCTTCTTCATCCAACTCAAAGGGTAATACTATTTTTGTTAAAGGCCCCATCCAAAATGAAAACACCCCTATTGTTCCTACCATTACTAATGTGAATCTTGTTCCTAGTGCATCAAAAGGAAAAGTCATTCAAACTAAGTTTGTGCCTATTTGTCACCATTGTGGAGTGAAAGGTCATATTCGACCTTTTTGTCGAAAATTGATGATAAACTCTATCCCAACTTGTCATTATTGTGGGATAAGAGGACATATTCGACCACAGTGTCGAAAACTGAAAAGGCGCTTACATGAGAAACAGAGGATGATACGATATTCTCCTCCGCAAGTCAAGACCAAATCGATATGGATTCATAAATCAGACTTGTGTTGCAATGCGGTCTTATCTCCACTAAAAGCACAAGACTCAAATGTGTGGTACTTGGACAGTGGTTGTTCAAGACATATGACTGGGAACAAGTCATTGTTCACTTCTCTTGAGATGCGTGATGAGGGTGTTATTCAATTTGGTGATGGAGGTAAGTCAAAAATTGTTGGAAAAGGCACAGTTTATATTCCCGGGATATCTACTCTTTCTGATGTATTTCTTGTTGATGGTTTGAAGGCCAACTTACTTAGTATTAGCCAACTGTGTGACACTGAGTATGATGTACACTTTTCCCTAAAAGAATGCACTATTGTTGACAAAAAGGGAAAGATTGTTCTTGAGGGAAAGAGGACTTTTGATAACTGTTACATTGTAGCGAAGGCAAATTATATTGAAGGGGGATTTGTTGCACACAATTACTTTGGATGAAGCATATGTTGTCTATCTATGGGATTTCTCAAGGGATGGTGAGTGTTTTATGTGATAACAAGAGTACCATAGATATTTTCAAGAATCTGATGCAACTCTTTAGAACAATACACATAGATATTCAACATCCATTTTTTTTTATGACTTAGTAGAGGAGAAGATTTTGGTTTTGGAACACATCTTGTTTGATCATCTCTTAGTTGATCTCTTTACTAAGCCACTTAATCGAAATAGGCCTAAACCCTTAGAATGTTTCTAGGTATTTGTTTGTTTTTCTAATACCCTGCATTTCTGAAAGTTTTGATCATTCTCTTTGCACGGCACTTCAGTTTGAAAGTATTTCAAATGGGATGAGTTTGCTCCTTATTTCCATTACTTTTTCTTAATGTTAGCTTATCTTTTTGTTTCCTGGCGAATTTAGGTTGTTGACGAAGTCCTACTGGGTTTGCTCCCTAGCTCGTCTTGTTTGACATTTTTAGATTGCTGATGAAGATCTATTGGGTTTGCTCCCTAATTGGTCTTGTTTGGCTAGATTAGCCCGGTTATGTAGACTCATTGAGTATGCTCCTCATGAGTTCTCATCGCATAGTTGAGAGTTCAAATAAAAAAAAAAAACGGCCTTGTTTGGATTCGTAGCCTTTTTAACCGGAGCAGTAAGCCCGTAGGGGTATTTCTATACCTAGTGCCCTAAAGTCATCTGACTTGGGAGTCATTGGCCTACTGCTTGTTACAAGGGTTAAATAGAAAGCTTAAGGAACCAGGCTAAGTTTTGGTTCGTAGCCTTTTTAACCCGAGCTGTTAAGCCCACAGGGGTATGCCTATACCTAGTGCCCTAAAGTCATCTGACTTGGGAGTCATTGGCCTTCTGCTCGTTACAAGGGTTAAATAGAAAGCTTAAGGAACCAGGCCTTGAGAGAAAATGTTAAAATTATAAAAAAAAAATGCTTAGGCTTTGTGAGAAAATGTTTTAAAAAAATTGAGTGTTGTTCAGTTTAGAAGGAGACATCCAGATGGGTTTTAATATTCAGGGGAGTTTGATTATCTTGAAAATTGATTTGTCCCTCACACACGTCTCACTGGTCAAATCTTTTAGAAAATAATATTTTTCTTCGAACTCTTTCATTTGCAGCCGCCGCCCCCTCTCTCCTTCCTCTACTAGGAGCCTTCCTCATCAAATGGTGTGCTTAAAATCTTCTTTTTTACTAGGTTGTGAGCCTTTCATGTGTTTTTGTTCTTTTCCTCATGGTTTCTTGGACATACCTTGTGGTTTCTCTTTTTCTTGAAAAATTCTTGTCATCTTTTGTCTCATATGATAGATACATGGCTAATGATTCCCATTTCTCTTGGTTGTGTTTGAATAGATGGTTTTGTGAAGAAGTTGGGATGGTGTGTAGGGAGAGCTATGCATTGTTGAAAAGAGTTTATTTTTGTTCTGTTGATGGCTTTGTTTTGTGTTGGCTATTTTGACTATCTTGTGTTGAACTTTATCTCATTTGACAATTATGTACAAAAAGGGGGAGAATGACTAATGGCTTTATTTTATTTGTTGGCTTGAATGTTTTGTTTGGCATTTGGTTTATGTGATTATCTTAGTTTCAATTTCTCGTTTTACTGACAAGATCTTTGCCCAGTGGTTTGGGTTTGGTATTTGGTTTGCAGGTTCTACATGCTCCCCTTGCGATGATTCTTCAAATCTTTTTGAGTGTTTTGGGCTTTCAAGGGTAGAACGTATATCTTAGGAAGTTTTGTCCATGAATTGCCAAAAGGGGAGATTGTAAGGTTTTGAGTGTTGGCATAATTCATGGGATTGGACAAAACTTGGATTTGATTTATGTGTTTTTCATTTTTCTAGAATGGACTGCAAAATCCCATGGGAGTACAGCTTTCAAACCAAAGACCAGAGCTACAAAGTTAGAATTTGCAGAAGCAGAAACTTAGAACGTTCGAACAGAGTTCGAACGTTGCTGTCCAGAGTCTTTCAAGCCAAGTTTCCCGAGAGCCCAAGAGTTCGAACGTTCAGTACCAACGTTCGAACGTTGCCTGCCAGAAGCTCCCAGGCCAAAGACCAGAGAAGAGCAAAGTTCGAACGTTCAGCACAAGTGTTCGAACGTTGCCTGCCAGAAGCTCTCGAGCTATTTTTCAGAAAGTACAAGTGTTCGAACGTTCCACTTAAGTGTTCGAACGTTCGTTACAGAATTCTATTTTGGGCAAACCCTAGTGGTTCTACTATATAAGGGTTGTTATGTTTTGCCCTAAATAGGGCTCTTACCTCTCTTAGACATTCAAGGACGGCTGCTAACATTGAGAGAGGGCTTTTCATTCTCTAGAGAGATTCATCCATCTTGAGCTAAGATTTCCACCTCTAGAGTCCATTTCTTTTATCTTTGATTCGTTTCATTTCGGAGTTGCTTCGAGGGTGTAGACGGAGAGTCAAGCACGGGAGAAAATGAACGGCGAGGCGCCGGCATGAGGTTCTGCAGTCCTTAGGTTGTTGTTCAACTGGGGAGGGATTGTAAGTTCTCTTGTAATCTTCGAATTGTTAGTGTTTGATCTCTTTCCTGGACCGAGTTCCAGGGCCCGTGGTTTTTTCCCTTGTTTGAAAGGGTTTTTCCACGTATATCGTTGTCTCTCTCGTGGTGATTGATTTTTGATTTTGTGATTATTGTTTGTGATGTTTGAATTGCATCTTTTAGATCTGATTGAGGACCTTAACCCTTAGGATTTGGGGGTTTAAAACCTTCACACCTGCCAATGTAAGGTTCCTTTGGCCTGAACTTGTTCACCACCACACCTTCTTCATTCTTCTTAGAAACCTTCTCTACCTTGGCAGGAGCTTCTGTGGTGACAGTCTGAGCCCTGATAGGTGCCACCACCTTTCCTCCTCCACACACATTCTTGGAAATCAAGCATGTCATCACAAACCCAATTGCAACACATGAACATGGATCCTTCAAACAACCAAGAAAAGAGAACAAAATCATGAAAACCTTTCACGGGTTTTTCCTTTTTCTCTTTTGTTATTACTTTGTGGAAGCTGATTCTTTCTGAAGAGTTGATGGAAGTTCCAGTGGAGAGAGAAGATGACTTGGTCGAAGGGAGAGAGACAGCAGCTGAGACTGCTGCAGCCATGACTGGTATTTCTGGGGTTGATGAAAGGAAAGGAGAGATTGAGGAAGTGGGGTTAGTTCAGTTTGATGATGATAGTGTTTGCTGTGAATTTTTTTTTTCTAGGATGAAGAAATGTCAATGGAAAGACAAAAGTGGACATGAAATGAGAATTAGATGATTGAATTGGGAGGAGGAGAATCCAGTTATCAGAGTTAAGAGGACTAGGATCTTTCTCGTCTAGACAATCCTACAAGTATTGACAATGCGATGATAATGTCCTCTCTTCTCATAGTAGGAAAAAAAATTATGCAAGTGATTATTTGATGTCTTTCAATTTTTAATATTTTTATTTTATTTTCAAATCCTTGATCTAATAATGTGAAATATTGTCTCCAATCAAAATACATAAAAGAACTAAAATAAGAAAATTAAATCACTTACATAGAAAGTTGCAAAATCAATCTAAATAGTGTCTTTATTCCTTGATCATTGAATACAAGAAATTAAGATTCTTCTCTTTTCATTCCCTCAACATGGCCTTTAAACATATGTCTATTGTGACTTCTACTTTTGCATTCCACCCACGGAAACCATACATGATGGATGACAGGATGAGGTTGTTTGGATACTAGAGAGGGGATACTGGCGAAAGTGTGCCACAGATGGACCCCACGCTCCAGATGAATTATCAGATGAGACCGCCATCAGGATAGCCCACATGTACAAAAAAAAGTAGTGGATGGTCCTAAAAAGCTTTGATGTTGCACAATCAGCCAATATGGTTTTCGCCTACTTGGTCAGATTTTTCACACGCGGTACCTGTTTTTTAAGATCTAGACTACTGATATGTTGAGCAGTCGACTTTGGATTGAGAATTTTCATACAATTTTCTTACCATCGTCAAAAAGTTTTCCATATGTGTTAGCATTTGGCCATTTGAGTTTATTTTGGTCGAAATTTTTAAATAGGTTACACTTCCATCATTTTATTTTTGTTACTTTCATTCATGCCCTCTTGGGCCTATTCTCTTTTTATTCTTTTCGGAGGCTGCTGTCTAATGAGTCCCCATAATGCTCCAATGCTCCATTTTTAGGAGGACAAATTCAACCATCCATTTGCAGATCCTTTTGCACGTATTTGGTCCCACTCTCCCCTCCATTGACTGATTGACAAGATAAAGTGACCCACCTGTCGGAAGATCATCCCCATACAAACTCTTAAATTTTTTGGACTAGTCACTCCTATCAAAACCTCAAAGTTATAGTTGAGGTAGCGGAAATACTTTTTAATATTTTTCTTTGGGTGGATCTCACTCCTCACCACTCCCCCTCAGGTGGAACCTGATGGGCACACATTTGGCTACATGTATTTTTATTTATTTTTCTTTGCTCCTGAAAATCGAACTCATAATCGATTAACTTTGTCAATTTAAATTTCTTCGGCTAATCACTCCTACCAAAATCTTAAATAATATCTATATCAAAAATACTTTTTAATATTCCCCATTTTTATTAGATGGAGCCCACTCCTCAAGGCAAACTATCATTTCATCCTCACAATGTTTCCACCTCTCAACTTCCATCTCCAATGCCCCCATCTCTCTCTCCTCCTCCAAGTCTCGTCCCAATTCCACCCAACAAAACTCCCTTTCGTCCTTGTATCGTCCAAGCCATCTTCAACCTCTGTTCTCAATCCCACTTCGATCAAGCTCTCCACTCTCTCCACCTTCTTCCCTCTCACGGCATTCGCTTATCCACTCCCGACCTCACCTTCCTCTTCCAACACTGCAAATCCCTCTCCCACGCCAAATCCCTCCACCTCCATTTGAAGCTCACCTGCCGAAAACACCCCAACATCTTCCTCTCAAACCACCTCCTTTCTCTCTACTTCAAATGCGGCAGCCCCGCAGACGCCCGCAGCATGTTCGACAAAATGCCCGCAAGAAACTTGTTCTCTTGGAACGCCATGCTCGCTGGGTACGCCAAGCTGGGCCGGGTCAATGCTGCACGAAAGCTGTTTGACCGAATGCCCGAACGGGATGTTGTGTCGTGGAACACGATGCTGATCGCCCTGGCGCAGAATGGTCTGTGTGTGGAGGCTGTTCGGTTTTATACTCAGCTGCGTCGGTCGTTGGTTGGGTTCAATCAGTTCAGTTTCGCGGGCGTTTTGATCGCGTGCGTGCGGCTTGAGGAGTTGGGTCTTGCCAGGCAGGTCCATGGGCAGGTTTTGGTTGCTGGGTTCTTGTCGAACTTGGTCCTGTCGAGCTCGATTGTTGATGCTTATGCGAAATGCAATCAGATTGATGGTGCCCGGATGTTGTTTGATGAGATGCCAGCAAGAGATGTGCTTGCTTGGACTACTTTGGTTTCGGGGTACGTGAAGTGCGGTAACCTGGATTCTGCGCGTCTGTTGTTTAATGAGATGCCTGTGAAAAATGCTGTTTCGTGGACCACGTTGATTGGAGGGTATGCTAGAAATGGTCTCGGGCCTGAGGCATTGGAGCTGTTTGCGAAGATGGTGATGGAAGGTGTTAAACCAGATCAATTTACCTTCAGCAGTAGCCTCTGCGCTTGCGCAAGTACAGCTTCGCTCAAGCATGGTAAACAGATCCATGCACATTTGATTAGGACTGGTTTGATTCCTAATGTTATAGTTGTCAGCACTCTTGTGGATATGTATTCAAAATGTGGGTGTTTGGAAGACTGTCGACGGATCTTTTACAGTATGGATAAGAGGAAGGATGTCGTCTTGTGGAACACAATGATTGCAGCCTTAGCACAGCATGGTCGCGGGGAAGAGGCAATATCTTTATTTGAGGCAATGGTGGAAGGAGGAACAAAGCCGGATGAGATCACCTTTGTTGTTGTCCTCATGGCATGTAGCCATTCAGGTCTTGTTCACGAAGGAATCCGAATTTTTGATTCCATGGCTCAGGGTTATGGCTTAGTTCCCAAACAGGAGCATTATGCATGTTTGGCTGATATATTGGGCCGCGCAGGGCGTTTTAATGAGTTGATTGACAGGCTCAAGAAAATGCCTTACAAACCTGATAGTAGTGTTTGGAAGGCATTGCTTGGAGCATGCAGGATTTATGGTAATATAGAACTTGGTACATTAGCAGCAGAACACCTTCTCGATTTGGAGCCTCAATCTCCTACACCATATGTGCTGCTCTCAAATATGTATGCTGCTGTCGGTAGGTGGGATTCTGTTGAGAAAGTGAGACATCTAATGAATGAAAGACAAGTGAGGAAAGCGAAAGCCATTAGCTGGATTGAGGTTGAGAGCGATGTACATACATTCACTGTATCAGATCAGTTGCATCCTTTGAAAAAAGACATATATGCAGTCTTGGAACAGCTAGCAGACCAAATGGAAGATGACTGTTCCATTGCATGAATCTTAAAACAATACAAGTGCTGCTGCTTGTCTATACGTTCAGATCCACAAGTGGACTATGCAAGGACCCAATCACCCAACTGTACTTTTTATCATTTCAGAGGCAGAAAGCTTGGATAAATCTGATCAGTACACAAGTTGGGATGATCTGCACTGGTGGGAACATGTTTATTATCTGAGCTTACCAATTTGAGGAGGCCTCATTTTGGCTTCTCTCAAATCAAAAGAACAGCTGCATATGCCAAAGAACCTTCCTGGAGCAGTTCATTGTATTTGCTGCACACCCAGATGAAGATAAACATTTGACCCTGCTGGACAAGTGGCTTTTTAGTGGATTCACCAATCAAATTTTCATTTACAAAGTGGATTCCAACAATTTTTAATGCTGGTCTGGATTCCACAAAATGTGATTTATCACATTTTAACCGAGGATTCATTTCAAGTCTGATGAATAATGCCCTCATTTATAATTGATCCTTAATGTCAGTAGTTTTGCAAGCATTCTACATTTCTATGTGACAGCTTGTTACAGCTGCTGCGCTGGAAAATTTGGGTGGCATTTTGCAATATTGAAAGGCGGCGGATCTTTGGATGCATGTATTCTTCCTGATGTCATTGTTTTTCCTCTTTTGTCAAAATCCTTACATTTTTTTTCCTGGGTGTCTTGGGGCAGGGAGGTCAAATTTTTGTGGCATTGTTTTACTCCATTGTCCATCAATAAAGCAGGAAATGTGGAGGGCTTCTAACAATGTACTATCATACATATGCATCTCTTCATTTTCATATCAGGCACCCCACTTTATGCGTTATGTTATTTAGAAATTTAATGAAGTACATGCTCCATGAAGTGATATCCTGTTGGTTAATGCTTATGTCACCATCACATAAGAAAATGATTTTGCCATCCTCTGTGGTCAAAGCTTTGCTACCAGGGTTTAGAGGCTACAATATATTTTCACTTAAATGGTCATACTCATACTTGTGTAGAATAATTTTTTTTCCCCGACATTGCATTATTTACGAAACAGACGTGGAACTCGAAGGAATGCCTCTAATTTCAATGAATTTCATGGCACCATATCACAGGTAATTTTTATGGGAGAATGTTTATATGCATCTTCCCTCACCATATAGTGAGGGACACTTCCCTTTTTGCACATGAAAGGTGCATTTTGTACCTCACCCTATGTACTTGAAAAGTTCATTTTATACTTGAAAATTTCCAAAAAGAGAAGTGTCCCTCACCCTATGGTGAGAGAAATATGCATGTGAATGTTCCCCATTTTCATGACTTATCTTTTGAGAATGTGCCTATTAGGAACTTTATGTTACTGAATACTGATGCATACATTTTAAAGTAGATGTTTTAGGCTGCATTTAGTTCCTTTCCACTTTGGTAATGGAGAAAATCTCTTCTGATTTGTTTGTTTTGTGACAGACTGATATCTTCTCTCTTACCAAAAATCTTTTTACTCTTACCCAAAACTTTGGAGAGAATCATCTCATGCATCTAAGTTTGTCGTGTAGACTGTTTGTATGTCTCATTGCAGACTAATTATTAGATGACTACTATGATGAGAGAGTTCTATTTTTATTGTTCCGGATAATGAGGAAGCTTCTTGTTCCATTTCCTGCTATGCCGGTTGAACCGTTCAACAGCCCTTTGCTGCCTATCCATGCTATTTTTCACCAAATGGACCCATTTGGATCACTGGAAGATGAGTCCCACCTCTTCAGAATGCTTGGTCTGCATGAACAGCTGTGTGTTCTGCTTTGGATAATTTCCCCAGAATAAAGATGTATCATACAATCGCCACGTGCCGTCCTTAAATATGAATAGTTTATCTGCATTCACCATTATGTGGAAGTGAAGACTGTTGTTGTCAATAAACTAGGCCTGTGATATATAATATGTGTATATATACATATTTTTGGAATGGTACCTGAGGTTGATGGTTCATCTGAAGAAACTTTTCAAGATTGTACTATCTTAACCATCCAATGTCTTAAACCTTTTTCTTGTGTTAACCAGTGTATATGGTTGTGGTATTGTCTTTACTGGTCATTGGTCCTATGGTTTGGAAACCTGAAACTTTTGAAACAGGTACAAAAGGAAACCATTTAATTTAAATGTAGGGGTGTACAATGCCCAGCTACAAAATGAAACCTGATTAAAGCATGCTGGGGGATTAGTATCAAAACAAAATTATTGATGCAGCTAAATAAATTGTTATGAGAGTTTTGGACTGCCATGCCCAGCTTGGGAGACCTATATAGCTTTTCACTCCACTGCCCTATTCACATTATTACTTTTTTGTGTTGATGTAACTCATATCCCTAACCTAAATAAGGTGGGTGTGGGTGGGATAATCACCATACTGAAAGAGGCAGCGTAGCTGAATGATGGGAGCCTTCTTTTGGGATTCAGGTTTGGTGGAGCATGTGGGTAAAGGATTTTTTAATTAAAAAGGATTGTCAAGCTGATTAAGGGCATGTTTGTGTAGAGTTAAATTTTATAGAAAGATGAAATTGCCACATTCGTAAATTCTATGATTTTTAAATATCTCAAAAAAGGTTTTATGAGGTAGTTAGAAATTTATGTTTGGTGCAAAAAGTTCTTCCTCGATGAATTATTGCTAATTTTGTTTGGCGTTGCTGCAGAGTTCTTTAGTAAAGACTACTAGGTGGGTGGGTGGGAGGGGATAAAGAAAAAAGAGAGTGGCTGGGTGGAGGTGGGAGTGAGGAAATGGAGGATCAATTTTCTGTAGAAATGAAAAAGTCTATTTTGATGCATAAGAAGAAAAAAGTAGACGTGGTAAAAAAAAACAGTTTCACAGAAAACTGCCGCACTAAACACCTGAAAAATCAGTTTTATGTAGAAAATAATATCCTTTTTCATGAAAATGGACGAAACAAATGTGCCCTAAGTCTAAGAAAATGAATTAAAGGAGCTTAAAAAATAAATTTTCAGCTACCAGCCTAGTAATTTTTTTCCGAGAAAAAATCATGATCCCATCTACAATTATATATTGGACTAGAAATTTATGTCTAGCCCCAACTTATTTCTTAGCATCATTTTCAACCACGTGCACTTCCATGCTCCACGTGCTCAGGCATGTATCATACCATCGTCTCTCAATAGTCAATACATTTCCTTCCGCATGAAAAGCGGACCTCAACCAACGACACCTGCTTCACCTACTCCTGCCGCACCCACCGGATTGCTTGGCATCAGTGCCGAATAAGGGACCGAAATTATCATTAGTCACATAACCCGCACTAACGTTAGAGAAAATTAAGAACGGCTACTTGCCCAAATGTGGTAAGTAAGGTCAGTTTTTATCTGTTCCGGTTGTTTGGGTTTAAATTTCTATATACGTCAACTTTTTTTATTTATACGGACAAGCCTCATTCCTACTTAATTGAGTTATTTTTTTTATATGGTTGTGGGTTCTCTCTTGAGTCATAATAAAAAAAAAAGTTAAAAAAAAATTTTGACGGATTTTCAGGGGACTCACATATAGAAAGTTTAAACCACTTAAAAGATAACATTTTTGCAATCCTTTGAAAATTTTGTCGTCCCATTGCAATATTGATCATAAAAGATAGGAAGAAAATATTATGACTCAATTACGGACTATCCAGGCTTGGTTTGATATCTCTATTCTAATTTCAACGGAGCCATTCAAAATAGTGGCATTAAAAAAAGATCCATACAAACTAAAGTTAAAACTCTTATTTTCACAAGCTAGAAATGGGGCATTTCATTTTAAAAGGATTTGCCTCTACTTCTATGAAGCGGGTAAAAGATAGAATCATATGCCAAACGCTGTTATTTTTTTAATTTCCATCCATTTTAAACATTGAGATAAATGAAGATTTGTAAAAAAGACAATTATCTTGAATAATTTAGCTTTTAATAAGTCATCTTTAAAAGTCTCGCTAACTTCACATGAATATGAGTGCAATTTTCTGTTGTCCATGAACATGAAAGTATGCGGGATTTTGCTTTTCCATAAAAAAAAAATAAAAATCAGCATTTACTACTAGTAGTGTCAAAATACTTTCCGCAGATTTACAAAACAAAAATTACACCATCTTTAATATATTCTCTCAAAAAGATGAAAAGGGTCTTTTTGTTAGAAAAACCTTTTGCTTTTTCTCACTGTTCCCACGTAAAAGTGGCAAAAAAAATAGTTCCCTAGATGGATTGCAATGCCAACACCTACTAAATTAATAAAAACATTCAGAGCCTAAATCCATATAAATTGATCGGCATGCCCATATATATATATATATATTTATTATTATTATTATTTTTAGTCAACCATGGGTATTCAAGGTATCTTTTAGCATCGACTAAATCCCTTCGGATGGTGGCCTCCTCATGTTTTAACTTACCGATTTTGTCGGTCTAAAATATCTTAAATCCCAACACATTGGCGGATTTTGATGCTGAGACCACAGGATGGATGCGGGGTGCGCGTTGACCACTACCTATTATCCATGGCCTAAAATTTCACTATAATAAGTTACAACTTAGAAAAGAGATTAGATTGATCTTGTGTTTTTTATGTGTCTCACTTAATGAATCTGAATGTTCAAAAATTCTCAAAGTGGTGCCCTCACAAGATGCGTATACTGGAATTACGGAGATGGTGATTGGACGTTCCTCCAAATTCCAATTGCAAACAACCAGCTTTATGATATATATCTTAGATTAGAATTAGATTGACATCTGAAGGTTGGCGTGTTCCTCCAAGTAGGCGATCCATTAACATCCACCGTTCGATCCGATCCTTCCAACATTTACATCCGTCTGATGATGAGATAAAAATAACATTTCAAACAAGAGAGGATAAGAGGAATTCCGAAATCACCATCACTGCAAGAAGAAGAAGGAGATTAGGGTTTTTCTGAAATCCTCTCTTCAACTTCTCTCTATCAGGTCTGTCATCTTTCTTCTTCTATCGATTATTTCATTCCATACTTCATTTCAAACACTCTAAAAAACTCGTTCAGGCTCCTATAACTGTTCATTTTCCTCGATATCAAGAAATCAGATTTCTCTTGATTTGTTCTGATCTCGAACTTGTGATTTTTCTTGGTAAGTAACGGTTTTTGAGGGATTTTTTCTTCTTTTTACTGTGGAATCTGTTCTGAAATTAGGGTTTTGTTTGGCGAACATAGGTATTGTAGCGGAAACTTGCAATGGAAAACGGCGTTGGTGCTGTTTTAGAATATAGGGCAGCAGAAAATGATGATCTGAAGCTGGGATTTGGAGATGGAGATGCTCGCAACCTTCGCGGATTGAAGGATTCTGAAGCGGATGGGGTTTTGGACGAGGCGGTGGTTGGTGGCGATGAGAAAGTTGAGAAATCTCGAGAGATTGATGGAATTGGAAATTCCCATGATGGGGTTGAGATTGAAAGGTCTGAAGAAGCATTGGATCATAGTTTAGGGAATGGAGACTTTGTTTTGGATCCCCTCGTTGAGAGAGGAGATCCGGAGGGGGAGGGAGTTGTGGTGTTGACAGCTTCTACTGCTGCTGTTGAGAACGGTGAGAAAGAGGAGGGAGTTGGGTCGTTGGAAGCTTCTACTGCTGCCGTTGAGAATGGTGAGAAAGAGGGAGTTGGGTCGTTGGAGGCTTCTACTGCTGCCGTTGAGAATGGTGAGAAAGAGGAGGGAGTTGGGTCGTTGGAAGCTTCTACTGCAGCTGTTGAGAATGGTGAGAAAGAGGAGGGAGTTGGGCCGTTGGAAGCTTCTACTGCAGCTGTTGAGAATGGTGATAAAGAGGAGGGAGTTGAGTCGTTGGAAGCTTCTACTGCTGATGTTGAGAATGATGATAAAGAGGAGGGAGTTGAGTCGTTGGAAGCTTCTACTGCTGATGATGAGAATGATAATAAAGAGGAGGGAGTCGCGTCGTTGGCGGCTTCTACTGCTGCTGAGAATGGTGAAAAAGAGAAATGTGAAAATGTGGGCATGGACTCGGGTGCAGTACATGCTATTGTTCCCGAGATGGGGGAAGCCAATGAGGGAATTGAAGATGATGGAAAAGCTAATGACAACCACAGGCCAGGAAAGTCTGAAGACGGGGTGGATGCTGTTGAAGAGAAGATGGAAGATAATGCTGTTTTGGGTCACCCCATTGATGATGATGGGGTTTGCAATGGAATGGATGATGCAGAGAATTCGGAGATCTCACCGAAGGCCGAAATGAATGGTGTGGCTGGTCATGCGGATGGCTATGCAGTGTTGAAGGCTTCTGCTGTTGTGGATGGCAAAGAAGAACGTGACGAGAAGTCTGAAAATGGAGTTTTTGTGGTTGATGAGAAGTCTGAAAATGGAGTTTTTGTGGTTGATGAGAAGTCCGAAAATGGGAGCTGTGATGAGGCAAATTCAGAAGAGGTCTGCTCTAGTGTTTGCGAGAAACCAGAGAATGGAGAAACTGATGAGGTGAATTTGGGTGAGATTCACACTGTCATTCACGAGAAACCCGGTAATGGGGTTTTTGATGTGGTGCATTGTGGTGAATTCGGCGAACAGATTCAACATCGGGATGAGAGTCCGGGAATGGAAGACAGTTCAAGCAACAACAACGCATTTATGGAGAAAGAGGTTTCTGCTGTTGACGAAGAGTCGGAAAATGGGAATCATGATGAGGCAAATTCAGGAGGAATTTGTGCTGGTGTTCATGAGAAATCAGATAATGACGATAATGATGAGGCAAATGTGGGAAAGATTCACTCTCTTATTCACCAGAAACCCGGGAATGGAGTTTATTATGAGGTGCCTTCTGGTGAATTAAGTGAACAAATTCAACATCAGAATGGGAGTCCAGAGAAGGAAGACACTTCAGACATCGCAGATACTCCTGTTGATGAAAAACTAGAGGCTTCACAAGGCAAAAGCCAACCTCTGGTAGGAGTTCTTACTGAATTGAACGAGGAAAAAGGAGCTGAACCAGATGAATGTGAGGCAAAAGATTGGCAGGATTCTCAGGCCCAGCTGTCTGGGGATACCCAAAATGGTTGTTCTGATCACTCTGAGGTTTCAATTAGAACTAAAGAACTGAGTGAAACTGAAGACATTCGAAAACAGGATAGTGAACCAATCTGTGCTGAGAAGTCAGCTCCAAGGAAACTGCTAGAAAGAGATTTCATTTCAGTGGAAGAGTATGATGCATCAAACTCAACCGATGAAGATGACACTGTGCCCGATGTTCAGCGTGCATCGGTTGTAAGTGGTTCCTCTGGTAATTCTGCAGATCCTCCTGCACCTCCTCGTCCTGCTGGCCTTGGATCTTCTGCCTCAGTGTTGGAACCTATCCCTCGTGTGCTGCAACAGCCACGAGTGAATGGAGCTGCACCTCAGAGGCAATCTCAACTCATGGAAGATCCCATCAATGGTGAGACAGAAGAGTATGATGAAACCCGGGAAAAGCTTCAGATGATTCGTGTGAAATTCTTGCGGCTTGCTCGGAGGCTTGGACAAACCCCCCACAACGTTGTTGTGGCTCAAGTCTTGTACAGGCTTGGACTTGCCGAACAGCTGCGTGGGAGTCGAAACGCAACCCGCGCTGGTGCATTTAGCTTTGATCGGGCAAGTGCCATGGCAGAGCAACTCGAGGCTGCATCGCAGGAGCCCCTAGATTTTTCTTGTACAATCATGGTCATTGGAAAGACAGGTGTTGGCAAAAGTGCAACCATCAATTCAATTTTTGATGAGGTTAAATTCAGCACTGATGCGTTCCAGCTAGGTACCAAGAAGGTTCAGGATATAGTTGGGATGGTTCAGGGCATCAAGGTACGGGTGATTGATACTCCAGGTCTTCTCTCTTCCTGTTTAGACCAACATCAGAATAAAAAGATCCTCAACTCTGTCAAGAACTTCATCAAGAAGACCCCTCCAGATATTGTTTTGTATCTTGACAGGTTGGATATGCAGAGTAGGGATTTTGGAGATGTGCCATTGTTGCGTACCATCACAGACATATTTGGACCTTCCATTTGGTTTAACGCCATAGTTGTTCTGACACATGCAGCATCTGCTCCACCTGATGGCCCTAATGGCACTCCTTTAAGTTACGAGATGTTTGTTACCCAGCGTTCTCATGTGGTTCAGCAAGCAATACGTCAAGCAGCTGGAGACATGCGGCTCATGAACCCCGTCTCCTTAGTAGAGAATCACTCTGCTTGCAGGACGAATAGGGCGGGGCAGCGAGTTTTGCCGAATGGTCAGGTCTGGAAGCCACATCTGTTATTGCTTTCATTTGCATCCAAGATTCTTGCTGAAGCAAATACACTTCTAAAATTACAAGACAGTCCACCTGGAAAGCCTTTTGGAACTCGCTCGAAAATACCTCCACTGCCTTTCCTTTTGTCATCTCTTCTCCAGTCAAGACCCCAGCTTAAGCTGCCAGAGGAGCAGTTTGGTGATGAGGAAAATATGGATGATGAATTGGATGAGTCATCTGATTCAGATGATGAGTCAGAATATAATGAGCTGCCACCATTCAAGCGTTTGACAAAGGCCCAGCTGGCAAAGCTGAGTAAAGAACAGAAAAGGGCTTATTTTGATGAGGTAGATTATAGGGAAAAACTTTTCATGAAGAAACAGTTGAAAGAGGAGAAAAGGCGTCGGAAAATAATGAGAAAAATGGCAGAATCGGCTAAGGATTTGCCAAATGATTACAATGAAAATTTGGAAGAAGAAAGTGGCAGTGCGACGACTTCTGTGCCTATGCCGGATATGCCCTTACCCAGTTCTTTTGATTCTGACAATCCCACTCATCGCTATCGTTGGTTGGACAACTCCAACCAGTGGCTTGTGAGGCCTGTTTTAGAAACCCATGGTTGGGATCATGATGTTGGCTATGAGGGTGTAAATGTGGAGCGGCTGTTTGTGGTTAAAGACAAGATACCTGTTTCTTTTTCAGGCCAGGTTTCAAAGGATAAGAAGGAATCCAATCTCCAAATGGAGTTGGCCAGTTCTATTAAGCATGGTGCAGGAAAAGCAACTTCTTTTGGTTTTGATATGCAAACTGCTGGGAAGGACATGGCATATACTTTACGCAGTGAGGTGAGATTTAGTAGTTTCAGGTGCAATAAAACTTCAGCTGGTGTTTCAGTTAACGTTATTGGTGATGCTTTATCAGCTGGATTGAAGTTCGAAGACATTCTACTTATAGGCAAACGGCTTAAGTTGGTTATGAGCGGTGGTGCTATGACCAATCGTGGTGATGTGGCTTATGGGGGCACCTTGGAGGCTACCTTGAGGGATAAGGATTATCCTCTTGGTCGGATGCTATCAACACTTGGACTCTCCATCATGGATTGGCATGGAGATCTTGCTATGGGATTCAATTTACAAACTCAGTTTCCCATTGGAAGGACCACAAATATGATAACTCGTGCCAATTTGAACAACAAAGGGGCTGGACAAGTCAGCTTACGCTTGAATAGCTCAGAACAACTTCAGATAGCCTTGGTTGCCCTCGTACCTGTTTTCCAAAACATATTCAAGAATAATCCATTTAGTTCTTCTCAACCTATGCAGTAGGGTTCTCTAGCAGTTGTCCTTTTCTTTTATATGTAGTTTCATGTTTCTTTCTTGGTATCTTTGTTTACCTTTTTTTGGGGGTCTCTATTATACTGGCAAAGCCCTCTTGTATCTCTTGCTTCTCTCTTAATGAAAATTTACTGTTACTTATCCTTCCTAAAAGGAAGTGTAGGGCTGCCAGTAAACAATGTTTTGAGAATGGAAGGGTGACAAAGCCATGGGTGGTTCACACTCAAATGGATAGCAGATTAGTCGTTTGTGTTTTTTAAAAATAGTTTTTTATTATAGTATAAATTGTCAAATTTTATGAAACAATATCGAAATGACATTAAATTGGATCTGTTTGATGGGTTATGGCGTTATGCAATGAGCTTTCCATTGGGCTCAAGCTTTTGGAGTTTTGACAAGAAATGAAAAATCATGGCCCATTTTGTAAGAGCGTGTAGGATAGTGATAAGTTTTAGAGATATTTTTTTTTGAAGGGTCTAAGTTTAAAAAAAAAAATTGGTTGTTTTGATAGTTGAAATTATGTTGGTGGTTTCTTTCCATGGAACATCAATGAAAGGGCTGAAAGCCAATAGCATTTGGTATTGTTTATTCTTTCTTTTCTTTTTTTTTTGCGTTTATTCGTGTCGTAAGAAAAGATCTATAGGCTGGTATGTGGATGTGTATACATTTGAGGCATTTGGTTTACTCGACTGCTGGTGTATTTTTGAATTTCTTTGCCTTTTATTTCCATTCTAATTTACATTCATACTATATGAAGAAAGTAGTCATTTGACCACAAAAATGTTAGTCACCTACCTATATTCTGTCTCATGGAGAAAAAATGTACAAGTTTAAATCGAGAGAAAATATCAGGAGACTTTGATCCTTCATTCTTCTCTTGTTGAGAAGTTCTATGATTTCCCTCTAAATCCTTTTTCTTCCTCTCTAGAATTTTTGTGAGGGTGTCTGATACATGCTCAGCCCTCTAACAAGGTCTCTCGCACCACCAGTCCTTAGCCTCTCTTTCTTGAGAATCTCCACACTTGAAGCTGGGTGTTCTCTCTTTTCTATTTTAATCTCTGATATTGTAGGCTATTATGTGAAAAATTACTTGCTTTTGTTTTTGCTTTGATACTATCATTGGAAGGTTTCTCTGCCAATGGATGATTGGTGTTGCTCTTGATCAATCTGTTTCCTTTTTGTGTGCATGCGTGCGTGTGTCCTTTTCCCAGTTGTTTTGGGTTTTGGACATGAGATGGGAGTTTTTGGACCTTCCAAATTTCTTTCCTAAATCTCTTTACTTGTTTGGATTTCTGTCTCCCAATTTCCCACTCGTTTTTAGCATTGCAACCTCTCTGTTTCGGAAAAATGCTTTAGCTTTATAATTTGTTCTTTCCCTTTTTCTCTTTTTCTCTTTGATTTTTATAATATATGAAGAAAGAAAGTGCAATGAGGATTAGGCAGTTGGCTCTGGGGATGGCAATGGATCGGCTTAAAAGGGTGACCAGGTTGGCAGGTTTGGTATTGGTTTTTTCAGGTTCGGGGTAGGTATGGATTTATAGATTTTGCCCCACATTGGTTTCGGGGAGGATTAGGGTTTTGGCTACCCAAACCTGCTCTCCCTTGTTGATGATTAAGTTGCATATTTGTTAATAGAGTATATAATACATAAAGCCTCCCTAGAGCAGTTGGTGTTGGACATTTGATTAGTGGGAGAGCTACAAGATCACAATCTTGAGCCTTGTTTGTTGATGCAGACAGATTGGTATCACACATCATAAACCCATCACTAGTTGGGGCGGGGCAGGTGCGAGTCGAGCAGGTTCGGGATTACCCCAATCCGTTGCCATCCCTAGTTGGTATTGTTGAAAGATTGCAGTCTGTTATCTTATTCAGAAGAGTGCTTCTATCTCTGTGCTAAGTCTGTTTGGCAAATATGCTTTCTTTTCTCTATTCACCATTAAATACACACATATTCTTTTTCTGTACACTGTTAATTTTTTCAGGTTCAAAATTAGAACCTGCTTTATGGTTTTCCACCATGATGTCTGTATGTTAGGTGGTATGCAGGCACTGGTTGGTTTTGCTTGAGGTTTCTCCTGAGCTTTATATGAGATGAAGTTTTTTGGTTGCAGAGTTGGCAACAAAGATACAAAGGTTGCATCGGGGTTTTGGAGTGAAAAATTGCTAATATGAATATTTCTGTTTGACTGGTTGGGCAATCGGCATTTGTGACAAAGGACTCAGTTAACTTGGTACCTTTTCATATCAGTCAGCGATTGTGCTCCCTTCTTCCTCCCTTTCCTCTCTTTTTTCTTCTTTTTTTCCCCCTTTTTTTTCTTTCTTTTTTTAATTAGTATCATTACTTGAACTCACAACCTCAAGGTTACAGCAGCGAACACCTTCACTGCTCCACCGTACCGCTGTGCTCTCTCTTTATGGTTGAGCAGGTTACTCTGCATCAGAAAATCACGCAAAAGGAGGCATTCTATCTCCTGGAGATTAGAATCTGAATGCTCATCTATACTATTTTGGTTGCATGTTGGTCTTTATGTTAGACTGGGTAAATTGATGTGACTCTGTACTCTGTAGACTGAGTGTGCCCATTTCATAATGGTTGGGGATTTTCCAAAGAATTTCCACTGGTATTTAGCTGATTTTTTTTCCAATTGTGTCGTAGAAATGAAAATTCTTATTTTGCTGGCATCATTTACTATTTCAATCAAGTTTGCCTATTTCACAGAATTGTCAAACACTAGATTGCTACACTAAATATTTTCAAGAGTGACAGATTTGAGACCGGAGGTCTCTTGATTCTTTCTTTAAAGATGAGCATTGCTAATTGTTGAGAGGCATCTAGCATCTATATACTGATCATCAAAGTTGTGGTAGTTGCAGACATTTATAAATTTGGGATGCAAATGCTATATGAAAAATGACACTGGTTTCTAACAATTCCTCATGTCCCCATATTATCAGCATCAGCATCATTTTAGTCATATGGGCCATCAAAATGTAATTTGAACCAATCTTTTGGGGTGAAATCCATGGACTTGGTGGGGAGAATGGTTATGGGGCAGTTGTAAGTTTGTTAGATAAGGTTTGTGCTTTTCGAAAGGATTTGAGTCAGGTTAAGAGAATGTTAATTAGAAGATGTATTCATTGTTTTTTGCTTTCCTATATATATCAAGAAATGATTGACCATGTAACACCTTCCCTTCTTGGGGCACCAAAAAAAACCATTGACCAAAGGAGCTCAGACTTAATTAGAGGGTGTGTTGATATTATTTTATTAGAATAATCTTTGGACCAAATTATTTTCGAGAAAGAACACTCTGCAAAAATATGTTCTTCCATTTCTTCTTTGATTGAATTTGATCTTTGGTTTTCTTTAACAGCTTTTGATATGGGAGCCAATAATTTGGAATAGCTACACAATCAGATGTAAATAATCATGGTTGTTCCAGTTGGACTTAAGGCAGAACCCTTCCAATTGCATATTTTGTTTTGAATCTTAGAGATGACATTGCTCCAAATATTTAAGGAGCAACTTGTAGACACGATAGAATTAATTAAGAGATTCAACTGAGGTAAGATAGACCTCTGGTTAGGGAACATGGTATGCTGAGGGTTTGAACCCCCGGCATCCAAGTTAGAACTGACACTTCTTATCAATGAGGTAAGAGGCTGTTCTTGAGTTAAAATTTTATTAGTGAATCTGATTCCACATTTTGATATGTGAAAAAATAATATAATATCATCTGCAAATTGGAGAACAGGGACATACAACAGAGGCCAGCTTTCACCAATCCAGAGATCTTTAAACTCAAGGATGAAGCATATCACATACACAAATCAAACAAAGGTGACAGGACACCCTCACTCGGGCCTAGCCATTTTAATTGGACTCATAGTGGACGACCGTCACATTGTACTCAATGATGGCGAGCCCAGTAGCCGGGCTAAGTAAATATGTCCTAACCATTGCGAATCCACGGGCCATCCGGAATAATCCAGTTCCCCCAACTACAGGGACCTCCATGACTGGGTCCGATGACCCTTTGCTTCCAAAGATGCTGAGGGAGCTTCCATTATACTTCCCTTGGGTGAAACCAAAGGCCAAGGCCATGATCAGACCGAACTCGGCCTGATTGTCTGCGCCCGTTAACCCCTGGGCTCGACCCACCAGCGCCGAGGTGCTCTCGGGCCCTTCCCTCAGAGGGCTGTCTTCCATCCAAACTGTCCCGAAAAGCGTGGACGGGTCTATTTTTTGGGGCCCACCCACCTTCACCACCGTCGGATTATCGCCGGTTGAGATCTCATGAAAATAGAAATGCAAATGGGTCACAGTCTCCTTTCCCAGGCCAAGGCTTTGGCACGCATCTTCAGCTCGGCCCAAGGCTAACCAGGAGATGACTATGAGCATCAAACCTGCCAGCCCCATCTCTCTGTCTTCTCTTTTGTTTGAGAGGTGAGAAGAGAAGGCTATTTATTCTGTTTGCTCGTTGATTAATCTGTTTTTAAATCTTCTTTTAACACTTTTGCAAGGTACCAAACATTTGACCCTGTCTATCTTGAAATATTTTAAATGGATGAGACCAATAAGACATGGCTCATTCCTCATATTATATATGAATTCATAATATTATCTGACTGGCTTGTGAGGACTTTTTTACCAAAAAAATAATCTCGAATTCAGAGACTTTATTCAAGGTCACGTTTGGCAATTAAATCCTCGGGATTCTCACAATTTTCTTTAAGAAATTAAAAATTTTACATTTCGCAATTGTAAATCCTCAAACATTTTGGCCCCTTTTCCTGCCCAAGGCTTTGGATCCAGTCGGCCGCATCTTCGGCTCGGCCCAAGGCTAGCAAGGAGATGACTATGAGCACCAAACCTGCAAGCCCCATCTCTCCGTCTTCTCTTTTGTTTGAGAGGTGAGAAGAGAAGGCTCTATATTCTGTTTGTTCATTGATTAATCTGTAAGGCACCAAACATTTGACCCTGTCTATCTTGAAATATTTTAAATGGATGAGACCAATAAGACATGGCTCATTCCTCATATTATATATTAATTCACAATATTATCTAACTGGCTTGTGAGGACTTTTCTACCAAAAAAATAATCTCAAATTCAGAGGCTTTTTTCAAGGTCACGTTTGGCAATTAAATCCTCAGGATTCTCACGGTTTTCTTTAAGAGATTGAAAATTTTACATTTCACAATTGTAAATCCTCAAACATTTTGGCAAGAGAAAATCCTTATTTTTTTTTTATGATTTTAGGTCCAACCCTTCTCGATAGGATCTGAAAATCCTCAATCGCTAATTTAAGACTTGGATCCAATTTTTCTCAACTTACATCCCGATACACTTTAATATCAAGGTGAAATTCTTAGTGAGGAATTCTCAAATGTCACGAGAAATTTTCAAATCTATGGATTCCTCCCCTCTTACCTAATGTGCCCCAATAGCAAAGGAGTGGACTTTAGCATTAGATTGATTTTGGGGATCCACAATTCAGATATAATTTACATCAATTATGTGATGACGCAAGGTCTTATTATACTCAAATATCACCGCACCTTGGGAGCCACAATTTGGTTATCCAAACTATGAGCTGGTTGGCCCATTATATTATCCTTTTTCCCATTCTTTTATTTTTTTTATACTATATATTATTTTAGAGGGATTTGCTGCTAGTTTAAACTAAAAGGAATAATGTTGATCGGATTAATAAGTGTATTTCCCATTGCACCCCAGGGGAAATTCTGTTTTACTATTTACTACTCTCGAGGAATTTAGTGAAATTTCTATCCTTTCTTGCAAAAAAAATTTTTATGAGTCAAGATCCTCCCTCGCAGCCATTAACAAAACAGTGTATCAAGTTATTAGAACTTCAATACGAGGCTCACGTAGAGATAATTTAGACCGTTCAAGATGAACTTCATTCCCTCTAGCTCCCTATCCACAAGTTCAATAGAATGGGCCCCACTTCGAATTGACATCACTGCTGGAGTGGTGTTAATCAGAGATTGAGCAATATGATCAATCTCATAATGGGACCCTCTTCTTTTCAACTTAAACTTTGAATATCTAAATACCGGGAGGATGGAATTCATATTGATCGGACTGATTGGAATTATCTATTTGTGGACCTCACGATCGAATTTCAAAATTTTGTTAAGAATCGGGATCATTTAAGGATTTCCCCACGATGATCGCGAGTAGATCAGTCATGGTCCTCCACATCACCGTGGGCAGCCCTTGCCCTAATGTATGATAAGCTGCCTGCCTGCATGGCAAATTGTCCTAGATGACATGGCATTTTTTGATTCCACTCAATGTCACGTATAAAAATACGCTTTGTTATACGGTTACGGGGGAGAGGATCCGAACTCAAATAGTTTTCAAAAGAAGGAAAACCCGCCAGTTCGCCACTATAAATAGAGTCGGTTTTGTCATTTCATCGTTCATCATCATCATCAAGAGAGAGAGAGAGAGAGAGCAGCGAGCGAGATGAAGAAGAGAGCAGGAGCAAAACTCAACTGCAACTCCAAGACTGGCGTTTCTCCACTTCCTCTCTCGTGTCCGAACCGCAACACTCCTCCCAAACCCTACGAATTCAAAGTCACCAGATTCACATCCTCCAAGAAGAAAACCGCACCTGCTCTCGCTCCCTCTCCTTTCCTCCAGCCACAAAATCCCTCACCGTCCAACAAAAACCCAGCTACGATCTCAGATCTGAAAGATCTAGCCGCGTCTCGCGCCAATTCCATCAAGAGGTGTCTCGATCTTTGCCACTCCGAGATTCTCAAAGACATCGAAGCCTCTAATTCCAGACTCTCCAAAAGATTCAAGGTAATTGAAATTTTCATTTTGATTTGCTTGGATCTGATGTGTTTTCACGATTCTCTGTTGAAATCTTAGTGGTTTCTGCATTAACTGAGACGATTAGCTGTTTCTTTCTGTTGTTAGGTTAGTTCCGAAATATGTGTGGCGAACAACTGATTTTGTGTGGATGATTCATACATTGCGTAGCTACAATTTTTTTTTTTTCATCTGAAAATTGATCGATGTGTTTGATTCGCTTGGATCTGATGCATTTTGATCTCTGCTGAAAACAAATTTTAGTAGTTTCTGCAGCAAGTGAGATGATTAGCGGTCGGCTTTCCATAGTTTGCTGAAATGGATGTGGAAAACAGCTGCTTCTGTGATGATTGTTTGTATGTTTTGCAGATCTGATCTGAGGATACATGGATTCCTATGAGGATTTGTGACATACTTACTTGTGATATTTTGTTTAGATGAGTGATATAAAAACAAAATGTAGATAGATGTAAGCTATTATTGTCTGAATTTATGCAACACCAATGCTTAGAACGAACTGTCGTTAAACAAAATTTAGTTGTAAGGTAATGTTGTCTAAATCTATGCAACACTTAAGCTAAGAACTGGATTGTTGTTATCGGTTTTTTGGCATTATGAGAACTAGTTAGTCTGAATTTCCAATTGTTTAGGTCATTGACTGTATAGAATGATTTTGGATGGGGAACTAGAAACTCTGCACCTTCAGTGTTCTTGTCCTGCTTTTATAAAACAGGACATGCGGCAGAGTTTTTTTCCTTTCAACTAGCACTACAAGATACAGGGCTTTGAGACCTAGCCAACTTTAAAAAAACTGATGCATTGGATGTTGAACGCCTTATATTGAATGGTTATTAAAATTTAATGGACTTAATTTTTTAGAAGTTGGCTAAATCCCAAATTCTTCTTGTGCTTGGTAGGCCCAAGGACACCTAAACTCTACCAGTGTTCCTCTGAAGCTTTAGAGATTCTTGAGTACTTTTGTTCTTGGGTTGTATTTATCAGTAGTTGAATAACAAAACACAGATATCGAAACTGATGTGGTGCAGCTTTGGTGAATTCTGATTGTTTCTGTCAGAAGCTATGTTCTTGATTAAATTCTACAAATTACAGCCTTGACGCCCTTGACTACAGTGGAGAACTAGTGCTATTAGTTTGAGTTTACAAGATATTCAGGACAATGTTCTTGTGAAATTTTGGTGACTGGTGAGGGCCTAAATGTGTGTGATTGAAAGCAGAATCAAACAAAACAAATAACCTACCAAAAGAGAAGAAAGAAATGGGAAAGGAACTAATTTTTAATAATGTTACCCACCACTAGACTTTCAATAGGTCTCAGATTAAATGTCCGAGGTCTCTTAACATCCAGCAATGCCAACAAGACATGTTAAACAGGTCTGTGATATCCTGGTTTGCAAGTGGTTTTGGGTTTATAGATTTGAAAATTTCCTCTGCCGAGCTTACGGTCTATCCTGTTTTGCTAGTGGTCTGTGATATCACTCGACACTCAATCACACTGCACAAACAAGTGATTGATTGACTCAACTTTCTTACCACACAAACGGCGCAAGGAGGAAGCATTCACAGTAACAATTCTTCTCCTTCCAAGATCTACCATCAATGCTTTTAACACTCTTCCTGTCGGAGTAACCCAACAAAATTCTTCAACCCTCTTAGGCAGTTAGGCGCGAACCCTACTAAGCACGAGGAGGAGGAGGAGGCGGCTCCCTCAAGGAAGGCATTAAGGCATGAAAAATTGACTTTGAAACCTTGAACCTTCCGGAAGGGACCCACCTTCAGATTCTCACATCATGATTCTCCCTGGAAAGAAAACATGATTGAGAATACTCAAAATGGACTTGTAATTCAACGATTCTGACTTGATCGTAAACCTTTCTTTGTTTTAATGAATTTTCTATTATCAAATAAAAAAACTAGTGAAGGATAAAAAGAGAAGAAAAAACAAAACATTTCTTAAATGAATAAATCAACACCCATCGGCCCATGAATCATACCGATGGCTGCTGATTGGATGATCTAGACTGTGATATTGGTTACTGTAGATGAGATAGAATTCAAAGATTACATGCATCGGAGGATATCAACCAACCATAAATTGTCTTTAGTTTTGGACCATTTTGGACCAATTACCAGACAAGTTGCTGATGACAAGACAATATAGATGGATAAGGTGGGTTCCTGTAAATGGAACACAATCTGAAGCTAACATAGATAAGGAGGTGGTATCAACCATCCAATGGATGGCCTCACATGGGACAATTTCTGATTCAAGCTGCAGGGAGGTGGATTTCTAACAGTAAAGATAATTTGGTTAGTGTAATTTTAGACCAGAGCCAATGATCCGTTTATTTGTGTTTCATTTTCCATTGCATCAATACAGATCCAGTCACAGGCATGCCTTCAAGTAATGGATGAAGCAGAGAAGGAATATAAGAAGATGACAGACAGGATTAGTGAAAATATAGAAGTAATGCAGGTATAATGGCAATCTCTATAACATGAATTCACTACTACTATTATTGTTATTATTTTGAAGTTCCTCACACATTTGATGATCTGGTGGCTTGTTTGTCAGGCTTCATATTCAGAATTCATTACTGAAGCACAGGCTCAAGCATCTCGTGGTAAATGAATTGAACTGCATTTTCCTTTGTGTTTTTCATACCCACATTTGCAGCTATTTAATACCTTTCAAGATGAGATTAAAATGATGGAAGAACAGGACACGGTAAACTGTTGAAACACCTCAAATTAAAATTAGTGATCAATTAGTGACCTTCCTGTTTTCGCAGCTTGCTTTTACTAATGACTTGCAGTTTGCGAGTCAGTCGGTGTAACTTATAATGGTTGTGGTATGAGGTTGTTAGAAGTGCAGATTTTATTTATTTTGGAGATTTTCTTTTGGCAAAAAGTAAAATTTTATCTAATCTTTCACTTATTGTTAATATGATTGTTTTTATGGGTAGACAAATGTTGAGTCAGAATTCTTTTCCCTTTTTTTGTGCACAATTTTTATTGCTTTTCTTTTTTTGCTGAAAATATTATTGCTTTGAATTGTTTAACTAATTAGTGTGCAAAGTAACAATCCCGGAGCTAACACAGTCACTGGAGAAAGGTATTGAATGTCTGCGAAACCGATATGGGGTTCCACTCATGACAGCATGACTGATTCCAGCAGACTCCAGTTCCATTTCCAGGAGTTCTTAACAAGGTACTGCTTTTTTACATCCTTTCCTACTCCTTGACTAGTCCTCTCCAAACAACAAAACCTATATACTGTAACGATGTCAATCAGGGATGCTATATTTCTCTTTCTTTCTCTGTAACGATGTCAATCAGGGATGCTATGTTTCTCTTTCTTTTTCTAGCTCTATATGGAGGGTTTGCAATTAGCTGTTAATGGCTTCATAAATAGCCCCAACCTACAGTAAAAAATAAAAAACAAGTGGTCCTGTCTGGGAGCTGCTTATGTCACACGTTTCTGTTGCGTCACTTTCCCTTTGTTCTCGCACATTAATTCCCAATTGAAATCTGGTCCCCAGTAAGATTAGTGGTCTAGCTTGATGAGCAAATTGGATGTCGTCTGATGATCTTTGATCTAAGATTGATTGCTTCATTGCGTTTAATGTCTGCTTTGCATAATTGGGATTTTGAACTCACTATTACAGTATTACTAATTCTGGGGCTGTTTTTCTATCTGTGCGTACATGGTGTATTTAAGACGTGTGTGGATAAACTTGTGTAAGGATTCATCATCAGTTGTTAACATGGTTGCGCTAACTGCCAAGATGGACATATCAACCACGGCAAATTGTGGCTAAAAAAAACCTTTTACAGGTATTTCTAGTACCAGGTAGTATGGTTTGTGAAGCTTCAATGCCAAGACTAATCAACCCCGAATGTGTTGGCGAATTTTTATGTATTCAATTCCTCAGTATTCTATGCAAATAAACATGCCTTTTAAAGTTAGAATACATGACCAGTTCTTTGCCCACACCGTAACACATAGGAGAGGAGACGCTCGCGAGACGTGGGTACCATCTGGATTCAAGGCCGGGAACAATGTGATATTAAGGTTGCACCGGGTCAGGCGCACTTTTCTGGACGGTGTTCTATCTCTAATATAATTCATTGCCATAGCCACTCTACACGTACATAACATAATAAATGAGCGGAGAGCGGTAGTAGCTATTCTCTTCTAACCACATACTAAAAATGATTCAAACCATAACGTGAAGAATATATCTTTGTATACATATATAGAGACCCGAATAACTATACTTTTGTCATCGGATTCTGCTACCAAATCCCCCAAAAGCAAAGAAATCACTTGCAAGGGGTGAAAGTGCAGCGTACATTGCCACCACCAGAGTTCGCCCTCTTAAATTGCATCGCAGTAAATAGGGCCTGTTGAGGGGAACCCATGAGGGCCCAATTCATGTGACCCACCACACTAAGAGTAGGGTAACTGAAGTGAATGCTGTTGTAGGAGTTGAGAAGGGCAGCGGTCCCTTCCCTGAGGAGTGTCCTAAAAACGTCCCCCTTCCCTTGAAGACCTTCCCACAAGTTCATGTCCGTTCCATATTTTCGAGCTGCGGCGAGCCCAAAGGCAACGGCCACTTTCGTGTCCGGGCCCACCACCTTCCAGTAGCATTTGTACTGAAGCATGGTCCAGTTCCTGAAGCATATACATAAATTTGGTCAGTGATACATACAAATATAAGGAGAAGCAGTTCAAAGGAATCTTTTGAGTGCATTATTCATTCCAATATCATGTAGGCACATCTATAAAAACCGTATAGATGGGCCTGAACTGAACTCCGAACCATTTAAGTTGATGCGACTTAAGTTGATCAAGATAAATCCTCATAATAAGGAATATAATAAGGAATGGAATTCTACATTGGAGCCCATCGAGCTCATCTACTAAAAATCCAAATCCCACAAAAATAAACCTCCCAATATATAGTGTATTTCAAATTTTATCACAATAGGAGTTGAGCCAATTGTAAGATTATTCATATGTAAAAAAAAAAAAAAAGTGATTAATAGATATGTATAAGATTGTATTAATCGCATTTTTAATTAAATAGTCCAGCTTACCGTGGGATCAACTTTTAATGAAATAAAATGAGAGAATATGCCATACAATGGGAGGTTGTTTATTTTTTAATGGCTCGGATTTTAAATGGGTGGGGCCCACTGCAGAGTTTTATTTTTCAACTCGGAATTTCTCCATGTCAAAGATCCGGACTCATCACTTTGATCCGACTGAAAAGGATAAAATGATCGGACCATCCAGTCTTGTTTCTTTTGATCGTGGCCCACATTGATTTGAACCGAATGGACGGTCATACACTTCATATTAGTGCAACTTAGACCTCGATAAAATTTTCAATGGAATGCAAGGGCAAAAGAGTCTTGTGCTTACTGGTAAGGACATGCAGAGGCTTGGAAGATGGGCATTGGTGGGAATGGGATTATCCGCGGTGGGGACGGTGTCGATGGTGGCGGCAAGGAAGGAACTGTCCGTGGCGGGGACGGTGTCGATGGTGGCGGGAGGGAAGGAACTGTCCGTGGCGGGGCTGGGGCAGGCACCGGGCTGCCCGAAGATCTCGGGCAGAAGGGCATGGGCCTGGCAGGCTGCGACAGCAGCGAATCGACCGTGTAGAGTTCCATGTTGAACATCCTAAAAAAGAGGTTAAGTCCCCGGGAAGGCCCCGCGGCTGCCCCACAGCCCGAGGACGAGCCCTGCCCGCTGCCTATCATGACCTGGGCAGTGCAACGGCTAAGATCGGTGCTGCCCTCGAACCGGAACACGTAGTTACCGAGCCAGTTGGTGGTTTCCTCCTTCCAAACCGTCATCTGCCCGTCGCTGCCCGCACAAGCTATTGCCACCTTTGCTCCTGCACCAAAAAGATCAATGGTAATTCAGTGGTCCGCGGGATCACATTTATAACCATTAAGTTTCATTAATCATTAGTCGAGACGACATCAGGCGGGTGCTATGGTCCAGGCCAGTGACCCGTGGGTTAGACCTAAGCATAGTTATTTACCGACCGTTGAGTGGGTAATCAAAGAGGGTCATTTGCCCGTCTTTGCACTGGTCGCAGTAGACGTTGCCCGTTACCATGCCATCTGCCCGAGCTTTGTCCACTCCCCCAGCAAGCAGCAGGAGCAAAACTGCAAGCAGAAACTTGCAGTGAAAAGCCATGAAAGTGGGACTAGGGATTTTGGTGTTGGGATTCTTGAATGATGTGCATGAATTGGCAAAGTGGCACCTATAAGGTTGGTGAAGAAATGGGCGTACAAAGTGAGCTCAAATAGAGTGGATGGCCTATTGATGAAGAGATTCAAACGTCCAACTGCCATCATTTATTTGGTTGGGAAATAGGAAATTGAGTTATTGGAGGACAAAGACTGCAGGTATGTGCTTGTGTCATTTATCGGTTTTCCTTGTACGGTGGAAAGTTATCGCCATCATCGGTGGCATAACAGCTAACATTAGTACTTCGTCAGTTAACAAAGTTTACATTTGGGTTGGGCCACCTTTGCTCAGCTGAGATCGTCCGGCTTTGGCTGGATTGGCTGTGTTTATATCCATGGGCTGAGTGTGAAATATTTGGTTCACATCTTATCGGGCAGGTTAGAAGTCCATCTATACTTAAACATGATTTATATGAACCATATACCCTATCAAAAAGTCTACATGGACTAACTCATGGAGTTAGACCATGATTCTATCCATAAATTAGTTTATGTAGCAGACCCAAAGAGCTCATATCCTATTACGGTCGCTCATCCTCATTATTTTTTATTCGTCTTTTTATTTGCAGTCATTCTGTTTTGGTGATGTTTCTTCTCTTTTCGACTTGTTTTCCCGGTGCAACCCCTTTTGGTACTCTTATTATGGCATATTCTAATATTATCTTCCATGTTACATGCATTGAACCTTTACTTACATTAGAATAAATTTTAAAAAAACTTACTGTTAAGGGGCCTTTAAACTATAAAGCGGTAAAGTCAAGAGGTAGGAAAATCATTTGGGACCTTTCTGTCTGGCCACTCTCATTAATAGACAGCATGTAAGTGGGCCCCACAACCTGACACACAGTCTTCTCATAGGTGGATATTCCCAACTACTAAACAGATTAGAGGTGGACAATAATATTTGTCCCAGCGAGGCAGCGATGGTTGGAATGCTTTGGTATAAACCCTTCGTACCATCCATGTAAGGCCACGAATTGATGATGGATACCACAAGTTCCTACGCTAGACGATGACAATCACACATTACATGCCCCAGACTCACCCACAAGATATACCAGGTGTTAAAACGAAGCACCTCTGCTTATAGGAGGTCATTTAATGAGAGGCCCCAAGTGAGATTTTATGATATGCCAGAACAACCCATACAAGCCTGTTTGGACGAAACACGGAAACAGGGATCTGTTTCCATACTCCATTGGCTGAATTGTGCCGTTGTGGACAGTGTGGTGGGGAAATGGGCAAGTAATTAATGCTTTTGGAAGGGGCGCCAGCGTCCTTTCATGTTACAACAGCCGTATATGTATTTATCTTTGGACGGTGGGTGAGGAGAATTTAAGGGGACAGGAGCTTTGATGGATAATGGTAGAAAGAGCGCCCCCTGCGTTTAATGCTATTACCAGGAGAGGCCCATCCCTTTTCAAATTTCTTTTAGACTTTCACACGCGGCTACGCAAGGGTCTCCGAAATAGGCTTCCCGTGCAAGTGGAGATGGAAAGCCTGTGTGGTTCCCACTTCCGTGATTTATGTGATGGCCCTACTCCCGTGATTTATGTGATGGCCCCCACAAACTGCCTAGTCATTTTTTTGTTATTATTATTTTAATTTTTTTTTTGCTATTGGATGTTCTCAAATTTTTGGACTAGACTAATCCCAACGGGCTTAAAGGGAAGCCAGGTAAACTCTCCTAGTCCCAGCGTGATAGTGCAGTTTCGAACAAACAACCTCCAAATACAAACCGTGGTGCTAAATCAATTGAGCTACCCTTTAAATTAGCATGACCTTTGCCTATGAAGTTCGAGCGAGCGTGCAGCATATAAGACTTGTGGAAATCAAGCAACATATCATCAACTGTCCACATTCTCAATGCACCAAAATTGAAGGTTTACAAACGAGGCGAAGCATATCAGCAATGGGTCAATTGATGGATGGATCAGATTTTGGTTTTGCCATACTGATTTCTTGATCGATGGTCCAATGGGTGTAAGACTCTACATTCAAACAGTCGAAATCTTCTTCAAAAAGGTGAAAAGCTGGTACTGAAGGCAATTTTGGAGCTGAGCCTTACTACATTCACTGCTCAGAAGAATTTTGCTAGATGATAATATGCAATAAAAATATTTATTCGTCGCTGGGTTGAATCCCGTAAAAATGTATTGTTAAAAGATAAATAAGATTTTATGTTAATAAATCAAAAGCTAGAATAATTTGATGGGTCTAACTTTTTGATAGACCCTTCTTTACAAGGAGACCTTTCCTTCTATCCCATCTCCAGGGATAGTAATATATGCAAGTGGGCCTTACGAGCCCTCTTTTGAAAGGTATTCTTTGAGAAAATCGTCTCTCTTTGCTCTCTCATTTCAGCCAATGCAGGTTGAGCTTGGTCAGTGGTCACCAATGTCCGGCCATCCCATATGCTCCCCTCTATATTCTGTATTTGTGAGAGACGAGATGAGCTTTTGACTGATGGGGCATGGCCCGCATGGGACTACATAGCTTGGCTACCAGCTTTTAAAGAAGTTTGTATTGGGCCAATGAGGGGTTGCTCTGTGCAAGTGAATATCTCGATGTGTCGCTCTTCTCACATGTGTTGACCATCTTTCTACTTTGTGAGCTTGGTTGATGTGCCTCTTTTCTCACATGTGTTAGCTATCTTTTCTACTTTATGGGATTGTTCTTTCCATTGAATCATAATAGGATGAAAATTTCCTCCATTTAAACCTAATTTGAATTAAACCCAAACCTTGATGTAATTGAATGATTAAATATGATTCAATTCAACCGATATTAAAGCCTTGAGTTTAATACAAAACACATAAAATCAAAAGGGAATTTTCCCTTAATTTATGACAGTGCCTTCTAGGCTTCTAGCGAGCAGTCAAGATGTATGACCAAAACTTAAAATTAAGTACTTATTATTTTAAAGGGAGCAGCTCCCCTAAGCTGAAGCTTAAGGGAGCTTTCAGCTGAATCATGCGAGGAACGTGTGTGGGATGAGTTTCGTTTAAAGTCAACATTTTATCGAGGCCCGCTCTTTTTTTTCGTTTCCCTCCTCTTCAGACCTAATACAGCGCTCTCTCTTCTCTCCACTGAGTCCACTCTCTGTTTTCATTTTTCACCAAGCTCTCTCTCCCCTACCATCTCAACCTCTCTCCCCTACCGTCTCTCCCTGAACAGTACTCGACTGCAAAGCCCGGGTGTCTCTCCCTGTCATCTCCTCTCGGCTCTCAAAGCGCAACAGTTTAGGGAGGGGCTCCCCTATTCCTCCCGGCGTCATCTCCTCTGTTCGCGTGGATCCCCTACCGAGATGACGCCGGGACGATTTAGCCTCCTCATCTTCGCCTCTCTCCCTCAACAGTACCTCTCTCCCCTAGCGTGCGTGGCATCTCCTCAAATAGTACAAACTAGCGCCAGAGACGTTTTCCCCAAATTGTGCCGGTCGTGCGACGTCTCCGACCTTGATTTGCCGATTCGACCGCGGGGGATATGCTCGTCTCCAACCTCTATTCGACGGCATCAAACGAAAAAGGAAGAAACCTCCTTCATGCCGACCTCTATTCGACGGCATCCAGCCTTTATTCGATCTGCTTGTCTCCAATCTCATTTATTTATTAGTATTTTCTTTTTTGGTCAGTTTTGATTGGCATTGGAATGAAAGAGTTTGGTTTGTACGAATGATACAGGTTCTTTGCGATTTGATGTTCAGGCCGAATGTTGGCTTATAATTTCACTTGAATGTGAGTTCCAAAATGAAGTTTAGTGTTGAACATGAAAGGTTTAGGGTTCGAGATCTCTAGATTAGTCCACTCAATCAATCAACCCACTAGTGTGCAAAAATAATAAACTATGTAGCGGAAATAAAACTCAAGCACACACCACAAGGACACCAAATTTTAGGTGGAAAACTCTAACCGGGTAAAAAACCACCGATCCAACCTGGATCAATAATCAAGTACTATCAAGAAACTCAGATTTCCTCCCCAGATATCCCCTACCTAAGGGCTGAAGTTACCTTGTGTCGCTTCACGCTTCAACGACTTCACACCGCTGATTGCAACAGACTCAATCGAGCACTTGACTCCTCAAATCTTCTACGCAAGAAGACGATCTTCTACAAAAGATGCAGAAGAACAGGCTCTAGAGAACTTGTCAGCACAACTTCTTAATAAATCTCTAGAAAAGAATTCTCTCAATCAAATCTCTAGCTCAGCACTTTGAGAGGTGAGGTGTCTCTTTGGAATAGCCCTTGAGTCCTTTAAATAGCCCTTGGGACGTGCTTAATATTCCCTAATTTGATTAGGATTAAAACCATCAGTTAGAGCACTATTAGAAAAGTAATTTCCACTTTTTCCGGACTCCCTGCGCCATGTCCGCTCGAGCGGACCCTTCATCCGCTCGAGCGGATGAGGTACTGTCTCCGCCGAACGAGACTCTGTCAGACTTCTTGGTAGTGTCCCCTTAACAGTTTTTAAGCACTTTTATAATACATGAAGATTGCTTGTTGCTTGACACCTATTAAGAGTAAGGCAGCTTTCTTTGACTTTTCACTTCATTGAATATTAAAACAATCCCATATGATGTCATCATCTTCAAAAGGTGTCAAGAGATCTCAACGTCTATGGTATGGAATGGTGACTTTTTGAGTATGGTAGTCCTCATGTGTTTATGAAATGAAACTCCATGGCACAAGTCCTAAGCTTTCTTCCTTAAGCAGTCCATTTTTAGTCTTCCATCTTCAGAGTCCTTTTCTAAATAAAACATACAACTCAAAGACCCAGAGTTTTGTCCAACCCATGAATTTAGCCAACACTCAAAATCCTAACAATCTCCCCCTTTGGCAATTCATGGACAAAACTCCCTAATACAAAAAGATCTACCAAAAAGAAACCCAAAATACATTAAAAAAAATAGGCAATCAGCACATGTAGATCTTCAATGTCTCTGACTCTTCTGAACTTCTTATTCTCCCCCTTGATCTGTCACCTTTTCTCCCCCTTTTTGTCCATAATTGACAAAGCGAAAGATAAGAATAGCAGCTTTCTTGTCAATTAGGATTAATAGCTCCCCCTCAATTGCAACTCCCCCGGAATGTATCTTCATAGCAGCACTGGGGGTGGGAGCTTGATCTCATTGATCAGGGCTTTTTATATGTAGTCACCCACACTTGTGTATTTTGTTTTTCCAGCATAGTGTGAGTAAACTCCTCAGGCAAATTAGATTTTCTAACCCAAATTGTAGTCGTCTTGGGTGGAGAAAAATTCTTCCGCCATTGCTTGGTTTTTGGTAGACTATTAAGCTTTTTGCAATGGGGACGAATGTGTCCTTTCTTTCCACAATGATGACAAGTGGATGTGTGTGCAGCGCGTGACACATTCTTTTTCTTGAAGCTACTCACCACATTATTGACATGTGTAGTATATGGAGAAGTATGTGCAACACTTGAAACAAAAATTGTTTTACCTTTAGTATTTGAAGTGGATGCACCATAATCATAACCAAGACCGCTTCTGTCAAATTGAGACTTCTGACTGCACAAGATATTTGTAAGAGTTTTCGAACCAGTGTTCATCTTGTGTAGAGAAGCTTTTGTTACTTCTAACTCGGACAAAGTGATCTTTAGTTTTCCTTGCAGATCTTGATTTTCAGCTTTCAGAGTCACTGTCTCATTCTTCATATCTGCTACTTCTTTTTCAGCTTTCTGCAGTTTTTGACCATCAGTAGTCAAATTTTCAGTCAAACAGATTTTCTGACTTTTCAAGAGATGAACCTGTTTAAGCGCTTGCTCTAATTCAATTTTCAATGCAGAATTCTCTTCTTGAGCAGCCTTCAACCTGATAGTGACCTTGTTAGCAAATTTAGTCATCTTGACGCAATCAGCATATGTAGCATGGTACAATTCTTCAAAATCTTTCTCTTGATCTGACATCTCATCATCACTATCAGTATCATTGTCAGACACAGACGCAGCCAGGAACGCCATAAACTTTTCCTTCCCTTTATCTGAAGGATCGTTTTCAAAATTGCTTTCTTCTTCCTTTTCTTCTTCAGAAGATTCTTCATCCCAAATTGTGTTGAGAACCTTTTGCTTTGTACTCTTTTTCTTGTTAGCACATTCATTAGCATAATGACCATAGCCTTGGCACTCGAAACACTTTGTTCCTTTGGCAGTGTCTTTCTTCCCAGATTTTGAATGCTTCCAATTCGCTTTTTTTGACTTCATGTATTTTTTGAAACACTTCATAAACTCAGCCATATTATCTTCATCCTCAGATTCAGAATCAGATTCAATTTTCTTTTCAGGCTTCTTTCTTGACTCTGAGATGGCCTTCAAAGCAATACCCTTCTCTTTTGATTTTCCTTTATTCAATCGGTTTGCTTCAAAGGTTTGAAGATTTCCAACTAGCTGGTTGATCTTGAGGGTATCAAGATTCTTACTTTCTTCAATAGCATCAACTTTAGAATCGAACCTCGAAGGTAGAGACCTCAGAATTTTCTTGACAATCTTGTTTTCTTGAATTTCCTCACTCAGATTGAAAACAGAATTGACAATATCATTCAATTTTGCATAAAATTCATCAAAGGTCTCATCTTCTTCCATCACGATGGTCTCAAATTCTTTAGTTAGCCTTTGTAATTTTGCTTGCTTCACCGTGTCTGTACCCTCATAAACCGTCTGTAAGACTTCTCATGCTTCTTTTGCGGCTTTGCAAGTGGAAATCCTACGGAACTCTTCAGCAGACACTCCATTGTATATACTATTCATTGCCTTGTTATTACAATTGGAGGCACGCTTCTCATCCTTAGTCCATTCAGCTTTAGGTTTAGGAACAGTTTGTCCACTAACCACTATCGTTGGTATGGAGTAGCCCTCCTCAACAATATCCCACACATCATCATCAATGGACTTAAAAAATCCAATCATCCTTTGCTTCCAATATGCATAATTAGAACCATCAAACAAAGGAGGCTTGGTAGTTGATGTCCCTTCTCTATTGAGCACCATTCTAGAAATCTTTATAGATCAAACACAATAACTTAGTGCAACCTGCTCTGATACCAATTGAAAGGTTTAGGGTTCGAGATCTCTAGATTAGTCCACTCAATCAATCAACCCACTAGTGTGCAAAAATAATAAACTATGTAGCGGAAATAAAACTCAAGCACACACCACAAGGACACCAAATTTTAGGTGGAAAACCCTAACCGGGTAAAAAACCACCGATCCAACCTGGATCAATAATCAAGTACTATGAATCTCGCAATTACAAGAAACTCAGATTTCCTCCCCAGATATCCCCTACCTAAGGACTGAAGTTACCTTGTGTCGCTTCACGCTTCAACGACTTCACACCGCTGATTGCAACAGACTCAATCCAGCACTTGACTCCTCAAATCTTCTACGCAAGAAGACGATCTTCTACAAAAGATGCAGAAGAACAGGCTCTAGAGAACTTGTCAGCACAACTTCTTAATAAATCTCTAGAAAAGAATTCTCTCAATCAAATCTCTAACTCAGCACTTTGAGAGGTGAGGTGTCTCTTTGGAATAGCCCTTGAGTCCTTTAAATAGCCCTTGGGACGTGCTTAATATTCCCTAATTTGATTAGGATTAAAACCATCAGTTAGAGCACTATTAGAAAAGTAATTTCCACTTTTTCCGGACTCCCTGCGCCATGTCCGCTCGAGCGGATGAGGTACTGTCTCCGCCGAACGAGACTCTGTCAGACTTCTTGGTAGTGTCCCCTTAACAGTTTTTAAGCACTTTTATAATACATGAAGATTGCTTGTTGCTTGACACCTATTAAGAGTAAGGCAGCTTTCTTTGACTTTTCACTTCATTGAATATTAAAACAATCCCATATGATGTCATCATCTTCAAAAGGTGTCAAGAGATCTCAACGTCTATGGTATGGAATGGTGACTTTTTGAGTATGGTAGTCCTCATGTGTTTATGAAATGAAACTCCATGGCACAAGTCCTAAGCTTTCTTCCTTAAGCAGTCCATTTTTAGTCTTCCATCTTCGGAGTCCTTTTCTAAATAAAACATACAACTCAAAGACCCAGAGTTTTGTCCAATCCATGAATTTAGCCAACACTCAAAATCCTAACAGAACAAAAATTATATCTCACTTTTTATATACTGAACAAAAAGTTGGTGTTCAGTGTTGAACAAAATTTAAGGTTGTATGTACATGATCAATTGCTTACATTCAGTGGTTAAAGGTTGTTTGGATGCATCTTAGTGGCAGCCCTCTGTTAATAATTTGTTGTACTTTGAATGATGAGTTAGAGGTGTTGGAAACTTTGTTTGATATGGAAATGCTTTGCTGTAAATTACATTGAGGATGTGAAAATTCTTATGGACTATGGAGCTACAGGTTGCAAGTGATGCATTGGTGGAACGTATTGATGGTGTGGAGATTTATTGTATTGGTGTTTTTGAAATTGGTGGAATCTAACGTGTCACTGCAGCATTGACAAGATCTTCAAAGCTCATTGGCACTATGTTTTCTGCTACCCTCTTCCATATTCTTCTGATAGCATCATTGTTACGAATGTAACATTGCTGCTAACAGAAAGCATAATTTTGGCATTCAAATGACCCCTACATATCTCCAATTCAAGCTATATATCAAAATTATCAATGGTCCATAATGCTGCATTATTTCCATGAAATTGATGTCTTTACAAAAACTTCAAATCTGGAACAACATATGAATCCATTACAACATCCCAAAAATCTTCTGTAGCATCTTCCAACATTTGGGTGATACTCTCCAGTGTTGGTGCTGAATGTAAATGTGATGTTTTAAACCAGGTTGATGTTTAGCATTGGTGTTAATGTTGAATAAGAATGGTGTTGGAACGTTATTGACTTGATCTCGAGTGTTTAATGTTACAGGTGATGAATATGGATCTCAATGCCTCTTAACTTATATTCTTCCTTGTGGGGCCCATAAAGAACATGGGTGAATTTGGTGTCATTCCAGGTGTTTGCCCTTGTTACAGAAAACACAATTAAATAGAAATGTCAGTAGCTTGACAAGTGTAAGTAGTTCTGCCATTACTGATTAAAGGCAACCAGAATCACATTTAGATTTAAAATCTAAGTTCCACAGGTGATGTGCATTGGTAGTTTGAAACCATGAGTTTAAGGGCTTGAAACCATAACTTAGATCCAAGATGGTTGACATTATTTATGTTTGAAACCTTGAGTTAAGAGCTTCACTTGCCCAAGTCGGTTTTAAAATGTCACAATGATGGGTCCCAAAATACAATAGGATGTTATATTGGCCCTCTATAAAAATCAGCGTCTCACATTTTTTATGTGCATCTGTTGTGGACTAGTGGGGAGAACACATTCTTGGAAGTTTTAGTTTGATTTGCTTTGCCCCTGAAACAGCTCTTCTCCAAACATACAAGCATGAACCAACACTATGTACACACAGAATAATAGCTTCCAACAAAAAAAAAAAAAAAAAAAAAAACTTTTAAAACATTTACATTCAAAATTAAATTACAGGTCCAACAATAGCATCTTGGAAGCAATTTCTAAATACAATTTAACAACTTTAACTGCAATTCTTCTGGCTATAATTTTCAGCGAATACAATTTCTAAACATTGGTTGAAACTTTCTCCAATCTTTTCAATCCATGTGAATGAGAATGCAACTTCCGCTTTGTTCGACGCTGAACTTCATTTTGGAACTCAACTTCCATTTTGTTCAACACTAAACTTCTAAAAATTTTGTTCAACACTGAACATCAACTTTTTGTTCAATATATAAAAAGTGAGATAATTTTTGTTCAACACTACACTTCATTTTGGAACTCACAGTCAAGTGAAATTATAAGCCAACATTCGGCCTGAACATCAAATCGCAAAGAACCTGTATCATTCGTACAAACCAAACTCTTTCATTCCAATGCCAATCAAAACCGACCAAAAAAGAAAATACTAATAAATAAATGAGATTAGAGACAAGCAGATCGAACCGACCAAAAAAGAAAATACTAATAAATAAATGAGATTGGAGACAAGCAGATCGAATAAAGGTTGGATGCCGTCGAATAGAGGTCGGCATGAAGGGGTTTCTTCCTTTTTCGTTTGATGCCGTCGAATAGAGGTTGGAGACGAGCAGATCCCCCGCGGTCGAATCAGCAAATCAAGGTCGGAGACGTCGCACGACCGGCACAATTTGGGGAAAACGTCTCTGGCGCTAGTTTGCACTATTTGAGGAGATGCCACGCACGATAGGGGAGAGAGGTACTGTTGAGGGAGAGAGGCGACGATAAGGAGGCTAAATCGTCCCGACGTCATCTCGGTAGGGGATCCACGCGAACAGATGAGATGACGCGGGGAGGAATAGGGGAGCCCTTCCCTAAGCTGTTGCGCTTTGAGAGCCGAGAGGAGATGACAGGGAGAGACACCCGGGCTTTGCAGTCGAAAACTGTTCAGGGAGAGAGGTTGAGATGGTAGGGGAGAGAGAGCTTGGTGAAAAATGAAAACAGAGAGTGGACTCAGTGGAGAGAAAAGAAAGCGTTGTATTAGGTCTAAAGAGGAGGGAAACGAAAAAAAACAGAGCGGGCCTCGATAGAATGTTGACTTTAAACAAAACTCATCCCACACACGTTCCTCGCATGACTCAGCTGAAAGCTCCCCTAAGCTTCAGCTTAGGGGAGCTGCTCTCTATTTTAAATAAACGTATTTTGTATATGTTAAAAATTACAGGGTGCTAAAGTGTAAATAAAGAGTTTCGAAGCATAAGTAACCTGTGATCCCTCTTCTAGAAAGTGGAGCTAGTAAGCGTGTTAGATCAGCTGCATACATCAATTCCACAAACAGAACAAATAGAATCCGGATCCTCCTGCATGGAACTCCATTATAGGGCCACGTTGAGATAATTCACAGCATGCAAGACCAATGTAATCCACTTCAGTAATATATTTTCAATTTTCAGTTCAAAGGAGTGAGTCCTAACATAAGATTAAGTGCATGATGAAAAGTGATTAACACCACCTCAGCTGATCCTTAACCAAATTTTGAGTCTATATCACATAGGAATTATAAAAATTCTATCTATAAAAAAATAATCTAATACTAAAGAAACAAATATATTTTTTTTGAAAAAAAAATCGCCATTAAATTATCTCCCGGAAAATGAATAAGAGGGCCTGAAAATTTAATTAGGCTGGTGGTAATTCAAATCCTACCAAAGTGAGGATTTTATCTTTTATATACCATTTACTCCTCAACCCCTCTCAGATTTCATGCAATTATATGAACTTCCCCTCTCAGATTTCATGCAATTATATGAACTTTATGCAAACAAATAGGCCCCCTTTTTAGAGGGTCATGATCTGTCCTCAACTTAGAAAAAAAATGAATTTAATTAAAGGTATTTAGATTGATCAACCAAATATACTTCAATTAATTAAGGGAGCCCACTAATTTAATTGATCACACTCCATCAACCGTCTCCCACGAACACCTCCCAAGTCCCAAACCCAACAATTTGCTTTCACATCACACATGGACCATCTGACTTTTAATTATATGAGATTATCACATCTTTCCGAATGCTACAAAATCACCCATGACCCACACCATCGCCATAAAAACACATATGAAATGGTCCCCACCGACTGCAATTTTTTTTTTTTTTTGCCTTTCCTTATGCCTCGTTATGTAATTATTCATGCCGGACACAATTGTGTTGTGGGTAGGTAGAGCATCTCATTCAACACGACACCATCAATTAAAGTTCATGAGCATATGACTTTAGCCATAAAGTAGATCAACTACCAGTCCGGTTCCTCTCAAGACTCACCCGAGTTAACCTAATGTAATCCAAACCGTTCAAACTAAAATCATGCCACTATCATCATCCAGGAATTTCAGTAAACGCAGGTAATTCTTATTCAAGAAAAGGCCTCTCTATTCTCATTCTCCACATCAGACTAGGTCATAACCCAAACTACACAGACCAAACACTAAAACCCAAAGCCTAAGAAGAAGAAAAACAACATGCAGAAAGACCACAACTTTTTTTTAGCTCATGTCAGATCAGATCAGCCGTCCATCTCATGACAGCTGTCCACAGTCAGCTACAATCACGGTCTTGGAGGTCCTCCCGCTCGAGGACCCAACCTCCTCGATCGCACGCACCACCTCCATCCCCTCCACCACCTGTCCAAACACCACGTGCTTCCCGTCCAGCCACTGCGTCTTGGCGGTGCAGACGAAGAACTGTGACCCGTTCGTCCCCGGCCCGGCGTTCGCCATAGACAGGACTCCGGGCCCGGTGTGCTTCTTGATGAAGTTCTCGTCGGCGAACTTGGCGCCGTAGATCGACTCGCCGCCGGTGCCATTCCCGGCAGTGAAGTCGCCGCCCTGGCACATGAATCCGGGGATAACGCGGTGGAAGGCGGAGCCCTTGTAGTGGAGGGGCTTCCCGCTCTTCCCAATGCCCTTCTCGCCCGTGCAGAGGGCGCGGAAGTTCTCGGCCGTCTGCGGCGTCGTGTCTGCGAACAGCTCCATCACGATACGGCCGGCCGGGGCTCCGCCGACAGCCATGTCGAAGAAGACTTTAGGGTTTGTTGCCATCTCTTCTGCTGCGAATCGAAATTAAATTGGGGATTTTTTGGCTTGGGGTTAGGGTTTGGTTGGATCTTGTGGGATGGGTTTATAAAGAGATGTTTTGGATAGGGATGGGTTGTTTGGATCGATATGAGCCGTTGGATGCAGATTTTTATTGGTGTGTCTTGATTTTCGAGACGCGTGCGGCGTGCCTGCCACTCTCGTGTACGAGTACGTACAACGTGTCATAATCTTGTGATATTAGGCTTTTGAGTGGATAGGAAGTTTGATCCAACGGTTAGGATGTTTCGGATCAAGATATTTCTGGGTCCATTTGAAAAGGACATTGCGTAGCGGAGAGGAAGAGGTGATCTTACAGAGCTGCAGTTCCGTACACTTGTGGGCTCCTGTTGGCGTCTTTGATGGGATGATTCATTCAATTAATCCAACGGCAAGGATCATCTCGATCAGGATCTAACTTGAGTTGGGCTGACTCAGGGTTTTTTACATCGTGAGTAATTGAATTTTAAGGTAGCGTTTGGTTTGCTGGAATAGTTGTAGGCGAAAATGGAATGGAGAACGGAATGAGTTTGGAATGGAATGAGGCAGGAATATGCAATTTCATTCCAGCGTTTAGTACTCTCAGGAATCAACCCAGTTGATTCTTGTTCCTGCATTTGGTAAGCTGGAATGAGTCTTGGAACGGAATAAAATTTACATTAGACTGACCAAAATACCCTTATTACATTTTTATCTTTGGCTCAGTCAATGAATAGATTATATTATTACTAATAGGGCTGTAAGCGGTCGGTTTTCGGTTGGTTTAACGACATATGAGACTCAGGCCGAAACTTTTAGTTTTATAATTTTGCGATAACCGAAACAGACCAAAGTACATATACTGGACATTGGAAACCGACATTTCGGTTCGGTCGGTTTCGGAAAGAGAGAAATTTCTCCCAAATTGAAGACGACAGTATGATTTATGAGATGATTTATGAGTAGTTTACAATGAAGAGATTGGTCCTACTGATGGATACAAGGCTAGCCTCAAAGATTCTGTGAGGGCTGGCTTGAATAATCCAAATTCCTACATTTACAAGCAATCCACATGGAGACAATAATGTCACTTTAGAAACATAAAAAAACGGTGTGCCCAATATAATAATACAAGCATGTACACAAATCACGGTCTGTTTTTCAGTTCTAGAAATTAATAACTTATGTTGTTATTTCGTCATGTGCCAGCCAACCACACTATTCAACTATCATGGCCTCAAGTGATGTTTTGATAAAAGACTTTATTCGGTCGGTTCGGTTTTAACCGAACGGTTTCTACGTAATTATAAAAACCGACCGTTGAAAAAAAAAAAAAACTTAAAAAAACTGTTCTGTCGGTTTTGTTTTTAAAAAAGATCTATAAACCGACCAAACGGTCGGTTCGGCCGGGCGGTTCAGTTTTCATGGTTAATTTTGACAGCCCTAATTACTAAATAGGTGGGGCCCACACAAGCTCTTCTATTTTATAATCTTATAATAATAATAATAACAATGTATAGATTATATTATTATTATATATGTGGGCCCACACAAGCTCTTCTATTTTATAATCTTATAATAATAATAACAATAATAATAATATTTAGATTATATTATTATTATAATATAGGTGGGCCCACACAAGTTCTTCTATTTTATAATATAATAATAATAATGTATATATTATATTATTATACAGGTGAGGCCCACATAAGTTCTTCTATTTTATAATCTTATAACAATAATAATAATGTATATATTATATTATTATTATATAAGTGGGGCCCACACAAGTTCTTCTATTTTATTATCTTATAATAATAATAATATATTATATTATTATATAGGTGGGGCCCACACAAGTTTTTCTATTTTATAATCTTATAATAATAATGTATAGATTATATTATTATTATATAGGTGGGGCCCACACATGTTCTTCTCTTTTGTAATCTTATTATTATTATAATAATAATGTATATATTATATTATTATTATATAGGTGGGGCCACACAAGTTCTTCTATTTTATAATTTATAACAATAATAATAATGTATATATTATATTATTATTATATAAGTGGGGCCCACACAAGTTCTTCTATTTTATTATCTTATAATAATAATAATAATATATTATATTATTATTATATAGGTGGGGCCCACACAAGTTTTTCTATTTTATAATCTTATAATAATAATGTATAGATTATATTATTATTATATAGGTGGGGCCTACACATGTTCTTCTCTTTTGTAATCTTATTATTATTATAATAATAATGTATATATTATATTATTATTATATAGGTGGGGCCCATATAAGTTCTTCTCTTTTATAATCTTATTATTATTATTATTATTATTATTATTATAATGTATAGATTATATTATTATCATATGGGTGGGGGCCAGACAAGTTTTTCTCTTTTATAATCTTATAATAATAATTATTATAATAATAATTTGTATATATTATATTATTTTTATATAGGTGGGGTCCACAAAAGTTCTTTCTCTTTTATAATCTTTTTGTTATAATAATATGTATAAATGTGAAAAAAGGACATTTTAGTCTCAACAAAAAATAGAAAGGAATAGAATGGCCATTCCTTCCTATCCCGAATGGAATGGCCATTCCCCTACATAAGGGAATGGGATTCCGGAGGTAATGGTCATTACGCCACTTTTTTGCAAACCAAACGCTGTAATGACCATTCCGTTGGAATGACCATTCCATTCCGACCTTCATTACAGCGAACCAAACGCTACCTAACTACTGACAGCCAAATATCAGGTTTTGAGGAAGCCATATAGTCAAACTCCCTTGGAAATATCATTTGCTTAGAACGTATGTTACTTAGTTAGATGCACATGCACTAGGGGTGTACATGGGTCGGGTTGGGTCGGATTTGGCTAAATACCTCATCCGACCCAAACTAGTTTGGGTTAAACATTTATAACCCTTAACTGACCCTGTACTAGTTTGGGTCGGGTTGGGTCGGGTTAGTGGGGTTAGTCGGGTTGGGTCGGGTTTAAATGGGTCTTACCTTGGATCCCACCCTGCAAACTGTGAGTGTATTTGCATCCAACCTTTCGATGTTCCAATCCTTCTATACAATAGGTGGGTCCTGTTGTGTGGATGACAGGTACTCAAAAGTCTCCTCAATTTCATTTTTTTTTTTTTATCTTGGGGCTCAGACGCTGACTGCAGTTGTCCACATGGGAGCACATTTGAGCTTGGAATCACATTATAGACAAGTATCAGTCCCCTTACAGAAGGAAACCACTCTTGGTGGAAGATATCCTTTTCAAGGAAATGTGTTTCCTATAATAAGTATCAATCAATATGATGTGTGACCGATACATACCATCCCGCCCCACCCCTCTTTCCCCTGCATCACCCACACGACTCCATCCGAATCCCAGGCGCCAGGCGGAACCCAATTTCCACAAATCCCACACCAGGACCTCCCTAGTCAATCAAGACAAATCCCATAGTTCCTGGAACTATACCCTACGCAGCCCCAAGTCCCTGTCCACTCCCTTAACCGAAACCCAATCCATCACATCTCCAATCCAAAAAAAAAAAAACCAGATACAACCCCACTGCCCTACCCAACTCCAATCGATCCCGAAACCAGCTAGCCCTGAGCCCACCATCATCCGCTAAGTAGAACCCTACCTGGCCGAACCCATCATCTCCATCAATCCCGACCTCCATTACCCAAGTCCCAAACCCATTAAAAAAAAAACACAGAAGAGAGAAGAAAGAGCAAGAGAACAGAGAAGGAGACTAAGGACAGAGGCCATACCTTGCACCGATGCGAAGGAGACTAAGGATATGAGCTTGCTTGGTGCCTGGTGCCTGGTGGGGGAGTGACAAAGTGGACAGAGGCAATGGGCGACGGCGGCCAGGGTTTTGAGATTCAGAGAAATCAAAAGAAATGGGTCTTCTACAGTTCTACTGATATTTATATGTAGGGTTTTGCAATCTTTGTATTATGATGGGTTGGGTCGGGTACATATGGGTCGGATTGGGCCCCCATACATAACCGATCCGTTTATGAAATGGGTCACAAATTTGGACCTGTACCTGACCCATTGTACAGTGGGTTGGGGTCAGTTTTTGACGGGTTGGGTCGGGTTGACGGGTTGGGTCGGGTTGAATACGGGTTTTGTACACCCCTAACATGCACCCACCCTGATGGCCCCTTTTTTATTTATTTATCATAGAGTTTTCAATTTTTTGGAGTGGACTGATTCCTCCGGCCCAAAAAAAAGCTGGATAAACTCTCAAGTAGTTTCAGTGTAAGTGCAGTTTCGAACCCACAATCTCCGGATACAAATTGTGGTCCCAAACCAACTAATCTACCCCTTGGAGTTAACCCACCCTGAGGCCTAAGAGGCTAGAACCAACTCCTATTGAAATAGGTTTTTGAGGTTGCTACCCACTCATCCTATTGCAGGTGGGACCAGCTCCCATCAAGAGGATTTTGACCTACATTGCTAGTGTCTTAAGATTCAAGTTATGCTTGTTACAAAAGTTTTATGTTGATAGCCAACCTAATTCATGTGTAATATGTGCCACTAATTAATGAGAGGATTTTCAAATTAGCATTAATCCCATCATATCCATGTTCATGTCCCCCAATTTGACATCATCATTTCAGTGATTTGTATTCCTTATCATCCTTACTACTAGCACAAAAACCCGTATTATGCATGTTAGAAACTAGGGAAGATGGGAGCCCATAACTGGGAGAAATATATTAGTTGAAAATGGAGGGAGATTCTGCCAGCAATTATATAAACCGATAATAACTTCTGGTCAAAATTAGATCTAAAATCTTCTAACTTAATATATTATAATAAAAAACATCCCATATTTACATGAGAGTGGAAAAAGATAAAATAGAATAATCAGCCTTATCAAAGATTAACCCCAAACTTTTTAAATTACAATTTAATTTTAATACTAATTCAAAGTCAAATGTATTTTAAAACTCATGTCCTATCAATTAAATGGCATGCACGGACTTAGTGGCCTCAATACAGTGTACAATGTTGCTTTCTAATTAAGATTACTACACCCTATGTCCTACTCACAAGTGTCCAAACTTAAGATGGGAAGCTGGATCTCATTTTTTTCTTCTAAAAATGGAATACATGCCCGAAGGAGTGAAATGGTTAATTTTCACCATAACATGGTTAATATTTACCATCTTGATCCTTCCACATGTAATTTCATTTTTTAGACTGATTTTCTAAATCAGAAGATCCGTCAATCTTAAATAATCAATTTTTAGGTATTTCCAAGGAAATGCTGTGCAATTCGTATTATTAATTTCTGTCGATCATTACAACTTCTTTTAATCCAAATCACTCTTAAATTATATTACTCTATGGACCTGACACATTATATTTAGTTTATTTTCTTTGGAATGCCTATTGTATAGACATTTCTCTCTACTTATAAAGACATGAGAATGAATGTGTTGGATTGGATTTGGTTAACCCGTGAGGTAGCGCAGTTGGCTACGGCTGAGCACTAAGATGTTGGGGCTTTGAACTCGCATTTTGCCTGACTTATTCGGTGCGTGAGGGAGGTAGGGACTTCACATGCCTGAGAAATCAGACACCCTCGTAACCAAAAAAAAAAAGAGAAAAAAGAAAAGAAAAAGAGGGTTTTGGTTGAAGATATCGCTAATTCTCCAAAAACGGAGTTAATGATGAGACTTCAAAAGGATTTCAGAATCTGGAAAAATAGAAATCTAATGTGAATATATAATTAGGCTTCTAACCTTGGCTAAATATGGGAAGTCTGAACGGCTCAGGTAATTGACACCCATGCTCTTATCACTTGTTGCATACTGTAAATAGTTGCCTATATCTAAGGTATATGCATACGGTACATAATTGCCAATATTGAGAAAAGAGACAGTCCTATAATCTTATCACCTGTTGCAGGGAGTGACCATATCAGTGTCACGTTCTATTTCGTCCTATCAATGTGTAACATGAATTCCACTTGTATGTTTATGTGGGGGCGCAAGTCTATTATGGAATCCAATCTTTTCCACTCATCATCAAAGTCTTATTCTAATAGGGACTTAACTTGCAAAAAAAAGAAAAAAAGAGTCTTTATCCTAACTATATAAATTGGGTCACTTACATGTATTTTATTTCACCATTTTCATCTATTTTGAGCCCACTGTTCCCTTTTTAACAATGAGTCGCTAAATCAAATATGGCTCATTGCATTATAAGCTCCTGAATTCAACACTAACATAGATAGAATATATAACTATTGATGTCTCCCACATAGGCATTTATTTTTCCTTTTTATGTATACATTCAAATGAGTATTTATCAAATGGGTTGGTTTGTTTGCATGGAATTAGAACCATTATATTCGAATGGGCCACTTTGTTTGCATGAATTTGATATGAGAGTATTCAAAGTCAAAGTAGAATTAGAATGCATGAGAAGCAATTGATTCAAATCTGTCTATTTGCGTGCATGGATTTGGAAGCAGAGGAATTCATTTTCTAACTAGCAAAGGAGGCCAGTGCTTACCTCGGGCCAAAAAAAAAAAAAAATCTTTCTCCATATAGAAGTTGTTTTACTCTAAACGAAAAATAAATAAAATTAAAATTACGCATAAATGTAAAATGGAGATTTAGTATAAATTAGAATAAATTTCTCACATTTGCATCAGATTTTTAATACTTTTAACTATCCAAAATTTACACACAGATTCGTAAAAGCCTGATCATATGGTGTCCTTGTACTGATTCAATGCATAAAAATTATGCATAAAAGAAAAGGAGGAAAATTACAACATCGAAACCTATATTTTGTCCTCGAATTGGATTGTTTATGAGTGTGACTTCTTAGGTGAAGTTGATGATTGTGGCGGTAAAGCGCTGCTACAAACATGAAGTTGATGATTGTGGGTGCAGTTGATGCTTGAATCCATCATGGGAGTAGGGACTCTATTGCCAATCATAAGTGAAGAGAACAAAAAAAGAACCAATCTCAAAGAACACTAGAAGAATAAAGAACATTTGAAACTCAAAGCCTAACTGCCTTCAAAAACATTCAAAACATAAAACAGAGCTAACCCATCGATTCTGTTACTTGAGTTTGAAGATGAATATTTCATTGTCCTCTTCTGTAACTCTTGTCAAACTCTTTCACAAATTCTCCCTCTCTTGTATAACTCAATATATGCCAAGTCCTAAATAAAATGGATTTAGTACTACTCCCTAATTATTAATTAAGAACACCATTATGGAGTTTCGATTAAGTTACTTAGAGATATGGATTACTTATCTTGTGGGTTGATGTTGATAACTTGATATATAAGAAAATCCTATGTAAATATGAATGGGGCTGAATCTAAAATCCCTATTTCGCGGATAATCATGTATAAGATTTGAGGTGACTCCAATAATCTAAAATCACTAAAAATCACTCTCTCTATCTCTCTCAAGTCAAAATTATTTTTTGAGTCTCACTTGCGACCATAATTAAAGAGAGAAAAGGGCTGGACCTTGCACGGGTCTTTCCATTATTTAGTCCAAAGGCTACTAAAAGGAAAAGAAAATATGAAAATAGCTAGAAAAAGAAGCACTTTAAACACTAATTCTTTCTCTTGAAAGCGGTTAGTTAAGTTGAGATACATTTTGGAGTTTAAATGGATCCACCATAAGCCACGTAAGCATATGGTAGTGGGACCTAGATAAACACTCTCAAATTAAAAAAAAATAAAATAAAAACTACCACATTGACCGATTCATTTGAAACGATTCTATCTACTTCTCCCTCTGGAAAAAAAAAAAAAACACCCCTCCCTTTTTACTCTAACCTAACCCTTTTCATCATATTAAATACAAATGATTCACATGGGTATCTTCTCTCTTCTTTTACAAACCTACCCATCCGTGATCAAGGTATGATTTTTGTTCTAATGTGTGTTTGTAACTCTCATGGTATTTAACCCTACAATTGCAGAGGCTTTCATGCTAGTGAATCTAATCGAATATCATACATTAATAAATGGATAAAAAATGGGAAAAAATGTTGTAAGAAGATATATCTACCTAAAATATAGGATATGGAATAGTGTTAAAAACATTTCAAAAGAATCACGATCGAAATCAAGCATCCTCTACAATGGCCTAGTAAAATAAAGCATACAAACATCGGGTAAAAAGACATAATTGATCTTTCTTGTTTACTACTTCAGTTATCAATTGAAATACACATTACCATGACCATCAATTTCCATTACATTAACATGACCGTCAAAATTATCCACCTTCTAAATACCATCCCCATCTCTTTTTTTATTCCACCAACCCAACTTCTCATCATCTTAGATTCAAGAAGTTTTTACCGGAAAAATCACTTTATGTGGTCAGTACACCGAACAGGGAACATTAGGCAAACATGCACCTAACAGGGAATCCGTACAGGATTCTTAATTCTTTTGCCAGTTTTTCTTTTGGTCGAATTCGACCTTCAGTTTCAGTGTTGGAGGTCGAATTCGACCCTGAGATATAAAATGACCCTAATACATTTTAGTTCCATGCATCGAATTCAACCTTGTAAGAAACATCCGAATGTCGCATTCGACCGAAAATGTACATGAGTTTTTCTGAGCTGAGTTCGGGGAGTTGATGGATTTGGAGCTTCAGCATCCTCAGGAGTTAGTTCGGTGCATGATCGAGTACTGACTTAAGGTGAGCAATTGAGATGTGATTTATTTTCAAGTGGGTGAGCCATATGAAGACATTCCTTGTTAGCATAGACCATAAGACATGAGCACTTGAATTGCTTACGTGTTTGTAGCACCCATGGCTTAGAGGTTAGCAGCGGAGATAGTAGCTTTGCTTGCTCTCCTTCAATTCTCCTTAGATTGTCTGTTAAAGTCTACTCATCAGCCCTAAATTGGCCAATTGAGCTAATTAATCATCATCATCATCATCATTTTCTTTTTCTTCTGCTGCTGCTTCTTCTAGTGCTTCCCTCGCAAATTTAAAGATATTATACACACATATGGACCAACACAAAAAATTATCCTCCTCAATCCTAGAAAGTGATTCTATTCTAAAAAAAAATAAAGATGATGGAGCTGTGAAGGCCTTCTATCATGTGAATTTTATTATTCTTGGCAATATGATGTAGATCATGTCCTTGGACCATAACCCTGTCCAACTAGAGTAATGTTAGTTGATCTCATGCTCTCCTATATGGATTTACCATGCACCCAAAAATCTTTCACTGGAATATCCTACTGTTCCAATATTTCATTTTTAGTTTTCTTTGAATGCAGAGTTTTACTGCACCCTCTTACTTGCCTATTGCGTTGTCCTTCAAGGCATCATTCAATATGGGAACTTTCTATTGCATGATGCATCCACAACGAAGCCAGCAAAACAAATAGTCTATAATTACCAAACCATCTACTCTTGGGGACTTACCACTCATGGGTGCATAGGAATGATTCCAACAATTCTAGAACACGAACCCCATGGACTGGGCGGGGTCTGTCCTGCCCTGCGCCGTAACGGCACTAGTCTCTCCCTTCTCCGGATCCACCTGCCAGGGCCGCAGTAGGATGACCAAGTCCTGAAAGAACATCGCTGAATTGCCAAAGATGAAATCAACGGTGATGGAAACCCGACAGGAATGATAGAATTGTCAGAGGGTACACGCGTAGAGGGTGTCCTAGTGGCCGAGGAATTCGTAGCGCTCGAGGACAGATAGGTCATTGATTGACCAAAATGCGACAGCCTGGTGGACATTGGCGCTGACTGCTACATTCTCAAACGTCAAGTCACGCGCCATGAACCCGTCGCCGTTAACTCCGATGGTGGCGGTGTTGTAGGTGAAGATTCCCGACAACCCAGAGTACAATTTCCCCATTATGATCGTTTTGCTCATGTCGTCTCAAGGAAGACAACGTTGTTATTCTCTATCAAAACTCTAACGATCTTGTCGTAGACGCCCTCCTTAAACCTAAAGTCATAAAAACTCATGTACATTTTTTGTCAAATGCGACATTCGGGTATTTTTTACAAGGTTGAATTCGACATAGAGAACTAAAATGTATTGGAGCCACTTTCTGTCTCAGGGTTGAATTCGACCTCTAGCGCTGAAACTGAAGGTCGAATTTGACCACACTAAAAAAAAGTAAAAAAAGTTAGGAATCCGGTACGGATTCCCTATTAGGTACACGTTTGTTTAATGTTCCCTGTCTGGTGTACTGACCACATAAAGTGGTCTTTCAGGTAAAAACCGCTAGATTCAATGACCATTAAAAAACTTGAGACTCTAAACAGCTGATGAACTGACTTGATGTTGAGTGGGCACATCGAAATAGGAAGTATCATGAATTCTCAAAACTAATTTGCATTAAGTATTTAAAAAAAGAGGAATTTACCTGAAAAAGGACCTTAGATGGTCACTAGACGAAAAAGGGGACACTAGTTTATATGCTACGAAACCGGTATTCCCGCCAAAAAATATTTTTTTTTTGCTTATTTTCTACAAGCGACGACGTCGTCACAGATTAACACAGTAATTTTCGCATTACCTTCTGTGAAGCAACGACGTCGTCAGATATTAAAGCACACTTTCTTCCACTAGCTTCTGTGAAGCAACGACGTCGTCAGATATTAAAGCAGTCTTTCTTCCACTAGCTTCTGTGAAGCAACGACGTCGTCAGATATTAAAGCAATCTTTCTTCCACTAGCTTCTGTGAAGCAACGACGTCGTCAGATATTAAAGCACACTTTCTTCCACTAGCTTCTGTGAAGCAACGACGTCGTCAGATATTAAAGCACACTTCCTTTCAAATTTTATCTTCTGTGTTGCAACGACGTCGTCACTGACCATTGCAATCGAAAAAAATGATGTGTGTTTTGGTTTTAAGTGCGAGCGCAATACAAGACATGGACACACAAGCTTCGTTTCTTGCCATAAAAAAAGCACATAACTTGGCATCCAAATATTCATATTAATCAATCCTCATCAATATAAAATGTTGATCTTTCAAAATCATCAATCTACATAAAAAGTCACAATCATCAATAGCCTTACAGAATAAGTTGGTTAATGGTACGAAATAAACCCCAACTCTTTCTCCATTACAAAATATTAAACATCACTCCACAACTGAAGCATCTCGAATTGTATCATCTCCACTAGTATCTGTTTGACCTTCTAGGGTACCAAGTTGTTTGTTGTGAAACAGAAACACACAGAAGTAAATCTCACAGAATAGAAAATGTTTCCCTTCTAAATCTATACTACACATGTTGACTGCACAATAGTGGATCGATCAGATCCACTTTTTCTAGGCTGGCCACCTTCTTTCACCTCTTTTGTATTGGTGTCCCTCTTCAGATTCATATTTAGCTTATCCTCCCTTTCCGTAGCTTCTCGAGTTTTCCTCTCAGAATCCAAAGCTCCCTTATGTGCTTCATCCACTCTTCTTGAGGCCACGAGTCTTGCCTGTATCAAAATAATAGCAATATTATACCATTTACCAGAACTAGCTCATTGAATTCCAACAAAAAATGAAGGGAAACAGAAGATTCATTTGCAAACAGGTTATGATTTTAAAACACCAGATCACCAATTCACCTAATGAACACGAAAATAACAAAGAATAACATCAAGCACTGCTTGTCAATAACATCAGGCACTTGCAAGCAAACTGTAATTAGGGAAAATGTTAATAGGTTTGAGAGAGAGATATCTCTGATGCCCATTCCCACATGACAGAACTGAAGAAAACAGAGGGAGAGACTTATCCATTTTCAGTCCTGCAAGTTCAGTCCTCATTCTAATCATGCAGAATTTGATAGTCAGGTCAAATAAGACCATGTTGGACGGGTTCTATCTAACTTTTCAAAATACAGCGGTATCATTTTAATCTTCAACACCACAAAAAACAAACACAATCTAAGGAAAAAAAAAAAAAAACAACAACAACAGGGTCTAACATAATCACAACAATATCTCTCAATCCATAACCATATCACTCAATCTATAACTATATCAAATTTCCTTCAATCATCTATCCAATCAAATCAAATCCAGCTGAAACCTAAATCTCCAAGACAAACTGAATTTCTCATTTCTCCAAACAAATAAATCATCAATTGAAATAAGAAATCTAAGAACAAGAGGAGCAGCAGATGCTTGAAGATCAAAAAGGTGAAAGGAATCTATCTACTCACTTCATCTCTGCTGGATATCTCAAAATCAAACCACTAGATCTTCGACCGTGGCGATGTACGGAGTTGGTAAGTTCCATAAAATAGAAATTGAATCATGCGGAGAAGAGAACGGATAGGAAGAATCCTGCCAAACAAACAAGTCTACGGGATGGATGGATGAAGCCGGAAGTTTCAACGAAGAAGAACAAGGAAGGAGGGAGGAGCGTGCACGACACAGAGTCCGGCCACCTCTGGTCGTGTCGGAGCAGGTGCGCTCGCATCCCATCACAGAAGGTCGGGTCGCCATCCCTAGTAGCAGTTGCAGCAAAGAAAATTGGAGACGAAAGATAGGGTTTCGAAATCGGGAAACTTGGGAGTTTCATTCTGTCCATGTTGCACACAAACATGGGTTTTCCGTGATAGCACAGATACACGCTATGGATTCCTATCAGATGGTTTTTACCAAACGTGTTGAAAGAGATGGGTTTGGGGGGGTTTCGTCGGAGATGAAGGTGGCCGGCGGTGATGGTACCGGTGGTGGTCGCGGACTGCGACAGGGAGCTCCGGGAGCATGGTTGGGTGAGGGAGAGATAAGTGAGAAAAATGAGAGATGGTAGAAGAGAGGAGCTCAGTCATGGTGATGGCAGCGGCGTTGTCCGACGGCGGCGAGGGAGCGAGGAGAGGGAGTGGAGAATGAGAGAGAGAGTGATGAGCGGAAGAGAATGAGAGGGATGAGGGCTGCTGTGTTGTGGAGAGGGGTAAAGGGGAGTGGTCTAAAAGAGGGAATGGGGAAAAACGATGGGAGGAAGATGAGAAAATAGGGAAAATAATGTTTCAGAAGCGACGACGTCGTCACTTGTTTCGATCATTAATAAAAAAGAACGGAAGTGGTCCCAGAGGACCACTTCCGTGCCATATTTACTAGTAGCCCATTTTTTGTTTAGTGACCATCTTGGGTCCTTTTTTAGGTAAAATCCTCTTAAAAAAATAAGCACAATTCAATATACGAAAAATAGTTATAGGACCCATATTTAAATCGAAAAACACTCAAACGCCTTAGAACGAACACAAACAAAGATATGAAATATAGTTTTTTTTATACAAAATAATTAGAAAATTTTCATGGATGAGAGAGATCTGTGCGCTCAATATTCTTTTCCATCAATGTGATATAATGTCTATTTTGAGTATACTATAGGAAGTTTGCTAGTTGTAGAGTGAGTTGCATTGTGAAATATACCGTACTAATTAGATGGGCAGTTTTTTTGTTTCTTTACCGGAATTTATGACTAGAACTTGAGAGATTGAGGATTTTTGGACATGATGTGACATCTTGTCCCCTAATATTTGAAATGTTGTGTTTCTATCATTCGAGTTTCAAATTCCAACAGCCCAAAAGTCCTTTTGGAATTCTTGAAATTCTACTCTCTATACCATTTGTTGGAATTTCAAATACTCTATAAAAAAAGAGGGATTTGGAATTCCACCTAAGGAGACAACTTTTGGAGAATTTGAAATTCTCCCGGACATGAATTCTTAGAATTCTGATAAAGAAACGGGCGAGTCTTGATTTATCCAACCGGATTGACATGGAAACTAATATAGCTTCTTTTTAATTTAAATTTTAAAAGAATAGTTTCTTTTTAATTTAAGTTTTAAAAGACGGGTAAATCGACTCTCTAAATGAGTATATGATTGATTCTCTTATGCCTTTAATTATTTTTCTAGGTTTCTAAACATCTCCCCAAACGCACATGCCTTTTCCCATCTGTATAACTGAGGAAATCAAAATGAAAATCTTTTCTAACGTGGTGTTACCTTATGTCAGTGTTACATAAGAAATCAGAAACATTGAAACCAACTTCTTCTATCATTAAAAGCCTTAACCAAAAGACTATAAGAATGTCCAATAAAACGAAAAAAATCAGATTGTTAGGCGATCTTGAAAAACTCTGCTTTAAATCATATCATTAATAAGTTATGATGGGCATTTAGAATTTTAGACAAGTAAAAGTGATACAAAGATGATTAGCTGTATTTACAAGGAGAAAACGGATCAAATGACAGTGAAGAATATGAAAGGAGAAAATGCCTGTGGTGAGTGAAAAAAAAAGTACATACTTTCAGGTGTGTAGAAGCCCAAATGTTGTAAAAAAGTGCTTACTTCTTCCGGCTTCATTAGAAGCTCGAGTTCATATTGTGCCATAAAACCCAAATTGCTTACATTAAAGAACACAATGTTGGGCTGTCCTTGAGTTGCTCATAAAAAGAGTAGATCTGGTCGTGATTTGTAATAATAAAAAATATCATAAAATAAAATTCCAATAGATAAAAATACAATCATCAGAAGTTGAATCTGCGTTTATATATCTCCTTAATCACTGCAAAATACTCAAATAGTAAACTTTAAATAACCACTTTTTTTGCAGATAAATCTGGTTTATTCCACCCAATCCCAATAGAACCAAAATTCTCCATGTTTGGATCCATCGCAGCAGAACTAAAATCCTCTAGCACACCATATTTTCTATTATCTAAAATTCGTTGATTTTCATCAAACCAAATGTCATAAAACAAAACAAGAATGACACAAATGCTAATAATCAGGTCTTTTATTTAGAAAAAGAGAGGAGAAACAACAAAATAAAAAATATTAGCATACCCGGTGAGCAGCAGATCCAAAAGAAACACAAGAAGATTACCAAACAACATCACTACACACGGAAAAAAGAAAAGAAATGGGCAGCAAAGAGAAGATGGGAAATGAAACATTAGATGTAACATTTTATAAGAAGAAAAGAAATTAATGGCTATTGGAACTGCATGACACACGAAGAGAGCTAAAGAGGAGAGGAAGCGGGGCCTTAGGGCTGCTTTAGGGAACTGTTTCATTAACTACATGAGGTTTTGATAAATGAGACGGTTGCATTCATATGAAACGCATGAAGAAGAAGAAGAAGAAAGGGTTGGATTGCAATTGATCTAGTAAAATTAAAGTGGGTTGGATTGAAATCAGCCTGTTTCATATATAATAAGAAAAAGTCTACATGGACAAACTTTTTTGACAGAATTTATGACAATTCCTATGATATCCCTTGAAGAGGGTTGTCACAAATTCTGTCCAAAAAGTTTGTCCATGTAACACAGCTGATATAATAATTGTTGTGATACATAGGTTGTTATTGGATAAGTGACTATTAAATAAAGAAGATAGGCTAGCAAAGATTGAGGTCTCACATAAATCGTTCCACAACTTGCATGGGCTAGACTAGGCCGTGGAGACAGGATGGGTTCGATCCATGTAATAAAGTGAATCGGATGTGGCCCGCATACCCACTCCTCTAGGGTGGCAAAAACTGAATCAGAGTGCAACCCAAGCTCCAACTCCGATGTTTGGGTGTGAGTTGTTAAAGCTGGACCCAAACTTTTGTGTGAGCAACTTTTATGGTTAGATGCATGTTGCCCCTTCTCCCTTTTCAGGTCAGGTTATTACACACATTTATGACCCAATCAATAACAATAACTAGGTTGGGTTCAGCTCTGATTCTATCAAGGCTATCTCAGATGTCATGATGTGTCATGTTGGTAAAATTTTTCTACCTGTTACAACCATTACATGGGAATAGTGTGCAATACATGCCGGGAACTCCATCATGAGCCCATATGGTGATAATTTGGATTGTTCAAGATGATTATCATCCTCTATGACAATATTTCACTTTAATAAAATGGGTCCTATCCAACTATAAGATTGAATCCTAAATTTCTTTTTGAGATACCCCAGCTAAGGAGGCTGTGACCCAGGGAGCCCGTATACACACGGGAAGATAGCCCACTACAGTGGGAAGGATGCGTACACAAGCGAGAAAGCCTACACAAGTGAGAAATGAACATGCATAAGCGGGAAGAGGTGATGTACATGGGGCTTCAAACCCTGATTAAAAGCTGGGCAGCCATGTAAAAAGTGACACTCCTTACCACTTGGGTAATGAGCCTTTCTTAGATTGAACCCTAATTAAAAAGCTTGATTGGCATTTTTTTAGCATCAGAGCTGATGTGGCATTAATTATGTTTTTTTATAAGAATTCCTAACAAAAAATTCAATACGTTGGGGACTTTTGGATATGATGTGACATCCTTTTTCTTCGCCTTTTTGGAAACTTCATTAGTAGAGTGGAGTGAACTAAAGTCTCCATTTTACAGTAAAAAAAGTTACATCAAAAGTACATATTTTCAAAATTTCCTTATTCTTAAAAAAAAAGTAAAAAAAAAAAAACTTTTTTCCACTAAAATACAAAAAAAAAAACACCGACTTTTTTACACAAAAAGTCATAAATATTCCCTATTAGACAACTAAAGACAAAATATCATCACAACCTACTTATATTTTTCTCTTGTACTATTTAAGCCTTTACTTCACTCCACTCTATATGTAAAAAGTTCCCAAACAGAATTGCAAATGCCAAATTTTCGAATAAGCATTTCAGATTTCAAAATCTTCAATTCTTTTTTTTTTTTTCATTTTAAATTTTCTGACTTTTCAAGTAAAAGAGAGCCTTCAAAAACTCCATTATCAGTGCAATTCCTTAAATTCTAGACGAGAAAGAGTCCCATATCTGGGCTGAGATTCATCTTATGCGGTCCGAATAATCTGTATGGGCCCACAGTGCTGTCTCACCCGATCCTAGTGTAAATGTGTAATAGCTGCACTCATCATTCTTCGGTGCTGAAACAGAAACGCAAGAAATACGAAAAATCTCGAGCAAAGTGAATAAATCTACTCGGGCCCTAAGCATAAGCGGAAGGCCATGCGGCAAGCACACATGTTGATGTAGGAAAGAAAACCCGAAGACGAGACGAGAGAGATCGAGTTCGAGGTCTTCGATCTCGAGTTCTAGTTCGAGAGTCCTCAAACCCTCATTCCTCTTCGATCACGACCATGGCTACAGATTCCTTGCCTCCTCTCATTCACGCGCAGCTCTCTCATCTCCTCACTCACTCTCCCCTCTCCATCAAGGTAATAAAATCCCTTCCCTCCCCTTCTCCATTTCTATAGAGTCTTTGAAATTGCGATTTTTCTGAACTCAAGATCCCCAATTCTCTCCCCGCATATAAAATCTTTGAATCGATCGCCATTCAGTAACTTGTTCTTGCCATTCTTGATGGGAATGCGCGCTTCGAATCATGATCTGCATTCAATGTTGTTAAACTCATCCGTTTTTCATCAATCGGGTGATTTGGAGACTCGAGGCATGTTGTATGTGGTTTTATTTGATTTGCTTGTGAATTTAGTTAGATATGATTGATTTCCTCTATGAAACGATTGATCGACTGTGTATTATGAAGATCATATGCTTGTGAATCTTGATTATCTTTTCATTGGTTGAATTTTGCTACGATTAGGTTTTATGAAGGTTTCTGTACTCCAACATTTTTGTATTAGTGAAAGAGATTTTGCTACGATTAGGGTTTATGAAGGTTTCTATCCTCCCAACGTTTGTGAGAATGAAAGAGATTTGGTTACAATTAGGTTTTACGGAGGTTTCTGTCCTCCGACACTTGTGAGAATGAAAGAGATTTTGCTACAATTAGGTTTTACAGAGGTTTCTGTCCTCCACCATTTACGAAAGAGATTTTGCTTGATTGGATGGATTTGAGGGGTTTTAAATGCCAAACAGACAGTGAGAGGATCTGAGGACTATGTAATAACCGAGTTGGTGCTTCTTTGTCCTACCAAGTAAAAGAAGGCTTCGTACACTAGGCATTGTGTATGCATGAAAAATCAGTTGCATTGGACATTGCTAGATGTGTTCCATAAATGGCTGTGATTACTTCACTCCTATCTATTTCAATGGCTAACAATGAACAATGGAGATATTTTTAGTGGATTTCTAAATCATAAACCTTCTTTTATATGATGGAAGCAGTGACTCTTACCATTATGACACATGTCATACTTTTGTCAGTTTGTCATGCATAGAGAGTTCTTACACTAGTATGTTGCTATTAAATGTACTTTATTTCAACTGTTAATATTGAATTCACATTTTTTTAAATGCAAATTAAGCTCCTGACTTCTTGTTGGAGGATTGGCACTGCAGGTTGATCGGATATGGTCAGGTTGCAATAATTCTGCACATTCTGATCGTTTCACTCTTCTCATCCCATTCTGCCTCGATTATATCAGATGTTAGTAAGCATATCTACCAATTCTTGTTATATGTTTTAATTGTTTGTTTTTATAGCTTTTTTTTATTTTTATGTTTCTTTATATAACAGGCTCATATATTGTTCTTTGCAATTTGGGAGCGTAGATAATTATTCCTAGGGGTGCATGTGACTATTCATATTTCCACAACATTTCAGGAAAATACAAAACATAAAGATGTTAGGATGCTTTATTTCCACAAAATACATTCTACTTCCCCCTCCTTCCATGTTCTTTTTTTTTTTTTCCAGAAACCCTAATTTGTGCTTTTACCTTTTTTTTTTATTGGTAAAGGCACCTCATAATCCAGTTATATACAGTAGGTGAACTCACCTGTATTTCAAGGAAACCAAATTGACTATGTTTTGGTGGTTTTCTCTATTAATAGTGACTTTAAACTCTGTTATTTAAAAATAATAATGAGTTTAAACTCGGGGAATTTTTATCTGCTCCCAAGATGGCAAGTGGCCAATCAGTCTTATGTTTTTTTTTTTTTTTTTTTTTTTTTTTTTTTTTTAATCTTTTGGCCAAATTGAAATTTACAGCAAGTCATAGTATAATCTCTCCGAAGCCACCAGAAGCTGGATAAATTGGGGGAGTACTTATTTGTTTATTTACTTTCTCTGGTAAAATACTCATGCACACCCACACATACCCTCTACTCAAGTCCTGCACTATCAGCACTACAATTAGGGATTGATGATTGTTTATGTGGAATTGGAGTAGTACTTAAAAATATAAAAACTATACTGTCATCATAGTATAATCTCTCAGAAGCCACCAGAGTCTGGATAAATTGGGGGAGTACTTATTTGTTTATTTACTTTCTCTGGTAAAATACTCATGCACACCCACACATACCCTCTACTCAAGTCCCTCACTATCAGCACTACAACTAGGGATTGATGATTGTTTATGTGGAATTGGAGGAGTACTTAAAAAGATAAAAACTATACCGTTGTCATGGATGCTGTTTTAACTCTCACTCTCTCTCTCTGATAGGGGATGTAATATACAATGCACAGTTCCCTATGGCAGCACCAGATATTATTTTTTCTCCAGAAGATGAAGATTTTCTCCCTTTTCTGATGGCTAGTCAAGGAGAAGGAGAAATTCCATCAACTAAGAGTAGCTTGGCTGACTGGAATTACAAGGACCCTGCAAGGCTATTGTCTCTCATACATGAACTAAGGTTAGATTGGGATAAGTGCATGGAATCAATGGACAACTATTAAGAATTTGTGGATTTTGAAGTAACCGATGATATGGTTTCCGGTTCTATATTTTGACTGGCTCAAATAAAAAAATAAAAAAAAGGTTCCACCATGATATCATCCATGAGTTTGTGCTGTTTGGTTCTTTGGTCCTTGTATGTGTTATCTTGTGGATGCTAGATACTGATTGATGGATTGATTTAGGGATATATACACGTCCTACCAGAGGAAGCGTGTTGGTGAGATTGATGATGCAAGATTGAAGTTTGAAATTAATACTGTTCTTTCTAGGGAGGTAATTGCTGTGCTCTCTAGCGATTTATGCATATAAGAAATCTTGAGCTAGATGAATTAGAAGAATTATGAAAAGTTATTCTCTCTCTCTCTCTCTCTCTCTCTCTCTCTCTCTCTCTCTCTCTCTCTCTCTCTCAATTCCTTTTATGTTTATGATATACACAAAGCAGGATATTAGAAGGTTTTTGCCTCTACAAAATGTTACAGTATTTGAATATCTAGCTCTAGACTAAATATTTTAAATTGCAACACTCAGTAGAAATCAGTGGTGAAATTCTTTGTTCTTTTCCATGTTTGAATGTTGGCCTGTAAGAAATATTGAAAACTATCGAGCTTGTTCAAAGTGATTAGATTACATGCTCCAGTGCTTAGGTGAAGACTTCATGCAAACAGAAGAAGGCTTTGTGCCTCTGAAAGAGATCAATGGAAAGGTTTCCCATCGAAGATTTCATGCCAAGTTTCTGAATCTCCTGTATTTTTTCTAAAATTGACAACATGAAGACTGAACCTTGTGTCTTATTTTAAAGCAAATTACTGTCACTGGTTTGGCACTTTCTCACCCAAGTGTTTTAATCTTGGCCTTACAAAAACCTATCTGAAATAAGTAAATCACACAAAAATAATAGGTATCCCATATCCTAAAAGAACTACGCTATTACGAAAAATAAAACAAATTGTAGTAGTTTGCACATCTCATGTTGGGATACCTGGTCCTGTGAGATGAGAAACTAGCCATGCGCATGTGGCTTCGGACCCTCATTTGAGCCATTAACCACCTCTACCACTGTGGCTGTATTATCATACATGGGCTTGCTATCATGAAATCCCTAAAAAGGCTAAAATATAATCTTTGGCACATTTTAAAAATTAACTTTTTTTATGTTCTCAATGTTACAAAATGCAAAGAACATCAAACATTTTTGAGGGAGAATTGAGAAAGAGTCAGCTGGTTCCGCCCTTGCCAACTGACCATCAACAACCTCAAATGAATTAAGTAACATATGGGGCATTAGAAGCTCCAAATTGGAACGCCTTCATAGTTCTAATACCCACCAATGCCCAGTGTTCTAGAATGTGGAGCAAAGCTATTTCTCCTACCAGCATGAGTTACAGGTGCTGGTCCTAAAAAAAAAAGTTGCGTGCTAAACACCAAGATATCACTGTCTCGCCTGTTGAGCTCATTGATGTAAATAGCGGCCGATACGCTACATCGGGCGCAGCGGTAGTCACCGCTATGCTTTTTTAAACTTATCGGCTCTCACAAGCATAGCGGCTGCTACATTAACGTAGCGCCGCTACATTACATGGTAGCTACAAAAGTTGAAAAAAAACAAAACAAAAGAAAAAAAATCCCTACCCCTGTATTCATCAACCCTAGTGCAAGAAGAAGAAGAAAGAAAGAAAAAAAGAAAAGCAGCTGCAAGAAGGAGACATACCTGGAGAGCAGGAGCACCAGCAGCAGCACCATCTAGCACTAGCAGCAGCCACCACAGTAGCAGCAGCATCGAATCGCAGCAGGCAGAAATTGGAGAAGCACCAGTAGCTTGGAACAGCAGCAACTCTACCTCCTTTCCCTCTTTTCCTTTCCCTCCCTCCTTTTCCCTCTTTTCCTTTCCCTTTCTATCTATCCCTCGATGCTTCTGTTCTGGCGAGTGGCGAAAACTAAAGGGCAACGAATGCCCTACTCAATTATGCCAACATCTTTTTTATAGGGTAACATATGGACTTACCCCAATATGGCCCACGGCCGACCTAATGGTATATTCAAATAAAAAATTAAGTGGGCCCCAGCAAAAAGAAAAAAGTCACAGCCTTAATTAGTGGGCTCCACAATTAGGCTCAAGTATTAAAATAAAAAGGTCACTCCCTAACCAAATCTTAATTGAAATTAAGGCCTTAGCCAACCTAATCAAAATTTCACTCTAATTGGAAACAGGCCCCAATCAAAATTTCACTCTAACTGGAAACCAAATTTCACACCAATTGAAATTAGAGCCCCGGCGAAATCTGATATTAACGAGGAATAGAGCCCACGCAAATGTCACTTTAATAAGAAATAGAGCCCAACTAAGTTTCACTCTAATTGGACATAGGGGACCTAGGAAAATTTTACTTTAATAGGTAATAAGGCCCTAATCAAATCTCACTTTAACTGAAAATTTCTCTCTCTCTCTCTCTCTATATATATATATATATATATATCAAAATGTAACTCTAAAATGTTATATTCTAAGCATAATGGTGATGATATTTTGATGACACTGTTTAATTATAAACATTTTTTTAGTTTTAACTTAGCATAGCCAACCAATATGAATACATATGAAAAAATATATCAATATTATCATTTTATAATCATACAACGATACAGGATTTCATGCAATGAGGGGACCGCTACGCCACCCTATATTAGTTACTTATGCAAAAAGATCATATTTAGCATTTTCCAATATTCTGGATTTTCTGAGAAATTTTCAGATTTTTTGAGAACTTTTTTGAATCACACCGCTATGTAGCGTTTTGGCGGTGGGCTGCTATGCCTGCCGCTACTACTATTTTCATCTTTGGTTGAGCTACCCACTTTATGATAGAAGAAAAAATTTGGAAAATCCTGTGATTTCTTTCAGCTCATAAAGACTAAAACACTGAAAGTATTGATATAATATCTCCACGAGAGGACCAAAAAGATGAAGACCAAACTACAATAGACAATATCATTTCAAAACGAGTCAAGGAGGGGATCGTCAAGTTGTACAGCATACACTATTTAAGAGGAAGAACCGAAGAAATGAGTTGATAACAATATCATTTGGAAATATTTGATTGGATGAAGGCATACCACATGCCTGAAGTCCCTTACTTAGGCATACTGCATACCTGAAGTTCCCTACTTTATCTTCCAGTTCAGGTTTTTAGAACAATTTGATAGTTGTTTTTATATTTGAAGTTGTCCCACCAGGTAGCTGAGTTGACTCTACTCCTTGTCCTGCTGAGTTGATTCTGTGTGATGAGTTAGCAAACTATTGTATCTTTTGACTCATCAGCTGGACCAAAATGACTTACTAATATCTATACTTACATCCAAGTTCCAAGTTGAGAGTTTATATTTTCCTTTATTATGCCTTCTTTAATAAATACATGAAATGGTTATCAATAACATTTTTCGAAGCTGGGATATTTTATGATTTTAAGCATTCTGATGGAAATACTTGATCACAGCCATATTTTCCACAGCTTGGATATTTGATATTTTTAAGCATTCTGATGGAAATACTTGCTCTCAGTCATATTTTTCACAGCTGGGATATTTAATGTTTTTACGCATTCGGATGGAAATACTTGATCTCAGTCATATATTTCCTGTGTTTCAAATCCAGTTTGACTGGGCTTTCATCAAGTTCAATGGAATTCATTTTTTTATAATTGCAATATTTGTATAGACTTTTATCTAATTGGTTTGGCTGGAGTTATTTGATTTGTTTATTGTTTTTCATCGTCATGGATCAGGGAATCGAAGTCTATTTGGTTTCAGGATCTGAAAAGGTTGGTGATGCTCTTAGTTTTTTGTCTTTCTTTTGTCAGATTGCACTGTCCACTATTGTGTCTTTTTGCCTATTCGACTTGAGTTATTATCACTCTTCATATTCTATTTTCATAGAGTTTTATATCATTACATTATTTGTAGCCAGAGGAGGTTAAGTTTGCTGTGCCCTTACTGAACATGGACTTAAATAAACTGGTGCATGGATGCCCTTGGAGACATCAGCAAAAGATCTACTTACAGGTTTTCTCTTTGCTTTCTTCTAGCCATTGCATTAGGGTGCGGTAATTTTTTTTTTTCATTCAATTGTTTGATTGCTTAGCGGAACAATGAGATGCTTTGTGACTGTTCTTTTATATATGCAAGTTTTGGAAACACTCTGTTCAAAATAGTATCAGTATTCTCCATGGAAGCTGATATTCAGATCAGCTTTGGCATATCTAATTGATTCCTTCTGTTTGTAATATTATGGCTTTTGGGCGGTACCAAATTTGTGTTTCAGCTTTTTAATAAAACTTAAGTCACTATCACTTAAAAAAATGTTGCGGATACACCCCTCCTGTCATTCCTTTTCAAGAACTTTAATTACTTTAATTTTTTTTTTTATATACATGTCATGCAAAATCTAGATAGACAGATAAGTGCTCATGAGCTAACAACTCTCTAACTACTGCATTTAGAAAACAATTGCCTTTGTATTTTAGAGATGAATGCTTCAATTAAAGGTACTATGTGTGCCCATACATGATTCATCTTGGTTTATTCTTAATCCCATTATTATTTAGCATGTGTGGGCGACTGGAAATAGTTTCTTTAGGCTTTTCACCTATACCTGAAAATTTTGAAGCGCAGGTTATTTTCCCAGTTGCCAAAAAATATTCCTTAGCTCCTGCTCCACGAATAAAATTAGTTGCTTCGTCAGAACTGAGGACATTTTTTTCCATTGAAGACGTCAAGCTTCCACCTTGGTTAGATGGAATGTAAGTATGAATGCAGCCAAGTGCTTTTAATCATTATCAGTCAGCAAGTAATTGGTGTATCTTTTTATTAATTAAAAAAGAAATCTTTCTGGTTTTTCTAAGGTGCATGGCTGAATATCTTCCTACTTTTGAAGAAAATCTTGGGCAACAGGTCAGTGGCAATCATCTAACCTAAAATGGCTTTGTTTGTTGTTTTGCTTAGAAGCAGCATTTTCAGTAGTTGTTGCGTGTTATAATATACTCCACATACAAGCATGGTCCTTATTGCTAGATGAGTTGAAACCTCCTTTCTTCTAAGGTATTATTCATTTCTTGATTTTTAATTTTGAGCAAATGGACTGCTTTGTGAAAATAGATATTGTAGGGATTACAAGTCTCTACCGGTACTGTCCTTGACTTGGGATGGTTGGAATAAAGGTTCTTGGTATATTTTCTTTACACAAGCAACCATCCACTTAATGCTCTAGAAGTTTGTAGTTATCACTTATGCTTAGTGAAAACTTTGTATTCATGTGATCCCAAGTGTGAGTGGGACAACAAATTTGCTCCATTTTTTCTTCCAAGCTATGCCGCCAAACACGAGCGTGGCCTTTCACCTTCATTTTTGCAAATTGGCTCCATTTTTGCAATGGGAATGTTGCTGTTTAGGTTTGAACAGCTGTTGTACCGAGTCATAAATCATTATAGCAAGATGGGTTTGTTATAAACCAAACCAAACCAAACCAAACCAAGCCTTTTCCCACTAGGTGGGGTCGGCTATATGGATTTGACGACGCCAATCAAATCTGTTTAGGGCCATGTCCTCCGTTAGATCCATGTAAGCAAGATCATGTTTAATAGTTTCTTTCCAACTTCTCTTGGGTCTCCCTCTCCCTCTCCTACTCTTGGCAAACTCCATGCTTTCACACCTTTTAACAGGTGCCTCTGTTGGACGCCTTCTAACATGGTCGAACCATCTCAGTCGATTTTTTCTCATTTTATCTCCAATCGGTGCTATTCCTACTATGCCCCTATTCCAAGATGGGTTTGTTATAATTTGGAGAAATATGTCATGGTGCTATCTGGACAGATTCTTATCAGGTTTGATGGTTTGGGCACATTAACAGTAGTAGCAATAGCTGATCAATCAAATATATTGAAACGGTGACTAGAACTTGAATAAAATTGAAAACAGCAGAGAAACTGAAGGAGACAGGAAACTAACTGAATTGCTAGAACAAGAATATCTTTTATTTTTGCCGTTCTTTTTCTTTCTAGGTTTTAGAGATATGGAATCAAAGACAGAAAATCTCAGAAGAGTTTATTCTAATACCAAATATGATTGGGACCTGATGATGGATAGAGTCTTCGCACACGTTCATCATGGATGGCTAGTCTTTGGAGTCATCACTGTTGTGCATTGGCGACCCTAGGAGTCTTGAGTACAAGGAGAAACACTTACTCAGAATGCATTCACAAAGTGAGAGGGAAAAGAGAAATTTTCCTTGAATCACAACCCACAGATTACGAAACTTTATAAGAGGGGAGGACAATTCAGCCTATTTAGGGACAAGATTTCCTCCTTTTCCTAGTACCTAGACAGGATTCCATTTCCCTTCCATGAAATTAATAAATTTCGTGGAATTGGTCTGGAACGACTAGTTTTGGGGAAGGTTCATCGGAGTTGCACACTTTATCCCATCTAATGTGGATGGCCCAATTCAGATTGAGAATCATGAAATTGAGCAGGCCTTTATGTTCATGGAGGCTTACAATCGAGCAACAGGGTCTCACCCGGACACCTCTTCAATTTCGTTGAGATGGGCTCATCAGTAGGTGGGCCATGTGGGGCCCTTGATCAATTTCGTGGAATTGGTATGGAATTTCCCAGACACAGTTGACAGCAAGCACTTTCAGTTCTTTCCTTTTTCTCTTTATTTATTTTAGCAAACTTGGGATATTATTAGTGAGGATCATCATCAGTAATGAGGGATTGGATTCCATAGATTTTGAGTAGGTTGGGTTCTCATGGCACAGTCAAACATTATTTTGGGAATAACAGCGTGTTATTTTAATACACGCACGCACGCATATATACACAGCTATGTGGTGCTTTTTCCCATTTTATCTCTGTTGTTAATGGTGTGCTGAGTGAAATCTAACCCTTTTTGGCTGAGAGCCGACCCTATTGTCAATTGCTCGTCTTCGTTCCAGGCTTCCAGCAGCGTTGCAGTCAACTTAACCTGCTGTTATAGCAATATATTGACAGTTGAGAGTGTCATGGGTTCCTTTTGGAATCTCTCTCTCTCTCTCTCTCTCTCTCTCTCTCTCCTCTCTCTCTCTCTCTCTGTGAGTGAAATTTAACCCTTTTTGGCTAAGAACCGACCCTATTGTCAATTGCTCATCTTCACTCTAGCAGCATTGCAGTCAACTTAACCTGCTGTTATAGCAATATATTGACAGTTGAGATTGTCGTGGGTTCCTTTTGGAATCTGTGACTGCATCACCATCTCTCTCTCAGCAGAGAGGATTAGATACAGAAAAATAGAAATGTGTTCTGATTAGAAATGGGTTTTGTCATCTGTGAAAGGACGTCTCACTGACTCACTCACCCTTGCATGTGGGTACAACATGAGTTGCAATGGACCAACTTTCTGTTACACAGCCTATCGTCACTGGTCTTCTTTTCCAAAGTAGGGTTAGGAATCGGGTTATGCAGGTCAACCCTAACCGACCCGTTTTTCTGCGGGTCAGGCTTACCTTATGTGTGACTGACCCTCTGGATGCAGGTTGGGTTAGGGGGTCGGCTTAGTTTTCTATAATTGATTACATGCCAACCAATTATCATGTTAGATTTAAGTTAACTGATCTAAATTTCGGAACGTCATGTACTACGAAAGTAAGCCCATTGGAAAGTCAAATATCTTTATTGGGCTAGATGACCTTGGGTTAGGTCCAACGGATCAGTCATCTATGGGCTTGGCCTGTTATGGGTTGGGCCTCATCATGGTGGTCTTCAGGCCTATGGCTGCATCAGGTTTTTTTTTTCCCTGAACACAAATTTTATTTGTATGTTACCATGTGCAAGACTGCAAGTGCCGTTATATATATGAACTTTCTTTTTTTTAAATAAAGGGTGAGTGCTATTACTGCAGGCTATGGAATGATTTTTTATTTTTTTTATTTTTTAACAGATACTGGAGGCAGTTGTATCTGTTAATGCCAGAAGGCGCTTTATTGAGGCTTTAGCCCCTCTGTTTGGAAGGCCAGTAGAAGCTGATCCGGTATGCTTTAGGACATTGCTTCTACATTGACTAAAAGTACATAAGCAATTCAATTGTTATTTTCTAATGGTTTCACCGATCAGGTTTTTTGTAGGAGAGCAACAGTGCTTGCTGCCTCTGGAGTTTTTACATTCCTGGTATGATATGCCATCTTCAGTATCTTTTCATGCAGTCTTTATCTTCCAAAATTATGGTTGGTCCAATTGTGCCAGACTACCAGTACTAATACATCATGTTGGTCAAGGATGCTTCCCGTGGTTTTATTTAGAAGCCCCGTGGTTTTAGCTACTTTTGTTTTACTTTTTGTCTTGTTGATGGTTGAACTTTATTGCTGCTGTTGGTTCCTCTCCTTTAACTTCTAATGTGATTATGCAGGTGCATTTTTCCATTCCTACTCAGTTCCCTAAGCAACAGCCTACCTTGACAATGCAGAGTTCTCAGGTAAAGAAAATATTGATCCCTTTTTTCCTTACTCTAGAGGTTGCATATGTTGTTAGCATAGCCAGTCCAATTTATGCATGCATTGTGTTCTAAGCATCTACATGTTCGTCACATATTTGCTCTATCTGAAATCATTGTTTACGGGAGGGCTGTTATATATGAGTCGGTGTCATCTAGACATCACAGGTACTGTGCTGCAGAGTGCAGACCAGGGTGGATCAGCTAATGGGTATTGCATATTTGTTGGGGGCAATTTGGTATTGTGGAGGTTGACTGTCATTTTGCCCTTCAAAGGACAGATTTGAAATTATGATATACTCCATCTTAAAAAATAGATACAACATACTAATATTAGCTCTAAAAGTCAGTTGACTGATGTTCTTTCCAAGGTGACTACCCGGTTCGACTCACTGGTAAATTGAGCAAACTAGGCGTGTCTAGCATCAGTGTTTCAATTATAAATTCCACTTGAGTATTTGGGGATTTGATTGGTGTAATCATTCCAAGAAACACTAATCCAATCAATAATAAGTAGATGGACTGCTTCGATTGCATCTAGTGTAATGAGAAGAATTGAAGAAAGTCTGCCCGATGCTTAAATTGTTCTATGTGATTGTTACATACCTTCTAAAAAAAATATGCTTTTATCCTTCTCTGTAGCATTTCAACTCTCAAGGGGCACCAGTCATGTCACGTTCTATCATAGATTTTCCATGGAGTCCAAGATGGGAAGCATCACAAATGGTTGAGCGGATTCAGTAAGTTTCTCCCAAATAAGTGATTGACTGCTTATATTCTGTTTATTTACTTATTTTACCATGGATTTAATTATTTTATTCATGTTGATATTTATGCAGTGAATTCCTTGTTGAGGAATGTTTGAACTTTAAGAAGTATTGCAATGAGACCCTACTTTCACCACAGTAGGATGGTTTGAAGGTATATTTTTCTCCACCCATCAGACTGATACTATGCATTGTCTTTTTTCCCACGTCTTACTGATTTGATTATGTAACTTTAGCCTATTCAACCTATTTGATTTATATAGAAGGTAAATAATTTTTGCACCCTATATTTTCTTCAGATTTCTTGAGCATGAAAATCTCAAGTTCGTCTTGTTGACTGCTCATATCATTTACAAGATCCAACTTACCATCATTGTCATCACTAAGCCTTTATCCCATGTCTTGTTTGCAGTTTTGAGATCTACCTAGATTCTCTATACACTCTCTAAATTTTTGTTATTCATATAAATGAATGAAACAAAAATGTAATAATAATTTTAATACTAACTTAAAAGCAAAATTCATATCAAACCAATAAACCAATCCACATTAGCAAGAAAACCATAATAATCAAGGACCTTGATACAAAGTCACAATTGCAAGACTGCTTTTAAGTCCTGGTGGGTGGGGGTTTACTTCCCTAGCAATATTCTTTTTTCTTACCCTTACCACTGAACCTGCAGGCATTACATATTATATAATCTAACCTAGAATATTATACATAAATAAAGAAAAAAAAAACACAACTTTTTAATGTCAATTGGACGATGGATCACAATTGTCATCATCCTATCCAGGTTTTCAAATCTAATTACTGCTACATTAAGTTTATTAAAAAAATATTTTAGGATATTATATCATTAGTTTAAACTTCTTAATAATTTTCAATATTTTATATTGATATAAATAAAAATTGATGTGACTCACTGGGCTGCTAACTTGACTCCACTCCTTGGCTTGCCTAGTCAAGTCCAAGTCACAAGTCATCAAGCTATGGTAAGAACACCTCACGCGCCACATACATCGCATTAATACATTCGACCATTACATTTTTACTTCTTCTAAAGTACTTCCTTTTCATGGTCTTCTATTTTTTTTTATACTTTTTCTCAAATACAATATTTTGCTTTATTTCTATTTTTATTTTTAGTTTAAAATTTATTATTTATTAATATCTGGGTAGAAACACAAAATTTGAAGTCGTCCCAATGTTTCCGACTTATGTTATCTCAATGCTTGCATTACCATCGTTGAAAATTGATGGACATTGATGCTATGTTTGGGAAGGGGGGAGGGGAGGGAAAATTTGAGGGGGAAGGAAAATGAAGGGGAGGAGAGGGAAAATTAATTGTACCTCCTTTTGTTTGGGAAGTAAAAAAATAGGGGGAAGAAAAATAAAAAAGTAGGATTTTGTTTGTTTGTGAGGTAGAGAGACAAAGACCAATTTACTCTTGCTTCCCCCCCCCCCCCCCCCATACATCGTTATCCACTGGGGTCAGCTTTTTTAGTCCTACCTTATTAGAGTTTCACCTTTCCCTCAACCCCCATCTAGAGAAATCTTCCCCCTTTCCCAAACAGGCCCTGAAGGACATATTTGGGCATACATCGTTATCCACTGGGGTCAGCTTTTTTAGTCCTACCTTATTAGAGTTTCACCTTTCCCTCAACCCCCATCTAGAGAAATCCAGAATCTAGCATGACAAGAGCCTGTAGCAAGAGTTTAGAGGAGCTTATTGTCACATTGATGATGTTGCTGGTTCATGTTTTTGCTATGAAAAGAATTTCAACAATCTAGCATGTTTTTGCTATGACATTCCAAGTCTGTTGTCTTGCATGATTGACTTTTAAGTTTTAACTATCCTTTTACCATGGCACTTCTCGACATTAGGTCCAAGAGGTGTTGCCATCTGGAGAGAAGAAAGTTCAAGCTGGGTGCCATGTGAATGTTGCAGATCTTCGCGATACCTTGGTTGTGCATTTGGCAAGGTGCATTTTCAGCATTCTTTTAAGAGTTAGATGCTAAAGGAACTGAAGAATGTGATATCGAACTACATAGATCCACTACGCGCATGAGATACTTTTCCTGACACCCGTCAAAGTAGGCTTCCTATGTAGAATTACAGAATGTGAATATCATGGTTGTCTTTTACATCTTTTTACGATGCCCCAGGAGGTGCACTGTGATCTGAACAAGATTTTTCCCAGGTGGGATTGTAGATGATTGAATTGGGAGAAGGAGAATGGTGTCATTAAATGCAGGTGGTTATGAATACTCTTTTTTTGTCACGTAAATTCTTGAAGTGTTTGTGGGGAATATATGTAAATTGAACAAAAAACTTATTATAAAATGGTGATCAGGAGATCCGGAAGTGTACTAAATGGAAAGAGGGATTTGCAGTTGCATGTAGGCGCAATAGCACTGGACACTGGTCCTGGATGAAAATAAGAGCGGTCCAGAGTCAGATGAAGAAAGGATAAAACTTAGAATATATCAAATCAAATTAGAAGCCATTTCGATTTTTTTGGAGATTCTGGTCATAATGGATCGATAAAGAAAAAAAAGAAAAAAGAAAAACAATGATGAAATAGATCCCTTTTATTCGCGGTGTTTTTCTGTTCTTTTCAATATCATTGTTGTGCCTCCTGGCCGCTTCATCTGGTGGGCCTATTCGACTCGGCAAATTTCCAACTATAGTAGGGATGTCAGGACTTTGTCTTTTGGGTCTGGCAAGCATTGGGCTTTTTGGCCAGGCTGGGACTTGGGATTTTGGGCCTGCTAGGGCCTTAGGCATTTGGGCCGGACCGGGCCTGGAGGGCATTGGGCTTATGTGCTGGGCCGGTCTTGGGATTTTGGACCAGGCCAGGTTTTGGCTTACTACGATCCAGATGAAGTGGGTCCAGATTTTATACGAAACCCAAACCAAAGTGGACGGAGGCCTGGCCGGACGCATGAGTACCCCCTTATATTATTCAAAAGCTATATGTTGTTCAAGTTTGATGGGTTCAATTTAAAAATGCCAAAAATAAATTACTTACTCCACTCGGTTTATTTAATTACACCTCCGTAAAGCTGACACTTGTACTAATTCTCATCGCTACATTTTGGAATTCAAATTGACTGGCTCGTATCCACTTTGGACTTCTGTTATATCTTCTCGACAGCAGCAATTAATGAAAAGAAACCTTATCAATATCATCATCTCAAAAGAGGGTACCATTCAATCAGCCGGCACATTTAAAACTTTACTATAATATATATATATATATATTTTAAAGCTCTATTAACAGTAGTATCTATGCCATTCATATGTGACCAAAAAAGTAGTAATCCTATATAAATATGGCGCACTGAGAGTCGGCCACCTAAAGCATGTAAAGCCCAGCCCATTTAAATTGTCGGGCTGAATAAACTGAAAGAGCGCAGGACTTTTGTAAGCACACATAACATCAAGTCCAAAAAGTTCATTTATCGACTATTATATATATCTCTACAAATGACTCAGCAAAAATCCTTGCCAAAGCATATAGCCTGTGTAATGCAGCAACCTACCGAACCATGCAGTTTACCTAATCAATTCAAAGACCCTCGAAATCCAAGTCTTTGGCCCTAGCTTTCTTTTCCTTTTTTGTTTTGTTTTTTGTTTTTTGTTTTTCTTTCCAAAAGATATGGACCATCCATTGCCGTATTTTGCTGATCAAATGGAAACTGAACCGTCTTCTTGTCTGCAAGAAGAAAAAAAATAGAGAAACAAGCTTTATTTCAATATAGAATGCATGGAATCAACAACAACAGTCGACAGGTTGGCCATATGAGCAGAGAGAGAAAGAAACAGAAGAGCTATAAAGGAACACAAGCGTTTACAAAGATAACAACATGAAAGCAAAATAAAAGGCAAGAAGGCAGTAGTAGGAAAAGGCCAATGCATTTCACTTAAAATCCCCCAGGAGCCATGAAAGCAGTGTTCCGTTCCATTCCGTTCCTTTCCTTCCTTCAGTTCTCATAGTTCTCCTCTGCTCCTTCCTCATACTCTCCCTCCTCATCTTCCTCAACAGTGGCATCTTGATACTGCTGATACTCAGCCACCAGGTCATTCATGTTGCTTTCTGCCTCAGTGAACTCCATCTCGTCCATTCCTTCCCCAGTGTACCAATGCAAGAAGGCCTTGCGTCGGAACATGGCAGTGAACTGTTCGCTCACCCTGCGGAACATCTCCTGTATTGAGGTAGAATTGCCAATAAAGGTAGATGCCATCTTCAGACCTGTGGGGGCAATGTCACAGACGCTGGATTTGACATTGTTTGGGATCCACTCCACAAAGTAGGAAGAATTCTTGTTCTGGACGTTGATCATCTGCTCATCAACCTCCTTTGTGCTCATCTTGCCCCGGAACATCGCTGAGGCAGTGAGGTATCGGCCGTGGCGGGGGTCGGCAGCACACATCATATTCTTGGCATCCCACATTTGTTGGGTGAGCTCAGGGACAGTGAGGGAGATGTATTGCTGGGAGCCACGAGAGGTGAGAGGGGCAAAGCCCACCATGAAGAAGTGTAGGCGAGGGAAGGGGATGAGGTTCACAGCCAGCTTCCTAAGGTCTGAGTTCAGCTGACCAGGGAACCTCAAGCAGCAGGTCACCCCACTCATAGTTGCAGATATCAGATGATTCAGATCCCCGACTGCAACAATGAATCACAAGAACAATCAGATTTTTTAAGAATTGTTTTTCCCAACATCAAAATCAACCTGTAGCATTGCCAAGATTAATGTAAATGCATATTTCAGTTGTTTTCTTCAGGACACTCGAAATTCATAATGAAACATTTAGAATATGATTGCACGTCCGCCAAAGAAGTTCTTGGCAGGGCAATGGAACTGAAGCAAGCATCCAAAGCCCAAGGCTTTTGAGGTTCCACCTCTTTTTTTGTATACAAATTAGGGGAAGAGACAAAACTCCCCCTCGCCAGCTCTAAATTTTCTTTGCAAAACAAGATTTGGCTGGAAAATAGTCCCCTGTATAATCTTCTCCAAAATGCAGTAAACATAATTGGTACACATTCTACTCGTGCAAATTATAAATGAAAAGGTTATTTTAATGATACTTACAGCTTGGGGTGCTAAGCTTCAGAGTCCTGAAGCATATGTCATACAGCGCTTCATTGTCGAGGACCATGCATTCATCTGCATTCTCAACTAGCTGGTGCACTGAAAGGGTGGCATTGTAGGGCTCAACAACCGTGTCAGATACTTTTGGAGAAGGAAAAACAGAGAAGGTAAGCATCATCCTATCTGGGTACTCTTCTCTGATCTTTGAAATCAATAAAGTTCCCATGCCTGACCCTGTACCTCCTCCAAGAGAGTGGCAGACCTGAAAACCTGACACGAAACAAGGGTATAACAAGGCAAAATGTTTTATTGAGTACCAGCATTCTTTCCATTTATAACTCATTTAATTATAGAAAACATCACTGATAATGAGCAACACAAAATATAAAATACAATATTTGAAGCTACTAGGAAGCTATTGATAGATATGAAAAAAAAGAAAAGAAAAGGAAACTCCAATTCAAATGAGCCTTTCAGTTCGGTCTTCTATGATCCATGTAGAGTGTGTGCAGTGCATGGATCGCATGCTTGATGTTCACTTCATAAAAAAAGAACAATATTCTGATGCATCAATCAAAATGAAAGTTGAATGTGGAGTAAAAAAATAGGTTTTGACTTGCAGATAAGCCATCAACAGGATTGAATCTGGCCTATTGGGAACTCTAGACAAAGACTTATGAGGCAAACACTTTGATTTGGATCCAATTGGCCAGATCCATGAAAATTAAAGCCGTTAACAGCTTATTTTGTGGATCTCAGTTCCCTAACACTTTCAGCACTGACTAATAGAGGCAGGCATAAATGAAAGTTAAAAAAAGTCTGCTGATTTGGAGCCGCAAATAAGGAACTTAACTGATTAGCTGCCCCTGTGCAGTAAAGACATCATTACTGGGAAAGAAGGCCCCACCTTGCATGACCCCCAGAGAAAGCTTAATCTACTCCGTCATTTTTCCTATCATTAAATACCATCCTATGCTCATGTTGTTTTCAATGCTAATTTGCCAGACAATGAATAATGGCGTGACACAATATGTTGTTGGGCAGTCACATCGTCAAAATCACTAGTTATGAGATATTTATCTCCCCTTCATAAGAGATTAGCAATAACCAGTTGACTGGTAGTTGAACAGTCCAAGTATCAGATTGAGCAGTGAACGAGACAACCTGCTGAATAGATTAAAGATAGAATAGGAATGTCCTGCACACTGACCCTTGGAAATATTATAAAAACCATGTATAGTAAGTTAAGAAGTCATGGGTACTAAGCCTCTCATAATTACAAATTGTGTAGTCCAATTTTTTCAGAGGGATATTAATGCTTCAAAGTTGAACAGAGATGGATGCAAATTAACCTAAAACAAGACTATCAAGGAAAAAGTCTTAACAGTACAGTGAATCTCCTTTACCAAAGGGTTAAGCAAGCTAATAAAGATTAGACAACCAGACAAGACAAGTGTCTCCCAAATCTTCATAGCTATCGCAGAAAATCTGGCTTCCGGATGTCATGCATAGTAATGTTTCAAATAGTATCAGTAGACTGAGTTATTATGGTCTAGCAAGTATTGCAGATTAAAATCACTGTGAACAATAAGATTTACATGGCTGCAACTATAAGCTTTCACAATACATATCCTTCCTGCCCAGAAGCACTAGAATGTGCAGTTAAATTTGAAGCAAGCGATGTTGAAAAGTAAATTCAATAAATTGCAACCTTCAATAAACTCAACAATCTTCAATGAATGAGATTAGTATGAATTTGATTTTGCAGAGATGTACTGCAATGTATTTGGCCAATGGCAAAAACATGTACACTCCTCCAATTTCAATTGCAAATGAAGATCAGAAAGACGCGTACAAATATTCCTGATCTAAACACTAAAACCAAATTCACAAATCAAATTTAAAGAACAAAATGTATGATCATACATCATTCTAGGAGAAAACATAAATTGGAGACAAAGCTTCCTGCGAGGCTGCGACAATAATATAATGTGAGCTCAATGAAAAATGATAGGCTACCTTACAAACTCAGTGATAACATACAGAAAGAGAAAGCATCATCTAGATAACAGAGATTTTTTACAGTCATATTATCTAGGGTTTTCAGAAGAAAAAAAAAAAAACTACATATTTAAGATGCAAGTTTCAGAACTTCACAGAATAAATGAACAGAAAATAGCAAATTCCATCTCACACAATCAGAAACATAATCTCTTAGCATTCTGCAAAATTCTAATTCAATAAATTTATGCAAGCAAAGAGACATCAACTTGTAAATTAGAAAAGATCAAACAATAAATCACCACAATTCTGTAAGATCTTGTCGCTCCACTTCCAGATGCCGAGAACATAGAAAATCAATCTCAAAGAGACAAGACTCATCATCTCAATCAAGACCTCAGCAAGTTCCAAAAAAAATGAAACATAGGGAAAGAAAAATGGAAGATCTACAAAAACAGATCTCACATTTTGATCAAAATCAAAGATCTGATAAAAAAAATTCTCTCCACAGATCCACAAACGTGCAAAGTTTCATCATAAAATGCAGAGAACATCCAAATATTTTCAATCCTCCACCAAAAAAACACAGATCAAATGCTGCATTTCACATTTCCAGATCTAAACTCCTCTTAAATGAAATTATTATAAAAACAAACAAATAAGACATAGATCGAGTCAGATCTTATATACCTTGCAGGCAATCGCAATTCTCCGCCTCCTTCCTCACAACATCGAGAACGGAATCGATCAACTCCGCTCCTTCCGTGTAATGTCCCTTCGCCCAGTTGTTTCCGGCACCGGACTGTCCGAAAACGAAATTATCCGGTCGGAAGATCTGACCGAACGGTCCGGATCTGATACTATCCATCGTACCGGGCTCCAGATCCATCAAAACGGCTCTAGGAACGAATCTTCCACCAGAAGCTTCGTTGTAATACACATTGATCCGTTCGAGTTGCAGATCGGACGATCCGCCTTTGTAACGGCCTGTCGAATCGATTCCATGCTCGTCGCAGATCACTTCCCAGAATTTCGCTCCGATCTGGTTACCGCATTGGCCGCCTTGTATATGAAGGATCTCTCTCATGGCTTTTCTCCTGAATGCAGAGGATTTTGAAATTGGGGATCTGGTTCGAAGCAGAGGAAGGAGGAGAAAGGGGAAGACAGATAAAGAGAGAATGGGGAGAAATGAGTTATATAATGGAGCGGTGGAAGAGATCTTGGAGCGGAGCGGGATATTTTGAAGGGAAACGACCTGTCGTGTGTACCGCGGGAGCACGGGATCGTATATGGTACCGCATCTGGAAATGGAATCTTTCGAGGACAGCTGGATGAATCTTTCTGTGGGGCGCATCCATTGGGCTTTAACCTAGATAAAAACTGAGCTCATCGAGTGGAACTTTACGTTGGGGCCCACGTATTGAAATCTTAACCGTTCAAAATAAAAAGTCTCTAGTAATTTGGGGTATTCTCAAGTTTTACATCCGTCGTGGGTTGGATTGATCATTTAATTAAAAATGTGATTAAGATAAAGTTATGCATATTCATTATTACCTTTTTAAAAAGAAAAAAAAAAACAGTCGATCTAATGGTCGAAAAAGCTCTCATTAATGTAAATTTTGAGGATGTCTGAAAATATATTGCTGATGTTTATTTTGACCGGTTTAGATTTTAATCGAGCATCTTGCTTTTAACTCATAATATTTATGGGTTAAGATGTTTTCACTTTTATTGCAGTTGCTTTTACTATCCTTCATTGATCACGTGAAGATAAATAGTTTCAATATTTTATGTTAATTACATCAACAGTGTGCCCTGACTCTGATAAGGTTAAAATTATGCCAGTACTAATTCACGTAGTAGCATTGATTTTGAACCGTATGAATGTTATTATTGAACCCCTGAACCCCGAGGGGTAACTCAGACACTCAGTTGGTCTAGGACCATGGCTTGCACCCGAAGGTTGCGGGTTCAAAACTGCACTATCACACTGGGCCAAAGGAAAATTTTATCTGCATTTCTCTTTTGGGCCCATAAAGATTATTCTGGTTCAAAGGACTGGATCCGCGTTATAAAAATATATATATTATTGTTATTATTGGAGCCCACTTTGTATTTATAAATTTAAATTATTTGAATTCTCTAAGACCCGATCTAGATTCTGCTATACTAGGTAACAAGGTGGGCAGCTCTTTTACTGCATCTCACATCCACAGTGGGTCCCACCATGCAATAATTTCCATCAATGAAACTATACAAGGTTTCTAGGCATTGCAGCACTATCATGAGAGACGGCTGTGATCTCCCTATCTGGAGCAGTTCCCGAGGATCCATCTACGAGGGTTCCACGTGTACGGTAAAGCGACGCGCCACATTTCTCAACCATGAATGTTGGGTTTAGTCCGTCACGCTTAAAAAAAGGTTGCTTTTCACTGTCTTTTCTTTTTGTTTGCTTTCTGCAATCGAAATAAATAAAGATTCAAGTGCAGTGTTTTCAAAATAATACGACTTTCAGGTGTCTGTGCTACCTAATTCGTTCAAAGTTAAAAGTTAGGAGGTAGCACTCTAGATTAGCAATGTCATTATTCATCATAAGTAACATTTAAGATAAAGAAAATTGTAATGAGCATGTGTTGCCGGTTACAAGGGATTAGATATATTTATATTGTCGGCTTAAATCATCAATTGTAAGTGGTCCTCGCGTTTTACTTCTCAGGACCACAGAGGTTGGACCCTAGGCTAGACCCACATACTTTTCCTGTGTACCCACTCATCCAATATAACAAAAAGTGCTTCTGAATTAAAGATGGGATACTGTTTGTATAATGCAGCCAGCTTGTGAAGGCCCGGGGAGGGTAAATGGAAAGGTGACCTTATAAATAATGGTCAATTAAAAAATTAACTCCATCAAATTATTATAGTCCTTGATTTACTAATGGTAAAATTTAATAATATTTTAATTATAAATTTTTTTGAGATTCAATCTAACAGTGAGTTAAAATTTGATGAGTGTAAAAAAGCGTGAAAGGGGCTCCAAAGGAGGTCCCATGTGGCCAGGAATCCAAATCTTCCATGTGAATTGACGTAGCTGCCGACCATCCAGCGGTGAATATCACTTTGGCAAGTGATTTATTTTTTCCGCTTTAGTCAATTTTTAGGCACTGCAGTTTATAGACTCTGAGGGAGATGGCCTTGAGGACCCAGGTCATTCGTGGGTTTCAACTTCAAACAATAGTAGTATATTATATCTAGCCATGAGAGAAGTCAGGATTTTGTCCCACAAGAAGTCACTGTTACGTTAAAATGATTATCCTTTCGGAGGAACACCTCATACGATAGATAAGAAATGGGGATTCACATTTTTTTTTTTTTTTTCGTTTTTGGGCTCCACTCTAGCTGCTTAGTTTTTTCACTTAACTTGCTGAAGGGGTAAGGATACAGAGTTAGCGGGTGTAATAGGGTGTTGCTGTGGATAGCAATACTGTGAGACTCGTTCCCACAGCACCCTTCAGGGATCAATGCCCGGAGGGCCAAGTCTCTTTCCTTGTTCCGGGCCAACTCAACAAAAAAAAAAAAAGGGATATTGAGTTAGCTTTTATATGTCTAAAGTATTTTTTTTAATTGTAATATATGTTTAAAGGTTAAATCAAAAGGTGAGAATAGGTCAGATGAGGTAGAATTTTGCAGGTCAGATGAGGTAGAATTTTGCAGGGTGCTAACTCATAGAAATAGTATGAGAGGGTTAGATTGATAAGTGGATTTCATATATGATGGCTTTTCTCTTACTAAAAATGAGAACTACCTCTTAATTATGGGAAATATTGTGATACACAGGCAACACCCCTGCAAAACTTTCCCCTACAGGCAGGGGCGGATCCAGGATTTCTAATCTGGGGGGCTGCACTTAAGTTATACTAAAAAAATAACAACAATGTTTCACCAAAACCTATAAAAATTAGCAACAATGTTCACCAAAAACTATCTATGTACTATCTTCATAATTCATTTTCTACAAGCATCATACCAAAAGAGTGATCATTTTTATTATACTACTCAAAATCAACAAAAAAAATGTCTTCACAATAGATCTTGACAAGTATGACAAAAGACAAACAAAAGTTAAAACATGACACTAGTGAAATCTTGACTTGCGTGGCTTCTTATCAAATTCATCTATTACCAACTCTATGTCGACTTGGAAAGCACAAAATGCTGCATCTTTCTTCTCTACTAAAAAATTCACTAAAATCTGAGTCCCTCTCTCAAAAGATTTCCAGTTTTCATACAAAAGAAAAGGAATACCCATCTCTTTCTAATTAAATAAAATGCAAGAAACCTGTGGGGCATGCTTATTACTGCAAATGAACAAACCCATAAAATAAAAACACCCCAAATCCATTTCAGAAAACCATAAAAGGAAAAAAAAAAACAGAAAATCTGAAAATGAAAAAACCCATGTAATAAAAACACCCCAAATTCATACATGAGATCCGGACTTTGAGAGAGAGTCGCCGGAGAGAGTCGTCGGCAACGAGAGTTCGCAAATCACCTATGGAGCGACGGAGGCAGCGGGCAGCCTCAAATGGGTGAAATCTGAAATGGGTGGGACACTGAGACTGAGACTTGAGAGAGTGAACGGTAACAGAGAGAGACAGATAAAAAAAATGGTTTTGACTTTTGAGCTTTTGAGTTGTGACTTGAGGTTGAGTTAGCTTTTAAAAAAAAACTTTTTTCATCCTTGGCTCAGGTGGCTACTTGGCTGGGCACTTGGCCTTAGAAACTGGATTTTTTTTTGGGCCCAAATCTCGGGTGGGCTGAAGCCCACCCGGGCCCCCCCTTCATCCGCCCCTGCCTACAGGAATGCCTGGTGTTTCCATCCAGACATTAAAGAGGCGGGAGTTCCTGTAAAAGAATCGGGATCCTCCTGAAATTAATGGCACCGACTATGACAGTGCGGACATCATGCATAGGAGAAAATCACCCCGCATGCTGATCTACGTAGTGTGTGCTCATACTTAAATATTGTGTGGACAATTTTCAGATTCAACAAATCTATAATGATTGGGAAATTGCCTCTCAAAAATCTATGGTCACAAATCCCTTGGGGTCAAATTGAGTTTGTTGGGCATTCAAAAGGAGTCCTTTTTCGAAAGAGATAAATTAAAAGGACGCCCAAGTCTATATATCGTGGTCATCATATATAGCTTTGTCCATGAATTCTGGTTTTGGCTGAAAATTGTATCCATACAAAATAAAATGTCATCATATAATTTTGGTAAGCACACTAGTTTGTATGGTCCACATAGATCAACCTATGATTAATCTACAATCCTCACTCATTAAATCTCAAGGTGTAGTTGGCAGTCTCCCCAATTTGACACCATTCAATAATTGGTCAAAGTTGGATCAAATATTCAAAATGCCATTTAGTTCATATATATTTTCACTATTGCTCTTTAGCTCACATTTGTATACGTCTGCGGGAAATTGGTTCCACCCAAAAAAATAACGGGCCCTAACCTATGAAAACTTTTTTCGAGGAATCACGAAAAATTTAGATTATTCTTCCTTTTTTCATAGTGAGAAAATGGTGCGAAGTTGCTTGGCTTTGGTTCATTCCGCCATTACTCGTTGTCACACAAAGAATTACACCATTGGATGATCATAACCATTTGTCGTATATATTGGCCTTCTCCGCTTCCAAGGTAATATTATGGTGGAGAGTGATTCCTCTAATGAGATTGACTGGGTGTCTAATATGAAGCCTTTTTCTTGGAAATCTCAATTCCTCGTTAATGAAATTTGATTTTTCTCTAGTACCATTAATGTTGTCTTCCGTCACGAGCTTAGAACAATCAATAATATAGCTGATGCTTTAGCCAAGCAAGGAGTGTAGAGAAGCTATCATTGGGAGGGTTTTATTATGTAATTGAGTTTGGGTGGTGTACAATGCTCTTGTACCCTTTAATATGATTTTCTTTTCCTGTGTTTTTGCCTCATTATTGTTTGTCTTTTTGTATTCTCTCATTCTCTTAATAAAAGTTTCAGTTACTGATAATATATATATATATTAATATATATAGTGGCCTTCTCGGGCCGATCCTTTGATTAGGATCAAAGAGACATGGTGGAAATTCACTAGGGAACACCCTCAATTCCCATCCATCCCGTGCATTGGTACATATATATGTAGGTGAATCACACATAAGTTGATCATTACCTTATAGCATACAGGAAGTACAAAAAATGGTGTAGGATAGCTACCTGTATGTAGATTTTGATAGGAACCTACATGTGGCTAGTCCAACCTTTGCACACTAATCTACTTCATGCCTATAGGCATTGGCCAAACGTTGATCCTAATCAGAGTAGTATTCATCGCTCAAGTTAATTGCTATGTTTACCCTCCTAATTCTCCTAATTCTTTGAGGTCCTCAAAATAGCATTAAAAATGGATTTCACGAACCTTAAACTATGATGGATCATGATCTCCAAGTGGGTCTGGCAATTAGAACCAACCTTATTAGGATATTGGTTGGCAGGGTCATACTACTCCATCCCCGCATGAAGTATATTATAAAAGGTACCAGCATTATACACTCACAATCAACAAGTACTTAAATTTAAATTATAAGATAGAACCCATCATAGTACAAGATTATATTTACCCATTTAGTACATATGTTTCACTTCTAGCATAGAGAATACCAACTTAAGAAATCCATAGAGAATTCAAATAAGGAGGGAACGCAGCAATGGAATATATCACAAACGTACATTTCTCACTTCTCAGGGAGAAAAAGGTGGAAGAGGAGGCCAACCACCAAAATGAGGGAATGTTGGGGGAAGCTTGGGGATAGGGGGCAATGGCTTCTTCTTGTAGATAGGAGGGAATTTGGGAAGTGGAGGCCATGGCTTCTTTTTGTAGATAGGAGGGAACTTGGGAAGTGGAGGCCATGGCTTCTTTTTGTAGATAGGAGGGAATTTAGGAAGAGGAGGTGGCAATGGCTTTTTATAGATGGGTGGGAACTTATGGAAAGGAGGCAATGGTTTTTTATATACAGGAGGAAACTTGGGTATGGGAGGAGGCATTGGCTTTTTGTAGGTAGGAGGAAGCTTGGGTTTAGGAGGCAAAGGTTTTGTGTAGGGAGGAATTTTGGGGATAGGTGGTAAAGGTTTTTTAAACGTGGGAGGACATGGTTTCTTAGGCTTGGGCTTGGGCTTGGGCTCCTTGAACACTGGGGTTGGAGGGGGGAGAGGCTTTTTGAACACTGGTGTTGGTGGGACCATGACTTTTGGTGGGGGCTTGTAAATAGGAATTGGTGGTGGGAGGGGCTTCTTATATATAGGTGGGAAAACCTTAGGTGGGAGGGGCTTCTTATATATAGGTGGGAAAACCTTTGGTGGGAGTGGATGCAAGACTTTTGGAGGGAAAGAGAAATGTGGAAAAGGAAACTTGGGCAATGGCTTAAACCATGGTACCTTAGGTAGTGGGGGATGTTCGACAAATGGCCATAAAAATTCTGATGTGCAAGTAGCAGGTGTAAATGACAATTTACCAATAGTGCCAAAGGTGTGTTTCCCGTTATCTTTCGACTTTAGGACTATCTTTGCAGGCTCGAGGCCGTTCTTTGCTGGACATGGATCGTGGGACGCACTGCGGAGTTGCGCAAAACATTCTTCTTTCAATTCTCCATCAATGTTCACCAGCTCATTTGGAAGTTTTACATAGAACTTTCCTTCTTTGTCTAATTTTCCAATGCCTTTAGTTTTGAAATGCCTATTAGTAGCCTTACAATCAATGGCTACATATAGTCCTGCTCAAGGAAACAAAAAGCAAACATATTTAAATTAGAAAAGTAAGTCATGTATATTTTTCTTAATTAGTTTATGGTTATAGTATTGTGATCATCATCAAAGCCATTAACCATCATTTAGTTGAATGTAACCAAAACAACCACAAATCTCTTTTGTCAAAGGATAAAATCGTTAATAGCGATATTGTCCCTCAACGGCACATCCTCCATGACTCCTATTGCACAACTCACAAAACACGTGTCCAGTGACTCGAACACCCGAGCTACCAAATTATGATACCACTTGTAGGATCTTACACCCCATTGAGCTAACATTTATCGATCCCAACCCATTAAGCTATCACTTATCCCAAAACTAATTGGTGATGGAAAACGGCACAACAATGGTTTTATAGTGAGGGCGATAGCTCGACCACAATTATGACCGCTCAAGAGCGAGGGTGGACGTTGACCTCAACATAAAATATCTTCATAAATATTAGTTAAGGTAAGTTTGGCTACATACAGTTTCTTTGGACTGGGTTTACATATGTCCTTATGTTATGTTTATGCATTGATCAATCCACCAGCATATATCACTCATGTGAGAGTGAAATTTGGACCAATATCTCTACTGAGGTATGTGATATGACCTTGTTGGATCGGACGACCATAATTTCTCCTTTTCTTTTATTTTCATGTGTATCAAAGTCTAAGTATTAATATTATTTTGATTGACTTGAAAATTGGGTGGTCTATATGCAGGAGTTAGATTGAATCGAAGGTCAGAATTCATGATATGGCCCCAGCCCCCAATGTATGAAACTTTTTATTAATATGTGATTACATCACTTTTTTTTAAGAAAGAAATTATCCCAACCAGATAGTGATCATTGCAGTAAATTTCGGATTCGGGTGAGTAAACATCGGTTGGCATATATTTCTAATGGTCTAGATCTACACCAAAAGGACCAAACATGTAAGATTTAATTCAACCCTACCAAGACGATGTGGACGGTCAGCTTTATTTGATCATTATATGATGATGATGATGATGATGATGATCACAATATGCTGGGTAGAATCTTTTGCTGGGATCAGGTAACCTTTTTTAGCCCCTTGTTTGGCCTTATGCTAATGACAAGGGAGTCGGGTGATGAAAAAGATTTTGTTACAAAATGAAATCAGCACAGTTGGATTATCCCCACCTTTAAATTTAAGAGGCTCAAATTTTAATATCTTATTGAAGGTTTTTTTAAGTCCAATATAAAGGGTGAGTACGTAAGAGGAGCACCAATTCATTTGGGGCGAGGGTATTGACTGTATAAAGGGGATGGATTGATGGTAAGAGGTTTCATTAGGGGCTGAAACTTGCGCATAATTTCATGGGAGGTGTGTTTTGTCTCAAAAGATTTTTGGCACACGCACACATGTATAATTAATGTGTGCATGGGGATGGAGAGCTTTGGACGTGAATTTGTATCAATCCAATCAAAGGTTTTTGAGATTCAATTCGATAGTAAATATAGTTAAGATGAGTCGTAATTCAAATCAAGATAAGTACTAATTCAAAGAAGTACGTACGTGGCAAGAGATGGATGGGGTTAAATTGATATATAATGGCTTGGCGCAATTGGCCCTCACAGGCTGATCCACATATATGATTTCATGGACAAACTACAAACCAGCTCTTAGTTAAAATTTGGCAATACACATAATTGATTCGGCAGGGTAGCTCACCGGCCTTAATGTCAGCAACATTAATTAATTGAAACCACTATCACCTGGAAATGACTCTAGTGGGTGAGCAGCCATCTGATAATTGGCATGAAAACGAACAGTCAAAATAAGATGAGTTTTGCTGGCTATCTTGAATTCATGACGTAAAAGGTAGCCGTTGTCCGTTGATGCAAAATGCTTTGTCCGAATGCTTACATTAACAGCCATAGTGCATGCCTAGTTTTCTACGGCAATGGCAAAATTGTTTACAGTTCAAATTTGTGAGGTAGCTAGACCCTGGTGCAGAAATTTGTATGCCTTAAATTTCTCCACTGTTCTCATTTTAGAGAACCAAATTAAGGGCATGTTTGTCTTTATAGAATATAGGAATTTCATGTCCTACTAGCTAGTTGAAAATGAACATCAAAGGTGAATATCTATGGAGTTTAGATCCCATGTTTCAACTAAATAAGGAGATACTGTTTCATCCGGTCTACATTCACGAGTCTTATAAAATCTCATGCCAGCTAATGCACTCTCTTAATTACTTAGAATGAAGAAACTAAAGAAGAGATTTTATACAAGTGGCGAATGTGGATTGGATGAAATAATATCTCCCCCCTTTTCTTTTCTTTTTGAGACAAGGGATCCAGTCTCGGTATATGATGCTCATCAAGGGAAGATGTTCAAATCCTAGAAAAGTAAGAAAGTCTCATCTCATATATATTCTTCACCTCTGACTTCATATCCTTAATTCAATCCTTTCCTCTTTAATAATCTTTAAGATGGGAGCACATTTAACCATGCATTCTTATGTATATACTATGTGAAACAAAAACGCGCCCTAAACGTTAGCGAGTTAGGAATCAATCTATACCTGAAAATGCATCTGAACTCTTAATCTTTTGCTGCGCACAGTCTGCACATTCTCCGTAGCCAACCACCACAACAGATCTATCATTCAGATGATCGTCACCACACCAGCAGAGGCCCACCAATAGTAGGGCCCACAGGATGTGAAGAGCCCTTCCACCCATCGGAAGAGCCCTTCCACCCATCGGAAGAGCCCACGAAACAAGATCCAACCCAGCAAGTTAACCAAGGAAGGAGAGAGAGCAAGCAAGAGTACAGAAGCTCCAGGACATGAGCCTCAATCATATCTCAGCCATATATAGTGGGAGAAGTGTTTAAAAAGCATCTAGCACATGCCAATGGCCCACTGGATATAAATTACAAAGGAGAGAGCCACCGATTTTGCTGATCAGATGGCATTTTCTTCATTGAATGCTTAGATCTCCCACCTGCATCTGCTTTCCCTTCTGGTATGATTCTACCTACATCTACATGCTTTTTCCTCTAATAAATTCGGCCTCAAAATGTTTTGGATTACACTTGCATTCTTCAGTGCACCATGGTTAACATTGATTTTAAGAATGTACGTTGTTGGGTACCTCCCAAGTGTCAGATAAAGAAAATCTAATATTGGCTACTGACTTATTTCTATGTAGCGAACGATGAGAATATAATTTTGGGATTCTTACCAAATAATTAATCATAAAGTGTAATTTATCGATTTTATGAAGAAGAATAATAAAATCACAATTTAGTTGTTCGTACCTTTTTTTTGGACGAAATTACCCCAAGTTGGCGACATCGTCAACTTTCTATATCTAAATCTACGATTTTTCTTCTTCTTCTTCGTGAAACATTAGTCTACCCTGCGCATGTCATAATCAGTCCCCTAACTCTCTTCAAAGCCCCAAGCTCCCTTCTAAACTTCCAATTAAATAGAACTCCAAAAAAACACAACCTGTTCGCCAAAGAGTGGAAGAAGAAAAATCGTGGGTTTTCTTCTTTATCTAAACCCACGATTTTTCTTCTTCTTCTTCCACTCTTTGACGAATAAGTTGTTTTACGAAGAAGAAAATTTGTGGTTTTAGATACTGAAAGTTGACAATATCGCCAACTTAGTTGGCGATATCGTCAACTGGGGTAATTTTGTTCAAAAAAAATACGAACAACTAAATGATGGTTTTGTTATTATTCTTCATAAAATCGATTAATTACACTTTAAATTTAATTATTTGATAAAAATCCCTATAGTTTTTCTTCCAGATCTCTTGAATATATACCATACATTCGCCTAGGCCCAGAACTCATTTGCTTTCCTACCATTAACATGCAAGATTATAGCTCTTCATCAGCTCACAAGACTATTTAGTAAACCCAATGGAGGTGGCTCAAGCAGTGGGCTGTTGTGGACCCTCTCTCTCCCTTTTTTTTTTTTTATATACCGAATGAAAAGTAGAAACAAGAAAAAAAAAATGAATGGTCTATCTTTTTCCAATGAATGTTTTTGAACTTTAGTTATTAGGAGGAGAAACATAATATATTTTTCTAATTATATATAGTATAAACTTTGTTAAAGTTGAACAAATGAAAAGAAAATAAAAAATAAGAATCCTACTATCTAAACAATTTCAATGAAAAGGCATTGAACACTAAGATACCAAAAAAAAAAAAAAGAGTAGGGAAATAACAAATTATTGAAAGGCGGAAGGTGAAGATAACTGACTGAAAAAATGTAAATAATAAAGAAAAGGGACTTTGTCGTAAGATTGGCCTTAGAAATGATATTTGTCCCTAATAGTCGAAGTTTTAATATATTCCATAGAACTGTTCATACAACAAACGTACAATATCGCACTAGAATATCGTATAATGTAATATATGTAATATCGCACTGCCCTAGAATATCATATAGTACGATTTGTACGATATCACATTGCTATTGGACATCATACAAATAACTTTACAGGAAATATTTCAACTTCAACCATTTAGAGGCAAATGTTAGGCCATAAGATAATTGTGCATGCAAAATCCTCAATGAAAATAATTAAAATGCCTTAAAAAATCATCTAGCTTTTTAGAAATCTAGATAAAAAAGGAAAATCACATAGACATGTTGATTTATTATAACTCCACATTAGGTAAACTCCATCGTGATTTCCATCAATTAGTAGGACCCATCGTAACGCTGTCATCTAGGTTGCACCCCTTCTAGGGCAGTGCTACAGTTCAGTGGTGCTACATTATATTATGGTGGAGCACCCTTCTTCAATGCATGGTGGAGCCCACCTTTTCCAAATCCAAGCCGGTCATCAGCCTAGCATTCTACGTAGTGATCATCTTGTAAATTATTACTCAGATATGTGAGATACCCACCAATGGGTTTGACTCGATATGAAGCACGTTATGAAACTTCCTTAACTTTTCTTTTGTTGGAATAAAAATGGAGGAGTCCCTATATGTGATCAATTCAATAGGCAGCCCACTTAAAACTACTTTGAAAATTTATATGTAACAAATATAATGAGTGTTAAAGTTGATGACCGACTTGGATTTGAAAAAGGTGGGCCCCACCATGTAATGAAGAAGGGTGTTACACCATACTATTATGCAGGGCCGCTACATTGTAGTTTCCCCCCATCTCCCTATTTTCACCAACAAATGGGCCCATCAGAGAAGGGCTTGAAAATAAGACCATTGTATGTGTCCAAATATTTGTTCGATCCTAGTGACAACTATCAATGACGACTGCCAGTTTTTAAAACATTGGGGGGGCTTTAATAATGGAGTTGAGTGAAGTAGAGATTGTTTTGAAGAAATAATAAAATATAAATAAGTTATGATGATATTTTATTTTTAGTTGTTTATTATATGATCTTTTTGACCGTTTGTATTGATTGTGGAGTTTTTTTTTTTTTTTTTTTTGAGAAATGCTGTTACTTTTTGACCTTTTTTTTTTTTTTGAAATATATGGTGAAAAATCTGAATTAAATTGCTTTTGATGGTATATTTTTTTTGAGAAATTGGGGCTTTACCTTACTTTAGCTTGTGATAATTTAAACTACCTAACCTAAATTTTGTGAACGTGTGCTAGTGATACTCCTATGTTGGAATGGGTTAACTCGCCTAGATATTGAGGCTGGATCGTTTGAGTCATTTTCCATGGTGTCGGTGAGTTCATGGTCCGCCACGTCAACTGAGATGCCTGTCATTAACGTTAATAGGCATTTTAAGGTGACGTGGCAAACTGTAATTGGTCGTAAATCGAAATGTGACATTTACGAACCGTGATTGATCCAAATGTGGTCAACATGGGAAAAAGCCTCATGGGCCCCGATTCCCAGCTATTGTGCCTCCATCCCAGGAATTTGGATCTCTATGCAGCTGAAATTGACTGACTTGCTTCTGTACTTCTGATTATTTACTCTGTCGGCTCCTTCTTAATTCTGTATTGGATATTATCTACTGACGGTACTGTACCTATGCTTCTGATGTATAAATATAATTGAACCATCCTAATTGCCAAGCTGTAGATGTGACATATGTGGACAACATCCCAACTACACATCCAACATGTGGCCCACCTACTTCAACGTCAATCCAAAGGAGCATTCTCAACCATTAGATCGAAAGGATGCCTTTATGTGGGCTCTGGCATGTGCATATCAATTGCATTGTGCATATCTAATGCATTGATGAACTTTGTTAGCTACTTATAGTACTCCGGGGCTTTCGATGTGGACGTCATTATAACTGTGGTTAAGATCATTGTCAAATTTCATAATCTTCTCTCCTTTGTGTATGTAGAAATTTTTTTCATTATCTTTATTTAGTTTTATTCTAATCATGCATATGACACAACCAATTTTACGGTAGGCCTAATTTTGATTGAAGAGAAACTTGGCCCCGGCACCACCACTCGAACGTGTTCCATGTTCCGTCCACATTGTTGAAACTGTTACTCATATACATTATTATTATTATATTGGTAGAACATATATATTGCATAATGTTGAAATGTGTTACTATATATAAGATGTATTGCATAATGGCATAATGTGTTGGGCATGAGAAATAGCCTTCATATGCTCCTTTGACATCCCTCTAGGATAAAGAGTGGTTTTGAAATATGGATTCTGATAATGAGTTGAGTATATGCAACCTTATCATGTGTCCCAATATATTAGTATCCATCTGATTTTCTTAGGGCATGTTTGACATCCGTCATCGCTGCGGATTTCGGACGGTTTTCTGCGATCCCGTGGAAAATCCACGTTTGGATCCGCGTGGAAAAGCACTTCGAGGATGCCGAGAATGCCCGTTTCCAATTATTCTTCCGGTCGGACCTCCCCAGCTCGGACGCGCGGAATCCATCTAATGAGAGAAAAGCGGAGCTACAGTGATCGTAGACGGTAACATATGGCAGACCGATTTTTGCGTTTATCTGGTTCTTATAGGTCCCACAATCAAGATCTGAACCGATGATTGTGTTAAGAATGTCCATAACGGCTATGTCCCAAAATTTGATCCGTTGATTCATCCTAGATCGTGAGATATTTGCAAAATCGTCTAGACAGTGACGATGTGAGACTACAACGGTAAGATACAGTAACTCCAACGGTAATGTGGCACTAATAAGTTTTTGCTTTGGGAATGTACCTTTTAGATTCCCTAGTCAAGATCCAAACCGTTAGTCACCTTTAAAAACTCCAAAACGGTCACCTCACCAAATATCATCCGTTAATTAATCTTCTAACTCGAGATATGTGCCAAAAGGACTTTACTGTTCATCCGTTTTTTCATCAGTTGTTTATACAATGGACAGACAGTCCGTTTTTTTCATTTTTTTGGTTTGTGTGGGCTCCACAATCAAGATCGGAACCGTACATTATTTCGGGAAGGTCAGGCACGGCAAGGTGATCAAATTTAAGCCGTTGATTCAACTTATATCTCGAGATATGTGCCAAAACGTCATTAATGTTCAAAGAAAATGCATATCAGTGCCAAAAAAGACCAAACATGGATATCTTAGCCACTGAATTCGCCCTGATTCTTTGGAGATGGAGAGAATCCTTTAAACCGATGATTTCTTTCCTAACATGGACCGTTGTCAAACGTGCCCTTAGTGTTTTGGCTCTTTTTCAAGGCCATAGTTCCCGAATAAAATACCATCAAAACTGAAATTCTTGGAAAACGACAAATTGCCCATTTGGTTGGAATCCCACTGCTCACCCCGGATAGAGGTGTTATTGGACCAGTCGGCCCAAGCCCAAACACAGCCCAGCCTGCTTCGGCCCGGGCTCAGGCCTTAAATTTTAGTACTTGGACTGGGATCGTATTATTTATTTGGGCCCATTTATTAGATGGGCGGATTCATTGATAGAGAGCCCAAGCACGCCTAGCCCATCTTGAACATAATACCTCTTGTAGAGGCACAAGTAACCAAGCCAGTTGAGCTACACCATAGCACAATGCAAGAAAATCCCTTTTTTCTCACTTTATAGTGTGAACTTGGGCTGGGTTCGAGACAGCCAATTTTGACCCAATCGTGGCTTTGAGCGGGCTTGGGCTTGGATTTTAGAGGTCGAGCCAAGCCAAGATATTACTTAAACCTGCCCAGCCCACGAACGCCCCTACATTCGGAGGACACTGGGATTAATCTATATGTGCTTGGTGTAGAGCGAACCTAGAAATATATGATCATCCTGTTAGCCCTAAAGCAATTGCTTCAAATACAATTATTCTTTCTCTTTAAAGCTAAATGTTGGTTGCAAAAAAATTCTCAAAAAACCCTCAATTCTGGCCTTAGGAGAGGCCACATCAACTTATTGGGGTCCATTTGTGGATGTGTCCTTTCAAAAACACATAATATGTGCCTTTTCAATAAAAGGGGTCTCTTGGGCTAAATATATACCATTTCAATAAAATGTCTGTTAGACCCATTTGTGTGGATGTAACCCATTTCAAAGGGATGCATTGCAACTCTATAAATTAATATTATTTTTAAAGTTCTTATATAGTGTTCAAAATGATCATAAATGCATATCAATCATTTATTTTGTGTATGCTGATGTGGATTAAGCGATGAAAGGTTTGGTTTTCATAATTTTTTGATTGATTTGAATTTTTTAATTAATTTGTTATCAATAGATTTATATGAATGAATATTAATTTTAATATTTTATGGAAGACTTAACTTGTGCGATGCACAGGGGCTTCATGCTAATTATTATTATTATATATTAAAAAATTATTGAGAGCTTGCTCTAGAGGATGCCACGTCAGCACTCTCAAATCGGTGCCACTTAAAGCACTAACACATGGCATATCCAATAATCCAACAATCCCAAAGCAAAGTTCCACAATCAAGATTCCTTCAAATATGACCTAATAATCTAATACATCCTAAAATCTCTCCCCATTCCTAAAATCTCTCTCAAGAACTACTTTTCTCACATTTTCTAATTCAATCCCAACTTACCCACGCATCTCTCTCAGTTAAATTTCACGTAGTATTCCTATTCTAAAATTTCTCCATTCTTTTAGTAATTAACATTGATTTGGAAACTCTAATTTAAACTACTCTCTAAATCCCTCTAATCTCTCCCAAAATCCTCTCCAAAATGGGAAAGACTTTAGGATAAAATTTCCTCTCTTTCAATTATCTCTCTATTCTCTTCTCAGCTCTCTCCAACGTAACTCCACCCGTCTCTCTTTCACACTTTGGGCATGTAGATTTTCCTTCTTGCCAATTGGGTTCCTTCAAAATTCTTAGTTTTTGATTGTTCTGTGTTGCTGCTTAAATTAGTTTGCTTTGTTTCTCATTGGGTTCCTATAAAATTATTATTCTTGATGTTCATCTTTACTGGGTAATTTAGATTTGTGTAGCTGTTTTCTACATGGGTCTTACGGTCTTACCTATGGCTCGAGGATTTGTTTAAGAGCCAATGGTACCACGATTAGGCCTGTCAATGGGACGGGTCGGGCCTAGGCTTGGGTTGTCCAATCCCGTCCCGAAAATAGAACGGGCCTGCCAAGTGTTGCCCAATCCCGGCCCTAAATTAAACGGGCCTACATCTAATCCCATCCCGTACGGGCCTGGGATGGGACAGGGCTGGGCCTGGGCTTAGCCCGATCCTGGACATAAGGAAAACATTTTCTAATTACTCCTACTGTCTCCAGACACCCAGTGTGAACCAAACTTTAAACCCTCCTCCTTTTTTTGGACTTGGGACCTGCAATGTAATGCAACAAGCAACATGGCGGAGTTAAAAACTTTTTTTTTTCCTGTGACAGTAGAAAATTAGAAAATCAATAGAAATGAATGAGTATCCTATATAGGCTATATGCGTCAAGTAATGTCGGAACAGTTAAAACCTTTTTTTTTTCTCGGTGAAAGTAGAAAATCATAAAATCAATAGAAATAAATGAGAATGAGTATCCTATATGAGTCAAGTTAAAGTAATGCAAGATCGGTTGAATTTTTATTTTTTTTAACCGGTAAAAGTAGAAAATCAGAAAATCAATAAAATGAATGAGAATGATTATCCTGTATGAGTCAATTAATGTAAAAAAGAAATCAACATAAATTATTTTTCTTTTAATACGTCTAAAACATCCCATCATTGTCTAAATCACCATCACTAGTTGGGTCATGACTAAACCAATCTTGGGCACAAACTAATGCTTCTACCGTATCTGTTTCAAAGAAGTCCTATGTGGGTCAAGTACTCTCCCTCCTGTGCTAAATGACTTTGTAGCGGGCCGGGCCAGGCCTGAACGGGCTGGGTTGTTTCTACCTAGTCCCAATCCCATTTTGGCCGGGCTTTGAAATGTATTGTCCAAGCCCAGCCCACTAGGTTCAAATTTTTTTAAAAGCCCTGTATTTTCGGGCTTGGGACGGGTTGGGCCGGGCTTTTTACCCATTTCAACGCGTCCCATTGACAGGCCCAACCACGATCCAACTGCTTGCTGCCCCCATCCCGTCTCTAATAGCATAATTTTATTGCACTTGTCTCTGTTTTAAGTGACAATGGAACATAATTGTATACATAGGATATGCCAATTTGTAGTAGGAAATCATGTTATATATAACAAAATATGTCTAAAACAAGACTACTAATGGTATATCTACGTACATGCATCTATACAATTATTTTATTATGCGGTTTTGACCGTACAGGGTATAAAATATCATATATTCCTTGAAATGGTGTTGACCAAAAGTATATTCCAAATATGGATATCGTACATAGAGCCTCTTTTTTTTTTTCCACTTTTATCATTTTTGTGCGATATCGCAAATATTTGCAATATCTTCATAAACTGAAGAGTCATTATATAAGCTGCTCGTTTTCTCTCTCTTTTTTTTCCTCCGTTTGCAGCAAAAATCAAGTTGTTTTCCCTCATTGTTTTCCTGTGGCTGTCTTTATCTTTCATATCTTTTGTTCATCTAATACAATCAAACAAAAAAATTAAGAATAAATTTCCAAGTATCTCCATGACCATAAGTTTTTGGTGTCTCAATGCCATTTTTAACAAAACATTTGACAGAGTATACAAAAAATTCCAAACATGTCCAAATATTGTGTAAGAAGAATCATCTGAATGCCTTTGGAGAAATGAAAGAGCGATTGCTACAGCTAGAGATGTCAAGTGTGCCGTGCCGGGCTGGCTCGCTAGTCAACGGGACGTGGCACGGCACTGCCCGGTCAACGGCACGGCCCATGACGCGGGCCGTGCTGGGCCAAGCTGCACAGGCCCACTGGCCCGTTTGGCACGACCCGCCAGGCCCCCCCGAATAGGCCCGCCAGCCCACTAAAACATTTTTAAGACGTTTCATATCTTTTGTTTATCTAATACAATCAAACAAAAAAAATTAAGAATAAATTCCAAAGTATCTCCATGACCATAAGTTTTTGGTGTCTCAATGTCCAACCATTTTTAACATAACATTTGACAGAGTATACAAAAAATTCCAAACATACCCAATATTGTATAAGAAGTGAAAAAAAAAAAAAAGACTCTCAGTAAGATACCCATATTTGGGATATACTTTTGGTCAACTCCATTTCAAAAAATACAAGGTGTTTTATACCCTATACGGTCATAACCCCTTTTATTATACATCCACCTATACCACCTCACGCGAGAGGGAGAGACACCACGCACGGTAGAGGCGGAGCAAGAGAGAGACGTTCAAGAGCAAGTGAGGGTCTCGATTAGGTTTATCTTCACGCAAAAGGGGTAAAAGAGTTTTGTTGTGCACTGTCCATGAAGTTTTAGTTTTTTCTCATCTTGGGCCATTCTTGCGGATCGCACGATTCCCCTGATCAGCTTAGGGGAGCAATTTTATACATATATATATATATTTTTTAATAAGATATTATTGTGTGGGGAGATTTCCAGAGCCACAGGATTAAGCTAATCACAGCCATTAGATGAGGCTAAGCATTCTCACGTGCCATCTGCGTGCCATCTACGTGGCACCAATCTCACCCCGGCTACCAGGACAGAGGCCTTGGCCGAAGTCAAGCATCTCCGGGCCACTAGCGCCGAACTGGTCCACCCCGGGTGCCATCTCGGCGGGGAGCTCCACCTCGGCTGAGCCACCCCGGTGCCATCTCGGCAGAAAACTCCACCTCGGCTGAAGAAGCCAGGACAGTAGCCGAAGCAAGAGAGAACCTTCACTTGCGCCCCTCATCCCCCACGTCATCAGGCACGTGGAGGGATAGGGGCACGAGCTAGTGGGACAGACACGACATCCAGCCGCCCACAATCTTCGCCATATCCTGACAGGGCGGCATCCAGCGGCTAAGGCCACATCAGGGCAAGGCCCGAGGGCAGATCCCACGATCCCCTACCGCCAAAGGCGTCCAACATGATCTGGCCCAACAAGACGTGCATTAAATTCGACGTGGGCTGACCCGACGCGCATTTAATGCATAGTGGGCTGGATTGGACCGCAATTAATGTAATGTGGGCTGATCGTGACTTCCCTGTCGAATCACGGGACCCACACCACGATATCTCCCAAAGATACGTTCCAAACTCTATAAATAGAGGCTCATACCACCATCAAAGGTACGCACATTTTCATACACAGAGCCGTTACTCTGTCTCTCTTCTTCCTCTCCTTCCATTGTTCCAGTCCTCTCACTGACTTTGGCATCGGAGAGCCTTGCGCCGCCCAGGCCAGGGTCCTTTGATTGTTTGCTATTCTCTTTCAGGCTTTCGGACGGCACCCAGACATTCCCAGTCATCATCATCATCGGATAAGTCCTCTAAGGCACCTCCTTATTGTGGGTCATTATTTTCTGCACCTACAATTGGCGCCGTCTGTGGGAAGGTAATATCCCAACCTTCCCGACCTTCCCAACCTTCTTAACCTCAATCTTTCAGAAGCCATGCCTCCGAAAGCTAGGAAGGGCGTAGAGTCCTCGAGAGCAGCGCTCGAGCTGCCACCACCGCCAACGGACGTCCCTCCTCAAGGGCGCTCCCGCACGGTGCATGGCACGTCTGCAGGCGAGGGCCGCTTAGGCTCTCAGCTCTTTGTCGAGTTCCCACTCCAAGAGGGACTCGAGGCCTCGACCTCAGCAGATGAAGTCATGCCACCCAGACGCGATGAGCGTCGGCATGAGCGTCCTCGGAAGGACAAAGCCGTGGCCGTAGGAGAGACGCGCCACGTTCGACCCCATGCCACTGGAGAGGTTCCCGAAGCCCAAACTGCTCTCCTCCAGAAGCAAGAGCAGCTGATTCGCGAGCTCCAACAGCTCCAGCAGCAGCTGAGGGCAGCACAAACTGCCTCCTTGAGGCAGGTCTCTGAGCCTCAAGGGAAGAAGAAGGACGCCCCCAGCAGGGCAGCCCAGCCTCCCCGCGAGGACCTCGGAAATCATCTGGACCATAAACGGAGCCAGATTCATGACGAAGGCTCAAGCAACAGCCGAAGTCACCATAGCCGCGATGGCCGAGCTCATAGCTATCGAACCCCGAACCACTCCAAGCGAAAGCCCAGAGCCCAGACCCCAGAGGAGGACGACGAGCAAAAGCGGTTCGACAAGCGCGTCAGGCTTGCTCTTCAGCGTAACCTGGACGCCCGGGACCAGAAGCAGATCTGTGGTCACACCGATCTGGGGGGCTCACCCTTCACAAAAGACATCGAGCGCACCCCCTTGCCCAGGAAATTCTCTGTCCCGCGGTTCGTCCCCTACGACGGACTGTCGGACCCATCCGCTCACCTCCGACACTTCTCCCAGAAGATGTCCATCTGGGGGAACGAAGGTCACCTGAACTGCAAAATCTTCTCCTCCAGTTTGGGTGACCTCCCCCTGAAGTGGTTCTGTTCTCTCCCAGTGAAGTCCATCTCGAGTTGGAAGGAGCTCCAGCTCTCCTTCCTGAAGAAGTTCCAGGCCTACAGCGTCGTCCCCAAGAAGGAAGGGGACCTCCTCGCCCTGAGAATGAAGCAGGGTGAGACCCTCGCCAATTTCGCCCAACGATTCTGGGCGGTCTACAGCCAGATTGAAGGCACCAGGGAAGGGATAGCAATCTACGCCTTCCAGCATGCCCTGATCCCCGGCCACGACTTGCGGAAGGACTTGGCCGGGAACCCCCCAGAATCTGTGCCGGAGTTGATGACCCGGGTGAAGCGCTTTATCGCCCAGGAGGAAGACGAGATCCGAGCCCGGGATCAAGACGGGCATCCGGAGCCCAAGCAGGCCTGGGACGCCAGTTCGGCGGTGCCCACACCACCCAGGTCTGGGGGCACCAGCAGGTCAAGGCCTCCCACCGGCGCCTATCAAGGCGTCAACGTCGTCTTCAGAGAGCCGATACACCAGATCCTGAACAAAATAAAAGGTAAGCCGTTCTTCGAATGGCCTCAGCCCTTGAGAAATGAGCCCACTAACGGCGATCGAAGCAAGCTCTACTGTTCCTACCACAAAGGTAAAGGACACAAGACCGAGGAGTGCCACTCTCTGAAGTGGTACCTGGAGAGACTCGCCGGCGAAGGCCACCTCCCAGAGTTCGTCAAGACAGAAGATGCCGGCGGCAGCGGGGGCCGAGTTCACCAGAGCGCGGCCCGGGACCCAGACAGCGAGGACTCCGAAAAAATCATTAACGTGATCCACCTGGCATCCTCGGTTCCCTCTCCCTCGTCTCGCGGACGCTCGCATCGCACAAAGAGGAGGTGACGGACGTCGAGCTCGGGCTGGCACCCAGAAAAGCTCGCCGCGGCCGAACTGCGATCAAAGCCCATATTCTGGCGGACTTCGACATCGTCTCGCCCAACTCGGCCCCGACCCCGCCTGACACGACGCTGACAGGCACAGGACACGAGCCAAGTAACTGAGACTGGACAGCCTCTCACCTCGGCAGCACCCTCAGGCCTGCGAGATGGGAACGGTCATTCCTGTAGAAATCGGCCTTCTCGCCTTGAGCACAGAGCCGAAGGAAGGCCGGCCCCGGGCTGGCATGGCCCGTTCGGGGTGATCTCACGGGCAACGAAGTCAGCCTGCAAGCGCAAACAGGGCAAGCCACTGCCGAGATCGCGGAATGCGTCCCGCTTGACGAAATTCTGTTTCTAAAAAATGTAGCAAGTCCCGATCAATGAAAGTGTCTTTTGCCCTGTCATCAAATCTGTATCATCTCTCCTTGCATGACTTCTACAGCTCCGGGTCCAACGCCCTGGAAAAGGCCTCGAGTCCACACTCGGTCGTTTCCTAAAGGTCCGGGTCCATCGCCCTGGAAAAGGCCTCGAGTCCAGACTCGGTCGTTTCCTAAAGGTCAGGGTCCATCGCCCTGGAAAAGGCCTCGAGTCCAGACTCGGTCGTTTCCTAAAGGTCAGGGTCCATCGCCCTGGAAAAGGCCTCGAGTCCATACTCGGTCGTTTCCTAAAGGTCAGGGTCCATCGCCCTGGAAAAGGCCTCGAGTCCACACTCGGTCGTTTCCTAAAGGTCCGGGTCCATCGCCCTGGAAAAGGCCTCGAGTCCACACTCGGTCGTTTCCTAAAGGTCCGGGTCCATCGCCCTGGAAAAGGCCTCGAGTCCAGACTCGGTCGTTTCCTAAAGGTCAGGGTCCATCGCCCTGGAAAAGGCCTCGAGTCCAGACTCGGTCGTTTCCTAAAGCTCCGGGTCTACCGCCCTGGAAAAGGCCTCGAGTCCAGACTCGGTCGTTTCCTAAAGCTCCGGGTCCTGGACCCTGGAGAAGGCCTCGAGTTCGGACACTCGGCCGGATCTCTAAAGCCAGGGTTTTTACACCCCTCAAAGATCATTGCCGAGCTCACGCTTCCACAGCCGAGATCAGCGGAATGACGACTCCACTTCGGCACAAGGCAGCTCGTCTCGGCCAAAGCCAGCCATTTCGGCCAATGGCAACCTGTCATCTCTCTTTGATCGACTTCGGCTACAAGGGTTAACAGCCCTGGAAAAGGCCTCGAGTTCGGACACTCGGCCAATTCCTAAACTCAGGGTCTTCACCCATCTACAAGGGTTAACAGCCCTGGAAAAGGCCTCGAGTTCGGACACTCGGCCGAATTCCTAAAATCAGGGTTTCATCCCACTCTACAAGGGTCTACCGCCCTGGAATGATCTGGAGTTCCTACACTCAGCCGTTTCCTAAAGTTCGGCCAAGGCCAGCCATTTCGGCCAAAGCCAGCCATTTCGGCCAAAGTCAGTCTTCAAAAAAGAAAAGAGCTGTGCCATCACTCAAAACACAGAAAAGCAGCACAAAAACACCAAGTGTTCCAGAACAGTGCAAGCTTCGTTACAAAAGTTACAGAACAGAAAGCAAAGTACAAAAAGGAGGATCGCAGTCCTCTGAAAACAGAAGATGAAGCAAAAACCTTACATACAGAAAGACAAATAAAGAGGACCCCGGCTACTGTGGCTTCGGCGACTCCACTAGGTCGATCACCGTATCTGCTGGACCAGTGGACTCGGCCGAAACCGCGACCTTGCTAGGAGCGTCGCTGGCAGGAGATTCTTCGACCAGAGCCTCAGGGGCAGAAGAGGCCTCACCCTGAGGCACGGCAGAAGCATCACTGGCGACCGGGGCACCGCTCAAGACCGGGGCAGCTGGAGCATCTTCCGGAGCAGGAGCAGGAGCAGAAGCTGGAGCAGGAGCAGAAGCTGAAGTAGCGCCAGCACCTCCCGAGCTCGAAGCAGCGCGGGTGCTGGCAGAAGATGGCGTCGCAGACGAAGAAGACCCCCGCCTAAACTTGACCGCTAGGTCCCTAACGACCGGCTCCCTCGACCTTCCCGCCATGTCTTCTTCCCGATCGGAAGAATAAGCGTCCACTATTTGCCTCAGGTTCGACGGTTCCGAACTTGAAGTGGACGCCTCGGAACCGGATACAGCTCGGCTCGCAACTGGATCGTTCACAGGGATCCCGGCAGACACCGCAATCAGTGAAGAGGCGACGCGTGTAGCCGTCGACTCGCTTCCCAGTACAGGCAAGACAGAGCATTTATCGCTTCAGAGCAGTTGAAGCGACACCAGACGACGATCGCCACATCCCCGGACGGATTCTTCTAACTTTCGACCACTAAGGGCTAGGGCGCCTAAGAGGTCAAAAGCTAGGGGGCAATTGTGTGGGGAGATTTCCAGAGCCACAGGATTAAGCTAATCACAGCCATTAGATGAGGCTAAGCATTCTCACGTGCCATCTGCGTGCCATCTACGTGGCACTAATCTCACCCCGGCTACCAGGACAGAGGCCTTGGCCGAAGTCAAGCATCTCCGGGCCACTAGCGCCGAACTGGTCCACCCCGGGTGCCATCTCGGCGGGAGCTCCACCTCGGCTGAGCCACCCCGGTGCCATCTCGGCAGAAAACTCCACCTCGGCTGAAGAAGCCAGGACAGTAGCCGAAGCAAGAGAGAACCTTCACTTGCGCCCCTCATCCCCCACGTCTCAGGCACGTGGAGGGATAGGGGCACGAGCTAGGGGACAGACACGACATCCAGCCGCCCACAATCTTCGCCATATTCTGACAGGGCGGCATCCAGCGGCTAAGGCCACATCAGGGCATAGGCCCGAGGGCAGATCCCACGATCCCCTACCGCCAAAGGCGTCCAACATGATCTGGCCCAACAAGATGTGGCATTAAATGCGACGTGGGCTGACCCGACGCGCATTTAATGCATAGTGGGCTGGATTGGACCGCAATTAATGTAATGTGGGCTGATCGTGACTTCCCTGTCGAATCACGGGACCCACACCACGATATCTCCCAAAGATACGTTCCAAACTCTATAAATAGAGGCTCATACCACCATCAAAGGTACGTACATTTTCATACACAGAGCCGTTACTCTGTCTCTCTTCTTCCTCTCCTTCCATTGTTCCAGTCCTCTCACTGACTTTGGCATCGGAGAGCCTTGCGCCGCCCAGGCCAGGGTCCTTTGATTGTTTGCTATTCTCTTTCAGGCTTTCGGACGGCACCCAGACATTCCCAGTCATCATCATCATCGGATAAGTCCTCTAAGGCACCTCCTTATTGTGGGTCATTATTTTCTGCACCTACAATTATATTATTTTTAATTAGAATATTTTATAGTTTCATCACCAATACTGAACTATAAAACACACTGATAGATTTTAGAGATGATAGATTTCTTTTAGAAACTATAACAAATTTAACCTCTAATGAATAATTTCTTTCATTAAGATCTTTTTTTTATTGAATTTTAATCAAACTTTATGATATAAGTTATCACTATTTATTTTGTAGTTGATTTCAGATTTTTATTTATGATATAAGTTATCACTTTTTATTTTGTAGTTGATTTCAGATTTTTATTTATTTATCTTTTAGAGAAAAATCTCATCCATAAGAAAAAACTTTATTTTTATGGGCCGTTCTTTATTTCTATTTTATTCTTTATCAATATTATTTCTGAATGATTTTTTTTTCTAAGCAGGGGCGATTGTCCCTAGTAATTATTATAGGGATTAAAGTGATATTATAGGGCCTTTTAACAGGCCTTAAATTGGAGACTAATCAAGTCATGAGGGGGATTCTGTCATTCTAAAAATAAGATTATATGTACCTTTATTTACCCCCAATCTATACCCCTTCATTTTTATGAAAACGAAAAAAGAAGAGGCCCTCATCCCAAAGATAGGGTTTCCTTGGTTACCAACCAAAATCCAAGATGAAAACCCAAATATTCTCCAGTAAAAAAATAATATATTGTTATTATTATTTTAAACAAATAAATATCCAATCCTTAATCATCTTCATGGAACCGATAAAAGCTCTAAAAAAAACCAACCCTACAATTTAAAATATCATATTGAAAACAAGAAGAAAACTAAAAAATGGAAATCAATTGCATAGATGAGCATGTGCATGATTCCCAAGTTCAATGTAAAAAGAAAGTGACAATTAAATAATCCAATATTGAAATAGGAGAAAAAAGTATAAACAATATTTAAGTAATCGAGAGAACAAAATTAAAAGAAACCCATAAAAGATAAGTAAGTAGAAGGAAAATGAAAAAGAACATGCATCAGAGTCATGGAAGATGAAACACTGCTTGTCTTGGTAAGAACAAGCTTCTTTTGTGTTCAGGTATTTTTCGTCATGGCATGTTTTACATACAACTATAATAATAGTCGAATAACAGAAGAAAACAACATCAATCTGCCTTGCAATGAAAAAAATAAAGAAAAGGAACTCAGAGAAAGAGAGGAAATCTAATCTAACAAAAAAACTAGGCTAGAGAGAGAAGATCTATCTAGAATTAAAAAATAGGGGGAACAGAGGGAGAGCTCCCAAACCTAGCCGACGGAGGGAGCTTTGGAGGCCTTGGGAACCTCATAGACATGTACTAGAAAGTTGAAGGTTAGGGTTTTGTTATTAGGGTCCGGAAAGAAGTGTCACATATTTAGGAAAAGGATAGGCTGAATCTCGGCCGTTGAAATCGATGTGAAGCCTGTATCGGGAAATCCTCTGATCCATCTAATCTAAAGCAGCAGCCCTCTTATACAATTCCTCATTGGTTGGTTGGATGGGGCGTTTTTGCAGTAAAATGTTCGGGAGTTTTCAACGTGCCCTCGTATTTATATTTAATGTCAATAATTTAAATATGAGGGGCTCCACCTCTATCTCTCATATTCATATATCTTATATTATAAGATAAGAGATATCTTTCATATAAGCATCTCCCATATATATATTATCTTATTGATTATAAGAGATTAATGTCAAAGTATGATTTTCGGCAACTTTAATCTTGACAAATTTTATCCTAGCTGTTAATTTTTTACAAATCATTTTGACATTTTTTAAGACCCATGTGATCACTCTTCTCTCAGTACTTTCTTAGATTCTCCAGTTACCTCCATTTTTCATGTTTCTTATCTCAATGTTTTTCCCAGCAGTTTCCTCCATTTTTCATGTTTTTTGTCTCAATGTTTTTCCAGCATGGAACCTGAGGATATTAATGCTCCTATACGATTGGAAGCCGAGGGTGGAGGAGCAAAACCCCCAAATAAATACGATACGTCTGTTTGTAACCCTGAATTGTGTCAGGATTGTTGGTGGTAAGTATTTGTTTATTTTATGTGATATTTGAAGTTTAGGGGGTGTTTGGAAATAAGATATTTCAAGAGATTTTTTCATATTATATACTAGTTTAGAATATAATCTATGCACCAAAAAAGGAGGTGTTTGGATAACTTAGAAAGTATATTACAATATCTCTATTTCTTCTAAAAACCTTCGTATTGTATTATTCAAGGATATGATGTATAAGATAACCTTTTGTTACAAAATCTTTTTTATTTAGAAAGAACTCATGGGCAACTATTAATTATAGTGGCTCACTATAAGTTTTGACATTTAATGATCCTCATTGCAACTATGAATCCTAATATTACACTGGCCCCACGATGCTTACAAATTTAATGTGGGGTCCTATAACCATATCACAATTACTTGGCCATTTTTAATTATCAATATTATGAAGGTCTTATTAATGTCACACTAGAGACTCTTCATCATGATTACCAGCATTAGGTGGGTCCCATACTATCAAAATTAGCTGGGCTTCTAATTAATTACCAAAATTGAATTGTGTGAATGTAGTTAGAAGTTTGTCATTATTAAATTGGTCCACTATTTGATAGCTCCCCTTGTGTTAGTATGACTACAAATATCAAATGGGTCCCATAATGATTTCTCATAGATAGATTCATCAATGATGCTTGACATTAGATAAGGTTTTACCAAAAAAATAAAAATAAATAGATAGGCTCATTTGTGATAATCGCCATTAGATGTATTACACTATGGCTATCAACATTTGGTGGATGTAAGGGTAAAAAAGCACATGACAGAAGTTGTCATGTCGTTGAACCCGAGAGGCACCTCGCTATAGCGAGGGTGCAGCTCACTATAGCGAGCGAGGCGGACCAAGCCCAGTCCGATCCGGTTAAAACTCTTTTAAGAGTTTGAAAAAGGGACTTCTCTTCTGAATTATTTATAACTAGGAGTCTTATGCACGAAATTGGGCCTATAAATTGGGTGTTTCTCTCAACCCAAATACGACACACAAGACACACAAGAAGTTAATTCTCTCTTGATCTGAGTAGTAGATATAGTAAGAGAGATTTCATTATTTCTCTAGAAGCCATTGAGAGATTATTCTGAAAGACTGCTCTAGAAGGTTTTGTTGCTTTTACACTCTCTTGTAGAAGATTGATCATTCTTTGTGGACCAAGGTTGCGAGGAGATCAAGTAAGGAGAACGGTGCACGGTGGAAGACGTGTGTAGTGGATTTTGTTGCAAGACAAACTACAGTCCTGTAGGTCGAGGTACTAGACTGAGGTACAAGAGCTTGGAGTATATCTTGTAAACTGTTCGTGAACTCTTGATTTCTGGTTCGTGGTTTTTTCTCCCGGAAAGGGTTTTCCACGGTAAAATTAGTGTCTTGCCTTTCTTGTGGTGTGTGATTTGGTAGATAGCTAGTTCTATATTGTTTGATTGGTTTATTTCTGCTGCATTGATTGGTTAAATTAGAACTAGTAATTCATTCTAGAGGGTCCTAAAAACACCTTCACGTGGTATCAGAGCGGGTTACACTATTTTATTGTGTTTGATCCATAATTGCTAGAATGGATATCTTACCGCGAAGGCACTTCAACCAATAAGCCTCCTCTGTTGGATGGTAGCAATTATGCTTATTGGAAAGCCAGGATGATTGCCTTTTTAGAGCCATAGATCTGAAAGTTTGGAAATCTGTTGAGAATGGCTATTCCTTGCCCACTATTACTGCTGACGGGGTAACTGGTCCCAAACCTGAAGATCAATGGACCAAGGAAGAAGAGTTGGCCGCCACTTGTAACTCTAAGGCCTTGAATGCTATTTATAATGGAGTTAATATGTCTGAGTTCCGTAGAATTTCTACATGCACTACTGCAAAAGAAGCTTGAGATATTCTACAGACTGTGCATGAAGGGACTGACACTGTCAAACAGTCGAAACTTCAAAAATTGTATACAGCCTTCGAAACCATAAAGATGGAAGATGATGAAACTTTTGATGATTTTAATTCGAAGCTGAATGCAATTGTGAATGATACATTTACTTTGGGAGAACCAATTCCTGAAAACAGAATTGTTAAAAAGATTTTGAGGTCTCTCCCAAAAAGGTTTGATGGAAAGGTTGTGGCCATAGAGGAAAATAAAAATTTGAATACACTCAAAGTTGATGAGTTGGTTGGCAACCTACAAACTTTTGAAGCAAACCTTAGGTCTAATGGGACGACAAAATCTCAAGGTATTGCTTTGAAAGCATTTAAGGAATCATTCAAGAAAGCGTCCAATGAATCATATAAGAAAGCTGCAAGTGATTCAGATTCCGATTCAGAGGAAATTGATCCCTAAGTTGCTGTACAATTTATGAAGCAATTCAAACTTTTTATGAAGGGACAAAAAACCGATGTGAAGATCCCTAAAAATTCTAGAAAGAAGAAATCTTTTAAAGGGATTCAATGTTATGAGTGTCAAGGCTATGGACATATTGCTAATGATTGCGTAAACAAAAAATCTCAAAAGAAGGCCTTGAATACTACTTGGGAAGATGACACTTCTGATGAGAATGATGAAAATCCCGAGTCTGACAAGTCTGACACTGGCAAGGGGAAGTTTATTGCTTTTATGGCAACGTCTAGTTCTGTTGCTTCCCATGTTTCTTCTTAAGCTGAGACTGATCAAGATACTGAGTCAGAGGAGGAACCAGATTGGAAAGCTAAATATGAAACATTTTTCAAGAAAACCATGAAGATGGTTAAAGTGAATGAAAAAGTTGCTATTAATTGGCAAATATCTGAAGAGCAGAATTTCTCCTTGAAAACTAAACTTGCAGAAGCGCTTGCACAAGCACAAATATTGGAGGATGAAAATAACAAGTTGGCTGACAGATTGACTGCAGAATCACAAAAGTGTGACTTACTTGATTCTGATATGAAGACTTTGAAAGCAGAGAATTCTGATCTGAATGGAAAACTCAAGATGGTTCTATCTGAGTTAGACACTGTTAAAGCTTCATTGAATAGGATGAACACTGGATCGAGAAAATTAGATGACATCCTGAACAGTCAAAAGGCAAACACTGATAAGCATGGTATTGGCTACGCTGATAAAGCATCCACTTCAAATGCCAAAGGTAAAAATTATTTTGTTAAAAATTCAGTTATTACTAATCCGGTTGTTAGTGTTGCAAAGAAAGCTCCAAAAAAGCAGAATGTGTTACGTCCTGAACGAATCCCCACTTGTCATCATTGTGGAATTAAAGGACACATTCGACCCCATTGCGACAAGCTGCAAAGTTTACTGAATCAAAAGCAATGGAAAACACAGAAGGCTGAGCTGAACAAGAAGAATACCAAAGCTGTCTGGGTCAAGAAAGGAGACCTCTCTTCTGTATTGGTACACACTTTGCTGAAATATTTAAATTTACAAGTGTGTGTGCCTAAGCTTCATCACCCCTGATCTGCATGATCAAGCCCCCACCCCAGTGCTAATACGAAGATCTTTCTGAGGGGGAGTCAATATTGAGGGGGAGCTGCTGCATCCAGGTTGACAGAAGCTGTATGATAATATTTGTTTGTCAATTATGGACAAAAATAGGGGGAGAAGAATGGAGCTAGGGGGAGCTTTACAAGCTAAGGCAATTCAAGAGCTACATGTTCAAGCAAAGGGAATACATGATCTACAGAACTGACTTTTTTTTAAATACAATGTATTTTGGGTTTTTTTTTTGGGTAGATCAAATTGTATTTTTCTAGGGGATTTTGTCCAAGAATTGCCAAAAGGGGGAGATTGTAAGGGTAAAAAAGCACATGACAGAAGTTGTCATGTCGTTGAACCCGAGAGGCACCTCGCTATAGCGAGGGTGCAGCTCGCTATAGCGAGCGAGGCGGACCAAGCCCAGTCCGATCCGGTTAAAACTCTTTTAAGAGTTTGAAAAAGGGACTTCTCTTCTGAATGGTTTATAACTAGGAGTCTTATGCACGAAATTGGACCTATAAATTGGGTGTTTCTCTCAACCCAAATACGACACACAAGACACACAAGAAGTTAATTCTCTCTTGATCTGAGTAGAGATATAGTAAGAGAGATTTCATTATTTCTCTAGAGCCATTGAGAGATTATTCTGAAAGACTGCTCTAGAAGGTTTTGTTGCTTTTACTCTCTTGTAGAAGATTGATCATCTTTGTGGACAAGGTGCGAGGAGATCAAGTAAGGAGAACGGTGCACGGTGGAAGCCGTGTTAGTGGATTCTGTGCAAGAACAACTACAGTCCTGAGGTCGAGGTACAGACTGAGGTACAGGAGCTTGTGAGTATATCTTGTAAACTGTTCGTGAACTCTTGATTTCTGGTTCGTGGTTTTTCTCCCGGAAATGGTTTCCACGGTAAAATTTGTGTCTGCCTTCTTGTGGTGTGTGATTGGTAGATAGCTAATTCTATATTGTTTGATTGGTTTATTTCCGCTGCATTGATTGGTTAAATTAGAACTAGTTTTTCATTCTAGTGGGTCCTAAAAAAACCTTCAGTGGACCTACCTTAATCAAACAATATTGCTTGGATCTCAAGGTTTTAACATTTAATCATATGATTTTTTAACAATAGTGGGTCCTACCATGATTATTAACACATGTGATTACTAATTAGTGGGTCCTGCATTGGGTCAATTGATTACTTTCATTCCGTTTTTTATTTAGTATATCATCTTGTGAGTTTTTTTTTTTTTATAAATTGCCACACACTTCAAAGGTATATTGAAATTTGTAAAAATTGTCAACCACCATAAGTGACACTATATAATAATATGACACTATTTTATTCTATGATAATGAAATCTTGCAATATTTAAACTTGTTGATATTATATTATGTAGTTATCCAAACACCCCCTTAAATATTTTCTTCTCCCATACAAAATATATTTGCATATCCCCATATCCCCCTCTCTCCCTTTCTCTTATCCTCTTCCAGAAACAACATGGAGGGTATACTTATATGACAATCCCTCTTCACATCCACTTGCCACGGTGGTCAGAGATCCATTGGCTTCTTGGCCAACAAGTTTTTGAAATAGAGGCAAATAATTCTTCTCACAAATTATTTTTTTTCTTTTCTTTTTTTTTTTTTTTAGAGTATTGAGAATATCTTCTTTCTCTTCCCTTGGACTTGCAGGTTCCTATGCCCGGGTTCGAGAGACTTAAACCCTTATCAATTTTAGAAGTTCCTATTCATGTTAAAGAAACCCAGGCCATCTCATTTCCCGTCATCCTAATCTACCAGGATGATGTCATGCATCATTCTACTTTTGATTTAAATAATGTTTGGTATGAGTACGTTTGATTTAGGGAATGTTTGGTGCTTATGGAGTTAGGGAATGCAGTTTAGTTTGGTTGCCGAATGTGGCTTAGATTTTTAGAGTTATTTATGGTATTGATTGTTGTGAGATGGTTTATAATTGGCAGTTATATCTGCATGCAGTTTTTTTTTTTTTTTTTTTTAAATAATTCTTATTAAAAGCGCTATAATTGAAATGTTAATGCCACATTTGACATTTTAGAAAACTTGGTTATGCTCAAAACACGCCCGCTATAATTGAAATGAAATGTTAATGCCACATTTGACATTTTAGAAAACTTGGTTATGCTCAAAACACGCCCTGTTGCATAACTCTCCATCACCTGATATTGCAAATAATTCCCACCATTGCAAAACAAATGCTTTAAAAAAGGTGGCAGCTAGGAAACCGTGTAACAATTTTCTGAAACTCCATATGAGGTGAGGGCCCACATCAAGATGATTTGGACCATTCAAGATGAATTGTCATTTTCTCCTCAAATTTATTCTCTAGTATTGGTTCAAATGGTATGGTTCCACCGTACAATTGAGCACCATATTGAAAAGTGCCACATCAATGCCGTTTTCCCTCGTGGTGCTCCATCGTAAGGAGGGAAAGAATGGCAATCATCTTGAATGATCATGATTATCTCTATGTAGGCCTCATGATTGGGTGGGTTATAGAAAAATATTATAGAAATCTCATGTAAATAGTTGCGACAGAGGATCTCGACTCCACCAATTGCCTATCATCTGAGTAGGGCTCTTCACCAAGGGGGCCTGGCCCAGCCCGACCCTCATAACACCCTCAAAATGATGGCAGGGCTTGGATAGTATTAAAACCGGCCCGGCCCAGCCTTTATATATTTCTTTATTTTTTAATATATATATATATAGATATAAAACTTAAAATACCCTTGTTAAAGGTTGAATAACGAGAAGAAAATGCGGATAAAGATAGACATGGATGATATGAATCAATAGTTTTGAAAAACCATAAATAAAAATAATATAAAACTACCTATAATATATGACTGGTGTTGACTGCCATGGTTTCTATTTTCTAAATATCTAACTTCTTTTGTGCCAATAAATGTTATTCTTTTACATTTATTCAACTACAGTCACCAAAAAGTTTTGATAATTTTAATTTTCCTTTTGGATATTTAAATGTACTGATTGGACTATTTTAAAATTATATATCTTAATCTATTTGCATTTTATGAAATTATGAGCACCTGTCTTTGTTGGTTTGTGTACACCTTTTTTTTTTATATTATTTTCTAAATTCCAAGCAATATCAAACAATCTATCAAGCTTGAGGAAACGGTTCAGATATAGGAGAACGAGGGAGCGGAGTAATGTCCCCCGAACCTAATGTTAGTAAGGAGGTCTATCGGCTTTAGAGGAAGCCTGGACTGTCTGCTGTTTGTGGGTCAGTACCTCAAGATTACCGCTTTCAAATTCATTTGATTGGGGGGCGGGCTGCAATATTTCGTCCCTTCTTGTTAGGTTCAGCCCACAACACAACACTCAAGGTTAAGTGGTGTGGGCACCTCTCATTTTTTTTGTTTTCAATTTCTATGCCGAAAGAATAGGCTGCAAAGTTGTTTGGTAAGAGGAACAGAATCAAGAGAAGCTTGGCACCTCTCTTTTTTTTTTTTTTTTTTTCCAATTTTGTGCTGAGATAGGCTGCAAAGCTGGTTGGTAAGATTATCCTAGTATTATTCTAAGGAACAAAGCATGTTCCACAATGTTGTTGAATTTAAGTCTATTATAAATATTAATAATGTATCTTATACATCAAAAAGATAATAAAAATTAATTATTAAAAGGTGAATGTTAAGAATTCTCTCCATACGAGTTAGAAGACTGTTAAGAGATATAATGACTCCAGGGTGAAGGGAGGTGGGGGGATCTTTTGCTGACTTATATGTGATGAGACCTGTTCCTGCTGGACCCTATCCCACTTTTGCATTGGCTCGCCATAGAAAATTCCTCTAGGCAGTCCCTATGAGAGAGCCCACACAAGCAGGAACAGAATGCCACACACTCGGACAAGAAAGCCCACATATGCAGAAAGAATTCAACCCATAAACAATAAACAGTTAGGTGAGAACCTATTATACTTACTGCTTGGGGAAGGAGCCCTTCTCAACTAGCCCGGAGAGTTGGAACAAGTCAATACATCATTAGACCAAGCCCAAGTTAGTCAACTTTTTGGCCTGGATCAAGCTAATATGACAGTAATAGGTAGGCTCATTGTCATCATAAATCATGGCGTATTTTTTGTTATCTCGAGGACCAATTTTAACAGGTCAATTTGGGGGCCATCACCTTCCCTTGACGGAACCTCTTGCTCTGATTTTTTTCTGATTAAATGAATGCTCAAGCAGCTAATGATTTAACACTCCCATCAATACAACATGATTAATTCTTTGAAAACCAACAGGTCATGTGGAACTTCTTTCTCATGGGCTGATCATTGTTACATATGGTTTTGAGATGGAGCACACAATGAGAACAGGGACCATAATCCCTGCACCCACCCACACACACTAGTCCGTCCAGGAGGTTGCAAGTGTGCAGAATAGATAATAAACTAAAACAACCTTGATGCATAGAAGTGTTTACACAACTATGATACAATTATTAGAGAACAAAAGAGACATGCTCTTAATTTATCTTCTGAGTAAACTAAAAACCAAATTGAAGAACAAAAGAGAGCATCATCAACTTAAAGAAAAAAGGAAGAAGAAGAAGAAAGGAGAGCAGCAACAACTACAATGACTGATGACTGCTACTATAATATTGGTCTAAGGTTGTAGCACAGCTGGTTAGGGACTAGGGGCATGTGCATGTGAATGTTGAGTCTAAGACTCGAATGTAGCCAAAAGAAATCAAGAAAGAAAGAAAAGGAACTAAAAAAAAAATGACTACTACTAAACTACTCATCTCAAGCGTTGCTGTTTTGAGGATGTAGAGTTTTTCACCCTATTGATCTCAATCCTTCTCTTCCGTGCCTGAGCAGCCATAGCTGCCTTGCAGTGAAAATCCCTTCTAGCAGCTTCGTCAGCAAATAAATTTGTACCAAGAACAGGATAAGAGCAGTTGCTTTGCAAAGTCAAGCCAGATTCTGATAAGAGAGGAATATCGACTTGTGGGTATCTGAAATTCCCAACAATTGTAGTCACATCGGCAGCGGGGGTGTGCCGGACAATGGGAGCCTGCCTTTCTTGTGCAGATAGCTCAGATGGTGGGTGGATAATGGGAGCCTGTTTTCCTTCAAAAACAGGGTTAAGTTGTTCTGTCCGTTCCTTGTAAGCATTTAAGCTTTTGTAGGAATTCTGGCCTCTTTCTCTTAATAGGAACAACTACCAGAGGACAAAAGAGGGGAAGAGAGAGAGAGGGTAAATTGCAACTTTCAACAGAAATCCAAAAAATGAATAGGATAAATAAAAGATATTAGAAGTTACAAATAATACCTCTGATTGCCTTGCTTTCAACGCCAAATTCGCTGCTCGCAGCTTCTCATAGTAGTCCAGTACTTTCGTTATTTCCTAATTGAACGCAACAAAAAAAAAAAAATCAATAATACAATTCTCTCTCTGTATCAAAAGATGTATGCTTGGCTGTTCCAAAAATGACTTCTTCATTTTCTTTTTCTTTTTTCCTCCTCCTTAACTAAAAGTGCCTCAGATGTTCCTAACCACCTCTGATTCACAGTATAGAACCAGATATGCTTGCTGCAAGTAGGAATTCATAAATACTCTATTGAAAACAGATAATTCTATTCTCATGATAGTTTAAGTGAAGCCCACTGAGCTTTGGCAATCCTAATTGAAAAAGACTACAGGGGAAATTTGTCATATAAACATCACTGTTTAATAAAAACTCCTAAAACCTCAACTAGAAAACATTTCAAGTATTGATGACGAAACTCAAAATTGTAAAAATTGTACAAGATACATACAACTCAATTGGACATATTAGTTCTAATATTATTAAACTAAGTTTCTATTTACACATCTCAAACAAGACATGATTGAACTTACCGGTCAAAATAGATTTTTGTCTTTTTGAGCTTCTAAACTATAGTATATCAGATTTCCATGTTACACCAATCTACTAGTCGGATAATTAGGATTGCTGATCAAACTGATTCTCTTGATACAAGTGATCTTACCCTGAGGTCAGCTATGATACCCTGAATGCTCTAAAATAGGACACATCTTTCTGCTGTGTAAATCATGTTCCTGGTGTATGTGTGTATTATAAGAGGGCAATAAATTGATGGTTCGGATAGATGATTAAACCTGATTTTAATCTGTACCATTTGAATGATCCAAGGCAAGGATGAAAAGATTATAAAATCATGATTGATCAATGGACCTTTTACACTATAATTGATCAAATCTCTTCATTTTATACATTATTTACAAGATGGTTAGTATTATCTAGGCAAATAGCACATCAGAAGTGGATGGATGATTGAAGGTGGACGGTTAGAACCTTTTCATTATAATCAATTGAACCATTCACCTTGTTGGTCATTTATAACTCTTTGATCAAAATGAGATCAAAATGAGTTTTGAGCAAATGAATTCGGGATTTAGAAGAAAAAAAAATGGTGATGTGGGCACTAGCTCATTTCCTTTTTTTTTTAGAGAATTTTACCCGAAAAAGCACCTTAGAAGTCCACTAAACAAAAAAGGTATCCATAGTTTTGATGCAACATAACCGTATTCCCGTCAGAATATTCATTTTTTTTTTTTTTTTGCCTTTTTTCAACAAGCGACGACGTCGTCGCTTAATATCGAGAGTTAGTGTCAACGTCATCGCTAATTCATCAAATCTGCCTCTTCTCCAACCTTTATCATCTGCGATTGCTGGTTTTCTATACCAAAATGAACCAGAGCAGAACTCTCCTCCAACATTGAATATTCCTTGTTGAGGTTGTTCTACCATAGAGTCTAAGTTGCATGTTTACTTTTCGAGAAAAGCTCATTAGGGTTTTGATATATAGTTTAGAGTCTAAGTTGCATGTTTACTTTTCGAGAAAAGCTCATTAGGGTTTTGATATATAGTTTATTCATTTCATTATCTTTGTTGTATGATTATTTTTTGTAGCTAAATCATTAGAGTAAGGACCTTTTGAGGAAGGAGGAAAGGAAACCGGCAAAGAAATGGGAAAACGATGGGAGGAAGGAGGAAGAAGGAAGAAGGGGAAAATGGGAAAAATGGGGTTTCGGGCTATTTGTATGGGTTTGAATGCGACAACGTCGTCATATATTTAAATCTTTAACAAAAACAACGGAAGTGTTTTCTTCCATGTAATATTGACTAGTGGCGTGTTTTTCCGTAAGTGGCCATCTAGGGGTCAATTTTTTTTTTTTTTTATAGTTTTATCGTTTTTTCTATTATAGCCAATCGGTCTGGTTCACTGGGAAAAGATCATTCAATCAAGACTACTGAGATAAAGCAACGATCTGAGGTGGAGCCGACACAAATGGGTCACAGATAATCACACAAATATGTTGGATGGGGCGAACAGATTAACAACCAATCATGGATGGGCAAGTATGGACGGTCATGAAATCCACCCAAAGATTCAAAAAATTTCCTTATTTGGAAAGAAAAAAAAAAAGACCTTGATCAAAGTTACTCATCATGATCAAAGGCGGGTCCCATTTTTTACTCCATTTAGCAATCCAATATGATAGATAATTTTCGATATATAAATGCTATAAACTTCAACGCAAAAAAAAAAAAAAAATCTCACATGTTTTAACTGTTCCCGTTGTGAAGTTAATTCAGCGACGACTTCTCTCAAGTGCTCATTGCTCTGAAACGAAAAATCAAACACCCAAAATTAGGGGAAAAGTAGAAGGCAAAGACAAACAAAAGCAGAATAAGAAAAACATAGAAGAGAAAGAGGAAACAAAACGGATCTCTACCTTATTCTTCTTCTTCAAAGCTCTTCTTCTCGCTCTCCTCAATTGCTTTGGCTTGGATTCGGATTCGCTGAGAGAGAAGGAGAGAGGAGTTGCAGGACTCGGGGCGTCGACCTTGGCTGCGTCGGATTTCTCACCATTAAAGAAAGCAGAGATGGAATAGATGATTGAAGAACGCTTCTTTTTGGTGCCCCAAAAGAGGAAAGGAAGAGATCTGGAATGGTGAGAAGTTTGTTGGAGCTGGAAGAGGATCTCGGCCACTTGCAGTTCTTCTTCGCTAAAAACGCTTTTTTTCTTCTTCTGGTTTGCTATCTTTGCAGGAGACGCCATTTCCAAAGCATGAACAAAGAGGAGGAGGAATTGAAGAAGAAGGTGAAGAGGAGGAGGAGAAAGAACATGTTTGGAAGGAAACGCTGGGAAATGGATTGGAAGGACTGTTGCTTGCAACAGGGACTTCTTATGTAAAAGAAATCCATGGCGGGTATGTAGGCTGCTGCCACGTGTCAATGACAGGAGATTGGAAGGGTGTCTAGGGTTTTTTTTGGTTATTGAGGGGTAAGAGTGGAGAAAGTGGGGGGAGGGGACTGTCCGACTGTTTCACCCACTACTCTAAATGCGGGTCTATGGACCCCAGTTCAAAAGGTGGGCCCAAGGATGGACGGCCTTGATGAAGGGGTTTGAGGTTGACTATTAAAATGGTATTCAGATGCTCTTTATTCCAAGCAGAACCAGCACAGGAACCTTTGTTGAGCTCGGACATATGCACACTTTAATTGTAAAAACAAATATAAATAAAAAATGAAAAGGTTAACAAAATTTTTAAAAAATATGTAATTAGAATAAAGTGATGTGAGAATAAGTACAATCACCAATTTCTTTTTTATCGGAGGGTTTCCAATTCTTTAGGCTGGACTAATCCCTTCAGGTCCAGAGGGAAGCCGGGTAAATTCCCCTGTAGCCCTAATATTGGGGTGCAGTTTCGAACCTACAACTTTCGAGTGCAAATCATAATCGCAGGCCAACCGAGCTACCCATTAAAATTGGTACAATCACCATATAAAAAGTTACATTCAGGAGGCACCATTTGTCACTAATAACAATTGATACTTAGAGAACAGGAAAAGGAGAAAGATTAATTTGAAAATCCTCTGCTGTACTGTATGATAATATGATATGATGGAATCGGCGACTCCACCTGAATTTATGCTGCACTAACATTAGATAAGTTGTGAGTCAAGAGATTTTGAAAAAAAGTTAACTAAGTCAGAAATGAATTAACCCTCTAACCTCATATAACTTTGTTTTTTTAATAATGCAGGTTCAGCTGTAACGTTCCACCTTACATGCATGCATGATATTGTCCGCTTTGGCCCATTGGCCTCACGGTTTTATTTCTGATGGGCCTCAACCCATCAAAATGCCTCATGCAAGGTACGTCCCTGTGGGGCAGCCTGCCAGCCCTCTTGGCCCGCCCACGGCAGGGGACCCCTGATACCATTTATAAAGCCCCACTCTATACACATGCATGATATTGTCCGCTTTGGCCCACTGCCCTCACGATTTTATTTCTGATGGGCCTTAACCCATCAAAATGCCTCATGCAAGGTAAGGGTGTAAGCTCGACATATAATCCTAATTACTTTCCTCTCTATAGTCGATGTGGGACTCCGGCACGTTACACTAGCCCTTCAGAACAGAATAATCCCTACGAGCCCAAAAGAGAAAGCCGAATAAAATTTCCCTGTGACCTTAGTGGGCCCCTGTGGCCCCTGCCAGAATAACCTCATATAAACTATCCTTAATGTAGTCATTCACATATGATTTGATCTAGTGCCTCCACTATAACTAGAGCTACACTATCATTATGCAGGTTGCAGGTCAAAAAAAATCTAACTACAGTTAAATTTAGACTGACATGGATTGACATACAAAACCAATGTAAAGCACCGTAATATAATTCCAATAGACATGCTTCTATGCTTTGGTAGGTTCTTCGAAGTGATATGCATGAACAAATATTGCCTTTTGCGTTGGGTCATTATAGCTAATTCATAAAGGTGTATGATTTAGTAATTTAATTTAATTTTTTTTTATTAAAAGAGGGTTTCCAATTCTTTGGGTTGGACTAATCCCTCCGTACCCAGAGAAAAGCCGGATAAAACCCCTTTGGCCCTCAGGTAGTAGCACAAATGGACTCAACCTTCGGTTCCTCAAGATGCGGGAACCGGGGGTCGATACCAAGACCTCTAACTTCGGAAAAGGGAGGAAACCGTGGTCCTGACCACTCGGCAACTCCTTAGGGTTTATTATTTAATAATAATAGGTTATAACAATCTTAACATGATGTTAAATATATTATTGTATTATATTAATAATTATAGAAATATAAAAATTATTTCATGAGCATGTTTATATTATGTTAGAAGTATCATAAATTTATTGTGGTTAGATAAAAAACCATATTGCATGATTTATGAATGTGTGCACAACATTATATAAAATATATCTTTCCTTCTCTCTTATATTCATAAATACACGTTCAATGATTACTTACACAGCGAGATAACAAATAATGTTAAAAAATTATTGCAAAACTATTGGGATATTGGAAGATAACTAAAAAAATAAGGTAACTATTGTATTTGCAAGTTGTTGATTGAAATTTTAAAATGAAATTATATGATTGTTTTTCTATTTTTTATGCCTTTTTATGTTTGTTATATAGATATGAGAATTTATGGAAGCCGTTTACATCTCATCCTAGTTTTGATTGGCATTTGAAAAAAAAAATCATATTCATGTAGAAGTGTTGAAAACTGTGAAAATAAAATAATATAGTTAAAGTTGGCGAGAAAGAAGAAGACATTAAGAGATGCTCTGACGAGCGACACTAGCTTCGTCCATGCATCACCCACAGTGACGCTATCGTCACTCAGAAAAGGTATAAAAAATCTAAAAAAATTGACGAGAGGACCTCATTAGTGCTACACAATTTGCGAGCACCTTTCGCGATAAATGATGATATTTTGGGATTTTTCGAGTAAAGTCCTCATGATTTAATCTTAAAACTAAAAGATGGAGGAAAAGTATTTTAAAAGAATATTAATTATTTAAGAGGGGTGGTTTAGAAATTAAAAAGATTGATATGAGCTCCATTAGAAGTCAAAATGAGAGAAGTCAAAAGATGGACAACAAGAGGTCCAAATGAATGACTACACTATCTTCTGCGATAACTAACATGAATCTTAAACAAGCTATTGATTGGATGGTTAGGACCGATGGAATACGAACCACACATTAATGATTTCAGAATTATGAATTAGGGGGTATTTGGATAAATGCATACCATAATATCAATAAATTTAAAAATATTATAAGATTTTAAAATCATATATTAAAATAGTATCATATAATTATATTATGTTATTTATGGTGTTTGACAATTTTTAAAAGTTTTAATATACCTTTGAATATACCTTTGAAGTGTTTGGCAATTTATAAAAAACTCACAAGATCATTAAACAAGAAATAGAGAGAAAGTAATCAATTGACCTAATGTATAACCCACTTATTAGTAATCACATGTGTTAATAATCATAGTATGATCCATCTATTGTTAAAAAAATCATAGGATCACGAGATTCAAGCAATGTTATTTAATTAAAGTGGGTTCGCCAATGTTTGTAACCATAGTATTATACATCTAATGATGATTATCACAAATGACACTGTCTATTTTTTTTTTAAAATTTTATCTAATGTCAGACATTATTGAATTCATCTATAAGAAATCATTGTGGGACCCATTTGATGTTAGTAGTCATATTAACACTAGAAAGCTATCAAATAGTGAAACCCATTTAATGATGCCAAACTGATAATTACAATCACACAATTCAATTTTTCTAATTTGTATGAGACCTAATTAATTTTGGTACTATGGGACACACCTAATGTTGGTAATCACAATCAAAGCACCTAGTGTGACATTTATAGGACTCACATAATATTGATAATCAAACAGGATTATGTAATCATGATAATATAAACATGCTAATTTGTGCTTTATACCAATTCATGGGAGTAATATGTGTGAAATTGGATTGGCTTAAGGTGGGCTCCATGCCCTTAAAACATAGGGGAAAAAATGGGATTTTTTTAAAAGAGAGTTTTTGAAAATTCCTCTCACTATATATACCTAGAAAATGCCTTACCCTTTTTTAAGGAGAAAAATGCCCCTCTTAATAAGACCCGCGCGGGATGCATGATAATCATAGAAGTCGGTTAGATGAAAAGATCTAAATGAAACCCACTCGTGTGCAAAATTTACAATACATAAGATCATCTTAACCCGTTAATCTATGACCCTAAAACTTCATGGTTTTAGAGGCAATATTTTCTTATGATTTCAAGCCAATGGTGGGAAAAAGTTGAATGAGTTTCAAATTTAGACTTGTCACTATTAATAAGGGTAGTATGTGTGAAAAAACTAGATTGACTTAAGATTGAGGCCATGCCCAAAATATAGATGAAAAAGGGTTTTTAAAGTAGGGCTTTTTGGAGAATTATATATATACACAAACGAACCTCACTGTGGGGCCTTGCTACCTAGGTCCCACCTAGGGATAGGTGGGTTCGAAAGATTTGGATGAGCCCTATTGTTGAGTATAAAATTTGGGGCCTAATCAATGGCCCACAAATTCAATGACATTCTATACAAAATTTCAGATGTGTGCAAACCCATGGGATTGGTGCAATGCAGTGAGGTCCCTGTGTGTGGACCCCTCTTATTGATCAGGGCGCATGATCAAGGATGATTAGGTGCCACCATGAGAAGGTGTGGACTTGATCATATTGATGTTATATGCATAATAGACAAAATGGACAAAGATGAGAAATGCTCTCTCCTCTAACCCCTCTATCTTTCATAGTAAGATGCCCGACAAACACAAATTTGTAGGTCATATACCTCAAAGTGATCATATTCTCAAAATATCATGGTTTAACCGCTTTAAAATTTAGTTGTCTTTCAATTTTTTTTTTTTCAGATTCAAACCAGATTAGATGAGCATTAAATTGAGAATGATGTGAGCTTATATATCTATTACCCTTGTAATAAAAGGGAGGATAGTGTCGTGCTTAAGCTGCTTGTGCAAAATTCTCTACACATAGTGGACCCACTTTCAACTTAGATCTGCTGAGGCCCACTTAGTTGCATGCTTGCCACAGCATGCTTGGTGATTGGGCCCAACTTACATGCAATCTCAAGTGCTGGCTCTGCTAGCAACAGGATGCGTGAAATCTTCTCTTATGAGCCCACTGAGTGATTTGAGTCCAGTCTAGAGATTGTTGACATTTGCCCCTATGACCTCCGTACATGCAAGCACTCATTCCTCTTCATTCAAAACTCAACTCCAACGATGAACCCTTTCTTTCCCTCTCGACTTTCTCTTCACACCCCTGATTTCTGAAGATGCTCTTCACAAGCTTCCAATCGATTCTCTCCTCCACGTCTCACATCAAAGGTATTTCATATTCTCTATTTTTTTTAGTTATTGGGTATTTTTTTTACTTAGTTTCCTCCTCTCCCTCTTTAGTGATTTCAATTGTTTATCTTCTCCATATCTAACATCAAGATATTTTTTTATCATCTCTCTTTCTTAGATTTTGTTGTTGGGTATTTTTTAACCCTAACTTTTTCCTGAAATGGGAAGCGTTCTTTGCTGTGTGTTCTTGTTCAATGGTTGCATAAATAATTAAAAGATCTAAAAAAAACATCTCTTATTCACCCTTTCTCGATTGTTCCTCTGCACCACTTTAAAAAGAAACAAGTAAAAAAAAAAAACACCAGAAAGCTGGAACAAAATCTATGACTAGGAGCTTTCTCTCCTAAGATGAAAACCCTACCTCCTCTTCTTCTCTCCATCAAATCATATCTATCAATACCAAATAAAAAAAAATCACGGAATAAAAAAAAAATCACGGCATTCATTCAGCGATTTGGGTTTCTTAGGTGTGGGCGTTCTGTATTGTTTTTTCAATTGAATTTAAGATGGACAAGAAAAGCGTCATTTCTAATTGTTTAGATGCTCTTTCTTATAGAGTTTCTCTTTGGTCACTTGCAGATTCGTGTTATACATCTAAACTACAGGAAAATGTATGATTAATAGAAAGTTTAATTCTTTTTAAGATAAAGCGCAATCTTTTGCAATGATGATGATGTGTTTTTGTTGTTGGTTTTTTCTGGTTACTAATCATTTTCTCTTTCAATTAGGCACGGGTAATGTCTGAGGAAGAGTGGGATTTCCACGACGGATCACTCTCAAATTAAAAAGGTATTATTGGGACATTTATAATTGTTTTTAATTGAACTTTTCTGTGGAAGTGAATGCTCGTGCCAGTATTTCTTTCTTTCTTTCTTTTTTGATCAATAACAGCATTTCTGTATTTCTTTATGCGAAATAATTTGTTTATCTTGTCAGTGTTGTGACATTCATGTTCAATGGGACAAAATGAGAACGGAAGAAGAACAAAAACTGATATTAAAACGATTGAAACTATCATTCTAGCTTTAAGAAAAAATGTATTGTCATAGGTATACTTTTTTTTTTGGGTATTGGTGAATATGGTAAAAGCAGTTGATAAGCTATATTCTTTACTGGAGAGTAGATTGGCTTGTGCTTTGTCATGTTTTTTGAGAGACTAAGCATGCAAAGAGCTTTGTTACCTTCTATTTGTAATGCTGGTTTCCCATACAATTGTATGTTATCTTCTTTGCCAAAAGAAAAAAAAAATGGTAAGAGGAGACTGAGTTAAACCTAATCTAAAATGCCTCTTTTTTTTCTAAGTTAAGATTATATATCTTGAGACTTTTCAGGCTTATGCTGCTATTAATTAATACGGGATCTAGGTTTTGCTAATTCCATTAGAAGTAATATTCTCAGTTAGTTTAAATTCTATTAAAGAGAGCGGAAATTATACCCTATACTGATAATATGCATTCCAGCCCTTAATCAGCCTTACCAAATTATCCTAACCCCTGATTTGATAACCTCAATGTTTAATGGTCTTCTAACTACATTTTTTCTGAGATTCAACCAAATGACAAGTGAAGGTAGGATGAGTCAAACTGTGCCTATTTCCGATTCACTAAAAGGGAGTGAATGAAAGGTTAAGACTGATCAAAGGAGGGCCGGGTGGGCCCCCTAGGAAGACTGCATAGAAACAATATGTGGTCCACTCTTAGGTGAAAGTTCCTAATGTATGAAGCTTATGGTTTGATGGGCATGAATTAAAATAAAGAGCAACAAGTGGAAGGTCAGTCTACATCTTAACTTCCTTGTATGATCTATCTGGTCTGATCTTGGATGAATCATGATTCTATGTATTTTTTTTTTTTTGTATGGCATGTTATTCTTAAATTAGTAAACACTGCAAGGTAAAGTACTTCGGTTTATGTAACTAAGCATTACCATTCATTACTGTAAAAACTAAAATTGAAAGCAACTCGATTCACATAAACAGATCAAATCTCTTTGTAGTATCTAACAAAAGAAAACTGAATTGGCTGAAAGTAATTAAAGGAAGTGTTGCTCCTCTAACTTTAGCTAGATTGTCTTGCTCATAGATTTTGATTGGATAGTGGGGTAGTTTTCAACAACTTCTTTTTATTGGATCAATGCTACCTTCATCAGTTTTTATCATTCTATGAGCCTTCCTATGAGTTGTTGTTTTTTTTTTTTAATAGATCTAAGACTCTTTTTTCTGGCATACTATTTCTTAAGCTTCCTCTGCTTGTATTCTATAGAAGTTAAAAGCTTTTCAACATTTTTATGTTTGATATCTTTTATTAATTTTGATATTTGTAGGAAGGGAAGCAGTTGATGATTCCACTTGTGACCATTGCATGTTTATTTATTGCTATGAAAATAGAGAAAACTATCATTCCTAAGTCCCATGATTTAGGGGTGAAGAACATTGTTTCAATAGTTAGGAATTTTTGCATTGTTTAAATACTGTTAACTTCTCTAACTCCAAAAATGTTGACATGGGCTGAAATGTTGACCTGGGCTGATTAGGTTAAAAATGATCATTTACACTTTGAAGCTAGAGCTATACAGAGAATGGAGCTTTTGATGCTCAACATACTCAAATGGAGGATGCAACCCATCACTCCTTTCTCTCTACTACACCACATCCTCAAAAAAGTGAACAGCAACGATCTTGCTCTAAAATCATCCATCTATAGATATATAGAAGTTTTTTTAAGAACAAGTTAGAGGTTTGCTTTTTTTTTTTTTATCATAATTTCAATTTTCAACTTCTTTTAGACGTATTGGAAAAGAATTAGTGAATTGAAATTAATAATTTATTTTCATGTTAAACACAATGCAGGGATGGCTTAAATTCTTTGAATTCAGCCATTTGAGGTTGCTATAGTAGTGACCATATCTGTGACCAAAGAATCTGAAGCAGTGAATTTTGAGAATGTTGTTTCACATTGCCCCTTTATTAATAAGGTAAAAGTACTGGACACCCACAAGAGGAATTTTTTTTTTTTTTTATTTTTTTTTCTCATTCCTTTGTTCATTTCCAGTTTATGTAACTCATTAAATGAATTTGGCCCTTCTTTCAACATCTACACGTTATTTGCTTCAATTCATTTGGTGAAACTATGTTCATTTTCAAATGTAACAGATATGAGTAGGTGTTTCTTCTTCATTTGATTAGTTTTATTTTTGGATTTTTTTTCATTTAGATGAACAATATGATTTGGAAGCCTTTTTTTCCTCCTCTATTTTGGTAGTTGGATGTCTAGAATTTTTGTTATATTGGCAACTGGATTTTCTATTTGTCTTCATAAATTACCTACATGAGTTTATATATATGCACAAATGTATAGGAAGAGACACACATACCTGTATTGCTTGAAGCTTCTTTTTTGCATTACAATTTTTGGTTTCAGGTTCTTTCTTTAATGGAATGCATGTATTAAGTATTAGTTTTTTTTTATAATTAATTTGATATGGAATTATTTGTTCTATAAGTTATTAATTCTTATATTATTTATAGAAGACTTTATAGTTCTTGTTCTGAATTCTCATAGGTCACCAAACAGAGAATCTTTGGAATTCAGGCCGGATTCAGTTCTCAGCATGAAATTCCTACTAAATAATTGCTTATATATTGTCGAAGAGCTACATATTTAAACATTGCACGTGCATTGCACGTGCCCGGGCTACACTAGTAATTTATAGAAGGAAGAAGGATGGAAGTAGGAACTGTTACCTCACTTCTCTGCTCACGTGCGTAGCACGCCCGCATGGCGTATATCTATATCTAGGGATGGGCAGTTTTAAGTTGAGTCTTGTCAATTATTTCAGACTACCCCTATAGTTTGGTGTCTTGCCTTTTTTGATTTGCGGTTAGGGTGGCGATTTTGGGAGAAATAAACCACATCAGCTAGGTTCTTCAGTCACTGCCTGCAAGAATCGATCAACAGCGATTTTGGTCTTGAGAATCCATCAAGAAGGTGGATCGATTTCAGCTTGCGGTTCTTCAAAGACGATGTGAATCTTGAGAAGATGATGTTGCACTGGACGAAGAAGAAGAGGTTGCTAGTGGAGGTTTTTTGGGATTTTGCACTGTCTCGCTCCATTCGCCGGTGGTTAGAGCATAGAGCAGAGACGGTGCTGCAATTCCTTCCATCATCATCTTCTTCTTCTTCGTCGTCAAAGAGGCATCTTTCGATCTCCTGTACCTGGTTCTTCATCTTCTCCTTCTCATCAGAGAATCAGCCAAAGAGGGAGTTTCACTTTCCAATGAGATATGAATTATAGGTTGACTTGCATTTTGTTTTGTTTCCTCTTTGTTGCGATTTTTGATGGGCCTTTAAAAAAAAGTCAGCAATTTATGAGGTACAGAAAAAGTTTCGTCACAAATTCTGAAAGCAAGTCATCTGCTAAAAAGCTACAAGCTTTGGAAGAGTTCCTGGACATGTGGTGTCAAGAGTTGCAAATCTATCTACTATTGTATGTGCAGGCACAGGTGGTTTTAATGAGGATTAATTAGGACGACTCTACAGATCTTAACAGATGAAATTTACATTGGTTTGCATCAGAAATTGAAAATACAATCAACAAAAGTGAGGTGATTAAAACCCAAATTGAAAATAATTTATTCTGCTAATATCCTGTTCCACACGGGTTTTTTCTAGTAAATATAAAAGAACGTAGAAAGATGTTGTGTAGACGGATTCCTAAAAGAGTCGACCTCTCAACCACCATTTATTGACAATGATTAATGTAAAAATTTAAGAAAGTATAAAGAACACTATCTACATGAATCAGTTGTGATTATAGTATTTTCAAATATTCAGTTTTACTTTAAAACATTTTTATACACAGAAATATGAAAGTTCGAAAGATAAAAAATATCACTTTACAAGGTAGGATATTTAGAATTAAGGATATATTATTTCATATCTATGATTGCAAAAAATCAAGGTTTTTTTTTTTTTTTTTTCAAATATAAGTAAATCTCCTTTTTTAAATTGAAAATAAGCTAAGTTCAACGGCTAGAGCAAAAACATTGATAGAATTTATATAGACTAACCACAACTTTCTCCATTATTCATATTATGAAACTAGAGCAGGTCGATCATGCTCATCTAAAATAAGAGTGTACAATGAAGCAAAGCTTAACTATCTAGAATAAACAATATAAAGCGCAACATCTGGTCTATGATTGGTGATTTCTCCAACAAAATCCATCACTACGGCAATGCTTGACAAAATTGTTTCTTTTTCTCCATAAAAATCATGTTAGCTTTTGATCCATGTAACATCACTAAACACTGACAGAGACACAGAAAATAAGAACTTAGACATACTACAAAATCCATTAATGCCTCCATCTTCTGACTTGCAAGTCAACTTTATCTTTGGGTAGACTCCAGTACCACTTTCTCCCCTCGAAACAGAAACATAAATAATACCTACTTCTTCTTTTTAGACTTGTTAGAAGACAGTGATTTGGCGTACGCGGTACCCTGAGCAAAAATAATAATAATAATAATAAAATCTTAAGATACTCATTTTAGCAGAAACACTAAAACATTATACTGGTCAGGCAGGATGTTTTCTGCTAAATGGTTTATCAGGTGGTGAGACCAGTAACACGGTGTTGATTTTGGTTGGAGAAGAAAACAAATCTCATATTGGATTCCTGCTTTTAGTCACTGTGAAACCAGACAGACATCTGTTCCACCAAAATATCATCACAAAATTGCAATTTACGCTACAACTTACTTGCAACCATTCATCCAGCGAAGCATCTGTAGTCCCAGTCCCAGTCCCCACTTCCACCTTTGGTGCTCTCTTGGTTTTCTGTAAAGAAATGCGTCTTAAAAGTGGTTGATTGATATAATAAAAACCAAACAGACAGAAAATAATAAATTAGACAGGAGGCATCTTCACTTTTAATAGATTGTTATTCTTCTTCTATTAGTGTAGAAGAAAATTTTTCAAACTTAACCAAACACTTGGCATGTTGGGGAGATTACATGCAATAATCAAGATCACAATAGACTAGATGCTTGACAATGTGCAAGCAAAAAAAAAAAAAACATAGCAATGACAATGAGGCAATCGCGAAAAAAAGATGCATGGCATGAGGCAATTCACTGTTGGAGGTTAATATCCTGTTCTTTACTTCCAAAGTTCGTTCATTTTGTGTATATTCCATTCTTTGGTTCAGGTATGTTTTTCTTGTCTCCATCTCACGACATCCTCTATTACACAAACATGCACCATTGGTCGTATGAAAGATTTTTTGCTTGGAGTTTAAAAAGATTATGTAAAACACATAATTTTGGTTTGTCTCCTGTTTCTTCTCAAAGCCCAAGTTTTTTGCTATTCAGATATCTAGTTCTATTCCAACACTCTTCCAAAAAGTACTGGTTTGGTGGTTTATGCTGTGTCACTAGAAAAGTTAGGTTACATTTCCTCTTGCTTCTTGTATGAACTGGTTTTCAAACACTCTTGCCATAAATAAATCAAAGAATACTAAAATTTCAGCTCGTGCAACCTCAATAATTTGGTCCCATTCCAGTCACAACAATAGTAGTGTAGAAGAGTTCGGCCACTAAAAGAAACCAAGCACAGATAGATTTTTGAAGTTCATTGCAGAATATTTCAAAGCTTTTTCCCATTAGCAATTATGAGAAGCCTAGCTTAAAACAAGAAAAAAGAGAGAACTCAACCATCTACAGATGGGACCGAATTACTGACCTTGGAAAGGTTCTGTATTTGACCATATATCCATGAAAAAAGAAGGCCAACCAGGGCAATTCCCAGAGTGAAAAGGAATACAGATTCTATGCTGAGAAAACCACCAGCCTCAACAACTTCAATTGTACCATTATAGAAGATGCTCTGGTATGGATGTTGATCAATTTCGTAGACAATGGTACCCACAAGATCAAACGATCCAGACTGCAACAAAAGCAGAGCATGAAGCATAAGAAACAATCAATATCTTATTTTACTTATAACAAAGCCAAGGCAGTTGTAGTTGTACTTCAAGAGATTATACCTGCAAGTACTTGTTAACAGTGAAGATATATGGGAAAGCTGCCTGAGCAGAAAATGGGACTGAAGTATTATAAAATTCCTGAAATAACACAGAGACGTACTTAATCCACCTTAAATTCATTAAGAAAAATAAAGACATGGAAGAAGGAAATAAAAAAGAAAAATGTTGGGTTCTAGGGTAACAGGGAACTCTCATTGATGATGATGGTTATGTGTAAATTGGAAGCAAATAATCTGTCAGCCAAAAGTTCACAACATAAACATTTAGAAAGACCAAGCTCACCTGCACAGTTAGATTTTGAACATACAGATGATGATCAAAAGGAAGATGAAGGCTAGCCCTTATCGCAAGAACATTCAAAGGTGACTCGCCTGTACTTCCAAACAACAGTCCATAACAACATCAAGTGACAATCCAAAAGGATTAAAGAATAGAAAAAAAAAATTACAAATAGAAGGGCACTGGCAATGGTGAGGCATTGCTGCCCCAAAGTATGCACAGCCTTAAATGGTAGTAGTCCAAGATAAGAATGGAGTATATATATGGAAAATGCTCCTATGAGAGTAACTCTCACACCACTATGAGAGTAAAGGGGGGCCCATTGGATCCATATCCCGCCACCCCCAACCCCCAAACTCTTAACCTACTGTCATAGTAGTGTGAGAGTTAACTATCATAGGAGCATTTCCATATATATATATATATATATATATACTAAAAATTCCCCGTGCCTTAAGGCACGGCGCACCATCGGACCTGGATATGCCTCAGACCGACTGAACCCAGGTTCCATGCATCTCGAAAGCAAGTCCAAGCATAAAATGGATTCCACCAAAAAAAAAAATCCAATTGATTGCCAAATGATATAATTCCATTCATTCATTTATTCTTAACAAAATTGAATCATGAAATCTTTCACCCAATTTGCTCATCTCATCTTCTTATCTTGGTCCCACATTATCAATGAAGTAGTGCTTTTTTTTTAAATGAAGAAGGGATGGCAAAAACTTATAAATTTCTCCAACTTTTAGCCCCTTTTCTTTTAAATGAAGAAGGGATGGCAATACTTGTAAATAACTCTAACTTGCTGCCCCCCTTTGCATTCCCCTCTTAAATCCAAGGGTCCAAAATATCCAAGGATTCAAAGACTGAGCTCCCTTATTATATAGATATATAAATGAATACATTTTTCTTAATAATGGAATATGGTTAGTTAGACAATCCAATACTCTAAAAAATCAATCAAGATATGATTGCACATTATAGGCAGAGAACATGGCAAGCAAAGTCATACAAGAAATAACAACAAAAATTAATTACTAATAAGAGCACCAATGCATCTGAGGACATGACAAAAGGTTGATGACAAAAAGATGCGGATACTCAACCATTGCAGAAACAAAACAGCAAATGTGAGAAAATACAGGGATGAACACAAAAATAATAGGCAAATAGAAGTGTGAAAAAATCAGAAGCGCATCAAAACTTTTGAAAGTTAAACTGGATAGAGATGCATAAGATTAAGGCATAAGTGCAAATATATTTTTCGTCAAAAGCTTACAGAAACTATATAGCTAAAAAAAAATGCACAGATAACCACTGAAAGAAGCATTAAGTACTGCATGGTGTAGACACACAGAACACAATTGGAGAAAATGAATGGCCATAGTGCCTACACGTACACATAAAACAACACCATGGGTGTTGTAAAAACTAACAGTGAGCTAACAAACAAATCAGATGCCAGCAGTAGTTTAACAGACAAAATAACAGAAAAAAAAAATCTGTAACCATTATAAACTTTAGACTTGTAAATAACAAACTTACCCTCGTTATTCATCAGTCCAACTAATAGCTCAGCCTCTTCCCCTGCTGTCACCGCTGAAGTAACAGTAACAGATTTTCTTAAACTCTACAGATGAAATATGCCCTTACGATAACACAGGTAACTTTTACTTTCTTAATAATGAAGATGTTACTTACACCGTGCAGCATTTTTGGGGAAAACACAGACTGTATCTACCCCAGCAGCTGGAGCAAAAGACCCATCGCCGAAATCTTGAATGCCATCACCTACAATGCCAAGGTCACCTCCTTCCGCAACTTCCACATCGTCCGATTGACATTTAACAACTGTCCAGTAAAATGACGAAATTATAAAATGAGAACTTTCTATAAGATCTATGAAATGAAAAGAAAAAATAGAAAGAAAGTTGCATACGCAATATGCTCCCATAAAATGACCAAAATTACAATAAAAACTAAAGAAAAAGCATATGAATCAACTATTTTTCCGATATATCATTCAAGCAACCTGTAGTCAATATTGTAGGCAAGTATTTGTTGTCCACCACTTGCAAATTGACAATAATCGAAATGTGAAATTTCATTTTATTATACTTTGGACGCCTCCGAAACAAGGCTTCTTAATATTTAATTTTGAAGATATATTGAAAATCAACATTAAAAAGCAAGAACTTTCACAAAGAATAGATAAGAGCAGATATCAAAGGAAGACCATTAGTTACAATTGGCCTCTCGAATGTAAGTGCTTTGACAAAGAAAAGCAAGCTTGGAGTTGGTAGAGCAAAAACAGGATAACTTGCTTACAAAGACTAAGGCCAAAAGGGAGAAAGCTAAGACCCATGGGAAAGGAATTAAGCTTTTCTATTTAGAAATGTCCGCAAGGTTTTAATTTTTGGGCATAACCAGGCATACTGTTGTTCTAACACACTTCTACTCATAAAGACTTCAGAAATTCAAAATCATGGCAATCACATTAAAAGAAAAACTACTTAAAATCTTCAATCATCCATAAAAGTAACAATGATCAACTTGAAATGTACAACATGCCCAAACACATCAAATGAATAAATGCCTGAAAAAAAAAATGCTTACAATTTCTAACATATTGAATCAATTACACTCACAATACAAATTTTTTTTTTTTTTTTATTTCATCCATGGAAAGTTTTTAATGAATAGAGATAGAAAACTAATACATACGAATCTAACAAGAAGTAAACTTGAAACAAGAAACTAAATCACAGAAGAAGAAGAAGAAGAAAATAGAGAAAGATCTGAACTTTTGGGAGTAACATGCAATCCAATCCATCCCATTCCAACAAAATGAAAAGAAGAGGGATCTGATCGAGAGAAAGAAAGAAAAAACTAATTGTAAACTTATGTTGTAATTCAATTGACCAATAGATCGAGACATCGATGAGCTCGCAGCATGTAAAGTTGTTAGATCTCAAGATTAAGATATGAGACTGACGGATGGAGAGATGTACCTTGGAAGAGAAAGGGAGAGGTTAGGAGGAGGAGGAAGAAAACCCTAATCGCCATGGATGAGATGAAAGAGGAAGATGAGCGCACCAGAGCCGCGGCGCGTGCGTTTGAGGGTTGAGATTGAGAAGGAGAAGGAGAGGAGCCACTGATTTTGGACTTTTGGTTTTGACGGGGAGTAGAAATGCGGAGTTTGAGACGTCATTGACTTTGAGCATCCTTTTTTTTGTTATACGTGTCATCCATCCAAATCGATCATCCAGCGGGTCCTACCTCCCATGGTTTGAAGGACTTCGAAAAGCCCGTCCACTTTGGGGCCACCTGATCATGATATGCATGGCAATTAGATATAGAGAGAGCATTGGAACTGGCACTTAGAGCCTAATTGTTTCATGCGTCTCGTCATTTTATAAGTGCAATGTTAGATATTTTTTCTCGTCATTTTATAAGTGCAATGTTGTTATTTTTTTTAGTATATTTTTTAGGCTATATGAGAGTTTCAAATTCTTCAGGCTGGAGTAATCCCTTTACACTCAAAGGAAAGTTGGGTAAATTCCCATATCATCCTAATATAGTACTGTAGTTTCGAACCTAACTTTATGCCCGTTCTTTGCTTTTGGAATTCTCAGAATCCCAGCATCCGAAAGGCTCATTTGTGTAAGATCGTAGAATAGGAAATGCCATGGAGATGCAAATCTAGTGGGGTCGGTGACATTCGAGTTTCAGGCTAATGAGAAAAGAAAGTGTACATAAAATCCCATTTTTGGAGCATATTTATGCTCACCGGATGATCATGGTGCAAAGAAAAAGAGTCTTCCGCTTCCAAGGAAAAGTCGTGGCACAAACGTGCCTAAGCATTTTGAAAATCCTGTAGGTCCCAACATTTGAAATATATATATCTTAATAAAAATTCTCAAAATTATTGCAAACAAATAGGCACTTACAAAGCTCTAGGGTTAGATTTGATCTAAGGTAATTCAGTTAATTCTAGTCTATATCCAATCACCCAAATGGGCGAATAGCAGGTAGATGGGGAAAAAGCATCGCTAATAATACTTATTTAAATATTTGGTTTTCCGCGTGTTTTAAATCCAAGGAGAAACAAGACTTCTCAAATTGATATTTTACCCATTACTATAGAAGAAAAAATTTGCAAGGAGACCTCTTGAATTTTTCGCCGAGGTAGAAGCAGGTCTCTATACTTGGTTCTTAATCCACTCTGCATGTTTACCTTTGAATGGTTTCTTCACAAACATTATGATTTCAATTTAGAAAGCCAAAATTTGGCAATTTTGTACTCATTTCATTAGAGTCCCATGGAATCAATTCAACAAATATCAATTGGATGAGATTAATCTTTCTGTCTCATTATTCTCCACAGTTGCTGCCATGAATCTAAATATTCATGAAAATGTTTGATGTGATCCTCATTGGATCCGGTCCTATATTTATTACTAACTTCAATTAAATTTAAGGATCCTTCCATGACCATGAGATTCCAACCACGGCATCTGAAGTTACAAAAAGACCGCTTCAACATAGGAAACATTCAGTATAGCAAATCTGCTGGATGACCTGAAAGTTCTTCCAAGATCCAGGTGAACTACACGTGCATATGCTCATAAACCTGTCTTTGAAACTGGGAAACAGACTCTTAAGCTGTGGACTTACAGTTCTATGATTGACTGAGCACTACTATAAGGGAGAAGATGAAAAATGAATAGGCCATATTCAATTCAATATCCATCCTCTTTATTTACATCCATGTCCTCTGCCGCGAATATGAAAAATGAATAGGCCATGTTCAATTCAATATCATCCTTTTTATTTTCAATCCATGTCCTCTTTGACGTACCTCACTTACGCTGCCATGGTTAGCGCGAGCCATTGCATTCCCAATAAAATATATAAAATATGTGTGCATGTATTATATCGCACTTCAGTTCTATGAGGCAATTTCTAGGAAGTTTTTCTGGAGAGTGCAAAAATCTCATATAAACATAGATAGTCAATGCCACCCCAATAATTTTTTCTAGTTTCTAGACTAGAGTTATCAATTTCATCTTGGAACCGTTTTTTATTCGATGCAGACAGAGATGTTCAGGCCATCTTGGCATTTTAATATTTCATTTGGGAGTTTTGTTTCATTAATATTATTAATAATACAAAAATAATTTAAAAAGTAAAATCAATATATGTTATATAATAATTAAATTCATTTTACTAAGGAAATGATGCCTAGCTATCACCCTAATATATTCAATACCTAGGAAAGTCAAGGTATCATATACATCTTCACCTCATATCTTTCAACCCTTACCTGTTTAATAATCCTTTGATGGAACTCATTTCGCTATTAATTCATACGTATTCAATTCCTATGCAGATAAAAAGTCCCTAAGTCAAGAATAAAATGGTATTTCTAAAAGCTAAATAAATAATTTAAAAGTCAAATTTATGAAGGCAAATTAGTAGATAAATCAAAGCCTAGATCAAAGTGGAGAGCCCTCTTATTTTTATTTTTGTTTTTCCACTAATTTTGTGGTCAGCCAAAATCTGGCCATTCAGACTACTGGTTGAATGGACCAATATCTAGATTGAAATGGATGAACTGAGCCAAACAAGGATGAAATCTGGACCACATATTTGGACAAGGCTGTTTGGTTCCATCAATTACCAAACCAAACGAACTGAAATTAATCACAAAGCTCTACACCAAATTTGCATTCCTATTCATATACTCACAATAAAAAAATTCGAGTCTGAAGAAAGCCCATTACACCAAAACATGTAACAGAAGCCTGAAAGGACGATCTACTGAAGGCGCTTGGGATCATGCTCAAGCATTTCATCATGAGCTTGTGTACGTCTGATTGACAAAGTTGATTTTCCACACAGCTTCTCAGAAAATGGAGACAAACAAAATGTAAGGCCCACATTATCAATTGTGATCTACCAATAAGATTACAACATTAATGGCAGCTTCAACTTCTACCTTTACACTATTTCGCTCCTTAATCGTCCTTTCACTCTACATCGTGCAAGAATTATGAATTTAAGACGGGCTGGGCAGATTGTGCGAGCCCATGCTTGCAGTCCTCAGTAATCTACGGAATTCTGATAAGCTAATCTTCCCATCTTTGTCAATGTCAGCCTCCTCAAGAAGTGGGTAAATGGAGCCCTTCAACCCTGTATGCTGCAGAGAACAAAGCTAAGCAGTGAGAAGAACGGGGTCACGCATTGTGATTTCAGTTTTCACCCATGGAGTGTTTAGATTCTGTTTTGCAAGAGTTGTGTGTCATTTTCCTCGAATACTTATTACTCAGATTGGGCCACATACAGATATGGATGACACTGGGTCATTTGCTGGCACAATCATGGTTGGACCAAGAACAAAAGCTAACGCCTGTGTATGATTTCAACCAGTGGAGACTTGGAGTTGAATGTAGGCTTTTCTCCTTCAATCTGTTTAAATGCCACCAATTTATGATAAGGATATGATTGTTGGGCCTTCATCAGCCATGGGGCCCACTTGGAAGATGATAGATGATTGGCACTGAATACACAATGGAAGGGCTATGGTCTAAAAATCATGCAAGTACTATTTAACCCACTAGTAGAAGCCAGAAGGTTAGCATTATCCATTTGTGATTGTTCTTAAACCATGTTCATCTATGGTACAACTAGATGCTTGGCTCCAAGCCATCCGTCAATATCAGCATAGGAATAATACATGGGGAGATTAATGCCCCAAATTATAAAAGAGCTTTATGTACTGTTCATGTAATCTCATAAAAACTATTAGACTTTTTGCAATAAGGAAAAACAAAAGAAAAAACCAAATTTCTCCAATTACCATCCTCAGTTCCTCAGGAGTGATGTATCCATCTCTATCCACATCAAATTTCTCAAAGGCTGCTTGAGAACGCTGCTGCCACTTTTCAGAGTCATGCTCCTCCAATTGATAGACATGTAAGGCTGCTGCAACAAATTCAGTGAAGTCAACTAGCCCATCTGTGTTGCTGTCAATCTGCCTCAAAACAAAGTGATACTACTGTCAGAATTTCGAGGCATGCCAAAGAAACACTACTCCTGTGGTTGAAATGATCAATGCATGGTATTTATAAATAAAACATTACATGCAAACAAGAGAAAGGATCTCTTGGAACATCCATGTGAACCTACCTTTAGAGTGCATTCATAAATTTTTTTTAAAAACATGCGATTGCTATTGGGTAGTCAATGCAAGGGCATGATGACTGGATTTAGAAGAATCAAACAGATGGTAGGAAATGAAGTATCTTGAATCTGTTTGTACAATTTCATAGGGAAATCTCTACACCAGAATGACAATCGCAGCTGCATGAATTGCAATAGCGATTGTTTTTAATATGGTTGGTAGGACCGTAGGAGTTTCTTGAAAAACTTTCCACCTTATAGATGGTGATGATGGGTGTCATATACACCTGAATCCTGAATAGATTTTTCTACTACTGGAAGGGTACAATATTGAGGTTAGATTTTAAAATTTAAACTTCTTCCACACAATTTTTTTGCTATATAAGTAAATATTTCCTGAAATGTTTTTTTTTTACATTGTTAATTAACATATTTTATGTTATATTTTATAAGCCATTAAAAGCATATGATAGGCACGATGATTTTCCTGGACAGGCACGGTACGAGATAGTCATGACACCTAAAAATGTAGGTCAAACTTCCCGAAGACATAAGTGTGCTATGCAATTAAACTACTACTCGTATCATCTTGAAAATGTTCTCTCTAAGATACAAATGTTACTACTGCATGTAAGTGTAGACCATACACGTGGCAAGAAAAATAGTGGATACCATAGGAATGCTCTAATGATAAATCTCATACAAAATGAGATGGAGACTGAAATCCAAAGAATATTAGAATAATGCATACCGCTTGAAGAATCTCTAGAACACGTGGCTCCTTCAGTTTCCAAGGAAGATCTTTCGCAAGGGCCTACAAAATGAACAGAATTAGGAGAGTGAGAAAACAGAATATATATCTGCTGTGACATCTGTTGCAAGAAATAAGTCTGAACTAGAAAGCAGTAACAAATTCAATGCAAGATAAAGTGAAAGGCAAAAAAAAATAGGCTTAATAAAAAAGAAAAGAAAAAAATGCATGTATTGAGATATATGATGCCGAGTCTGCATTCAAACACGAAGGGGAAAAACTCAACACTCTGTGAAACCCAAAATGCACATGATTCTATTTTGTATAGGGTGTCATCGACAGGGTCAGTCAAGGCCAAAGCTTGTTAAAGGCTGGCTCATTTAGCTATTGGGACTAATACCGCATCCGCATCCAGCCAATGGGCCTGAAATTCAGGTGCAGACCTGGCCCATTTTTCAGAGTATATACACCCCTTTGTGTTAAATATGTCAGACAAGCTGAGCCTTTAAGAAAACACATGCCCAGGTCCAGCCCATAACTGTCGGATGAGAAAATTAGGCTGAGATCCAGCCCAAGGGCCTAAAAATATGTCAGACAAGGCTGGGCCTTTAAGAAAACACATGCCCAGGTCCAGCCCATTTAACTGTCGGATGAGAAAATTAGGCTGAGATCCAGCCCAAGGGCCTAAAAACACAACCAAACCCATCATAAAGCAGGATGGACTCAGGCCGACTCAGCTGAGCACCCTAGTGCTGGAAAAAATAACCTGTGCCATGAGAAGCCTTTTTTTACCACCATACCTCCCACAGTTTGTATTTTGACAAAAACCATGGTATTAGATTTTATTTTTTCGGAATTACCAGTGTCACAAAGCCTAATATTAAAATCATATAATTACGAAGAAAAATAAAGAAATGTACATGTCTCATTTCTTCAAGACTAATGGTTCCACTTTTATCCACATCAATTGCATCAAACTGATCTCGGAGATCAGCTATCTCCTCTTCATCAAATGTTGTCGCCAATGCCTACAAATTTTTTAAGCAATGTCCAAATTAGAACACATAAGAACTATTAAAAGGAATCATTATAAGAACTATTTTATTTATCAAAAGAGTGAACAGAAACAACATAGAAAGAGCAGGTGAACTCCATAAAAAGCATAGTAGCTTACCCTAAGAGCAAATTGCTTCAAGCGGCTGTATTTTACAAACTGGCGCATGTTGGATAGAACTGATATATCCACTGGAATTTCTGATGCATCCCCCCCTTCTCTCACCCATGGATGCGCTGGAATTGGTCAAAGACAAAAATAAAAAAAGAAATAAACAAGTCATGCACAAAGAATCAATCGAAAAGAAAAATGAATCTACCACTTTAAGCCATAACCAGGTAATTATGCTGGCACATGTTACGGATAACAAGGTGCATGTTGACAAAAGAAACAGATGCACAATCATAGACTAATCTTATAATGGTTTTTACATAATCTTCAAAGGCTACATTACACTGTCTTCTCACAATATATGGCTCTATGGCAACTTTGCTCTATGCATTCCTTCAAAGTTACATGCACATCAATCCAAACATTCCAATTCATGGGTCTGTGATCCTTTTGTTGTTGATGTTTGGTATGTGTGGGTGGGGGTTAGGTTTGACCATCAGATGGATATTCAAAAAGAAAATGCTCATACATCTAAATTCAATAGATGAATACAATGGCTAGGATCACATATTCACATGATAACTGATTGTTTTTGTTTCAATTCTATCCGATGGGGCCCACAGCCTGGGCGTTTTAGACTGCCATGCATGTAGATGTACCACAACCATTGGATGAGTTGCCAGGAATTTTTTAGTTGCAAAATGAACATACCACAGACACAATCTGCTACTTGAAACAGATTAAATTACATGCTTAAATTTCATCCAACCCCATTTATAAGTTATAACATGTTTTTTTTTCTTATTCTTTTAGCTGGAAATATGTCCGACTTTTGATATTTCATCCTTAGAAGAACCAAATTAGAGATACGTACACAAGGCTTGAGCCGCAGTCAGCCTTGCACGAGGATCCTTCACTAAAAGCTTCTTCACAAAATCTTTAGCACTATTACTTATGCTTGGCCAGGGCTTCCGGCGAAAATCAGGTTTGTTCCTCAACACCTGCAAACAACATGCAGAGCAAAAGTACTTAGGATGATCAATTGCTAGGGAAACAAAGTGGGTTCAAAGAAAAGAACAATATATGAGCACCATCACCGTAGTTGTAAAAACCATTGTGCCCATAAATAGTTTTGAGAAACAATATATGAGCACCATCACCGCAGTTGTAAAAACCATTGTGCCCCAGAAATAGTTTTGAAAAGAACAATATATGAGCACCATCTCCAAACCAAACCAAACCAAACCAAGCCTTTTCCCACTAGGTGGGGTCGGCTATATGGATTTGACGACGCCAATCAAATCTGTTTAGGGCCATGTCCTCCGTTAGATCCATGTAGGCAAGGTCATGTTTAATAGTTTCTTTCCAACTTCTCTTAGGTCTCCCTCTCCCTCTCCTACTCCTAGCAATCTCCATGCTTTCACACCTTTTAACAGGTGCCTCCGTTGGACGCCTTCTAACATGGCCGAACCATCTCAGTCGATTTTCTCTCATTTTATTTCCAATCGGTGCTATTCCTACTTTGCCCCTAATCTCCTCATTCCTAATCCTATCTCTCCTTGTGATCCCGCACATCCATCTTAGCATTCTCATCTCCGCAACTTCCATCTTCTTAACATGATTATGCTTTACTGCCTAACACTCTGATCCATATAACAACGCTGTCGTACCGCCACCTTATAATACTTTCCTTTAACCTTGAGGGGGACTTTCCGATCACACAAGACCCCCGAAGCACTCCTCCATTTGGTCCACCCGGCCTGAATCCTGTGACTTACATCAGTATCAATCCATCCATCCTATGGCACCATAGATCCAAGGTACCTAAATTTTTCTTTCTCTACAATCTTTTGTGTGGCCAAACTTACTTCTATGCTACCAAGTGTCCTACTTTGACTAAACTTGCATTCCATATATTCCGTTTTGCATCGACTTAGCCTAAACCCTTTTGTCTCTAATGTTTTCCGCCACAATTCTAGTTTAGCATTCACTCCTTCTCTTATCTCATCCACTAAAATAATGTCATCTGCAAATAGCATACACCACGGCACCTCATCCTGGATATGTCTTGTAATCTCATCCATAACTAGGGCAAACAAGTACGGGCTTAACGCTGAGCCTTGGTGTAGGCCAATCGTGATAGGAAACTCCTTAGTTTCGCCGCCAGTCGTCCTTATAGATGTCACGACTCTATCATACATATCATTTATCGCCTCAATATATGCGACACACACTCTTTTCTTTTCCAGAACTCTCCAAAGAATCTCTCTAGGAACCCGGTCATAGGCCTTCTCCAAGTCAATGAACACCATATGTAAATCTCTCTGACCTTCTCTATACTGTTCCATTAACCTCCTCAGGAGAAAGATAGCCTCCATGGTTGATCTCCCAAGCATGAAACCAAATTGATTCTCTGAAATGTTTGTTGTTCTTCTTAGTCTTCTCTCAATAACTCTCTCACATAATTTCATCGTATGGCTCATCAATTTAATCCCGCGGAAGTTCGCACAGTTCTGAATATCTCCTTTGTTCTTATATATGGGTATAAGAATACTTTTCCTCCATGCATTAGGCATCTTCTTGCTCTTTAGCACTACATTAAAAAGCTTTGTCAACCAACTAATACCATCCTTCTCCAAGCACCTCCAGACCTCAATAAGGATACCATCTGGCCCAACCGCTTTCCCATTCTTCATTCTTTTCAATACTTCTTTAACTTCTTCTCTACCGATTCTCCTCTAAAACATATGATTCGCTTCTTCTCTAGAAATGGTAAGCTGCTCCAATTGTATGTCACTACTACTGCTTTCGTTAAATAACTTGTAGAAATAGCTCTCTAACGCTCATTTATCTCCTCTTCCTTTACATTTAACTTGGTTTAAGTCCTTGGTCCGCCGATCTCTGGTTTTAGTAAGCTTGAATATCTCTCTTACGCCTTTCTTAGTGTCAAGTCGCCTATATAGCTCCTCAAATGCCTTTGCCTTGGCCTCACTAGCTGCCTTTTTTGTTTCTCTTTTTGCTTCTTTATACATCTCCAAGTTCGCTTCATTTCGATCAGTTTGCCCAGTTTTAAAGCACTCTCTTTTACAACTTATCTTGTCTTGGACGGCTTCGCTCCACCACCATGCCTCTTTCTGTACCGTAGCACCCCTTTTGGATTCTCCTAAGACTTCTTTCCCTACCCTCCTAATACACTCTGCTACCTTATCCCACATATTATTCGCACTCTCATCTATCGCCCAAACATCTTCCTCTAGTACTATTTCCCTTAAAGCTAGTTGCTTATCACCTTTCAGGTTCCACCATTTAGTCCTTGAGCATCTATACAACTTCTTTTTTCTAGTCCACCTTTGTACTATTTCCCTCTAGTACTATTTCCCTTAAAGCTAGTTGCTTATCACCTTTCAGGTTCCACCATTTAGTCCTTGAGCATCTATACAACTTCTTTTTTCTAGTCCACCTTTGTAGCTGCACATCTATGATCAACAACCTATGTTGGAAAGTCAAACTCTCCCCCGGTATAACCTTGCAATCTTTACAAGCTAAGCGGTCTTTTTTCCTAGTTAAGAAGTCAATTTGTGTCCTCGATGAGCCACTCTTATAAGTCACCAAATGCTCATCTCTCTTCCTAAAAAAGGTGTTAGTTACCATGAGATCATAAGCCCCTGAAAACTCCAAGATATCCTTCCCTTCTTCATTTCTATTACCGTACTCATGTCCCCCATGTACTCCTATGTATCCATCTACGTCACATCCTACATGACTGTTCAAATCTCCTCCTATGAAGACCATCTCTCCTTGGGGTATATCTAGTAGCACTCCTTCCAAGTCTTCCCAAAACTTCTCCTTATGTCCATCTCCTAAGCCCACCTGGTGGGCATAAGCACTAATTACGTTCACTATCTCTTCTCCTAACACTAACTTAATTACAATAATCCTATCTCCATAGCGCTCTACATTAACTACATCTTCCTTTAAGTCCTTGTTTACCACTATGCCGACCCCATTCCTCGATCTATTAAGTCCCGTATACCATAACTTGTACCCAGTCCTCTCAATTTCTTTAGCTTTGTGTCCCACCCATCTTGTCTCTTGCAAGCAAGCAATTACGATTCGTCTCCTTTCCACTGTATCCACCACTTTCATAAGTTTCCCAGTTAGGCTCCCAATGTTCCAAGTACCCAATCTCAGCCTTCTATTTTGGACTAGCTTCCTTACCCCCCACACTCATCCAAAAAAGTGTGAGGACCCTTGCCTATTTAGCACTGCACCCGGGCGCCGATGCAGCGATCCTTGCTCACTTATCACTGTACCCGGACCATACAGCGCGTCGCTAAGTAGGGGACGCCCCAACGAAATTTCATTAGGTCTCAAATCCATAAAGAAATCCGACTGAGTATTGTGCTGGCTGAGTATATGAGCACCATCACCACAGTTGTAAAAACCATTGTGCCCCAGAAATAGTAACCCAATTGGAAATACTTTCAAGGTCAGAAGCCACTATGTTCCTATGTATAGTTGCAATTTTAAGCCTTCAGAAGAGTTGGTAATGAAATTATTCATGATCAAGCAAAAAAAGGCAAAACTACGAGAACATTTGCAAGTTTTCATATTGTTTTGAAGGAGTTGGTGTATCAAAAAGGGACAAAAAAAAAGGCTCATATTTAGCTTCCATTTGTTGTACAGTGGGGGACACACACTCATGGGGTGGGATACAATCACTCTCCACTGTTACGAGTGTTGATCTCTTTTCCTATAGGAAAGTTAATATGGAAAGTTGAACAAACCTTTTTCAAATTTTTTCTTTTTAAAAAACACTTTGTTGGTCATTTTTGCGTTTCTTCCTTCAAATATGATTACTGAATAATGTTGAGCAAAAAGCAGTTGAATATTCTTGAACATAATTAATTAATATATTCAAAAATCTATATATTATGTATGAATGTATGATACTGAATATGCAGTGGAGTATTCTCCTGAAGATTCACCGGGCATAGTTGCATATGGATGATGTCATCTTTCCATGATCATATCATGCAGATGGCATCGGCATTGGCATCCATACGGTCAGATGCATCAAGGTTTGAGCCATTAATTTATCCATACCATCAGATTTATGGAGATTTTTTTCAGATACTTTTATGGAGATTCTTTTTAGTTATTTTCCGTGACCATTAAGTGATTTTGACGGTGTTTACTGGATCTATGTAAAAAAATCCAAAAAAAACCTGTTTTTGGAGTTTCTGCACTGGAATTTCTTGGAGGCTTTATGCGGAAGATATGCCTGATATTTTCAGATCACCCAGAGTTTGTTTCAAGATGATCAGAAGTTGTTTGCAAGGTTTTCAAGTTTTTAGTGCATTCAGATGTGCATATTTTCACGCCCCATAGAAATCAAGATTTGTCTGATTGCAGAAAAAATAAGCACTGTTTGCTGGGGTGAAGCTGGTGGAGTTAATGGGGGTGGCAAGTTGTCGTCCATCTTATCCAGGGAGGCTTGCACTCTGGGTGGAATAAGGGAATTTTTTAGGGTTTTTTTCTGTAATTTTCTTTTCTTTGGTTCTTTAGAAGGCTAATGCGGCGAAGATGCTCTCGCTAATTAAGGATTATCCTGTCTTCAGCCTGTAGTTGCTTCATTGTTTCCACTGTCGCTTTTTTCTATTTGCAAAATATCTTCCTTTAATGATAATAAAAGATTATGTGGAGGAGCAGGAACATGATTGCTGCTCTCAGAATTTAGTACACAGAATTACATATTAGGGCATCTCATTAAAATTTTAAAACCATGAAAAAATTGTCAGGAATTGGGTAAAACACACGGCTTACAGTGACAACATAGTTATTAATTGTACCTTTATCACTGATGCAGTATCCCAAATCAGTAAATCAACATGATGCAACACAACTACCCTAAGCATTTAAAAATAGAATCTAGGTATCCTAGCATAGGATGCATGGAGATCTTAAATCCTGGGAACTGTTCTAATAGGTTTGTCTGTTCTATTACCAAATTGGAATTTAGCATACCTCCTTGAATATTCCATCCTCAGTTTTATCCCAGAAAGGACGCTTTCCACAAAGCAAGATGTATGTAATCACACCAATACTCCAAACATCAGATTCAGGGCCAGACTTGCGTTTCAATACCTCTGGTGCAACATAATATGCACTGCCAACTATGTCCTTGAACCTCCTCCCTGCATTATTCCAGCTCTAATTCAGCAATCATGCATGCACACACACCCACATATTTATATAGCAGCAAGTAATTTTCCATCTCAAAGGTCCTGTTGGATGTATTCCAATCACTACCATGTATTTGTTTATATATTTGGCATAACTTATACTTGTACATTCCAATGTACACTTGAGGCAGCATCAAAGAGGGAAATAGCAACAGTTGGGTTGTGTTATACCAACCTTCCACCCGACAATCAACATTGGCAATTTGAATCAATAATGATTTGGGAAGAAAAAACAGAAAATTAGTATAACATGTAATGTGGGATTCCAATTTCTAAACCAATCCAACAACATAGCACAGTAACCATCTGCCTCCCCAGAAAACAGAAACAAGCTGCAATTCTGTGTGCACAAAGGCATTGTACAAAACTTTTGATGAATCACGCCAAATATAAATCCTCTCGTCTTTTTTTCCCCTTTCTGGTCAAACAGAAAATCTAAGCCATAAACAAAATCTACTGACCTGGTTTTATAAAGTCTGACAAACCAAAATCTGTGGCCTTGAGGGGCGAGTTGTCTTTTGTTGATTTGAAAAGAAAATTCTACAATGGAAATATACATATTATTTCATGAGTTATAGAGAAATAATCTGCGAAGCATGATCTACCAATGAATCCACAACAAGAAATAAAACATCTTCCATTTCTTGTCCAACTATTACCTCAGGTTTCATGTCACGATGTACCAAACCATGTAAATGACATTCAGCTGCAACTTTGAGCATCTGCCGCACTATAATTGCTGCGTCTTTCTCAGTATAGCGGCTATCCTTTCTGAAGAAAGAAAATCAGCATGCTGAGTATCTTTCCAATGAAATATGAAAACCAGTTATATGACCCACTCAGAACACATCCAGCCACACATCCTGTTCAGTGACCAAGCAGCAGCCACTGCCAAGCCACTGATGGACATGCCCCACATGAGGCACACAACAGTGTCAAAGGCAAATGATCGATAAATAAATATTGTAAAACTGCTATTTCATAAAAATAATAAAAATAAATAAACAAAGGCCGTAGTTCATAAAAACTAAGGTAAGAAATGAGACCAATGTGCAGCATATTATTACTTTATGTTTTATTTTATTTTTGAGATGGTGATAATAATTTATTTCACCAAGAACAGGAAAAAAAGGGGGCAAAATGGAAGTACAATATAAAGGCCTTGGAAACAAGGACCAAAGCACCACAACCCTCAAGGATAAAAAAAATAAAGCTTATAGCAATTATTAAAACCAAACCAAACCAAACCAAGCCTTTTCCCACTAGGTGGGGTCGGCTATATGGATTTGATGACGCCAATTAAATCTGTTTAGGGCCATGTCCTCCGTTAGATCCATGTAGGCAAGGTCATGTTTAATAGTTTCTTTCCAACTTCTTTTGGGTCTCCCTCTCCCTCTCCCTCTCCCTCTCCTACTCCTCCTCGTGGCAATCTCCATGCTTTCACACCTTTTAACAGATGCCTCCGTTGGACGCCTTCTAACATGGCCGAACCATCTCAGTCGATTTCTTCTCATTTTATCTCCAATCGGTGTTATTCCTACTTTGCCCCCAATCTCCTCATTCCTAATCCTATCTCTCCCTGTGATCCTGCACATCCATCTTAGCATTCTCATCTCCGCAACTTCCATCTTCTTGACATGATTATGCTTTACTGCCCAACACTCTGATCCATATAACAACGCTGGTCGTACCGCCACCTTATAATACTTTCCTTTAACCTTGAGGGGAACTTTCCGATCACACAAGACCCCCGAAGCACTCCTCCATTTGGTCCACCCGGCCTGAATCCTGTGACTTACATCAATATCAATCCCCTCCATCCTGTTGCACCATAGATCCAAGATACCTAAAGTTTTCTTTCTCTACAATCTTTTGTGTGCCTAAACTTACTTCTATGCTACCAGGTGTCCTACTTTGACTAAACTTGCATTCCATATATTCCGTTTTGCATCGACTTAGCCTAAACCCTTTTGTCTCTAATGTTTTCCGCCACAATTTTAGTTTAGCATTCACTCCTTCTCTCGTCTCATCCACTAAAACAATGTCATCTGCAAATAGCATACACCAAGGCACCTCATCCTGGATATGTCTGGTAAAGCTTATAGCAATTATTAAATCATTAAAAATTAGTAATTATTAAGGCCCCTTCTCCTTAATTTCAACAAGCCAATCATAATTAATCGAAATATGGAGCTTTTTTCACTCACACTTCCCTTTCCCTCAAGATTTTTTTCCCTTGAATTTTAACTCTATTGATTCTTATTCTTTTTTTTTTATGGTAACTTATATAAGAAGAAAAGCAAGTAGTACAAGAGGGCTATACCGTCAAGCTAGCAGCCAAGAAGAAACCCAAAACAGGACACAATACCAAAGGAGAATTACAGACTACAATAGGAGACAAGAACAACAATTAAGAACTGGAAGAGAGAGAGAGAGAGAGAGAGAGAGGAGAGAGAGAGAGAGAGAGAGAGACAAGCAGCTTCTATTGTTGAGTCATAGAGAGAGCTACTTCCTTCCAGTTCCTAGCAATTTGGTCTAACGAGTATCCCTTAAATTGGTGATTGGTCGACACCCAAGAAGCGACCGTGAAATTTTATTTTTCCAATAAAGAATCACCATTCTCGCATCTCCCTTCAAAGCACCTTGAATTTCTCTCCTTCCATAAGTTCCAAATCAATGCCATAAAAGATAATCTCCACATCTCCTTCTCACTTGGAGAGCTAGTTGGGGGTTTCCAAGCTAAGAAGAGATCCAAAATTCAATTCGGAAAAACCCAGCTACACCCAAACAAGTCCATCACAGAGGTCCAAATTTTTTGGGCCGTCTTACAATTCAAAAACAAGTGGTCCACCGATTCTATTGATTCTTATTCAAGAACCCCTTAACAAAGAAATGCATGTCATCCAATAAATTTTCATAAAACAATTACATTTTTCATGAAGCATAAAGAGAAAACAATGAACACAAAGAATTTAGCAGTCTTACTTGGCCAAAATCCGGTCCAGTAGCTCGCCACCCTCACATAACCTGATATGCAAACATGTGACAAAGCAGGTCACTACAGTATCAAACTAGTTTAAGACACCAGCAACAATGCCAAACATTAGAGAATTAAATGTGTGAAGCTTCATAATGAGTTCCACTGAAGAAAAATATGCAGCCAATGATAGAGAGTTTAATATATAATGGCATAAAAAAGTAACTTCCACAGAAGAAACTGCTTTGTCCAATGATCCTTATCTTTGGAGAAGATAAAAGAAATGTTGTACAAAAAAAAAAAAGAAGGAAATTTCATGTGATTGAGCAATTAAGCATAAGAGAAGGGAAATGAGGGGGAAACTTTAAGATAGAAAGTAAAGAATCAACTGCATGATTATCATTATCTGATCATTATGCCATCAATTTGGGGAATGAATCACACAGTATGTAATATCAAAAACTTAGCAGAAGCAAGGGAAATACATATTTAGGCATGGATTCAACTCACTCCATTACTATGTAGACGTAGGAATCATCTTCAAAAGCATTATAAAATTGAACAACATTTTCATGGCCTGTCAGGGCTTGCAATATCTTGACCTCTCGCTTAACATCCTCGACAGCCAGAGGAAGGATCATCTGCCACAAAAAAGAAACAAGTTTTGTTAAAAGATTAAAAACAAGAGATGTTTCTGGAGAGAGAGAGAGAGAGAGAGAGAGAGAGAGAGAGAGAGAGAGAGAGAGAGAGAGAGAGAGAGAGAGAGAGAGAGAGAGGATGTGTTTTAGGAAGAAAAAAGTGACTCATGTATAAACTCCTTTCTATAGGTTAAGCTGCAATGCCAGCACCATCCATTGTGATTGAGTAAAGTATTATCTACCCTTAATTAGCTATAATGTTCCTTAAATCGTATTTGATTCTCGGATAAGAGAAGCATCTTCAATGCTAAGTATTAGTTCCGGTAGTTCTATAGAGTTCATTATTAATTCCATCATATAAGTCATTCACTATGAAAACTAAAAATCTCAATAGGCTGTAGATTAGAACTGCCGGTGCCTCGTTTGACCAATGATATAAACTGCATGGAGCCTCAAAAGTCAAAACCTTATTTCTGAAGATATTATAAAACAAAGATCATCCGCACAATCATAGCTAAATATATATTCAGTCGCTGAGCTTCACATAAACAATTCAGTCCACAAAAATTCTAACAGCCAAAAGAACTATGAGTTCTAAATCCAATAAAAAAAAGTAATCAATTAGAGAGAAAAAACTAAAATCAAATATTGCTTCCTCACAAGCAAATCAAACTACGACCGACTATGAAAATTCTCGATTGAGAAATCGAACCCCACCAGAAATAAGAAGGCAAAAGGACTGAATTTCTTTTAGAATGTCAAAATTGACACTCAACATCACTGGCTTGAAAGGTCAAACCATCAAAACCCACCAAAATATATCATTCCGGTAACCAAATCCCTAAACCAACATAGCTTCTGAAAATGAAATTGTATTGCATTGAACCCCAACACACACCTCGAACCAAAATCCAACGCATCAAAAAGAAGAAAAAAAACAGAAATTCAAAAAATCCCAATCCAATTGAAAAAACCAAGAAAAGGGCCATCACTAAATCCACACACACGCAAAAAATAAAAAATAAAAAAATCCCCTTTTTCAATCCAAACTCTTCCGAGTCCCAACTGCGGAAATTTCAAAACACCCAATTCCCAAATTACCTTGTTCTTGTCAATCCTCTTGACGGCAACGCGATCCCCATTAGTCTTGTCGATGGAGACGAACGTGTAGCCAAATTGGCCATGACCCAGAAGCTTCCCGATTGAGTACTTCTTATCGAAATCCTTGGCGTACCCAAAATCCGTTCTTTTGCCACAAGGCACAATCCCAACTGGCCGCTTCGAATGCCCTTTGTCTTTGTTAATTTGTGGGCAATGCTTCTGAGGCTTCTGCTTTTGTTTCTGATGTTTCTTGATTGTAGCTGTTGTTGGTGCTTCTGATGATGATGAAGGAAGCTTGTTTTCTTTCTGGTTGTTAATGCTATTTCTTCGGCTGCTAGAGCCGCTTACCTTTGTGGCAGACCAACAGGCTCCCATGTTGTGTAAATGGGTGTGTTGGATTTGCAGAGGGAACCATTAAAACGAAGAAAAGGATGACAGACTGGTAGAGGGGGAAGCGCGTGAGTAGGAAAGGGGAAGAAGGGAAGAAGGAGGAGATGAGTTGGTCAAAGGAAAAGTCTCTCTCTCTCTTTTTCCACTTTTTTTTTTTTTTATTAATGAAGGAAGAGAGGGCGGACAAGGAAGAAGCTTCTCTCTCCCCTACTTCCCAAAGATAATTTTTTATCCATAATTCCATATACAGTCTAATACTCTCTCTCTCTCTACATTACCTCAAATCAGATAATTTCTACATGTTGTGTAAGTGGGCCATGAATAAAATGCATCAAAGGTAAAGAAAAGTGTATAACACATGCCGGAAACTCCATTCTACATCCTACATATGAATAATACGGACCATTTGGCATGAATATGGCTAATATTGTAATTTTAATATTTATATATTAAATACATTTATAGATTTTAAAATAAAATAATAGAATAAAAAAGGTTATAAGAGTACATGTTTATATATTTTAAGAACTAATAGCATAGAAAGGAAGAAGAGAATATGAGTAGAAAGGAAATGATAGAATTTGAATAAAAATAAAGTTTTTGAAGAAAAAGAGAAGTAGATAGTAGTTATATATATTAAATACATTTATAGATTTTAAAATAAAATAATAGAATAAAAAAGGTTATAAGAGTACATGTTTATATATTTTAAGAACTAATAGCATAGAAAGGAAGAAGAGAATATGAGTAGAAAGGAAATGATAGAATTTGAATAAAAATAAAGTTTTTGAAGAAAAAGAGAAGTAGATAGTAGTTACTTTCATTGGTGAGATGAAGTAGGTATTTGAATAAGTGGAGAGGGAATATTTGAGAAAAAAATAACTACCCTCAAAATCTCAAGGGATGGACAAAATTGAAGCCAAAATCCTTCTCTTTAATGAGGTATAATATGGCCTATTAAAAGACTCTACACATGATTGAAAACCCAACTGTAGCACTAAAGTGCCATCATTGCCATTTTTACCATGTGCTTAATCAGATAGTGGGACTCATTTATGAGATCCCGGCATATGTTACAATGTAATTTTTGCGACAGGGGATTTAGACTCAAAATTCTGACCGTAGGAGGGTCACTTGGATTCAACTTTTGTTAATAAGAAGGTGTGAGATTGAATGATCAAATTTATACAGTTTTGATTTTTGGTTTTATGAAAAACAATCCTTTAATCATGCGATTGCTGTAGAATTATTAAAATTAGAAAAACTACAGCATATGGCACATATAATCGAGATTATGTTGCGTGATCACATCATAATCACGATTATACATAATTGCGAAATATGTCTTCTCTAGGATATTTTAAGAGATCACATGTATAATTTTTTTTTTCTTTTTTTTCTTTTTTTGTTCTTTTTCTATCTGACTTTGAGACTATATTTTAGGCTGCCTAGTCCAACCGAAGATCATGGTCTTCTAAATAGGTAGAAAAAGACAATCATGATTCTAGTTCTCCTTTCTTTCAGTTTTCTTAATATGAACCAAGCAAGAGTAACAAACACATTCAATCCAAAACCCGATTAGAATAGTTATTTCTACCCGAGTACAATACAAGTCAAAATGAGATAGGCGCAGTTGATTAGGAATGCAAACTGGTGAAATCCATTGTAGAACCAAGGTGATCCTGACCCAAATCCATCTTTATATTCCATATCCAAATGCAAATATGACATGAAATCCATATGTTGTATCTGGATTTCAAATCAACTTAAAAGGGCAATCCAATTCTGAATCCAGTTTTTATAGTCCATGCCTCCATTTCAAAGCAGTTTTTAAAAGTTTGGATTGGAACCGACTTGGGTAGAGTTTGGTATAATTAGATAAAAGAGCTTTAATCTTTTTTTAAATATACTAATTGTAATATTAAATAGCAAGTTAATAAGTTAAGTAGACTTTAAAATAATGAATATAGTTCAAACTATTTAGATCCTTAAAACCTTTATATATTTTTAATATGTCAAAGTAAATATCCTCTATACGAGTTCTCGTGTTAAAACATACATAGATCTGGTTCAATATTTAAATATTCTGAATCCTATAGGCATGAATCTAGATCTTGATTTGAATTTCTTATAGATCCATAAATAGGTTCTATGTTTCTCTTATTTGAAATTGGATATACCAATTTGTAACGACTTCGTATCTATTTCGTTAAATAGGGAGATAATATTTTATCCTATCAATATTTGTCAGCTATATAAATTTTTTTTTTTCATTTTAAAGAGGCAATTGAGGGGCATTGGTTGGCATGAATGGACAATTTGCAACCCCTCCGTTGAATACTCAGCTTTTGGATTTGATTTGGTTTTTCAAATTATATCCGTTATAAAAAAGAGAGGATTTTACCCGAAAAATCCTTTAAGACTTGTAAAAAGCCGAAAGCACCATCCACATCTTATAATGACCCCATTAGTCTTAAAGGCCCTGTTTGGTATTTTTTTTTAAACTTTTTCTTTAAGCGGGGATATCCCTGCTCATTTTCCTTAAACAAAATCCAAAACCCAAAACTCCATCCTCTCCCATATCAGAGTGAGGAAAGAAGGAAGACCCGAACTCTAACCCTAAAATGAAGAAGATGCAGATCTTCGTCAAAACCCTAACAGGCAAAACCATAACCCTAGAAGTCGAATCCTCTGACACCATCGACAATGTGAAATCTAAGATCCAGGACAAGGTGGGCATTCCCCCGGACCAGCAGCGCCTGATCTTCGCCGGAAAACAGCTCGAGGATGGCCAGACCCTCGCCGACTACAACATCCAGAAGGAAAGCACCCTCCACCTCATCCTCCGCCTCTGTGGCTGCATGGCCAAGAAGAGGAAGAAGAATACCGACACCAAGCCCAAGAAGATCAAGCACAATAGAAGAAGGTCAAGCTTCCCGTCCCAACTGAAACCACCTTGAGAGACAATACTCTGGTGGGCGGGGATATCCCCGCTCACAGCACTAACAGAGGCAGGGATAACCCTGTTCACAGCACTAATTTGGGTGGGGATATCCCCGTCCCAACTGAAATCAGTCCTTGAGAGACAGCACCCACAGTACTCTGGTGGGCGGGGATATCCCCGTCCCAACTGAAACCGGTCCTTGAGAGACAGCACCCACAATACTCTGGTGGGCGGGGATATCCCCGCTCACAGCACTAACAAAAGTAGGGATATCCCTGTTCACATCACTAATTTGGGCGTGCACTGTCTTCTTCTTCCTCTGACGTTCTGGAATCTGATCTCTGCAACTGAAGAGATTCTAATCTGAACCCAGATGAAAAAGACCCAAATATCCCCTCAAAATGATGAATCCAAGCACAATAGCTTTTTAATCCTTGCATAACCAAGAAAACCCTTCGACTTTGTAATCAAGAAAACCCCAAATTCCAGCTGGAAACTCTAGATTCAATCATTAAAACCCATATTCTGAAAATATAAGATTCTGGATGTGGAAAAAAGCTCCTGTTCTAGAAAACCCAGCTGCCATATCAAAACCTCATTTCCCAATGAGCTCGAAAACATCCAGATTTCGATCTTTCGTAGCAAAAGATAGTTGCAGCAGATTATAGGAAGGAAAAGAGGAGAGGAAGAACTGCAGGCTGCCGGTGCCGAACCATAGGGAATAAGGGAGAGAAATGAAGAAAGACGGAGGGAGAGAAGAAGTCGAACATGGTAAAAGACAAAAGGGTTTTTGGAAGGAGCAGGGATATCCCTGCTCAGAGAAGAAAAGAAAAAAAAACCAAATAATGCTTTTGAGACTACTGTGGTCATTATAAGATGTTTATGGTGATTTTCGCTATTGACAAGTCTTAAAGGATTTTTCGGGTAAAATCCTCTAAAAAAAATCATATATAATTTTGAAGAGTGAATTTGGGCATAACACAATAGGTTGAGGATATATGAGACAATTACTCAAGCCACGCTCTCCTATTACATGGCTCTCGTTGTCGTTACTCACAACCGACCAATTTTTTTTAACCCATTATGTACTTTATGAGTGACCATGTGAGTCGATTAGGCCGACTTTCTAATTCTGAGTACATGGTATCACCGATTTGGACCACTGAATTGGGGGTTATACCCTCAAATAAACTCTTAGTCTGGAAGTATTGGGATGAAATGGATCAGGTCTCAACTATCAACATCTCCAAGGTTGGTCACTGAAAGAAAATAATATCCAAGAGCTCATGTGAGAGATTAGGATACGCTTTAGTGATTATTTATTTATTTTTTATTATCAGAGGGTTTCCAATTCTTTGGGGTAGACTAATCCCTCCTGGCTCAGAGGGAAGCTGGATAAACTCCTCTGTAGCCCAAGTGTGACAGTGCAGTTTCGAACCTACAACCTCCGGGTGCAAACCGTAGTCTTAGGCCAACTTAACTTTAGTGAAATATACACATAACTATCAGCCTTATTCTAATTTTTACAATAGTCACCTTTAATTTAGTTTTTGCATGCAACTATATATGTATTCTCTCATTGACAATATTAGCCAATACTTTGACCGAGAGCCAGATTGATTCATTTCATGTTGACCAATCTTAGCTAATATTTTGTAAAAATAAAATAAAATCATCTAATCAAAGTACATGAACTTATAATAACTCAAACGAAATGCAAGTCATTGTTTTGTCTTTAAACTAACAAGAGAGGGTTTTTTTTTTCTTCCATTGATCTAGGTGATACTTTCACTTGCGGCCCGGGGATGGATTCTAAGGTATGTGCGTGACACAAAGTTGCCAAAACCAATAATCATGAGTGTATTGGCACCTAACTATAGAGTTATAAAGGTTTACTTTGTAGTAGTTTAAATCGTCATAGTTTACTTTTAAAGTTATACTTAATAAAGGGTAACCATAGAGTTATATAGGTATTTTTTGTCGTAGCTTAAATCATCATAGTTTACTTTTAAAGTTAAACTTAATAAAGGGTAAATTGGTATTTTTGTAGTAGTTTAAATCATCATAGTTTACTTTAAAGCTAAACTTAATAAAGGGGAAATTATGGGGTTGATACTCAGTATATAATAGTTAAGGAGCATGTTCATCCTTTTTCAGTAGTTTTATATAAGCTGAGATACTAATTTTTGGGGGTGGGCCATACTAATCACAAATTAGGACACTTTTGTACCGCAGTGATGATTTTATCTAGCAACGGAAAATTTATGATGTTTTAAGCTTACTATTTTTCGTGGTTTGGTACAATGCTTTTCTATATAAAAATAGAAAGATTCTAACAATTTTTTCAGAAGTTTTCAAAAATTCATTTCCCATGGGCATGACTACAGTGGCAGTTATATGCTCCCAAGGGGAAATTTCTAGGATCAGCCATGACCTATGTGAGGGGTATGTCACGTTTTATAGATTTCCAAAGTCCATTGTTTTCTTTCCTCTTACATAAAGATTTTAAGTCCATGCCAATCCATGTAGCTCCGTTGGTGTTGGTGAGACACCTATCTTCCAATAAAAATAATCGGTGATCCATCCCTCCTTATTAGTATTGATGACAAGAGAATTGTGTGTGTGGGTGTGTAATTGCTTAAAAAAAAAAAAAAAAAACTTCTAAAGTCCACTTTTACAAGTCAATGAACCCGAACACTTCAAAAGACTCTATTTTGAAAAGTTTCTCTTCCTATCGAAAAAGAGAAGAAGGTTCTGCTTTGAGGTGGGAACATATAGACTATATGTGGCCAATACAATATGTGTGTTTTCTTTCAAATGAACACGTGTCGGCAACCACAGCTGATACTTCAAACAAGGATAGCGTTCTTAAACTTTTACAAAATTGCCTCTTGATACAATAAAAACCATGTGCTCTTTATATAAAGTATATAATTTTTTTTTTTTTTTTTTTGTTATTGGAGGGTTCCTAATTTTTAGGACTGGACTAATTCCTTTGGACACAGGAGGAAGCTGGATAAACTTCCTTATAGCCCCAGTGTGGTAATGTAGTTTCGAACCTACACTAGATCCCTCTCATATCAGACGAGATGATAGAACACTATATCATATGGTGGCATGTGTAAATTGAGTTAATAATTTTTATTTACAGCAACGATACTAATTAATCCTATGTAAGAATTTATTTACATCACTCATCACGCAGGTTACAAGATATTCAGGCCCTGATGCAACTGGACTCGAATCCTGGCATACGTTGGCACTTGTATCCTTCATTGCTCACCAATCATCCTTATTCTTTTACCAATCACCTCTTTCATAACCCCTTGTTCGTTGCATTTCACCGTAATTTCCATGTAATCAATTCTTATATATTGTATATAAACAAATTAACGCTTATGGCATTGGTCCCAAAGCCTTAGGAATGGTAACAAGAACCACCCTGAACATGATATGAATGATTAAATAAGTATATATCCAACTGTCTGTCCAACCGCAGCCTCTTGATTTTGGATCCATAAGAACTTTGGATCTAGATTTAAATCAGTGGATGCATTGGATATAAATGTTTTCGAATCCAAATGTGGATTCTTCATCCTCGTGATCTTATTCTAGTATGCATTCTGAACTAGTTTGTGTAGTGAAGGAAATGGACTTCAAGAGTTTCCTTCCCTTGGATCAAATTAAATTTTTATCGTGTATCCCTCCTGAATTAAATTAGCATTTTGAGAGTCTTACCTCTTTTTTGTCTTGGGTTTGAATAAGAAAAATGGAATATTCAATTTCTTTTTAGTTGAGGGAAATGATCCAATGTCCATGTCAATGTTTACATAGGAGTTTATGGAGACAAGTAACATTCAGGAATGCGAGACCCTATTTGCTTGGTCTAAACCATTTATATTCTAAACAGGTAGTAAACAGAATATAGGAATGTTTATGTGGATAGGACTTGCGCTCTCATCGTGACATCTAGAGATCGATGCCTAGGCCGGTAGGTTTAGATAGTCCTTCTTGGTCACTAGGCCAAGCTAGCGGAAAAGATAGCAGGCCAAACTTTACGATTGTTAAATTTTTGGGAAAAAAACAGTATACCTACCTGGACTTTGGCGTTTTTGCAGAGTACCCCCTATACTTTGGTATTTGTAACTAAACCTATCTGTAGTTTTAGTTGACATACAAAATGAACGGATTCTGTTAGTATTAACGTTGTAGGTCGTATAAAATGTGTTTGGTGCATGCTGGCAGCAAATTACTCTCCCAGAAAGACTTATTTGCCCCTCAGGAGAAAAAATCTCAGGCCCTTTTTTTCTTCTCATTTCCCACTTTCCAAATTTCTGAACCTAATTGATCTACAACTCTCTCTCTCGTCTGCACTCCCTCTCTCCGACCAGATCCAGAAAATCTCTGGCCTACACTCCGCCCTGCGCTTCCATCTCCGGCCATCTCCTCTCTCCCCATATCTCCTTAATTGATTTAGAGGTTTCCCCATATCTCCTTAATTGATTTAGAGGTTTCCCCATATCTCCTTTATTTTCTCTGTTTCTCATGTTGTGTGCAGAAAAGCTTCCTGTGCTTGTCTTCATGCCCATTTGAGTGAGTTCAGAACTGATGCAGAAAACCCCGAACAAGAGGTGGAAAGAACATTTGAAAAAGAGACCCAAAGGAGGATTCTGGACCTATCAATGAACGGATAGGATTTCAAACATACCCATCATGTTGGATTAATGAGGAAATGTAACATCTCATCTGAGAAAGGTCCGATGACAATGGTGTGTGGCAGTGGGTCCCACTCCCACATCCATCTCATTGATCCAATTGACAAGATTCAATCACCAGGAACTTTCCTTGATCATGTCAAAAGGAAAATGTGACCCCTCTGAATGTGAATTGTTGACTTTTTTCCCTTTAACTGACTGTAATTGACAAGATTCAATCACCAAGAACTTAGATGCAGTCGGAGAAAACATCCCCGGATTCAGAGCCGGATAATGGGTCCCTCCCGCTGCCCCGGCCGCCGGCCCAAGGTGGTATTGAAATCGTGACTTGCCCACTGCGCGGCTGCTCTCCTCCTCATAATGAGACGTACTCAGCTCCGTCGGCCCAAAATTCGAATTCCGGCCGGCAGCCACCATGGAGTAGAAATCCATGTGGTTGAAGCTCAACCCTCTCGGTGTCGGATTCCTCGATGATTGCAGCGAGTATATCTCAGCGTTGATGAGGTTTGACGGCCTTGGCGTCACCTGTGACCTCCTTGAATAGACGTCAGACCTCAACGCATTCGACCGCCTGACAGTCACATGGAGCTTCCCATCCTCCTTAATCTCCGCCTCCGTCTGCAACATCTCCCTTTCGTCGAGCGATACGACATCGAAGTCGACGGCTATGGAGACGATAGAGCCCACAGTATCCTGAAACTGCTCAGTAATGAGGATTTTAGCTCCTCTATATTCAAACATGAAGAGCATGAGAGTATACCAGATGATGCACTGCAAAACCACACCATTAGAGTCCCAGAAGCTTTCCCATAAACTGTCGGCGCCTGGCGAAAGCAGCCACATTGTCGATGATGTCGGTGCCGTTGACGATCTACAAGACATGTATGTAGAGCTCATTTGGGCTTTCCTTGGTGATGATGATGGGCAGCGAAGAAGAACCTTAGCCGCAAGTGAAAAAGGGGAAAATGAACCAAAAAAAAAAAAAAAAAAAAGCCAAGAGACATGTTATATATGGAGGGGTAAATTCGTCATTTCCTATCTTCATTCACGGCCATTTGTATTTGCCTGTTAACTAAAACTACAAGTAGGTTTAGTCACAAATACCAAAATACAAGGGGTACTCTGTAAAAATACTAAAATACAGGTAGGTATACTGCTTTTTTCCCTAAATTTTTATACATTATTAGATTGATCAATATGTATAAAATGGAATTTAACTTGTATAGCAAACTTCATGATGCTTGTATGTTGAAATTGGGTTGGATTGGTATGACAAATTCTTCTTTATGGGCGAATTGATTTAAGCAAGGTATTTGAAGAGTAACTCCATCTGGGACCTCAATAACCCTCTGACAGGTTCATGCATTTGGAGGAAAATTAGATATCTCCCCAGTTTTCTTCGCCTGGTAGTAGATGGATAGTGGGGGATGGAAAGTCCATCAATTTATGGTTTGACCTCTGGCTTGATGGAATTCCTATAACTTCAAAGTTTCCACAATTTACCTTCCCACAGGGGGTGTTGGAGTATCCCAAGCCATCTCCCCCAGGTGACCAAACATTATTTACAGTCGGCATCGACCTCCCTCTCCAGATTCCCTCTCGTGGGTTGGTTGTCCAAATGGAAATCTCTATCTTCAGAAAGCATGGCAACTGGTTAGATCTAGAGCAACTCCTGTAAACCAGGCCCTCCTGGTGTGGAACAATCTCATCAGTCCCCGCATATCATGCCTAATATGGGGGCTTCTCACATGCGAACTCCAACTCATAATTGGGCCAGATCAATTGGAGTGAGCATCCCATCCAGATGTGCCCTATATTGTATCAATGAGGAATCGGAGCTTCACCTCTTTTTCTCTTGCACGTTTTCCATTAGTCTCTGGGGTTGAATTCTATCATTCATCGACAAATCTCTTCCTACTTCCCCTTCTCCCATGAGAATTTAGTCAATCATAGCTACAAGTAGAGATAGTGTTTAGCAGAAATGGGCGGCCCTTGTTTTCTTCCATGTCATTTCCTCGATTTGGAATTGTTGGAATCTAGCCATTTTTCAAGGCAAATTAGTTTATCAAGATTGGACAAGGAGACGCTTGATTGATAACCTCTCTCACTCAATCCGAAGCTTGCCAAGGGATGTTCAGAGACCCCCTAATGACCGCCTTCTTCTTTTTTTGGGAGATGCCTTTCCAATTACTACTACTTGCTCTAATTATTGTCTTAACAACTAATATTTTGGGCTCTTCAGAGCTTGTACAGGAGGATTGTCTTCTTTGGGGGCAATAAGCCCATGTATTTAGTTTTTTCTTCTCTCAATACAAAATCTTACTTTTAGCAAAAAAAGAAAAAAAAATTGTATAGTTATTGTGATTTCTTACACATCAATGAATCTGATGGTGTCAATGTGAGTTTTATGGATCTATCCCATGCGAGTCCCAACTAACTCAAAAGGAATTCTTTCGGCATATGATCAATTTCCTTTACTTGAAAGCCAAATTTGAATCAACACATATAGGAACATGTGTTGGCCAAAACAACTTATGAACGACTTGAATCCGGATACACAATGATTCAACCCCAAATCTGACCAATTGACAGCCCTACACACGATGGGTCTCATTACACATACACTTTTAGAGAGAACTCATTGCATTAGTCCAGGGACACTTTAGCTATGGTGGATGATTGGCTAATGGCCACCACTCTACCAACAAAATAAATAGCCAGGGCCTTAAGTCCAATAATTGAGGATTTGGACTCTGCAAACATGTTGGACAGCTTGTTATAGATAAATTCTACCACATGCATTAATTTACATGTATGTATACTTTTAAGTGTGTATTAATTTATTTAGTTTTAAGATAGTTCTTCCACTAAACAAGCAAGCCTTCAACGGATCTAAGATCATTAATTGAACTCGAGCTTTAACTGGGTTCGATCATTTAACAGGTTGCATTGGGTCGTATTTTTATATATATAGGGGCATATTCCTGTACATCATTCATTCACTATATGGTGAGGGACAAACTTAATGGGACCCACCTAGGAACCCACTGATCATGTGACTTGTGGGGGATGGGAATAGACACCTTGGATGAGACCATATATCAAATCCCTATATCAAATTTAGGGTAATTTCATTCCTCTAATCTCTTCATCCGTGGCCCACAAGTTTAATGACTTTATATTAAAGAAAAAAATTTGATATTTGATCCAACGGTTCAATTCATTTGGGTAGATGAAAATTCAATGAGTCTAGTGTTTTTAAAAGGGGTTCCATGTGTGTGGATGGTTCAGATGTATTATGAAGTTAACCCTACTATGTTGTCCATCACCATAACATAGTGAGGAATGGATGCACATGAATATTTATATGAAAATATTAAGTGCATCTATCCCTCACCATAGGGTGAGGGACATTCCTCTTTTTGGAAATTTTGAAGTACAAAAGTGACTTTTCAAATACATAGGAATGCTCTCTATGTATTTGAAACTTTCTAAAAAATGGAGTATCCCTATATATATTTAATATAATGAGGGATAGATGTATATGAATACTCCATATATATATTTAATATAATGGGCAGTCTCCAAATAGAGATCTAAAATCTATGGTGGACCTTGACCCAACCTTCAATCTTTATCGGATCAACACTGGTGGCTAGGTGTAGGTATTGATCGAATCTGGCCCATTGACAATCCTCCTATAGTGCATTTTAGGTGGCGGCAGTGGGTCCTACAAGGTGAGTTGGACTGCTATTCTTGTCCAAGAAGTTAGTCGGATTACAGGTTGGACGTGACGCGATTTCTCAGGATTAACGTGTTGACTTGTGAAGCAAGTAACACGGAAGCGCCTGAGCGCCATATTATATGTATATGTTCAAACAAAGAATGGCCACGTCAGGCGCGTGAGCATCCTGTTTTGTAGTTCGCACCTTCGCTTTCCTCTTCATTCGACATCGACAATAATAAAGGTCGCATGACCCCTTGGTGGCTCAAGTTGCTTATGGTTATGCACAAATATTTGATTGTACCATTGATGGTAGAGACTTGGGTGAAGATTGTATCAACTGCAGGTGAAGATTGTATCAACTGCATTCTTTTAGCATATGGGGATACTCGAGTCTCAAAAATTTTAAATTTTTTTACGTTCCGCAGGTCATAGTGAGGTTCTCCTACTGAAATTTGATCCGTTCAAAATGAAAGCCTTTAATATGTATGATAGTTCTCCAAAACTTATTTAAATAGGAGTCATCTTCACCATTAAATTGAACAAATCATAATGTGATTAATACAATCTTATGCATTATAATTAGCTTTATTAATGAGTTACTCATCTTATGGTTAATTTAATAATGGGACAGCTTCTATCGGAGTAAAATTTAGAAAAATACGACATTAATAGTATTCATTTTGAGTGACTCACATTTGGAATAAGTGGGCCCCATTGGGGAGTTTCACTCCTTTGACTCAAGGTTTCTACAAGTCAAAACCCCAATGCAGATCCTTCTACTTCAAACTTGAGAATTGCTAAGTTGAAGGGGTAGAACTCTAGCGTAGCACTCATCTATTTAATCTCAATGAATTCCTTTACCATGGTATGTACTCCTCAAATTCTACTTCCATGAGATTGACTCTATGATGAATGTAACTAAATTATCTTACACGCTATTAATCTTGTTTATCAAACACATTATTTTATGATAATTTTATAGTAGATCAACTCTTATTAAAGTAAAGTAGAGAGACATCCCATATAAAAATAGGATTGCACCCCTTTTAAGCGGCTTGGATTTAAAAAAGATGTACGCCCTTGAGTTATGCAGAAATTCTCTAGTGAGGATCCAAACTCTCAACAGAACTGGTGGGTGAACCTAAGAGGATCAGTCCCGCGTTATACCAAAAGGATTCCATTCCATCCCTACATTCCCTCTTGTTCTAGTGTCTAGATCAAAAGAAAGAAGCCCTTCAATCCAACAATGATTTCCATTATAAAAAAAAAAAATCATTTCAGTGTCTGACTTTCTAATCTGATTGCGACATTGCTTACGAGGTCCGAAACGTACAAAATTATCATATAAAACAGGATTGCACCCCCACTTCCATGCATCTTCGTCGTCTTCTTGGTCTGTCTCCTGCCCGTGATGAGTCCAAGCGCCTAAAAGAATCTAGTCATCGATTTGATCAGCTGAAAGTCCCCGTTCACAAGTCACAAATATCTGGATCTAGATCTGTGCTTACACTTGCTTTTGACTTCAAACCAACCCAGTACGCGGAATCAAGAAAATATATTAAAGGAGTGAGCGTCTTGGGCGGCGCTCTTTTATTTTATCATGGCTGAGGTGAAGTCATCGTTTCTTCAGTGTAACAATTGTCTGCTTTACTCTTCTTTGACGGCTGAGACACGGTTTTGGACTTAAGGTTGTCGTCTTCTCCTCTTACCTGAAGCTTGTGGTTTTATTTTCTTAGAAAGAAGCCGTCATTTACTGGTGAGCTGGTACTACTGTTGTTTTTTTTTTTTTTTTTTTTTTCAGTTCTCTTGTCAAATCCAATACATCATCCTGACACTGTGTGAAAGGAGGATCAATGGGTTTGTCATATATAACAAAGTTGCAACATGTCAAAAGGACAGGCGAGCTTTTAGGCTGGAGGCTCATGGTTTGGTGATCTGAAGTTCTGAACTGCCGTATTGATTCCCATCATATGGTTTGGTGATCTGAACTGCGAAAATTTCAAAACACCCAATTCCCAAATTACCTTGTTCTTGTCAATCCTCTTGACGGCAACGCGATCCCCATTAGTCTTGTCGATGGAGACGAACGTGTAGCCAAATTGGCTATGACCCAGAAGCTTCCCGATTGAGTACTTCTTATCGAAATCCTTGGCGTACCCAAAATCCGTTCTTTTGCCACAAGGCACAATCCCAACTGGCCGCTTCGAATGCCCTTTGTCTTTGTTAATTTGTGGGCAATGCTTCTGAGGCTTCTGCTTTTGTTTCTGATGTTTCTTGATTGTAGCTGTTGTTGGTGCTTCAAGCTTGTTTTCTTTCTGGTTGTTATTGCTATTTCTTCGGCTGCTAGAGCCGCTTACCTTTGTGGCAGACCAACAGGCTCCCATGTTGTGTAAATGGGTGTGTTGGATTTGCAGAGGGAACCATTAAAACGAAGAAAAGGATGACAGACTGGTAGAGGGGGAAGCGCGTGAGTAGGAAAGGGGAAGAAGGGAAGAAGGAGGAGATGTGTTGGTCAAAGGAAAAGTCTCTCTTTTTTTCCACTTTTTTTTTTTTTTTATTAATGAAGGAAGAGAGGGCGGACAAGGAAGAAGCTTCTCTCTCCCCTACTTCCCAAAGATAATTTTTTATCCATAATTCCATATACAGTCTAATACTCTCTCTCTCTCTCTCTCTCTACATTACCTTAAATCAGATAATTTCTACATGTTGTGTAAGTGGGCCATGAATAAAATGCATCAAAGGTAAAGAAAAGTGTATAACACATGCCGGAAACTCCATTCTACATCCTACATATGAATAATGCGGACCATTTGGCATGAATATGATTAATATTGTAATTTTAATATTTATATATTAAATACATTTATAGATTTTAAAATAAAATAATAGAATAAAAAAGGTTATAAGAGTACATGTTTATATAATTTAAGAACTAATAGCATAGAAAGGAAGAAGAAAATATGAGTAGAAAGGAAATGATAGAATTTGAATAAAAATAAAGTTTTTGAATAAAAAGAGAAGTAGATAGTAGTTACTTTCATTGGTGAGATGAAGTAGGTATTTGAATAAGTGGAGAGAGAATATTTGAGAAAAAAATAACTACCCTCAAAATCTCAATGGATGGACAAAATTGAAGCCAAAATCCTTCTCTTTAATAAGGTATAATATGGCCTATTAAAAGACTCTACACATGATTGAAAACCCAACTGCAGCACTAAAGTGGCATCATTGCCATTTCTACCATGTGCTTAATCAGATAGTGGGACCCATTTATGAGATCCGGGCATATGTTATGATGTAATTATTGCGACAGGGGATTTAGACTCAAAATTCTGACCTTAGGAGGGTCACCTGGATTCAACTTTTGTTAATAAGAAGGTGTGAAATGGAGGACCCACAATGCAACAATGAGATTGAATGATCAAATTTATACAGTTTTGATTTTTGGTTTTATGAAAAACAATCCTTTAATCATGCGATTGCTGTAGAATTATTAAAATTAGAAAAACTACAGCATATGGCACATATAATTAAGATTATGTTGCGTGATCACATCATAATCACGATTATACATAATTGCGAAATATGTCTTCTCTAGGATATTTTGAGAGATCACATGTATAATTTTTTTTTCTTTTTTTCTTTTTTTCTTTTTTTGTTTGTTTTCTATCCGACTTTGAGACTATATTTTAGGCTGCCTAGTCCAACTGAAGATCATGGTCTTCTAAATAGGTAGAAAAAGACAATCATGATTCTAGTCCTCCTTTCTTTCAGTTTTCTTAATATAAACCAAGCAAGAGAAACAAACACATTCAATCCAAAACCCGACTAGAATAGTTATTTCTACCTGAGTACAATACAAGTCAAAATGAGATAGGCGCAGTTGATTAGGAATGCAAACTGGTTAAATCCATTGTAGAACTAGAGATGTCAAGTGGGCCGTACCGGCCCGGCCCGCTAGTTAACGGGCCGTGGCACGGCACGGCCCGGTCAACGGCACGGCCCACTGGGCACGGCCCATGACGCGGGCCGTGCTGGGCCGAGCCGCGCAGGCCCGCTGGCCCGTTAGGCACGGCCCGCCAGGCCCGCCAGCCTCGTGGGCTAGCCCGTGTGGCCCGCCAGGCCCGCATGGCCTTCCAAAAAAATTATTTTTTTATATATATTTTTTAATTTATAAAAATCTAATTCCCAGCCAACTAACAACCCTAGGCATTTTCTAATAAAAAAAACACTTACATAACTTGGTAAGGTAGGACTTTAGTGTAAATTAGTCACACTAATAATGAGGGGCAATGTGTTTTTGGGGAGAAGTAATAAGTGGAATGTTTTGGTGTGACACACTTACCTTTACTAAATTTGCCCCCTTGCCTTCAATAATTTTATTTTCTTCAGAGATATTTGAGAATCTCAAATGAAATTCCCTACCTGCATTCATCTATATTCAAGAACCCCTGAGCATTTGAGAAGTTGAGATTCTTTATAGGTTGGAAAGGTCAGGATTAAACACAGGAATATGTTCATAATTCAGTCATTTATGTTCAATATAATCTCGTCACATGTACCTATAACTCCACTCTCGATCACATCACATGAAGCCATATATTTACATTGATATGAACATTAGGAAAAAGAAGTAAAAAATATGTAACCATGATAAAGATAATGAGAATTATTGACTAAGACTAAAAACCCATAACTAAAAAATAAAGAAATTGATGCAAATCTAAATAAAATGAAGTCCATGGTTGTGGTTTCATGGTGGGTCATTTGGAAGACTTGAGATGATTGTTGATAAAAGTAGAAATATTTAACCGCGCTAAGTTCTTGTTTAAAGTATGATAATTCAGCCAAAAAATAGAAATTGAGTTTGCCATCTCAATTGAAATATCCTTAACCATGGCATTTCAATTTGGCTGAAAAATGAGTAGAAAAAAGGACATGATATGTTTTTTTTTATATTTCAGGTTGTTTGAATGAAAGAGTAAAAAGTTGGATAAAAAAGGTGTTAGCTTCTCATCATCATCTAAAGTGGTTAAGTTCTCATCCTAATGTAACTAATAGTTTAATATTCGTGGTTATGTTCACATCCTCATCTAACTAGTTTTAATATTGTTTGAATAAATATTAGTGTACAAAAGTTAGGTAGTCTAGTGGTTGTGTTTATCTTTCACATCCTAATGGTTGTGAGATCGAGTTCACCCAAACACAATTATTTTTAAAAGTCTATACAAATTACGCAGGTCTAGTCGATGCCTCCATTTCAAAGCAGTTTTTAAAAGTTCGGATTGGAACCCGACTTGGGTAGAGTTTGGTATAATTAGATAAAATAGCTTTAATCTTTTTTAAATATACTAATTGTATTATTAAATAGCAAGTTAATAAGTTAAGTAGACTTTAAAACAGTGAATATAGCTCAAACTATTTAGATCCTTAAAACCTTTATATATTTTTAATATGTCAAAGTAAATATCCTCTATACGAGTTCTCGTGTTAAAACATACATAGATCTAGTTCAATATTTAAATATTCTAAATCCTATAGGCATGAATCTAGATCTTGATTTGAATTTCTTATGGATCCATAAATAGGTTCTATGTTTCTCTTATTTGAAATTGGATGTACCAATTTGCAACGACTTGCAACGACTTCGTATCTATTTAACTAATCAGGGAGATAATATTTCATCCTATCAATATTTGTCAGTTATATAAAATCTTTTCTTTTTCATTCTAAAGAGGCAATTGAGGGGCATTGGTTGGCATGAATGGACATTTTGCAACCCCTCCGTTGAATACTCAGCTTTTGGATTTGATTTGATTTTTCAAATTATATCCGTTATAAAAAAAATCATATATAATTTTGAAGAGTGAATATGGGCATAACACAATACGTTGAGGATATATGAGACAATTACTCAAGCCACGCGCTCCTATTACATGGAGCTCGTTGTCGTTACTCACAACCGACCAATTTTTTTTAACCCATTATGCACTTTATGAGTGACCATGTGCGTCGATTAGGCCGACTTTCTAATTCTGAGTGCATCGTATCACCGATTTGGACCACTGAATTGGGGGTTATACCCTCAAATAAACTCTTAGTCTGGAAGTATTGGGATGAATGGATCGGGTCTCAACTATTAACATCTCCAAGGTTGGTCACTGAAAGAAAATAATATCCAACAGCTCATGTGAGAGATTAGGATAAGCTTTAGTGATTTTTTTTATTTTTTATTATTGGAGGGTTTCCAATCCTTTGGGCTAGCTAGACTAATCCCTCCAGGGGCTCAGAGGAAAGCCGAATAAATTCCTCTTTAGCCCCAGTGTGAGTACAGTTTCGAACCTACAACCTCCGGGTGCAAACCGTGGTCCTAGGCCAACTTAACTTTAGTGAAATATACACATAACTATCAGCCTTATTCTAATTTTTACAATAGTCACCTTTAATTTAGTTTTTGCATGCTACTATATATGTATTCTCTCATTGACAATATTAGCCAATACTTTGACTGAGAGCCAGATTGATTCATTTCATGTTGACCAAACTTAGCTAATATTTTGTAAAAATAAAATAAAATCATATAATCAAAGTACATGAACTTATAATAACTCAAACGAAATGCAAGTCATTGTTTTGTCTTTAAACTAACAAGAGAGGTTTTTTTTTTTTTATTACTTCCATTGGTCTAGGTGATACTTTCACTTGCGGCCCTGGGATGGATTCTAAGGTATGTGCGTGACACAAAATTGCCAAAACCAATAATCATGAGTGTATTGGCACCTAACTATAGAGTTATAAAGGTTTACTTTGCAGTAGTTTAAATCGTCATAGTTTACTTTTAAAGTTAAACTTAATAAAGGATAACCATAGAGTTATATAGGAATTTTTTGTCATAGCTTAAATAATCATAGTTTACTTTTAAAGTTAAACTTAATAAAGGGTAAATTAGTATTTTTTGTAGTAGTTTAAATCATCATAGTTTACTTTTAAAGCTATAAACTTAATAAAGGGTAAATTATGGGGTTGATACTCAGTATATAATAGTTAAGGAGCATGTTCATCCTTTTTTAGCAGTTTTATATAGGCTGAGATACTAATTTTTGAGGGTGGGCCATACTAATCACAAATTAGGACACTTTTGTACGGCAGTGATGATTTTATCTGGCAACGAAAAACTTATGATGCTTTAAGCTTACTATTTTTTGTGGTTTGGTACAATGCTTTTCTATATAAAAATAGAAAAATTCTAACAATTTTTTCAGAAGTTTTCAAAAATTCATTTCCCATGGCGCATGACTACAGTGGCAGTTATATGCTCCCAAGGGGAAGTTTCTAGGATCAGCCATGACCTATGTGAGGGGTATGTCACGTTTTATAGATTTCCAATGTCCATTGTTTTCTTTCTTCTTACATAAAGTTTTTAAGTCCATGCCAATCCATGTAGGTCAGTTGGTGAGACACCTATCTTCCAATAAAAATAATCGGTGATCCATCCCTCCTTATTAGTATTGATGACAAGAGAATTGTGTGTGTGGGTGTGTAATTACTTAAAAAAAAAACTTCTAAAGTCCACTTTTACAAGTCAATGAACCCGAACACTTCAAAAGACTCTATTTTGAAAAGATTTTCTTCCTATCGAAAAAGAGAAGAAGGTTCTGCTTTGAGGTGGGAACATATAAACTATATATGGCCAATACAATATGTGTGTTTTCTTTCAAATGAACATGTGTCGGCAACTACAGCTGATACTTCAAACAAGGATAGCGTTCTTAAACTTTTACAAAATTGCCTCTTGATACAATAAAAACCATGCGCTCTTTAGATAAAGTATATGATTTTTTTTTATTTATTATGGGAGGGTTCCTAATTTTTTGGACTGGACTAATTTCTTTGGGCACAGGAGGAAGCTGGATAAACTTCCTTATAGCCCAAGTGTGGTAATGTAGTTTCGAACCTACAGCAACGATACTAATTAATCCTATCAGACGAGATGATTGAACACTATATCATATGGTGGCATGTGTAAATTGAGTTAATAATTTTTATTTACCGCAACGATACTAATTAATCCTATGTAAGAATTTATTTACATCACTCATCATGCAGGTTACAAGATATTCAGGCCCTGATCCAACTGGACTCGAATCCTGACATACGTTGGCACTTGTATCCTTCATTGCTCACCTATCATCCTTATTCTTTTACCAATCACCTCTTTAATAACCCCTTGTTCGTTGCATTTCACCGTAAATTTCTATGTAATCAATTCTTATATATTGTATATAAACAAATTAACGCTTATGGCATTGGTCCCAAAGCCTTAGGAATGGTAACAAGAACCACCCTGAACATGATATGAATGATTAAATAAGTATATATCCAACTGCCTGTCCAACCGCAGCCTCTTGATTTTGGATCCGTAAGAACTTTGGATCTAGATTTAAATCAGTGGATGCATTGGATATAAATGTTTTCGAATCCAAATGTGGAATCTTCATCCTCGTGATCTTATTCTAGTATGCATTCTGAACTAGTTTGTGTAGTGAAGGAAATGGACTTCAAGAGTTTCCTTCCCTTGGATGAAATTAAATTTTTATCGTGTATCCCTCCTGAATTAAATTAGCATTTTGAGAGTCTTACCTCTTTTTTGTCTTGGGTTTGAATAAGAAAAATAAAATATATAATTTCTTTTTAGTTGAGGGAAATGATCCAATGTCCATGTCAATGTTTACCTAGGAGTTTATGAAGACAAGTAACATTCAGGAATGCGAGACCCTATTTGCTTGGTCTAAACCATTTATATTCTAAACAGGTAGTAAACATAATATAGGAATGTTTATGTGGATAGGACTTGCGCTCTCATCGTGACATCTAGAGATCGATGCCTGGGCTGGTAGGTTTATATAGTCCTTCTTGGTCACTAGGCCAAGCTAGCGGAAAAAAAATAAAGATAGCAGGCCAAACTTTACGATTGTTAAATTTTTGGGAAAAAAACAATATACCTACTTGGACTTTGGCGTTTTTGCAGAGTACCCCCTATACTTTGGTATTTGTAACTAAACCTATCTGTAGTTTTAGTTGACATAAAGAATGAACGGATTCTGTTAGTATTAACGTTGTAGGTCGTATAAAATGTGTTTGGTGCATACTGGCATCAAATTACTCTCCCAGAAAGACTTATTTGCCCCTCAGGAGAAAAAATCTCAGGCCCTTTTTTTTTCTTCTCATTTCCCACTTTCCAAATTTCTGAACCTAATCGATCTACACCTCTCTCTCTCGTCTGCACTCCCTCTCTCCGACCAAATCCAGAAAATCTCTGGCCTACACTCCGCCCTGCGCTTCCATCTCCGGCCATCTCCTCTCTCCCCATATCTCCTTAATTGATTTAGAGGTTTCCCCATATCTTCTTTATTTTCTCTGTTTCTCATGTTGTGTGCAGAAAAGCTTCCTGTGCTTGTCTTCATGCCCATTTGAGTGAGTTCAGAACTGATGCAGAAAACCCCGAACAAGAGGTGGAAAGAACATTTGAAAAAGAGACCCAAAGGAGGATTCTGGACCTATCAATGAACGGATAGGATTTCAAACATACCCATCATGTTGGATTAATGAGGAAATGTAACATCTCATTTGAGAAAGGTCCGATGACAATGGTGTGTGGCAGTGGGTCCCACTCCCACATCCATCTCATTGATCCAATTGACAAGATTCAATCATCAGGAACTTTCGTTGATCATGTCAAAAGGAAAATGTGACCCCTCTGAATGTGAATTGTTGACTTTTTTCCCTTTAACTGACTGTAATTGACAAGATTCAATCACCAGGAACTTAGATGTAGTCGGAGAAAACATCCCCGGATTCGGAGCCGGATAATGGGTCCCTCCCGCTGCCCCGGCCGCCGGCCCAAGGTGGTATTGAAACCGTGACTTGCCCGCTATGCGGCTGCTCTCCTCCTCATAATGAGACGTCATCGGCTCCGTCGGCCCAAAATTCGAATTCCGACCGGCAGCCACCATGGAGTAGAAATCCATGTGGTTGAAGCTCAACCCTCTCGGTGTCGGATTCCTCGATGATTGCAGCGAGTATATCTCAGCGTTGGTGAGGTTCGACGGCCTTGGCGTCACCTGCGACCTCCTTGAATAGACGTCAAACCTCAACGCACTCGACCGCCTGACAGTCACATGGAGCTTCCCATCCTCCTTAATCTCCGCCTCCGTCTGCAACATCTCCCTTCCGTCGAGCTATACGACATCGAAGTCGACGACTATGGAGACGATGGAGCACACAGTATCCTGAAACTGCTCAGAAATGAGGATTTTAGCTCCTCTATATTCAAACATGAAGAGCATGAGAGTATACCAGATGATGCACTGCAAAACCACACCATTAGAGTCCCAGAAGCTTTCCCATAAACTGCCGGCGCCTGGCGAAAGCAGCCACATTGTCGATGATGTTGGTGCCGTTGACGATCTACAAGACGTGGATGTAGAGCTCATTTGGGCTTTCCTTGGTGATGATGATGGGCAGCGAAGAACCTTAGCCGAAAGCGAAAAAAGGGAAAAATGAACAAAAAAAAAAAAAAACTAAGAGACATGTTATATATGGAGGGGTAAATTCGTCATTTCCTATCTTCAGTCACGGCCGTTTGTATTTGCATGTTAACTAAAACTACAAGTAGGTTTAGTCACAAATACCAAAGTACAGGGGGTACTCTGTAAAAATACTAAAATACAGGTAGGTATACTATTTTTTTCCCTAAATTTTTTTACATTATTAGATTGATCAATATGTATAAAATGGAATTTAACTTGTATAGCTAACTTCATGATGCTTGTATGTTGAAATTGGGTTGGATTGGTATGACAAATTCTTCTTTATGGGCGAATTGATTTAAAGCAAGGTATTTGAAGAGTAACTCCATCTGGGACCACAATAACCCTCTAACAGGTTCATGCATTTGGAGGAAAATTAGATATCTCTGCAGTTTTCTTCGCCTGGTAGTGGATGGATAGTGGGGGATGGAAAGTCCATCAATTTATGGTTTGACCTCTGGCTTGATGGAATTCCTATAACTTCAAGGTTTCCACAATTTACCTTCCCATCCAATGACAAAGTCTCAATGCTAATTGAAAGGGGGTGTTGGAGTATCCCAAGCCATCTCCCCCAGGTGATCAAACATTATTTACAGTCGGCATTGACCTCCCTCTCCAAATTCTCTCTTGTGGGTTGGTTGTCCAAATGGAAATCTCTATCTTCAGAAAGCATGGCAACTGGTTAGATCTAGAGCAGCTCCCGTAAACCGGGCCCTCCTGGTGTGGAACAATCTCATCAGTCCCCGCATATCATGCCTAATATGGAGGCTTCTCCACATGCGAACTCCAACTCATAATTGGGCCAGATCAATTGGAGTGAGCATCCCATCCAGATGTGCCCTATGTTGTATCAATGAGGAATTGGAGCTTCACCTCTTTTTCTCTTGCACGTTTTCCATTAGTCTCTGGGGTTGAATTCTATCATTCATCGACAAATCTCTTCCTACTTCCCCTTCTCCCATGAGAATTTGGTCAATCATAGCTACAAGTAGAGATAGTGTTCAGCCGAAATGGGCAGCCCTTGTTTTCTTCCATGTCATTTCCTCGATTTGGAATTGTTGGAATCTAGCCATTTTTCAAGGCAAATTAGTTTATCAAGATTGGACAAGGAGACGCTTGATTGATAACCTCTCTAACTCAATCCGAAGCTTGCCATGGGATGTTCAGAGACCCCCTAATGACCACCGCCTTCTTTTTTTGGGAGATGCCTTTCCAATTACTACTACTTGCTCTAATTATTGTCTTAACAACTAATATTTTGGGCTCTTCAGAGTTTGGACTGGAGGATTGTCTTCTTTGGGGGCAATAAGCCCATGTATTTAGTTTTTTCTCCTCTCAATACAAAATCTTACTTTTAGCAAAAAAAGAAAAAAAAATTGTATAGTTATTGTGATTTCTTACACATCAATGAATCTGATGGTGTCAATGTGAGTTTTATGGATCTATCCCATGCGAGTCCCAACTAACTCAAAAGGAATTCTTTCGGCATATGATCAATTTCCTTTACTTGAAAGCCAAATTTGAATCAACACATATAGGAACATGTGTTGGCCAAAACAACTTATGAACGACTTGAATCTGGATACACAATGATTCAACCCCAAATCTGACCAATTGACAGCCCTACACACGATGGGTCTCATTACAATGATTCAACACCGGTGGCTAGGTGTAGGTATTGATCGAATCTGGCCCATTGACAATCCTCCTATAGTGCATTTTAGGTGGCGGCAGTGGGTCCTACAAGGTGAGTTGGACTGCTATTCTTGTCCAAGAAGTTAGTCGGATTACAGGTTGGATCTGAAGCGATTTCTCAGGATTAACGTGTTGACTTGTGAAGCAAGTAACACGGAAGCGCCTGAGCGCCATATTATATGTATATGTTCAGACAAAGAATGGCCACGTCAGGCACGTGAGCATCCTGTTATGTAGTTCGCACCTTCGCTTTCCTCTTCATTCAACAATAATAAAGGTCGCATGACCCCTTGGTGGCTCAAGATGCTTATGGTTATGCACAAATATTTGATTGTACCATTGAAGGTAGAGACTTGGGTGAAGATTGTATCAACTGCAGGTGAAGATTGTATCAACTGCATTCTTTTAGCATATGGGGATCCTCGAGTCTCATAACTTTTAAATTTTTTCACGTTCCGCAGGTCATAGTGAGGCTCTCTTACTGAAATTTGATCCATTCAAAATGAAAGCCTTTAATATGTACGATAGTTCTCCAAAACTTATCTAAATAGGAGTCATCTTCACCATTAAATTGAACAAATCATAATGTGATTAATACAATCTTATGCATTATAATTAGCTTTATTAATGAGTTACTCATCTTATGGTTAATTTAATAATGGACAGCTTCTATCGGAGTAAAATTTAGAAAAATACGACATTATAGTATTCATTTTGAGTGACTCACATTTGGAATAAGTGGGCCCCATTGGCGAGTTTCACTCCTTTGACTCAAGGTTTCTACAAGTCAAAACCCCAATGCAGATCCTTCTACTTCAAACTTGAGAATTGCTAAGTTGAAGGGGTAGAACTCTAGCGTAGCACTCATCTATTTAATCTCAATGAATTCCTTTACAATGGTATGTACTCCTCAAATTCTACTTCCATGAGATTGACTCTATGATGAATGTGACTAAATTATCTTACACGCTATTAATCTTGTTTATCAAACACATTATTTTATGATAATTTTACAGTAGATCAACTCTTATTAAAGTAAAGTAGAGAGACATCCCATATAAAAATAGGATTGCACCCATTTTAAGCGGCTTGGATTTAAAAAAGATGTACGCCCTTGAGTTATGCAGAAATTCTCTAGTGAGGATCCAAACTCTCAACAGAACTGGTGGGTGAACCTAAGAGGATCAGTCCCGCGTTATACCAAAAGGATTCCATTCCATCCCTTCATTCCCTCTTGTTCTAGTGTCTAGATCAAAAGAAAGAAGCCCTTCAATCCAACAATGATTTCCATTAAAAAAAAAATCATTTTAGTGTCTGACTTTCTAATCTGATTGCGACATTGCTTACGAGGTCCGAAACGTACAAAATTATCATATAAAACAGGATTGCACCCCCACTTCCATGCATCTTCGTCGTCTTCTTGGTCTGTCTCCTGCCCGTGATGAGTCCAAGCGTCTAAAAGAATCCAGTCATCGATTTGATCAGCTGAAAGTCCCCGTTCACAAGTCACAAATATCTGAGTCTAGATCTGTGCTTACACTTGCTTTTGACTTCAAACCAGCCCAGTACGCGGAATCAAGAAAATATATTAAAGGAGTGAGCGTCTTGGGCGGCGCTCTTTTATTTTATCATGGCTGAGGTGAAGTCATCGTTTCTTCAGTGTAACAATTGTCTGCTTTACTCTTCTTTGACGGCTGAGACACGGTTTTGGACTTAAGGTTGTCGTCTTCTCCTCTTACCCGAAGCTTGTGGTTTTGTTTTCTTAGAAAGAAGCCGTCTTTTACTGGGGAGCTGGTACTACTTTTTTTTTTTTTTTTTTTTTTTTTTTTTTTTTTTTTTTTTTTTTTTTCAGTTCTCTTGTCAAATCCAATACATCATCCTGACACTGTGTGAAAGGAGGATCAATGGGTTTGTCATATATAACACGGTTGCAACATGTCAAAAGGACAGGCGAGCTTTTAGGCTGGAGGCTCATGGTTTGGTGATCTGAACTGCCGTATTGATTCCCATCATATAGTAAGATGCCACGAAGTCTCCAGGCTTGACGGAGAACAAAGAAAAAAGTTTTAAGATCTTACCCATTCAGATGATTATCAATGGTCTAAAATGTCCCTGCAGGCATAACCTGGTGGGGGCCGGGGGGCTAACCCAAAAAGCAGCTGATTTGACTCCAAAACCCTGTAGAGTTCAGTAGCTCCATGGAGTCTGACTAGGTCTGGTCTACGTTCTAAGCAATGACGTAAATGCTTGACTAATGTGACTACAGAAACTCTTTGAGACTGAGGTCAAGTCCAGTATCGTAGCCAATACAGTACATATCTTTTTAAGGACTTACCTGGAATGAGAGGATTCCACTCTATCGTGGACTTCGATTTCTGCTTTCGTAGGGTGAGAAATCTTGCATACCTTCCCTTTCCATAGGAACTCAAAATCCGGAAACTCAATCCATTTTATTTTTCTTTTTCCATGAGTGTTGCACCAAACAAGAAATAGTGGGTTGCACAAAAATCAGGACAATGTTGTTAGACCCCGTCTCGAGTTAATCGAGATTAACTATAATTGATCAAAATTTAAATTAATTAATTATATTTAATTAAGCTAATGATGGTACGTAATTGATCAAAAGAAATTGAATTAGCCTAAAATGAATGAATTAGGATTAATGAAAGGATAATGAATGAGATTAAATGAATTGAATGGAGTTTAGACTCAAATAAGGACTTTTACGTAAATACGAATTTTTACATATTTTGTTGAATAAGATCACTCTTGATACCAACACGTGTATCTCAAATAGTACATTAACGTCCATAAAAGACTTGATTGCATTCGACGATAATCGGATCAAATGACCTTTCATTTGATTTGAATTGTAATTAGAATAAGAGATGTGGGGGGGGGGGGGGGGGGTAAGTATAAAATAGTGCTTATAAGATCAATGAGTTCATTCACTCATTCCAGCCCAAGTGTTGAGCAAACCCTTGCTTCTTCTTTCTTATTCCATTTCTTCATCAAGTATCATGATTTCGAGCTTTGGTTGTGGTTTTGAAGATGACTTCATCCACTTCATCTTCTCCTTTGCTTTCTTTAGAGTTGGAGCTTGAAGAAAAGTTCCAAAGTCCCTTTCTATAAGGCTTCAAGTAAGTGGTTTGAACTCTTCATTGAGTTTACAAGTTCTATTGAGTGTGTAGGAGTATTGGTTTGTAACACAAACAACTCATAGGAATTCTGGTTTTGAATTGATATTGATTTAGGTTGAAAAGAGGGCTTCAAGTTGAGAAGTTTCCATATCAAATTTAAGCTAAACAAAGGGTTTTTGTCAAATTAATCTTCAAGAGAGGCAAGTATATGCATTTCCATGATTTAGGATGCTTAAAATGGTCGTTTGAACTCAAAGAGTTCAAACCAAAAATTTCAGTTTAGAAATTTACTGAGCTGCTAGGCTTTGTTCGGCCAGCCGAAAGGTGACCGAACAGGTAGCCGAGTGCTCCTGTGTTGAATTTCTGCAGAAAATCAGCTGCAGAAAAGCTGACCCAATGCTGACCGAATAGAGTTCGGCCAGCCGAACTGCTGGCCAAAGAGGTGGCCGAGTGCCCCTGTGTTAGTTAATTTTTCACAGAAAAACTGAGTTGACCGAATTTATTCGGCTAGCCGAACTTCGCAATTTGGCCAGCCGACCAGGTGACCGAAAGGTGGCCGAACATGCTGTTAGGGATTTTTAGATTGCAAGGCTCTGGAAAGCTGACCGAGCAGGTGGCCGAATTTATTCGGCTAGCCTAACCTCCCAGTTCAACCAACCAACCTGGTAGCCTAGCTCATAGAAATTTTTATGCTGAAAAATATGAAATTTTCAGTAATTGAGCCTATTGAATTGGAGATTCTTTATGGCTATTAAATATATAGTTTGGAGACTAATTGAGTGAACTCAATGGTCATAATTGGTTTTGATTCATGACAAATCCAAGTCCCGAATTGACCAAAATGAATGACGAATTGATTGAGAATTGTACCTAAACATTCATAGGTGTTAGCTAAGGTTATTGGAATGTACAAATTACTATTGAAGTGATGTTCATCGAGAATAACACTTACAATCGATATCGAATGTTTCACTCAATTCTTGGTTTAGAAGCTTAAATAGAATTAATGATTGATTTGAGTCTTGCGTCTAGCACTACATAGTAGTTTCTTAAGCTCGTGATGGAGCTGAACTGAATTAATGAACAACCCTACTGCAGTAGATGGACTGGGGGTGTTCCGGCCGGAGCTCTGTGGTGATGCTAGTTATCTCTGATCCAGACACTGGTAGATCCCACAAACATTATGGGCTGAAAAGTCACCAATTGATAAGTCATTTAATGAAAAGAGTACTCATTGAAAATGAATGAATATGAACATATGACTGAATGACTAATATTTATCTTTACAAATACAATGATTGCTTCCGTTAGAAGAATTGAACTGAAATGAAACTAATTCTATTGTAGTTGCCAATCTAGTAATTATATTTACTTGATTCCAATGCATATGATACTGTTATTGATTTGATTGTCTAGAACTGTTGAATGGATAAATTAACAGATTTATTGTATATGATAACATGTACTATTATAGAACTGTATATACATTGTTGAACCGTTGTGTTCACAGTGTTATTGATGACATTACAGGCCCAGTTGCCCATGCCGGTCCTACAGAGGCCGCGCCGCATGCGGAGGAGACCAATCCGATACCTCCAGAAGGTTTAATCGAATGGACATGAATCGGAGTGCGAATGAACTAAAACATTGGAAATTATTTTGAACAATGTTTTGAGATATACTTTTGTAAATTTATTTTGAAAAGTAAATAGATGTCTCCTGCATTGTATTTGAATATGCAGTGGTTGACTTTGATAGTGAATTGAAATGTGTATATTGAACTTTACTTTTGGTAAAGGACTCATACAGTTTCGAATGTTTCGTCAATGTATATATTCCGCAAAAATGTATATTTGATAGATTTGTATGATTGTTATCCCTTGTGGATTTCATTTTAACTTCGGTTATTCGGAGTTTATGGGAGTAAGTAAGGAGATCGCGACTCGGAGTTTATCCGGAGTAATCAGATCTCGGACCTGGGTCGTGACAAATATTACTCTCTATCTTGGACGCTCTCATGGCACAAATACACCCTTAGCGAATATGATACAAATCACAACCTAAAACTCTCAAAGTCAGACAATGAATAGACATCGGATGGCGTCCCACAGACCATTTAAGATGCATTAACTGTGCTATGCAAAGTAGACTGCTACAAGGGCAACCTGAAAATTGAAGACTAATAAAATCAGATATTATTATTCTGCCTTCTTAGCTTTAATTCAATGTCAGGGATAGCCAATAAATTTTGAGGCCAGACGGGGAAATCAATTATGTCATTTCACTTGATTTCGGATGTGAAACTAATGATAATTCATTCATTTAGATGCATATTGGCTTCCATCCAAAAGCAAACCTAAAAACGGTAGATACAAGTGTGTGGGGTTAGCCATGGTCTGCTAGGTGCCAGATATGGAATTCAGCTATGGCCGACTGAAAAGGATTGACAGTAGCATTGTCTTACCCCACAATGAGATAAGCCTTGCAGGTGGAGCGCGATTGCCTGGCATAATAATACGATAAAAATCCTTGGCACAAAGTAGCAAGCAATCTACTTGCTTACTCCATTAAAAAACAGCATCCAAGCACTAGTGAAAGTGTGAAACATCTTGGTGTGGCTATGCAATAAGAATTGAAAAGGATGGCGCCTCACTTAATAAATACCAGAGGGACCATGATAAACTGATCAGTGGCCGCACAAAAAGACCTCATTAGTACCCTGCTTTATTGCTGGTAGATGAAGGTTGCTAAAGCATCAGATCATCCATCTTTAGAAAACCCTCTAAAGTTTTAGAAATCTTTTATGTGTTTTTACATATTGCTCCCAAGAGAATTTCCTGATTTTGCTGCGCGCTGATCAATGATGGAAACTATATAGAATGCCACAAAATACAAAACTCATCTCCTGGTGCATTTCTTCTACAAAATTCTCCCCTTGTATAATCTTCCTTCTCATGGCTTGCAGAAAGACGGAAGTGGAAATTTTGAGGGAGGGGTACGGATTCTTGCCCTATCTTGAGATTAGAGAAAGGAGATCTATAATTACATAATTTCTACTAGAAATAAGGTGTGTTGGGGGGTGTGGGGGTGGGTTTGTGGGTTTGAAATACCAGTGGGGGGGTTGGGTGTTTGAAATACCAATGGGATACCCCACAAAGAGAAAAATAAAGGGTAAATTAGCCAAAAGTCCCTGCGCACGGTCTTCTAAGGCATCAAGGACAACAACTTTTTCTCTAATGTCTCTAGTCCAGACAGCTGGAGATACTTTGGTGAAAGGTCCCTAATATGCCACGTCATATATTTTCATGACTAATTTGCCCCTTTCAACCCTCATTCGAACTCCTGCCTTCTTCTTCTCTCTCATTTTCCATTTTCCATTCCTTTCCATGGTTTGGAGTATCGTTGCAGAGCACTTTTCATCGCCACCATGCCATGACTTCTGATTCTCTCTATTTCATTTCTTCAAAGATGGAATCGGTTTTGAAATATCTCTCTATCCAAATCTCTCTCTGTACTCAGACAAATTTATCTGAATTTCTAATAAAACTCAGACAAATTTATCTGAGTTTGTGTCCAACTTGTGAGGTATTTTTCTATGATATAACGGTGGAATCTTGACTTGGTCTCTTCATGAAAGTTGTAGCCCTAGATGTGTAGATGATTTTAGGGTTTTGAATCACCTGATTTGGACTTCGGAAGCTCAAGTTATGGCTCATTGAAATTTACTGGTAAAAATAGGAATTTTGGATCGATTTTTCCGGCTTTATTTTGAAGCAACGCTTGGAGGCCCAAACGAACTTGAATTTTTGCGAACCAGACCTTTCTGAAAAGTTTAAGACGTCCTCTAAAAACTTCATGAAGACCACTTTGTCGTTCTGAAACTCTAACGCCATCCAAACCTCAATGGAATGAGAGAAGTTCATTTGACAAATTTATCTGAATTTCTGATAAAACTCAGACAAATTTATCTGAGTTTGTGTCCAACTTGTGAGGTATTTTTCTATGACATAACGGTGGAATCTTGACTTGGTCTCTTCATGAAAGTTGTAGCCCTAGATGTGTAGATGATTTTAGGGTTTTGAATCACCCGATTTGGACTTCGGAAACTCAAGTTATGGCTCATTGAATTTTACTGGTAAAAACAGGAATTTTGGATCGGTTTTTTCCGGCCTTATTTTGAAGTAACGCTTGGAGGCCCAAACAAACTTGAATTTTTGCGAACCAGACCTTTCTGAAAAGCTTAAGACGTCCTCTAAAAACTTTATGAAGACCACTTTGTCGTTCTGAAACTCTAACGCCATCCAAACCTCAATGGAATGAGAGAAGTTCATTTGACAAATTTATCTGAATTTCTGATAAAACTCAGACAAATTTATCTGAGTTTGTGTCCAACTTGTGAGGTATTTTTCTATGACATAACGGTGGAATCTTGACTTGGTCTCTTCATGAAAGTTGTAGCCCTAGATGTGTAGATGATTGTAGGGTTTTGAATCACCCGATTTCGACTTCGGAAACTCAAGTTATGGCTCATTGAAGTTTACTGATAAAAATAGGAATCTTGGATCGATTTTCCGGCCTTATTTTGAAGCAACGCTTGGAGGCCCAAAAGAACTTGAATTTTTGCGAACCAGACCTTTCTGAAAAGCTTAAGACGTCCTCTAAAAACTTCATGAAGACCACTTTGTCGTTCTGAAACTCTAACGCCATCCAAACCTCAATGGAATGAGAGAAGTTCATTTGACAAATTTATCTGAATTTCTGATAAAACTCAGACAAATTTATCTGAGTTTGTGTCCAACTTGTGAGGTATTTTTCTATGACATAACGGTGGAATCTTGACTTGGTCTCTTCATGAAAGTTGTAGCCCTAGATGTGTAGATGATTATAGGGTTTTGAATCACCCAATCTGGACTTCGGAAACTCAAGTTATGGCTCATTGAAGTTTACTGGTAAAAACAGGAATTTTGGATCGATTTTTCCGGCCTTATTTTGAAGCAACGCTTGGAGGCCCAAACGAACTTGAATTTTTGCGAACCAGACCTTTCTGAAAAGCTTAAGACGTCCTCTAAAAACTTCATGAAGACCACTTTGTCGTTTTGAAACTCTAACGCCATCCAAACCTCAATGGAATAAGAGAAGTTTATTTGAATTATTGCTGAGCTTTGCCAAAACTCAGATAAATTGTCTGATTCTGCTTTTGCTGACGTGTACAAGGGTGTTTTTGTCTTTTTCAATGAGTTACTTTTATAAAAGGACTGCCGTCAGTACGAAAAAATGGTGTGGACCGTTTGCAATAAAAATCACAGTTGAGGGACCTCCGCCCAAATGCCCCAAAAATAAATGAATTTTTTTTTCATATACAAGAGAGCGTGGATCTAACCATATGCACAAAAATAATGTTTACTTTGGCATTTTCAGTTGGCCAATCAAAGACTATTAAATGGATAGTCAACAAGTAAATGCAACATCTCTATTGTGAATGTTCATTTAAGAACTAGATCAGACTTAGCAACATCTAGCAAACTGAATTGTATCCTCAAATGACTAGATCCCAAATCTCTTTTCTATCCTACAGTGCCAATAGGTTGATTAAAAAGCTGTAGAGATCATCATTCAGCAAACGTAGTGGAGGATCTAGATCCAAATTCATAGCAACAATTGCGCAGTCCTCCTATTTTTGACATGTGCTTGATGAGAGAGGGAGTAAATCAAGACAAAATTCTTTATTGATCATGCAGTTGGCTATACCTTTCAGAGTTTCTGCTGTTTACTTAGATATGCATTACTTCGACAGCTAAGTAGACGGGCAGATTCAAGAATTCTTCTTTAGGGGGGCTACAGTGTGGAGAAATTTTTTTGAGAGGGATACATATGAAAATTAAATATAGTTTTCAAATTATACAGGGGCTTTTTCTAAGAATTTTGGAGAGGCCATATGTAAAAAACTATTAAAATTATGAAAAGTTAAAAGGGCTCTTTTGAAATTTTGGGGGGGCCATGGCCCCTGCCAGCCCCCCTCTGGGTCCGCCACTGTAAGTAGACCAATGTTGCAATATAAGAAGAGCACGTTAATGCCCACAACCAACTAAACTAATGTCTCCAGATAATAGTCCTGTTTTGTGTTCACCCATTTGAATATTCCACTAGATAATTGGAAATCAGCTTCCTCTGGGCTCTGCTCATGACAATGAAAGATCCATTTCAGCCCCCACCAATTCATGAATCAACTTGTCATGGAGACTCCAAGTTGCATATTAAGTTTGTGGCCCAAGATTATTAAGCAATGGGCAGATTGTCAAGGCACGAGCACGAGCGTCGGTCAAGGTGCCAAGCACACGACTAATTCAATAGGCACATGTTCAAGGGAGAAAACAAAGACAGACAGAGATATAGCCTAAATAATTCATATGAGCTAACAACCACGTAAAAATAGAGCTACAGCAAAACAAATACACATCACTGCTGAATGCTGATAGAATACGACTGAAAGTGTCTGAGCTCAATCTACTGGTAGTAGAAAATTAGGTTAAGGTGTAAGAATTACATGGTGATGGATTGGGAAGTGGGAACACAAATTAGGTGCTGTTTGGGTGAAATTTCAGTAGGATTCTGGGATTGGACCAGGTGTTTAACAGGTTGCGGTCATTGTCCCAACAGCAGTGTTTTGATGCGCTTGCTAAAATAGGTAATGAAGGCAAGTTGGTTTTTTTTTTTTTTTTGGGTAATGGGTTTGGTTTAGTTAGGGACTGATTGATGAGAATAAGATACTGGCTATCCATAAATTATGCAAGTTAGAACCAGGTATTGGACAGAAGTTCAGGACTATTTGAGACAGTAGTGGTGGTCAAATGGTGTGGCAATGTCATGATTTAGGTTAGGCTAATAGGTGGAAAATTTTCTCCTGTAAATCAACAAATAATTATGTGGTATGTTGGTGAGGTCCATTGGTCCCACCATGTTGGAGTTAGGGACTGATTAATGAGAATAAGATACTGGCTATCCATAAATTAGGCAAGTTAGAACCAGTATTGGACAGAAGTTCAGGACTATTTGAGACAGTAGTGGTGGTCAAATGGTGTGGCAATGTCATGATTTAGGTTAGGCTAATAGGTGGAAAATTTTCTACTGTAAATCAACAAATAATTATGTGGTATGTTGGTGAGGTCCATTGGTCCCACCATGTTGGAGTTAGGGACTGATTAATGAGAATAAGATACTGGCTATCCATAAATTAGGCAAGTTAGAACCAGTATTGGACAGAAGTTCTTAGAACCAGTATTGGACAGAAGTTCAGGACTATTTGAGACAGTAGTGGTGGTCAAATGGTGTGGCAATGTCATGATTTAGGTTAGGCTAATAGGTGGAAAATTTTCTACTGTAAATCAACAAATGATTGTGTGGTATGTTGGTGCGGTTCATTGGTCCCACCATGTTGGAGTTAGGGCCTTATTGATGATAATAAGTTACTGGCTATCCATAAATTAGGCAAGTTAGAACCAGGTATTGGACAGAAGTTCAGGATTATTTGAGACAGTAGTGGTGGTCAAATGGTGTGACAATGTCATGAGTTAGGTTAGGCTAATAGGTAGAAAATTTTCTACTGTAAATCAACAAATAATTATGTGGTATGTTGGTGAGGTCCATTGGTCCCACCATGTTGGAGTTAGGGACTGATTAATGAGAATAAGATACTGGCTATCCATAAATTAGGCAAGTTAGAACCAGTATTGGACAGAAGTTCTTAGAACCAGTATTGGACAGAAGTTCAGGACTATTTGAGACAGTAGTGGTGGTCAAATGGTGTGGCAATGTCATGATTTAGGTTAGGCTAATAGGTGGAAAATTTTCTACTGTAAATCAACAAATGATTGTGTGGTATGTTGGTGCGGTTCATTGGTCCCACCATGTTGGAGTTAGGGCCTTATTGATGAGAATAAGTTACTGGCTATCCATAAATTAGGCAAGTTAGAACCAGGTATTGGACAGAAGTTCAGGATTATTTGAGACAGTAGTGGTGGTCAAATGGTGTGACAATGTCATGAGTTAGGTTAGGCTAATAGGTGGAGAATTTTCTACTGTAAATCAACAAGTGATTGTGTGGTATGTTGGTGCGGTTCATTGGTCCCACCATGTTGGAGTTGGGGGCAATGCATTTGTTGGAATCAGCCCCGCTGGCATTCTCCACCCATCAGAACTAAGCTTTGAAACTGCCGTTTAACATTCCATATCTGACATTTATTTTGACCATCTACTTATATAGGGTCAGTTTGCCAACTTTGAATAGAATTTCCAATAATTCATGAACGGTAAGTTGTAGCGAAAGAATATTAAAGAGGTGAGAAATGATGAATATAAGGTTGAGCCATTTATTTGGCTTCACTTTTTGGATTTTATGTGGGAGGGTACGTGATGGCAGGGTAATGATTTTCTACCAAAATATACTCCTTTTATTTTCACCCATTTGATAGAAAGGCATATCTTAAAAATCTTTGGAATTCAATACCAAGTAGACAAACGGCGCTTAACATTTTAGAGACAGGAAATCCCCACTTATTAATGAGTTTTTCATATTCAGAAGCACAAGCACAACTGATGTGCAGCCAGTTATCGCACATATTTATGGTATGTCGAAAATGTTGCAAGCTTATGTGTATTATTAAATACAAATTATCATGATATTTTAAAAAAAACATAAAATTAAAATTCTCGCGATAAAAACTATAAAATGATGAAAACACACAAAAATTCATTTTAAGTAATTTTTATTATTGTTGATTCTTTTATATTTTAATTCTTTCTAAATTAATTTATATTTTGTGGCATTTACTCAATTATATCTCTAGATAAACCAGAATTTGAAAATATCTCGGCACATTTTTCAGGTGAAAAAACTTTCCAATAAGGATATTTGTGATATACAACATCTAGATATTTTTTTTCATGCACTATCCAGACTTGGTTCCACAAAGCAGAGACCTTTCTCTAAGATCTACAAGACTATTGCCTTGTTTGGCATCTCTACTCTTTTTCTGACAGACCATTCAAAATAGAGCCATTAAAAAAAGAGCTATAAAAAAATAGGCTAAAACAAAAATATGTGTTTGGTAATGAACGGGTCTACTTCAAATAGACCGTTTGGTATGCCCTCCATTTGCCTCTTTTTAGAGGGGTTTGCCTCTTTTTAGAAGGGTAGCTTCTGTCATTATGTTAAAAATGAACTTATGAACATTTTCCACTTTCATATATTATTAAAAGAATACGTGTACATGGGCCCGCAAGTTCACATTCAACATAGACTCATTGAAGATAACATCCATTATCTACACACATACCATAACATTATAATCTCTTATCATTTGAAAACTACAATTATTTCCATCAAAATATGGCTTGTAACTTGTAAATAATTTAAAAATAACAACATCAAACACAATAATATAATATCTCCATCATTCCATAATCACACACAATCACTCCAAACAGGTTGAAACTAATATCATTATAAAATAAAAATTCATCAAGCCAATAAATCAAGACACAACTAGAAAAGTTAACAATCCTCATGTGCAAAGTCCAATGCATTCATCATCCTAACCCATTCAATTAATAAGAAAAAAACAGAACCATGACATAAGATGATAAAAATCAAGCATCAGAAGAAGCATCTCGCCAAATGGCATCTGCAATTGAATTCCTCTTGGCATCCATCTCTGTCCTATCTGTGATATCGAAAGTATAAGTGTTTTCTCCACGTGATTCCTCAATACCAGTGTCACACTCTACTTGAGCATCTTCCTCTGAAAATTGTGAAAATAATTGATCCTCCATATCCTCTTTCCTAATGAAATTATGCATTGCCATTACAGCAACTACGATGCTCCGTTGTATAGGAAATGGGTAAGGAGCCATCCGCTTGAGGATAGGAAATCGAGCTTTCAATACTCCAAAGCTTCGCTCAATCACATTCCTCAAGGATGAATGTAATCTATTAAAATGCTCCTCTCTAGTACGAGGAACGGCAACACCTTGAAAATCTGGAAGCCAGTATCGGACATTTCGAAATGGAGAAAGAAACCCTCGCATGTTTGTGTAACCAGCATCAACCAAGTAGTATTTACCTAAAGACAATTATATACAAATGTTAAAGGGCATGTCAAACTATATTGTAGCAATCATTTGTTGAGATTTAAGGCACTACAAATACTTTCTTACCAGGCGGGGCATGTGGAAACTTTAGCCTTTCATCAGAAATAGTATCCAAGAGAATCCGTTGATCATGAGCTGTACCTTCCCATCCACATACCACATAGGTAAAAAGCATGTCAAACGAACATACCGCCATAACTTGTTGCATACATTCTCCCTTTCTACCTCTGTAAGGAATTTGTTTCTCTGGTTGGATAATGGCATGCACAAGGGTGCCATCTATAGCACCAATACAATCCTATAAAAAAGAAGATATCAACATTGAGAAAAATTTCAAAATAATTTAGCTTAAATAAAAAAAGTGGTGTCAAGGAAAGAGAGCAATACCTTAAAATATGGCTCAAAGCGTGGATTCAAAAGAATTTCCTTAGGCACTGTATCCAGTGAATGTGGCTTTATCATATATTTTGCAAATATCATCATTGCTATCAGTACCTGACGGAAGTGTCTATGAATAGTTTCTCCTGAGTGTTGGAATCTATCTTGTATCACTCTATTCGTATGGGCATGCGCAATGACCATCATGAATATAGCCAACTGCTCCTCCACAAGTATATATCTGCTGTCTTTCAGTAAATTCTTTTCTCTAAAATACATGCATAATCGTCGAAACACATGTTGTTTCATACGTAATAGCTGATGACAAATAATGGGGTTTCCATTCAAAATGATTTGGACATGACCATGTCCCGTTAGGATTGAGTTCCTACATGGTTCCTTAATCAAGCGTTGTTGTCGCTTCTTGTACAACAGTATGATAAGTATGATTTTTCGACGTAAAATCTGGTCCATATGCTCTGTATATATGTCAAACAAAACATAACTAATCATTTATTCATATTTGTAGACATTCAACAATTTAGAAGTACTTTAAATAAACATCATACCATGTTTAAAACATAACATTCATGTTCCAAGCATAACATTCATGTTTCAAAATCCAAATATAAGAACAAAAGTTTAAGAGATACATAACATTCATGTTTCAAAAATAACAAAAAAAAAAAAAAAACCCCAAACATCTAGAGATCACTTGCAACTCCAAAAGTATTTCCCTTCTCTATTTCCATTAAAGATTTGAGCCATGTTATCTTTCCCTCATCCGTCTTGAATTTAGTCCAGATAATTCTTTTCTTCTTAACCATAAAAGACCTAAGGGCAACCATATGTAGTGGACTAGTCTCTGGAAGTTGAGGCATGGCATGCAGTAAGTCAATGCATGCCTCAATGGTAGGTCCTTCAGATTGAGCAGAAGCAGCAGCTAACTGATTTGATGCCTTCACTAAGGCTGCGAGCTCAATTATGCTATCATCTACTGCCTTGTTACTCCCTTTTGACTGCTTTGTAGAAGGCCTTGGTCGCTTTCGCCTAATATTGGCCATTATGACATCTGAACCAATTTCATTAGTAGTTGCATCTTCTCGCATGGTAGACTGAGAATTTGTTAGGTTCGGGGATGGAGTATCATCATAACCATTCAAACTAAAGAAACCTGAATCCATATCCATTATAATATCTTCAGGCACGCCATCCATTGTTGGAGCCCATTTATCATCCCCAGTCGCTGAAGTACCATCAAATAAAGCAGCCATCTCTTCGGGAAAAGGAAGGGGCTTTGACTTAAATACTTTGGCATCCCTATGGGTCTGCAATAAAGTTTAATGATAAATATCAAATGCTATATTCACCTCTCCTATAAATACCAAAAAAAAATACAAATTTATATACCTTCAGGTATTCTGTCCATCGGTCTTGTGCCATCTCCACACACCCTGTATGTGGGTTGAAACCTATACCAGTTTGTGATGTCAAGTGCAACCATGCATTGTATAATTTTTTCAGATGATCTAATTGGTTCTTCAATTGCTTTTGATTGAAACTGTGTCCCGTCCTTTGAGTAAATTTTTCTATTATAATCTTCCATGCTTTTGAGCTAAATTGCACCCCTGGGCGGCCACCTACCCTCACTTGCTCCAAACAAATGTCAATGAGACACTTTCTCATACCATCAGACCACTGTGCACGATCTATGTCATCTGTCTCTTTTGACTTTCCTTTATCCGACATGATAATTACACCTAACAGATCAGATTGAGTCCTTGTTCAGTTTTGTGCCATTCACTAAACACAAAAGATATCTATAACATATGATAATATAAAATGTATAACAAGAAAAAGCAAATGAATGAATGTCTAATGTCTTCTAATTTAGATTCCAAAATAATTCCTCTACAATCATTTGTAAACAATCACATGATCTCAAAGATAGTCAGGCAGCCATATATGTGTTCAACTCAAAGAGCTTTAAATTTCCAAGTGTGATCAAATTATCAAAGTCAACAAGAATACATCCCACAATGAGAACAACCACATATACATGAAGCCCACCAACACATACCATCACCAATCACAAATGCCATGGCCAAACACTTGGAAATACTTCTAATACATCTAAGAGATTTTCATGTATATCAAAACTATTCTACACATCCATATCATCAGAGATTTATCACTGCATAATGGAATTTGATAAATAGTTTATCAAAGAGAGGTGGGCCCACTCATTAAAAAAATCATATATCACCTATCTTCTGTTTACAGTATAGACCCCCTCTCTCCCTCTTTATAATAACATCAAAAGGCCTCATTTGGAATAGAATAGAGACCCCCTCTCTCCCTCTTTACACTATAGACCCCCTCTCTCCCTAAAAATTGTTCAGTCCCTCATCAGGTGGGCCACAGATGTACATTAAATATGCACTGTTGTTCGACTTGTGCTAGCCATCCATCTGTGATGCACATGCATACTTTATGTCCATCTTTCCACAAAAAATTAGCATGACCATTCTCTCATTCACAAGTTTTAACAAACCATGATTATTAAAAATATGATCCATGCCATGTCTATGCTGCTCTCTTATCAAGAGAGTGCAATCCGTGAGGAGAACGGTTAAAGTTTACTTATCTCTGCTCTCTCTGTACTTTTCTTTGGTCTTTACTGAACAACAAAATAGTTATCTTGTTTGAAAAGAGATGTGAACAGCACACTGATCAAAGGCTGTAAAAGGTCGTAGCGCGTGATCCAATGTGATTTTGACCCACAGAAAGATAAGAGTTTGATGATGTTTGGGCTCTAAGAGAGAGATATCTTGCTATTGAATACCTCCACTCATGTCGCAACTGGCCCAGTTTTATCCATTTGAAGTGGGAACATAAATTTCATTTGTTTAGTGATTGGTGTGTAGGGTCTTCTGTGGTTCTTTTTAGCATTAGAACAGATGACTTCAGATCAAAGCCATATTGCTACATTCGCAAGTATATTAAAAAAAACACAGCATCATACAGATTGTTCAATTTTCAGTTTGTTAGAACCGACAACTTCATATCAAAAGCCGTATTGCTATATTCGCAAGAATTAAAAAATAAATTTCAGCATAACACAGACTAGTCAATTTTTCATTTGTTAGAAACAAAAGGAAATATACACCATGGTTTCAAAGCATAGAATGGGATTGATGGTGGCTAAGTTGCATGGCATGCCAATACCATAATCAATCATCGAGACCCAATTTAAGTGGTTTTTGGAAGGAATTTTTCACTCAACAGTGACCAGTGGACATATCTCTTTTTTTTTTTTACAAAGAGACCCCGTTTTCACTTAAGTGATAATCTTTCTTTAATTAAAGGAATCATTTTGAATTTGCCTCTATCTATGTAAGCAGCCAAACCCAAGAACCTCCTGAAGTCATCCAAGAAAATCTAAAGTTACATTCAGCATATAGTGTGGCTTTGCTAAAGACAATCACGTCATTTGCAAACATTAGATGTGAAATGACACACTCTAGTCTAATGATAAAGGGAACAGAAGAAGCATAGGTAGCCAGCATGGCTGACAAATATTGCATAACATCATAACTAAAAGGGATTTAAAAAAAATAAAAAAAAAAATCTTAAGAGGATGATTTAAATTTTTTTTTTTTTTGAAAAAAAAACAATGAAACCATGAGTTAGTAGTTCGTGCATTTTTTTTTCTGACCAAAATAACCCAATTGACTATATCATCAATTATTTAACAATCTCATCAATTAGCCTTTAATAACACCTTGATGATATCGTCTTCTCTGATAGATGACACTCTTAGATAGCAGTAAATATCAGCAACTTTCCAATGTTTTCTCCTTCAGATTTTTTAACAATTTTCAGTATATTCCTATCTAGGATTGTTTAGGTCCATATCAGGTAAAAACATTGACGTCATCTAATTGGCGTCAATTGAAAATTCAGTTTTGCAAAGTCCTTTGTTTACATCCAAAAACATGAATTCTTACATGACATGTATACATTTCTTCTTCTTTGATCTTCATCTTATCCGATGATTCAAGTCGGGGGAAGAACAAATCACCTCCTCCTAAAGATCCAGATCCAAAGAAGTGAGAAGCTGAATCATCTAGGGCTGAACCGGTCCATCCTGGAATTTTGATGACCTTTTTTCCTTCTATTTTTCTATCGAGATCTTATCAGCTGCTTGTTATTTGTCTGTTTGGGATATCATCCAGTCTGTCAAGGCATCGGCTATATATTCCATGTTCCTTTAAAAATCTAGTTTATTCCAACTGCATTAGTATCAGGGGAAACTATTTTTAAGAAAGCAGAAATGACCAAGATACTCATGAGGGACGACCCCATGCACTCTGAGGCGTTAGGAAGAAAGGAAGAAAAAATAAAAAGTTAGGGCTTCTGGCCCTTTTTTTAACAACAGTGGAATCCACGGTTGTATCAATGCACACAGTAGACCGGATGTTCTATATACAAAGAAAAACAAGAAGAAGAAAAAAAATGAGAAGAACTGTACAGATGCATACCGTTCTGTGTCGTCTTCTCCCCTTCTAAAATGCGTTTTTTTGGTTCCCTTTTCAAATCGATTAGGCTTCCGTCCCTTTTAATGGAAGGATTTTCGTTGGAAATAAAACACCGTCAGAGGGCATTTTTGTCTTGAAAAAAGGGCTCCGCCTCTATTTTTTCGAGAGAGAATGCCTCTGATTTCCACATGCCCAGATTTGAGATATTTCTTTTTAAGAGGTTTTGCCTCTATTTCTCTAAAGTGACCAGAGGCTAGAAATCACTGCCAAACACCTCTAATTTCAAAATCTCTACCCACTTTAGAGAAATAGAGGATTAGAGGCAAAAAATAGATATGACAAACAGGGGCTATAATGGACCTTCGCCTGTCCAAATTTATAGTTTTTAAGTGTCCTAGCCCGGTAATCAAAGTGGTGCTTCCGCCTTCCAGTGTCCATCACTTCATTGGGTCAGTTTCAATGGGAGTTTCTGGTTAGGGATTCCCTAGTGCACTAGGCCCAACCCGAATCTGGAAAATAAAAAAACAATACTCTTGCGTAGGTATTTTTGGATTGTTTAATTTATAAGCCCATTTGACTCAAGGTGGGGTTTGGGTTTGAATCAAGTTGAACCAACTGTTCCATTAAAGATAGGTGCAACTTTGGTCAGCCAGGTTGAAATTGGGTTCAAGTAGCCCTTCTAAAAATTTGGGTCGGCTGACTACCACTCCAAGTTCTCAGATACAGATTGGGCCAAAATTCAACCAGAAAAACCATGCACCTGGTACTGGGAGCAACTAGCAATAGACATCACTCTCTCTCTCTCTCTCTCTACTTTAAGTTAAAACTCAGCAGACCATGACCGCAAAAAAGAGAGAACATGATGATTGTTCAAACAGGTTTCAACCACCGTTTCTCAGCAGTTTTGATTTTTAACCAGACTAGTGGACGCACCAGTACGAATTAAATTGGTCTCAGGCACAACATTGCTTCTCTTAAGTAAAAAAATAACCATTTGCAAGACACCACTCTTCTGAGACGGTTTGCGGGAGTGAGTATATATTCTCTCTCCCTTCCTCTCTCTTGCTGCATATTTCTTTGCATAAATTATATAGGAATTCATGATCAAATGAGTTCAATCAAATATTATCAAAGATTATTAAAGAGGTAACGGGTGAAGAATATGTATATTGATGTGAGCTTGACTTATTTTGGATTTGAATTGCCAGTAGCGGCTGGTTATTCATTTTTCAGCCTCCTTTTTTTTTTATTTTTCATTAAAGGGGAGATGATTTGATAGCCAATTTTAAAAATTCACTTTTATTTATTCAATCTTAACCATTTTATAAATACAAGTCTTATAATATCTACATATGCAATGACATGAAACAAGAATGTATGTTTGCTAAGACAAAAGGCAGAAATGGAGTTGTAAGAAACATGTCCATAGTAAAAACTCTCAATATCCTATCGTGTCCTCACCACGTCTCCTAAAACTCTCAATATCCTATCATGTCCTCACCACGTCTCCTAAAAACTCTCAATATCCTATCATGTCCTCACCACGTCTCCTAACACTATGTTTGTGTGTGTGTGTGTGTGTGTGGGTGGGTGGGTGGGGGGTGAAATTTGAGGGGGAAGAAAAATGAAGGGGAAGGGAGGGGGGTGTGAAATTTGAGGAGGAAGAAAAATGAAGGGGAAGGGAGGGAAGGGAAAATTAATTTTACCTCCCATTGTTTGGATAGTAAAAAAAGTAGGGAAAGAAAAGTAAAAAAGTAATATTTTGTTTGTTTGTGAGGTAGAGAGAAAATTACCAATTTACCGTTACTTTTGCAAAAAGATAAAAAATCCTCTCTTTTGTTGGGTAGATGGCAGTTTAGTAAATTTATAACAAATCCTTTCTTTCCCTCATATTTTTTCCCTCAGTTTTGAGGGCAAAATTTTTGAGTTGGGCCCACACGAATTTTCCCCCCCATATTCCCCTCCCCCCTCCCCCTTCCCAAACACCCTCAGTTAGGGCACTCCCCCAATTTTCCCCTCTACTTTTTCCTCCCCCTCATCTTACACCCTTCCCAAACAGAGCGTAAGTTTTCTAAATCTTTTAGAAAAGACTTTTCATGCTTTGATACCATACTTACGTATGTTATATCCCGGTCTTGAGAATTCTTGGATTAGGGTGGTTTCCGAGGTGTGACGCGCGTACTCCCGTGAACTCGCACATGTACCGGACCGAGTCCGAATTCTCGAAGGAGAAAATCTCACTTTGCATGTGTGAGGATTACTTACTGACACCCATCAATGAACATTTATTTGGAGAAGCATGTATATCAACAATAACAAAGCCATGAGCAATCCATTATATTACAATTTATCTTTAACAAAGTTAATAATTTAAATCTCTTAAATGCATAGTACACAAGTACTATAATGAGTATCTACTAAATGATTATCTCAATGGAACATAATCCTATACAAATGCAAAATAAAATTAATCATATGAATTACCTTAAGCTAAGTGCAATATGAAATACTTAGTCTTAAATCCATGATTACCAATCCATGATTACCACTCTGATACATACTCTGGCGGTCATAGCTAACCAATATGCTTACCAATCAAATCTCTTATCTGAATGGTTATTAGTAATTCTCTTTGGTGTCCTGGATCCCTATGACACCAAGTGTAGCACCATGAATATGACGATTCAACAAGATATATGAGCAATTAAGATTCAACACATATTAATTCTAATTTCGAATTTCAAGACGAATGATTAAAGAGACCAATAAATGTCAACTAGGCACATTGTAAATTATGAATAAATCATGCTTTATCGAATCAATAATCGAATACTCACTTTTTAGTTGGCTACTACATTTGCTCATCCTCTTCGATAGAGAGCAAATCTAGTTGGGATGTCACCAGCGTCCCGGCCAAAGGCTGACTGGCTACCCGGTTATGGAGTTCCGGTACTCCAGATGACATATTGCAGTAGTCTTGAATAACTGAACCAAGTTGTAACCCCGTCGGGTATCACAAGGTCGAAGCTAAGTAATGCCGAACAATTCGAATCGAATAATAATTAGACTGGAGTAAGACTTTTCTAACCGAATCATTTCTAATCAAATTCATTTATTTCCAAACCATAATTTTGAATTATATGCTTCTAATATCACATCAATGTACGATAACATTTATAAGGCAATTGTAGTACAATTTGTGGAATAATACGAATAATGCATATAACAAGTAACTGAATATTTGAGGGCAATAAATAAATCAATTAATCTCAATATGCAAATGCAAATAGATTAATAGAATCAAGGATTTTTACTAACCAAACCTAATCCGATTATCCGTCGTTTCCAACCGCCCGTTACGATGTAGTTTTAGATGATATAATGCACTGTTACATCTCGTTGGTGTCATGTTGTGTATGTATGAGATGCATTGAAGTATTCTAAATCAACACCCATGGTGAGGTTCTAGATGAGTCGGATAAGCAAGTGAGATGATCTTAGCCCAAGATTTCCTCACGGTTTATGATTTCCAATGGGCCATATTAATTGTTAAGGTTTCCATGTCTATGGACCTACAATATCAATCTTAAACACCCTAAGAACCTTATTGGTTTAGTTTTTATGTCTCAATCATCCTCATGAATTGATTATGGAAGGTTTTAGGCCTTTTGGAGTGGAGTTAACTTCCTAGTTAGTCAATGGATTCTAATAGGTCCAAACTAGCTAGGTTCAAAGTTCATTTTTCAAAGAGGATGGATTTGGTTCATTGATCCAATTATTCACTCTATCTCCTAACCTCTGATCATGAAGAGGAGTAGACCACTGGGTTCTACACTTCGAGAGCTTTCCAATGGTATAAAGAACTCAAAAATCGAGCGTATGGATCAAAAGTAATGGCCATTCAAAGTTAGTGTTGTTGGGCCCAACGGGCCGACCCGCTCGAGCGGCCCAATTATCCGCTCGAGCGGACAGCACTGCTGTGACTCATCTGCTGTGCAGAAACCGGGCCTAAATTCTCTGTTTTCTGGTGTCTATTCTCTCTACCTAAAACCCATTCTTCCAAGGCATGAATTTGGACTAAAATGAGCCTCCAAAGTGTTCACAAATCCCATGATCCATCAAATTATATTCTACATTAATTCATTACAAGAACCCATTTTTTACATTATCATTCTAATACAATGAAAATGGCTGAATTGATATCCAAGATAACTATAACATTCAATCAAAGATTCATAAACATGTATAAATCATAGTTGCTCATTACTTGCTTCTTTTTGGTGCTTTTCACTCTAATCTTTTTCCCCCAATCTCTAAGCTCAAATGCAAGTAAACCTCCAAATGCTAACTCAATCACAATTCCTACAATAGTAAAATGCATTAATGAGAGCTAATTAGCATGCATGCAACTAAGGATTCCTACAACCCATTTTAGCTTGGAGGATCATTTATAGGTTGGCTTCTTACCAATGGAGAAAGAGAAGGAAGATGGTGATTTAAGAGATGAGATTCTACATTGGTTGCGGCTAGAATGAGAGAGAAGATGTATGCACTTCTTAACAATCCTAATTACCATTTCAAGCAATATTAAGGGATTAGGAGAGAAAGATGGTTACCAATGGACTGTTTAGTGGGTTGGAAGAGGTGAATGAGAGCTTGTAGGAGATAGAGATGATGTTGAAGAAGAAGATGTAGTCTAAAGCACCCACATGCATGAGCTCCCCTTTGATGCTTTGAGAAGAAGAAGAAGATTAGAGAAGGAGAAGCCCTTGACTGGAATGGATGAAGAAGGAAATGTCTCAGCCAAATGAAATGACAAGAGTGAAGGGGAGGTGGCTGGGTTCATTTTATGTGGTAAATTTTGTTCCATTGCATGCAAGTCCACCTTCTTGAATAAAATCTGGGAAAAGGGCTTTTGTGTTTAAATGGCTTGGATATGGGTTGGTTGGGTCCAGTTGGTCTGGGTCCAAACATGAAAATGATGTTAGAAAAAATGCTTGATGAAATGCACAAGAAAGCCTACAAAAAATTTATAAACACATGCGCTATTTAAAATTATTTAAAAAGTCATAGTTCTACTTAACTTGGCTCAAACCTCACTAATCTAATTAATCCTTCATCAAATCATCCAAAATAAATATTAGGTGCCTAATTAAGATTAATTAAGTACTAAACCTACCAAGGTAGGGTCGGGGTCTAACACCCAGTTTCGACCATGCATGCACCTATTCTTAGATGACTCTTTCCTTTTTAGGCACGCCACCACTTCCCTTCAACATCTTCATTTCGGAACTCATGCATTTGGCCCCCTTTCTCTCTCATCCCCTTTGCAATCTCCTTCTCAGACATGCATTTTTCTCTCCTTTTTCTTTTAGTTTCCTATGAGCCAACAGTTTTCTTGAATTTCCTAATCTGCGCATTATAGTATATATTGTCTCTGTTTCAGATAATAATACCTTTTTCAATCTAGTGTTATTTTTGCAACCCAAAGTTGTAGAGCTTTTATTTCAAAAATGAAAATAAAGGTTCTTCTTTGATGTTCTTTGATGTCTGATCCACTGAATCCAAAACCTTCAAACACTGAACAGTTAGGCACCAGTTCAAGTAACATCCGAAAGAATTTGAAGTGATTTGGACAGTTTCCACTTTCCAGTTCAAGGTAAGAGGATTAAGTTAGTAGTTTGGATTCACGAACAGTATCATGCAATTGTAGATTCCAATTATTAGGCTTTAGTTTTATGGTGCAACATGTCTTATGGGCTGGCCTGGATGCATGCCGGTGATCAAGGAGTCCATTTTCAATCTTCCACTAACTCATCCAATTATTCACAAAAACATGAGTGGATACATACATGCAAATTTCAAAATAATACCAAGATGACTAAATCTCCAAGGTTGAGATAGGATTTGATTGTATAAATTAAATGTACATTGTGAATTCTTATTTTGTATTGTAAATTAGTTCTTTTTAGAAGATGATCCGATAGATTGAAACTTATATAACATCTTTGCATATTTCAAATGAATTCTCTCTACGTTCATGTTGCTGCAAGTTCTCTTACTTATAGACACTAATTAATGAAAGATACCATATGTTCAGTTTTAATCCACAGTTTCATTAATTGGGACAATGGTCCATGTTAAATTAGAGAAGAATAAATAGTAGTACATTCACAAACTAAATCCACATGCATGCTTAAGAAAAGGATATCTTATGTAATGTGATGCACCACAAAATGTGATGGACTACAAATTCCAATATGGAGGCCGCTTTACTGAGTCTCATTTGGATCTATCTGTCAAGTGGGGGGATGACTTTGACTTCTTCAAGTCAGTTCCATCATTTGATTGATATACATTGCAAATGATCATTACTACTCTAATATTCTCATCTGCAATGCTTTAATACCACAATAATTATCAATTTAATAATAGTAACTTTTGGGCTTGCTCATAATTCATGTGAGAGACTTAAGAAAGGTTTTACATTTGCTTTCAATCTAACTTAACTAATTTAGAGGATAACTACTAATGGTTTCTCAAGAAAAGGAGTAGTCAAAGAGGATAGATAAAAATAGATTTGACCAAGTGCAGCCTATTTAAAAATTTTACCTAAAATAAATCGGAATGATAAAATATAATTCAGCCTACCACAACATGGTTACGACCAAACTTTGAGGATGACAATGAAAAACTTTTGGGTTTTCTTAGTTATCCGTGTGAATAATTCATTGATGGAAAAACTAGTTTGGATTAAACAAGATGGTTTATAACAAATGAGAATTGTGATCTCATGGAGATACACTGCACCCTTTGGTGTATTTAGGTTCAAGTTATCCATTCTTTTCGTTATAAAAGAAGGAAAATTTAAATAAATAGGTGGAAGAAGAGAGGCCGAATAGATGGACGGTTAAGATGAACCATGGACCTCCCTAACCGCACTCGAGGTCTACTTTCCTCACTAGAAGGCTGAGTCCAGCGCCCCCAAACTGAGTAAACAAAAAAATTAATAATAACTCCACACCTGTTGCCTAACAATTGACATTTTCATGACTCAATTGGGCCCACTAAACACAGTAATGGCCACTAGATTCGGATTTTAAATCCCATCACTTCCATTAAATGTTTGATCCAAGTTCCCCACAGGGAGAGATCACGTGACTGTTACATCTGATCTAACTACTCTTCTTCTTCCGTTAAAATAAAAGCGGCCTTTATTACTAACCGTTTAAACTTTAGATCTTTCGTTCCCGAATCCGAGCCATGGAATATTCAAACAGTTACCAAATTCAAAAGTGCAGTTTCCACATCGGGCCAGGGAGGAGGGCACGTGATCTGATTGTACGGTCCGGATCGTATATGCATCGCATCTGAGTGAAAGGACTTAAATCTCATTTGTACGCTCTCTCTCTGTTCTCTGGTTGGTCCTTCCATTCGCTTCTCCAAGATCAAATTCCAACTTCTCTTTCTTCTCTACCTCACACGCCTCCTTTCGATTTCACTCGCCCAGATCTGGTTTTTAGCTTTCGAATCGATCGATTTGCGATGATTTCTTCTGAGCTCGAGCTCAGATCATGAAAAGCTGTTAATCTCTGGCTTTCTTTCCTTGCAATTTCTCTGTGCTTTTCCGATTTCGTGATCTGATTAGAGGAAGAAGCTTCGGACTTGGAGGAAGATCGAAGTCGAAGGTACGATTTAAAAAAAAAGACAATTTTTTTTTTGTGTGTGTGAAATCGGTCAATAATTAGATACTTCTGAATTTATTGTTGTGTTGAGAGTGCGTTTGGATGTAATCGTGAATGCGAGTGAATCCGAGGTTCATAGGAAAACAGTTTCCTGATTTTGATTTTCTCTCTGCTTCAAATCGAAATAGCTAATTTGATTTAGGCAGAGAGAAGCATACTGCCTAGGTATGAAAAACGAGACACTAAACGTAGCTTAAGGTTCTGAATTAGGTATGTTTCCCCCTCAGAAACAGTTGGATTAGATTAGTTTTAATCTTGAAGAAATATGTGGAGTTTGGAGAAAGTTTCGTTCTTTCCCCTGGAATTGATGTGAAATGTGGTATGGGCTTGTGTTTCAATGCTCTGTATGGGGTATTGGGTATGGCAAAGATAGAGAGTGGGGATCTAGTGGACTCCAATCTCTCATCATTTGTGTCAGGAACTGATTGGTTGCAAATTGCAATTCATAATGATGATCATGTTATAAACATTTCCTAAACAATATACTCGCATGGTTTGCTTGTAAACTTACCAGTACATGCCAAAGGTGGTGAGTTTTCCTTGTGCTCTGAATCTAGTGGACTTAAATATAGTTATTTACACTTGCTTGTATGTAGGAATGTACATATATGTGTGAATTTGGTATGCGAATTCTTGTTCGAACAGATTTTTTTTTTTCTCAAATGTGAAGCAAAATTTATTCGTAATTTATTGGAGTGTTTCAATTAAATTCAGACTTACAATCTCTCAAGAAATGAAAATTTCTTAGTTGTCCTAATTCAGAAAAAAAACTAAGCTCTTAAATCTGAAATCCATATCTGAATCTTAATCGTAAATGGTTGAATTTTGTAGAGAGTGTGACATGAATTTATGATTCCCATTTGTCCCTGTAAGTTATTGTGAACGATCAATCTTAAAAGGTATCAGTAATGTGATGGTATATTAGGCATCTCTTAAATCTGAAATCCATATCCGAATCCTATTTTGCTTAACTCATGGCCATTTTTATTTCCAAAAATCAGGTGTTGAAATATTAGGCATCTGTTTTCTAGTTCTTATTATTTTGGTGAATTTATAAGTTTTGTCAAATCTTAAGCTTTGCATAGAGATTTGGTTAAAAGAAAAGCTTCCCTGCACCAGAACTGCATCCCTTTTTAAGTAAAATCTACTTGTACATGAATGATGTATGCGTGCCATATTACATGCATGTTGGTAACTCTCTCTCCCTACTTTCAGAGATATTGGTGGATGAGGGATTTCTTTCTACGTGATGTATAAACCTGGAATTTGCATTGATTGGGGCTTGGTAGAGAGGTTCAATATATAAGCTGAAAGGAGTGGGAAAAAATGGCACCTGCAAGCAAGGCAGACAAAAAGGCAGCTTTAGATGTGGCCTCATGGATGTTTAATGTTGTTACTTCGGTTGGGATCATCATTGTCAACAAAGCCTTGATGGCCACATACGGCTACAGTTTTGGTAAATTCATTTGACTTCTCAAATCTAAGGTTTTTTTTTTTTTTTTTCTTCTAGTTGTCCCTTTCTCGTATTTAAAGATTATCTATCACAGAGTGTGTATTTATTCCTTGTAAGTGTGAGCTTATCCTTTTCTTGAATGATTTAGGATGAAATGTTTTTGCTTGGACATATAGACCTGTTTAACTCAATGTGATTACAAAACTTGATTGCCTGGGTATCTTTACCATGCATTCTCATGTTTTAAACCTGAAGTATTCAATTAGAATTAGGTATAAATGGTACAACTGGTTGAGGCATGAAGGGTTTAAACTTTAGTTCTTTCTTTCTTTCTTGTCAATCAAACGTTTGGTTTCTAGAATTTGATGCAGTTCAGACTGATTTGCTGTTGGTAGTGGGCTTGTGAAGAATCTTCAATAGATAAGCTACCTTTGCCGCTTTTAATTATTTGATGTTCCATTTTGACCATAAGCATATTAGGCAAAATGTCATTGTGTTACAATAATTATATGAATCACAATGACAAAGTTGTTTTTGACTTTAAATAGAACTCAAAGGCCTTCTTTGCTTTGATATCATCACTGTAGAATAGTATATTAATGGCAAAGCAACCGGAAAAAAATTAAGCAATAGCCATTGTTCATCTTTTTGTTGGCCTCATGAGGTAATCATCCTTTTATTGATTATCTTAAGGCTCAGGCGATTTGGTATTTTTTCCATTTTATTGGAGGCCAGATTTTGTGAAAAATATTACATGCAGCAATTGAATTGGATATTTGGAAAGAGAAAACAAGAGCTCTATGAAGGAAAGTGTTGCACAAGAAAAAATTTAGCAGGGCAGATTAAAGCTTGGATTTTCACTGGGGTTTACATGCAAAGGAGTTCAAAGGAAAATTGAGAGAAAGTGAGTCTAGTGATAAAAATGCCATGTTACTCCCATAAGAGGACTCATGCAGTTTGTTCTGAAACCTGGATGGTGGGATGTAATCACTAATGAAAGTGCTTTTGGAAATCTGGTCCATCAGTTTTGGTGGAACAACTAAAAACAACCAAAGAGATCTATTACTGGTTTTTTTTGGACCATGTCAGATGGGGATTCTAACAGAGTTGAAAAATGGCCTCAATGGAAGGGTAAAGTTCACAAATTCATGGTCGAAATGTTTGCAAATTGAAGAACAAGTGAAACAAAGTGTGTTCTTCCCCTCCGTGGAAATTGGCTAGTGTTGTGCATTAATGAGAACTTAGAAGAATGATTTTGTCGTTAGAAGTTTCATTTTTCACGTGCCAAGTGGACTCATTACATTAGCAATGGCTGAGGTTTCTAAATCTGAAATGATGATTGGAAACACCATCCTGTTGGCATTTTGGTAATTTTTTTTCAGTTTTTTCCTGTAGCAGTATATTATCTAATGGGCTGCTATGATCATTGTATAGTATTATCCTTTTACTCAATAATTTTTTGTTACTCTTAGAAAAAATTTAAATTATGGCTCAAAATATTGTTATTGGTGCCTTATGGAAGGTGATATTTATTGTGAGATTGTTGGTATAATCCTTTTGATTGCAAAGTGGAATAGATGATGAAGTCTGAAAGTACTTGTTTTTTTTTAAACTAACTGCTGGTCTGACAAAACAGTGGAATCTGATAAATTCTGCAGCTACAACATTAACTGGTCTCCATTTCGCCACCACAACTCTGATGACTCTAGTTCTTAGATGGATGGGATACATACAGCCATCCCATCTTCCTTTACCCGAGCTTCTAAAATTCGTCCTTTTCGCAAACTTTTCAATTGTTGGTATGAATGTGAGCTTAATGTGGAACTCTGTGGGATTCTATCAGGTATGTTCTAGCAAGAAGTCATTTATTTTACTTTTCTTTCAAGTATAGTAAGAGTGTACATTCGACATTACCATGCATTCCTTGTTATTTGATCTTCAGATTGCCAAGCTGAGCATGATTCCTGTATCATGTTTTCTGGAAGTTGTCATGGACAAGATCCGATACTCAAGAGACACTAAACTCAGTATAGGGGTTGTTCTCCTTGGAGTTGCAGTATGTACTGTGACTGATGTGAGTGTCAATGCCAAAGGATTCATTGCAGCCTTCATAGCAGTTTGGAGTACTGCTCTGCAACAGTATGTAAGTACTCAATTGATGAAATCAGTTCTTATACATTCAATTCTCTTCTCTAAGCAATTGAGAATGCGATCTGCTTATTTTGTCCAAACTCCAACCTGTTTTGATTGGCCAAAATTTTGACTCTTGATTGTTTCCTCCACTGAACAGTCTGTCTATCCACTACAGAAAATCACACTTGCAGTTGGCTTGTTTAGTTTGTCCAAATTTTGTGCTACATTATGCTGGAGATCTGAATTTCCTTTGCTAATCTTGTGATTACCCAAAAGGCCAAAACCACGATTAGATTGGAAATTCAAGGCATTTGGGTAAGCACCCAAATGGCAATGTGTTTGTAAAGATGTTATTTTCGAAAGTACATCTGGGGAAGGCAAAACATATATATTTGTCCCAAATCAAAATTCACATAATTTTAAGTTGGATTTTGACGATGAATTGCGTCCCATTCTCCTTACTACTTGTGAAAAATGCTAGAAGAAACTGAAATTACCTCTGGAATTCTCTCTCCCCATGCTGAAAACTACCCTTTTTTTAAACATGGTCATGCAACTGTCTCAACTAAAATGTTTGTTCATACAATTATCTAGGAAACGATTACTTAATGGTGATATTTCTATACTGATTTTAACCACATTTGTTGGTTGGACTTCTGTCGGCCTGGACTTACATAAAAACAAAACTTGTACCCTATTGCATATGCTACCACAAAGCCATATGTATCAGCCATCATGTGATGATGTTTTATGGGTATGAAATAGGTTAAATTTCCCCAAAAATTCAACACTTAAATCTGATTAGTCTCCTGATATGTCTTTGCAGTATGTGCATTTCCTTCAGCGTAAGTATTCACTTGGATCATTCAACCTATTGGGCCATACTGCACCAGTCCAAGCTGCAACACTGCTGGTATTAGGGCCCTTCCTGGATTTCTGGTTGACAAATAAAAGAGTTGACGAGTATGGCTACAACGTTATTGCTGTGGTAAGCACATGTAAAACTCGAAGTGGTGGACATATTATGCTATTTAATATTTAAGACGGCAGTTGCACATATGGACTCCTAGGAGAGTTGGACAGTTTTGTCTGGATAGATGTAATTATCTATTCCGCATAGTTATGAGTTACACCAACTCATTGGAGAATCGGATATTCTTGGCTGAATGGTGTCATTATTAATTCCACCAAGTGTCCGTGGTGGAAGGAAAATTGCAAATCCATATGCCAGTATATCTTGTTTTCACCCATTCTCACTCCAAATCCACCTCTTACATGCCGCCCCCCCCCCCCCCCCCTCCATTTTTTCTTTTGGGATTTCCAAAGGCTCCCTATAATCAAATTACATGTGTATGCTCTATAATCAGAATGTGTGAATCCGTAAGGGGATGCCTGTCTATATACATGTATTATGCATTTGCTATTGGTTCACACATAGGACACACATTTGATTTACATGTGTGCATGTATTTCTCATTTGATTTGCTGCATTAGTACGTAGTCATGGATCCATGTTATGCTCATGTCAATCAGACCACTAAATCCTTCTGTTTTTTCTGCAGTTCTTCATTATCTTGTCATGCACCATTGCAGTAGGAACCAACCTTAGCCAATTCATCTGCATTGGCAGATTCACTGCTGTGTCTTTCCAAGTCCTGGGCCACATGAAGACCATCCTTGTTCTGATCTTGGGATTCTTCTTCTTTGGAAAAGATGGTCTCACCATACAAGTGGTTCTAGGTATGGTCCTAGCTGTGGTGGGCATGATATGGTATGGGAACGCATCATCAAAGCCCGGAGGAAAGGAACGCCGAAGCTATTCAATTTCAAGTGATAAATCTCAAAGGCATGGTGACTTGGAATCTAGTGAGCGGGATGATAATGTCTAAGACAAGGGCCCATCTATCTGATGACTCCCATCGCTTTTTCTAATTTTTCTCGAGGATTCAATTCCGATGCATCAGAGGATAGCTGATTTTAGTAATCTTTTCAACATCAAGGTAGAACTCTTCCCTTTTAGTCTCACATTTTATGTTGGGGGTTGAGCCCCTAGCTCAATTGGACGAGTGCCCAGAGGCACTGAAGAATTTTACCTACAATTCTTTCGAGATTTTTGGTTTTTTACCTTCTTTCTCCTGGGAATTCTGTTTTCTGCACAGGCTATTTACCCAGTCAATTCCCTTTTGTTTCACGTTCTTTTGTAGTTATATCCTGTTTCTTTGGACATGGCCGGTAATTTGTCAGTTTCTATTTATAAAGCAAATTATTTGCAATATCTTGGTAAACCACACCTCTCTCTCTCTCTCTCTCTAGCTTTTATTAATTGTGTACACTGCTGTCTTGTTGTGGTTGAAAAGATTTCATCTTCATTTTGTTGTGGGAGGTGGTTAGGAGACTAGTTGGTACATTTCAACAATATAGTCCAAAATGAGAAGGGATGGTGATGAAAAAAAATTATACAATGGGACTTTTTTAGCTTCAGAAATATCTAGAATTGCAACTGCTAGATGGATGCTTATGGATAGGTGGAGTAGGAGTGTAGGACCTTTGCCTAACAAATCAATAGTTTTTCATTTCAGTGCATGTGGCTTCCATGGATACAAAGCTCACATATTGTCGCCACGCACAGAATTTGGTGCTTATACCCAAACCCAATTCTGATGTGCTCATCTCCACAGTTGTAGATTGTGGAGATCATGGTTATTCTATTGTGCAGGGAACTTGTATTTAACACAATTGTTACCCATTTTGGTCACAATGGTATTTTTATCCATTTTATTGCATTCTAAGGATTTATCAGTGATTCAAACTCCATCATATGACTTTCTCAGGATTTATCAGTGATCAAAACACCTTAAAACCCATTACGTTAAATGATTTTGATCAAATAAGACATTGTTATGGCCGTGCCTAAGTTTCAGCAGCAAAGGAAAAAAAGAGGCCATTATGACTAATAATTTTTTTCCTATTTTAAATAACGGGATATTGCCCATATAACTGCTCTTAGATTTGACATTTTCCTTTAGAATGATCGAAGTTTAAATACTTTTCGCATAGATGTTCATATAATAATGGTTCGATATCGCACGGGCCTAAGATATTGCACAAGACGATATGTGTGATGTTGCACGGCCCTAGGATATCGACATCGTGATGTGTGTAATATCGTACGACCCTATGATATCGTACAAACAGCTTTGTCATAAATACTTAAACCCTAACAATACCGCACAGTATGATGTGTGCAATATCGCATGACCTTAGGATATCGCACGGACAGCTTTATCGTAAATACTTGAACCCTAACAATTCAGGGGCGAACGTCGGGTCTAAAGACAGCTGCCTTAAATAATCAGTTGGCCATAACCAGAACATGTTAATATGTTATCGCCTTTGTCAAAAACTCCCCATTAAAGGATAAACAAATTACTTTTGTAAAGATAAATCATGAAGCACTTGCAGATAATAAAAAATGATCAGGTTCAATTTCAACCTACCTGCTGCAGTGTAATTGAGACGGATGTGCCTACTAAATAGTTGGTAAAAGCCGTATCAGTTGCACCAAACTGTAATCGCATCTATTTCAAAGACCCCATATAGGATAGTTGCCTAGTTGGGATCATCAAATCAAATCAAGGCTTCAATAGCCATGTACAGCTACTCAATAAAACCAGCAGATTCGCTTAACATATTGGGTTACCTGATAATATTACAGTACCGACCAAGATTGAATGGAAATTGATATGGACACTCCCTTTTCTCTCTTTTTTAATTGAGGCACTCCAAAATTTTGTAAAGGAAAATGAGTGCATCCATAAAAAAAAAAGGAGTGCCAATATCACTTCTCAAATAGAATTCAAATAAATTTAACGCATGGCTTCTAGCCTTATAAGTAAGGTTGGGAAACTCGTGACTTGAACTCGACTCGTCCCATGCAAAAAAATTGACTCGGATAGAGTCAACACGGAGACTCGAAAGAGTCATGTTTTTATTTTTTATTTTTAATATATAAAAATGAGTCCATTACGTACAAAATATAAAAATACATATTTTCTCACATTCATAATAATCAATTTAAATTAATAAAGTTGTATATGCAAGAAAAGTACGACAGCTAGGAAAATAAATGAAAAGGCTGCATATTACATAATTTGTTAATCCAAATACCGAATATAAAAAATCAAATATACGTTTCAAATTACATTTCAGTCATCATTTTTAAATTACTAACTCCAAACCACATGCATAGTTACTTATAAATAAATCTTAATTATTTAACATTAGATTCACCTATTAAATGGTTTTGAATGCCAACAACTTCTTAAAATTAGATAGACTCGGGCAAGTGTCCCTATTTTTTAATCGGTTCTTTGTCAAAACGAGATGACTCGAGAGAGTGAAGAGTGGACTCGGAGAATTTTCCAACCATGCTTGTAAGATCCCAATCCCACAATGCCAAGTCTCCCTAAGTACGGCACACTGCCAAGGCCCAATATAAGCAGTGTAGAAGGTCTAATTTTAAACAATATCGGAATCATCTTTCGAATTGATTCTCTATTGTAGTTAAATTTAAATAGAGAAAACCAAGTAAGAGCACATTATCTAAAAAGACTTTTAAAAAATAAGTTAATTATTTTAAATAGTTAAATTCTAAATTTATTAATAAAAAACCAATTTCACACGAGAAAATGTTTTTTCCCTCCTTCAAGAGGAGTCAACCTTTTCTCCTCCATTTTGCAATACTTAATTGGGACAAAAATTATATTCTCTTCTCTTTTTTGCTATAAAATTATATTCATTTTTCAGTTGCATCGACTAGCAAAGCCTTTTCTTTTAATAGGAATCAACCATTGTCCATAGAACAAAAGAAACTTTTTTTTTCCTTGGAAAAACATCAAATTAGGATTTAGAAAAAAAAGAGGTTCAAAGATTTTTAAATTAGTCCCTAAATTTTTAAGTAAGTTTTCAAGTAAGGAAATATGTCAATTTAAAGCTATCTTCCAACAACTTTTTCCCACGATTTTTTAAAAATATACAAATTAAATAAATTCACTTCCATGCAAACAAATGGGCACTCATTCCCTTTTTTTTAATGTTGTTTTACAATATATCTTTTTTTTTTGTGTGTGTGTTGATGTAGTTTGATTTTTGGAGCACTGGACATGCAAAAAAAATGTTTTATAGGGATTTAATTGATTGTGGAGTCCTTTTAGAAGAAATTTTCCAACAAAAAAACGGGTTTGACGTTATAATGTAGAGAAATTCTATTTGCACCATGAAAATAACTGAGCACACCCACTTTTCAAAAAAAAAAAAAACTTATTAACAAAATACTCATGACGAAAATACCCATAATTTCCTCGCATATCTCATGTGCACGGTCCTAAACTCTGTGCACTCCACCAGCGAGCGATACATGCTAAGAAAGAGGAGAAGATGGTCGCCGGTGATTGGTGGGGCATAGAGGGTAGCTCGCCGGTGATGGGGCGGCCCTCGGAGTTTATTCACAGTAGGTGGGAGGGGAAGAGAAGAGGAGAAGAAACCACTTAGCTCACCGGAGGGAGAAGAGAGGGGAGCTCGCTGGAGGGAGAGATGGTCGCCGGTGATGAGGCGGCCGTCGGGATTCGGTCACAGCAAATTGGAGGGGAGGAGAAGAAGACAAGAGAAAATAAGATGAGAGAAAAAGGAAAAGAGAGTGTTTTGGGCATTATTGAAAAAGTGGGTGGGCTTAATATAAAACATGTGGGTGCAATTATATTCGTGTTTAATATGTGCAATGAGATGTTGGAGTTGTAATCGTAGGATGAAACTTACTCCGCTTGAACCAAAAATAAAAAATATACTGATAGAGAGGTTGGAATTCATTTGGAGCAGTCCAAACTATTTATTTGCAGGCCCCACAATGTGTTATCTTAAATATGGCCCGGCTTTTCTGGCCGGGCCGTGTGCTCGATCCTTGCTGAACGCTGGGATCTCACTTGCAAGATGAGATCTCAGCGTCCAGCAGGGATCGGTCACACGGTTGGACCCGAAAGCCGGGCTGTGTAGACTTTTCGATCTTAAAATAGCTACGACCGATGATCCAGATTCTTTAAACTATCAAGATTCAAGATCTCGGGACCACCAAAGATGACCCGACCCGACCCGACCCGAAATTCAAAGTTCAAAGCTTTATAGGAAACGCTCTCGCGGGTCTAGAAATGAGAAGATGGTGCCGCGGACCACAGAGAGTGATCCAATCATGACACGATCCGCCCTGGAGAGCAGGGCTGTCGCGAAAAAGACCGCTTCTAACGCCCTTTTTTCTCTCTCTCGAAACTCTCGGATCTCTCTCTCTCATTCTCTTAGACGGACGGACCGGACCCGCTTTTGTTATTTCTCTGCAAAAGATCAAATTTTCCCGTCCCCTCTTTTGAGCTTTTGAGAGCTTCCAGTTTCGATCAACATAAAACAAAAATGTCGATTCTCTCTCTAATCTCTCAAATGCAGATGCCGTAGTTGTTGTTGTTGTTGAAGAAGGAGAAATCGAAAACCAAAACACAAAAAAGATTGAAAATTTCCTTCAATTTCTTTCAAGGAAGAAGATGAGCGCTTCTAGGTTTATCAAGTGCGTCACGGTAGGAGATGGTGCTGTCGGGAAGACCTGCATGTTGATTTCCTACACCAGCAACACCTTCCCTACGGTCATTTCCATATTCCCAATCTCCTGATTTTTTTTTTTTTTGCTTTGTTGTTTTGATTGTGGTTGGGATTTTGAATTTTCGTTCTCTCAGAATTGGGGGTTTGTTGGAAAAAAAAAAAAAAACAGAAGAAGATTCTTGCTTTTGCAATGTGATCTCAGTTTGAATAAGTACTTGCATAAGAAAAGTGCAAATTGTGGGGATTTTCATTGTTAATTTTCGTGGCGGGGAATGAATGTGGATTGCCTCAAATACCATAGTTGTCAAGTTTGGATTTTGGGGCCGTTTGTTTGCATGGAATTGAATACATGCGAAGGATTGTAAAAGAGGTGAAGGGTGAAGGATATAAGATGGAGATGTAAATACGACCTTGGCTTTTCTAGAATTTGAATTGCCATGGTGGTGGCTGAGTATTCATTTTCCATTTCTCCTTAATTCATTTTCTATTAAAGGGGAGACCACATCGTATTCGTTTATAGATCTCTGCATTTTTTATTTTGGCCACTTCTGAGAATAAATTTCTTAGAGTACCCAGGAATTCAATTCCATGCAAACAAATGGGCCCTCATTCCCTTTTTTTTATAATGTTGAATTGCAATGTCTTTTTTTTTTTTTGGAGCATTAGATAGGCAAAAAAAATGTTTTATAGGGATTTAGTTGATTGTGGAGTCCTTTTAGAAGAAAATTTCCCACAAAAAAGGGGTTTGACATTATAATGTATGTTTCTGTTTAATATGTGGGATGAGTTGTACAATAAATAAGAAATTATTCTGACAAGAAACGTGAAAATTCTATAATTTTTCTTTGTTTCTTTTTGTTGTTGGGATTGGCTTGCCTCAAAGTATTGTAATTCTTTAGGTTTTGCTCGAGTAACTGAATTTTTTCCAACTCTTGCATTGCCAATTTTTGAATTTGGGGAATGGGTGCAAAAGGAAAAATTGTTTTATACGGTTTTAAATTGGAATGAGGTAAACTAAGGTTGCATACCAATAGTTCTCTTATATAGGTCTGAGATGAATTGTGCTGTGCTGCTGCTGATTTTATTCTTGTTATTTGATGTATGAGTGTGCTTTAATTAGAAAAGATCTGTTTTAAAGACCCTTTCGTTTTGTGTTCGAGGAATGTTCTATTGAAAAGAGAAAAAAAATTTTCATTGTTCAAGAGCTTTGTCTCAAGCCATTGACATTATACGATTTAGGAGTAGGTGTGAAGAACTTCTTATTTTTCTATAATCTCAATCTATTAAATATGTATGGAATTTTTTAATTTATTTTTTATTTTTTATGGGAAGCAGGATTATGTACCTACTGTTTTCGACAATTTCAGTGCAAATGTGGTAGTGGATGGAAATACGGTTAATCTAGGATTGTGGGATACAGCAGGTACAGTTTATAACTATTATATGCATTCTATCAAAAATTTTCTTTTTTAATTTTCTTTGGCTAGAAAGTTTATGTTTTGGGTCTTATTTTGCGACTTTATGGAACAGGTCAGGAGGATTACAACAGATTAAGACCTCTGAGCTACCGTGGTGCAGATGTTTTTCTGTTGGCATTCTCTCTCATCAGCAAGGCTAGCTATGAAAATGTTGCGAAGAAGGTAAGCAATTGATGGTTCATTCTGGAATGCTAGACTCTTCTGCTTATTTTTCTTGATAGTTTATCTTTCCTCCATTGGTGACACATTTTTCTCTTTTCCAGTGGATACCTGAACTGAAACATTACGCGCCTGGTGTTCCCATCGTTCTCGTTGGGACAAAACTTGGTTGGACTTTTTCTTGCCGCATTCAATTTATCAACTTGTTATCACTCTCTATTGTTATTGCTGTCATGAACTGAATATGTTATGGCTTCAAATCTTGAAGATTATCGTTCATAGGCTTTGCATCTTCCGTGTAGTGTTTTGTTCAATTCATTTGATTGTAGTGTTTCATCTTTTGCTAATTTCTGTACTTTTACATCCTTCTTGTTAAGTTGAACTTTCATGCCATTTAATTTCTCATAAAAATATTACAGCTTATGCATCTCTCTAGATTATTGGCTTTATGAGTTGCTATATAGAGCTTTGACTCAAATACCTTCTTAGTTTGCATAAGCTAAATCTTATTTTATCTTTAATGGAAAGGAAAGGTAGTAGAAGTTGTTTCCTTTGATGGTTTCATCTTATTTTCATTAATTTTTTGCTAAAATTTTCTTTGCCTCATATAAATACCACGAGTGATGCTTAGATTCTCACATGTGATTCAACTTTAGTTGGAAACTTTCTTCTCCTTTTTTTTTTTTGAAAAAATATGATTGGGTGCCATGGATGATGATGTGATGTAGCTACCAAAAAATTATTGGAAAAACCATGAGTAGCTACAGAATTCATGTAGCTGACCTCAACATAGTTGGGACTAGGCTTTGAGCGTGATGTTAATGATGAGATGCTATGGATTAGGCATGTCCATTGAAGGTTAGATATATGGGGACTAGATGTGGTGCGACATTGCACTGATGGATGTTTGGGAGATGCCATTACGCAGGCCTTAGTTTATACGATACAGGTGGCACATAACACGAAAGAAACACACACTTTTACTAAACATTGAGAGAAACATTATCTTTAATCCTATCAAACCTACACTGCATAGTAAGGAATAAACTTTGTAGACTGCCAAAGGTACCCTTCAAGTGCAAAACATCTACAAAGAAGAAGGGTGACATAAAGATCATGATGGAGCTTCTTCTCAATCCAGGGAGAACGGTGCCAAGTCTGGACCCATGCCCACGTTGCATTTTCAGTGACAAGTAATACTAAGATACAGAATAAAAAAGAGCTAGGGTTTAGGAAACTTGAGAAGCAAAAACCCGAATAAAAACCAAAGTGAGTTGCATTGTCATGTGAGCATAAACTCTGAGAAACCAAAGCCAAGGAGACTGTGCGTCATAATTTGTGGCAGATGACATCCTCCCTGTTTGCTTTACTCGTTCCATTGTAATCATGATTGTAAAACTGATAAGGGTAAGAGGGCTTCTTACTTTGGCTGTGAAGATATGGAGGGTGAACAGAAGAGTGGGGGAGAGAGAGAAAACCAAAGAGGCTAATTCACACTCCAAAGCATCTATTTTTTTTTATATTTTTATTTTAAGAACTTTTCCTAGAGGATATTCATTAATATCAATGAATAGCATTATCAGATGAGTCCCAAATTCAATGATTGTTAACTTCTAAAAGATCTGAGGGCAAATGCCCATATATTTTGTACCTAGTTTGGGTACCCAAAGCCCAATCCCATGGCCCACCCAAATTCCACTTAGGCTTGAGAATACAAACCCCAGTTCGAGTGCAAAACTGGATAGGCCCAACCAAGATTGGGTTTTCATGAAAGCCAAGGACATGTGGGCTCAAGCTTGGCTCAGTCTGAGCTGCAACCCGAATCTTAGGTGTGTTTTTTCCCTCGTAGTCTTCGGTTGTGAATTTCTTTTGCTGATCACAAAAACAAAATGGGATTCTTCCTGGACTCTTGCATCTGATGTATGATTGTTTGACCTCCTCTCTCTCTCTCTCTCTCTCTCTCTCTCTCTCTCTCTCTCTCTCTCTCTCTCTACACCATAGATATATGTATGTATGTATAGATTATCCTTTTTTAGTTGCTTTACTTAAGGAGTCTTGGTTAAAAGTCATAAGTGCACTGGCCATGGGGCAATTTGGTATACTAGTTTTGTTGAATAATATAACAACTAAGAATTTTCTTTTGGTTCTATTGAATTTTAATGGCCAAGATAAAAAAACATGCCCTTGATGATTTTGATTAATGGGTAGGATCCTAGCAGAGTTTATTTTAATTGAAAAGAAAGTGTGAAATTTACAAGGATGAATGATCAAATTCAGTATTGAATTATTGATTTAGGCTGATGTTTTTAAGTTCATAAGAGCTTTTCTTTTTTTCCTCTTTGCACACAAGAGCTTTGTGTTGGTTCTCCCAATACCCCTTTGGTGTGAGATCTATTCAATGGTTGGCTTGATTCTTTACATACTCCCTTCTCTAATTTCCTTTCTTGTTAGTTTTGGTTGCAATGTAAAAGCTCTCAAGTAGATCCAGAGGTTACAATATACTTCAAAATTGGTAGTTTTGGTTCCTGCACAAATGTGTTTCCCATCAGCCAACAAATGTGTTGCCCATCATAACTTCATTTGAGTTTTGGACTATGTTACCCTAGACTATGTATGGCTTGTTCGATCTTCATGATTTGGCAATACCTGCTTGAAAATCTCTGGCATGTTCTAGCTTTGTGGTGTGGCAACACCTGCCTGATTGGACTAGGTTGTCCTAGATTCCTATTCAGTCAATTAATCTTTAAAAGATAGTGTTAAACCATGGAAAGATCTTGCAATGGCTGGACTATTTTGTACTCTGCACTCTGCATTAGTGGAATTATATATAAGAGGGACTTTTTTTTTTTTTTTTGGGTAACATGACTTGAACTTGTCACCATGTGGTTGCTGCATTGAGCACCTTCCAGCTGTGCTATGGGCTCTGTCATTATATTTTCTAAAAATCCTACTAGTTAAAGAATCCTTATGTAAAAATAAAAAAAGAAATTTTAAAAACAAAAATAATAATAGTGTCCTAGAAAATAATAAACTTTTCTTAATTTATTGACTAGAATACTAAATTCTAGATAAATGTTTAGAACCTTTGTTGGATTCTGTTTGCTTCAGCTCATGTTTCCTGATGTTGGGTTCTTCTATATGGATATTGTTGATTCTATCTGGTAATTCGTTTGTTGTTCTCCTGTGAGTCTGATTTGTATTTGTCCATGATAAGAACACCTCATTTCATGTTTTTGTGCACTATATTACTTAGTCAGTACCCTTTCACATCTTTTTTAGTTTTTCACTTACCATCCTATTTTTATAGATCTTCGGGATGATAAGCAATTTTTCGTAGATCACCCTGGTGCAGTGCCTATCTCGACTGCTCAGGTAAGAATTCTCACAATGCAAAAGCTATTGCTCTTCATTACTTGCTCAAGCACAATACCTTGTCAGTCAGTGTATCTCCAAGTTGTCAATTTAATTGGGCACACATTAATGTTCTATTGGATTATCAATATTTGATCCTGTTGAAGGGAGAGGAGCTGAAGAAGCAGATTGAGGCTCCTGCTTATATTGAGTGTAGTTCAAAAACGCAACAGGTTTTGTTAGTTCCTTACTCTTGTTTGTAACCTTTCAGGCATTTGTTAGTAATGGGGTTTCTTAACTTGCTGAATTGTTATGATATGCAGAATGTCAAGGGTGTTTTTGATGCAGCCATAAAGGTTGTTCTCCAGCCACCTAAGCAAAAGAAGAAGCAAAAGGCACATAAAGGCTGCTCCATTTTGTAATCAGACAATTGAAAATATGACCCACCAGCTATCTGTGTAGTCTCCCTCAATGAAGCAGGCCTTGGTGTATATTCGGCTGACACTATTTGAGATTTGAAAGTGCCAGGTGATTTGATTAGCTTTCTCCGCCGTGTGATCTGTAATCAATTAGTGTTACATGGTAGCATGCTCCGTCGGACAGATTCTTATTCACAGATGTGCGAGAGATCCCATGTGATACTATTTCCTGCTCTGGACACACTTAATATTCATATTTTGTATCTTAATCTAAAAACTGCAAAGGCTTGACTATGTTGCATCTTTTTTTCTGTATGCTTGTGTTAAACAATTCAAGAAAGGTTTTACATGAGCGCTCCCAATACTCTTCTTGAACAACGATGCATGACAGTTTATCACTAGCAACTTTTTATCTATACGGCTATAACTAATAAAATCCTGGATGACAGTGATTTTGACAATTGCTTGTTTTTGAAGCCGATCTTGGTTTCATTGATGGGACGCAGTTTCAACATATCCGCAAGGACCTTGGGTCTTTGAAAAAGAGTGTAGGAATCTTGGTTTCCACATAATCAGGGTTCATGGATTTGTATAATCTGAGTCACCTCTAAGTGGAATTTTTTTTTTCCAGAACCTATAGCAGGGAAACTGAGTTAAAGATAATTATGTTGACAGGCAAGCTGAATGCAGGGAAACTGAGTTATATTTCATCACAAGTGCTCCCTATTTCTCTGGGGTTTATGCACTAATATATTTTGCTAATTCGTTGACCTCTATGACATGGTGCCATGTTTTTCAGCTTACTTGTGTGAGGTAGGCTACCAAAACAGGAAATTTTGTTCTGTAGCCTGTATCCTTGTTGTTGCAAGCACAGGGCTTGTGGGTTTGAGTTACTTTACCTAGAAAGAGCACTTTGTGCGGTGTAAAGCTGATAACAGGTTCTTCTGAGTTTCATGCAGAATTTCAAATTATCTGTTCAAAATGGATGCTTTCATGGCCCTCGATATTCAATTGTGATTGTGACATGTTTGAAGAAACAAAAGAGAAAGAACGGATTTAACAAGAAAGTTGAAGAGCATCAGCCTTTTGTAATTGCGATCGCAATCTCTTTTTGGTAGGCCAGAATGAGCTCTTGGTGAGCAGCTTATTTTGTTTGCTGATATGTATTTTTCCTTTTAAAGCACTGGCGATGGAATGAAGAGGCTGTAACTTTACATTCTAGTGAAAGTAACTTGAGATAACTTTTTCTAATGAACAAAAATGGAGGAGAATAATTTTGCTTATATGGGGTCACATGGAGCCTAACAGAGCCTCACTTAGGATGTAAAAAATGGACAAAGCACAATCAGATGTCCTACTGGGTAAAGTGTTCTAGATTCTATAATGCTGCTATGAATTTGGCCCGTGGTGAATACATTGGATGAATGCAAAGACTTGAGAGAGAATTCCGTAAATCCTACAAGAAACAGGTATTTGTGAATTGTGAAATATGAATAGGATTTTATACTTCCAGAAACATTAAGGTTGCTTTTGTGAAGCCGGATTTGCCGCGGAAGAAGGGGACCTTCCTGGACGCTGTTTGATGTAGCTACAAAGAGAAGGAAATCCACTCTCTTTGGCTTTCATTTCTCCCCTAGAGGGGATCCCGAAGTTGGACCTGGCGAGGTTGGATTTGCAGCACCACAATGAGGAAACGCTGCACAAATGCTCCCTAAACTTCGATGATCGCAAACTTTCAAGGCGTTGCATACTTTCATTAAGGATATTTGGGAACCTAGGATTCATGAACTATGTTTTGTGGGAGGAAACCAACAGTAATATCATTTTTGGATAGTTTCAATCAGAAAATGGTTACTCATAGACTTCTGCCTTTAACTTTTTTTTTTTTCTATAAAAAATATTCCCCTAAAAGGTGTTATGCCTTTTCCTTTGGTGAATTCCTAGCATTTGGGTGTATTCTACATATCAGGTTTTTGGTCCAACCTATTTACATGGTAACTTGGTTTATGGGCAATTGTAGTTATCCAAATGGTTTAGCTCTAGACTTCCACGTGGATATTGCATTGATCCAAATGTGCACTTTGTTGAACATATGATTTTGGGTATGTTTTGACCCTTTCTATATGGTTTGCCATGATGCTCTGCCGCTGAAGTCCCAACTCATTTTAACTTAGAAACACAATGGATGTTGATGGGTTGAGAATCTGCAAAATGGTGTCCTGCCAAATGTATTCCTGTTTCGTGGCCCTGACCATGATAAAGTGAAACTGCATGCACTTTCTGATGATACTGTTACTGAAGTTTGTGGACTTGAAAAACATGGCTACAACTCAGAAATAACTAAATAGATGGGATAAGATTTTGATGATGGTTCCTATGTATTAGCTTTGCTCATCAATCATATTGATCTCATGTTTTGATAGAGATATACTCTACATAGTCTTCTAACTCAACCTCGAGGCGTTAGTAAAGGTAACCGAAATACTTTTAATATTCCCCTTTGGGTGGAGTCCACTCCTCAATACTCTCCCTCTAGCCGACGCACTTTTGGCAACATGCATTTTTTTTTTTTTTTTTTTGCGCCGAGTCGTTCTTCTTGGAAATCAAATTCACGACCGATTGGTTCTGATACCATCTTAAATTTCTTTAGCTAACCATTGCTACAAAAACCTCGAGGCGTTAGTAAAGGAAGCGAAAATACTTTTTAATATTCCCCTTTGGGTAGAGCCCACTCATCATGGTTCATTTCATACTTTGTCATTTTCTTAATCGTATCATGGTTCAATTTAATTATTGGTATTCTAGGATACTGCAGGGAAAATTCTTTATAGTGCTGCTGGTGTAGTTGTTATTGATGATCGGGAGTCCAACCACTTCCCTACCCCTTTGGAGGTCTCTCTCTTCCCTACCCTTTTGCAGTTGGCCGGATACGTCGTGATGTTTCTCAAGTTGAAAATCACAGGTAAAGACCTCGGATATAAGTTTCTTAATTTTCATGATTAGTGAAACCTGGTTGCAACTCACATGGGTGCAAAGGCCTGGCTGGACAAAAATCAGGCTTTCCCCAAGGTCTGTCCCATGGTGTAGACGCATAACCCAAAAATCTGGCCAACCTGATCATCACATAGCGAGTGCATGGAACAAGTGATAAACCATTGAACTTTGGGCAGGGGCTATGTGATCGACACAAAGGATTCATGAGTTGCATAGCTTCTCCATGTGCAGCTTGGTTTTACATAGTTCCTTAAAGTAGTTATTCAAAGTTCCTTAAGTAATTATTCAAATAGTATCTCCTCGCGTTTGATCTGAAAACCAGAAGTCCTTAACAGGTTGGAAATACTCGTCTGTGACGATCAGATTCGCAAAGGAGCTGCCTTTAATGCGATGCAGATTGCAGAGTTGCTGCTATAATTTCAATGGGTTTCAAATGTTCAAAGAAACAGATGGTCAGTTGCTCATTTCATAAATAGTTTAGTTAGAATTTAACACTACGAGAGTAATAGCTGAGCGGTTTCTCTAATTAAAGCAATTTTTTACTACTGAAAATTTTGTCCTCACATGCATGCACTGTTGAAAAATTTTGTCCTCACGTTCATGCATTGTTGTTAAGTTTCCTAGTTTTCTTACTCTTCATATTTATATTACCAGCTAGCTCTCACATGTGTAACCGAGCATGCGTTACTGCCTGATTAAGTTATGTTAGGATATTGTTGAACTTAACTTAACTCATAAATGAGAGTTCATTTGCCTGCGTAACCAAAGTTACCTGAAAGCGAGAGTTGTTTTGTTCTCTGTCTTATGTAATTAATGCATTTAAATTTACAGGTAAGTTAGAGTGAAGGGCAGCCAAGTTCGAATCATCCAAACAGGGGCCTTATGTTTTGTTCTTTGTCATATGTAATTAATACAGGCAAGTTGAGTGCCCGGCAACCTAGTTCTAATGATCCAAACAGGGTTGTGTGGGCCCCGCAAATGGATGGTACATACGACTTGAATTTAATACGTACATTGAAATGAGGGGCTTCGTGCCTGCCTTGTAATTTCTTTTGGCGAGTCAATGGTGGGACCGACTTGATCAAGGGGCATCAGAGGGCTTTCTCAGCAGACAACTGTCACCTCTTATAGTTAGCTTGCATTTGGACGGCTAAAATAAACACCATATATATTCAACTTCAATTTCAGACAGGGCAGACGTTGGGCTAAAATAAACACCATATATATTCAACTTCATTTGAGTATGGGCCCAATTGAAAGGATCAACTGCAGTTATTGATGGCCGTTCTTTTCCTTCATGTCGTTTTGTACGTGGTGGTGTCATTGTCGTGCTATGATCCAGGGCCATTTTGTGTTCATTCCTTGATGGGAAACAAGGGCTCAACAAAAAGGAAATCTCTACTTGGACTGACTGGGGGGCGGTTTTTGGACCGACCCCTAGGTCCTCATCCAAATATGGACAAATTGGGGGGCGGTTTTTGGACCGACCCCTAGGTCCTCATCCAAATATCGATATTTGGATGAGGACCTTGGGGTCGGTCCAAAAACCGAACCCCCAGTCGGTCCAACTAGCACGTCTCATTGTATTTTAACTATTTTAACTACCTAGTCATCCCTGCATTGATTTTTTCTTTTCTTGAAGTTGTGCAGGTAAGAGTTCCTATGGTGAAAGATATTGGTTCCTATTTGTTTTGAATTTTTTTAATTAAGTTTTCATGGTGAATATGGTTTCACTCGTTTGGCCATAGTTTTATCCGGTACTTGTGGACAGCTGATCACCTCCTATAGTTTTTATTCAGAATATGTGGATAGGAGGGTTTGCATGTGTGTGAATTAATTCTCGGCAGTCTAGAACTGAGTGTCCCTCTACCCGATGCATATGGGTAAGAGGGATTGTATATGCCCCTATAGATTAATTCTTGACTGTCCATAACCGAGTATCTCTTGAGATTAAGGCCGAAAGGCTATTGAATCGGGAGAACAATATCTGAAAAAAAGGTTTCACTCGTCTTAAAATGCCTCTCTTCAGAAATATTATATTTTAAAATCTAGCCAATTTTCTTCAAGCATGTTTGGCTACAAAAACATTTACCTATGTAGTGGTGAACATTTCCAAATTCCGTAGTATTATTTCCAGGACTTTCCTGAAATGGCCTATCTATGCTTGTGCATGCTAGCAAACAATGTGCTCGACATGTGGTCCATTAATTATAGAGCTCATGGAAATGGCTAGTTCTCGCTGTTTGGACCCGGCATTATAGCGCCCTTTTCACATTCTTGGTTCTGCACACATCACCTCTCTCACATGAATCTGGTGTAGTCGATTTCATGCGTAGGTCCCACCTATTTTGTCCCTCTTTGGCCCCTTTGATTTCCTCTTCTCTGGATTTAGTGTTTGAATTCTGAGAATACTCTCTCTACATCCAAATCTGAATCCTTTCTAATATTTCACGAGCAGACTTGCACTATGCACTTCTCATGTGCAGTCCAGCTCGTGGGCCTGCCTGCTTAGATTCGGACATTTACGTTTGTTGCCGCAGTGTGGTGATTCTCGCCGTAGCATGGACACTCCTCCAAGTTGCCGATAGTTCCTGAAGGCAACCCAGTTGCACCTCGCACGGCATGTCCCGCAGCCCTCCTGCACAGCCTTGGCCTTGATGACAATCAGCACCTGCCCGCACAAGCCACCCCAGAATCTGTCATTACCAACCTTTCCTACATTTATTACAAAAAAAAAAAAAAATCCTACTGTGTGGGGAGATTTCCAGAACCACAGGATTAAGTTAATCGCAGCCATCAGATGAGGCTAAGCATTCTCACGTGCCATCATCGTGCCATCCACGTGGCACCCGGCTCACCCCGGCTACCAGGATGAGGGCCTCGGCCGAAGTCAAGCATCTCGTTCCCTTAGCGCCGAACTGGCCCCACCTCGGGCTTCACCTCGGCAAGGAGCTCCACCCTCGGCTGGGCCACCCCGGGTATCATCCCGGCAGCAGACTCCACCTCGGCTGAAGAGGCCGGGACAGAGGCCGAAGCAAGATAGAACCTTCACTTGCGCCCTCTTCCCCCCCCTTCATCAGGCACGTGGAGGGAACAGGGGCACGATCTGGCGGGACAGGCGACATCCAGCCGCCCACGATCTTCGCCAGATCCCTGACAGAATCCCATCCAGCGGCTGAAGCCACATCAAGGGCAGGGCCCGAGGGCAGATCCGCTGGTACCCCCTACCGCCAAAGGCGCCCAACAGGTTCTGGCCCAACAAGATGTGCATTAAATGCGATGTGGGCTGACCCGACGGGCATTTAATGCAAAGTGGGCTGGATTGGACCTCAATTAATGCAATGTGGTCTGATCATGACTTCCCAGTCAAATCGCGGGACCCACACCAAAATATCTCCCAAAAGATACGTTCCACACCTCTATAAATAGAGACTCATACCACCATCAAGGTACGCATAATCTCATATCCAGAGCCCTTACTCTGGCTCTCTTCTCCCTCTCCTTCCATTGTTCCAGTTCACATACTGACTTTGGCATCGGAGAGCCCTGCGCCGCTCAGGCCAGGGTCCTCTGACCGTTTGCTACTTTCTTTCAGGCTTTCGGACGACACCCAGACATCCAGACACCATCATCCTCCCGGATAAGTCCTGTAAGGCACCCTCTTATTGGGGTCATAATTTTCTGCACCTACAATTGGCGCCGTCTGTGGGAAAGCATATCCCAGCCTTCCCAACCTTCTCCAAATCTTCCCAAACAATCTTTTTAACCTCATCTTCTCAGAAGCCATGCCTCCGAAAGCTAAGAAGGGCGTAGGATCCTCAAGAGCAGCGCTCGAGCTGCCACCACCGCCAACGGACGTCCCTCCCAAGGACGCTCCCGTACGGTGCATGGCGCAACTGCAGGCGCGGGCCGCATAGGCTCTCAGCTCTTTATCGAGTTCCCACTCCAAGAGGGACTCGAGGCCTCGATCTCACCAGAAGAAGTCGCGCCACCCGGACGCAGAGATCGTCAGCATGAGCGTCCCCGGAAGGACAAGCCGTGGCCGTAGGAGAAACGCGCCACGCTCAGCCCCCAGGAGAGGTTCCTGAAGCTGCCCTCCTCCAGAAGCAACTCCAGAAGCAAGAACGGATGATTCGCGAGCTCTCAGCAGCAGCTGAAGGCAGTGCAAACTGCTCCTTGAGAGAGTCTCTGAGCCTCAAGGGAAAAAGAAGGACGCTCCCGCAGGGCGCCCAGCCTCCTCGTGAGGACCTCAGACCTCATCTGAACCAGAAACGGAGCCAGATTCGTGACGAAGGCTCGAGCAACAGCCGTAGTCACCATAGCTGCGATGGCCGACCTCATAGCCATCGTAGCCCGAGCCATCCCAAGCGAAAGCACCGAGCTCAGACTCCAGAGAAGGACCGAGCAAGAGCGATTTGACAAACGCGTCAGATTGGCTCTACAGCACAACTTGGAGATGCGGGACCAGAAGCAGCTCTGTGGCCACACTGATCTCGGGGGCTCTCCCTTCACCAAAGAGATCGAGCACACCCCCTTGCCCAAGAAGTTCTCCGTCCCGCGGTTCGTCCCCTATGACGGACTGTCCGACCCATCCGCACACCTCCGACACTTCTCCCAGAAATGTCCATCTGGGGAAACGAGGGTCACCTAAACTGCAAAATCTTCTCCTCCAGCTGGGTGACCTCCCCTGAAGTGGTTTTGCTCTCTCCCGGAGCAGTCGGTCTCCAGTTGGAAGGAGCTCCAGCTCTCCTTCCTGAAGAATTCCAGGCCTACACCGTCGTCCCCAAGAAGGAAGGGGACCTCATCGCCCTGAGAATGAAACAGGGCGCGACTCTCGCCAAGTTCACCCACCGATTTTGGGCGGTCTACAGCCAGATCGAGGGCGCAAGGGAGGGGATAGCCATCTACGCCTTCCAGCATGCCCTGATCCCCGGCATCGACTTGCGAAAGGACTTGGCCGGGACACCCCAGAGTCCATGTCAGAATTGATGTCCCGGGTGAAGCGCTTCATCGCCCGGGAGGAGGACGAGATCCGAGCTAAGGATCAGGAGGGCACCCAAGCCCGAACAGAAGAATGCCAGCCTCGGCAAAGGCGGGGGCCCTCCCAGAAGCAGGAGCCCGAGCAAGCCTGGGTCTCCCAGTTCGGCGAAGCCTTCGTCGTCCAGGTCTGGGGGCACCTGGAAGCCCAGACCTTCCTCCAGCGCCAGTCAGAGCGTCAACGTCGTCTTCAAGGAGCCGATCTACCGCATCCTGACCAAGATCAGGTCCAAGCCGTTCTTCAAGTACCCTCCGCCCATGCTGAATGAGCCCACCCTCAGGCGCCCGAAGCAAGCTCTACTGCTCCTTCCATAGGGGCAACGGGCACAGGACCGAAGACTGCAACTCTCTGCATTGGTATCTGGAGAAGCTGGCCGAAGAGGGCCATATTCCAGAGTTCGTTGAGGCAGGAGATGCCCCGGCAGCAAGGGCCGAGTTCACCAGAGCGCGGCACAGGTTCCAGACAGTGAGGATTCGGAGAAGATCATTACGTGATCCATCTGGCGTCCTCTGTATCCATCTGTATCCCGAGAAATTCAATTTCTAAAAGATGTAATGAATCTCTGAATCAATGGAAATAGCTTTCGCCCCGCCATCAATCTGTCATCTCTCTTTGACCGACTTCGGCTACAAGGGTCTACCGCCCTGGAAAAGGCTTCGAGCCCAAACTCGGTCGTTTCCTAAAGCTCCGGGTCTTGGACCCTGGAGAAGGCCTCGAGTTCGGACACTCGGCCGGATTCCTAAAGTTCGGGTTTTTTACACCCCTCAAGGATCATTGCCGAGCTCACGCTTCCACAGCCGGAATGACGACTCCATTTCGGCAAGCAGATCGTCTCGGCCGAAGCCACCATTTCGGCCAAGGGCAATTGTCACCTCTGTCGACTCCGGCAGCATAGGCTCTACGCCCTGGAAATGGCTTGGAGTTCTTACACTCAGCCTTTCCTAAAGCCCCGTGTCTTGGACACAATCAAGGCTCTACGCCCTGGAAACGGCTTGGAGTTCTTACACTCAGCCTTTCCTAAAGCCCGTGTCTTGGACACTCAAGGCTCTACGCCCTGGAAACGGCTTGGGTTCTTACACTCAGCCTTTCCTAAAGCCCGTGTCTTGGACAATCAAGGCTCTACGCCCTGGAAATGACTTGGAGTTCTTACACTCAGCCTCTCCTAAAGCCCCGTGTCTTGGACCAATCAAGGCTCTACGCCCTGGAAATGGCCTGGAGTTCCTACACTCAGCCTTTCCTAAAGCCCCCGTGTCTTGGACACACTTTGGGTACATACGCCCTGGAAATGGCCTCGAGTTCCTACACTCAGCCTTCCTAAAGTCCCCGTGTTTGGAACACACTCAAGGATAAACAGCCCTGGAAAAGGCCTCGAGTTCGGACACTCGGCCAATTCCTAAACTCAGGGTTTCATCCCACTCTACAAGGGTCTACCGCCCTGAGAATGGTCTGGAGTCCCTACACTCGGCCGTTTCCTAAAGTCCGGGTTTATAAACCCCTCACACCCCGGCGCAAGGCAATTCGGCCAAGAAAGACAAATAAAGAGGAGCCGGCTACTGTGGCTTCGGCCGAATCTGCTGGACAGTGGATTCGGCCGAAACGGCGACCTCGCTGGAGCGTCGCTGGCAGGAGATTCTTCGACCAGAGCCTCATTTGCTCCAGGGTAGAGGAGGCCTCACCCTGAGGCACGGCAGAAGCATCACTGGCAACCGGGCACCGCTCAAGACCGGGCAGCTGGAGCATCTCCCTGAGCATGAACCACTGCAGGAGCTCCAACTGGGGATTTTCGGCTGCAGGAGCGGAGCTCGGCTCAGGAGCCAACGCACGTCTCAGTGCGGCCAGGCATCCTTCCTCGAACAGGACGGCGGACCGGGCCTCGGCCTGAAGAGCCCTTTTCCTTCTCCAGCTCGGCGATCGCCGTCTTCAACCTTTCCGTTTCGGCTCGTCCAGCCAGCACTTCCCCACGCAGACTCCAGTTCGGCGGTCTTCTTGTTCCTCACCCAGACCTCGCCTTTGACGTAAGCTCGGCGGCATCAGCCAGAGCCGATGCCAGCCGAGCAGCCTCTTCAGCGCTGGCCCTCTTCATCCCCTCCACTCCTTTCCGCGAATCTTCCAGCTCCCTCTTCAGCTTGTCCCTCTCAGACTCCAGCCGAGTAACCCGCGTCGCGTTCTTATCGCTCCTTCCCACCACGGTCAGGAGCCCTGCACGTTCTGCAAAAGGAAACAGAAGGTCAGGTTCAACCAAGACACTTGAAGAATGAAGAAAAGCGTTGCAAACACTTACCAGAAGATCAGCCTGGATCGCCGAGACCATCTCGTGCGTCTCCATGTCTCTTGGCAGAGCACAGACCTTGGCGAAAGCTCCGTTCACCTCGGCATTCCCCAACAGCCGGTCCTCGACTTTCAGGCTCACCGGGCTGTCTTCATCCTCGGCCTCCATGGCGCTGGGGCACTCCGGGGTCCGGAGGCCGATCCAGACCCTTGCCCCACCGAGATCGTCAGCTCGCGGGTCGCTCCGCCGGTCGGCTTGCTGACCTGCGCGCTCTTCTCAATAGGAGTCTTGGCTCCGGGGGCCCGCCCAGGGGCCTTATTCTTCGGAGGCTGTTCGGCCCCCGAGTCCGTCTCCCCAGCCTTGGACTTCTTTCTAGGCGGGGACCCCTCCCTCGGGCGCTCCGACGAAGCATCACCGCACTCCCGCACTCGGAGCAGGTAGCAGAAGCAGGAGCAGGAGCAGAAGCTGAAGTAGCGCCAGCACCTCCCGAGATCGAGGCAGCGCGGGTGCTGGCAGAAGATGGCGTCGCAGACTAAGAAGACCCCCGCCTAAACTTGGCCGCTAGGTTTGACGGTTCCGAACTTGAAGTAGACGACTCGGAACCGGATGCAGCTCGGCTCGCAACTGGATCGTTCATAGGGATCCCGGCGGACACCGCAATCAGTGAAGAGGCGACGCGTGTAGCCGTCGACTCGCTTCCCACTACAGGCAAGACAGAGCATTTATGGATTCAGAGCAGTTGAAGCGACACCAGACGACGATCGCCACATCCCCGGACGGATTCTTCTAGCTTTCAACCCCTAAAGGCTAGCACACTTCAGAGGTCAAAAGCTAGGGGCAATTGTGTGGGGAGATTTCCAGAACCACAGGATTAAGTTAATCGCAGCCATCAGATGAGGCTAAGCATTCTCACGTGCCATCATCGTGCCATCCACGTGGCACCCGGCTCACCCCGGCTACCAGGATGAGGGCCTCGGCCGAAGTCAAGCATCTCCGTGCCCTTAGCGCCGAACTGGCCCACCTCGGGCTCACCTCGGCAAGGAGCTCCACCTCGGCTGGGCCACCCGGGTATCATCCCGGCAGCAGAC